>OX336389.2:1066120828-1067465403 GCA_946902985.2 Meconema thalassinum
ATTGCCATATCCTTATATGTTGGGCAGGTAACACCTTGGTATGTTCGGGATCCTCAAAGCTTGTGGCACCTACTATATGAAGTAAAAGTAAGCGCAGATGGTATCTTTTTGATTCAGATGGAGAAACATTGTACATCCGACCTATTACCTTTTCGAATCTAAGTCGTTTTTCCAAATGCATTTGCATTTATTCCATACATAATGAACGGGTGATTCAGGATAAATATATGCACTCCGAGTTGTTGGATTTTGGTTCAGCTGAAACCATGCAGTGAGTTGTGTACTTTTTAACTGAGCCCGTATTAATGCTTTGGGAGCATCATCGGCATGAAAAAATACATCTTGTTGGTCTGGTAAATGGACAGGTAACCGGGCAACAATGTGGGACTGTTCGTGCATGTTGTAACCAAAAATCCTGTATGCAGCCTCACGTGACCCAACATATCTAGCATTCAAATACGTAGAAACTTCGTCATGATGTAACATTCCATCGTTTGCCGTGATTTTCAAGTTAGCGCAATCATGCCCCTTATAAACATATTTATGTAAGTATTTGATGCTGTGTACACTTGCACAGATTTCGACGTTAATATGGGCCTGAAAGCACATCAATGGATATCGATTGTATGGAACAATGAAGCGATTGTCGATTTCAGCATTGGTGCCTTGTACTCGTTTAGTATATGATCTTCTATTCTGTTGCCTATGGTAAAGTGGATAGCCGTTCACATTCTCTTTAGTTTCTGGCACAAAGTATTTTGGAAAACCCTTCTTACATCTTCCATCCTTCATGCAAATTGAATTGGGATTCAGAAGGCCGCAAGGTCCATGTACCTTGTGTGTCTTTACTAAGTTGTACAATGTTGTATTGGAAGGATCTGGTATTTCTGCGGAAACTGTCATATCAATATCATCGATTTCTCGTAATTTACAACTGTCTCGAAGACAAACCAGTAAGTGTATATGTGGTAAACCTCGCTTCTGGAACTCAACCGTGTATAAGAAAGTTTGTACTGAACCCTTCAGAATAGCAGTGTTTTATGCAAGAATCTTAGATCAAGGGGTCGCGTTCAGTTCATAGTGTGGTGTTTACGTCCGCCAAACTACGTGCTTTTCTGAGGCAAGGGTTATAGGATAAAAACTATAATTAAGAAAGAAAGGAGACCAAAACGTAAGATAATAACAAGATTTAATAACTAATTTGTGCATAAAAGAATAAAACAAACAAAAATAAACAAAATCCTCCCTGAATTTTTCCCTGACAGGAATATTTATCACTTTGAGGAGTCAGATAGATCTCCCCTTTTCTAATAAAATGTGGATCCAAGTTCCACTATCTTGCATGTGAATTTATGTTCGCGTGGTGACTATCTACGAGAAATGAGTACTTGGATGATCGTTCGTTCACAACGGGTTAACAGCCACGGTGCTCACGAACAATCATCTCGTAAATCAACGTTTATGGATATGGGCATAACATTAATAAAAATCCTTAAATCTAATTCTGACACACATATTACAACTCTACTATTTACAGGCATCTCTCTGAGACCCTTATTAGTGTGGTGACACACTTAACCAAATGAGCTGCCACCATGGCCAGATACTCAACAACAAGGAAACACAGCGCCGCACGTGACTCACGGGTCACTGACATGGAAAATAAACATAGAATAAACCAACAACAACAAACAACCTGAGTGGTTAAGATTACTTTATATTAACAAAACTGCATGTTAAAGAAACGCTTCGAAGATTATCGTGTTTCGTAGGCAACTCCCATTTATTTAAACAATTTTACCATTGATCAGTTTCTCACATTTACATTTATTTTCAAGTAATTGGGAGCCAGACGTGCACTCCACTAATGATGAGCTTACGAAACTCAGCCAGCCCTTGTGACAACAACTCACCCTTTCCTCAATACCTGTCATGTCCCCCTTCCAGTGTATATAAATAGCCGACCAGCTGGACTGTTATCTCAAGGAATCAACAGCAACTAACATCTCCTCCAACTCACATATGGTCAGACAATAATCACATATCCATAATTGTCCTCGCAAGGATACAATATGAATCTGGTACCAAGCTGACAGAAATCAGTCTCTGCTGAAATTCCCGCTTGTAATACCACAACAATATACTCACAAAACACACATCTGGGACTGACATAACGCCTTTCACACGGGTCTGCTGAATTAGAGCTCGCAAACATTTAACACAATATTTAAAACTTACGATAGAGCTGAATACTCTTCGTCACAAATTACATTGCTCCAAAGGCAATAATCACACTGAATCTGATCAATAATAAATCTGAACAAAATTTTAATTACCCTCCAATCTACTATATAATTATATTAATTCAGTCCTACTTCTGAAACACGACATATCTCCGAGAGACGTTTTTAACCGCACTTCGCAACATATGCGAACACGGCCGTTCACATAGCTACGTTAGTTAACACAACACAAAGAAAAGAACCTTCCATTAACTATCATTGTGCGAGCTGCTTCCAAACAAAAGTGTGTCAGATCAAAACTAAATATACTACATTAATCACACAAGCAAAGTATTTACAAAAATATGTCCCATAAACCATAAGTTAATTTAACCAATAATAAATATTATTTTGTACTCATCTCTTTTTGTAGTCACCCGTCAAAGAACATCAGACGCCATTCCCCAACTGGATGCTTCTTTATCTCATATCGGCCATCTGGACGGAGTGTTGAGAATTCCAAACTTCCTCTTCATTCATCGATGTCATCCTTGCGCTGATACAAAAATTAGGTTATTATACACTTTATGTTTGACTACTAAATTCGCTTGTTCAGGTACTAAATTCCCTGTCACTGTTCGTTGGCGAATTATCGACGCTACTGCCCCTATAACTATAGTACTATGACTATCTATCACTGAATTTAACACTTTACAATGAATATCTTGTGTCCTCGACACATAAATAAAAATCAAAGTCTTGTGTCCTCGACACACGGAATAAAAGTCTACGTCCTCAGACGAACAGAATAATAATAATGTCTTGGCTCTTCGACACACTTATAAATGAACTGGCCCTTGGGTCTAGATGGAGGGGGATTTTATGTAAAAATTTCTCGAAATAATTGTGATACAGGAATGAAATAAATATCACTGAACTCGTAATATTGCACAGGTCAAGAATATGCCCATTAATCCTAGAATCGATCGTAGAGATTTTGTCTAGGCGATTTCCCGCGTGAACGCTAGCCGCCGCGTACCCCAGCCGGAGTTGGCGCGCAAGTAGGCATTCTCTTCTCATTGGTTCTCCATTTTCTGTAATTTGGCGGTTTCTAGTAGATCTTGGCGTCTTGGGAGTGTCTATTTTCTTCATCAGCCATTCACGTTACTGCATCATATTTCTTCTAGGCGCGAATATCACAATGAACATACCAGAACCATGTCTCACCGCGCGTCGCTTCTAAAATTGAGGTAGCCACACCTGTCCTTGTGATACATAGCTATGCTATTTCTTTTCATAGCTCAAGTATTTAGCCTTTTGTTAAACTGATGCAGGTATGTCCCTACTGTCTCCAACAAATGCTTGAAATTTCCTCATCACTGTCTGGCTACTTTCATGATGCTGGTTGAAATATTTATTAATTGAAGAAATAAAAAGTAGAATCATTTATCCAACATAGGGTAAAGGGTTCAGTACCTCGCCAAAATTTTGCTTTTGATTTATTAAACGCAAGAGTTCCTTCAGTTTCGCATGAAAGACGCGAACAACGACATCAGGTCTATTGTTTGCATTTTCATAAGGTTGGAGGCTAATAGTAATTTCAGGCCATGATGGGTTGCAAGTGAAAGTTATGAAGAGGTCTGGCTTGCCAAATTTTCTCACAATTGCCATTGCATCCTGATAATTTTGCAACATATTTCGGGGACTACCAATAAAAGTAGAAGGCAAAATAACTATGCGACCAGCTCTTAAACTTTCATTTTCAGCTCTTAAGTGTAAAGCATCAGCAAGACCAACGTAGGTATCGACACGCAATTTCGTTTGTTGATTGCGAATATATTTTAGTCTATCTCCTTCTATTCGACAATAATAGTCAACTATTAGTTGTTGGGTAAGTTTACCTGCATTAAGTAAAGGGTTGAAACCTCCTGCGGGAGGACAACCTCGAATCGACAGCCTATACAAAATATATTCACGCATTGTCATATTTTGCCTAACGTTCGTCTTACGTTTCCCTCGTGTTGGCAGTGAAATATGCCACCCTGTTTCTCCGCAAGGCCAGATTAAAACGTAAGTTAATGGATCACAATGCATACTGTCAACATCAATTTCCTTTAAAACTCCCTGGTTGGAAAATACGGCTATGTGGCGGTGTGAAGCCGGAGCACCGTCTGTTGTTTCAAAAATAGCTGCAATCTCTGAGGAGGCTGGGTTATTGTAACGTCTAGGATCTTCTTGAGGTTCATGGTAAAAGCGCATGACCAAATCTAACGGTTGACGTTTTTCTCTTAAAGCCAGTTCATTTTCTTCGCATATTTTTGAATGCATTGTCTTATACAGTTGAATGTAAGGGTTATGCTCTTGCAAAATATTATTTAGAATATGAAGTGTACCCTCCCTGATGCAAGAATTCGCTCGATTTGCTAGTCTGACTTGATTAGCTTCTGAGCAGTCTATTATATAAAACTGGCCGTAACAACTGTCGCTTATATTTTTGGAATATATGGAAGAAATGCAATGATGTACAATTCCTGAAATTTTAAAACAATATGGACCGTGTTTAGGTTGTACGGTAACATTGGCACCAAAGGAAACGAAGGGCATAGAATTGTTGTACTACCGAATATTCTCTCTGAAGTTCCTTGAGGTTTCATCATTTCCAGTGAAAAATGGTTTAAGCCTGTCAAGTATTTTATATTCCGGCAGATCAATTTTTCCATTGCAACAGCAAAGGCCAAAGTAACCAAGCGTAGTTTTTTTTTGCAAGAGAAGAACAATGTAGAACAATGTTTATATTCTTTCGTCAAGGGCCCAACGTTGTACGGCATAATATCTGGCACTGTTTCCGAAATGGCAGGTTTATATTGTATATTAAAAGTGGTTTCGCCTTTTCTCCGATTTCTCATTGTTTTGCGTCTATTTGTAGTTTCCACACGAGCGGTTAATGTTCTTTTTTGTCGAATGCGTCTATTTACAGTAGGATTTATCCCCAAATTAATGTCGTATTCTATCACACTATAGTGTCCTGCATCAACGGAGCCGCTAAACAATAAATGGCAAATAACACTTCCATTGCCATAATCTACAACATGGTTAGTCTCATTGTTATGCACTCCAAACAAATAATCATTAAACAATTGGCTTATACAATGGAGTTCAACATGACCAGCATATTCACCGTTCAGAGACATAAGATTTTCATACTCAAGTTGGTTGTTGAGGGGAAGGCGATAAGACTCATCGCCAATAATAAAATCCTTATAAATATTCCAGTCAGCAACAATTTTTGTAACAGTTTGCAAACGTAACTCACTATGACGTTCTTCGTTTCTATATAAACAGTACGAAACTGCTCTAAATAAGCAATTTCCGTCACCTGTTATTGGTACAATTCTTCGGATATCCATGACAGTAAATTATGAAGAGGAGCATAGAACCACTTCGCCAGTCACCTTAATAATTTAGTCAGTTTTATAATAAAATTTCCTGTGCGTGTCGAAAGTCGTATTTACACAGGGAAGCCCACTCTTAAAGCTGGCAATGAATTATCGAGACAAACCGGCCCAGTAATTCTTCGTAGTCACTTACTAGTATGCCATAGTTATGGAATATAAAATGAAAGGTTTAACAATTCGTAGGAGCTGCGATATGTATTCTCGACAGACGACTGACCTGGACTGACAACCAAAGACTATAACAGACCACTAAAGACTATATACCGTAACAGAAAGATCGGAAACACAATACAAATGGCGGTTCCAACATTCGACTGCAGCGGCAACTGCTACTGAAATATAGAAGTTAATTTGGAAAACAATGGAATCAAAAATAGGCCTACATTTGTAATATCAGCATTTCAACGTAGGCCTACTGTATATTATTACCGTATAACTGGAAAAGGTACAGTTCATTAGGGGAATTTCATGTAACAACATTTTGGACATGCCTTGTATGTTTATAAGGCGAAGAAAGAATTGAGGAAAACAAATGAATACCGTAGTACATGGCGCGATTTGAAAACACTCGGAGGTAAGTCGCCCAGGATTCTAATGTGTTGGAATTCGTACAATCCTTGATTCACAGTCGGCTTAACAGTTATCCCATGTGCAACAATATGCCAAAACGTCTGTAGCAATAAAGACAAATAGCCTACCGTTATTGCAAATGTAATCTGTCGAATGTTGGAACTTATAAAGCGTTTCAATAAAATTACCATAGCGTTTTAAATTGAGATGGGAACGTAGAATTCCTTAGTTTACGGGAATGCCAAAAGTTAAATATGTTTTGACAATATAATAGCAATTGCAAGAAAGGAAAATACGGAAATTAAAAAAACATGCCGGAGGGGGGATTCGAACCCCATACATTGGGCGATGCATAAATTATGAGACTACGGCGGAGCCCCCTGAGCTACCAAACCACTCGTAAGGGTGCGCAATATTAAGGTAGTTAAAGATCATGCACCTTCAAAATTTGATATCAGTTGACGTTTTTCAACATTTTCTGTCTTGTATAATTATATTCCAGTGTATATCATGGAAACGTCATAAACAATGTTCCCTTCCATTATAATTCTTATACATAACTATGAAAATAAAACGCGGTGGCTTTGTAACCGCCATGACTGTCATGAAGCAAGGCGATTGTGCACATGCGCGATTGGCAAGATTTCTGAATATTTGTTTATTAATTTAAAAAATATTCTGTAACATTTTTTTAAGACACTCTGCAAATCTGCATGCCAAGAACTCTCGTTAGAATGCATTACGAAGTTAATCGGTTAAGACGTTATCTCATTCTCGATGTAACAAAAATCGCCTTAGTATTTTAAATATATAGATAGATACTAAAAACTAAAACATTATTATTCTATACACATATTTTATTTTATTATTTCTTTCAGTCTATTGTCATTACGTATATTTTCCATTATGATTTAACCTTTTTTATTTAATCAAAACGGACCACACACCTATTGTTCTTAAAACCTTCATAAATTAAGTGTACAGGTTGTATAGTATTATTCACTTCATCAAAATCACTCTCCGACATATCATTAAAACGAGTAGGCAGAAATGTCTCAAAGTTTTCACATACACAATGTACATGATCACCATATGCTATTTTCAATTTGCGAATCTTGATAATGCGGAATGGAATATGCGTTGGCAATTCGCTGAGCTTCTTTTTCTCTAAGCCACATGCTTGCCCTAAAGCATTCAGGACATTCAATGTAGTAGTCTATAAACAATACAAAAGCATATCTATTGCACTCTACAACAGCTTGTAATAATAATGTGGATATAGGTATTTTGAACCATGCATTGTTAATAAATTATGCCATTTATGCAAGAAATGCCCTAACTGTAGCAGACACTACTTTTTTACATATAACACAAGTGTTAAGTGCTAATGCACACTTGGCACATGCTATCAAGTGTCCACAAGGTAAAAATACAACACCTAGTTCTTCTTGATAACAAATTTTACATAATTGTCGGTCGCACTTTTGTATCTGTTGGTGAGACAAGTCTTTTTTTCACCCTCATGTATTTGTAGCGCGTGTTCTAGCTCTAAAGGCACTTTTATGTCTTGTGCTACAATTACGTTTTCTTTACGAATAGTGTTCACAAATACCTGACCTTTAAGCAACAACATGTATTTACAGTTAGGTAACGAACGAGCGTGTTCTACAAAAGGGTCATCTGTCATCTGCCAATCCTTTAAAGCAAATCCACAATGAAAACATTTTATTTTGCCCCCTTCACCAGTATAAATAACTCCAGCTTCTCTTAGCTCTTTTGTAAGGTGTTTTAGTAATTAATGGCCAAACATTTATATAAGATTCTAAACTTTTTTCAACAGACCAGTACTCTGGGTGTGCTAGTGCTTTAGCCTTGCAAACTCCCAATTTTTCAATTGAACATGCCAATTCAACACTGTCTATGGCATATGGACCACATATATCAACACCACCGTTGGCTGGTAATACATCATGATTATTTATTTGTGATTCAGCAAAGTAAGTAGTAGCAAATGGACTTGTGGTTCGCTAAAATGGATAAACTGGTATGTTACCCACTTGTTTTCCAAGCATGTAAGGACAACGGGGAGACCATCGCAAATGGTCTCGAAAGGGATCATCCCCTTCTTACCAGTGTGAAAATTCAACACGACAAAACACACAACGCACATCTTCTCGGTTCAAGTAATAAAAACCAGCCCCAGCAAGTTTATGTGCTGACAAAAACATATAGGCCAAGATTCAAATGTTAACCAACGATCGTTTTCTGATTTTAAATTTATCCCACGTGGTAAACCGACTTGCTCACTTGTTGTATTTGGTACTAACGCCATGTTTTATAATAAAACTTTTTTATTGTAAGATATTAACGTTGCACAAGAGCATAGATTGCTTTAAAGCATAATGTATGCTTGTTCACTGTCTGTTCACTAAGTTAATGGCGCATGACCACACCTAAAAACAAACAAAATTACCAATCACTCAATCAATCAATCAATACTTGTAAATAAAACTTTAACGTTAATTGGCATTAAATGAAAACACCATCAAAAATGTTTTAAAATAAACTGTATGTCGGTACTAACAGTAACCCATCTTCTTATTTTTTTATAAAGCTGCAGTCATTTACATCTCACTTTAACCAATATATATCATGTCATTTTGTCCACATTATCATGTTCAAACCTGAGGATATTAGTTGAGTCCATAGGGAACGACTCGTCAGTTGAATTTAAATTATTGTTTAAAAAAAATTCCAATATGGTCTTGTACCTTTCCCGGCCAACAACCAATATGGTCTTGTACCGGTTACCAATACATAGTCATTAATCAAGAAAGCAATCATCATGCCAGTCATGTGCAGGTAATGAATTTTTTTGTCTAGGGGTTTCAATAGCGGTAAAATAGAATAGCATTTTAAGTTATGCTTACCTGCGTTTTCAATAGTTCACTGCCTGGAAACAATGGTTGCACTCTAGTGCGTCTCGGGTTTTCAGTGACTGCTACGGCGGTAAAGCCTTTCTTTCCAAGTGTCTAAAAATAAATATAATAAGCCGCTATAAATACCTAAATTCAGGTTAATACATGCATTTCATTAAAAAAATATCAAACAAAAATTAAACAATTTGGTAAAAAAAAACTCACCTTCACTTGTACTGGCTTGTTGCTGTTTTCTTCTAGTTGGCTCAAAAGTGTAATGGTCTCTCTCTCAGACATGACAGCTATACCGGTTATTTGCAAACAATGAAATAAAAAATCATTAATTACCTTATGAATAACTACAAATTTAAGATTCATTAGCATTGCATTTTAAAATAATCATTAATAGCTACTTACCGAAAACAAAAGCATTTTATTCCAAAGTTCAGTTCAGAGCTCTACTGTATACGTCTGTTTGTTAAAACGGCAAGTGCATCACTAACGCAATCCTTATCAGTCTGCTTAGCAACAGAGAGAGTTGCATTTTCTCAGCGATTTGACCTTCAACTCATCTCTGTCTCTCAGATGTTTCCACGCCTACCCACATTCCTCAAGCGCGATAAGATTCGCTTACCTTATGCTAGTTTCATGTTTTAATAAGGAACCAAAATGGCTGCCTCTTATACATCGGTAATACGACTGTATATGAACCAAATTGGCGGTCTCTGTTTAAACGTCAGACCTGCTAGCCTCTACCAGGCAAGTAAACTGATACTGCACTTCCTGCCCACACACACACATTCCATCTCTTATCAGCAGTCGCTCTCACCAAACCGCCAAGCCACTGTATTCAGTGTCCAGCAAGCAGGACTGTGTGTGTTAGCATTGAAAACGTGTGTGTCTTATTATTATTCTTAAACATTTTACTGTAATAATAAGCATTAGCAAGCGGCCACCCTCAATACATGACTATGTTAACCACATATTCTCACCCTACAACACATCACTTCACCCAGTTCATTATTTAGTTACAACATCTCAGGGCAATGACTTTACCGTTTTGGCTCTTTGCGTCCATGCACATGACTTGGTCGACCTAATGTTATAGGTATTCATATTCTACATCCGTCTGCTGGACCAGAGAGCGGTCTCGCACATCACCATTGACTAACACGTTAAAGATCCCCTTCAGAGGTTAAAAATCCTACAACGCTTGACACATTTTCAAATATTAGTCTCCTTCCGTAATCGGAAATATCACAAAACCAACCGTCATAAGCCGCCCACCGTCCCGCCTAAATAGCTATTCATTTCTTCCGGGCATGGCCACCGTGGTCAGCAACAGGCTCATTAAAACACATGACAGCGGTACCGTCTCTCTCAACGACCACTCTTAATTAAAATTTAAACAGGTAAAAAAATCTTTTTTCAACATATAGGCCTAGTATAGCGTTAGAACCTCTGAATTTTTTTTTCAAAAATTAAAAAATACATTTAAAAGTGAAATGTAACTCCAAGTCCAACGACCCCTCATACAAGTCCGTAGCCGTATTGGTTCGCAAAATATTAAAAAAGTGCAGTTAGGCCCTTTTGACAAAAATCAAAATTAAATTGAAAAACGCGTCATCCCAAATCCAATGACCCCTCATACAAGTCCCTAGCCTTCTTAGTTTTCGAAATATTAACAGAAGTGCACTTAGGCCCTTTTTCTTAGTTTTCGAAATATTAACAAAAGTGCACTCAGACCCTTTTGACAAAAATCAAAAATACATTAAAAAACGGGGCGTCGTCCCAAATCCAACGACCCCTCATACAAGTCCTTAGCCTTATTGGTTCGCAAGATATTAAAAAGCACATGACCTATTGGTTTTCGATCTTTTGGTTGAATTTAAAAAAAAATAACTCATCCATAAATAATTATTAAAAAAGCCCGTCCTCTTACAAAATCCGCAAGTGAGCATGCGTAAAAAACAAAAACAAAAAATAATTCATTACGGCGTCGACCCGTTTGCATGTTGTTCATGTGCAAAAATTTAATTTCATATTAGCATTGACTTGCATACATGTATCACACGGAAAGCGACTTTTACTAAGAAATTACAATTTCACCCCCTAGTAGGGGTAGGTTTTATTTTAGGGTTAAAATGAGTGGTCCATAGCAAAGCCCCCGTCAGCTCGAGTCCAACGACACATCATTCATGAATCTCCGACCATGGGTTCGGGAGTTATCGGCTTTGCCCCTGAATGTATTGCGGGTTAGTATGTGACGTCAGAGGGAGAGGTGGTGGGGTGGGCTTAAACTCTCATTACTAACCTACTTACAATACCGGTTAGGCTCGGACCAGTCCAAGGAACGAGCCGAGCAAGCGACACCGCAGCTTTCGGTTTCGGATCAATCACGGCTGTAACCGATAACATAGCCTACTACAGCACATGTTCATCTGAAGCCTCGGAAAATATGCGAACTACAGCATGGCAAGTTCATCTCAAGCCCCAGAAAATATTCGAACTAGTAGGCTTCTCCTTACCCCTTTAGTCATCATATTGATGAATATACCGCTATTTGCTGCCTCGGAAAGGCGTGACTTGCACATAAAACATCTGGCGCTAGGTAGCGCGCACGTGAGGATGATTTACCAATCATGTCACTCTCTTCCCCCACCCACTATGTGCTTTCCTTCCCTCGCTCCATCGTTTACTTGTGCTGGCAGTGCCCTCATTCAGAGCTTCAGTTGAACTTGCCGAGCTGTAGTGAAGAGTTAAACAACATCGCTAAAATATACTTTACAAAAAGCGAGTTGGTTGCACCCTCTCATGGCAATAAATTGACTGCTGAAAGGTGAATTGGACCATTGTCAGTGACGACTTTCTTCAGTATCGTGTTCTGTCGGTGCATTGGTGCTATCTTGAGTGTGGGAATAAGCTGAGAGAGAGGGAAACAATGGTTTGTGTAAAGTTTGCGATGAACGACTGAATAACAATTTTCACTGCGTTAGAGGGAGTACGGGCGTAATTGCAATCCACTTAAAAGTGGTGTACAATAATCGCCCACCGTAGGTGCAGCTTGAAGATTGACCAAATAGAATATAAGTGGAAAATTGATTCTCTGTTAAATGATCTGGAATGATATTGACATCTGACGAAATATTTCAAAGTAAAACACTGCGTTTTGTAGTAAGTGTTCATTGTTCAAATGTTATTTGTGTCGTGTCTCAAACCAAGAAGCGTCGTCATAGCGCAATTAGCCTACTTGTCAAGATATTTCAGTTTTAGTAAAAGGGAAAATGTCTTCTCTATATTTTAACTGGTGTTTGAAGTCGATCGATCGGGAAGGCATAATCATACCTTTTTGGACAATATCAATCTAATTTTATGTAGTACATAATGTGCTTCGGTTGCAGAGTAATTATCTTGAACAAACTGGAACATTCTGTAATTTCCCAATTTAGTGTGCCGTTCTGTAAATCGTTTTCCAGCAGCTCCACATTGTTCTTTTGGTCAGATGTACCATCCAAAGCCTCCACTTGCACCACTCCCACTATGGATACGTATGTCCAAACCATAACGCTTCGGCAGTGTGGTCCCTTTTCGGCTTCCATCAAACTACGACCCTCAAACTAAGACCCTGTCATTAGAATAATGATTGTTTGCCATATTTCAGTCCACAAATATGATAGTGTACCATCATTTAGCTTCCTTCCGCACAAAAATTTTGTGGGGGTGCAACACCAAATGTCTACATTTTTCACTAAATATGAGAGGAGAATCAAGCCACTGCATCTATGTTTGCAAATTAATCGCAGCCGGTTTTTACTCTTAAATTATTTGAATTGTTTTAGATTGCACTGGCAGTACTTCTCACAAGGAGAAACACTCTCAGAGTGAGTATGTGCTCTTCAACGTGAACGCGACATGGGCCGAGAGTGTAGCATTGTGCCGTGTCCACGGACTGCGGATCGCGGAGCCGGACAACATCACCAAGGCCAAGTTCCTGGCCAAAGTACTCTCGGAACGCCGACAGGGTATGTACCTGATTTAGAGATAAGTATGTGAGAGAGAAGCGTCAGATAAATCCAGTGAAGTGTACAGGGAGAGGCACTTTAAACTGTTATTCGGAATATTTGGAAAAATACAAATCAGATTAAAATAAATTGTATTAAAAGTTGTTCACCTCGAAGAGAGACAAAATATATAACTTTTGTATGAAACATATTTTTCGTTTCATGATTCTTGGCGTTGTAATCGGCAATTTCCTTGTAACCAAGCACCCCGAGATAGTGAGAGGCAAGGGGACTCACAGTAATCAAGCACCACGTGATAGTGAGAGGCAAGGGGACTCACATTAATCAAGCACCACGTGATAGTGAGAGGCAAGGGGATTCTCAGTAATCAAGCTCCCCGAGATAGTGAGAGGCAAGGGGACTCACTCTAACCAAGCACCCCGAGATAGTGAAAGGCAAGGGGATTCACAGTTATCAAGCACCCCAAGATAGAGAGAGGCAAGGGGACTCACAATAATCAAACACCCCGAGATAGTGAGAGGCAAGGGGACTCACTGTAACCAAGCACCCCGAGATAGTGAAAGGCAAGGGGATTCACAGTAATCAAGCACCCCAAGATAGTGAGAGTCAAGGGGACTCACATTAATCAAACACCCCGAGATAGTGAGAGGCAAGGGGACTCACAGTAATCAAGCACCCCGTGATAGTGAGAGGCAAGGGGGCTCTCAGTAATCAAGCTCCCCGAGATAGTGAGAGGCAAGGGGACTCACTCTAACCAAGCACCCCGAGATAGTGAAAGGCAAGGGGATTCACAGTAATCAAGCACCCCAAGATAGTGAGAGGCAAGGGGACTCACATTAATCAAGCACCCCGAGATAGTGAGAGGCAAGGGGACTCACAGTAATCAAGCGCCCCGAGATAGTGAGAGGCAAGGGGACTCACAGTAATCAAGCACCCCGTGATAGTGAGAGGCAAGGGGACTCTCAGTAATCAAGCTCCCCGAGATAGGGAGAGGCAAGGGGACTCACTCTAACCAAGCACCCCGAGATAGTGAAAGGCAAGGGGATTCACAGTAATCAAGCACCCCAAGATAGTGAGAGGCAAGGGGACTCACATTAATCAAGCACCCCGAGATAGTGAGAGGCAAGGGGACTCACAGTAATCAAGCGCCCCGAGATAGTGAGAGGCAAGGGGACTCACAGTAATCAAGCACCCCGTGATAGTGAGAGGCAAGGGGACTCTCAGTAATCAAGCTCCCCGAGATAGTGAGAGGCAAGGGGACTCACTCTAACCAAGCACCCCGAGATAGTGAAAGGCAAGGGGATTCACAGTTATCAAGCACCCCAAGATAGAGAGAGGCAAGGGGACTCACAATAATCAAGCACCCCGAGATAGTGAGAGGCAAGGGGACTCACTGTAACCAAGCACCCCGAGATAGTGAAAGGCAAGGGGATTCACAGTAATCAAGCACCCCAAGATAGTGAGAGTCAAGGGGACTCACATTAATCAAACACCCCGAGATAGTGAGAGGCAAGGGGACTCACATTAATCAAACACCCCGAGATAGTGAGAGGCAAGGGGACTCACTGTAACCAAGCACCCCGAGATAGTGAGAGGCAAGGGGACTCAGAGTAATCAAGCGCCCCGAGATAGTGAGAGGCAAGGGGACTCACAGTAATCAAGCGCCCCGAGATATTGAGAGTCAAGGGGACTCACATTAATCAAACACCCCGAGATAGTGAGAGGCAAGGGGACTCACAGTAATCAAGCACCCCGTGATAGTGAGAGGCAAGGGGGCTCTCAGTAATCAAGCTCCCCGAGATAGTGAGAGGCAAGGGGACTCACTCTAACCAAGCCCCTCGAGATAGTGAAAGGCAAGGGGACTCTCAGTAATCAAGCTCTCCGAGATAGTGAGAGGCCAGGGGACTCACTCTAACCAAGCACCCCGAGATAGTGAAAGGCAAGGGGATTCACAGTAATCAAGCACCCCAAGATAGTGAGAGGCAAGGGGACTCACATTAATCAAGCACCCCGAGATAGTGAGAGGCAAGGGGACTCAGAGTAATCAAGCGCCCCGAGATAGTGAGAGGCAAGGGGACTCACAGTAATCAAGCGCCCCGAGATATTGAGAGGCAAGGGGACTCACAGTAATCAAGCACCCCGAGATAGTGAGAGGCAAGGGGACTCACAGTAATCAAGCACCCCGAAAAAAAACTTTGATTTTCCTAATCTGATGTGATTTTTTTTAGATATTTTCAATTTTCAATAATTTTCCACTCATTTTCATTTTTGCCGATTACAGCGCCATCTATCATGTTGAGTTGTATGAGTCTTCAGACTTTTGACTGGTTTGATGCAGCTCTCTATGCCTCTCTGTCCTTGGCTAATCGTTCCATCTCTAAATAGCTACCACACCCTACATCCGAGGGAATCTGTTTAACATATTCTAACCTTGTTCTACCCCTACAGTTCTTGTCCTCGACCCTTCCTTCCTTAACTAAGCTTGCTATTCCTGGGTGTCTTAGTATGTGTCCTCCCAACCTACCTCTTCTCTTCATTAGCAGTCTCCAGAAACATCTCTCCTCTCCCACTCGTCTTAATACCTCTTCTTTTGTAACCCTATCTACCCATCTGATCTTCATCATTCTCCTGTAACACCACATTTCAAACGCTTCAATTCTCCTCTTTTCTGCTGCACCAGTAGTCCAAGATTCACCTACATAGAGTGCCACGCTCCAGACAAAGGCTTTCAAAAATGACTTCCTAAAACCTAAATCTATATTAGATGTCAACAGATGCCTTTTTTTTTTGTAGAAATGCATTCCTTGCCCGAGCCATCTATCATGAAACGAAAAAAATGTTTCATAGCCTACATACAAAAGTTACATACATTTTCACGGAGAATCCAAATCTGCAAGAAAAAGTAGGGGGTCCTATTTAAGATTTCAACGTCAATCCCCCTCCAGCCCCCGGCGGTGGTGCTGGGGGTCGAGCTTAATGTTATTGGATGTCCCTCTTCAAAGTGAACAACTTTTATTGCAACTTGTTTTAATCCGATATGTATTTTTCCAAATATTCTGAAAAACAGTTTTAATTTGATGTTTTTTTTTGCCCAAGGTCAATTTAACACCAATGGTTTAAAATTTGCGTCACCGTATGTACTCGTATTTCACACAACATTCCTCCCTTAACTACGGAAATTAAAATATTTTTGAATAGCGTTTTGGTGTAGACATGAATTTATCACTAGCCTACTTTCGATTTTTGCAAAATATGAAAGTAGATTTATGAGATCTACACAGGGCCAAAAAATTTGTGTCTGTCTGTGTGTGTGTGAGTGTGTGTGAGTGAGTGTGTGTGTATGTGTGTGTACTCTGCATGTCTGCCCCCCACCTATCAATTCAAACTCGGTGAAACCGAATTGAACGAAATTTGGTTCAGAGGTAGCACTAGCAAAGGGCACCTCAGTGTCATGTTTCATATCGCCGCCATCTTGACGGAAACGTAATAGCGGCCATCAAAATGTTCAAAGCTTAAATCAAATTACGACTAACCTAATCATCTGATCTCTACCAAATTTTGAAACAACATACCTTCATGTGGGAAGCATCTTGTGACCAAACTACAAGGTCATCAACCCATTTGAAGAAGCCGGGCGTGTATGTGTGTATATCGATCCCTCCTATCAATTCAAACAAAACGAAACCAAATCGAACCACCTTTGGTACAGAGATAGTACTAACAAGGGAGAACTCAGTGTCATGTTGTATATTGCCGCCATCAAAACAAAAAAGACATGGTGCCCACCCAAATGATCTGAGCTTAAATCAAATTACGACTAAATTAATGATCCGATCTCCACCAAATTTCGCAACAATATACCTTAATGTGGGGAGCTTCTTTTGCCCAAACTACAAAGTCATCAGCTAAATAGTTTCAAGATGGTGGTTGTATGAATCATGCAAGTATTATAGCCTAACCGTAACTTACGATTATACAAGGCCTGGTCATACCAAATACGCTCATCGTACATAGGGAGGTTTAAACTGTCCTCAAGGAGGTGACCGGTAGGATATTAGCATTTTAAAATAGAATATGTAACCGCAGTAGTGAATACCCATCTGGCTGGCCGTGCCATATCGCGCTTATCCATGCCGCCCCGTTGAGTCATTGGCGGCTATGTTTTGCTCGTAAATCCATATATCTCGGTAACTTCGTAAGTTTATATCCTTTTAGGAATGTACTGAACAAAATAATACATATTTAGTATCAAATTGTTTATAGAATCGCCAGAATACGCTAATGAATTTCAACACAAAATAGTATACAGTTATACAGTTGTTTACATTATATCATCATCACGCATCCGTGGCGCCATGGTAGTGACCGAGCCTCATAGTCTGGAATAAGTGGTTTGAGTCCCTGTGAGTACAATTTTTTTAACTTCGTTTTTTTTTGCTATTTATTCATTTATAAAATTAAACGAATCACACGTCATAATGTTAAGCTTGTCCGGCTCCGTGGCTAAATGGTTCGTGCGCTAGTCTTTGGCCCAAAGTGCTCCGGGTTCGATTCCTGGCCGAGCCATCAGGGATTATAATCTCCTGGGGTTAATTCCCTTGGCTCGGGGATTGGTTATATGTGACGTCTTCATCATCACTTCAACCTCAATACGACGCGTAGGTCGCCCACGGCCGTCAACTAGGAAGACCTGCACTCGGCCTCTCCGGAGGCCAAACGATCATTCATATTAAGCATATAGTGTGTATTTGCAATCGAAAATATTATATAGGCCTACACACCACATATTTCAACACTCGACTACAGCGATGAAAATTCCTCGTCCTTGATCCACGGTAGAGTCTATTGTTGTTTTTGTTGATTCTTTAGGGGTTTTGTGGCATCATGGTCTTGTAGCCCCGTGTACTTGGGTGTGTGTAGACATCTGATAACATGTGTCACTGTGATGTCTGTAGGCTTAATAGTGTGTGTACTTTTATACGAGGAAGGATTTGGGTACGAAGCTGTTGTTGTTTCATTTGAGATGCATGGACATCATGGTCATTTAGCCCCGTGTACTTGGGTGAGTGTTGAATTTTGTCTGATAACCCGTGTTATTGTGATGGCTGTATTAGTTTGTATATATATATATATATAATTAAGGTGAGGATTTAATAAATCAACATATATGTTATTTCAGTAGTATAGATCCCTCCTGCGGTGCTCACAAGCGACCGATCGTGGAAAATGAGCATTCAAATGAAAGAGAATATAAATAAATTACCAGTGACGCATTGCACTCTAATTTCATAAATATCTATATTTTTCTCTAAAAAATGACTTTTAAAATCTGTTAGAAGTGTGCGATTTGCAGTTAGAGGAAAGTCGCCAAATATGGGGAGGTTTATTTATAGTGCTCACATTAGCCATAAGAGGGAACGGAATAATTTTGGTTTATCACCGATGTAAACCTCAGGGGATATACAATGTATATTACAAATATGGGCACGTTTGATGTTGTAATGCCCTCTGATATTATTGTTGACTTTAAAAGTGCACTTTCCCCATATTAGGCAACCGGGGTTCGTACTATGGGGAGGTGAGAAACCACACGGTTATTGATGTGTAACATCTTTCCGCTCGGTTGCTGGATAGTTTTGTTGGAGTGAATTTGAAAATTGGGGACGGAAGTGGATCGGAACGATCGAGCTGGCAGTTGTGGATCGAACGGAAGTATACACTGCCCGCTTGATCGATCGAACGGAAGTGTACTAGCTGGCAGTGGTGGAAAATGGAGGTATGCACTGCCCGCTCGATCAATCGAACGGAAGTGTACTAGCTGGCAGTGGTGGAAAACGGAAGTATGCCCTGCCCGCTCGATCGATCGAACGGAAGTGTACTAGCTTGCAGTGGTGGAATGAACGGAAGTTTAAGATGCACTGCAAACTCGATCGATCGATCCAGCGGACAGTGGTAAGACCCAGCTGGCAGTGGTACGAGAAACAATGAGCGCGCGGTGTCGGATATTGATACCACGATATACTCTCGGCCATGTGGAATATATATGACATACTGAACGGAAAACGCTCATGCGAAATCTGGTGTCAAGTGATTGAAACGAATGACATGGTACATGTTCGAAGTCTTCGTATCAGTATTTAAATGGTAAAGTGCCTTAATATCAAACATCGTAAGTAGTCGGCATTGCCGGTAATATGTTTCTGCACAATGGCTATTCAAATATTAACCAACATAACGGTAATGCAGTCATCAATATAATATAATCGTTGTGGTTATACGAGAATTGAGCAAGCCTTCATGAACTATTACTGAATACATTCTCTTTATTCACAAGAGGGCCTATTCATTTTTTTATTTTTTTTAGTCGTTTACCCTCCAGGTTGGTGGAACCCACGGACTCAGCGAGGAAACTCACCACTACCGCCTCTACGGGCAGTGTCCTAAAGCTGGGAACAGCTGGGATACAGCTGGTGAGGTGGGATTGGCACCTCGCCCAGGCGGCCTCACCTGCAAAGCGAACAGGGGCCTCATGAGGGAAGGTAAGGGATGGTGAGGATGGATAGGCAAGGAAGAGGGAAGGAGGCGGCCGTGGCCTTGAAGAAGGTACCATCCCGGCATTTGCCCGAAGACGAAGTGGGAAACCACGGAAAACCACTTCGAGGATGGCTGAGGGGGAATCGAACCCCCTCTAATCATTTGGGCCACCCGAGGCTGAGTAGACCCCGTTCCAGTCCTCGTACCACTTTTCAAATTTCGTGGCAGAGCCGGGAATCGAACCCAGGATCTCCGGGGCGGCAGCTAACCATGCTGACCGCTACGCTACGGAGGCGACCTGGGCCTATTCATAAGGCATTTTAAACTCAATTTCACGCAGGAACATTATTGAAACAAGCAAAATATAAATGAAACTTAATTCCGTAATGCAGTATTATTGGAACGTGGAAATAAGACACCATCTTGTGCACAAAATCTGCGCAGTCGAAATAGCCGTGGGGTTACTGCTTATGGCTGTGAATGTAGGGATCTAGGGTTCGAATCCCGGACTGGGTAGCTATTTTTGCTACCAGATTATCATTTTAAACGATATTTTATCAATATGACTCATTTTAACAGAATCCATATGAAATTACGTGTTGGTCTGTGAATGAAGAGGACCTGTTTATATGGAATTTAAAGTTATGAGTGGTGTCGCGTCTATTAATCTAGTTGAACCATATCGTATTCCTTATTTATAGTAATGCCATCATTACTTCCGACTTGACGTTTCAGTGCTAGGCTAGAGTTTCGTTCGCTAAATCACGACATTGCGAACGAAACTCAATTTGTCGTCATGTATCGATTTGATTGGCTGCCTGTGATTGTCTAGTTAAAGTGATTTTCCTTCTGACCGCTAGATAACTCTAGGGTAACACTGAAACGTCAAGTCGGAAGTAATGATGGCTTTCCTATAGGCTAGTGCTGGTGGAAGCTACAAATCATCTAATAAAATGAGTTCCGTATTATAAACTACAATATCTGTAAAACACTTCCTTTTTACAATAGATCAATATTTGTGCCAATAATAGTATAAAATACCGGTGTAACAACAATTTCACGTGAGGTTTCTTCTATGTCAAATGTTACACATCATATGCGACTACTGTAAGCTCGTAATTTTTATTTTATTTATAATACAGTACATACACTGAATAATATACCCTTCTAATTAAAGCATTCATTCTGACAATGTAATAAAATCATGAACATAAATAGTACAAAAATACAAAAACAAGATGTTCAGTAAAGAACATATAGCCTACTTTCTCCTAAATGCATGGGTATTGTTATAAATCTTTGCCCCTTTCAAAGAGTATAATTGAATGTTGGTTGTAGTAGCGTGTTGAAATACAACGTGTTATATGGATATTAAACATGAATATGAGGTGCTCTTTGCTAGTGCTACCTCTGAAAAAAATCCATTCAATTCGGTGTCACCGTGTTTGAATTGATATGGTGAATCGATTTGCACACATACATGGCACTATCTGCAAACTATTGGGCAGATGACCCTGTAGTTCAGTCAAAAGATGCTTCCTACAATAGGGTAAGTCGTTGCAAAATTTGGTAGAGATCAAATGAGTATGTTGGTCGTAATTTGATTTAAGCTTTTAACATTTGGGTGGCCGCCATTCCGTTTTCGTCAAGATGGTGGCGATAAAAAACATGCATTGAGGTGCCCTTTGCTAGTGCTACCTCTGTACCAAATTTCGTTCAATTCGGTTTTACCGTGTTTGAATTGATAGGGGGAATCGATATGGACACACATGCATGACCGCCATATGCAAACGATTAGACTGATGAGCTTGTACCTTGCTCAAAGAACGCTTCTCACATAAAGGTATGTTGTTGCAAAATTGTGTAGAGATCAGATGATTAGGTTGGTCGTAATTTGATTTAAGCTTTTAATATTTGGGTGGCCGCCATTACGTTTCCGTCAAGATGGCCGTGATATAATACATGACACTGAGTTGTCTTTTATGAGTGTTACCTCTGTACCAAATTTCGTTCAATTCGGTTTCATCGTGTATGAATTGATAGGGCGAATCGATTTGCACACATACATGGCCGCTATCTGCAATCTATTGGGCTGATGACCTTGTAGTTTGGTCAAAAGATGCTTACAACATAAAGGTATGTTGTTTGCAAAATTTAGTAGAGATCAGATGATTAGGTTGGTCGTAAGTTGATTTAAGCTTTTAACATTTGGGTGGCCGCCATTACGTTTTCGTCAAGATGACGGCGATATAAAACATAACACTGAGTTGCTTTTGCGAGTGCTACCTCTGTACCAAATGTTGTTCAATTCGGATTCACCGTGTTTGAATACGTAGGGGGAATCGATTTGCACACATACATGGCCGCCACCCGCAAAGTATTGGGCTGATGACCTTGTAGTTCAGTCAAAAGATTCTTCATACATAAAGGTATAATGTTACAAAATTTGGTAGAGATCAGATGATTAGGTTGGTCGTAATTTGATTCAAGCTTTCAACATTTGGGTGCCGCCATTACGTTTTCGTCAAGATGGCGGCGATATAAAACATGACACTGAGCTTCCCTTCCCTAGTGCTACCTCGGTACCAAATTTCGTTCATTTCGGTTTCACCGTGTTTGTTAGATAGGGGGAATCGATTTGCACACATACATGGCCGCCATCTGCAAACTATTGGGCTGATGACCTTGTAGTTTAGTCAAACGACGCTCGCCATATAAATATATATTGTTGCAAAATTTGGTAGAGATCGGATGATTAGGTTTGTCCTAATTTGATTTAACTTTTACATTATGGTGGCCGCCATTACGTTTCTGTCAAGATGGCGGCTATATAAAACATGACACTGAGGTGCTCTTTGCTACTGCTACCTCTGTACCAAATTTCGTTCAATTCGGTTTCACCGTGTTTGAATAGATAGGGGAATCGATTTGCTCACATACATGGCCGCCATCCGCAATAGGATGATGACCTTGTAGTTTGGTCAAACGAATCTTCATATATAACTGTATAATGTTGCAAAATTTGGTACAGATGAGATGATAAGGTTGGTCGTAATTTTATTTAAGGGACACTGGGACTGAAATTTTAGTGAAATTTGTGGAAAATGTCGATTTTCGGTTTTTTCCATATTAATACACCCCTATCCCCTGCGGATCATATAGCAGTGTTTTATCCGAATTCCACCATTTTAAAAGCCCTGGCGTAGCTTTAAAATGCACGGTGTGTCCTTTAAACGCCCCAGCACAGTAAGTGTCCTGAAGGTTCTGAGTCTTGGTGTTTCTACAATCGAAGTATCGCAGCTGGTAAAACACCACAGAGTCATGACAAAATGGCTGTAGAACTATAAGAACCCTTAGTTGTCAAGATTATGCTGTTTATCAAAGGCTGGCATCAGATGAGCTACTATCCAGATGCATCCGTGGTGCTACTGAAAATCAGAATGAGTCTCTGCATTCTGTTATCTGGAGGAAGTGCCGAAAAGAGATTTTTATTTCACGGAAGATACTTGAAATTGCTGTTTGGAATTCTGTAACAGAATTCAACATGGGGTGTAGTGCAACAACAGAGTTGAAATCAGGAATAAGACTAACTTCAGTATCTCATGTCACAGCACAAACACTTGAAAGATGTGACAGTCGCAGGAAGTATGTAAGTCCGCGGTCATAATTGGAGAAGCGAAAGCATGTCGACGGAAGGTGAAACTGACAGAAATGAAGGAGGAGGCTGCAAAACAGAAGAAGGAGGGTGTCACCTATGCTGTAGGACAGTCCTAATGTCATTGGTAAGCTGAAACCTTGTAAATTCTGCATCATTTTAGAAAATTGCTGTTTTCTCGGATTCACTTTTTCAGGCATTCAAAATGTTACTCGCGTCATAAATCTTATGATATTGCTTTCAAAATGGGAATTTATTATCTTCATTGCAATGACTATAAACCTGCGGATCGTTTTTTAGATTGCACTTTTGGTTTGGCTGCAAAAAAAATTCAAACTGGAAAAAATACGATTTTTTTGTAGAAAAAAACTTGGAGATGGAAAAAAATTAATTTCTTGACACTCATTAATGCAATTCAAAATCGGATCCGTAGGTTTCTTCCAATTGTTATAGTGCAATAGAATATTACCTAAAAGTTACACTATCTTGTTTTTTTTAACGCGGCTGACCTTTATAAAACTTGAATAATTAGCACAATAAATGTACAAAATAATTAATATCTAGAGAACTAATCAACTTACAATGCTCACATTTCCCAAAGTGGTTTATAATATGACTATTCATAACCATATAAAATTTCAAAGCTGTACCTCAGTTTATATAGAATTTGAAAATTTCAGTCCCAGTGTCCCTTAAGCTTTTAACATTTGAAGGCCGCCATTACGTTTTCGTCAAGGTGGCGGCGATATAAAACATGTAACTGAGGTGTCCTTTGCTAATGCTACCTCTGTACCAAATTTCGTTCAATTCGGTTTCACCGTGTTTGAATTGTTAGGGGGAATCGATTTGCACACATACATGGCCGCCAACCACAAAGTATTGGGCTGATGACCTTGTAGTCAGGTCAAAAAATGCTTACCACATAAAGGTATAATGTTGCAAAATTTGGTAGAGATCGGATGATGAGGTTAATCGTAATTTGATTTAAGCTTTGAACATTTGGGTGGCCGCCATTACGTTTTCGTCAAGATGGCGGCGATATAAAACATGACACTGAGGTTTCCTTTGCTAGTGCAACCTCTGTACCAAATATCATTCAATTTGGTTTCACCGTGTTCGAATTGATAGGGGGGGGGACAGACATTCAGAGTACACACACTCACAGACACACAGACTCACAGACACACACAGTCAGACACACAATTTTTCGCCCTGTGTTGATCTCATAAGACTAATTTCATTTTTTGCACAAATCGAAAGTAGGCTAATGAACATTGTTAGTTATTGACAGTCCTAGTTTCCTGTTACCGAACTTCCAAGCAAAACAACCTATCTCTGATTCTACACACAATTCGTAAGCCCAGCACTCTGTTTTGAATTAATGTGAGTGCGCTGCCAACTGTTTACATCTGTCTGTCGCATCTTCAGGAAGAGTGTGGGGCACGAGGGAAGGCATGAACACTCAGGGAGAACTATTTGTTTATTAACTCTGCTGCTCCAGCACGCAATCAATTTCCCATGTTAGCAGCCAATTTGGGATTGGAAGGATGTCAACAGCTCGAAGTAGTGAACAGCCCCCCCCCAATTAGTTGTTGAGGCATCTGGTGAAATGTCACCACTTCTGTTTGGAGGAGAAGATCTAGATTTCCATGTTGCACCTCTACAGAGAGGTTCGGAAAATCATGGTCCTGGAAGACGTTCTTATTGCATGGATAAAGCCCAGAATTTCGGAACCCTCCTACATTTTCAACTGGTGCTGCCTTCATATACGCACGACCAAACAGCTAACCAATCCATTTCTTCCTTCCCGGCATCTAAAAAAAAGTGATATGCCACTTAGTAAGAACTAAACTATTCCATTACATTCAATAGAACGAAATATGGGGTTCCCCATATCAGGGGACAGTGAACTCACCATATTAGTCTATCTCAGTGTCCATGCTTTAACTTTTTACTTCCAAGAAATTTATAGGCCAAGACAAAATAATACAATAGTACGTTGAACCCAAACCCCTGACTGTATATACAAACACATTTAGAAAATTAATTCACTTACCCTTTCTTATCAATTCTTACGAATTTAGAGAACGGAGAAATATTTCACAACGGTGTGAAACAACAAACTTCAATAACAAAATGGCTATGATGCGCAGCTAACGGCAACTTCATGCATACCCACACAGCACATGGCCAACAATTTAACGTATTCACCGCAAGGCTACAGCATTTACTAAACGACAAAATACTACTTCCCCATATAAGGAAACCTCCCCATATATGGCGACTTTCCTCTACTGATGCTGCAGGAAGATTCGCTCCACAAGTGGTGCCCACTTCACATTTTGGCCGCTGTGACGCCTGTTTCGTGTCATTTTAACATACTGAGCTCTGTCATTTATCATTTTGCATGGATTTCAGAAACAAAAATCAAAGGAATGTGTACTCAAATCGTGTAATTCCATAAATTATCAGAGACGAATTGCATTCTAATTTCATCAATATCAATTTTTGTAAGAAGTTTTGGATTTGCAAATACTGATGCTCTAACATGCTGCAATTGTGAGTTGTCGTCTAAACCCTAAAAACTATTAAACGTTAATTATTTTACAGGTTTTTCTTCCGCATTCTAATTTCATAAATACCGATCATTTCGAATGGTTTTCAGAAACAGTAAATGAATGGATTGAGTACCGTACTCTAATCGTATAACCGGTGAGTGTTACTGCTAAGCTTTCAGTCAATGGTCTCGGCACACACATGATTTAAACTCATTCGTCAAAACAATGGATTTATGGAATTTCAGGTTAATTACATTCCAGGTTTGTTAATATGAGACGATACAGGTTTTTCTTTTGCATTCTAATTTCATAAATATAGTTTTTTGTAAGAAGTGTGCTATTTGCCAATACTGTTGCCGTATCATGCTGCAATTCTGAGTTGTCGTCTAAAACCTTAAAACTATTGAACGTTAATTCTCCTGCAGTTTTTCTTCTATCATTTCCCATGGTTTTCAGAATCAGTAGGCCAATTAAAGGAATGGGTACCGTACTCAAATCGTATAACTGGCGAGTGTTACTGCTAAGCTTTCAATCAATGGACTCACCATACACATGATTTAAGCTCATTCGTCCAAACAATGGATTTATAAAATTCCAGGTTTGTTAACATGCAGCGATACAGGGTTTTCTTCTGCATTCTAATGCCATAAATAACGATTTTTATAAGAATTGTGCTTTTTGTAAATACTGTTGCTCTAACATGCTAAAATTATGAGTTGTCGACTAAAACCTTAAAACTATTGAACGTTAATTCTCCTATAATTGTTCTTCTATGTGGTTTTCAGAATCATAAATCAATGGATTGGGTACTCAAATCGTACTCAAATCGTATAATTTCATAAATATCGAATAACTGGTGAGTGTTATGATGATCCAATTTTCAGTGATTGCCTTCTTAAGTTAGGGAACGTACAACTTGGAATACTGACTGAAATGTATCGAATAACCGGTGAGTGTTACGGCTAAGCTGTCAATCAATGAACTCAGCACACAATATCATTAACAGTGACGAATTGCATTCTAATTTCAAAAATATCAAAGAAAGAAACCAGCCATAGCAAACTCTCATGTTGACGCTCCACTCGGGAAAGCGAAAGCACCCCTGTAGGTAACGTGCAAAGAAGTTTAGCGCTGAGCGCTACACATAAGATCTAGAATGCTGCCCTGCAGGCAGTGTGCGAAGGAGTTTAACGCTGATCGTTGGAGTTAGGAACAAGGAAGCCTCTCTGTAAGTGGGGCGTGAAGAAGTTTTCCTACGAGGGCTGTCCTGATAAGGGAGAAAGAAGCTCCTCAGCAAACAAGATAAAGCAGGAAATCTTGACCAAGATGCTTTCTGCCCGGGGTGCACCCACAAGCAACAAAAAGGAATACTGCCCGGTATGTCAGAGGCAATGCAGTAATGAGGACAGCACAATCGAATGCGATGGGTGCAGAGAAAAGACCCACGAGAACTGTACTGGCCTCATTGGTCAGGAAGTCAAAGACCTTGAAAGAAAGAACAGGAAACTTATATGGCTGTGTGAAATATGTAAACCTGAGGCACTGGACATGAATAAATCCTGTAGGGTGGTAATCGTCACCCTTGCCGAAAAGGTCGAGGACCTATCACAATACATCAAAACCCGACTTCAGGAAAACATGGAAAATCAGATCAAAGAAGCAGTAAACAATGCTCACAGAAAGAAACCAGCCACAGCACGCTCTCATGCTGACGCTCCATTCAAGAAAGCGAACGCACCCCTGTAGGTAAAGTGCAAAAGAGTTTAGCGCTGAGCGCTAAACATTGGATCGGGAAAGCTGCCCTGCAGGCAATGTGCGAAGGAGTTTAACGCTGCTCTTTGCATTTAGGGACAAGGAAGCCCCACTGTAAGCGGGACGTGAAGAAGTTTTTCAACGGGGGCTGTCCTGATAAGGGAGAAAGAGACTACTCAGCCAACAAGATAAAGCAGGAAATCTTGACCAAGATGCTTTCTGCCCGGAGTGCTCCCACAAGCAACAAAAAGGAATACAACTCGGTATATCAGAGGCAATGCACTAATGAGGACAGCACAACCGAATGCGATAGGTGCAGAGAAAAGACCCACGAGAACTGTCCTGGCCTCATTGGTCAGGAAGTCAAAGACCTTGACAAAAAAGAACAGGAAACTGATATGGCTGTGTGAAATATATAAACCTGAGGCAATGGACATGAATAAATCCTGTAGGGTGGTAATAGCCGCCCTTGCCGAAAAGGTCGAGGAACTAACACAATACATCAAAACCAGACTTCAAGAAAACATGGAAAATCAGATCAAAGAAGCAGTATACAATGCTCACAGAAGGTAAACAGCCACAGCACGCTCTCATGCTGACGCTTCACTAAAGAAAGTGAAAGCACTCCTGTAAGTAACGTGCAAAGGAGTTTAGCACTGAGCGCTACACATAGGATCGGGATAGCTGTCCTGCAGGTAATGCGCGAAGGAGTTTAGCGCTGATCTTTGCACTTAGGAACAAGGAAGCCAATCTGTAAGCGGGACGTGAAGACGTTTTTCAACGGGGGCTGTCCTGATAAGGGAGAAAGAGACTACTCAGCCAACAAGATAAAGCAGGAACTCTTGACCAAGATACTTTCTGTCCGGAGTGCTCCCACAAGCAACAAAAAGGAATACTGCCCGGTATATCAGAGGCAATGCACTAATAAGGACAGCACAATCGAATGCGATAGATGCAGAGAAAAGACCCAGGAGAACTGTCCTGGCCTCATTGGTCAGGAAGTCAAAGACCTTGAAAAAAAAAAAAAAAGAACAGGAAACTGATATGGTTGTGTGAAATATATAAACCTGCGGCAATGGACATGAATAAATCCTGTAGGGTGGTAATAGCCACCCTTGCCGAAAAGGTTGAGAACCTAACAATACATCAAAACCCGACTTCAGGAAAACATGAAAAATCAGATCAAGGAATCAGTATACAATGCATTAAGGACACCAGACAGGCATCAGAAAACAAAAACCGTAAGCTCCGATAAAATCGGCAAAGCCAACAGTATCCAAAGTTAAGAAATCGTGGAGATAGCAGCAGAGGGCAGAAGCCCAAACCACACTGAGCATAAGGATAACAGCCATGAACAGGAAAATAAAGAAATCCCAACGGCCAACACAGGAGTGAAGGATCACACAGCAACACTGGTCACAGGAGAGAACGCACCAGCCGATAGGCTAAATATAGGAAAGAACGGTGGAACCACCGATAGCAGCCCACAAGACGAGGTCCAAAACGAAGAGAGGAGCAAAAAAGGACAGAAGTCTGACGCAAATCAAACCAAATGGACAGAGGTAGTGCAGAGGCGTCGGGTGCATAGGGATCAGCGCACCCCAAACCACGAAGAAAACGCACACAGAAGGGAATATGTGAAAGGTACCACACAAGGAGTTACAAGACTGAAAATTGCAGAAAAGAGTGCGGGGATTTATGTCGCAAAATTGAGCCAAGACAATTCCCCAGTGGACGTAAGTGCGTATCTAAAGGAAAATGGAGTGGAAGGAGTGATCCACTGTGACGTAGTGAACCAGAAAATTGGCAGCAGAGCCTTTAAAGTCGGCATGCCCATGAATAAAAGAGATTTGGTCTACAACTGCAACTTCTGGGCTACGGACGTCTACTGCCGGCCCTTTCGGCAACCATGGAAGTGCAGAGGCTCGCGTCAGTAGGACGAGGATACTAACGTGGAATGTAGAAGGGCAGCGAGGTGCAATGAACCTCGTATCACGAGAAATCTTAAGCGAGTATGACATCTGCAGTCTCACGGAGACTATGATTAAAGAAGAAAAGAGATTCGACGTCCCCAATTTCTACAATTTGCATGCATATGCGAGACAGTGCAAGGAGAGGGGAAGGCCATCGGGTGTCGTTGTCTGCATATTTAAGCCTAAAATGGTCCCGATAAAGTTACTATGGAAAGAAGAGGACATACTGTTACTGTAGGGAAATGCGCTCCTTATTTGCTGTCCACTTCACAATTTGACCGCTGTGACGCCTGTCTCATGTCATTTTAACATTCTGAGGTCTTTCCTTTATCATTTTGCATGGATGTCAGAAACAGTAAATCAAAGGAATGAGTACGGTACTCAAATCGTATAATTTCATAAATATCGAATAACCGGTGAGTGTTATGATGATCCAATTTTCAGTGATTGCCTTCTTAAGTTAGAGTACGTAGAGCTTGGAATTCTAACTGAAATGTAAATAGTGTTCTATAATCATTTGGTTGAAATAGAAACATAACAACCTTTCTCCTTAAGTCTTTCATTATAAACCTATTGGGGAAAGTATGGCTTGTGAACATGCGAGATTTCTCGCACGGGTCCGCTAGTCAACGTATAATATACATATAGCACGTTGTATTTCAAAAAGCGACTACAACCAACATTCGATTATTTGCGTTATCGTTTTATCCTCCAGGGTTGGCTTTTCCCACGGACTAAGTGAGGGATCCCACCTCTACCGCCAGTGAGGGCAGTGTCCTGGAGCTTGAGACTCTGAGTCGGGGATTCAACTGGGGTGTATGACCAGCACTACGCCCAGGCAACCTCACCTGCAAAGCGAACAGGGACGTGATAAAGGGATAGGAACAGAGGGAGGGTTAGACAAGGAAGTGGGTAGGAGGCGGCCGTGGTCATACGGCAGGAACTTCACCGTTATTCCATTGTACGGGTTTCGGTACATTTTCAGCGCGACATTCCAACTTGGGGAGAGCAAGTCAGCCAGCCTCATATTATGTAACTAACAGCTGATACATCGCCGAGCTGTACAACCGAAGCTCACCGAACGCCCAGGATCATCCCCCGTGCATGCACGAAGAAAGGTACACTTGAAGTGATGCTACCAGCGATCGATAATGTTGACACATTTTATCGAACCGCCCACCTGAGACAAGTTTTTATATAATGCAAAGAATTGATAACTCTATATGCACTATGCCATGTATAGGATATTACCACAATATAGCATGGTGTTAATGCTAATGTATGTACATGGTTATAAGCACTGTAGATTACCTGAGTTGTATTTATCATGCACTAGAGCGATTAACATCTATATCTGCCACGTTGGAGTGGGGGAAACAGAGGTTTCTTGCAATCCGCTGCCAGGCAGGAGAAGACATATCCAATTACGTCTCGGTTGAATATACTTTGAACCCCGGGAGTGACCAGTACGTCCGTGTTATGTGCTTATACTTATAATCGTCGAACATGTTCCAAGTGACGAAGGAACTCAGAACATCTCACATGTTTGTGCATATTATCACAGCACAACGGGTTAGAACTTTGATTATTTCAAATCAATATTACGTTATGTTCACACGCTGGAACATCGACATTGAGACATTAATCACGCGGAGTGATATCTTTAGTAGCAATACTTGTAAATGCTACAGTTCAAAGAACTAGTTATTATACTTTTCAAGGTAATCATTCTTACTGTGACCGCATTCTGTGACACAGTTTCGTAAAATGGACATATACACTATAACTTCCCCTTATTCCACGTCACATTTAATGACAGGACGTCGGGAGGAATAAATGCTATGAGTTTTGAACTGATAGCCATGGCAGGTTAAACAATAAACATTAATACTACTTACTAAGGATTGCAATAAACATTTCGTAAGGACTAATACTACCGTCTACATATTCTAGTGGTGTATTAAACAGCTGATACCGTGTCGGATATGAAGCTTCGCTTTATGCAATCACGGTGAAGATGGACTTACTTTTCGGTTTCATTCGAGTGTCGAGGCTCTATTGTGAGATGATTGACTTCTTTTGGTCGAGATGGAGCGTACATGGGGACGAATGAGGCCATTTATGCTGTGGTGGAGTAACCCAGATGTCGGTTCTGAGTCAGGAGAACGAGGAATGGTGTTCCCGAGTTCGAGTTCCAGAGACCCGGATAATTCATACTGTACCTCAGTATGCGGTGGGATTTGATGCCAGGGCATGTAAATGCTCTATTTGCCGTCTGCTAGAATCATCAAAGGTAGACAGAAGCCAGTCTTATCATTAGTAGTAAAGCTTGGACATTCTAATGTTACCATTATTGCCATTTTTCGTTTTCAGTAGCATGATTGAGAGGTGGAGTATAGGCATGATGTCCTTTTCATGACTGGCCCCACACTCAATCGGAAGTTGTCTCGAATAACGAGTGCATCCATTTTTCAATTTTGATTGTTGATTAAAATTTAAGGTTAATATTTCGTAAATTAAATTATTTCATTTGAAACTTCTTAAATGTATCGAAGAGGACCATTTAGGGAAAGAATTGCATTTCACATATTTATTGAAAGTTTGATAATCATCTGTTGATGTTATTTTTGGACATTAACAGGATTTTTGAATTTTGATTCGAGCTACGTTTGAAGTTGGGCTTCGCACTAATTTTATGTTCGAGAGTTACATATTCTGAAGTTGCCAATGCATTTTGATATCATGAATTTGTTGTTATAGAGTATATTTTTGGCGAGAAGTTTGATCCTTCGCTTATACTAGGAACATTCTTTACTCTTATGAAGGATATATGCCAGCATTGATTTCTAATGGATCAACAATCGCTAACCTCTGTTGTTACCTGGATCGACGGTGTAGGAACATTGCTGACATTTTTAGATCATTTGAGGGGAAATGGATCTGGTTTAGCTTGATCAATTTTACTTCTTTTTCGATATCTCATGTACTTGATGCATGTAGGATAATCTTGTTACAGTCATGATTTAGATCCATCATAGGAGGACTTATTCACACGAATTTATTACGCATTTTGATGACATGAGAATACTTTAGAAAGAACATTCAGTCTTTTCGACGCTATTCCCAGGAACAATTTAAAGTGGAGGCGTATCTTCGTTAAGAATACGTGACAACGATTATACTTTTGTAAGGCAAGGTTATTGAACTCCAATGGAATGTATTTATGAACCATGCGTAATGATTTGAAATGAAGTGTAATGACATTGTATAATTGAACACCACATTATTATGTGCGAAGAATAAGCTCTAATCTGATATGAGTAATATAATTTTTTGATCACCATGAGGGTGATAATTGAATGCAAGCATGTGTGGAGTTAAAATTGTATTAATGAGTTAAGTGCTTAGAGAAGTACGTGTGTACTTTGTTGTGCTATTGAGAGCCAAGTGTATTATAATGATATTCAAAGGAATATGCTATGAAATGTTGTTGGTATAATCCATTAATGAATGGAAACGTCGATGTCATATTTGACGTAAACAAATTGAACCGTATCTCAGTTAAATTCCACAATAATGCTATGTTAATTAATAACGATGAATGCCAAAGCACGTATTGATAATTTTTGGTTGGAGGATTTTTATGATTCAAACATTGGAATTCTGATAGCTATGCCTATTAAGTTTTTCTAGTCATCCCCAAGTAACTGTTCAAGTGATGATGTTGAAAATCCATAATAATTCTTCTTAGTTTAAAATCCTGGTCGAATAAACTAGGATATGGCCAATAAATACTTCACGAGGAAACTATGATTAAAGTACACTTGGAAGGTGTCAGATTAAGAAAGTCCTTTTGCGAACGCACTTAAACATGGATAATGTTGTATGTTTGTATATTTGTATATAAGGGTAATAATAATATTTCTATGCGAAAACTTTAAATGTGGAATGACCGATTAGATGATCCGATAGGTTTTTTTTTGGATCATCATTGTGAATATTTAATCATGTAAATTTGAATAGGGTATTTTGCAGCCTGGTCCATAGGGACATTTTACTGCATTTGTGGCACATATAATTATGATGCGTATGTCTGTGAGGGTATATTTCTTCTTCCTTTCTTTTTTTGGTCATTGCCTGAGTCGTAATGTCGTTTTGTTAATAAATCTTGATATTTCATTTTAACCTTTCGGTGTGATGCTTTACAGAGGTGATAGAAGGTCGCGTTAATAAGGCCATTGCTGGGTATTTCTGGAGTTTCTCACACTCCTGAGATTACGTTCTTACGAGATTCTCGTGTTCTCTGAGAAATTTTCTTTTACGCCATAGTCTTTCTTAATGTCACATTTGTTAGGAATGACTTGTGCCCTATTATCTCCTTCACTTGTTGGTAGGATCTGGTTTTTTTTCTAGCCGGGGATTTTCAGGTTCTACGCTCCAGCTGCCATCGTGGGATTACAACAAGGTATTGGTAGGTAATACGGGGACAGTGCCATCCCGGCATTTGCCCGAAGACGAAGTGGGAAACCACGGAAAACCACTTCGAGGATGGCTGAGGTGGGAATTGAATCCCTTCTACTCATTTGGATCACCCAAGGCTGAGTTGACCCCGTACCAGTCCTCATACCTCTTTTCAAATTTGTTAGGTCCCTTAAAACAACAATTATCCTCATCATCATCATCTTTTCAAATTTCGTGGCAGTGCCGGGAAGTGACGCGCGGAACTCCGGGGAAGCTGCTAATCACACTGACCACTACGCAACTCATTGAAAAGGACAAAGAGTAATACAATTTAGGGGAAAGTGGGCTATATGTTCTTTATTGAACTTCTTGTTTATTGTTCTGACATTCCTCTTCCTTGACTAACTTGTATTGAGTTCATATCCTTCATATCTCATTAGACAGGGCAGCGCTTACAGGACTGATTGGGTTACGTGTAGCGATCATGAAAACTGGCCCTTAATAGTTGCTGATGTCCAGAATACAGTAACATACGCCGTATGAGAAGGCGATAGACTCGGCAGCATACATATGTTATATTATTCGATGAGCACATACAATTAGGAATGAGGTAAGGGGGGAGTCTAGGAAGATAAAATATACGTGCACACAGGAAATTCCTCCCAGTTCAGTGTAGCCAGTGACGAGAGTAGCTGATCGCCTCCAGACCACATTTCCACTCAAGTAGCTAAGTATACAATCCACTCTATCCTGGCCAATTAACAACAATCACATTATCACACTAAGAAAGCAAATGTGAAGGTCAATCACCACTTTCAGCAAACAATAAATCACATATAACATATATAACATATATAATTGACGAGTGTGTTGGTTTAACTACTACTGCACGTAAATAAGTGTACATATTGTAAATACTATCACCCATACTTGTAGGCATACATTTAATTGCCTAAGTGTAATGGATCTGATGAAATTCGCTTCACGAACGAAACTGGCCATCCAAGTGTATTTATTAATCTCGTGTACAGAAGGGCGTCGAAAATCCGAACTAACTGGGACTGGGGGGGGGGGGAGTGATTCGGATTTCCGATTTGTTCGGATATTCGAACATAACCTAGAAATTCCTAGCTACACTAAAATGTTAAGACAAAAATAAACACTTAATATACTTATATATGTACATACATATTGTACTTTGATTTATTTGTATCATTAACTAAAAATGCACACATTTTACAAAAACAATTCACTACATATTTACAAATGTACATATGTATGTACCGTACGTATTGAGCCCGATATCGGCTCTTCGATTCAAGGATAAATGGCTCATGTTAGTTTACGATTCATGGTGCGTTCCATGATCACGAAGAACTTCCTAAAAGCTGTATTTTCTCCTTAGAAGCAGCTCTCATTTGATATGATTTGGCTGGCAATTTATATTTTGTGTAATCCTAAAGGGAAGAATTGTTAAAAGATATTTTACATTATTTGAACTAATTGGATTTATTGTAAATTTATGGATTGTTGCAAACATAAGGTATAACATCGCAGATATGCGAAGAATAAATAATTGGTCACGCCGTTGACTCATGTGGCGCTGAACTTCCGTCGTCTACCCAATATAGTTCTCGTGTCAATCTTCGTCTTGACAGGACGTGTTTTCCGTACGATCCAATATCTAAACGTGGACATCATATTTGAATTCATCGTGAAGTTTTAAGTAGTTGATAAAGTGTGAAATATCGCCTGTGTGGCGTGGAATAATAATTGAGTATCATCGTTTGTTATTTTCGACGTTTTGCTACGAATATAAATGGGTCAATTTTGTGCTAGAACCCAGGACATTGTGCGTGCACATGGCCGCACGTGAACACTGAAAATCCATTAACTCATAACCATTCTTCGTGTAATATTGTATAAAACGTGTTGTAAGAACTGTATAAAAGTGAACTGTGCACTGATTTATTTTTGTGAAGGCGGATTATTAAGATACTGTACGATCACGTGTGTAAGATACGCCTGAGTTTTTAGTGTGCTCATTATCACAGAAGTGGTAATTATAGATTCTGTGAGCGGTACAAATGGTCATTCTTGCTACATCACCGCTACAGTGTAGAGCCAGTGAGCTTTGAAATCGTCACAATTAACTGTAAATTCTATGAGAACTACGAATTTTTCATCATGATGTCGACACTCAGTTGAACCCAGCACCACGTGGTACCAGTTCACCCAATTGCTAAGGAAGTCGATATGGAATTACTCCCGAAATGGCTGGGGAGGGTGGAGGATGAGACCCGTGTATAATACCTGATGAGATGGCTTACAACCAGAGAGAATCACTCGCCACTTTAATCCCAGGCGAGGCTCGAACGTGGACACCAAACTTGAAGTCATGTAAGTGAGTCGACATGCACTGATATTTCTATGTACGGTAGGACATACGGGTGGATTAGTATTAAAGGTCTTACTCTTGCTCATTCTTTATAGGCAGGCAATATTATTTCATTTAGTTATGTGTGTTAGTTAGGAGCTGGTCATATTCGTATCGTTTGCACAAAGCTTGGAGGAAACGCTTGTGTCACCAATTTGTGTAAATAAGTTTTGAAGCAATACTGCAATTATTTAAAACAGCCCATGTTACGCAGTACGGTTGTGTGATACCGTTAGTTATGACATCCCACAAGGGATTATATCATTGACCAAACTTGTGTTTATCAAGGTCAACGCCCAGTGAGAGCAGAGTTTCATTTATTTTCCTTATAGTGCGAATAGCGCGCCAGACAATGTAATTTAGAAGGCAGTGGATGAAGCCGTCAGACCGGCTGAGAACATGTTTATATTACGAGACTGCAGATGTGAGTGTAGAGCTCTTTTGTTTTCGCATTCTCATTAAGTTGACAATGACGGCTGCCAATTTCATAATCAGAATAAAGTGTTGAGCCGATCAAGGCATCGTTGGTTCGAGGAGGGGCCACAACTAGCATTCATGTTCCCCTAATATTAAAGCGCAGCATTTCTGAAGTATACTAGACACTGTTTGGAGGAGCTATTTACCATGCTTGAAATAATATTATGAATGCACAGCTGATTACGCAGCACATTGAATATTTAGTCCACATCTAAGGACATCTGTATCATTTAGGTAACCATGATATTGTTATAATATATTTCCAAAACATTCTTTCTCCAGCAACTTCTAGTTTACAGGAATGAGAAAAATCAAGTAGGAAATTAACTTTTGAGTTTGACTCCCTCAAACCTTCTTCTAGTTAATTGTTATACTTCCCATAAGTCCCTAAAATCAAAGTATGCGCTTAATGCCATACCGTTAATCAGATATTAATACAAATTAGTTGGAGAAGGGACATTTTGGAAATATGTAAATATATAAAGGATATATTTGTCATTATGTATTATTAAACATGCAAAAACTATATTAGTATATTGAAAGTAATGTGTGCAAGTAACCAACATAATTAAATTATGAACAAGTTCAAGAATTTCATATCTAACTCATAAGCGAATTTTAATAACATGATAAGTTATCAAGTGATTTAAATATCTTTGAAAGGGGTTAAACAACATCGACATCTTCCATCAATCCCCCTTCATCTTCAGCCTCAGACGGAGCAGCTACATTAGTGTCTCTATTAACAACGTCTTTATAGAACTGAAGGTCATGGTTTGCCTCCCATTTATCACCAAAATGCAACCTCAGCAGTTTCTTCACGTCTGTTTTCTTCACTTCTTTAAAAGGAATGTTTTTTGGAATGACGGGAAGGTTAAAATCAAGAAAAGTAATATCAGGCTTGAGAACTTTCTTCGCTGCTCCTATGTTATTATTATAGTGAGGCTCCCCTCTGAGAAGAATGGAGCCATTTGGCAATGGACTGCGCCTTATGATAAACCGCTTTGTTGTTGCGAACCTACACATTTCTTCACGTACATCTGCGAGATATTTCTCCAGTCATGAATTGTACAGTCATCCACTAACTTGAAAACAGTCCCATGATTATTAAAGATTTTCAGATAGTCATCAGGTTGAATTATTGCGTCTATCTTTTAGAGTTCACGTTCTATTCTTCCGAAAACTCGATCCGGTGGGATGAATGAGTGACCCGGTATGGGGAATATGAGCTCTATCTCCTTAATGTTGCTAGGGGCACACACACTCAACCAGTACACAAGCATGCAGACCGTAAAAGATTTCTTGTTCTGGTCCCCGCACCCATCTTCGAAAAGCCTAATTTTACTGTAGTTTTCCATGGTTGTATTTTGTAAACGGTGGAAGACTGCTGAAGAAATCTGTGCTGAACCTTTGGCAGAGTCTGCCTCAGTCCATGCATATATAAAAACTTTGTCTTTAGACGGTTTATCTTTGGACGTGCCCTCACAGATTAAGAAGTTGTATAAATACAACTGGCGGCTATAATAAGCTGCCTGATCAGGTATTTTAGGTAATACCTGATTTTTCTGGCAGTCAAAAGAGAACGTAATTTCTCCTGCCTCCTTATTCTCCACAGAGAAAAGAATGCTTCACTCTTCCGCTTGTGCACAGCGAACTCTGTTTCTCAGGAAGTGTCGCCTCCTTTAATTCTGAGTCGATACTGGATGCATCTGGAGCAACAGTCAACTGCTGGCGACCCTAAACTTAGGTTGTAGTCTTTCACGAACATATTGTGAAAATAATAATACTTCACTTTTAAATTATCAATGACATTTCTATTACACTGTTTGTGAAGTTTTGCTAAGGATAAGTACCTTGGCAAGTACCGGCGTGTTTCTTGGGCTACCCTACAATAGTGTGATTCTACAGGGACAAGACTCTCAATATATTCCTTCACAGCAACCCTTCTGGACTGATAGCTGTGAAAAAACATGGTCACCACCTCTGATCTCTTTGGGGAGTAATACAGACTGTAAATGTATTTTGCAAATTCGTTGCACTCTCTTCTCATTTATATCTAGGATGTTACAGAAAGCCTTCTTACATACCTGTATTAGTTGTGTTTTCTTGTCCCTGCTGCTGGGCACAAAATAGCTATTGCAACTTTCATTTGTTTGTTTTCTTTCACTTGCGACTCTGCATCTTCGTGGAGATTCACTCTTAGTGTATTTCAGAACAAAATTGTCTTGATAAACATTTTCCCTCTCATTGTCAGCATACAACGACTGACAAAATTTACGATCTTCCTGCATAGATAACTCCTTACACTTCAAAACACTGCTGATGTGCGTACACTTCGGCATCTGGGGTAGTCTCATCTGAGCATAGAGTTTTCGTTTCTTAAGATTTTTCCTCCACTCATCCCCATTGCTAGTAAGTTTTCTCCCTTTTCTCAAGGGAGTAGGAACTACTACACTGTTTTTCACAATATCTTCATTTTACTGTTTCTCTTCCATTATCCTCCGTGGAAACAAATTCAACAGTTAACACCTGACAATAAGTAGGCCTATGTCCAAACTTATTAAATACAACAAAAATGTACGTAAAACCACTATTACTTCACAGAAACCAAACAAGAAGCACAAAAATGTCAAAGCACTACTGCGCCATAACCTGTAGTACAATTGTTTTCCTTCATCTCATAGTAGTGGGCCAGTGTCACCACTACACAATTTTCGACATATTTGCAAAGAAATTGCATAAAATGACTGTGTTCCATTGCCTGTAGATCTAGTTGTATTCGAGGATAAGATACAGTTTTGAAACTATAATGGCAGTCCTTGTTATACCGTATACAGGAGAAGAGCCATTTTGTAAATATAATTGTGATGCACTCCAGTCAGCCGTATTGGCATGGAGAAGAGACACTTTGGAAACATTGCTCATATACTGTATAACCCTATTTTGTGCTTGTTAAAGGGACATTTTACCTCAAAAACTCATCATCATACAATGTAGGAAGAGATGGACATTATCAATGTACCCATAAGTCAATTTCCTCAAAAAGTGGAGAAAGGACGTTTTGAAAATATGAGGAACAACGATGGTAGGAATAGATTACCCGTAGTTGAGCTGTATGGTTTTTGGTACAGATTTTTACTAGTGGCATAAACAATTTTGTCTTGTCAGCTAAGCCAATTGAGAAGCACTTAGGGCTAAATGTCCCGTTTTTTAGCCTACTTTTCACATTTTGCAAAAATGAGGAAAAAGTAGACTTATGAGATCGATCCGGGAAAATGTGTGTCTGTCTGTCTGTCTGTCTGTCTGTCCTTCTGTCTGTCGGTCTGTCTGGCTGTGTGTGTGTGTCCCCCTATCAACTCCTAAACGGCTGCAGCAATCAAAACCTAATTTAGTATGAGTAAAGATGTGCACCGGAATATCTCACGTCCATATTTGAATATGATGTCAGTGCTACCAACTGCTGAAAAAACGCACTAGAAATTTGAGCTCCATGTTGGATATCTTGCAAGGTATGCATGGAAGCTATTCCAAAATTGGCACACATGTAGATAATACTATTTCAGTTTAATTTCCAGGAGGCCAACCATGACAGTGTTGCCAAAATAATTTTAAGCCTTCTGATAGGTCCAATGTTTAAATGCATATAACTTCTACACTATCAATTGGATTTCAACCAAATTTTGTATGTAATATCTGTACATAAACAGATATGACTGAGCGTATTCTTAAGAGCAACCAGGGCTGCCAACTGTTAATAATTGCTCTCATTATTTTTTTATCCAAATACCAATATATCAGAAAGTATGCAAGCCAACAGCTTTAAACTATGCACACGTATATTCTGACATTTTAGATTAATTTCGAGTAACTTATATACGTCAGTTCTACCAACATGATTATAAGCCTGCTGATACGACCAATTTTTAAATACATGTAACTTCTATACTATCAGTTGGATTTCAACCAAATTTCGTATGTGCTATGTGTACCATAACAGAGCGGTCTATAAGTATTGTTAAGAGCAATCAGGGCTGCCAACTGTTAATAAATGCTGTATATATTTATTTTACACTAATATCAATATACCAGAAAGTATGCAAGCCAAGAGCTCTATACTTTGCACACGTATAGCACCTGACATTCTAAATTAATGTGGAGTAATTAATACAAGGCAGTGCTGCCAACATGATTCTATGCCTGCTGGTATGTCCAATTTTAAAATGCTTGTAACTTCTATACTAAGAAATGGATTTCATCCAAAATTGGCACAACAAGATATCATAATATTTCAGATTATTTCTGGCCAGCACACGCATGGTATTGTTGGCAACATGCTTTTACGCGTGCTGATAGATCCAGTGTCTAACTGCATGTAACGTCTATTGGACTTCAACACAATTTTGTATTCTGTACCTTAAGAGATTGAACTAAGAATATATTCAGTCGCCAGGGCTGCCAACTGTAATGCTCTATTAGGCTATATTATACCAGGTATATTTTGAACTAATTAGATATTTCGATATTACCAACTTAATTTCGTCATTATTCTAGATAGGTTCATATACTGTAGATTAATCATTGGCATGAAAAGTAGGCTGTATAGTTCTTCACGGAACTTCTTGTTAGTTTGTAATTCTGACACCACGTAGCAGCACCAAAGTGAGACAATTTCCTTTTTCAGTTTTCTCTCGAACGAAAGCTCGTATTTGCGATCTGGAAACCACTATGTATACTAGACTGCAATTGAATTGATATTAATTCGATGCATTTTCCAAAATGTGAAAAACAAAAACGTTACTCACAGTTTGTTATATCTCTGCTTAAAATATGAAAAAAACCTGGTAATACGAAAATGGAGATTTATTTCCTGTTTCCAATGCATTTTTTTTTTTTCAGAATTAAAATCGGGTGAATGGAATCGACAGCATTAGTTCGGGAATTTCTTGCGCAAGGAAACTGATGAACACGCTGACAGGGCGGAGGGAGAAGGGAACAATTTGACGACAGGAAGGAGTTGTCTTCCTTTTGTCACAAATATTAAAGTTCGACGAGTTACGTGTACAAGTGCCTAGGCGTGGAAAATATCTGAGCAATAAAATTATACTGTAGTAGTGTCACAATATGTAACGTTGTGTTGTTGTCGTGTAGCCTCCTGAGAGACCGAGTGCAGATCTTTCTAGTCGACGCCCGTGGGCGACCTGCGCGTCAGGATGAGAGATGGAATGGATGAAGATGAATGAAACTGGGCAAGGATGTGGAAGGAAGCGGCCGTGGCCTGTCAGAAGGTACCGTCCCAGCATTTGCCTGGTGTTGAAAATGGGAAACCAAGGAAAACCATTTCAAGGACAGCCGACGGTGGGGCTCGAACCTACGCGTCTACTGAGTCAGCAGAGAGCTTGGCCCCATGACCTAACGCTGCGCTTTAGCCAGCGTAGCCACTACTGTCGGTAATATGTAACGTTGACACAATGTGTTCCTACAGATGCTTTTCTTACTTCCTCTAACATTTTTGTTGACAATAATACATTGTAGGGGCTTGGGACATCTTGGTCATCAGTACCTTTGGCTGGCTGCGTGACTCAGCGGTAACGTTCTCACTTGCTGTGCCCAAGGTTGCAGGATCAAATCCTGGTGCAGCCAGTTGGCATTTGAGGGTGCGCGAATGCGAGGGGGCCTTGTCATTAGATTTACTGGCACGTTAAAGATCCCCTTCGGGGCAAAATTCCGGCACCCCTGCGTCTCTAAAAGCCGCAGTAGTTAAAAGGGACGTAAAACCAATAACGTTATTATTTATTTATTTAGTATGTTTCGACCCATACAGGATCACATAAAGCAAGTTATGATCTGTTGCTGTTATTTTTCTTGTTCTTCCAGAATTCTTTCATCATGTCGCTATGTTTAGCTCGATGTTTGTCAGTCCATTTTCCCCTAGGTCTGCTGGGCTTATCTTCTGATGCAGCTTCCCAAGTGTAGATCTTATGTCTGAAAGTTTTGCGGTCTTCGATATCTGTGGGTGTGATGTTGGCGTTATTGAGATCAGTTTGGACTTGTTTAATCCAAACCGTTGTCGTCTTTAATTTTTGTGAGTACATCAATATTTTCTTTGTTAATCGGTTGTCATCTAGCCTCATAATGTGTCCATAAAATTTCAAGCGTCGTTTACGGAAATCGGTTTCAATATTTGAATATTTTTCTGTGATCTTGTGCGATTGTAAACGATATCCTTCATCTGTAAGTCTTGGGCCAAGAATTTTTCGGATGATTTTCCTTTCAGATTTCTTGATGTTTTCAAGATCCCCTTAATAATTGAGGTTTAAGGTCTCACTGGCGGAGTGTGTTTCGGGTTTGATGACCGTCGCGTAATGTCGAATTTTAGTGATAATGCTCAGGATTTTTTGTTGTAGATGTTTGCGGTTTTCCCATATGCTTTCCGCATTTTGAGTTCACGTGTTCTTTGTGCTATTCTTTCTGTGCCTGTAGCTTCAATAATTTCACCTAAGTATTTGAAATGATGAACCTTGTTGATTGAACCGTATTTTGTTACCAAAGTTTGGGTTTCAATGTGTTTTGTAGCCGTGAATTCAGTTTTTGTGAAGGAGATTTGCAACCCTACTTTCCCAGCACATTCTTGAGGACTTCAATCTGGTGAATTGCCGTTCGTTCATCTCCGGAGAGGATTGCCAAATCATCAGCAAAAGCTAAGCATGTAACACGACAGGTTTCCATATGTTGCGACTTTTTAATTCTTTTTCTCATTCTTTGATGACCTTATCGAGAACGATGTTGAACAGCAATGGAGAAAGTCCATCACCCTGCCGAACACCAGTTTTAATGGGAAAAGGTTGGGAGATCCCTCCAATGAATTTGACCTTGGAAATTGCGTCGGTTAAGGTGTATTGGATGAGTCGTCTCGTCTTCGGATCGAGATGGTTTTCTTCGAGTACATTAAAAAGAGATTTTCGATCAATGGAGTCATAAGCCTTCTGAAAGTCGACAAATGTACAGATGGTTGGGAGATTTCGTGTGGCTCGAAGTTTCAAGGTGGATTTCAGATTGAAGATTTGTTCGACGGCTGATCTGTTTGGTCTGAAGCCGGCCTGATATTCACCGATGAGTGGCTCGAGTTGTTCTTGCGTGCGTTGTAAAAGACAGGCGGAGAGGATTTTATAAGCGATGGGTAAGAGGGAAATTCCTCTGTAGTTATTTAACGTTATTATTATTATTATTATTATTATTATTATTATTATTATTATTATTATTATTATTATCATCATCATCATCATCATCATCAGTCCCGTGTAGTTGATTATGTGTGTAACTGTATTAGAGTCAGGGATGGGACAGGTGCCCTGAAACTTCACGTACGGTACTATACCGGCATTTACCTGGAGGGATTGTGGAAAAACTGGTTAAAACACACTCAGGATAGATGCTGACAGCGTTGGATTCCCTTCTAGGTAACTGTTTTACAGTTATTTGAGGATAAACTCCTGAACAAAAAACATATTGTTCCGACATTAGTAATACTTTGTAGGGCATAATTCTTACCCCACAGATCAGCGACTGGTTTCACTCGATGCGAAACTGAATACTGTATATAAAGATATGACTGGTTTGTAGTTAGCACGTTCTTGATATTTTAGAAAAAAGATGGTCAAGATATGTTCGTGTTCAGATTTATTGGGAATAATTATTCTAAAAACCATCCGATGCGGACGTCCAAATCTAGGTATCGTCTTCTAGACATAGCAAACAAGACCACAAACCGTGACATATTCTAATCAATGGAGCCAGCTATTATCGATTTATAAGAGGCCAAATGCGCACGCACATATAATCTACATACATACATACATACATTTATTTAGGTGATTCGTATGGCTCTTTGATTCTTTTGACTCTAATTCCCTCTTTTTTTCGTGAGATCTGAAACGACTCCCTGTGGTCAATTACTATAACTTACTTCAATTTTCATGGAGGTAATAATAAAAGTTAATTTATGTAGGACATTTTATTACAATAAACAAATTATGAAAATGCATAACAAGAGAAAAATTATTATGTACATAATAGAATTAAAGTTCCTAAGATATTCTCATCTGCCCATTGTTAGCCCAGGCACTAGTACTGCGTAATATAAACAAGCAAAAATATTATACCGTACCTAATTATTTCCTGTTCTTGAAATCAATGCTTCAATTTTTTCCATATCAAAGATAGCGTTTCGTGTTTTACCCACACTCAGCATTTTACTTCACCTCAGGTTCTCTTATATCCATTGATCTGGTCATCCTGGGATCATGATCTCAGGCAACCAGATTTTCTCGCAGCAGCATGTCAGTTACATAAGCATTTTTTGTCTCCAGAACTTTTCGTCCCTCTTTATTGTTTCTATGTGAATGTCCTTAGGCGTCCATACCACAAAATAACATATTTCCCGCTATGTTATTTCCAACTGGCCCTGGTTGTGGAGATAAAAACCATGTGAGTGTAAGAGAGTTATCAATCTGTTCTCATCTGAAAGGCACTGTTCTTGACATTCTCTGGCTTTCTTTTTCGCTTACTTTCTGCCAAACAAAATCCCTTAGGTTTTTGCAGGCTTCCAGTATGGTCATATTCCGTGCAGACTCAGGGCACCTGACTTCGACTACAGCGTCGTCTCCTATTAATCCGTCTGGGGAGGCACCTAAAAACCCATAAGTTTTATGTACGAAAATACCACATTCTTCGACTTTTCTACCGATTTTTCCTCTAAAATTCATTTTGCAATTCGCTCATTACCACAGTCATACTGCATTGCTTTTGAGTGAAATTCGCCGTACAGAATGTTTTTTGCTAATGGAGCCCATTTCGAAGTAGGTTTCCTCTTGCATACATATCCAAAATTGGATGCCGTAAGTCTGTACTTTCTAGCTGTCTGCCACTTTTCATTTTCCCTTTGGCCCCTTGTTTCCTTTTCCAGTTTTTGTATATGGCCTTCACTAACCGTTAGTTGCTTGATCTTCTCATCACTAAACTCTCTGAACAGTACCTCATCGAAACCCAACTGCATTGATCGGTTTCTATAATCACGTGAGACAGTACGTTTCATTTCATTACACTGTTGTCGGGATATTCTTTTCCCTTCTCGTGACGCGAATAAACTTTTTCGGAAAGCTGCTCTTCTTCTCTTTCTGCTGAGTGCAGTGTCCTTTACTACTGTGGCAGTTTTTTTTAACGGATTTCATTGTTCTATAGTGCCAGGGTGGCCCAAACTGAAAGACCAGTCCGGAAGCTTTGGTTCTATGAGTGAAGGAACCTCGATTACCTCGATTGATCTTCTTACCTACCCTGAATTTTGCAACAAGGGACATATAATATTCGGCAGCATTGCTAGTGGTGTTTGATACTAGCTGGGAACTTTTTGCAATTAGGGGCTGCAAGCAATAACGCATAAGTTTGGTTGCAGTTAGCTGTTTGTCTTCACCTTGCCCGCTGGTAGTTCAAAAGTACTTTTTGCAGTGTTTATGGATCCCAATCCAATCCAGTATTTCCGGAAACCAATTTTCCATTTTCACATTCGCTACGCCTTTATTTTTCCACACGACGCATTGTTTTCATTTGAAGTGGAACTTGCTTCTCTGAGAAATGTTGACACTGAATAGTTCGTAATTTTGTACTCCTATACTTATGTATTAGAAGTAAAAAACAAACTACACCCTTGGCGCGACAGCCCATGAAGGGCCTAGGCCTACCAAGCAACCACTGCGCTGTTCAGCCATGTAGCCTGCAGATTGTGGAGTGACGTTTACTCATCCAACTTGTAGGCTACAGGTAAAATAGAAGTGAAATCATAACTGCTCAGAGCATTACAGATACTCTAATGCAAGCGTAAAGAATTATATAATTTCAAATATAAACTAGGAAAAAATAACTTACGGGTGTGAAGAGGTGTGTACTTAGTCGCAATCTCCCCTGGGATTTAGTGGAACGCCCTTGAATCGGTTTTGGTGGTGGCTCCATTTTTCACCAAAAACGAAAAAATTACTCCACGTGATGACCGTAATGCTCTCCACCAGTCGTAGCCTACCGTAGCGGTCAGCATGGTTCGCTGCCGCCCCGGAGGTCCTGTGTTCGATTCCCGGCTCTGCCAAGAAATTTGAAAAGTGCTATGAGGACTGGAACGGGGTCTACTCAGCCTTGGGTAGTACAAATGAGTAGAGGGGGTTGATTCCCACCTCAGCCATCCTCGAAGTGGTTTTGCATGGTTTCCCACTTCGTCTTCGGGCAAATGCCGGGATGGTACCTACTGTAAGGCCACGGCCGCCTCCTTCCCTCTTCCTTACATATCCATACCAATCTTCCTTTCCCATCCCATCCCTCATGAGGCCCCTGTTCGCTTTGGAGGTGAGACCGCCTGGGTGAAATGCTGATCACATCTCCCCAGTTGTATCCAATCCGACCAACGGTTCCCAGCTCTAGGACACTGCCTGGAAAGGCGGTAGTGGTGAGTTCCCTCGCTGAGTCCGTGGGAACCACCAACCTGGAGGGTAAAATTGACTAAAAGAAAAAATCTATTCTACCAGAAATACTGTCCAAAAAATAAAGTGCCGAAAATAGAACACCTAACGGGAATTTAAAAATAATACTGTTGCAGGTAAAATAAATTAAATAAAAAGTAATTAATGAGATCCATGAACTAAAAACAAGAAGTCGTAACTAGGAACTGGTAAAATATCAAAGGATCACTCAGAAATATCCAGACCTTGACAATAATTCAGAACTAACCAGCACAGTCAATCGCAATTTTGGACAAGATGCTCGGGAATTCCATACCGTCTGGCAAGGTTGTCGCTCTCTCAGATAACTCTAGCTCCACTCCCCTCCTCTCAACCCTCCACCAACCCGCTCTCCATGACCTTGGTCTACTGCCGTGCCTTGTTGAAAATACAGTAAGAGTTTTATTCACAAACTTCCCAAAGTGATCCCGACGGTTCTATTCAACCGATTTAGGTTTTCGATGCGGCTTTGGAATCAGTGAGTAAAACTCAACTTTCGTATTACCCATTTTCTTTCGAATTTTAATCAGATATTTGAAAAACAAACAGCAACTTTTCTGTTTTTGAAATTAAAAAGTAAGCAATGATTTAATATCAATTCTGCTACTAGACAGAGTGCATAGCAGTTTTCAGATCGTAGATCGGTGCTCCCCTTCGATACAAAAAGGAAAATGAAATCTACAGCCTGCTTCCAGTCTCCGACCGGGTCAGGAATGGAATGAATGACGTCCCCATCTAGCGGCGAAGATATGAACTGTGCCGGCTGCCGAAGCCTGTCGCACTCCTCTGGGGCAATGATTAAATGAATGACAGATGAAATGAAATGATAGTGGAGAGTGCTGCTGGAATGAAATTTTGACAGGGAAACCCGGAGTACCCGAGAAAAACCTGTCTGCCTCCGTTTTGTCCATCACAGATCTCCCATGGAGTGACCAGAATTTGAACCACGGACCCAGCGGTGAGAGGCCGGCGTGCTGCCGCCTAAGCCACGGAGGCTCCCCTTCGATACAAAAATAAATAAATAAATTCAGCTTCGCTTGTGCTGCCATCTATTAAAATATATTCTTACCAAAGTGTCGGGACATTTAGCCTTAAGTGGGCGTGATACTGAAGTGAACAGAGTTTCACGTGATATTGAATTTAATAGTGGATGGTCTTTACACACACTAATGATTACCCTTTACGAGTTTATTGGTCACTAAACGTTACAGATACACAGATAGGAATGAAAATGAGATAATAATAATAATGATTATAGTAATAATGTGAAGTAAATAAATGATTAGGCTGATGAATCTAAAATTATAAATATGCTAAACTTAAATTTCTTTTCTTGACCGATGCTTAGCCATTGCTATATTCGACGACTTTTGATACAATTGCTGATTATTCCCAATTTCGAGACGACGATCAGTTAAGGACGTGATAATTGAAAACCACGGTCGTTAACTTGACATTGCAACGTGAGTCGTGACGTTACGTCTTAGCAGTTGCCAACATAATGTTTCCACCTTTTCAGTCATGACCATTTGTCACAAAAAGTGAAAAGGTGTTCAGGCAGTCAGTGGCGCCATTGCGCCAAACTTAGGAGGGTCTATTTTGTTATTCATTTGTGTTGTAACTAGTTAGTCTCCATCTTTTGATCATGTTAGGCAAAGAATATGCATAGCTTTTAATTTTGATTAACTTTTGGAATAAACGCATGTCGTTTATATCTTTGCACTTAACATTCAGACAAGATTAGCTCAGATTATAGTAAAATTAAATGTTGGAGATGACACCATCATAGCTTAGCCATTATCCTTATCGTGCATTAAATGTAATGAAATCCTTGCATTGTAAACAAGTAATATATTTCCTTAACGTAAATTCGTGCCTGTATAATTGTTATTATTGCAATCTCCGAAGTAATTGGACAGGGGAATGTTTCGTGTAATTCTCTTAGCTTTGCCATTTGTTTTCGAGTCTTTTTAGCAGGTCTTCGAGAGGCTTAAGTTAGATCATTTTGATTGGAGATAAGTAAATTCATGATAGGGCAGTTTACCTCGGATGAGCCGATTTTCACCTCTCTGAAGTAGGTGTGATTTAAACGTAAGCCTGGCCTCTTTATTTATGTGTGTGTGTTTGTATTCCTCTGGGCAGGTGGTTTAAGGATCTCTCATATCCCCGACACCCCCGAGTGCAGTCTTTCGTGCTTACCCAGTCCATGAATACATTCCTTCCCATCCTACTTTTCTGTTTGATGGAGGAGGGTCTCGTAAGGGCCACTTAAGACCTATGGCTCCCCGAAAATCTTGTCTAACGGACACAGTATATATACACAAAAAATAAACACAACTGTACGAAATCACTAAAATATTTTATTTGAAAAACTTGCTAATTTCGGGTTGTGTGAGTTTTGAAGCTCGTTTTCTGCCGGACAAATCCTTCATTCGCTTAAGTAGCAGGAGCGGAGAGTGACGGCGTTCGGGCTGCGCTTCGTACTGTACCCGTAAAAATCGAGAAGGTACTCGTTGGTTAATCCAAAGCAAAGCTGGATTATAAAAAGTGAAAATCCCGGCTAATGAACTATCGCAATCACGCCAACGAGTTCTTCAGGATTATACACAGTAGACTTGGAACATGTTATGGATATAAAACGAACAAGCTTTATACGGTAGAGCGTAAACTTACTTTAACATCTCAGGGCTATGTTGGAAAGAAATAGACATCCTATCTATTTTAGGCTGTTCCATAACACGTCTCCGTTTATAGAATAACCGAGGACAAAGACAAGGTGTATAAAAATATAAATTTATAAATAAAAACTAAATAACACTTACTAACAAAATAACCCGCTAATATTGTATAATCATTCATACACGCCACTGCTGCTGGCAAAACTCCTTGCACACACGCTAACATAACTGGTTAAAATAATAAAAAGATTCTGCCTTCTACAAAATTATAAAATAATCTAAACATTCTACTGGCTCTGCATTGAGACAGGCATTCCGTTTTTAAAACGTTTACATTTCTCAGGCGCGTGCTTTCCGCATATCCGAACTCGTTATTAAATAATAGCTGTGACTCAGCTGTCAGATTCCTCTAAACACACACCTGGAATATCTCGGCTCATTTGTTTCCTGCTCGGCCTTGCTTATAATGGGGCTTGTCTGGCACCTGGCATGGACTACCCTCTTGCCATACAGAATACGTAAAAATGAAATGCGTTAAAGCATCCCGTCTTTCAAACAATAACATTTACAAAACTTCCTCTATTAAGGCCATTTCTGGTTTAAACACATCCATACTACAAAACATTCTTGCTAACACTTGCTTCTGTCGTTCATGACCGACGAAGCTTTCATACATTCAACTTCAAACACTCATATCAAAAACATTCGCTCTTTCAAACTATTCTCTATCTCAAAAAAATTTAAGAATATTAAATATTACAAATAATGAACACCCTCAATTTAAACAAATGGAAATATTTATATACACTATTTACTCGTCTATCGTTTCAAATGAATCATTATTTTAACGATATGACTTTATTAATATAATTATTAACTCTTTCTCTACTATAGTTATCTTCTGCTATACGTCTTCATTTACAAATGCTATACCAATAAATGTCAAAATCATGTTAATAGTCATCATCGGTATTAATATGACCAATCAGCTAAGATTAGCTCATAGTGTTGTTTCAATTCCATGTTTAATAGAAATTTAATAATGGTATAATATACAAGGATAGTATATCTTTTCCCAACGAATTTCCGCCTTCAAAACGACTTTCGTGTCGCAGATCTAATCACATTTAAGAGTCTTCAAAACTCTACTAATAGTCAACAATGCTTTCATCACTCAAACTGCAGTACTTCAATACAATTAATACGGAAACACACTCGTATTTTACAAACATCCATATACGGCAAGAAACCTTCATATATCACATTACAAAACTTAAATGACATCATCACAATTGTTCTCAACAATTGTTCCACAGCACTGGCATAACTTCCTCCTAGCATTGATATTATTGTTGTTACAATCCATTGCTTACACATGAACAGAATATCTGTTCTACTACTACAACTTATCGTTCCCAAACGATTATATTATTAGATCTCTAAGGTTTACTACTCGAAGTTACTACGGTATAAAATACCATGTCTTTATACATTTAATAAAAATAATTACATGTTTCTTAATACTGGTCATTTCTATAAATTGACACGCCTGCAACACTACATTGACAAATAACGTTGGGTTACATTTGTGTATTTATAACAACTTGTGTTATTTCATCGTTCAATAAAGATCAATCACGGCCAGATGTGATTTTATCTAACTTTCCTATTGTTGGTTGAATTATCTTTCAAAAGATATGTGTCAAATAATTTACATTTAAAGAAGGGCGAAGCCTTCCTTCAACTCAAAATAGGTTTGCCATTGACTGAATGTAACTTCGTTCTACACAAAGAATGTTCATAAATGTTTAACTTCACGTCGTAATCATTACGAATATAACTTGCTAGATCGATGAATTGTTTATAGTATTTGGTGATATTTCACAATATATCACGCGTAGATCTCTTCTCCTAACTATGAATTATTCTTACAAAAAGATTGCCCAAATCATTTTAAACAAAATGAATTTATTAAAAATATCAAAGATAAAAAGTCTGGAATCTTGAATTAAAATCAAAAATCGTCGAATAATAACTTCCTTAAAGATTTTCCCAGTGGAAAATTAATTTCTCAAACAACTGATTTCAGTTCAGAAACTGATCCATAAAATATTTCCAAGTATAGATGACCAAAGACCATCATCTTATACGATCTTGTAGATTAAAACTCATTAAACATCGAAGTGAAAATACATGAATTAAATATGGAGAATTGTTGTTCACAAATGCCGTCATAAATACTCAAACTAATAAATAATGCAAAACATTTATACCTTAGTATTGTAGACAACTGAAGTTCATCATCGGGTATTCGAAAATACCTGGCCGGATCATCTCCCAGACATGAATTGTTGAAACCAAATCCGCTCAGCGCCAGTGGACAAGGACAGCGACCTCAGGAATAGAAAGATTTCCTTCCCGGCATATTCGTCTCCTCCGGAAGTCGAACCTCGTTCCTCGATCATGGATTCCATCTCGAACAATCATCGGGCCTAGTATCTTCTATCTTCTGTCTTCCGGTTGATGATTCTTCAATCGCCGACATCAATTGAAAGTCCTCCACCATTATCGAGCAATATATTCGTAATAGTTCCATCGTTACAAATAAATTTTAAGTTGTACATCGAATCACTATCGTAGATGTTAATGTTCATTTGGTTGGTCAATGAAAGACTATATCTGCTCATAGTCAAAAATTAATGTACATGAATGTAAATTAAATGTACTGGATGGGAGTGTATATAATGTATTATGTTGCATCGGCATTCTATAATTGTAGATGTTATACATATTCTCGTTGTTCATTAACGTTGTTCCATGTTGCTAATCACAACTCTGAATCGACATATCCCAATCGCGTAATAGTTTTAATCCATCATCTCACTCATACTCAAAGTATTATAAACCAATTCCACTTTATTAATGTTTGTAGCCATCATAGTGTTCCAATAAAAACCAAGGTCTCAATGTTCATACAATATCATTTTACTCACTTATTTCTGCAGCGTGGACTGGACTATGTTGAAGTCTCGCTGTACTAAAATGTTTCTTCCTGCGTTGAGATAAGCAACTTTCTGTTGCAATCAAATTGTCCTATAACTGTCGAATTTCTCGATGAATTTTCTTAAAATCTTCTTATATTGACGACTTATAACTGGATGAATATACTGTATACAATTTGCTTTTCTAAAAGTCGAACACTTGTTCTCTATTAACTTATAATCCTTCGCTATACTTCACCTAGTTTCAGCGAGGCTCTGAGTAACTATGCCGCTCTCGGCACCGTCCCTCCAGTAGCGTAAGACCGCACTCAGTATCGTGTCTGCGGGAATGAACTACCCTGGGTAACACGTCTTGTACCTTCGAAGTCTGTCGAGAGAAGAACGCTTCTTCAAGCCGTCCCCTCTCTTCCTTGCCTGAAATTCGGCGCCATTGTTGGTCGCGCGTTGTTATTGGCACGCACTTGTAATAAAGCTTATTACAGTAAATTTCTTCCCTTTTGCGGCATTTAAAGTTGTACTAATATCTTCTTTTAATTTTCTTGATAATTTCAATGGAATAAAATTGTTACATAGGGCTTAAATGGAACAGTTAATCATATTAACCAGGTAAAAATCCATATCTGCATCCATAAACCCTCCTCTCATTGGCTGTAAGCATATATCCAATGATATATTTTATAACAAATAACTGCTAATATTGCGCGGTAATGCCTTGTTTCTAGGCACTTTCCAACGATCGTTAATATTCTGGGGCGTCTCTGATCACGTGACTGGTTTCTCCCAATGTCTGTGTTCGCTAACAAAGCTCTTTTGAGCCAACTTCCGAGATTTATATTGTAATGTTAAATTTTATCTTGGGGCTCGAAAAATATCATCATTTTCATCATGAAACATTCAAATTTCGGGTGCAGTACCAGGACATCACTGTCTCTAATAACGTAAAAGCTTCAAAATGAGAAGGTACGGCGTCGTCTGCTGCGTCTTCTTCGCTGTTTAAAGCGGTCGTTCAGATTTTCGACATTTCGGATTTTTGACGTTCGGATTATTGACGCTCTACTGTATTTATGTCAGGATTAGGGAACCACCCATTACAATTGGGTACGATCGTGTTGACTGACTGAAAAACATTAAATATCGATCAAAGAAGGAATTTGCTGGATAAGCATTCACTAGTTATTATTACTAAAATGATTTGAATACCATTAGTGTTTCAGTAAGCACACTTAACTTTGTACCTTGTGTTTTCTCAACAATATTTTTTTTTCTTTCAGTTCATGGAGGAGTTTGGATTGGGGGCTATCATGATCTGAACCCGTATGTGTATCGGTGGATTACATCCAAGGCGGAAATTCCAACTCGGAAGAATATGACGGACTATCCTCCCTGGCTGAGAGTCAAGACTCTCGTCCATAGAGACTGTATCTTCTTTCATCATGATAATTTCTTATGGCCACAGTTTATAGACGGATCCTGCGTAAAGAAGATGCCATTCATATGTGAAAAGACCACAAATATGAGTGAGATACGAAGGGACAGCATTGTAGGTAAGTGAACACCTACATTCTACCGGGTGAATCAGCTGCCCCTAATAATATTGTTTTATGCAGCCCAACTAACGTGTGTTGTCAGGAAGGTCGATATTTTTCTGCTTGCATCCCGTAAGTTAGCCTACTAATGCACTGCAAACATATCCCGCAAACGATACTGAACATTATTATGTTTCCATCGATATGAGTACACACTAATACGAGGGAAAAATAATAGTGTCCGCCTCATGATGTAGTAGCTATATTCTTGGCTGTCAGTGCGGAGGCTCGGGTTCAATTCCCGACTCTGCCAAGAAATTTATTTCTGGACTGGGGGCTGGAACGGGGTACACTCAGCCTCGTGAGGTAAAACTGAGAAGAGGCTGGTTCGATTCCTACCTCATCCATCCTGGAAGTGGTTTTCCGCGGTTACTCACTTCTACTCCAGGCAGAGATCGGGTTGGTTCCTAACTTAATATCACGGCCGCCACCTTCCAAATCCTACCCCTAATTTACAAATGCACAAATTAATACATCCTTCGCAATAACACAGGTTATCAGATAAATTCTATAAACACACCCAAGTACATAGGACTATATGACCACGATGTCGCAAAACCCCTATATCAATCAATAACAACAACAAGGACATGCTTGTAGTGCATTGGTATCATACGGGATGCAAGCAGAGGGATATCGACCTTCGTGATAACAACGCTAGTTTGGCTGCATAAAACAATGTTATTATGGGCAGCTGATTCACTGAGCGAGAGGTTTATTCCATCCTAGATACATATTACCTTGTCATATTCTTACTCCAACACTACCACGGTTAGATGAAAAAGGATCTTATCATCAGTGAGTGGCTTCACATAGATATGGCATACCTGAAACAATTTGTGAACTCCATTATTTTCCAAAATAAAGGCCGTGGTGTTACACAGTATTATAACGATGCATCCAGGGTGTGACTATCATTTTGTTCCGTGAGCATATTCATTATTATTATTATTATTATTATTATTTACTCAATTCACCATTACAAACAGTGGTTACTCTAAAGCACGGGTTAAACCAAGTGCTTTACAACAATACATAAAAACTATAATACAAACTATAATACATATCATGTATATAATTATTATTATTATTATTATTATTATTATTATTATTATTATTATTGTTTATTTTTTCACATCATTATCACGGCATAGCCCGGTTACATTTTAAGTTACAACCTGGTTTGGCCTTGGCAAGGTACTGAGGTACAATGTTTATAGATTACACCGTACAGGAACCTGACTTAGGGGATATGGAATCGCCTATCATACCAATGTTAAATTTGTTTAATTCATGTTCCGTTTCCTCAGAATCTAGAAAATGTATGATAATGAAATTTATGTCACATTTCAATCAAACCTTACTTGACATATTAACTCTGCGTTTCTTATATTGGACTTCAGGGGAATGAGAGATTTTTTAAACTGTCAAAAGGTATAATTACTATTTTCTAAAAAAAATAGCCAAAACCCAAACAGTTTTACTTTAAACAATGAAATTTCTCCATTAAAATATTAACCACTATGGGACAAACCTATGGTGAAATTTTCACAGCTCTGTGATAAATAGTCGCCTAGAAAAAGGAACATATATTTTAAAAAATTGAACTGAGAAAACTGCAGTGAAAACTTTCCACACATGATGATTATCTCATTGTTAGCGCATTGTGGAAATTAGTGGAAATTGAAATTATGGCAATGTATAATGGTTAAACTATAATGTATTACACATCATTTTAAAGGGCAGACTTCAGAGATTCATAAAATATTAAAAAATATACAAATTTATTTTGAAAAATTTTAATCATTCCGTATCCCCTTAACTGTACAGTACATCTACTTCATGCCCGCGATCTGCACGAGTCTTCTTCATTTGTAGAATTACCTACTGTCGGGGAAAAGTATAGATACTCGAGTTTATACGTCAATAAAACGTTACCCGTTGCCTTACATAAAAACAAGCTACACCGAACTTTTCCTTATTTTACTCTGCGTTTGGCTATGTAAAGTAAACATTTGCATTGTAACCCGTTAAAATTGTATAGCTGATTGAACAAACAAGTGCCGTTTATTTTACCAAGTCTAACGGAACGCTCATTTAGAAAGATGAAACTATACGTCTTGAAGGAACTTATTGTTAACTTGTATACGGAGTTTTAATGTGATCTTACGGTTCTCAAAATAGTTGTTGTTAATTGTGTAAACCAACTTTTTCTCGGGCCTGGGTGGTCGTAACAATATGAAATATGGCTTGCTGTGAGGCTCATAGCAGTGCAAGGCTAAACGAAAAACTACGTTTTATCTACACGTGATTGGTGATTTTATATGGATTGATATTTAATCGGATCATTGTGTGCAGCGAATCATCTTCGATTCTTGCTGAGTGATGGGGCGTAGTGTTTTCTCCAAGGAACTTCCTGATGATATGGCATGCGCTTAACAGAAGTGCCTTTAGTAGTTCAATATCAGCGGATGCAGATTCAATGCTGATAGACTACTGTGGAGGGTTTTCGGTATAACACCAGTACAAGATACAATTATTGTGATTGTTTTCACCGACTGAAGTTTCCACATTTGCTCTATCTCAATTGCCAGCTCTGTGTACTTAGATAATTTAGTAGCATCTGTTGTTTGGATGCTTTGTGTGTTGGAACATGCGATGTCTATCAGTACTGCCTCTCGGTGTTCTTTATTGCCGACAATGATATCTGGCCGGTCGGTACTGACGGCTCACTTATCAAAATTCCTCTGTCCCAGTAGAGCTTGTGTGTGGCATTTTAGAGTACTGCTGATGGTGCGTATTTAAAATTGGTGACGGAGCTTTGAAGAAGTGTGTACTTCAGGGTCAGTTTCTGGTGGATAATGTTGGCAACTTGATCGTGTCTATGTTTGTAGTCAGTGTTGGCAAGACGGGAACAAACTGGATATAATATGTTGAATGGTTTTCATTACATTTACTATTATTATTGTTAGGCTATTATTATTATTATGACTTGCATTTTATTATTTTTATAATTATTATTATAAATATTATTGTTATTATTATTATTATTATGATTATTATTATTATTATTATTATTATTATTATTACATCTTCTCTTAAAAGCAGTCTACGTGGGTGTTTGTAAATTTCAACTATTTCTCTATACGATCAGATCTGGTAGCTTAATGGACTGGCTGCGTGACGCAGCGGTAACGTTCTCGTCTGCTGTGCGCATGGTTGCAGGATCTAATCCTGGCGCAATCAGTTGACATTTTAAAGGTAGGCAAATGCGAGGGAGCCATGTCAGTAGATTTACTGGCAAGTTAAAGATCCCCTTTGGGTGAAATTCCTGCATACCGGCGTCTCTAAAACCCTCAGTAGTCAAAAGGGACGTAAATACATTAACATCATTATGATAGCTTAATTATTTTGCTAGCACATCTGTATCCTGAAATAGAATTATGTGATTATTTTCTTAAGTGTGCTGTGTGATATAAATTTTATCTGTTGGAGTTCACTGTTCAATGTTTCAGACGAGGAAGAAGAGGAACCGTCCATGGTATACACTCTCAAAGTCAAAGGCAACACATTTTACGTGTACGATAGTAACTACAATTGGAATGAAGCTGTAGCTTATTGTCTAGAGAATGGTTACCGCCTTGCTATCATAGAGGATGCGAACATTCAAAAATCCTTCAACGATGTACCAGCACTTACCAACAATCGTAAGTGATTCCTTGTGATTTACTATTATGTTATAGCTGTGAAGCCCAACTTATCTGTTCACCTCCTGGTGTAGCCGCTAGAATACTTCGCAGTTCGGGTTTGAGTCCCGGCTCTGCCAAGAAATTTAATTCTCGTCTGAGGTATGGAACAGAGTAAACTCAGCCTCACGAGGCAAAACTTAGGAGAAGTGGGTTCGATTTCCCCCTCAGCCATCCTCTAGCATTTGGTTTATTCGGAAAGGTGGGTGGCCAGAATCATTGTTAAGGTCCAACACACAGCTATTAAATTTAGTTAACACACTGCCATACCATGTAGTTTTATTGATTAGCAATTGCTTGTCTCTCAGCAATTACTCCGAGCATTATCATATACAAATGATTAGCATTTATCTTCCGCCTACTAACGTAACTATAAAGATAATTCCACCCGTCACCCCTTCCCCCAATTAAGTGCTGGATGTAATTAAAGTGAGCAGCCTTCTTTCGATAATAATTTAAACTTTCGCATATGCTCGTAACTATCGTGTGGTTTATTATACGCTTTCCTTAATTTCCCTTTATGTCTCCTGATTTCCCTTGTGTAATGTTCCGTATCCGCGTTTTGCTTCAGTAATTTAAACGGCACGAATTTCTCAAAAGCACTATTTACGATATTCAGAAACTATTTCCACAATTTAATTATATGACACTCCTCCGACGCCCATCTTACGAATGACTCATGAAATTTACTCTGATCCGCTCTGCTGTACATAAATATTTTAACTGCTTCGTCGCAGTCAAGTATTGGAGTGTCACTGTGTCTAATATTTAGTTCAACACCGGAGTGTCACTAACGAGCATGCCAATAATATTGCACGGAGAGTCCCACTTTCTAGCCGGGAGACTAAGGTTAATTCACGCATGGTCATTGACCGAAAAAAACCTATACAATGGACCAGGGTGGCTTCACGGACACCTGTAAGCTTTGGGCCAAGCCCTTCTCTCTCTCAGCCTTCTTACAAAAATAAACACTGCTTGTGGGAAAATACACACTACCTAACAACTGAGTAGCACTTGGTATTATATGAAAACACCTTCTATCATGAAAATTAGAATGCAAGTAAACTACGAGGCACGTTAATTACAATGATGGTCAGCCAGTGATGAAGTGGATCAAATGGGGTCCCCTCGAACCAACGACCCTGTGTGTACGTCGAACAGAATAATGAAAAAATCCACAGCCGGCTTCCAGTCGACCAACCGGATCAGGGAATGCAATGAATGAAGCCCCCATCTAGCGGCGAGGATATGAACTGTGCAGGCTGCCGAAGCCTGTCGCACTCCCCTGGGGCAATGATTAAATGAATGACAGATGAACTGAAATGATAGAGGAGAGTGTTGCTGGAATGAAATTGTGACAGGGAAAACCGGAGTACCCGGAGAAATACCTGGATGCCTCCACTTCGTCCAGCACAAATTTCACATGGAGTGACCGGGATTTGAACCATGGACCCAGCGGTGAGAGGCCGGCGTGCTGCCACCTAAGCCACGGAGGCTCACACGTCGAACAGAATACCTGGCTGAAAAAAACATAGGCCTAACTACCTCGTTGGGTCGCGGACTAAGTTCTAAACGCCCACTCGCCGGTGAAACACACGTAAATGACGGCGCCTAACAGCAGCATGCCAGTCCGTGAAAACACACAGCAGCCACACAATCTCACTGGCTAACCACCATGGGTTCCCATGAACAAAACCGCAGAAACTTGGATCTCACAGTTAGCCATGACACTCACATGGACACACACACTATCTCCTTGTAAAACTCTCCAGTGGACCCACTTCGAGTCCAACCAGCTGACAGGGAATGAACTGGCGCGGGCAAACAAGCGACTATCATACAGTACAGCCACGGCTGCGTTATGCTTACAAATCTTAACCTAAAATCAGTGGCATTATCCTCACTGAATACATTAATTCTGACTACATTTAACACTAAGGAGTCACTAATCTCCTATCCTGGTCATATGTTAATTTCAACCTTGCCTTATATTACCTAGGCCGCTTAAAAGGATAAATCTAGCCCGAGATTTTATATTTACCTTATGCCGCAGGCATACAACAAATAATTATTTTTGCAGGCTTGATACTGCACATCGTCCCACCTGGCTCAAAAAGTCACCACATGTGTATTTAAATTGCGGATGATGTTAATCAGGAATGCAAATACTCGCTAGGGAAATATGCTGGCCTCTCATGCACCCCATGAGTTCTCGCTCCCGTAAATAAACTAGCAGTATAAACATAATGAGTTAACCCTAAACGTATTACTGATATTTACAAGTGTCATGCCTCTGTGGTTATCCCTTCATATTATAAATTATGAGTAGGCCTACTTAACATTCGGTCTCCTCTGCATGGCCCCGGTCCAGGTTAGAATCCAGCTTATCCTATAATGGGCAAGATTAACACTGCATCACCAAATCCTTGAGGTAGGGCGAAGTCGTCTCTCGGAGACACATGGTACACGAGGGCATCTCACTTGAACACACAATGCCGGAACAAATTCACCCTTGGTGATTACGTTGCCCAACATATTCACTCTGCAATACTTCCTCGCAGACTAATTTCACACGCATGTATGTACAAATAATTACACTTTGAAAATAATCCACGAGTACTAATTCGCATATCGGTTCAGTTCAAACAGGCAAAGGGCTGCAGATAAATATTTATATCAATTTCATGCTGAACCCATTCGCGAAGTTCATTATAGCTCTAACGGCTTCGGTGGCGTAGTTGGTAGCATGCCAAACTGCTGTGCCCAAGATCGCGGGTTCAAACCCGGCCGAAGTGTTCGGATGTTTTAAGAGCGTTAAAATCCTTTTGTATGCCAAAGCTGGCGGTCCCATGCCATAAATTTCTAGGTTAGATTTCGTTGTAACGGTCTACCAAAATTCCAACGTTCACCACTAGGTGTCAGTGATATCTGGTAGCGAAAGTTGGAACTACATGAAATTGAACGGAACTTGTAGTTCACCCTATGGGTGTCCGCTTGAAGCAGCAACGGCCTCTGGCGATCCGAACATGTCCTCGGACACTCCCGGCACATAAAGCCATACGCTAAATAAATGAAATAAAATTATAGCCCTGCACCAATTCCTTCACACGGTAGCTAAATTGTTTTGATTGATTATTATTCACAAGCTAAATTTGCCAACTGTTGCATTGGTGCATGGCAGTCTGTCTGTGATTCCAGTGCCTGATGCTTACATGCACAGACACAGTTTACGCGTGTTGAGACGTGGCACAGTGCTAAGAAATTAAAGGGCGTTCCAACGGAATAATTTCATTGTGTTTCGAATATCCACGTATGCGATAGGCCGTTTGCATTCAAGCTATTACAAGGTTCACGTATTAACGGCACTTCTCACCAGCTATCCACGGCGAGGGAACAGTCTGGTGGATTCTGACAGAACTGTCCATCCAGCGGATGCTGAGCAAGTCCTTACACTCTCGCTTCCCTACATACAATGGACGGCGTAAGCGACATATTAGGCTCCATGATGAAATGCTGGCAACCGGTCACGAACTGGGCTCACAAGTAGTATCAAACACGAAGATTACATTGGTGCACTTTATATTTAAATTCAATCGTGGAATAGCTCGACATCAAAAGCGTGTGTAACGCTGGTATGTTTAATTTTTCTACCGTCTCCCCACCAGCCATGGCTCCTTAGAAAATCAGTTTGAACGGCGAAGTAACCTGCTCCAAAGCTATTTAGTTAACTACTCCCTAATGAGCGATAGGTTGGAGCATGCAAATATATCAGGTTGCTTGTCATGAACTGCCCGTATAGTCCAGTCAACTGGCGCTACGGAGTTTTATGGGAGTTTTGAAAATTGGTATATTTATAGATTTTGACGTCTCTTTCCGAATTTTTACTTTGCTAACAATTTTTTTCCGGAAACAACCGCCATATTGAAAAAATGGTGCTCCAAAACAGTTTTTCGCCAATATTTTCTTTCTGACTCACTTTACGGTGATAATACTCATGTAATAAATGAAACTAGAGAATATTTCCTATAACTTTTGTCTCAACCGTTTTGTTTGTTAGTGAAATGAATAGTTTCAGCGTACGAGCGCCGCAAAGTCTACACCAACACGCGTATTGGCCAAAAACTCATTTCCACACCACCATGAGGTAGAGTTCCTGGCACGTTGTTGTTTTTTTTTTTTTTTTGTTTTTTTTTTGTTTTTTTGTTTTTGTGTTTGTGGTATTCCCAGTAGGCTTAATCCACATGTCAATTTAGCGCCTTCTTCTTCTCTTCGCTATCCCTGATTGACTAGGTTTTGCGAGTTCTTGGTCTCCAGAACTGTGCAAACCTCACGGGTAGGAAGTTCTTCCAAGTTCTCTTCTTCGACTTCATCACCTACAAAAACTAATGGTTTGGTTGTGCCAACATTTTCCTTTCCCAGAAATAAAAGAAATGTCAATAAGCACTATAATTTTCGGGGATGAGAAAAGAAACTGCCACATGTCTCAATAAGTGGGAATTGATAGCATTTCAATAATCGTCGGTGATAATTTCCATAACGTAAAATTCAAACGGAATGATAGAGTGAAATCACTTGGCGTTATGTCTGGATAGATGACGACATTATCCCGATTGATTCATCATTAATTTTTCAAAGAATGTGCATCGCAAAAGAATCTGATACGGAAATTGGAACGTTCCTTACGGACGAACTTGCTCCGTTTCCGTTATCGCTTTTCAATGATGATTGCGTTAAATCTTCTCTAGGTATATAAGGCATTTGAGACATATTCTGGACATGTCTACTTTGAAGGCGCCATGTATGTCATCGACGGAGGATTCCTATTGCACAGAGTCGTTAGGAATCGGGATGAATCATTTTCATCCATTTGTAATAACTACGTCTCATTCGTTAAATCGAAATAAACATCCAACGCCATCATCGTATTCGATCGATACGATCACGGATATATTCTTCAGTAGATATACTTTGTGAAAACACAATGATCCCAACTGTGTCGCAAGACAAATATCTGGGCAACGATGCAAACAAGAACCGCCTCATTGGAATGTTGAAAACAAAATTTGAAGCTGCGAACTACATGGTCAAGCAAGCCACGGAAGATGCAGATTCACTAATAATCAATACGGCAATCAGCGTTTCATCTACATTCGATTCCGTTATAGTTGTCGGCGAAGATATAGATCTTTTTATTCTTTTCACGGCTTTATCTGCGGCTACGCGTTCAAAAATATATGTTCTGAAACCAGAGAAAGGAACGATTTTCCAACGGGTACACTCAACCGAAAGTATCATCGATAAAACAGCCGCAGATAACATCATATTCTTGCACGCCTTCAGTGGCTGTGATACAACATCGGCAATTTTCAATCAAGGCAAAATGAAATGTGCCAATGTACTCCGGAAGAACCGAGATGTAAACGAGCTCGTCCGGGTTTTTAAAAAACCCAAATGCTGACCCAGAAAGCATTGCTGAGGCTAGAGAACACTTCCTCCTTGCGTTTTACGGTTGGGCGTAAAAAGTATGTCGTTGAACACCTACAGATATACATGCTTCACGAAGTCAGCATTAAAAAATAAATTTAATATTTCCTCGCTGCCAGCGACAGAAGCAGCAGCACGACAACATTCCTTACGAACCTACCACCAGGTTCAGCAGTGGTATGGAGTTGGAAAAAATGCAGAGCAGTGGGGACGGAAAAAGAGCAAGAATGGGCTCATTCCTGTCACCACACTCGAGCCCCCTGCTCCAGAAAACTTGCTGAAACTAATATCTTGCAAATGCAAAAAAACAATGTCGAGGAGCCTGTGGATACAGAAAGGCTGGACTAAAGTGCTCCGTTATTTATGCGAATTGCAATGGCACTTTCGATAATTCGGTTATTGATCTGCGAGACAGCGATGAAGAGGAAGAGTTCTTCAGCGAACCTTCGACGAAATCGAGGAAGAAGGTGATGAAGTCGAAGATAAGAACTTGGAAGAACTTCATATCCGTGAGGTTTTGCACAATTCTGAAGGCCAAGAACTCGCAAAACCTGGTCCATCAGGGATACCGAAGAGAAGAAAATTCGCTAAATTGATCACATGTGGATTAAGCCTACTGGGGATACCTCAAAAAAGAAAGAAAAAACGCGCCAGGAACTCCTCCTCATGGTGGTGTGGAAATGAGTTTTTTGGCCAATACGTTTCATGGTGTAGACTTTGCGGCGCTCGTACGCGGAAACTATTCATTTCACAAAAATACGTTTCAGACATAAATTACAGGAAATATTCTCTAGTTTCATTTATTACATAACTATTTTCACCGTAAAGTGAGTCAGAAAGAAAATATCGGCGAAAAACTGTTTTGGAGCGCCATTTTTTCAATATAGCGGCGGTTTCCGGGGGAAAAAAATTGTTAGCAAAGTAAAAATTCGGAAGGACCACGTTAAAATCTATAAATATACCAATTTTCAAAACTCCCCTAAAACTCAGTAGTCAAAACTACCAAACGATTGGATTAGTTTTATAGTTAAAGCCGTATGCGGATATCCGTGGATAAACCCGCGGATATTCGCAAAATTTTTCGCCATGCGGATATAGTTTGCATGACTGTGCGGATAGCGGATAAGCTGCGGATAATGTTTGGAGAAAATTTGCGGATACCTTTCAGAATACAATCCCAACATGTCTAATATCATTATTAGGACCCAGATGTTTATGACATAACATATTTTTCCGTTATGTTTTTTACATGATAAATGTAACATGATGATTTAAGCCAATCTCATTCAAATTACGTCATTAAACGTAATTTACATTCCGAACAGGGACGGGTTGCAATTCTGGCTGTATAACATTCATTTTAGTCATAGCACATGACATACGTAGCGTAATGGAACGACTTATTCCTCAAACGTCTAAATATTTCGCTTTAGTAATTTATGCTTTATCTAATTAAAAATATGTATTATTGTAATGCCAGTAGATTCTGATAACAAACGTGTGAATGCGGAAAAAGTCGTGCGGATGATCGGTGGATGCGGATAACAGTTGTGCGGATGCGGGGCGGATGCGGATAACAGTTGTGCGGAAGCGGGGCGGATGCGGATAACGTTTTGTTTATCCGCGCAGGGCTCAAATTATAGTATGCCTCTTTCGTGCGCACGAGCTCTTTTTAATAAAATCGGCCTACCGGACGGTTGAAATCATGGCCGACGACCTGGGACTGGGATTTCGCTGAGTGTAGATTAAAGCGCGTACTTCCTCGCCAGTGCAGCAGACCCTGTGGGCCGTTACTTTTGTTCGTACACTGGTATTGTCTAAATTTCAAACTCCAACGTTTTCTCGCGTGAATTTTTACCCATGTTAGAGATGTCCTCTGTCATTTACCACGTCCTGATTATAACTGGCGGGAATTTTTAGCCTCTTTGATTAGTTGCATTAATGGTCTACTGACCAATGTACGTATGGGTACAATGTAATACACAGGGGAACAGGCCTGGAATGAATTATGGAAAAGAATGCATGAACCAGAGTATATGGGTAGGAGAGATCACAGTTAGAAAATCAGGCCCAAAATTCGAAAAAAAAGCTAAGTATTGTGCCCGTCTCAGGGAAATATGTGTGATGACCCAGCCAATAATTTCACCACACAATTTACGAGAAAGAACAGGGGAGTGAAAAAAATATATAGCTGGAAAAACGAATGTGCCTGAATTCTAGTTTGCGAATTTTACGAAGAAAACAGCTCGGGTGGCATGAGACAGAGTATCTCCGCGTCGTTACGGGATGGGAAAGAGGGCGCCATCAAACTAGAGTTCTCAAATACACGTTCCTGGTGAAGCCAGCGTTAACAATATGAAAAAGAAATGACACAGATAAAAAATAAAAAAAGGGAAAATAATCCTTATTTATTCATGGATTTAGATCGCATAAAAAATTCCACACCCTGCCTATGATCGCGACGGCGTAAGAAACCCTAAGTTATGGTGTAATGTCCTTCTTAAACTTGCCAAATCGGATCAATAAATTAAATTAAATCACAGGACAAAAACAACAGTCAACTAAATGTTTCTTCTTTCGCTACAGGCATTTATCGGCGCACACGATACGAAGATTATCACTCATCCCTGAGCGACCTAACTTCAATTGGATATGCACAGAAAAAATATTTACACCATCAAATAAGCAATCTAATGTGTCCTGTGATGCGAAATTGCTTGCAAAGAAATTGATACCGGCATCTTATTAACGTAATTGAACACAAAATAGTCCATTCAAATATCCAAATAGATTTACAATGATAACAGGCATTAATATCAAATGAACTTATTTATCTCAGTTCCAGTAAATCAAAAATTGTTTTAATCAGTCCACTGATTATTAGGATCAGTTCAACAATTCTTTAAATCAATTCAAAATATTTTAATCAATTGAATAAACATATACTCAATTCAATAATCATCCCTTATGCCAATAATTATTATCAAAATTCGTGGTATCGTGGTCTCAAACCCATAACTAGAATCAAAAATATCCAGAATCAAACTCCATTAAATGAACATTGAAGTAGCAGTGGCAACCATACTCTATGATTTTGTTAAATTCCAGAGTCAAGTGCCGATCAAAAATTAATTAAACAAAGAGGACAGAGAAAGAAAAATAATTTTTGCCACACAAAAAGCAATGAGCTTAACTCAAAATGAGCCATAAAATTCTCAAAGAGAGAATAAATAATTCGATCAAAAATGTTTAAATATCATGATTGAATTATAATTAATTCATAAAAATACACCATATCATTTGCCAATAAATCGTTGCACCAAGGCAATAGACCTCTTAGTAATTCGAGCAGCATGTCTCAATAGATCATGGACCATCAAACCATCATTCAAAACCGGAAAGCAGATCATCATCTGAGTATTTCCGTATGTAACTTCAATAATTATTCATCACAAATTCAATATCTAAGTGGCAAATTTAACATTTAATATTGGCTATCTTCACACTCAAAAATTGTGGCAACCAGAATGCATAAATCTGAACAAATATGCAGACACTAAAATACGAATAATCCAATCGAAATGTGAATGGCTCAAGGCAAAACTCGCAAAATCCTCACATGAAATCCCTAAGATTGATCAAAAGATCGTCCTAGTAAAAGGCTTGGAATTTAAAAAAACATCTCGCAGACTGCAAAGTCATCCTACAACTTCAATATCAAATCCCAAAGAAAACGTGGACAAAAAATAAACACCTGTGCATCTGATGCACAAGATCCTAAAATCCTTGGATAATCCATAAGTAGAACAAAATAATGCATGAATGGATCGCAGAAATAAATTATTAAGTTGAAATAATTACCATCGCAATTAAGCAAATAATAATAATAATAATAATAATCGTAAGAAACAATTATTATTATCATTAATCCCAACAAAAATCATCAGACTCCAGTGTGTACAATCAGATAATAGTCTTGCCAAGCCGTGGAATTATGCAAAGTATAAATATGGTCATGTGCTCTGGATTGAAACTCGTTATGGGAAAACTCAACTCATGTAGGCTGGCGATACATTTTTACCTCACGGCGTCTTCATTATGCAGATAATTCAAACATCTTCTGCGTGTTTCAATAGAGTGTAAAGATCCCTGAAATTTTCCCTGGTGTCGTGTTGGCGCCTGACGTATACTTGCGAGGATCGTCGCGACGCCTCCCGGGTCAAAATTCCATCCCTCAATCATGTCTCTTGCGTGTTTAATGTGCCATGGTGTTATTATAAATGTTCAAAAATTTAGGCTAGGTCTCTCCTTCCTCACGAAGACATTATTTTCAGTAATATGTGGCCCCATTTTATGTTAGGGTAACTCGCCACCGCTGTCCCAATACGATCTAGAATGTTCAGAAGTGAAATTGTGATCAGTGTGAATTGGCAATGATTGTTCCCGAAGTATTGCAGGAAACAGTGTTCAATGAACTATGTGAACTGTTATAAAATGTCAATGGTGCTTAAAGCCATGTTCATTTGCCATCACGGCTTTGATTAAATGTGCTATGTTCTGTCGTAATGATGTCCCAACTGGTTGGCAATGAATAATGTGTAGGCTAGATAATGTTCCTGTAGCATAGGATGAATGCATCTAGTCCTCAAACTGTATTTCACTGCTGTGTTGTGCTGGTAATATTTATAGGATTTTCAACTTACAAGGCTCCATCATCTTGAATATCTTAGTGCTGGTCTCACTGCTTACGAATGTGAACAAATCACTTTCACATGGCTGTTAAACCGACACTTTGCTTTGCGATATGTAAGTGGCGAACTTACGTCTTATAGCTCGGTCCATTTACGCTTGTGGTTATAAAAATACATCACTCACGACGATACCGGTAAACACGCACTAAAGCCTGTTCGAGATGTGAAAAACACCAAGAGAAGAATGATGATCGAGTGACCACCTGTCAGCCGGCCTCGCTGTACTCCACGCCGTAGGGGGTGGGGGTTGCTGCTCGCACATGTGACTTCCCCTTACTTCTGGCAGTGTAACCTTGCCTTATAAGTTTCTCCAGCTCGCTAAGATATTTGCCTGGCTCTCGATTGACTACAGTAAAAATCAGATCTCTTGTAACATAGTTCTAGTTGTTTCTTGAGCATATAAACTCGGCGGATATTCAATATAATACTCCACATAGTTAAGGAAGTCAAATCAGCGACATAATTTCTTCTCCAGCTGTGACGTCATCAATCATATGCACTGACCTCTGCCGGTCACCTTCATAAGACAAAGCCTCCGTGACGTAATATCTGCGGTTCCAAGCGGTTCACGTTGTGCCGTAGCTTAGTGGTCAGACTCCAAATCGGGTACAGTATATTTTTACCGAAAAGGGTAATGAAACATACATAGAATGAGTTGCATGAAGAAGTCTTAGAACCTTTCCGTAACAGTTTCGTAGTTTTCCAGATATTTTATTCAAGGATCACAGAGACATTCTGGAGAGCAATGAGATATCTGCAAATATCTAGTTAGCAACAGGTTATGCCTAACTATAACAGTAGCCTATCTATTAATTAATAACATACATACATACGCAGTACATTTTTTGATGTCCCGGGAATATATATTTTTTTCAGCCTGAGCCTAGCCACTGTAAGTATTTCCGAGCTTCTTATTGGCTGTTCTGTCGTGGGATTCTCCTGGTTCCTAATTAAGACGGTAAATGGTGGCAGTGGCACACTTCCGTTCAAACATGGAGGAAGGTTGTCTATTTAGGTGTGTATAATATTTGATGTTGAATTGCATTGTTAACTCAAAACAGGCAGGATACTTGCTATAGGTAAAGTTTATAACATCCCACGCAGTAAATGAATGCGTTCCAATCAACATTTCAGGTCTAACTGAAATCATTCGATATATAGCAACATGGATTAAGATCTGTGATAATAAACACCAAGATCGAGCACACATGTGCACGAGTGGTAAAGTGATCACGTAGTAAGTTTATGTCCTGGGTTCAAGACTATCCCAGGGTAGAAATTTTTACTCCTCATGAGTTATTTTATTGGTATATCCTCCCAACGTCTTACTGCATGTTTTCTGCCTTGTTTTATTGAAATTATCTGCGGCAGTGATTGAAGTAATAAACATTGTTAAGCGGAATTGTTCCCTTTTATCACTTGAATTTGTATTTCCCTAATTCCTGTTAAACGTGGCTAGAGTTCTTGGCTGTCTCCCCAGAGGTCCGGGTTCGATTCCCAGCTCTACCAAGAAATTTTAATTCTGATGTGAAGGCTGGAACGGGGTGCACTCAGCCTCGTGATATAGAACTGAGAAGAGGTGCGTTCAATTTCCTCCTCTGCCATCTTCGAAGTGATTTTCCATGGTTTTCCACTTCTGTCCCGACAGATGCCGAAATTGTTCATAACAAAGCCACGACCGCCTCCTTGCGAATCCTCACCTGAATAACAAATACACACAATACAACAGATTCCACAATAACACAGATTATAAAAGAATTCATTATTTTATTTATATATTTATTTATTTATTTTATTATGTATTTATTTATTTATTTATTTATTTATCTACATATACCCAAGTAGGCGTTGCTAAATGACCACGATGTCCAAGTTGTTCAAATGAACAAGAACAACACCAGCGTCAACTTCTGCAAAGGTCAAGCTGCACTATATTTCCGCAAGGCACTCGGCACCATTCTGAAGTTGCGGTAGAGACGCTAAACGGAAGGAAGCTTGTAGTATTACGTGACTGTAAATCTCGCGATCATTAGCCATCGAACCTCAGTTTTAGGTAGAATACGAAACTCAGAACGTGATATTTTCCTACGTAAATCTCACGTGAATTGGCCGGAAACAAACCCTGTCCGCCACGGGGAGAGACAAGCAGCTTGAACACTGCAGACGTTGACGCTGATGTTGTTCTTGTCCATTTGAGCAACTTGGACATCGTGGTCACTTAGCCCCGCCTACTTGGGTATATGTAAATAAATAATTAATAAATAAAAATTAATTCTCTGTTAACCTGTGTTATTGTGGCGTCTGTAGTATTGTGTGTATTTGTTATTCAGGTGAGGATTCACAAGGAAGCTATCGTGGCTTTGTCATGAACAATGTCGGCATTTGTCTGGAGTATAAGTGGAAAACAATGGAAAATCACTTCCAAGATGGCTGAGGAGGGAATCGAACCCTCCTCTTCCCAGTTTACCTCTCGATGCTGAGTGTACCCGTTCCAGCCCTCACACCAGAACCTCATACCAGAATTAACATTTCTCGGTAGAGCCAGGAATCGAACCCGGACCTCTGGGGAGACAGCCAAGAACTCTAGCCACGTTGAACAGGAATTAGGGAAATACAAATTCAGTGAGAAAAGGGAACAATTCCACCTAAGAATGTTTATTATTTCAATCACCCCCGCTGATAATTTCAATAGAACAAGGCAGAAAACATGCAGTAAGACGTAGGGAGGATATAATAAAATAACGCGAAAGGAGTAAAAATTTCTACCCTATGATAGTCTTGAACCCAGGATATAAACTTACTACGTAAGCAAGTTACTAATCAAGCACATGTGCTTCGATCTTGGGAGTTCATTATCACAGATTATAATCCACGTGGCCAAATGTCGAATGATTTCAGTTTGACCTTAAATGTTGAATGGAACGCATTCGTTTACTGCGTGGGATGTTATAAACTATACCTCAAGTAAGTTGCATGGCTGTTTTGCGTTAATAATGCAATTCAACATCAAAATATTATCACCATCTCAATCGGGATCCTTCCCCCATGTTTGAATGGAAGTGTGACCCTCAATTAGGAACCAGGAGAATGGCACGACAGAACAGTCAATAAGAAGCTAGGAAATACTTACTGTGGCTAGGCTCAGACTAAAAAAAATTATTTGCATCCTGGGGCACCTTACCCCAATCTTAGTGTCAGATATTTGCAGTTGTTTCTACAATATGGTCATGTCCCGGTTTTGGTTTAGCCTTGAACCATACCGGACGTGCAACCCCGGTTCAATCCGGATCATGAGAGCCTGCAAGGAGGTGCTAGGTAAGCACGCACGAGTTGCGATTTTTGTGCTTATAAGCTGCGACCTCTGGTGTGGTGGGGAGCAGTGAGTTAGAGTTGAGAGAGAGGAGGACTGTCCGTGAGGGCAGCGTAAACGAGAGCGACGTAAGTTTGACGATCGGGGGATCGTAGTACTGCGACCAAGCACCTGTTGACCAAAGGGACTGGTGCTGAGCATCGTCAGAGAGAGAGACGGCTGAGTGATCAGGTGAGATCTTGTATTATTGTTTCTTTTGTTGGAGGGAGTCTTTTGAGCAAGCCCTGTACCTGCACGGTGGATTCCTGGAAGCTGTTGAAAGGAATAAACCGGCAGTACATGAGACATCTCTTTTTATTGGGGAGCTACCCCGGAATCCTGAACTCCCTCATTCCCCCCTCTTTTAGCATAAGTGGTGTGCTGTCAATCGTGGGTAAGGCAATCGGTAAGAACACGGTAAGGATCCCGTTACCTGAGCAGGAAGAACCCCCAATTATAACGATCCAGGTAAGTAAAGTTAAAGAACCCCTGAGTGGCCTATGGCAAGTCCATGCACTCAGGCAAGGCCATTATAGGATAGACGCAACATTGCTATCAAAACAATATTTCCATTCACCCAGAAGCATACAACAAGGAAAATTTGCCTTCGTAATTCAATGAAATAATTGCCTTTTGGTCGGTTAACACGTTAATAAGCCCTATTAATTGGTCAGGGAGTACAACGTATCTACTCACAACAAACAACCAACCTGAAAATAATCATCGATTAATTACATAATTTTTATAAATCTCTCTCATTCAATTATTCAATTAGACCTTTTCGTTTCCTACATTTTATACTCATACGCCAGAACAGAATGGGCTGGTAACCTCAGATGTGACAAGTCTTTTGAAAGAAAATTACAACTAAACCGCCCTTATGTCTTTGTACTCCACCCTTACCTAATGCTTCATATCCATGCACCTACAAACATTATTAAATGTGTTTGTTTAAATGTGTTTCAGGAATACGCCAGGCATGGGTGGGTGGCCAAAAGAATCATGCGAGTATGGAATGGGTATGGGTCAACACAATGAAGCCTATAGTGAGGTCAAATACCACTTTACCTGTGGAAAAAACTGGACCTGAGAGAGCTAAAATCATAGAAAATTGTGCGTTTCTAGACAGAGATACATGTGGCCATGCCAGGATTTTCCCAGCCAGGTGCTATTACAGGATGCCGTTTATTTGTGAAAAGGGTGAGTATAAGTCCAGAAAGAATGCAGATATCAGACGATACATATTAAATTCCTACCTCACTCAGCCTCCTTCTACGCATTATTTTCATTTTAATGTGCCCTTCTCCAACACCTACTCATCGATACACGTTTCTAGTTCCAACCTGATTTTTTTTAAATATCATTCTTTTGTTTTTGTTTACAAAGACAGCTAAAAACACTGATCACAGAATACAATTCCCTCCTCAATGTACTGTTCAAAGTTCACTGCAGTCTTTGAAATGAAAAAAAAAAAAAAACATAAACCACAGACACAAAAAGAAAACACCAAGAATCATAATAGCACAATTATGAACACACGTATTTTTAGAATGTATATAAAATGTTGCCAAAGGCACTGATGATACACTTCCACTGAACGAGTTTCCATCGTTCTTTTCGGAGGTGATCCAGGAAACCAGGCAGGGTAATCACCAGGGGTGCTCGGTAACCAGAAAGGTTGTAGTGAATGGCTCCAGCTGCCAGCCATAAGTCCATCTCGTATTTCGAAGTTCAAGATCTCGTCCTCCCTGTTGCGTGTAGATGTTATCCCGTTTATGCTATGAATAGCATTCATCGTCCATCGCCAAACGACGTTCGCATGCACACATGTAGTGATGCGGTGGATGAGGGTGAGTTTTTGCCGCTTCATTGTGTCACCAGTGGGAATGATTTCATTGTTGCAGGCATATACAGACAGTCTCCATTCTAAGGGAAGCCATTTGTTGCGCACATTGCCCCAGATATGCTTCCAGGACTTGTTGGGGGTATATTATTTGCACCAGAGGTGTGTGCAATTGCGAAGTTGTAATATAAAACCATATATGTTTTTTAGCTTCATTAAGGAAACCATCGGAGATTTGGGCAGTGGGAAGTTTTAGCAAGAGGGTCAGGGGCATTATTGTACAAAGTCTGGAACGGATGGGGCAGTCGTAAAGGAGTAGTTTCAATTACTTTCAGAACAGCACTAACGAACGGATGGCCTATAAACTGTCTCGCTTTAATAATAGGTTTCAAGAAGAGTGAAGAGCATTTCAGTTCAACTGCAAAAAGTCGCAGCCTATCCCCACTGTTCTGGTAACTGCAGTTGTTCCCGTCGAATTCTATAGCGATAGCGTTTCCAAAGATAGAATCCAATCGCCATTCCAATGCGCTGGCTGAATATATGTGGAGGGGGTAGGACTTGTGCCACATACCACAGTTTCGACAGAGCGAACGTATTAATGTGCCAGGATTTTTGCAGAATATTGAGCCGTCTTGAAAGTGCCTCTTTCAGTTGGAACCGCAGAACATTTAATCGAGCAGTTCAGGTTGTCTGGATGGTCTCCGCAATATCTCGACTGAAAGTTATACCCAATATTTTGCATGCGGTGACTCTAGGAATACTTGTAGTTTAGGAGTAGTGCCTGTTTTCACCTGGGCCCAAGAGCAATAAGGATGACTTTCTGTAGTTTACTTGTGCTCCACTGGCCTGACAAAATGCCTCAAGGGCTGTTGGGCGAGTATCGAGTCGCCTCCATTTGTGAGTTGTATCGTTACGTCATCAGCATAGGCTCGCAGTGTGAAACGCTCTCCGTTGAGCGTGAGGTAATTGAGTACGTTATTCATCCCCCTGACCATGGTTTCCAGCGCCAAGGCGAATTGAACCATTGATAGGGGACATCCTTGACAGACTTCTTTACTGGAATGTTCGATGACAGAAACCCGTTTACCATTACACGAGAAGAAGCCGTTTGGTAAAGTCGTTGGAAAGTTGCTATAATTGAACTGAAAGTGTTCTAATACCTTCAATAAACACTTGTTGGCTATTCTGTAAAAGGCCTTGTTAAGGTCATTGATTGCAAGTGCAGCTGCGGGGTTATCAGCGACAGAGTAGTGTATGATAATATCACGAATGGCCAGAAGGTTATGCATGATATTTTTTTCCGGAATGCCACAAGTTTGTCCCGTGCCAATTAAAGAGGGAAGAATGCGTCTTATTCTGTTTGCTAACAACTTGGCCAGAAGTTTATAATCGGTATTTAAAATAGTAATGGGTCTGTAGTTAGTGAATTAGACACATTTCGATTGTTTTGGAATCAGAATAATAACCCCTTCTGTGAAGGTGCTCAGAATGTCACTGGTCAATGCTTGATTAAGAACACTGGTAAGGTCATCTCTGACAATAGTATAAAAGTGTCAGTTCCACTCGCAAGGGAGTCCATCAATGCCGGGTGTCTTATTGGATGCGGTCTGGTCTAGAACATGTTTCAGCTCTTCCTTGGAGATAGACGTCTCAAGAAAACGGATATCATCGTCCTCGAGATGTTTCTCGACCGATTGCAAGATGTTATTAGTTCCGAATCTCAAACGCTGTCTTCTCCAAGCATGTCACGAAAGTATCTCTCACTTTCGGCGAGTAGGTGCTCGTGAGTTCTGATGACTCATTGTTCATTAATCCATTCATATACCAATTGTCGGTTTGTTAATCTTCGAATCTTTGTTAAATGAAACAGCGACATTCGTTCATCTGCTAAGATAGAGGTTCCTTTAACGTGAGGGAGCATGTCCTGGAGACCCTGCTATTTAATCCCTAAAATAGTCTTCTTGATTGAATTTAGGGGAGTTGAGACATTGTCTCCTAGCCGTTCCATCCGATGCAGTTCATGCATAACTGTGATATAAAAGTCGAGCGTTCTGTTTAAGTCATGGTACCGTTCATATATGGTAGTTTTGGCTGTAGATCTAATGGTAGGCTGTAACTTCTCGGTCCACAAGTCAAGAATATTATTGTATCGATCTTTTGTCGTAGTACATTGCTGGTAAACTGCGACAAAGCGTTGGTCTTTGTCGAAGGTTTGAAGAGCATTCTTGTTCATTTTCCATGAACCCCGACCAATGAAGCATCTGTCTCCCCGTTGTGCTTTAAGAGTAAATATTACACTGTGGTGGTCACTGAAGGCTACATGAACTACTTTACAGCTATCAAGAAGATGTGCTTAAGGCTGTGAGATGTAAGCTCGATTTATTCTAGATCTGGAATCCTTACGACAGAAGGTAAATTCAACGTACGAACCATGTAATCGTTGACAGATATCCACCAGCTGCATGCTATGAGTAAGTGTCTGCAGCCCAGGGCAGAAGTTGAATGCACCTGTTGGTCACGACGATGCAGTGTGGAATTGAAATCCCCGGCTAAAATCACCGGACCTGACGTCGCAACATGTGTCAAGATGTCATGGGTGAATAGTGTGTTCCCGTCATACTTGTAGTTCGACCCGGACTGGTCACATACATTGATCAGTATGGTGATGATATAGGAAGCTGACAAAATTCTACCCGATGGGTCAATGATGACATCGGTAATTTTGAACCCTTTTCTATACACGATTGCGGTGCCCCGGACGTTGTCCCCCAAGTTCACAACATGTTCATAATTGTACAAGTAGCTAAAATTAATTTCATTGACCTCCTGAAGAAACTCATTTCAGAACCTACACAGCAGGGCCGGTGTGGTGACATTCTTCACTCCGTTGATATTGAGAGTAGCATATGTCGTGAGAATACTGGCCATGCTATTAAAAAGTAGCACGAAATGTATAAACAAAACCCAGAATTACATGTTCTATATGCGATTGTGGCCCGTAATACTGGCGTTATTTATTAAAAACATAGGAACAGCAGCAAAGATTGTAGTTCAGCGTTTAGAAGTGGCCAGGGATTTGTCAGTACTCTTCAGTCTCGTAGGTAATCGTGGGTCTCGGAGTCTAAGCGTGGCTGGTATCACCTGAGTGACTTCCTTGTTCGATGACGCAGTTGATGGGGGTAGGTAGGTAGCCTTCCCAGGTTCCGGAGCCGTCACGTGGCGGTGAGCAGCGATCGCAATTTCCATATCGTCATCTGTGGCAAGGATGTTAGCATAGTCGGTTAGATTGGACAGTGGGGTCATCGGGGGCGGATCCCGAATATGTGGTGTGGGGTTAGCCTGCAGAGTTCGTCAGTTACGCCAGCTGTTGTGTCCATGCCATAAATACCGTCAGTATTCCCTGCTGGTGGTGGGACTGTTAAATCGGTACCCTCACGGTCTCGTTTCCGACTTTTGTGTGTGCGTTCATTAAATGTGGGGAATTCCAAGTGATCAACAGAGTGCTTAGGTGCTGGAGCTGATGGCGGGGCAACGTGTTCCGGGGCCCGTGCTTGGGTTTGGTGACTTGAGGGTAATGGGTCCACAATAACAGGAAGGGTGGTATTTACTAGTTCAATAGTGGCAGATCCTACCATGCGCTGTTCCAGGGCGTGTGCTCCTCGCAGGGGACACTGGGGTCGTAAATGGTTTGAATTTGACAATATTGATACGTGCTACCCCAAGTAGCAAGTCCATAAATTGGATCAAAGTAGGTAAAGCACAACACAAATGGTCCTTTAAAGAAAGATTAGCTTTATTGCAGGTCAGAAATATTCACCACACAATAGGCACATAAAAACCATTAGCTGTCTAACTCAAGTTTCCTCCCTTATGGAGAACACTCACCCTTTCACTTGCTCATGCAGTTAATCCCTCACTAATGAGACCGGTGTCCTCGCTAGAAATAACAACAACTCTTCCTCAAGTTCACAAGCCACAGTCTGACACTCACTGTTCTTGAATACCACACACTGTTTCGCAATTTACACGTCACCGCATTACCTCTTTCGCACAGGTATAAACACACTCACTGGCACTGGCCAGGGTCACTCTTTATATATCGGGGCTGACGACTCACAGATGTTTCTAGAGTTGACAAGCGTTCACAGCTAATCTCAGACATTCTCGAGATTTCCAACACTAGTTGGGCCACGAGCATTCTGGACCATGCCTTTTGTTCTCGCTGCGCAAGCGGCCGGCCGACACAGAGCTCGGGGGTAGCCTCGGGAGGCTGTGAGTCACGCACGAGGGAATGAATCAACTCCACACCCGTAACACCACCCCGTTGCTAAGAAGCTGATCGCCTCGATCAGTCATTGGCCCATCTGTGTCCCTCTGTAGGCTGCCAGGTGATCTCGATGCACGATCTTCATCTTCGCTCTCGGGCTCCGCTGGTTCCTATAGACGACATCGTTGATCTGTTTCACGACTCGGTACGGGCCTTCCCAGGACTTCCGCAGTTTGGGTGGCAAGGCTTTCTTCCGTAATGGGTAGAAGAGCGAGACCAGGTCGTCCTCGTGGAATCCGCCGGCATCCGTCTGCTGGTCGTATCGGATCTTCATTCGTTCGGTCTCGATCCGCAGTCTCCTCTTTGTGAACGCGTACACGTCCACCAGTCGGTCGACCAGTTCGTAACAATACTGGCTTACCGGGACAGGATCGTCCCCAGGTCGGCCGAAGGCAAGGTCGAGAGGTATACGGAGTTCCTCCCAAACATGGCCCGAGCTGGTGTGCACCCGGTGGCTACATGCACGGCAGCGCGGTAGGCCAGGAGAAATAGTGGAAGGTGTCTGCCCCAATCCCTCTGGTGCTCGCTGACGACTATTCGGAGATGGTTCTCGATGGTACAATTGAATCGCTCTACCATCCCGTCGGACTGGGGGTGTAGCGGCGTCGTCCTTGTCTTCCGGATTCCTGGCAGCTGGCATAGGTTCTGGAACACCTGCGACTCGAAATTCCTCCCTTTGTCGGAGTGCAGCTCCAAGGGTACTCCGTACCGGCTGACGAATTCCTTCACCAGGGCCTATGCGATCGTCACGGCCTCTTGGTTAGGGTGTGCATGCGCCTCTGGCCATTTGGTGAAGTAGTCGCTGACGACCAATATGTAACGCTTCCCTGCCTAGCTCAACGGGAGAGGTCCAGCAACATCGATGACCACTCTCTCCATGGGACCGCCCACGTTGTAGGTCTTAAGTGGGCCCCTTCGTCTCCGTCCTGGGCCCTTGCTGGCTGCGCAATCGTGGCACCTCGCGCAGTAGTTCTCCACGTCTGCTCAGCATCCAATCCAGTAGAACCGCTCTCTCAGTTTCTCCAGGGTCTTCTTTATCCCAAGGTGTCCACCAGATGATCCTCCATGGACTTCATTCAGGACATCCTCCGTCATAGCCTTTGGAACGACGACTTGTTCCCGTGATGTCTTACCGTCAGTGCTCTCTCAGGAACGGCAGATGAGGCCATCCCTTACAACCAGCGAGTCCCACTGCGCCCAGTAGGACATAAACTTTGGACTGCAGTCGCTCACAATGTTCCACCCGGGTCTGGGAACACAGGCCCTCTTCCATTCGGCTATCATTCCCAGGTCATCATCTACCACTTGTGCCCTCGTGAAAGATTCGCGGCTCCAGCTCCCTTGAAGTTCCACGGTAGTCCTTCGGCACTGTATCCCGGTGTTCTCCTCCCTTCTGGCACAGAAGGTGCAGTCTTCGGGACTGGGTCTTCGCGATAGGGCGTCGGCGTTCGAATGCAGTTGACCTTCCCTGTGTTGGATCTCAAAGTTGTACTGTTGGAGCCTCTCTTACCACCGCGCGAGTTGTGCCTCGGGCTGCTTGAAGTTCAGGAGCCACCGCAGGGATGCATGGTCGGTCCTGATGAGAAAGTCTTGCCCGTACAGGTACTTATGGAAGTGTTCAATGGTCTTCACGATGGCGAGCAGTTCCTTCCTGGTGACGCAGTAGTTTCTCTCTGGCTTTGACAAGGCCTTGCTGAAATATGCCACTACTCTCTCCTCACCGTCCACTACTTGCGACAGGACTCCCCCTATAACAAAGTCGCTGGCATCGGTATCGACGATGAACCTTGTTCCGGGTTTGGGGTAGGCCAGAATAGGTGCGGTGCACAGAGCCTGCTTGAGTTGTTCGAAGGCTTTGTGGCATTCTGCTGTCCACGTGAAGAGTTGGTCCTTCTCAGTCAGTCGATGCAGTGGTTTGGCGATGTCAGCGAATCCTCTCACGAAGTGACGGTAATAAGTGCAGAATCCCAGGATGCTTCGTAGTTGGGACTTGTCCTTCGCAACTGGCCACTCCCTCACAGCTGCGGTCTTCTCTGGGTCGGTGCGCACCCCTTCCTCGGAGACGATATGCCCAAGGTACTGGACCTGCTTCTGGAAAAGCTGACACTTCTTGGGGCTCAACTTCAGCTGGGCAGCCCGTAGCTTCATCAAGATCTCCTCCAGATTGCTGTAGTGTTCCTCGAAGCTTCTCCCGAGAATGATGATGTCGTCTAGGTAGACCAGGCAGGTCTTCCAGTGTAGTCCCCTCAGAATGGACTCCATTAGCCTTTCGAAGGTCGCAGGGGCGTTGCACACACCGAATGGCATGACGGTGAACTGCCAGAGTCCGCTGCCCAGAGAGAACGTCGTTTTCTCGCGGTCCTTATGGTGGACCTCCACCTGCCATTAGCCACTCTTCAAATCTAAGGTGGAAAACCATCTTGACCCTGATATGGTGTCCAGGGTGTCGTCGATCCGGGGTAGAGGGTAGCTGTCCTTCTTGGTGACGTCATTCACCCGCCTGTAATCCACGCAGAAACTGGTGGAACCGTCCTTCTTCTTCACTAGCACGACCGGAGAGCTCCAAGGACTATGTGATGGCTTGATCACCCTCTGCTCCTTAATTTCGTCCACCATCCGGTCGACTTCAGCTTGCTTGGCGAGCGAGACAGGTCGGAATGGGGCCATAATCGGTGCACTGTCCCCAACGTCGATTCTTTGCTGGACCAGGCTTGTCCTGCCAAAGTCATTGCTCCCCACGGAGAAGACGTCCTGGAATTCGCGCAGTAGGTTCCGAAGTTGGCGTGATTGCTCCTCGTCTAGATGGTCCTGGGATCCTTGGTACAGCTTCTGTAGTTCTTATGGCAGGGCCCGTCTTCTTCGGATGTCCGCCTGCAGGGGTTCGTCCGTCGTGTCTGTGATGAGGGCAATCCAGGTAACGGGCTCACAGACTCCTAGGGTGGTGTCCCGGTGAACCGTAATGTCGTAGTCGTTCAGATTGACAGGCGGACGTACGGCCGAGACGTCGTGTTGATGAGGGTCTTGGCAATTAGCAATCCTTTTGACTGGATGTCCTCATATTTTGGCTCGATGACAGCTGCCACTCCCTCAGCAGTTCCCTCGACAACTACGACAGCGCTGACCTCCGTACTGGCGGGAACGGTGACGTCCTCTCTCAGCCTTACTCGTCGTACGGTGATGGCCTCGTGTGCTGGTTGCAAAGCAAGTTCCTCACCTCCGTAGTGGAGAGTATTAGTACTCAGGTCCAGGATGATGTAGTTCTGGTCCAGAAAGTCCAGTCCGATGATCACTTCGTTCGCTACATCAGCCACGAGCACTGGATGCTTCACCGCCCGTCGACCAATGACGAACTCCAGTGATGCCATGTACTGGCGCGATCTCTCCAGTCGCTGTTATTAGTTGGAGGTTCCATTGTGTGGGTTTCACTCTCCACTTCCGGATCATGGTGGGATTGACGATGGTCCTCGTCATTCCCGTGTCGATCAGCATAGGCCAACTCCCTCCGTTGACGACTCCGTCGACCATCTGGATGCTATTGTCCCTCCGTAACTTCGTCACACGGACCTGAACTGCCGGGGCTTGACAACTGTCACAAGCGAGCCTTTTCCCCCCAAGGCTGGCTAATACTCGTATCCCTGGGCCGCGCGGTTGTCAGACGACTGATTTCCCGACGGTTACCCTCGGCTGCGGCGATCACCGCAGTCCTTGCTCAGGTGGTGTTTCTTACCACAGGTCCAGCAGGTTGGTAGTCCTCTTCCGGGCCGCCTCTGCGGGCGTCTTTCAGCTGCGTCGCTCTTGATGGTGCTGCGACTATTGAAGAACCGGCCTAGCGCCTCCATCAATTCATCGGCCAAAGGCTTGGTCTCGTTTGCTTTGGCTGGTTCGTCGACGTCCACTTGACGCACCCGCGCGTGCATTCTAGATCCTGCTTTGCCGTCACGAACTCAAGTGCGTGACTCAGTGCATCTGCAAGGGTCTTATTGCGCGCGAGTCGTAGTGCCTGTTGAGTGTCCGAGTCTGGTAGCCTGTCAGTGAAGGTCTGTGTCGCGATCTGCTCCAGAAAGTCAGCCGGCGCTGTTGGATAGGAGAGCCTTACGAGGCGTGCGATGTCCGTCTCGAACTCCTGCAGGGTTTCCGCGTTCTTTTGTACCCGGGACCGGAGCTGCATCTGGTAGGCCTGCTGATGATGGCTAGCTCCATAACGGGACTCCATATGGGCGATTAGTGAAGCGTAGTCCTGAGATTCAGTCGGGATGGCCTGAAGGACATTAACGGCGTCCTCTCTCAGCGCTACAATGAGAGCTGCAGCCTTTTCCGTGTTGTTCCAGTTGTTTATGAAACAGGCCACCTCGAACTGACGTAAGTAAGTGCTCCACGGGACTTTCCCGTCGAAGGGTGGGGGAGTCACTCTGCTCTGTCCCGTACCTGACGTTCCAGGTGTAACTGTAGGTGGGCGTCGGCGCAACTCAGCAAATTCCTCTTGTAGAGCGTTAAATTTATCTTCCACCCCTGTCAGCGGGCGTCGGCGCAGCTTGGCAACTTCCTCTTGTAAGGCGTCGAAATTCTTTTCCACTGCCGTGACTTCCTCACGTAGGCCCTGGCAGTCGGTGTTGACTTCCTCCCGCAGTCCGTGTTCTAATTTCGTTTGGCTTTCCTCTAATTTAGTCAGCACACACACTTCAAAATTTTTCTGGTTTTCTTCCATCTTCTTCTGGCCATCCAGAAATTTGGTAGTCAGGTCCTCTGCTAACTTATTCTGGCTGTGCCCTAATTTGGAAGTTAGGTCCTCGGCTAAATTCTTCTGAACGCCTTCCATCTTCTTCAGGTCCTCGGCTAAACTCTTCTGACCGTCTTCCATCTTCTTCAGGTCCTCGGCTAAACTCTTCTGGCTGTCCTCTATCTTGCCAATTAACATTTCTAGCAGTAGTTGTAATTGCGCATCCATTTTAGTTGCTTGTCTTGTGATGGGAAATGGGAATGCACTCTGCTAAAATGACATGCACGAGTTTGGAACCAGGACCTTCAGGTGTTGTGTTTGTGCTTGGGTTCGTAATCCCACTTTTGACACCAGTTGATACGTGCTACCTCTAGTAGCAAGTTCGTTAATTGGATCAAAGTAGGTAAAGCACAACACAAATGGTACTTTAAAGAAAGAATGGTACTAGTTGGGCCACGAACATTCCTGACCATGCCTTTTGTTCTCGCTGCGCAAGCGGCCGGCCGACACAGAGCCTGGGGGTAGCCTCGGGCGGCTGTGTGTCACGCGCGAGGGAATGAAGCAACCCGACACCCGTAACAATATTTAACTTTATTGCAGGTCAGAAATATTCGCCACACAATAGGCACATAAAAACCATTAGCTGTCTTACTCAATTTTGCTCCCTTTTGAAGAACACTCATCCTTTCACTAGCTCATGCAGTTAATCCCTCACTAATGAGACCGGTGTCCTCGCTAGAAATAACAACAACTCTTCTTCAAGTTCACAAGCCACAGTCTGACACTGACTGTTCTTGAATACCACACACTGTTTCGCAATTCGCACGTCACCGCATTACCTCTTTCGCACAGGTATAAGCACACTCACTGACACTGGCCAGGGTCGCTCTTTATAAATCAGGGCTGACGACTCACAGATGTTTCTAGAGTGGACCAGGGTTCACAGCTACTCTAAGACCTTCTCGAGATTTCCAACACTAGTTGGGCCACGAACATTCCTGACCATGCCTTTTGTTCTCGCTGCGCAAGCGGCCGGCCGACACAGAGCCTGGGGGTAGCATCGGGTGGCTGTGAGTCACGCGCGAGGGAATGAAGCAACCCGACACCCGTAACAATATTTAACAATCTGGGAAATTAACGAGGAGATGGCTTCCTTCAATTCCACGCGCACTGCCCGTATGCACTTCTGCACCCGAAATGGGTATTGGTAAGACCATTCTTTATTTCTATACCCATTGACTTTACCATATTTGCTAGGTATACTTATTATCGAACTGATGGGGACTACCGGGGAAATATTGAGAATACGAACTCTCTTCAGTACATTATCAGCAGCGGAAATGTTCACCGTCTCTATTCGACCATCTGTCAAAGTAATTTTCTGTTGGCCCGCAAGTACACTTAACCGTCAATGGTCACACGGGGTCCCTCAGACCCTGGCGATTTTTGTTTTCATAACGAATTGGATAGCACGGGAATTATGGCCTTGCCATTCTACGTAAATTAAGTTGCCACCATTGTGGAGCCAAGCCAAACCAGCAGCTTCATTGTTTAACTGCGTTTCGGTTAGTAGGTGCTTGAATCGAGCGTGGAGTTGGTCGGACTCTAGTGTGACTTTTGTGAGTGAGTTTATATATTATGTGAGTTGGAAATTTACTCGATTTATTCATGTTCTTCTGTCTGTTTTCGTTACTCGAATGGAGTGAAATATTTAAGGAGTGTTGTTCATTTCAGGATTAGTAAAACTGAATATTGCAGATGGCGATATGCGTCGATCATCGGGCAGTGTTGTGCATTGATTTTAGTGAACAGACGCTCAAGTTTGAACACCCCTGTAACATTATGTAATGACCTAATTACGCGCATTGTTACTTTTACTAGACCAGAGGTGATTGATAGCATAGTGCATACAAGTGAATTGTTTATTACTGAGGAAAACCTCAAAAAATTACAATATTTTCAGTTTTTTTAAATTGTTGTATCGATTTCGTATTTTAAAACAATGACACAAATCGCTAAGAACATTCTTAATTAGTCTCTGAATCAATCCATGAATTCTATTTTGCAATATGTTTAATTTTTTTATAGAATTCATTAAAATATTGGGGTTCGTCAGACCCCAGTGTGACTTTTGACTTTCATTTGTGGAAGTGTGTCCATTGAGGGTTAAAATCCTCTCAAACAGTACTTGGGAAATTACCTTTAAATATACGGCGTTGTCCAAATTGTCTAGTTGTATCATCTCTCTATGGTCAGCAGTGACCTTCAAACAAGTGGAGATCCAATTGTGCACCTCCCATGCGCTTGGCCGGTTTTCGCGTTCAAAGAAACATTTTAAAGTGAGCTTGCGCTCAAATTTAGTAACCATGGTGTTTTCTCTACTAGTACAAAAAGATATACGAATATTAACCGCGCACAGAGCAAGGTAGCACTGTTTACAGTGGGACGGGGAGCAGGTATACGCACAGAACTAAAGCAAGCGCAGTGCCGGTACCTCACGTGGGTCAGACTCGACCGCACTCAACCAAGGCTGGCGAGCAACTCCATCATCAGTAACCCATCTATCTGCTGGTTGGGCGAGATTAAATTAGGCATTTTTGGATCAATAATAACCAATCAATCCAACAACACACGGGGAAATAGGAAAATGCTGGTTGTTGACCTCCCCAGTGCCACCATTCAAAATGATTTCCTGTCCCAGGAAGTGATGCTGTGAGACGGCGTGACGTTTGAAGGACTGATTGGTCCGCTCTTCCCTGAAGGTGGCGTCACGAGCGAAATCTACCTACGTTTTCTCTAAACGCTGAGTTGACTGGCGAGGGCATGTGGAGTGGCCAGCCCGATCACCTGACATTACCCCAACAGATATTTTTCATTGGGGTAACCTCAAAGACAAGGGGTACGCTAATCGCATTGACAAAGCAAGCTTGTAGTTTAACGTGACCGTTAATCTCGAGATCATGAGCCACGGGACCTCCTTTTTTACGTGGAATCCGAACCACAGGACATGGCATTTCACTTCGAAATTCTCACATGCATTGACCGGGAATCGAACCCGGACCGCCTTGGTGAGAGGCATACAGCTAGACCGCTGAGCCACCACGCCCCATAATCGCATTGACAGTGTGCAACATATGCGTGAGGTGATTGATCACGAGATAAATTATGTTCTGGTGAAAATGTATATAAAGGCGTGTCAAATGTTGCTTTGCATCTGCAATACTGTATTGACTTTGATGGTGTCCAGGTCGACCATCATCTTGAAATGCGTGTGATTACACTTTTGTTAACCACTGCAATCATTAACAATACCAATAGAAATATCTGAACAAAAGGTACTGAACTCGAATTTTGTATCAATCAGGAAATGCAAGAGGCGAGGATCGAACCATCTTATGTGATAATTTTACAGATGAAAATGAAATAACAGTTTCAGTAATATTTTATACACACAAGTATTCTGTGGTGTGATAGAAGGTTATTGATGAGTTGCATGAGAATTTTGAAACATTTATAAGAAGTAGAAATGAAAATGATTCTATGAATTTTATTTTAACCAAGCGAGAATGATATATATTGAGTCTGGATAAAGACCAATCAACAAGTTCGTAAGTCAAGAACCGGTTCTAGCCACCGAGTCCTCGACAACAAAGAGTTTTGCACGCGACACGCTTATGTACGATGGAGAAAGGAAATATCGCCACACGACACCAATTTGAAAGCATAAAATCATGAAATCTGCATGACAACTCGACAGCCAATCAGAAATATTCATTAATCTGAGAAATAAAATATTACTATATGTTAAAAGCAAAATTATAAGTCATATGATCACACCAATATTAAGAGAATGAGAAATGAAATTTTTCTATCGAAACAGAATTCAACATTTATAATTACGAGAGGAGATATTAAAAAATAAGTGTAATTGAATGATGTGTGAGGCTCGTAGACCGCCATTTTTGAACACATGAGACTAGCAGCACGGATCCAGAACATTCATTCCATTACTTCGACAGGTTGAGTGAAGACCTGCATCGCAATACGTCCTACAAGAAAGCAGCAAAGTTATAGTACGACGGGAGAAGATACACTTGACCGACGGAGAGACGGTAGTCGCCGGTAATGCAATGAGACTTAGCCCGTGAGAAGAAGAATACAGCAAATTGAGAACGTGAAGTTGCAAAACAGAATATTACGACGTCGTACAAGAAACATTCAACAGAACTTCTACAAAATATGACACGCATAATAAGAGAGAATACTACTACATATTCAACGAAAGAACGAGTATATTTCTACATATTATTTCAAGAAATACTACAAGATGTTAAAGAGCTCGAGTCAGGGGGAACATTGCTACACTGAAGCTACATTTGCAGTTGTAATGAAGTACTAAACTACAATGGAGGGAAGTTAGCCTACACCGTTTGTGTGGATTCCAGAGGAGACCATTCACTACAATGATTTCGACGGATAACCACTGCTACAACAACAGCAAACATCTGATTGCACCAACAATGCAACTACTTGAATTTCCGTTACCACCTTGCAAATAACAATGTATAAACACCTTAGCTTCGATAATATTGCATTTCTACAAGAGAGCAGACGTCCGAAGAGATAATTCGACAGAGCTATCTAGCTTGGAAGCCTACGAGATAGTAGACTGTTCAGTCGTGAAGATCCAAGATGAAACGAGCCCATCCGATGACAGCGACCGAGTACACCTCGCACCGGAGCGTGCCCGCTCAGCTGTTGGCCTGCTGCCCGCTCGAGACAAGTTCACCTTTACCAGCAAGCATGACAGCCACGCGTCATTAAGAATGCAGCCGTTCCATTGTCGTAAAGCAGCTCATATTATCGCAAGACCAACGCAGCTAATGGTAGATGCAAATCTGTCATATATTCAGTAATTTTCCATATTTTGGGGGTATTTCAGTTGTGACCAACATTTGTATGTAGACTTTACTATTAATAACTCATGTAATTAGTCTACATTGTCAGTTTTTCTACGTTTTTGTAAATTTAAATGTAATTATTTTTCACGTCAACGTGTGTCGTTTTTGACATTGGTAATGGTATTTTGGATTTTGAGACTTAGATATTTTTTTTTGCAAATACATTATATTATACTACCATTTTAAAATATTTCATTTTAGACGAGTGGAATTCGTTGATAGCATCGATTGATTATATAGAAATCGTCGAACATAGAATGCGTATATGGAAGGCATTGACCAATATATGGAATCTTTATAATATTTTGATATGTAAATAGAACTTGTATTATACTTGAAAAATATTTTAAGGAAGTCTTAATGGAAACGTAATTTTTATGTATGGAAATAAGACTTTGTAACAGTATGAAATGATTTACACGATTGATATTAAATGAAACAGGATCACAATGTTGACGTGTATAGTCAAAGTGATGCTACAAGAGATAGATAATTCATTGTTATAGTTATCAGAGTATAACGGAGTTTTTGAAACATGGATATGCGAAAGAATGACAGGGTGTGATTTTATATCATCCGTTTGTCAATGTTAAGTTGAAATATGAGTGAATATGAATTTTAATTAATTTAAATAATATCAGGAAAGGAGGAAATATTCTTTTTTATTTTTATTAAATACGAAGACATGACGACTATAGTCCAAGGAGGTTTATATTTTTTATAACGTGGTTGAATTTGATGTATGAGAGTGATGAAGGTAAAGAGGTAACCACAGGTTGTATAAGAAATCGTACAGAAAATATACTGTAAGTATGTGAGCAGAACAAGTATTAAGTTGTAAAAGGCACGAAGAATATGTATTATCGATAGAGGAGGTTGTTAATGTGCATCATGAAAGATATTTCGCATTTATTGTATTTATTAAGTAGGATCACTGAATCTCACGTATTCCAGAGAATGCATAGAGATGGGTATTTATATTATTGCTATACCGTGCATTATCGTCGAAAGAAATGAAAGGAAGTGTATTTTGGAATGTAAGGGTAGTGTAAACGCTATACCGAAGACTTGTTCACTAGGTTGAGAAAGTATGAAGTTATTGCAACGAAGCAACGTTCTGTACAGTATGTTTATGAAGTTTATGAAACAAGTATGCGTATTTTGAGTTGAAGTATATCAGTGAGGATTATTCCACGAACCACGAGTTTTTATTAGTGTATTTTGAGATAGTCTAGCATTTTACTTCAATATTTATCGGAATTATTAATGGAAAAGTGAATTTATGAATCATAATTAACTTTATGTTCGACCCAAACTATTATGTGTCAGAAAACTGTATCATAATGAGGCTCATTATAACACTATTTTTCATTATGAAACAGTTTCTCCCACCAATCAGAGCTCAAGAAACAGTTGTGTGACCAATTAGATAAGGATACCTTCGCGCATGCGTTCAAAATCCAACTTGTCTATACAAATGACCGAAAGTGCACCGTCCATATGTTCGCGTAAATAAACTGGTGAATATGAGACAAGAAATAGCACTGTACCTTAATATCCACAAAACCAATTTCTTCACAGCGCGTGGTTTTGAAACGACTTCGGTGACAGTTTTACTGAATACTGGTGCAAAATCTGCACGTATGGCATTGAAGCACACAGAGCGCATTCGTTGGTTGTCCAGAGAGCTTGGAAAACAGAGATATACTACCCACCGCAGCACCCGATCACAACATTCTAGTGACTGAACAGATATTTATGAATATTTATGTTAAAACATATAATAAAGTTATAATTGCAGCAAAAGTAGGACTTCAAATTTCATTTGAAAAGACTGAAATAATGGCATCCTTTGATGTGGAAACACAAGCTATTACATTGATCAACAATAAAGAAATTAAAGTTGTACGTAAATTTAAATATTTAGGGGAGATTATAACATGGAATTTGAATGAGAAAGCGTCAATCGAAAATAGAACAACTAAGTTAAGACAAGCGCAATATATTACTTGGTCTAGTTACAAAAAAAAAAACACTCTCCATAAATGCCAAATTACGACATTACGAATCAGTTATTAAACCGGAAGCAATATATGCTTGTGAAACACTTTTCAAGTTAAACACTCGATCAGTTACTGACACATTACAGAAGATTGATAGAAGAATTCTCAGAACTATAATTAATAAAAAAAACATCAGGTGGATGGTCAATGGCGTCTATTACCAAATGAAGTGGTTTATAAAGAAACTGAGTCTCTAGTCGATACTATGCGAAAAAGGCGAATTGCTTTTTTTTGTCATATCTCACGCCTGCCGGATACCAGACAGTTAAAAGTATTATTTAATTAATTTTTTCAAAAGTAAAACAAAGAAATCTTGGTTTATGGAAATTCAAAATGATCTGGATGAACTCGGCTTGACAATGTCCCAAATTGCTAACAAAGATGAGAAGAATATCTTGAAAAACAAGAACATCCGACTTCCCTTAAAAACCTTTACCCGCAAAACTTACACCATAAGCGATGCAGAGAGAGCGGCAAGGTCGACTGGAATGAAAATGTTTTGGGAAAAGAAGAAAAATAAGAAGCTGAATCTTTAATATTGTTTTTGAGATATGTATATACTTGTTTTGGTTAAGTGCTCCAATGAGGGCGTAACATATGTAAATAAATAAATAAAGTTATAATTATCGTCGAACATAAACAGTCGTATGCAACTCGCCTATAATGGTAATTAATACACTCGTATGGAAATTATAAAACTCGCATAGGCTCGTTTTATAAAAATACTCGTGTCTTAATTATAGCCATTATAGGCTCGTTGCATAATGTACTATTAATGTTGGTTATAAAGGTTCAATTGGATTTGACCAATGATACTCAGAAATGGTATAAGATTGTTGTGAAATATGAATCGAACGAAATGTAGATGACAGTAAGATCAAGGAAGATCTTGGAGGTAGCTAAGTAGAGTATCGCGCTGGACGCGATAGTTCTAAGTTGTATATGATGTAAAATAATAATAATTATAATAATAATTTGATAATTTAATAATTTTAGTAACCTAATTTAGATTTGTTGAACAGCAAATATGAGAGTATTATATAGGGAATAACGATGTATATAACGATATTTAAGTATTTTGTGAAGCTACAGCTGATTGTCACAGTATGTACAACAAGTTATTTAACGAATTTAAGAATTTCAAATACACGTTAGTGTTTTGTTCAGTGTAAGATTTATGTCTGAGGAGGACTCAAATTGGAGTACCGAATTCCTTGTGCATATGAACATAGAAAGATAGAGGATCTATCAATTTTTTATTTTAACATTTATTTTGTTTTGAATCTTTGATATTTATGCCAGGGACATTTTTGTAATTTCCTCTTATTTAATAAATTTGCGAGCACTTGTTAGTCTGCTTGCCCATTTTTACAGAAACTGATATCTTCTCATTTAATAATCGACATGCGATGGCACTACTAGTTTGATACTGGCGTCCACTTCGACTTTATTAACCGTTCACCCTCGAGATACGAGAGTTTTGTCCTACAATTTTTCTTACTTAGGATATTGTATGTAACTAGTTAGTAGTACTATTGTATGAACATTATGCACCGAAATTTTCTGAGCTATTCACCTAGTAGGGATGTGTTGGTTTATCTGGCTGGGTATCAACGTCCTTGCAATCCTTACCATCTAAGCGGATAAGAGATGGTGGCAATGCGGAATTCGGGTACAGTACCTAATTGAGTCTGGTCCAACCTCCCCTCCCAGGGGCTCACATTTAGTGAGTTAACGTCCACGGTATCGCGGCCGAGTTTAATATTCCTTCTACCTACTTGTGTTGGCTTCATCTTTCCTATTAATCCCACTTTGTTTGTAAATCTTTGTTCACTTCAAATGCCGAAGTTATATGGGTCCCCGAGGTGTAGGGTATCTTTCAATTTCCTACCTTAATTGGCCCACGTATTTTATTTTCTACTACTACAATCCTCACTGAAACACAGGTTATCAGACAACCTGAACACGCACCCAAGTACGCAAGACTGATGACCAAGAGGCCCCAATCCCCTTAAAACTGACTAGGCTAATAATTCTTTCCTGATTCCCTCACTTTTCGAGGGATCAGGCCTCTCCAATTCTTACAGTGGTATTTCCTGCCTATTGTAAGGTGCCGTAAAGGGCAAGGCTGTATGTAGCCCACATCGTATTGAGCACCGTATGTAACACTAAACGATATATACACTCACGGCTAGTGAGCTTGGGAGTTGATGACGGAGAGGGAATCCCGACAGGGCCCGTATTTTCATTCTTCGTCTTTTCTTTTCGCATCTGCCTTTCGTGGCTTACACCCTTCCTAGTCCCTCAATTGAGAGTTCCGGGCAATTCTTTTTTTTTTTTCGTTGTTTCCTTTTTTATTTCTTTTTCTTTAAATTTTAAAGTCCATCTCGTCATCTGGCGTGTAAGTTATTATGATGTAAGCCAGTAGTTAGATGTGTTGTAAATTCATTTGAGGGACTTGGGACATCTTGGTAATCAGCTCCGTGTAGTTGGGTGTGTGTTGAACTTGTCTGATAACCTGTGTTGATATAGTAGTGTGTGTAACTGTATTAGGGACAGGGTTGGTGTAGGTGCCCCAGGACATGAATTAAGGTACTATCCCGGCATTTGCCTGGAGGGAGTGTAGAAAAAACAGGGGAAAACACACTCTGGACAGCCACTATCAGCGCCAGGATTCGAACCTATGAACGCTGCGGGACCCAGTAGTTATATGTTTGGTGGTAGTAGTGGCATTTATTCTTATAATCGCTACATCATACTGGCATAATTAATTGACAACACATCTCAGTGTTCACTCTGTTGGAGAATTGCTGTACCAAGTAGCGTTTCATCATTCCATACGCTATGGTATCATGCGCAGTTTGAAAGGTTGTGTCTTAACGCAGCTCGTATAATAGAGCCACTGCCATTTGATTTTCATTGTGCATTTAAAAATCACAGCCAACTGAACAGAGCGCATGTGCTAGGTAGATCAAAGACCTAAGGCAATATCATACGTATCTAAAGCTTGGAAGCATGGTTATCATTAGGGTTCGGAAGTTTAAGACCTAAAGAAGTACAAAATATGCAAGCAAATATGCCCTAAAAACTAGCTAAATATGACCTAAAAGCTATAAAATATGACCTAAAATCTATGAAATATGACATGAATTTTTGGGATAGGTAGAGTATCACTAACATAAAGTAAATGCTAAATGACGTCCGTAGAGGAGCGCCTTCTTGGAATCAGGTCTTCTAAACCTGCAATCTGCCTGTTCAGGGAAAAGAAAGAAAAATATATCCACTACACTATTCGGAAATCCTGTGTTTGAAACTCGACGCAGGTAACACCTACCTTGTTAACGACGCCTCAATATAAACAAAAATGCTGAAATTATAACCAAATATGACCTTATATCACTAAAATATAACAAAATATGACCAAAACAATAAAAATGGCCGAAATGTGCGTTTATAGGCAACATCAAATTGCTTTAGACTTGGTCAGGGACCCGTCATTCAAACTTATTTTTCAGATTTCGGGTGAAATGAGCTCGGGAAAAAGATATGACTTTTCCTTAACTTCCGAACCTTAGTTATCATTCAAGGAACTTAGAATACACATAACCTAGCTTTATTTCAAATGCAAATTGTTTATTGTAAAATTGGTGAAGTGAATTGGAGGGAATGTGCCGTGTAGTTGTGGAATATTGGAAGTAGAAGGTAGATTGATGTTAATAAGTGTGTTTTGTTTTTCTACTGAGTTTAATATTGTATTGGAGATTTCAATTTTATTTTGGATTGCTTCTTCAATATAGACTATCCTTTGGCCACAGTAGTGGATTTCCATCCTACATGACGTTTCAGTGCCATTATATCCCCACTAGCATTGACTAAAATTGTCGCCGAGCTCCTACGAAAGCAATGCCTGGTGTACAAATTGGAGTTTGGGTGATTTAGGTACAGTGCTATCTCTTTTCCCATGTTCCCCAGTTTATTTATGCCTACATTTTTGATCGTGCACTTTCCTTGTCGGTAATTTATAAAGAACGATGGAGTATTGCAAACTTCTGGACGTAGGTTCATAAATTTCTTACATATTACGTAGTACTTTCCTGTTAACTTAAAGGTTCGTGCTGATTTTGTCTTGGTGTTTCGGATTGTAACTACAAGTGTTGATCCCATATCTTTTACATTCTCCACTTTCAGATCATGTAATTCATGTCTTCGGCATGCTACCATAATTCCAAAAATTGTTTCTACCTGTAACAATATCAATAACGTTATATTTTTGCCTCATCTGTTCCTACTTTTATGCTAATAGTAAAACTACTGAAGTTGAACGAAATTTACTTACTTTTAGCATGAGGTATCTAATATCTGGTGCGTCATTTAAGAATGCCTTCAATTCTTCAGGTGAAAATGTTTTGGGTTTTTTCACTCTACATCCCTCCGATTGAAGGCTTAGTAGGGCATTTAATTTTGGATACTTTGATATGTCAATTTGGTTCTTAATATTAAGTGTTGATTTCAAAATCGAGTAGTGGGTCCACAAGGTTGATGATTTCATCTTTAATAACAGTACTTCAAAATACACCAGCAAATCATTTTCTGAAAAAAGTTTACGTTTTTTATTCTTCTCCAATCCATGAACTGCCCATATAATTTGTCGCACATTTTTAGTGACTTTTGGGGCAATAATGTGAGAGTGCTCCTTTTCTCATGGCACATATAGATTGGTAGCATGGCCACCTGTTGGTGGGGCACTGCAAAGAGTTTAGTAATTTTGCTTATTGGATTCTTTTTGGTGTCCCAGCAATGGGTTGCAGGGGGCTTTGTCCATTCTGATAAGTTGCCATGGTGTGATGTTGATAAATTGGGAAGTTTTTCTTGAAAAGATGGAGATGTTTAGAGTTTTAGATTGGATGGGGGTTATGTTTTTGAACAAGAGATATATAGAAAGAAATGGCATGATGAGAGTGATGAATAAGAGCAGTATGAATAAAAGTTACGGAGGATCGTGTGTTTAAGGCATTTGAAAACTGGATTATAGGTCAATTCAACAGATATGTCACTATCATTGTATGAGAAGACTCTAACCGTTAATACAGAATATGATTTGATGGAGTAAGGCAATGAATTTTTTGTTGAAGTTTGGCTGTTGTGAGTTATTTTTAGATACACTATAAATTGGATAAATAAAGTCTTCCTTGTGTGCCTAACACATATCGATACCTACTATCACTATTAGTAAATGAAACATTACAAATGGCGCCTCAACGTCGGACAAGGATGAGTAACATAACGTGAGTACAGTGCAAGTAGAAAAAGGGATGGGGGAGAATATGGAGTCTATTTTGGTTCAATTGCTTATGGAGAAGATGGACGAGATGTGTGAGCAGGTAGAATTTGTGAGTGCACAGATGTGTGAGCAGGTGGATTCTGTGAGTGCACAGATGTGTGAGCAGGTCGAATCTATGAAAGTACATATAATTGAGAAGCTTGACCCAGTAAGTGATTTATTTCCAGAAAAGCAGGAAAATTATCAGAGAGGTGGGGGGGGGGTAAAGAAGTTGGTAATGAAGAAGCTGAAGAAGAAGATGAAAAGGATGGACAAGAGAGAGAACAAGGTGAAGGAAGGCAATATCAAATGGAAGAGGAGAATAAGACTCATGACAAAGAGGAGGATGAGATAGATGTTAGGATAGAGGATAAGATAGAGGAGAAGGAAGACAATATCCAGGAAGAACGTAAGGTAAATAAGAGATGGAGGACATGGTAGACGAAGAATAGGACGAGATGTAAGGCAAAGAGAAGGAATAGGAAGAGGACGAGATGTCAGGCAGATGGAGATAAGAGGGTGAAGGATCAGAAGAAGAAGAAAAAGGGAAAAAAAGATAAATGGGAAAAAGGGAAAGAGGAAAGAAAAGATAGGAAGAAAGGAACTGTTGAGAAAGATAAAACAGATGAGGAAAATGAGGAAGAGAAGGAAAGAGAAGCAGGAAGGGAAAGTGAAGAAGTAAAGTAGGGAAAGGAGAAGAAGGATAAACAGAAGAAAAGGAAGAGCAAGGAGGAAGGTAAAGAAGGAGGGGAAATAGAAGAAAGGGAAGAAGGAAAGAAAGCAGGTGAACGAAGGAAAGAGGTAGAAGAGAAAGGAAAATTAAGGAGGAAGAAGGTGAAGCGGAAGAAGGAAAGAAAGCTGGTGAAATGGAAGAAAGTGAAGAAGGAAAGAAAGTAGATGAAGGAGGGAAAAAGGAAGAAGAGAAAGGAGAAAGGAAGGAGGGAGAAGATGAAACGAAAGAAGGAATGAAAGCTGGTGATATGGAAGAAGCTGAAGAAGAAAAGGAAGCAGTTGAAGGAAATGAAAACGTAGAAGAGAAAGGAGAAACGAAGAAGGGAGAAGGTGAATCGGAAGAAGGAAAGAAAGCAGGTGATATGGAAGAAGCTGAAGGAGGAAAGGAGGTAGATGAAGGAAGGGAAAAAGTAGAAGAGAAAGGAGAAACGAAAGAGAGATAAGAATTTATAAAGGGGAAGGTAGTGCTGCTGAGGATGAAGATAAAGTTCTCAATCTTGATAACATCATAATTTTGGATCTTGATAGTGATGACGACGATGATGATGATGATAACGGCACAGACAGGTCTGATGACGATTCTGCCGTTCCTTCTGATTATGATATTATTGTCGGATTTTCCGATGGAGGAGGAGTGTCTAATCGACTCGATGAGATAATTTCAGCTACTTCATTTGTAGAAAATATTTAGGCTGGTGATTCTGGTGAACTTAGAACAATTGTCTCTGGCGATGATAGTGCCAATGGCCCTTCTGAAGATGATGATGGTCTATAATTTGTTTTACTTTGTGTGTGCTGTGTTTTTTCTATAATGAATGTTATATGTGTTTCTTTAAAATTTATGTATTCGTTGATATTTTATATATGTGATCCTCACGTTTTTCTGACGCAAGAATCACATATAAGGGGGTGAATTGAGAGTGTTCCCTTTCTCAAGGCACATATAGATTAGTAGCATGACTACCTGTTTGTGGGGCATTGAAAAGAGTTTAGTACTTGAGCTTATTGGATTCTTTGTGGTGTTCCAACAATGGGTTGCAGAGGGCTTTGCCCATTCTAATAAGTTGCCATGGTGTGATGTTTATAAATTGGGAGGTTTCGCTTGAAAAGATGGAGATGTTTAGAGTTTTAGATTGGATCTGGGTTATGTTTTCGAAGTAGATAGACTATATATAGAAAGAAATGCCAAGATGTGAGAGATGAATAAGAGCAGTGTGAATGAAAGTTACGGAGGATAGTGTGGTTGGGGCATTTGAAAACTGGTTTATAGGTCTCTTCAACAGATGTCACTAGCATTGCATGAGAAGACTCTAACAGTTAATACAGAATATGATTTGATGGAGTATGGCAATTAAGTTTTTGTTGGAGATTGGCTGATGTGAGTTATTTTTAAATACACTATAATATGGACAAATAAAGTTTCCCTCTCGACCCCTACTATCACTATTAGTAAATGAAACATTACAAATGTATTAATCACATTCAGAGGTTTCGCGGAAATATCCGGGGGTGTAAGTTCAATGTCTTCACTTGTGTCCAACATCTTTGATATTGCAAACAATTGCGTTGTGCGCAGGTGCAATAATCTGTTTCATAATGAAATTATTCTTGAGGTCTGATTGGTGGTGGAGAAACTGTTACATAATGGAAAGTAGTACTTTAATGACTATCATTATAGTACAGATGTCTGATATATAATATTTACATTTCGGCTTTGTCGAACATAAAAACATTTTAAGTTCAGTTTCCTATATCTGTCTGCTAAGGATTAACGTCAAAACTACTAGAATTGATGACATAACAAATATTGATATTTATGGAGAAGGTATTCCCAGTTGAAAATTAGGCTATAATTTAGCATATATACAGGGTGAACAAAAAATTCCGCACGTGGAGGTCGACATGCAATTCCTCATCCAAAAATCGGATCGGGTGCTGTTTAAAAACACAAGTTTGAAAACAAGAAGCTGGCTACACTGTCACATCCTGCAGCGCATCGGAATGTACAGAGGAATGTGGATCATCCTGCTCTACCGTACCAGCCGTCGAAGCTCACTGAGTAGACTGCTGGGTTATCAAACCCACATGCACCATGGAGCAACGGTTCGAATCTACGTCAGGTCTCTTTTTTTTGTGTGTGTGTGTGTGTGGCGTCATTTCCCTAGTTCCCGTCGTTTAACTGCTTTTGTAAGAAAGATATAATTTTGTCACGTGACAGTGTGAGTCGCCTCCGTTGCGTAGAGGTCAGCGTGATTAGCTGCCACCCCGGAGGTCTGCGGATCGATTCCCGGCTCAGCCACGAAATTTGAAAAGTGGTATGAGGACTGGTACGAGGTCTACTCAGCCTCGGGTAGTTCAAATGAGTAGAGGGCGTTCGATTTCCACAGAGGTCGTCCAAGGACTAGACGTAGTCCACAAACAGAGGACGCAATTCTTGAAAACGTTCACCAATCACCTCTGCGAAGTACCCGTTATAATGCAAGGCAGTTCCAGGTATCACAAACACTGTTTAATGACGTGTGGCCCGACGAAGAACTGCATCCATATCATTACACGTTAACTCAACACCAACGGCCAGCAGACCACATTCAACGAGTACAGTTCTGTGAATGGTTTTGCAACAATTTGAAGATAACGAACATTTTATAAAAAACGTGATATGGACTGACGAATGTAGCTACATTCGGGAAGGTATTTTCAACCATCACAACAGTCATTATTGGTCTGACGACAATCCACATGTCACCCGTGAACGTGGCTTTCAGGCACGCTTTGGCATAAACCTGTGGGCTGGATTCGTGGGAGGAGTGCTTTTGGGCCCTTGCCTACTGCCGGACAAGTTGAATGCCTCCCTCTATCGTACGTTTCTTAGGAATACTTTGCCTGACGCTTTAGAAAACGTTCCACTTGGTGTTCGGCGACATCTATGGTTTCAGCATGATGTTGCGCCGCCACACTTTGGAATGACTGTGCCTAACTGTTTAAATGAAGCGTTTCAAGGGAAGTGGATTGGTCGTAGAGGTCCAGATGTGAGGAGTTCTAATTTTAATAGAATGTTCATAAGGTAACGGCCTCGGTGGCCGAGAGCGCTAACGCCCTACCTCATGCCTCGCTGGCATCGGGAGAGCGTTGGTTCGAATCCCACCTCGGCGGTCCTGAAAATGGTTTTCGGGGTTTCCTATTTTCACCACCAGGCAAATGCCGGGACGGGTTCGATTCCTGTCTCTGTTAAGATATTTAATTCTGGTTGAGGGCAGGAACGGGGTACACTCAGCCCCGTGAAGAAAAACTGAGAAAAGGCGCGTTCTATACCTACCTCAGCCATCCTGGAAGTGGTTTTCCGTGGTTTCCCACTTCTACTTCAGGTAATTGTTGGTCGTTCCTAACTTAAGGCCACGACCGCCTCCTTCCCAGGAGCTAAGATGGTTTAAGAAACCATGGCCTGGGAGTGCGACGGATTTTGGAGCCCATAAATAATGGCAGGGAGGATAGCCATTCCTCGCCTACCTACGTTTACTAAGAAAAAAACTGAAAAAAATGGCTTAAAACACCATAATCTAATAATATGCTTCATTACTAGACTACCTCTACCGTATAAATGCATCACCAAAATACATGTGATTTTATAAATACTGCTCCCGAATGCGCATTTTCGATTGGGAGATCGATTTCAGCTTGAGAATGAACGTCAAAAAGTCACACTGGTACAGCGCTGAGTTCACCTGAGTGCGATGTCATCTCTTTGGAGCACTTTAATTCCACTTGATTGGCTTGGTAATTTATTTTTAGCATCCTGTATCTTTACTATTTTTCGAAACATTTGGAATTATTTGAAAGCAATATTTTGCAATTTTGGAATTATTTAATATGTTTGGTAGGAGGTTTAACATCGCTGATATGCGGAATGGAATAATTAATTGAGTATCTGACTCAAGCGGTCACAGCTTAGTTCCGCTATCTACGACGACGACTCTCGTTTTGTCAACCCTCGTGGAAGGGAGACGTGTTTGTCTACTTGTGAATTTGAAAATTGTGGATCAGTGAAATCTCCACTTCATCTGAGTGAAACGTAGATAGAATCCCTGCGAATACAGTGCCGGAAGATGTTATTTTGTAAGTTACGAGTAACATTTAGGCAATATTTGCCGGTTTTGTAAGTTTGCACATGGTGCATGAACCAAGGACACCACGCGACCACATGGCCGCCTGTAAAACACTTTCATTGCAAGTATAAGTTGACATCTGCGTGAATTTATTGAGTATTACCACTGTCTGGTAATGTGGAAAGTAAAAACTGTAAAAATCCTGATTTTAGAGTGAAGGATTGTCACGATATAGTACGAGCACGTGGTGTGACATCGTGTGTAAAGATTGAAGTTTTAGGCAGGAAATATCATTTCAGTGATATTCATAAAGCCTTTGGCGGAGTGCGTAGTCCATTTTGTCATAACCACACAAGTGTAACGTCAGTGTTGCTATTATTCATTCAACACGTCAGAAATTACTAACTTCTGTGAAGCACGCTACTTTTCCATCATGACTGCACGCTGGGTCCGAAGCAAACCCCACCTGAAATTGTATCCTTTTACCGTACGAGGGGCTAAGATGGAGTAAGATACCATGGCCTGGGAGTGCGACGAATTTTGGATGTATTGGAGCCCATAAATAATGGCTGAAAGGTGGGCCATTACTCGCCTACTCTATATGACCCAGGCGATGCTCGAATGAACACTGGCGGAATGTAAGTGAAACAACGCTTCAATTACCTTACTGTAAGGGCTGGACAGAGGAGTAGATTAGTTTAAGTTGGTCTTACTTAAAGCACCTTATTTTAGGTAGGCAACTTTCTTTATTTCTGGATTATTGTTGGTCATCGTATCATTTCATAGCAAGCCTGGAGGAAGGTTGCTTTATAAATAACATTGTGTATAATTCTCTTGCGAGCCGAGTGAATGGCTACGTCACATTGTACAGTTTTGAAGTTTTAGGAGGCTATGATATAATAGCGAGAGTGAGCGGAATGCTAAACAAATGTGTTTCAAAGCTAAGTGAAGGCCAGCGTTATAGAATGCGATACACAGCTCGCTGGTTTGTAGCAAGATTCTCGTATATGAATTGTGAAGGCTGTGAGCCGGTGCACTAGATTATTTGTGTCAGCTGCGAACCTGTCTTTAAGCCACATGGTGTAGAGGAGAGTAGGATTTCTTTTGTTATTTTTATTACGACATCGACGACTATGAGAGACCGAATGAAATTGAATGTTTTGTTTGCGAGATGTCTCTGGTTCGAAGGAGGTCTAGACTTGGAGTTGATCATAGCTTATTTTGAATACAGCATTTCATTGTGTATTAGACACTGAATAATTATTACAGTCATTGTTATTGCCGACTATGTTATGAGATTTCAAGTTCTGAGTGAACGGATATTTAAGCATACATTATGAATTTGAGTCCATGGATGGGACAGTTTGTATCATTTAGGATCATGTTATTGTGTTGTCTAGAGGAGTAGAGATATCTTAGGGAGACGTTTTTCGCAGCCATGGCCTTAAGTTAGGTATCATCCCGGCATTTGCCTGGAGTAGAAGTGGGAAACGACGGAAAACCATTTCCAGGATGTCTGAGGTGGAAATCGAACCCACCTCTACGCAGTTTTGCCTCACGAGGCTGAGTGTGTCCCGTTCCAGCCATCAGACCGGAACCCGGACCTCTGGAGTGACAGCTTAGAATTATCACTGCTGAATGCGTTAAATGTTTGTGGTATTGTCAATCAAAATATGTAGTTATTACCTAGGTATTCTATTTGCCTTCATTATATAAATCATTATTTTTGGATTACAGGGGACTGCAAATTTGTCAGAACGCAACACATATAAACAATGTCGTCAATATAAGGCAGAAGTTTAATTGGCAGCACCTGTAAAATATTGTATATTTGAATTCTTTGAAATCATCCTTCGAAATGAATGCGAACACAGGCAATACTGTGTGTCCTCCTGACCTCGTCAGCTATCAGCTTGCCATCATGAAGAAAAGGAGGCGTTACGCCAATCATTCCTTAGTTGATAGGCTTTCTTGCTATCCCAGGAAGGCCTTGTCAGCAAAGATCTCATCATCAGATTCTAACAATGTCAACAACCCACTGTCGTTTGTGATAAAAGCGTCACTCTATCTCCCGGCGTAGCATTTGGACGTAAAACTGATCATACCACTGGGTGTGATATTAACTAAACATTTCACAGTGTATGCTCCCTTGTAATGGGATTAGAGAAATACTCCACGATCAACCGTAGGAGATTATTCAACTTTAATTTCCGTACAATCAAAAATCAATCTGCATTATTTTCAGGTATTTATTTTTGAAGACTGTATAGTCTCATCTACATTTTCGTTACTTGGCCAGAACACCGCAGTGGTTGTGAAAATACGTGACACAGTTGTACGATGGACTCCCAACAAAGCTCCCAAAGCAGAATGAGACAGTTCTGTCTTCATCTTCATTAAACATATCAACAGGCGATTTTCATGACATAAGTTACTTCACCCGCACGTTTTTCACGAAATTATGTTAAACAACAAGTTCAAAGCGTAAAATGGCATGCTTGTTAAATCTCACATTTGTATTTAGTCCCGATTAGAAGACTATCCACTCCTGCGTTGATGCACTGCTATATGCCGTACTCCCGCCTCGTCTCACTGCTTTAGTGTCGCTGCGCTCCAGGGACCCGGAACAGAACGTAACGCGGAACGGAACTCTTGTCTATGTGGAACGGAGAAATTCCGTTATCTCCAAGGTTATTTCCAAGTTGTAACGTTACCGCTGTCTGTTCCAAGCGTAACGTTACCGTCCTGGAACGGAACTGATTCTGAAACCGTACCCGGTATCTGGAACAGTGGAATGTTAGCCGAGCCTGTACCGGTACAGCGTATTGGAGACGGGTGGAACGTTACGTTGTCCCGTACCGAAATGAACAGAGGAATATCCGATACGTTACAGTTCGGAACATTCTACTTATAATAACGGAACAAACAGACGGAACGGAACGTTACAAATTTAACGGGATTGTATTGTTACAAGGCTGCATTATGACGTCTCAAGGTCAAGCAGAAGGCGTGCGATGTAGCTGTTATTTTTATTGGGACGACGTGCATGCATTTACTCACTCAATCCCATTTTCCCGCTCACCTCACAGCACGCCAGCCTTCTGTTTCAGCTAATGTAGAGATCCTGTACCCCAAAAGAAGCTGCGTGACTCCGTCCCCTCGTTGTGATCGGTTGATCAAAATTTCTTTGGGATACCGTACACGATTTTTGAGGTAGGGCAATGGGCAAAGCACAGTGCTATCAAGCGGTTCCGTGGCACATTTTCCGTATTTAACTAAGTAGATCTAAGTTGCGCGAACACCGTAGTGTTTGTTTGTACTTCAACGTTGATTATCACCGAGACATGAGGTTTGAGACCACATATAAAATTTATACATTTCAAGCTGGAGAGTTGGAGAGGGGAGTACAGACGATTCTCTAGTTTAATCAAATTTTGGTTGGCTTACATATCATTGACAATCATTTCATGTCTCTGCTTTCAGAATAAGGCTATATTATGTCTACCCACATCGTCACTCCAAGAGGACAGCGAAATACTTATTATTAGACTATTGTTATTATTATTATTATTATCATCATTAGACAGTTATGTTTTTATTATTTTCATAATTATTAGTCAATAATGATTATTATTAGTATACTATTATTATTATATTTATCTTTATTCTAGACAATTGAGTTTGTACAAAAATTCGCTATCCAGCAACAGAGAAACTACCTTATACTATCGGGGCGCAGTTAGCCTATTATGAGGAACCGGATTCTTAGGTTCTTATCTATTTTTCCCATACTTCTAAATACTTTTACGAATCACACTGAAATTCCGTACTACCTAATAAACTAAATAATACGCGAGTACCTAAAAATAACTAATTGCAGTTTTGTACCAATTATTGTAGTATATTTCAAATTTTGTCCATAATCCTTGAAATTAAATGTGAAGATAGTGTTTATTCCTAGCTCCAGTTGATTGAAAGCAATCCTACCTACAGGAAAAATGAAATATTTTCAGCACTTTCCAGCTTATATATTATTGTTTGGTTATTTACCGAGAGGAAAGAGCGAATAAATCTCTTATTATTCCCAAGAATCCAATATTGTAAAGAATCAACATTATTTGAACGAGATAGAGTGTGGAAATCATCTCTGACATCCTTGGCTTTATTGCAATCCCTAAAAGTGTAAAGTTATCGGTGATAATTTGATTACGCATCATTATGTAAAATATTTACTCTCTCGTTGCAATCAGATTGTCTACTAACAATGAGGTATTAATTTTAAGCCTTATGTAATGTATGTCAACTTTCGCTACCCTTTAAACATACGAACCTATTGTAAAAACCCATTCTACCTAATAAAAAACCTAAAAAGAACAATTTTATGTTTTTGAAAACCTAAAATGACAATTTTAAAAACCACCAAAATCCGGCCCCTATTTATTATATTCTGATGGTTGGGTGGTAGAGCAGCGGACTCTGTACTGGGATAAACGCCAGGAAATAAGAAGATTGTTGGGTGGTTTCATACGTAAGACAAGAAGTTCCATGAAGAACTATACAGCCTACTTTTCATGCCAATGATTATTCTACAGTATATGAACCTATCTACAATAAAGACGAAATTAAGTTGGTAATATCGAAATATCTAATTAGTTCAAAACATACCTGGTGTAATGTAGCCTAATAACGCACTACAGTTGGCAGCCCTGGTGACTAAATATATTCTTATTTCCATCTCTTAAGGTACAGAATACAACATTTGGTTGAAGTCCAAAGGACGTTACATGCAGTTAGACACTGGATCTATCAGCACGCGTAAAAGCATGTTGCCAACAATACCATGCGTGTGCTGGTCAGAAATAATCTGAAATTTTATGATATCTTGTTGTGCCAATTTTGGATGAAATCCATTTGTTAGTATAGAAGTTATATGTATTTTAAAATTGGACCTATCATGTTGGCAGCACTGACTTATATTAATTACTCTAAATTAATCTAGAAAGTCAGGTGCTATACGTGTGCAAAGTATAGAGCTGTTGGCTTGCATACTTTCTGATATATTGATATTAGGGTAAAAAAATATAGACAGCATTTATTAACAGTTGGCAGCCCTGATTGCTCTTAACAATACTTATAGTCATATCTGTTATGTTACACATAGCACATACGAAATTTGGTTGAAATCCAACTGATAGTATAGAAGTTACATGTATTTAAAAATTGGTACTATCAGCAGGCTTATAATCATGTTGGTAGAACTGATGTATATAAGTTACTCCAAATTAATCTAAAATGTCAGAATATACGTGTGCATAGTTTAAAGCTGTCGGCTTGCATACTTTCTGATATATTGGTATTTGGATTTTAAAAAAAGATAGAGCAATTATTAACAGTTGGCAGCCCTGGTGGCTCTTAAGAATACGCTCAGTCATATCTGTTTACGTACATATTTTACATACAAAATTTGGTTGTAATCCCATTGATAGTGTAGAAGTTATGTGCATTTAAACATTGGACCTATCAGAAGGCTTAAAATTATGTTGGCAACACTGTCATGTATGGCCTCCTGGAAATTAAACTGAAATAGTATTATCTACATGTGTGCCAATTTTGGAATAGCTCCCATGCATACCTTGCAAGATATCCAACATGGAGCTCAAATTTCTAGTGCGTTTTTCAGCAGTTGGTAGCACTGACATCATTTTCAAATATGGACGTGAGATATTCCGGTGCACATCTTTACTCATACTAAATTTGGTTTTGATTGCTGCAGCCGTTTAGGAGTTCATAGGGTGGACACACACACAGCCAGCCAGACAGACAGACAGACACACATTTTCCCGGATCGATCTCATAAGTCTACTTTTTCCTCATTTTTGCAAAATGTGAAAAGTAGGCTAGGGCCCACAGCCACTCCTATTTCAGTACACGAGCTATCGAGTCTAATACCAACAGGCCGAGTGGTTCGAGGCTGGCTGGCGTACCTCTGGTCGTATTGGGTACTGACGCACATTAGTAGTATATGCTAAAAGCATAAGATGGCGTCGATAATTTAGAGGTGGAACACCCGATTCGGCGAGTCGGCTGGGTATCGGGCTGGTCCGGAAGGCACCAGTAGCCAGCCTAACGCCACTATGGTGGATACTGTCCAGCATTTTCAAGGTTGCCGGTCTTTCTGAACCGTAAGCCGCAGAACCATAGTCTAGCCGGGACACGACGAGGGCTTGGTAGAACCGTAGCAGCACCGCTCCGTCAGCCCCCCACGTAGTGCTACTAAGAAACTTGAGCATGTTCAGTTTCCTGAGACACGTCGTTCTTAGTTGCCGTATATGGGGCTGCCACGTTAATTTGCTGTCAAAATGGAGCCCCAGGAAGCGATAAGTGTCAACCAACGGCAACGCAGCATACCTGAGATGTAGTTAAGGGTGTAAGTGTAGCCTTCGGAGCCGACAAAAATGGACGACGGAGGATTTCGCTGATGAAAACCGGTCGTGAGCCCACCTGTCGACCCGGTTAATAGCTATCTGCAATTGCCGTTCCACGATTGACATACTTCCAGAGCTGTAAAGCAGAGCTAAATCGGCTACATACAGCGATGGAACTATCGTGGGCCCGGTGGCGGTAACAATGCCGTTTATGGCAACCTCTTTAACTTTTACACTCATCAGAGTATCGCAGATTCTTTCTTCTTTTATATTTAAGGAAAATATATCAATTCAAAACAACCATTTATTGACACTTCTGGATGCCATGACAGTTAATTTTACAACAGTGGAAAAAAGATAATAAAGAAAAAAAATGACAATCTTAATGTAGCATCTTTGGCCAAAAGATATGACACACTCCCACCTTGAGTTGGTGGAAGAACAACTCAACCATACATAAATAACTATAATTACCTCAAAATACAGTAATCATAAATCTAATCTCTTTGGTGTATTTACAGCTCTACCACTTTTAGTGGTTACTCTTGACATCCCTTCTCATCCCTAAACACATTTAGGCTAATGAGACTTTTGTCATTTTTTGAAGAGAAAGGCTCTACCTGTACCAATCTTGCGACTATTTTTTCTGCTGACATTATCTCCTCACATGATAATTCTCCACGAGCTCTTGTAAGGTTTGCTCTTCGCGTATTTTGGATAAATCTCTTTATCCAAGCAACCAACCGAATTATTTTTCCATAGCTTGAAAAATATAAGTAATACCAATTAAAATCGTGGTACCGCACTGATCATTATTTACATGTTTTGGGGTGCTACATGAAGTATCTACAAAGTAACTCATTATTTGAGTTGATTTTCTCTGTTCTTGCAAAATCAGCTCTGCCTCTGCAGGTGGAAATTCACCAGGCCACTCTGGCCGGTCCTTTCGTAAAAACTCTGGCCCCTCCCACCATCGAAGTGCTAACAATTTTTCTGCCAGACAACTCTTGAAGGAAGATCTGCAGGATTCAAATGGCCAGGAACATATCTCCACATTTCTGGTAAAGTCAACCGATGGGTTTCTTTAACACGGTTGTTGACAAACACAGTCCATGTTTCTTCCTATAGAATCCATGCTAAAACCGTTGTCGAATCAGTCTAGAAATTCAACTTGACATCTTGGTAGTTTAGTCCTTCTAGCACTGAATTACCTAATCTAGCTCCCACTGTTGCAGCAATTAGTTCCAGTCGGGGAATGATGACTGTGTTTAATGGGGCTACTCTTGCTCTGGCTGCAAAAAGGTGTACCTTACTCTCACCGTCAATTTGTAGTCGTATGAAGACTACTGCAGCGTAGGCCTGTGCACTAGCATCACACAAAATATGTAGACTGACATCCCTGTGGTTCTTGGAATAATGAAACCAGCGTTGAATTCTCATCTCTTTCAGGAGAAAAAGGCTTAAATATCAAGTTACAAATTTGTCCTTAATATCAGTAGTAACCTCTTCATCTCAAGATATACCACTTAGCCATATCTTTTGTAATAACAATTTAGGAACTAGAAGTACTGGACTAACTATGCCAATCGGATGAAATATCTTTTGTGCAACTGACAGAATAGATCTTTTCGTGATCACTCCCAATTCATGGTTCTGTAACCATTCCAAGTTTAACAATAAATTGTCAGATTCCAAATCCCATCGTAAACCTAGCACCACTGTCCGTCCTACAAGAATGAAAGCATCATTGTTGGCCTGCCAACCTCTGAGGTCGAACTTTCCTTCCTGCATTATATCACGTGCTTCATTAATGAATTCTTTCAGTTCTGATTCAGTATCAACACTGGTTACAACATTGTCCACATAAAGGCTCTGTTTAAGTCTTGATATCTATCCTTTACTATATTGACAATCTTCCATTGCCTTGTCCAAATTGTAATCAAGAACTGCTCCTAAAAGGAAAGTGCTACATTTTAATCCAAATACCACCCTCCGATGCCGAAATATCTTTATATTCTTCCAGTCATTTGGATCACACCAGAAGAACCTAAGAAAATCTCTGTCTTCTTGACGAACACTTATTTGTAGAAAAAAACTTTCTACATCAGCTGTCACCCCAAATCTCCCTTCCCGAAATTTTAGTAACAGGGAAGGAATCAGTTCAATCAGATTGGGTCCACACTCTAAACAATGATTGAGAGAAGGAGCATTTCTACCTCTTGCTGACACGTCAAATACAGGACGAACTCTGGTGGTGCTATTCTCCTTAATAACAGTTCGATGTGGTAGGTAGTGTCCATAATTCCCTACTTCTTTGACTGGTACTTCTTCAATAATTCCCAGTTCTTCCCACTCAGCTAGAACTGCATCGTATGAAATGAGAAGATTTTGAGACTGAAGCTTTCTAGTGGTAGATTCTAACCTTTTGAGTGCTAGCTCCCTGTTACTAGGAAGAGCCAAGCTATCTTCTTTCCATAACAATGAAACTTCGTAACGTCTCTCATCATTTACAGTAATACCTCTTAGAAAATCATCTCTAATTTGAAGCTGTCTTTCATTTTTGGACATTTTAACAGCTGAGTCTGAGATTCCAATGGTATCTAGGCTCCAGCGATCGTTGATCTCATTAACAAACAGAGCTGTAACTTCTTCTGCCAAGTTAACAGAAGATTGTTGTGGAACTTTCCCCATCAAAGTCCAGCCTAAATTTGTTTCCACAGCAACCAAACCAGAAGATAGAACTTAAATATTTCCTGTCAGAAGTTTGTCCGCTACATCCGCTCCAATCATCAAGTCCACAGGCCTAGACTCATCCCCAATATCTGTTAGGCTGATATTCCCTTCCTCATGTTCATTCAACCAAGGTCCTTTCTTGACCGAAGGGATGCCATTACATATTAAAACCTGATCCAATACTTCAAAATTACATTGATATTTTCCATCCAGGCTTTCAATTTCTTCTTTGTAACATGAATGTTCATTAACACTCGTTTTCACTCCCCCAAAAAGGTCATGTTTAATTGTTTCAGTTCTGACTGGAGTGTAACCTAATCTTTTAACAATGTCTTTCTTAACATAGGATCTTTGGGATCCTGAGTCAATTAAGGCTCTAACAGAGAAGGAAGAGCCAATACCTTTCATCTTTATAACCAAAGTTTGCAAAATAACTTTAGGATATTTAGAAATATTACTCAGCGAATTTGTCTTTTGTTCATTCTTCCCCCCCCCCCCCCCCCGGATTGCCTGTGTTCGACATTATTATGGGATATATTTTGTTTATTCTGAGGTAAATCAGGGCACATCAGAACTTGGTGGCTCTTACTAAAAATAATGCTCCGTACTACGGCTTTACATTTATTGACACAGTGTCCCTTCTTAAAGCACTTAAAACACCCACCCTTGTCCTGTAGGACCTTCTGTTTCTCAGATAGACCTAATTAGTGTGCTTTAAAACAATTAAGGGCATCATGTTGACCTCCACAAAAATACAGTACCCTCTCCTCTCCTCAACTGGGTTAGTGTTTAACAAGTCAGCTGCAGTAGCAATGTGCTCTGACAATTTGGGTTGGTCTCTACTCCTGTTATTATCTTTGATTCCAAAACCGGAAATTGCTAAACTGATCCGTTCCTCGGCTTCCACTTCCCTTTTCATGAATAGCATGAGATTGTCTAACCTATCTTTCGAATCACGTGTGTGTGCAAAATTGGAACTTCTTTGCCAGGCCCTAAGAAACTCCTCAGGCAAACATGACTCTACTAAAGGACACATCATAGATGCACACTTATCTGTTGTAACACCTAAGGTTTCAAGTGACCGTATGTGCGATTCCAAGTTGTCATAAAGGCTACACATTGAATTGCCATCACCGGGAGTGGAAGATTTCTTAAGAACTAAAGATAACAACTCTCTTACGTAAACTTCAACCAACAGATCATCTCTACCGTACCTGCTCTTTAAACATTCTACTGCCTTCGTATAATTTTCCCCAATAGGTGGAAAACTTTCAGTAATTTCTCGAGCACGAGACCCTTTCACTGTAGCTTGCATTAAGTATTGAAACTTATCTTCCGGTGCAATATCCGGATCCTTGTCTATCTTTTCAAACTGGCCCCTGAACTGTATCCACTGTTTTACATCGCCATCAAATTTCCTTAGTTCTAATTTAGGTAGTTTGAATTTTCTCTTGCTCACAAGATCTACACTGCTACAATCACTGTTGTCTTGAGCGATGCCTCCTGAAGGTAGAATATATTCAACACTCACCTCTATATCAAGAAATTGACGTTGATAGTCATCGGCAAGTCTACATTCGTCGTCCAAGTCCTCTTGGCCGACGTCAAGTTATAGACTTACGACCTTACCATCCAGCTGCAGGAGCTCATCATTTTTCTTCCGACGTAAAGAAAGGGAAACCTGAACTTTCCTTCGCTTTTCATGAGCTGTCATCTGGACGTCATCAATTTCACCTTTGAGGTTATTCAACTGCCTCGAAAACGCCGCCCGTGTTACCTTACGTAGCTTTATCGCTCGATCCAGTTCACGTTGGGTTGTCTCCATAATTAAAATATATTGATATATTTATCCTATCACTGGTCGCCACTTATTTTACTTTTACGCTCACCGGCGTATCGCAGATTCTTTCTTCTTTTATATTTAAGGAAAATATATCAATTCAAAACAACCATTTATTGACACTTCTGGATGCCATGACAGTTAATTTTACAACAGTGGAAAAAAGATAATAGAGAAAAAAATAACAATCTTAATGTAGCATCTTTGGCCAAAAGATATGACAACCTCGAACAAGGTGACAGAACAGAACCCTGAGGAACTTCGTTTTCTTGGGTATAATATTGCGATATGTTCTACCGACCCTTACACGGAAGAGTCGGACTACATGAAATTCGTAATGAAAGTCGGTAGATTACCACGGCGTCCCCACTCATGAAGGGTGGAAAGGATCTCGTAGCGCCATATGGTGTCGTAGGTAATTCGGAGAAATGCCTCCTGTATGGCGCTCACAAGTCGCACCAGATGGACGGTGGTGGACATATGGGAGCGAAATCTAGACTGGTACCCTGACAGTAAGCCTCTCTCTTCCAGGAACCACACCAGTCGATGGTTCACCATCTTCTCTCGCAGCTTACATAGGGCATTTGAGAGGCCTGTAGCTGCTGACAAGTTTGGGATCCTTTCCAGCCTTGGGAACCGGTATCATGATCCACTCTCGCCATTGAGATGGAAACTGCCCATCAATCCATATACGATTGAAGAGGACCAGCAATTGCTTTATACTGGATTCGCACAGATGTTTTAACATTTGATTCTGTATGTTATCCGGTCCGGGAGACGTATCCCTACACAGTGAAAGCGCACTGCGCAGTTCCCTTTCAGAGAATGGTACATTGTAGGACTCCAAAGCAGCAGTGGCAAAGGACAAGGGGTGAGCCTCCGCCTCCCGCTTCAGAGTCAGAAACGTAGGATCGTAACTCCCAGAACAGGAGTCATCATTGAAGTGCGATCCAATACGGTTGGCAATGGCGAGTTGGTCCGTGATGATGTCTCCGATGATGGAGACTCCGTGTGCCATCAATGATATCGGGAGTCCGGAGATCCGACGAAGCTTAGTCCACACTTGAGATGAAGGAGTATGTGTCGTCATAAACAACACATACTTTTCCCACGACGTTTTATTACTCTCCCGAATCAGATATCGGGCTCTAGCACGCATCCTTTTGAAGGTCATAAGGTTGGCCATAGTATTTTGCCTCCGATAGCATTTGAAAGCACGTCGACGATCTTTAAAGGCTGCTGCAATCTCGGCTGTCCACCAAGGGACAAGTTTCCGGTGGGAGTTGCCGGATGAGTAAGGTATTGTTTCCTCAGCAGCAGCCGAAATACCATGCGTTATGTGAATGGTATGATCATAGACACTCTCAAAGGTATCTTCGGCAAAATCAGCACGTGCTGTGAAAGTTATCCAATCAGCCCGACGGAGAAGCCATCGACTTGGTAATTCGATGGCTCTCTGGTTCGGAAGAGTAACGATAATCGGGAAATGGTCACTAATACAAAGGTCGTCGTGTACACCCCACTGTAGCAGGGGAACCAGCGCACGACAGCACAAGGTGATATCGACATTTGAATAAGTGCCGTGTGCAATAGAGAAGTGCGTAGGTTCCCCTGTGTTTAACAAATACAGCTCCAGCGCCTGATCAGTCTCTCAAAATCACTCCCTCCATCACTAGTGGTAGCGGAGCCCTAGATGGTGTTATGGGCATTAACATATCCCAGAAGGAGAAAAGGAGGGGGGGGGGAGCTGAGAGACTAGATCCACCAGCTGGTTTCAATCCAGTTGAGAATCAGGTGGAATGTACACGTTACATACTGTTGCCATTACTGGCGACGAAGTACGAACTGCAACTGCCTCTAGCTGAGTACGCAACGGCACCTCTTCACTAAAGAGGCTAGAGTGGACGAGAATGCAGACGCCACCGACGGCCACAGCTCCATCCACCGGGTCTTCAGAGAAGAGGTTGAAGTAACGCATTATTGTCTCACGTCCAGGACGAAACCTGGATTCCTGAAGACAGACAATGGTTGCCGAAAACTAAGATATTAATTGACGTAACTCATTGAGATGACCAGAATAGCTGTTACAGTTCCCTTGTAAGTAGAAGTGGGTCTTCTACTTACGCTTGACCGTTTGCCACCATTCCCCATCTCTAGTTGGATATGATGGGGCAGGAGAGCGCACCTCAATCTCCACATCTCGGTCCGAAGACGAAGAAAATGGAGCGGGCAGTCCGCTGGATGGCACGCGGTCCTCGTCGGACTTCACGAGTCTCGCTCTTGGGGAAGAGCGAGAGCGGTGTCGAGGGACTTTCTCCCGGTCCGAAGACTGGGTGTCTGTCCCCGACATGTCCCGAAGAGATTTCTTTCTTGATCGGCGCTGACGTCTATTTGGGGAAGTAGATGGTCGCTTCCCCACAGACGCCAGTTCCTTACAAAACATGGCCGCTCCTGCTGACACCGCTCCACTGGTGGTGGTGGGAGTGGAATGGCCAGCAGATACCTGAGCAGCCCTGTCTCTAGGAGAGGGAGAGAAACGGCGCTGAACCGTTCCTCTCTCCTCCGCTGATGTATTTTCCTATTTGTAGGGGAGTTCCTCCATAAGGACGTGTTTGGCTTCAGCCGGCTTCGCTCCCTTGATGGCCGTGGGAGCGGGAAGGCCAGCAGAGTCAGTAGCCACTCCGTCAGGAGGAGGGCGAGAGAGATGGCGACGAACCTTCTCTCTCATCTCCACTACTACTTTTGTCATATCGGGTGGACTGGAAGAAGGACCAGCCCTGGTCGGCAAACTCTTCTTTCCCCTGTTAACTGAGGAAGACATGTTAGCCGACCGGTTCGAAGAAGAAGAAGAAGAGGACTTCTCCGAGTTCGCCGGTTTAGATGATATAACTGTCGCCTTCTTTTCCTTGCCCGAAGAAGGTTGTGGGACCTCCTTCGGGCAGACAATTTTCGCTGGTACAGCGAGGGGTGATTTCAAATCTGCTGAATTACCGGACGTCTAGGGTACTATACTGGAAACTGTGACAGCAGGGGTGAATGAGGGCGTCGCTGCGGCCACAAACGTCACCCGAAATTCGGGGGCATTAATATCACGGTACCTCTTGCGAGCATCGTGATATGAAAGCCGATGCAATGTTCTGATTTCTTGGATTGTGGCTTCTTTACAGAACTCAGGGCACTGCTTCGATCGTGGAGAGTGGCTTCCTTGGCAGTTAGGACAAATCGGGGGAGGCGTACACCTCTCACCCTCATGTGTCCCCTTGTCACACTCTCTACACACGGCCTTGGCAGTGCACCTGGCAGAAACATGCCCGAATTTCTGGCATTGATAACATCACATAGGTGGAGGGATGTACGGTCGAACATCGCAGTGGTTCGATGTGACCTACATCTGCTTAGGTAAAACATCACCCTCGAAATGGAGAATAAAAGCGCCGGTATCGACGCTGTTCTCTCCAATCTTTCGGGTGATGCGCCCAATCTTGGTGACGCCTATTTTCCCCAGATTCCGCAACAATTCCGCATCGCTATTCAAAATGAATTTACGATGGAAAATAACTCCACGGACCTCATTTAGCATTTCGTGTTTTGAGACCTTAACGGGAATTTCGCTGAAATGCGTGCATTCCAGCAACGTTTCGGTTTGCTGTCGGCTAATTGTATGCAGTAGGAGCTGTCCGTTCCTGAGCTTGGAAATCCCGTTTAGATCTCCAAATTTCCCCTCGAATTCCTCGGAAAAGATCATTGATTTCACCACTTTGAAATAATCCCCGTCTGTCCTGATAGCTACCAGGTAGCGATGTGACTTGTCAACAGGGAAACGTGCATTGAAAGTTTTATCCCTGATCCGACACTCAAGAGACGGCTATTTAAGGGGGACACCCTCTGATGATTTATTGGGCCGCTTTCGCGTCATCCCGAAATCACCCTCCCCGAATACAACCTACTCCGAACGAGGGTCATCACTGTGGGCGCCACCCAGCCAAGGCAATACCTACCTGGCATAGCAGGTATTGCCCGGGGTCCCAGTGCCTTGAATAGGCACTTCCCCCTCGGCATGCACAGTGATATGTTTGGCGAAATTATTCGGCAGTGCAGGGACCTCCGTTGTGAGGCGGATACCACTGCAAGGGTACATGGCGCACCCACCTGACGGGATGGGGAATACCGTCCAGGCTTTCTGGCCAGATGGCCAAATTGGTGGCCCTTCCCCAGGCAGCATGACGTTTATTTCTAAGGGTCAAACCAAAAATGGGACCGGAAGTCGGAAAAGACCTTTTACGACAGGCAGGGGATACCGTCGATGAATTTTCTCTTCCCATCAACAGGGAGTCTTCAAAATCAAAGTCAGTCATGTCAGTCTGTCTTGTCGGCCCTATTAGTGTCCTCCTACGACAAGCAGAGCATACCGTGTGTGTATTCTAACCCGCAACCCACACGGGGGTGTACCTAAAAGGATGTCTGTCGCACCCAATGGGGATTATCCACACTCCAGTAATGCATATTATGACGATAAACGGTTCCATTGTTGTGGAATCGTGCTTCGTCCGTAAATAAGATGGTCGCTAGAAAAGCCGGATCAGTTTCCACAGAACGCCACCCGTGCTTCGAAATCATGACCATGTATCTCCAGGTGTAAGTGCAGATGGTACGGGTGAGACCAGTGGGTGTGCATTATCCGCATAACAGACGCTCGGCTGATGTTCGTCTCCAGTGCAATGGCCCGTGTGGTAGTATGAGGGTGACGCCGGATAGCGTCAAACACAACCTCTTCATTGTGAGCAGACGTCACGCGATGATCTCAAACAGGCCGTGTTTTTCCCAGGGATCCAGTATCTCCCAGGCGTCTTTCCACACTCCGAAATACCATGCCTGTCGGTCGTTGTCTATCCGGATAGAGTTCTTGGTACAGGCGATGCGCCTGGTATGCATTCTGTCGAGCTCCTCCATTAATATAACATATTCAGGCGCGGATTCAAGGGGGGGGGGGGTCACGGGGGTCATGACCCCCCCCCCCAAAACGGAGAACAAATTTTTTACAAACTCAAAAAACCAAAACACAATAACCAGACAAATGAAACTTAACGAATTTTAACTGAAAAACAGGTTTTTTTTCATTTTATTCAATGCTGAAAATTTCTTTATTGCAATTATTATGTTCTGTTACAACTGTACTTATTTACTACTTCATACCTGTTATATAAAAACGAGTATTTATATAACAAAATCAACTCGTCTATTTTGTTTAGCAAACCTTGTGATTACTGAATCGATGTTTATAGTGATGTCACGATGAATGTGCAGCAATGCACGAATAGGAATTTGGGGCTTTTTTCGCACCAAAAATTTTTTCCGACGTCCAAACTGCAAGCTTGGTTGGCAATTTATGCTGTGACTTTCTCCCTTTGTCGGTACCAACCCGACTTGCCGAAACTGCAACGTACTTTGGTATTTTTCTCGAAGCTCGATGTAAAAGTCGCAAAACACGCCGTTGCAATTTGTACGAATATTTTAGGTGCGCTAAACGCATCAAATTTCTATCCATGTAGCTTGCAAGAAATTGGTCTGATTTTGTACGTTTGGTTATTTTGTGTTTGCGTTTTTAGTGATACCATTTTGCTTAACTATTTCGATTCTCTGACCCCCCCCCCCCCCCAAATCCAAACTCTAGATCCGCGCCTGAACATATTCATATGCTCTTCGCTGGAATACATCTCGAGGCAGTGAATACGCTTCGTGTTGTGAATTACGTCGAAGGAGCGAGTTCGCGCAGCTACATACTGACTTGCCATCGCATGTTGTTTTCGTTCCAATGGGGCACACTTTGCCCTAACTGTGGTCTACGAACCTTGGAACATGTACGACGTTGCTAACTGGTTGCCTGTGCCCTAGCCAGAGACAATCACCTCCTCATCCTTGTCCAATCCAGCACCTTAGCTTATGCAACGATACACACGGTCTTCTTTTCTTTTTCTTTTTATTTGATCGCTTACCCTCCAAGCTCGGCTTTACCCTCGGACTTTGCGAGGGATCAGTCCTCTACCGTCGAATTCCAGGACAGTGCCTCGGAGCTGAACACACCTTGACAGCAGATACAACTGGGGATGGTGACAAGCCAATCGCCTAAGTGACCACGAACTTGGGTCTAATGAAGGAAAGGGCAGCGAAGGGAGTGGGAAGAAAGATGCCGTGGTCCGGTCGAAAGGAACCATCCCAGCAATCGCCTGGAGGAGACGTGGGAAACCACGGAAACCCACTTCTAGGATGGCTGAGGCAGGAAGCGAACCTGCCTCTACTAAGTCTGTGTGCCTCACGAGGTTGGGTGAACCCCGTTCCAGGCCTCAGACCAGGAACAAAATTTCGTGGCAGAGCCGAGATTTGAACCCGGGCCTCCGCAGTGACATGGTCTTTTACAGAACCAAATAAACAAATCGTGTCGCCTCCGTGGTGTAGTGGTAAGCGTGCATAAATGCCACCCCGGAGGTCTGAGGTTCGATACCCGGCTCTAACAAGAAATTTGGCAAGTGGTATGAGGGCTGAAACGGGGTCTACTCAGCCTCGGGGAGAAGAGTAGAGTGGGTTCGATTCCCACCTCAGCCATCTACGAGTGGTTTTCCGTGGTTTCCCACTTCGTCTTCGGGCAAATGCTGGAAAGGTACAGTACCTAAACAAAGGCCACGACCGCCTCCTTCCCTCTTCCTTGCCTATCCCTCTCACTCTTCCCATCCCCTCATCAGGCCCTTGTTCACTTCGCAGGTGAGGCCGCCTGGGCGAATTGCTAGTCACACTCCCCAGTTGTATCCCCTGATTCAGAGCCTCAAGCTGCAGGACACCGTCCTTCGCTTAGTCCGCGGGAAAAGCCAACCCAGGAGGGTAAAACGATAACGAAAAAAAAACAACTAATCAGTCTGTGAAAACGATTAAGTATATAACCTTGCCACTTGCCAGGCAACTCCAATCGCGCGCTTGCCATGTGAGCTACTGCGACATTTGACCTGCAGCGCGCACCTCCCGGTCTATACAATTCCTGCTCTCGGTGTGTTCGTGCACCTCTTGTTTTCAAGTGTGTGTTCTGCGTATCTCAGCTCGTTTAACGGGCTCATTCGAGGTACCCATACTGAATTAATAGTGGCGCTCACGATTCCTGCTGTCTTCTAGCCCGTTAACACACATCTCGTTATATTACCCCGGATTAGGGAGAGGGACCTATGTCTTTCAGAATTGTAATACATGTGACAGAATGCATAAAACTGGATCGCAAGGGGCCAGTGGACCGTTCGGTATGTAGGCCATAGAGTTTTGTAGACTACTATTACCTGAAGATACCGGTTGAGTTAGCCGTGCTCGTTACGGCGTGACTGCAGGCAGTCGCTCACATCCGGTAGGCGAGGAGGATCGAAACCCTCCACCGGCAACCTTGAAGATGGTTTTCTGTAGTTTCCTATCTTCCTTCCAGGCAAATTCCGGGGTTCGTCCCCAACTATAGGCCACAGCCTCTATCTTCCAATTCCTCATCCTTACATTCACACTTTCCTCGCCAGACAAACACCACATGGGACGGTACTTGTAGCTCACCCCATGGGTGTCCGCATAGAAGTAGCTGCAAACTTGAGCGAGCCGAACATGTACTCGGACACTCCCGGCACTAAAAGCCATACGCTTAAAAATATAATATAAGAACATGAAGATTATTGCGTAAATGTATTATTCAAACTTCAATCGCATAATTAGGACACAAGAAATAACAAGTATTTCCATGAAGAAATGTGTAGCCCAGTTTCATTTATCCTGCTTATGTTAATTGCCTCTATCAACATACAAAATTCAGTTTGATTGCTGTAATAGATTCGTAGATATTGAGAACCGTCTAAATATATCGGATAGTCGACATGTTGGATTGTTATATATGTAGGCCTTAGAGTTATGTACTATTACATGAAGATTATTGTGTAAGAGTATTATTCAAACTTCAATTGCATGATTAGGACACAATAAATGGTAAAAACGAGATTTTAAAATTTTGCACAGCCGCCATCTTCTGGTTCTGAAAAAAAAATGAAATGAATTAGATGCCAGTGGATTAAAATTTGTATAAGCATATACCATACCAAGTTTCACTGTGCTCATCCTTTTCAATATTCGCATTTCGCGTCGCCGGCAGGTTGGATTTGTGATCACCAGGTTATGGAAGTTCCATAGGTGAACTTATGTTTATAGCCTCTGTCAACACACAAAATGTCAGTTTGACTGCTGTCAGATTATCAGATTTTGTGATTCGTCTAAATATTTTGGATGCTCGCCATGTTGGATTGTAACATATGTAGGCCATAGAGTTATGTACTATTAGATGACTATTGTTGCGTAGGTTCATTATTCATCGCATGATTGCGACACAAAAAATTAAAACTTAATTTTAAAAATTTGCACAGCTGCCATCTTGAGGTTATGTAAACAATTTGACAAAAATATATGTCAGTGCATTGCAAAGTGTGTAAAGAATTGCTGTACCAAGTTTCACTGCGTTCGGATTTTTAACCCGCCAGAAAAGTCTATTTAAATGTTTCAAATTCGCATGGTCGCCATGTTCGTTTTGTAGTTAACAGGTTTCTGAAAGTCCCTTGAACGATTTTGTAGTAGTGCCTTTTACCACCGTACAAAATTTCAGGTTGATATGAGTAATAGATTCGGAGATATAGAATGACAGTGAAATATTTCGTACAGCCGCCACGTTGGATTGTTGAAACGTAATAAAATTTGTAGGGCACGGTCGGGGTCGACCAAAATAGTACTATGACCTTACCGAATTTAATTGAAATCTATCCAGCCACTTAGATTTTATTAGTGGGGCGTGGGGGCTCACACACGGACGCACACACACGGACAAAAGGTGAATCATAAGCCTATTTTTTCATAAATAGAAATAGGCTAAAAGCGAGATTTTAAAATTTGACACTGGCGCCATCTCGTGGTTAAAAAACAATTAAGTTTGATTGCTGTCACAGATTAGTTGACATTGAAAATCGTCTAAATATTTCGGATGGTCACCATATTGGATTTTTATATACTTTGTAGGCCATAGAGCTATGTACTATTAGATGATGATAATTGCGTAGGTTCATTGTTCAAACGTTGGTTTCGATCGCATGATTAGGACACAAGAAATTAAACCTTAATTTTAAAATTTCGCACAGCCGCCATCTTGAAGTTATGTAAGCAATTGAGCTGAATAGGATGTCAGTGCATTACAAGGTGCATACCATTTGATGTACCATGTGTGACGGCACTCGGATGGTTTAAATTCGAGAAAAGTCTATTTAAATACAACAACTTCGCTTGACCGCCATGTTCGTTTCGTAAAGAGGTTTTTGAGAGTCCCATCGTTACACTTCTATTAGTGCTTTTTTCCACCATACAAAACGTCAGGGTGATATCTGTAATAGTTTCGGAGATAAGGAATGCCGGTGAAATAATTTGCACAGTTGCCATGTTGGATTGGTGCGATATAATAAAATTTGAAGAGCACAGTCGGGGTCGGACAATATAGTACCATGACCTTAACGAGTTTCGTTGAAATCGCTCCAGCAGTTTATATTTTATTAGGGAGAGGAGCGAGGCGACGGCCACATGCAAACACACACATACGTACACACACACGGACTATATGTGATGTCATAGGCCTATCTTTCATAAATGTAAATAATAAAGGAAGCTTTTCAGTCGGTCAACACGACTGAATAGCTTTCATTATTAGAATTAAGCATCACTGAAAAATGGCTTCTATCACTACTAAATGACAATAGGCCAACAAGTAAACGAAAGGCAGTAACGGGAGGTTTAATTTAGAAAAGAAATACTATTATTGGTCACAAAGGAGCTAAAGTTCCGCTTACACGTACCTTGATGCTCGGTACAGTTGGGAGTCGAGTTCCGACTGTAACGTTCCAGGGCTGTAACGTTCCACACGCTCGTTCTGAGTTCCAAGTTACAGTTCCGGAACGATACCGCAAGCCAGCTCGGGGCCGCGGTATGGCGTACGTTGCGTAACGTGGAACACAAGCGGTACGTAACGCATTTCAGTTCTGTTCCGTGTCCCTGATTGATTAGTTTAGTCGTTTATTAATATTAAGTTTTGACCAATTGAGTAGCTACAATTGAGATTTGGTAAAGATGGCGGCAAAATAAACATGACACTGAGGTGCCCTTTTCTAGTGCTACTTCTGTACAAAATGTCGTGTTTCAATTGATAGGGGGGAGCCGACATATACACACACAGGCACACAATGTTTCTTGAAAAAAGTCCCTTAATACTAGCCACGTTCTTCTACTGGCAGTGATCTGTAAGAAAATCAGGCATTTTTAGTCTACTTTTGACATTTTGCAAAAATGAGGAAAAAGTAGACTTATGAGATCGATCCGGGAAAATGTGTTTCTGTCTGTCTATATGTCTGTCTGTCTGTCTGGCTCTGTGTGTGTCTCCCCCCCCCCCTATCAACTCATAAACGGCTTCAGCAATCGAAACCATTTTTTAGTATGAGTAAAGATGTATACCGGAATATCTCAAGCCCATATTTGAAAATGATGTCAGTGCTACCAACTGCTGAAAAACGCACTAGAAATTTGAGCTCCATGTTGGATATCTTGCAAGGTATGCATGGGAGCTATTCCAAAATTGGCACACAAGTAGATAATGCTATTTCTGTTTAATTTCCAGGAGGCCATGCGTGACAATGTTGCCAAAATAATTTTAAGCCTTCTGATAGGTCAAGTTTTTAAATGCATACAACTTCTGCACTATCAATTGGATTTCAACCAAATTTTGTATGTAATATGTGGACAGATATGACTGAGCGTATTCGTAAGAACCACCAGGGCTGCCAACTGTTAATAATTGCTCTCTCTATTTTTTATCCAAATACCAAAATATCAGAAAGTATGCAAGCCGACAGCTTTAAACTATGCACACGTTTAGTACCTCAAATTTTAGATTAATTTGGAGTAAATTATATAGTCAGTTCTACCAACATGATTCTAAGCCTGCTGATAGCACCAAATTTTAAATACATGTAACTCCTATACTATCAGTTGGATTTCAACCAAATTTCGCATGTGCTATGTGTACCATAAAAGATATGACTATGCTTATTCTTAAGAGGAATCAGGGCTGCCAACTGTTAATAAATGCTGTCTATATATTTTTTCCCTAATATCAATAAATCAGAAAATATGCAAGCCAACAGCTCCATAATTTGCACACGTATAGCACCTGCCATTCTAGATAAATTTGGAGTAATCAATATAAGACAGTGCTACCAACATGATTCTATGTCTGCAGATAGGTTCAATTTTAAAAAACATGTAACTTGTATACTAAAACTGGATTTCATCCATAATTGGCACAACAAGATATCATAATATTTCAGATCATTTCTGACCAGCACACGCATGACATTGTTGCCAAACATGCTTTTACGCGTGCTGATAAATCCAGAGTCTAACTGCATGTAAAGTTCATTGGAATTCAACCAAATTGTGTATTCTGTACCTTAAGAGATGGAACGAAGATGTATATATTAAGTCGCCAGGGCAGCCAACAGTGCTGCTCTATTAGGCTACATTATGCCAGGTATATTTCGAACTAATTAGACATTTCGATATTAACAACTTAATTTCGTCATTATTCTAGATAGGTTCATATACACTAGTTTAATCATTGGTATGAAACTTAATTTTAGGAAAAGTAGGCTCTTTAGTTCGTCACGGAACTTCTTGTTAGGGTTTTAATATGTGGTTGAAATTTGTTGCAGATGATTATTTTGTCATATTTTCATACATCATGTTGCGGTATGTTGATTTAGGCGTTCAATTTTCAATCCTTCTTTATGATGCACCATATAAGGTTTAATACCAAGCGACTTTTTAGTGTTACGCTACCGGTATACATTTATCTTGTGTCTTTGATATTTATCAATTCATTCATATCGGCTGATGTTGTTGTTTGAGTCTTCAGTCTTTTGACTGGTTTTATCCCGCTCTCCATGCCTCCCTGTCCTGAGCTAAGCGTTTCATCTCTACACAGCTACCACACCCCACATTCGAGGCAAACTGTTTAACATATTCTAATCTCGGTCTACCCCTACAGTTCTTGTCCTCGACCTTTCCTTCCATAACTAAGTTTGCTATTCCTGGGTGTCTTAGTATGTGTCCTACCAACCTATCTCTTCTCTTCATTAGCAGTCGCCAGAAACATCTCTCCTCTCCCACTCGCCTTAATAGCTCTTCGTTTGTAACCCTCTCTTCCCATCTGATCTTCATCATTCTCCTGTAACACCACATTTCAAACGCTTCAAATCTCCTCTTTTCTGCTGCACCAATAGTCCAATTTTCACTTCCATAGAGTGCCACGCTCGATGTCAACAGATTCCTTTTCTGTAGAAATGCCTTCCTTGCCTGAGCCAACCTACTTCTTATATCCTCTTTCCTCCAACCATCACTGGTTATTTTGCTTCCTAAGTAACAGAAGTCTTCTGAGATTCGGAGATATAGAATGCCAGTGAAATATATCGCACAGCCGCCATGCTGGATTATTGAAATGTAATAAAATTTGTTGGGCACGGTCGGGGTCGACCTGAATAGTACTACAGTATGACCTTACAGACTTTAATAGAAATCTATCCAGCCACTTAGATTTTATTAGTGGGGGGTGGGGGCACACACACGGACACACACGGACAAAAGGTGATCTCATAAGCCTATTTTTTCATAGATAGAAATAGGCAAAAACGAGATTTTAAAATCTGACACTAGCGTCATCTCGTGGTTAAAAAAACAATTAAGTTTGATTGCTGTCAGAGATTAGTTGACATTGAGCATCGTCTAAATATTTCGGTTGGTCACCATATTGGATTTATATATACATTGTAGGCCATAGAGCTATGTACTATTAGATGATGATTATTGCCTAGGTGCATTGTTCAAACGTTGGTTTCGATCGCATGATTAGGACACAAGAAATTAAACCTTAATTTTAAAATTTCGCACAGCCGCCATCTTGAAGTTATGTAAACAATTGAGCTGAATAGGATGTCAGTGCATTACAAGGTGTAGGCCTATACCATTTGCTGTACCATGTGTGACGGTGCTCGGATGGTTTAAATGCGAGAGAAGTCTGTTTAAATACAACTTCGCTTGGCCACCATGTTCGTTTTGTAAAGAGATTTTTGAGAGTCCCATCGTTACACTTCTATTAGTGCTTTTTTTCACCATACAAAACGTCTGTAATAGTTTCGGAGATATGGATTGCCGGTGAAATATTTCGCACAGTTGCCATGTTAGTTTGGTGTGATGTAATAAAATTTGAAGAGCACAGTCGGGTCGGACAAAACCTTACCGAGTTTCGTTGAAATCGCTCCAGCAGTTTAGATTTTATTAGGGAGGGGAGCGAGGCGACGGACACATGCAAACACACACATACGTACACACACATGGACTATATGTGATGTCATAGGCCTATCTTTCATAAATGTACATAGTAAAGGAAGCTTTTCAGTCGGTCAACACGTCTGAATAGCTTTCATTATTAGAATTAAGCATCACTGAAAAATGGCTTCTATCACTACTAAATGAAAATAGGCCAACAAGTAAACGGAAAGCAAGAACGGGGGGGGGGGTTAATTTAGAAAAGAAATACTATTATTGGTCACAAAGGAGCTAAAGTTCCGCTAACACGTACCTTGATGCTCGGTACAGTTGGGAGTCGAGTTCCGACTGTAACGTTCCAGGGCTGTAACGTTCCACACGCTCGTACCGAGTTCCAAGTTTCAGTTACGGAACTATACCACAAGCCAGCTCGGGGCCGCGGTATGGCATACGTTACGTAACGTGGAACACAGCGGTACGTAACGCATTTCAGTTCTGTTCCGTGTCCCTGATGATTAGTTTAGTCGTTTATTAATGTTACGTTTTGACCAATTGAGTAGCCACAATTGAGATTTAGTAAAGATGGCGGCAAAATAAACATGACACTGAGGTGCCCGTTTCTATTCCAGCTCTGTACAAAATTTTGTGTTTCAATTGAAAGGGGGGAGCAGACATATACACACACAGACACATAATGTTTCATGAAAAAAGTCCCTTAATATTAGCCACGTTCATCTACTGGCAGTGATCTGTAAGAAAATCAGGCATTTTTAGAGTTTTAATAAGTGTTTGAAATTTGTTGCAAATTATTATTTTATCATATTTTCATACATCATGTTACGGTATGTTGATTTAGGCGTTCAATTTTCCATCCTTCTTTATGGTGCACCATATAAGGTTTAATACCAAGGGACTTTTCAGTGTTACGCTATACATTTATCTTGTGTCTTTGATATTTATCAATTCATTCATATCGGCTGATGTTGTTGTTTGAGTCTTCAGTGTTTTGACTGGTTTTATCCCGCTCCCCATGCCTCCCTGTCCTGAGCTAAGCGTTTCATCTCTACATAGCTACCACACCATACATTCTTGGCAAACTGTTTAACATATTCTAATCTTGGTCTACCCCTACAGTTCCTGTCCTCGACCCTTCCTTCCATAACTAAGTTTGCTATTCCTGGGTGTCTTAGTATGTGTCCTACCAACCTATCTCTTCTCTTCATTAGCAGTCGCCAGAAACATCTCTCCTCTCCCACTCGTCTTAATACTTCTTCGTTTGTAACCCTCTCTTCCCATCTCATCTTCATCATTCTCCTGTAACACCACATTTCAAACGCTTCAAATCTCCTCTTTTCTGCTGCACCAATAGTCCAATTTTCACTTCCATAGAGTGTCAGGCTCCATGTCAACAGATTCCTCTTCTGTAGAAATGCCTTCCTTGCCTGAGCCAACCTACTTCTTATATCCTCTATCCTCCATCCATCACTGGTTATTTTGCTTCCTAAGTAACAGAAGTCTTCTGAGATTCGGAGATATAGAATGCCAGTGAAATATATCGCACAGCCGCCATGTTGGATTATTAGAACGTAATAACATTTGTAGGGCACGGTCGGGGTCGGCCTGAATAGTACTATGACCTTACCGAATTTAATTGAAATCCATCCAGCCACTTAGATTTTATTAGTGGGGCGTGCGGGCACACACACGGACACACACGGACAAAAGGTGATCTCGTAAGCCTATCTTTTCATAAATAGAAATAGGCAAAAAACGAGATTTTAAAATCTGACACAGGCTCCATCTCGTGGTTAAGAAAACAATTAAGTTTGATTGCTGTCACAGATTAGTTGACAATGAGAATTGTCTAAATATTTCGGATGGTCACGATATTGTATTTTTATATACATGGTAGGCCATAGAGCTATGCACTATTAGATGATGATAATTGCGTAGGTTCATTGTTCAAACGTTGGTTTCGATCGCATGATTAGGACACAAGAAATTAAACCTTCATTTTAAAATTTCGCACAGCCGCCATCTTGATGTTATGTAAACAATTGAGCTGAATAGGATGTCAGTGCATTACAAGGTGTATACCATTTGCTGTACCATGTGTGACGGCGCTCGTTTGGTTTAAATGCGAGAAAAGGCTATTTAAATACAACAACTTCGCTTGGCCACCATGTTCGTTTTGTAAAGAGGTTTTTGAGAGTCCCATCGTTACACTTCTATTAGTGCTTTTTTCCTTCATACAAAACGTCAGGATGATATCTGTAATAGTTTCGGAGATATGGAATGCCGGTGAAATATTTCGCACAGTTGCCATGTTGGATTGGTGATATGTAATAAAATTTGAAGAGCACAGTCGGAGTTGGACAAAATTGTACTATGACCTTACCGAGTTTCGTTGAAATCGCTCCAGCAGTTTAGATTTTATTAGGGAGGGGAGCGAGGCGACGGACACATGCAAACACACACATACGTACACACACACGGACTATATGTGATGTCATAGGTCTATCTTTCATAAATGTAAATAATAAAGGAAGCTTTTCAGTCGGTCAACACGACTGAATAGCCTTCATTATTAGAATTAAGCATCACTGAAAAATGGCTTCTATCACTACTAAATGAAAATAGGCTAACATGTAAACGAAAAGCAAGAACGGGAGGTTTAATTTAGAAAAGAAATACTATTATTGGTCACAAAGGAGCTAAAGTTTTTCTGTGTAGGTTACACTCTGCCTTATATGGCAACACTGCGAGAAGGTGAGTTGGATTTCCATCTAAGCCATCTTAGATTGGTTTTCCGTGGTTTCCCACTTCTACTCCAGGAAAATGCGTGGATAGTTCCTTAGTCAAGGCCACGGCCTACTCCTTCCCAAGCCATGCCATCATTACAAATACACACGTTACTACAGACATCACAGTAACAAAGTTTAGACCTATCAGACAAATTCCATAAAAACCTCAACTACATGGACCGATTAACAATAACCTATGTTCCAAACCTCTATATGGAGCAACAATAAATATTTCGAATCAATGGGATCCATCGTATTGTTTTCAGGAAACATATTTCTAACGTAGACTACAGTATGACCGCGATCGAAACGAGCAACGTGCCTTGCCCTGTCTGATGCGGCACGCACTCAGACTGAAATCAGTATTTTTATTTTTATTTTTATTGATATTTCAAGAAGTAATTATCCTATGTTTGAATAAATAATTTGCCTGGAATTGCATATGGCATCGTTCAAACTGGGATAGTTGTTGACGCAGAAAAAAGGATCTTTTAATCAGGGTTCTAGGTAGGACAGTAGATACTGAAAAATATCCTATGGCTAGATAGAGTATTTCGATATCATGAAAGAAATGCCCCTAGATTAGATAACAGGTATGTAATTGATGTAGTTGTTGTGTAATTAGGCTATTATGTGACAGTTTGTAACAACCAGCGTAACAGTGTAATAAACGCAGTGTTACAATTGCCGTGGTAACTAAATAGACTGTGTAATAGCCGTAATAGTCTACGTAAGAATTCGGTGTAATAGCCATAATGGTTTTAATAGCTTATGGACAGTAGTACCGGTAACAGTCCTGTAATAGTCTGTAGGCCTACATACATTTTGGGAAATGCTGCTGTACTGTTACAGGCTCTGTACCGTTCCACTTTCCGTTGGAACATGAGAACATGGAACGTTACGCATAGATACCGGGTGGCTGGTTGGTATAACCTGGAACGGTACACAGTGTAACCGGGTACTGGTGGAAACGTTACTCTATTTCGATAACCAAGAACGGTACGCAGAGTAACTTTCCAACTGGTAACGCTGAGGAATCGTTCCAGTCATGTACCGTTACATACGTAACGTTCCGCTAACACGTACCTTGATGCTCGGTACAGTTGGGAGTCGAGTTCCGATTGTACCGTTCCAGCGCTGTAACGTTCCACATGCTCGTACTGAGTTCCAAGTTACAGTTCCGGAACGATACCGCAAGCCAGCTCGGGGCCGCGGTATGGCATACGTAACGTAACGTGGAACACAGCGTTACGTAACGCATTTCAGTTCTGTTCCGGGTCCCTGCTGCGCTCTCCTAGAGTGACGCGCACGGTGCCTTTCAGGGTGAAGAAAAAATGCTGCACTTGGAGGTCAGCATGCGGTTCCTCGTCAAAATTCATGACGAAGTTTTATCTTGCAAAACCTAGTCCCGCCAATAGTTGTAATACAAATGTGAGTTAAGAAACCAGGCTCTGGCAACACTGTACCTGCGTGCAACGTGCCTAAGATGAGGTCGCATGAACTCAGCGCTATTTCGGAACTGTCTCATTAGCTCAGTGGTACGAGGTAATGCTCTAAATGCCGGTTATGCGGACGCGCCGATGGTCGAGTCGCTTTCGCGCCAATTTCCTTTTCAGTTAATGTATCAGATTGTATCCAATGTACACCTCCACAATGCAATACATTAAGTTGTGTACTATGTCTTACCGTTACTGTTACCTTTATTTCAACATTCAAACATAACATGAACTTCTTACAGACGTAAACGATCATAGCACAAATAAAGCCAATAGAACATAATATTGGATTCAGTAACATCCTCTGACGGTCTGAGGTACAAAAAACACAATAGGTAGGCTACACTAGATTGCCAATTAAGCTACGCACAATAATTCCATTCTGTACTTTTGATGCCCAGTGTTATCTTCACACTTAAAAGCAACGTTCACTTTACATCAGATGTTCAAACCGACCACCTTGCTTTTGCAAACACTTCGTCACTCGCTGTATCATACTTTGCCGGATCCTACGCAACACACCTACATCCACCATTGCCGAAGCAGCATAACTCATGCATGTAATTCAATTGATCACACTGCCATGTGACAAAATGATCTCCTGCTTATAAACGCAGATAAACGACGGGAACTAGGGAACTAGCGTATCAAAGAAATAAAGACGACCTGACGTAGATTTGAACCATAGTTCCATGGTGGATGTGAATTTAATAACTTAGCAGTCTACTCAGTGAGCTACAACGGCTGGTAGGGTAGAGCGGGGTGATACACATTCCTCTGTACATTCCATGACGCTGCAGGATGCGACAGTCTAGCCAGCTTCTTGCTTTCATACTTATGTTTTCAAACAGCAACCACTCCAATTTTGCTATAGAAACTTTTGTTTTGCACTTCGATGAGGTGTTGCATGACGACCTCCAAGTGTGGCGTTTTTTCTTCGCCCTGTATACCCTGTATGCCTTGGTTTATTGTACAAACGTTCACCTCGATCACTTGATTAGCACTCAAAAATTAAAACCTAGTTTAAAAATTCGCAAAGCCACCATCTTGAGTTTAGAAAAAATAATTGAATTAAATTAGACACCAGTACAGTATATTAACCTTTTATTAACTACGTTTCAATGCGTTCGAATGATTTAATCACGAGAAAAGCCCATTTTAACATTTGAACTTCACTAGGCCACCATGTTGGGATCGTTCTTATCAGGGTTATAAGAGTCATGTAGACACAATAATTACCTTAGTATGCTCTATCAGCGTACACAATTTCATGTTGATTGCATTTAGTTTCGGAGGCAATGAATGCCGGTGAAATATTTCACGCGTATGCCATGTTGGATTAGTGGCAGGTTGAAAGGTTCGGTCGAAGACAAACAGGGTAGTAATTATAGCTTAGCGATTTTCAAAATTGATCTGACTGTTTGGATTTTATAAGGGGAACACAAACACACACGCGGTGTGAAAATAGGCTAAAAAGGGGAGAAACGGCTTCATGTCTGGAATTTATCTGGTTCGCTAACTCTCGAGCTCACTAGGGTGTGGACCAGATAGTGTTATAAAAGGTGTACCATGCATGGTGGGCTATACAAATCTACCCCTATAGGGCATTTTACAAGAGGCAGGGAATGCCGTGAAAAAATAAGAATAGGATAACAGTAATGAAAAATAAGTGCCAATTATGGGGGAAAAGGGAAGATATCGGATGCCTCGTGTACCCTAATACTTCCGGAATCTGAAAAATACAAGAACAGATGAAAGAGAGGAGCCCAGCCAAGATATGTGGAACCAAAAACGGGCTCAGCTGAGATATCGTGCTCGCCAATGCGCGTCCTACTTGTAAGCCTCCGGGGGATTCCAAGTCATACTAGAGCTCGAGTAAGCCGGGAAAGCGGTGCGCAGAACACAACGCTACCATTACGTCATGCCTCACTTCCATCCCACCAATCACAGTCAGTCTGTCTTGAGAATCTGAGCTAGTGTGTTGTCAGAAAGGCGAAGTGATTATATTGTAATATTTAAAGATCCAGTGGAAGCAATTGTGTACATTTTGAGTGCTACGGAAGCAGATGGAAGAAAACGACAGACCGTGCATAGGCAACCCCGAGAAATAGTTTACAAAGTGCACTAATACTTTAAAAGTTTAAAGCAGCGTGAAAGAGAGGAGTCCGATGAGGTAAGCGGCGGTGTTGCCACACCGCAAGAACTCACAGCTTGCGGTGTGGGGAATCGGACCTGGTGGACCTGTTGCAACAGTGGATATGTATCTCTGTCTCTCCATGCGCAGTTCCCAGAGAGCCGACCGCCTTCCTGCTGACGCCAGCTCTACTGACTGAGGCTATCTCCGCAATGCTTGAAATACATTTTCACTGCGGATATGCCCCAACGGGAGAGACGAGTTTATCACAGCAGTTGTGTTAAACGAAGTACAGTAGGCCTATTTATTTCTCTTGGGTATGAAATTCGAAACGGCAAATGCAACCATCTGCTGGTAAAATCGTGAAAATATTCAGCCGAATGTTGTATTTCGTTCGTGAGGACTTGCTGAATAAACAAGGTTCCATGTATTTTGGAGTGTTAGGAATATAATGGACTTTTCACAGTGCGGATTTAGACAATCAGATGAAATGTTAATTTTAGAACTGAATTTGTGTCACAAATATATATATACGAGGTGTTCAAATGAAAAGGTATACGAAACGATACTGTGGGTGCAATTTATTTGTTATTCAAAAGTTATCACCACAGGCCTGTGCACAGGTGTCCCATTCTTCACTAGCCGCAGGATTCCCTGTTCCCAGAAGTCTTGTGGTTGGGACAGGAGAAAATCCTCTACGGTGTCCTTTATTTCGTCGCCCGATTGGAAACGTTTTCCCTTGAGACGAACCATTAACAGTGACGTATATTGTGCGACACTCCGTAGCCTACGCAAGTCCATCAAGAAGAACAAACGGCCTGGACTGCTCACGAAGGGAGTGATTCTGCTCCATGATAACGCTCGCCCACACGCCTCTAACGTCACACAAGGTGTATTGGCCATGTTCAAGTGGGAGCAACTTGAGCATCCGCCCTAGAACCCAGTCTTGTCGCCCTGCGACTTTCATCTCTTTGGCCTGTTAAAAAAAATCTCAAAAGAAACCGTTTCCAATCGGACGACGAACTAAAGGGCACCGTACAGGATTGGCTCCTGTCGCAACCTCAATACTTCTGGGAACAGGGAATCTTGCGTCTAGTGAAGCAATGGGACACCTGTGCACAGGCCTGTGGTGATTACTTTTGAATAACGAATACATTGTATCCACAGTATTGTTTCGTACCTTTTCATTTGAACACCCCTTATACATATAGCCTACAACAACAATTCAATTTCTAAGTTAATTTATTTAAACCATTTCTCTTAATTTGTCGCATTTATGATAAACCTCTGAACATCGTGGATTTAGTCAAGTTTCCTTTACTTTTTGAGAAATCGAGTGTTCAGAATAAGCTTGGCCACGACTACTTTTAGTGACTTGCTATGCTGGAGAGGAAGAACATGTAGGCTAGGTATGAGTAAATACAAGTATTGTCTTCGATCATGACAAAACCTCATCATTAGGTGTAGAATGTTTCGAAGGTAAATGCTTGTCGAGAAATCAGTCTATTGTGATCTATTGTGATGCTTCCACGGGTAATAATAAGTGATCGGAAGAGTAGAACAAGGAGTGTAATGTTTGTCCCTACGTCTTTTGTTGTTGGGTGGAAGGAAAGAAGTAATATTACGATGTTCCGAACTGCCCTCATCAAACGTTTCAAATACCTGTATTAGTGTAACTTGGTGGCAGATCATACAAAGCAATTATTATATTCTTTTCAATTCACACTATTGGTTTATTTCTAAAATTTAGTGCAGCATTTCCAATTTCCTTTTCTATACTGAATAACATAAAGCCCCGACACATGGTGTGAATGATATTGTATTTTTGGACATAGCCAAGGTATTTTACGTAGTCATGAAGCTTCAACAATACAGCTTCAAGAGCAACTCCCCCGCATCATTCAGTGTCGGATGGCTTCCTCGAAGCCAACTGTGTACAAAGCACTTCTTACGTTCTTACGTCAGGCTGGCTTAAATCTATGACGTTTGTTCTTTTGACTCTTCGACTCTACTGCCGCATCCCGTGTGCCAGTGTTTTTTTTCTTCCTTTCCTTTTGACCTATGGTTATTTTTGCGTTATTTCGTTGTCTGAGTGTTTCTATCTCCCAGTGATTCCTGAAGGACCATGCCTATTAAACCCCATCATATTAACATTTCGCTTCTTCCTTCTTTGCTTATTTTTTGCCAGAGAACATTTATTTGAATATTTCACAGTTGGTGTGTTTTGTTTTTCAGTTCAAAGTTATTCATCATGGCTAGTGTCCTGATGTGTATGGCCATTTTTGTCCTAAAACCATTAATAAATTGAAAGAAAGCTTCAACATGATTACAAGTCGTGACTCATACCTAGGCACAGCAATCCTCCCTTGGAGCATATCGAGTCACTAAAAGAATACGAGATGAAGTGTATATTCAATACTCGAATTCTCAAAAAAGTACTAGCCTGACTTGAAAAATAATTACACCATTAAAATACAGTAGGTTAACGTAAACCAAATATGCTAGCGGGAGAATTCAGAATCACATTAGAAGAAAACAAAGTTGACACCGATATCCCAGTAATTAAAAAGAATATTGAACGAATAGCTAGTTATTTTACCATTGATAAAATAGATGATAGAATGTTGATACCTTTAACGGTTTGGAAAATACATATGACACATTCTGCACCTCGATTCTATTTCTATCTCTATAGCCTACTACTATCCTCCGAGAATACTTAAAAGTATATTTCCGTGTAGTTATGCACTCCTACAGTACGAAACATTAAAAGTTATTTTTTCTTTATGCTTGTACACAGGAAAGTGAACCTAACGAGAATGTTCTGTTGGACGCCACATCCACTTACGGCTGGTAGGCGTGACCAGTCATAAGGAAACTATTGGAAAAGAGGAGCATTGTCAGATAGGCGGTATTGCTTATTAAGGGACGATATAATTATGTAGACACAGATTTAAAAGCCTGAGTGTAAGGGATTTCATGATGATCGCTTGACAATTAAAACTCTTATCCAAGTGAATTTATTAATCTCACGTTTTTTTAGGGTTAGGACACACCACCTAATGCAATTGGGTACAGTCGTGTTGACCTACTGGAAAGCATTAATCTCGTTTCTAAGGCAACACTGAAAATGGTTTCCAACACCAAATACGAGTATATTCACTAATTTGAAACCTGCTCTGTTCCAGTGGCGGAAGAAGTTGAAACTCCCCGATCTCACAAGATAAAATACAATAATATTACAATGGTTCTGAACACTGGCCCTCGACAATGGCAGGAGGCGAAAGACTACTGTCAGTCTAAAGGAGGAATACTGCTCGAAATGACAGACGGTGAAAGCATCCCAACGCTCATAGATCTGTTGACCATTCCATCAATTGGTAAGTCATTTCAAGTAAGCTATTGGGCCTAATTTATATTGAGGTAGGCAGAGCCAGTCGTTAAGCCAGAGAAACTAACTTGGAGTTAACTGTCTTCCATGTGGTTTTTCTTCACTGTGCAGTATTTTACAAGCAACATCATTCCTTGGCATCATTTCCATCAAGCTACAGATGGATGCAAGGGTCTGAAAGAAAACAGTTATTAAAAGTGACACAGTGCAGGAAAAACACTTGATTGGTGGTACTTCTAATCCACCCTCATTGCGCTACGTTTATGGATGGTTATGGAATTCGTATCTGATGCCTTCCAAATATTCTTAACCTATAAGATTCAGATAGATTTCTACGAGTCTTTGAAATCTTGGAGATATCCATTGTTTATGTAGCCTACATAATCTTTGGCACAAATACAAGCTATTCAGATTATGTACGCAAGCTATGTGGATCGTGGAGAGCGAGCAATGGTCCTTGGACTGAGACTTACGGGCCCCTCCATATTTGTTCGTCCCGTGACATCCTGGAAATATCAAATTTGCATTTGTATTTCAAAGACCCCTAAAAATAGGTTCGTGGATTTTCAATTTTCTATTTACGTGTTTTGAAACGTTTTAATTTTGTTCAGTGTGAATTTTGAATGTCGTCTTCGTTGTATCTGACTCTCTCTCATGTCCGCCTCGTTGCGTAGTAGCTAGTGGAGAAAGTTCTGCCCTAAATCTTCCCATAAAAAGGGAGAACGCATCAGGCATGAGCCTGACCAAAATAGCTGTTAAAGAGAGATAGACTGAAGCGGTGCGGTGTCGTCGGCATGAAGGTGCAACACCATATAAACCAAAAAGTATATAACAAGATGTTAACAAGATTTATTAAAGTTTTTAAATATGACATCAAATGCACAAGAAATGCTCCTAGGGAGAATGCACAAAAATTACTAGTTTTAAATTGTATTAAATAGTAAAGGTCTGGTAATATAACCCAATGAGAAGAAGTTAAGCCTTAATTAAAAAATGCACATTAAAACAATGATGAAAATGAATGACGCAAGTAAAATTTAAATGTTTCATAAAAATGAACTTATCTTCTTAATTTGTAGAGCCAGCTCCTTAAAAGTTCTGACAAGCATAGCGTTGATTTGAGAAGTTCCTTGTAGTTTCTGCGGAAGGAGGCGTACATGGCCTCAAGATGTACATGCCGTAGATAAAGTTCAACCTTTCTTCTTCTCCGGCGAAGGTTAGCAACCCGTACTACAGATGATGCCTTAAATAATGAAGAGAAACACGCCATTTACGAGGTGGCCCGTTGAGTAAACCAGCCGGCAATTGTTCTTGCCTTCTGAGGGGACATGTCATAGCGAAGACCTCGTGACGTAACTGCCAGGTTTTGCAGTGACTTGTGAATGCAGCTCTTCCATATAGTAGCGTGTTGATTCAAATGCAGGCTCTGATTGCGGTGCAGCGGCGTAGGCCGCGTACTGAATGCAGCGTGCAGAATGATGACTGCTAAAATGCTGAATGATGAATATGTAGAGTAGCTGCGGGCGGCTTCTTAAATAGGTGATCATAGAAGGCTCCAGAACATAAGACCGCCTGACCAAACAAAGTCTTCCGATTGGTCGGATGAAGGTCAATGGTGACGTCGCTAGCGACGGGCAGGGAGTAGGCCACTGAACGTATCAGCAGTGGTGACAATGTGTTTGGAGATGAAGGAGCGCTGAAACACTCGACGTGAGAACTTAGAAATAACTGAACAACTAAACTTGGACAAATTGATTAATTACAATTCATTACAATTAATAATAAGATAATTATCGCTTGTTTAGAGGTTTTCGGAAGAACAAAAATTAAATCGACAGTCAAAGAGGGTTGTTGCACATAGAAGCAAAACATACACGAGAAGCGTATACTGTCACGAAAGTGACCAGCTAGCACTTTTGGCTGTCACCGTGGAGACCCGGGTACGATTCCTGTCTCTCTTAAGAAATTTAAATCTGGACTAAGGGCAGGAACGGGGTACACTCAGCCGCGTGAAGAAAAACTGAGAAAAGGCGCGTTCTATTCCAACCTCTGCCATCCTGGAAGTGTTTTTCCGTGGTTTCCCACTTCTTCTTCAGATAATTGCCGGTGGTTCCTAACTTAAGGCCACGACCGCCTCCTTCCCAATCTTGATCTGAATTACTGTACGAGGGGCTAAGATGGTTTAATATACCATGGCCTGGGAGTGCGACGGATTTTGGATGTATTGGAGCCCATAAATAATGGCTGGGAGGAAGGCCATTCCTCGCTTACCTACGTTTACTAAGGCAACACTGAAAAATGGCTAAAACACCATAATCTAATAATATGCTTCATTACTAGACTACCTCTACCGTATACATGCATCACTGAAATACATGTGATTTTATAAATACTGCTCCCGAATGCGCATTTTCGATTGGGAGATCGATTGCAGCTAGAGATTGAACGTCAAAAAGTCTCACTGGCACAGCGCTGAGCTCACCTGAGTGCGATGTCATCTCTTTGGAGCACTTTAATTCCACTTGATTGGCTTGGTAATTTATTTTTAGCATCCTGTATCTTTACCATTTTTCGAAACATTTGGAATTATTTGAAAGCAATATTTTGCAATTTTGGAATTATTTAATATGTTTGGTAGGAGGTTTAACATCGCTGATATGCGGAATGGAATAATTAATTGAGTATCTGACTCAAGCGGTCACAGCTTAGTTCCGCTATCTACGACGACGACTCTCGTTTTGTCAACCCTCGTGGAAGGGAGACGTGTTTGTCTACTTGTGAATTTGAAAATTGTGGATCAGTGAAATCTCCACTTTATCTGAGTGAAACGTAGATAGAATCCCTGCGAATACAGTGCCGGAAGATGTTATTTTGTAAGTTACGAGTAACATTTAGGCAATATTTGCCGGTTTTGTAAGTTTGCACATGGTGCATGAACCAAGGACACCACGCGACCATATGAAGAGCCTATTTTCAATAGTCGACATCTGACATTTTTTACAAAAAGTAGGTTTTTAAAATTTCATATTCCTCTTGGAGAAACGCATCAAATGGATGGTGGGAGATGTTCCAAAACACGATATCTGTGGTTAAAAATCAATATTAAAGTTTGACTTTATTTCCATATCTCGACATCTGCTTTGTTAAGTTATTTCCATAATCCGACATCTGCACTTCGTTCCTAAATCCGACATTTTGCATAAGAAAGTTGATGCAACTTCCAAAGTGTGTTCCAATACTCGACATTCCTGTTGCATTACTTCGAGGCAGTGTTTCCCGCAAACTTTTGATTGTAGTACTTAGCAATGTCCGGCGCCATTTAACTTCTTTCTAAGTGTTCCTGCCAAGTTTGTTCTAATGTGACAATGTTTCAACGCGGTATTTGTTGACTCTATACTTCAGTCTCCAGTTGACATCTGATTAATTTGGTTCTGTTCTACAAAGCAATGGATAATTCATTAAAAGTATCTCCTTCTGTACCTGGACGTGAGAGGAAACATTTCCCTGACCCCGAAAACTGGGCTAAGAATAAGAAGAAAAGAGAAAGGTGGGCATTTCGTTACTAATTCGTTTAGCAATAATTATCATATAATCGTTACAAATAATACGTTCTTGAAGCAGAATCTAGATAAATATTAAATTTTCAGATACTCTGCTTCTCAACCCCCAAAAGTACCAATATGCAGTCACAAGAAGGGAGCATTTCAATGCCAGACGCTGACAACCAGGGACATCAAACATTTTCATAACATATTCTACAGCACGCCAAAGAAGCTTATCCAGGACGCACTTATAATCAAGTATACAGCGGCAGCACTTCCGAGGAGAACCTTGAGTAATGGCAGTAACGAGAATAAGAACACTTCGATAAAGTATTTTGTGAAAAAGGCAACAAAGCGACCCGGTAAAGAACCTGTTGTACCCGTCTGCAGGGCAACTTTTCTAGATATCTTGCAGATATCAAAAATCAGGGCAGGTCTGGCTTGTAAGCGTCACTTTGAGACTGGTCTCCTGCCTATAGATAAACGAGGAGGAGATACTCGTAGCAAGTACAGTGAAAATAAAAGACTAGCTATGAGCATTTTCATAGAGAAATTAAATGTTGTTAGTGAATTACACTATTGTAGAGGACAAGTGAAAGGTCGCCAGTATTTATCAAGTGAGCTGAACATTAGTAAATTGTGGAGAAGTTACAACAAATCAGTATCAACTGAGCTACGAGTTAAGGCAGCTTACTTTAGGCATTATTTCTGTCGGACATATAAGTTAATATTGGATTTGGCACTCCAGCGACTGATGCTTGCTCAAAATGTTTGTTGCTGAAAGCTAAACTGAAGCACTGCAATATTCCTCAAGAAAAGAATAATATAATAACTGAGTTAAGAGTACATAAATTAAGAGCACAAGCGTTTTATGATGTTCTACGTAATCAGGAAGATAATGAACTGATATTAAGTTTCGATTGCCAGAAAAAATTACCCCTTCCAAAATTACCAGATCAAGCCACGTATTACTCCAGACAATTGTATATGTACAATTTTACAATCTGTGTAGGAACATCGCGTGATCGTCAAACTACACGGAACACTATTATATACCAGTGGCTGGAATCTTCTCGTCCAAAAGGATCTAACGAAATAGCTTCCTGTGTTTATGACAGACTTAATCATCTTGATCTTACAGGTATCACAAAAGTTAAATTGGTTTCTGATGGCTGTGGGGGTCAAAATAAAAATAGTATTATGGTTGGAATGGTTTCCTATTGGCAGTATAATGATTCCCCCGCACAAGTTAAAGAAGTGGAGATGGTATTTCCCGTTGTAGGCCACTCCTTCATACCCCCAGACCGAGTCTTCGGGAGAATTGAAAAGGAGTTTAAAGTGCGAGACACTATTGTAAAACCAGAAACCTACACTCAAATTTGCAAGCAGTTTGGCACAGTGAACACGTTAGGTGTTGATTGTCCGGTGTATGACTGGAAAGGTAGCGTCCAATCTTCTTTTAAAGCACCAGAGTCATGCCATTTCAAAATTCAATCCTGCATGAGATTCAAATCCTCTACTCTTCTTCGTGGAGAGCAAAATTATGGGAGTGACTTAACTGATTTCAAAGGGATAACTAAAAAGAGAAAAACGGTAACTTTTGAGAAAGTTCAGTTGCCTCTTGGAGTAGCCGTCAAAGAAGAGAAGATGAATGATGTGAACAAACTACTAACACTTCACTACGGGGAAGAGTGGAGAAATAATGAAGAACTTCAATATTATAAGAAAGTCATGGATCCAGAAAACGTGACAATTGATGTGGAAGACGATCTTGTTTGTGAACCCCAGGAGGAGGATGACGACTTGAGAATCTAATCTGCGTGACTTATTGCTCCTTGTGTATTATTATGTTAGTGCATACTAATTTTATCTAATTTGCTAGAATCTTGTGTTCACTGTAAATTTTGTGTGTTTGTTAAATTAGGAGTGCATAACAACATTATGTGGCTTAAAATCCTTGTTAAGCAAAATCCATCTTTGTTCCAAAACTCGTCATAAACTAGAAGTTCGTTCCAAAATACGATTTTCCATTAACGTACTTCAAAAATCCGACATCTGCGAATTTTAATGTTAAATATCTCCTAAACGCATTGGTGAATCTACCTCTGGACCCATTTTTTAAATTTAAGGTATGTTTATGTTAGAGTTAGTATCAAGAATAACATAACATTTCCTGAATTTTACCGTTTAAGTGGTTTTTTTTTCGTTTTTCTCAATAACTTCAAAAAGTCAGATGTCGACTTTTGGAAATAGGCTCCTCATATGGCCCCCTGTAAAACACTTTCATTGCAAGTATATGTTGGCATCTACGTGAATTTATTGAGTATTACCACTGTCTGGTAATGTGGAAAGTAAAAACTGTAAAAATCCTGATTTTAGAGTGAAGGATTGTCACGATATAGTACGAGCACGTGGTGTGACATCGTGTGTAAAGATTGAAGTTTTACAGGAAATATCATTTCAGTGATATTCATAAAGCCTATGGCGGAGTGCAGAGTCTATTTTGTCATAACCACACAATTGTAACGTCAGTGCTGCTATTATTCATTCAACACGTCAGAAACTACTAACTTCTGTGAAGCACGCTACTTTTTCATCATGACTGCACGTTGGGTCCGAAGCAAAGCCCACCTGAAATTGTATCCTTTTACTGTACGAGGGGCTAAGATGGAGTGAGATACCATGGCCTGGGAGTGCGACGGATTTTGGATGTATTGGAGCCCATAAATAATGGCTGAAAGGTGGGCCATTACTCGCCTACTCTATATGACCCAGGCGATGCTCGAATGAACACTGGCGGAATGTAAGTGAAACAACGCTTCAATTACCTTACTGTAAGGGCTGGACAGAGGAGTAGATTAGTTTAAGTTGGTCTTACTTAAAGCACCTTCTTTTAGGTAGGCAACTTTCTTTATTTTTGGATTATTGTTGGTCATCGTATCATTTCATAGCAAGCCTGGAGGAAGGCTGTTTTATAAATAACATTGTGTATAATTCTCTTGCGAGCCGAGTGAATGGCTACGTCACATTGTAGAGTTTTGAAGTTTTAGGAGGCTATGATATAATAGCGAGAGTGAACGGAATGCTAAACAGATGTGTTTCAAGGCTAAGTGAAGGCCAGCATTATAGAATGCGATACACAGCTCGCTGGTTTGTAGCAAGATTCTCGTATATGAACTGTGAAGGCTGTGAGCCGGTGCACTAGATTATTTGTGTCAGCTGCGAACCTGTCTTTAAGCCACATGGGGTAGAGGAGAGTAGGATTTCTTTTGTTATTTTTATTACGACATCGACGACTATGAGAGACCGAAAGAAATTGAATGTTTTGTTTGCGAGATGTTTCTGGTTCGAAGGAGGTCTAGACTCGGAGCTGATAATGGCTTATTTTGAGTATAGCATTTCATTATGTATTAGACACTGAATAATTATTACAGTCATTGTTATTGCCGACTATGTTATGAGATTTCAAGTTCTGTGTGAACAGATATTGAAGCAGACATTGTGAATTTGAGTCCATGGATGGGACAGTTTGTATCATTTAGGATCATGTTATTTTGTTGTATAGAGGAGTAGAGATATTTTAGGGAGACGATTTTTGCTCATGTTTTTGAGTATGTGTGTGTTTATGGTACTATTCCAGCGGCATTATGCGTTTTTGGCATGTCGACTGATGATTGGAGGCTGACGAGCCCAGTGTTTATGTTATGAGCCACAGGTTGTTCATGATATTAGGGAACAGAGATTCACAGGTCTTTTTGTGGTGTTCTTAGATGTTTTCTCCCACACGTATAGCTACACTAGACATGATTAATGGTCACTAAAATACAATGATACTTTGAGGATTAATAATAAACTTAATTGAAACTACTTATCATGTGACAGGTTTTTTGAACTAAACCGAGAACTAAATAATTATGAACTCTAATCTAATAAATGCTAAATTTAAATTTCTTTTCTGACCAATTTCTTAGAGCTTGCGATATCCGATGCTGATTTAAATACCTGCTTGACTATTCCCTATTTTGAGACAACGATCATTTAATGACGGGATAATTTGAAAACCTGGTCATTAAAATGATATGCACCGCGATTCGTGACGTCTCGTCACTGAGGTTGCCGACATAATTTTTCCCTCTTCATACTCATGACTACATTATTTATTTGCAAACAGCAAGAAATGTGGGTAAGCAGGAGCACCATTTGTGCTACATTTTAGGAGGATATTTCTTGATATCATATATTTGTGTTGTGCAGCTTTTGAAATTTTATTTATTATCCAGATAGGATCAGAATGTACATAGCTTTGTGTTTAATTTTTCTTTGTATAAACGCTTTTCGTTTATTTTTATTATTTCAACGTCACCTAGGTATAGCCCAGATTTAACGAAAATTAAATGTTTGGAGAGAATACCATCGTAGCTTAGCTATTCTTATTGTCCTGCTTATTAACGTAGCTACTACTTTGCATTGTTAACAAGTAAATATCTTTCTTGCTAGTAAATTCGTGCTTGTCATTATTGTTATTTATAAAATCGCCGATGTAATTTTGTAGGGAATCGTTGCCTATTACTTTCTTAGTGATTGATTTATTTCTCTGAATTTGTGGATTGGACTTTGAGAGGCTTAAGACAGATATTAGCTAGGAGACATTTCTCATTCTTTTTCAGGGCAGTTTATATTCGGATTAGCCGATTTTTACCTCTCAGAAGTAGGCTAGCGATCTGTGATTTATCAATAAATTTAATGTGATTTTAACATAAATCAGGCCTGATTCTTTCATGGTATCTATGTTGTTTTGTGAATGTATTCCCCTAGGCTAGTCGTAAGAATAGAACTCTCCTATTCCCGACACCCCCGAATGCAGTTTCTTGTGCTAGGCCATTCTATGAATGCATTTTCCCTGAGTACTGTGTGTTGGCCAGAAGAGGGTCTCGAATAGGCACATTACCTTACAATTAAAATACAACACTGGTTTCCATGATTTTATCACCAGGTGAAAGCATTTGTCGTTTCGAAATCCATAGTAAAGAGAACTCGGTTAGTTGACTCAACACAGAGGTGAGATGAATTCGTATCTTTCTCTGGGGTATCTCTGCAGAAAAAGTAGATTTCAAGTACTGCGATGCTAGCAATGTCTCCCCTATTACATAGCCTACATTGTACTCCCACCCTGTCATTGAATAAATTCGTGTTGACCGACTGAAGAGTTACAACTGACAGTTTGCTTAGTCAACACAGAAAAATGGCTTCAAAACATTACATAAGTGGATATGCACTCTTATTAAATATCCAATGTCTTCTGCACGTGGCCATAAATGAACTCAACTTTAAACACGATGCTCGGAGGGAATGTAGGTACATCAACGTTGCATCCGTACCTCAGATGAGATGCGATGGCCTGGCTAAAAATATCTCACCACCACCAAAGAAAGGAACACAACACCGTAAAGATAGAAAGCTATTTTTTGGCTCAATTTTAGTTTGGAACGCAGAACGACAACTAGCACGGTAGGCTGAGATGTAGATATCTTGGAGGTTTAACGGAATTGAGGTAGGTGGGTCTCCCCAAACTAAATATCAAATAGGGCAATATCTCACCCCAGGAACAACTCTTCAAATCAACAATTCTAGAAGTAATCACCTTACTTATTTCACATTCCTCATGATAATAAACTCTGTCCTGTTCCAGTTATATTCAAAATGTATCTTAAATTGATAGTCCATCTGCATCAATTAATGTTATTTAAAAAATGGGGGAAAGACCTAATTTGAGTCCTATCATTTACTCTCAGGATATTATAAAAGAATGTAGCCTGTGTCGTGGAAAACTGCCACAACTCAAACTAAAATCGTAAAGACAGCGATTCCACTGCACTACTTCAGTTTTCTTCTCACATCATCTGTACAACTCAAGTAGTAACCACATCTTAGTTGTGACAGTTTATTTCTCATTTTTTCGTGTTAGTTACGCGAGATTATTTATTCAAAATAATGGAAAAAACAAACAAATAAATAAAAGTCATCAAAATAGTAACAAGTAATTCCATGAAGAACTAAATAGCCTATTTTCATATATCCTACTTATGTATATTGTCTCTATCAACATACAAAATATCAGTTTGATAGCTTTAATAGATTCGTAGATATTGAGAAGCGTCTAAATACTTCGGATGGTCGCCTTGTTGGAATTTTATATATGAAGGCCATACAGTTATGTAGTATTAGATGAAGTATTAGAAGTCATTCTGTAAGGACTTAAACTTTTTATCTGCAATCGCGTGTCGAATGGACTTGTAAAATTTCAGTGAATTGAGTTACTCCACGATAGCGTGAAGAGAACTTTGAATATTTCAAGCGTTTGTAAAAGCTTGTTCAATGTACCTGCTACAATTTAGGTAGTATTTCTACGCAGTACGGCAAATATACTTGGACATTATATACAATCTGTTCTAAACAGAGAACTGGAAGTGAACTTTGACATCTGAATGCTACTTGAGTATTCTTCATACTTCAAGATTAATTGCAAATCGCAGTTGGGAGGAATAACATTACTGTTTGCTGAATTTACTATCATGCAAGCTTAAACATGAATTCAAGAACATATAGTATGCAGGAGTAGAGCGATGACTACGTGAAGTAACTGTGATACCTATATACAACGAAGATGTTTCTAGAACAATTTCTGACCACGTTCACCATGAAATATTATTCCTTCGAAATTATGGAGGTGACATGGGTGAACCACGACAATACTTCAGAAGCACGCTACTTCTACTATATAAAGATCGTCTTTCAAGAGAGTAGGTGTTTACTATCGTATAGTACGAGCTCCTAGAATGTACCGTATGTGGTGTACAGTCCCCAGGCAGGAAGTAACAGTGAGGAGAATTTTTCGAGGTTCGAGGCCTGGATGGTGGTTTCGTATACTGATTGCCAGTATATTTTGGAGACCAGAATCAGGCATTTGTTCCGAGTGACGCCTCTCCAAGGTTCTGCACAAGGTAGACGTTCGACATCTTTTTAGTAGAAGTAGAGCATTAATATTCTGTAGTTTCCAGTTGCCAATTTTGTGATTAGTATAAATGACGATGGGATTTAAATCTGATAATTTCTTGTCATTCTTAATCTCAGATTCCATTATCAATTTTCGTTCGTTTGACGAACATGTACTTTTCATTTTACTCTTGGACATTTTACATTCTTTTTAGTGTCTATGCGTTTACTTCAGTATTAACGTAGCATTTTGAATTTTTCAATCGTTACGAAGATCAACATTTAGGGGAAGACTTGCGTTTTCGTATAATTGATTCAAGCACTTTAGTACCGTCCTTTTTTTAATATTTGACTACGAGTACGTTTTTTCTTAACACATTTGGATTTGTTTGACGTTAAGATGAACTATGAGTTAGGGATTTTGCGGATTGGAATAATTCTGAATCACAGCTATTTTTAAAATCTATCAGAATGTCAAGTATGAAAATGTATGTTTATTACATTGTGAAACGGTTTAATACTTGAATACTACTGTAATCAAGATTTCTCACGATAATTAGGCAAGATGTTGAAATATAATTGAAGCATAATTGAAAATGAAATAATGTGTTTGTGGATATTTGTTACCACGAAATATAAGTTCAAAGTTATAGGAAGTTTTATCATCACTATGAGACTGGCGGTTATCAAGAAAGTTTAATGTGTATTTGAATGAAGTACAGTGTGTTGTACAAATATGGAATCGAGTATAGCTGAAGTTGTAAAGGATTTTCCTTGGTGTATTAAAATACATATGTAAAGTATTCCGAATGAATGTGGATGCACTTGGTGTACATAGTTACGTCTTTTAAGACTACGTCATCGTATCATGAGTGATTTTTCGAATAATTGGAGGTATTATCTTTCTAGATATTTGCTGTGGTGACAGCTTATTTCCTCTTCATTTCTGATGAAATTTAATGAGACCTTTGTCTGTTACCAGGAATTTCGTGAGAACAATTACATTCAAGTAATTTATTCTGAATGATTTGTATTATCATATACCACAATTATAAATTAAATTAAGCAGAGTCACTTGATTGAATCATATCGGAAGTAACATTATTATATTGAATTGACCCAATAATGAGTCGTATGGATGCTGAAGGTATTCATTGAATTGTGTTTCTGGAAGAAGAAATTTAAAAAAGCCGTGTATATCAGGTGCGTTCAAAAAGTAACGAGCCGGAGGCTGGAATGCGCAAACCGGTGACGACATTGGCTAATCGTGGCGTGTGTAACAAGGTGTGGTTCCGACCAGAGCGTGAAGTTCACAGCCCGTCGCTAGAGGGCACGCGTGCACATCACGTGACGATACAAAGCGAGCAGCAGTATGCATCCATCGTCCAACCCAGACCAAGACAGTAGGCCATTCGACATGCTTCCTGGTGTGGTTGAAGACTGTGGGGCACCCATTGGGCATACATTTTCCGCAAGTGCAGTCGTTCCTTCATGATGGTGTGCACACTTCCGACGCTCAATCTGACCACGGCGGCTATGGCGTTCACTGTCGCTCGGCGGTCCTGGGTAATGAGTGCATCAACCAGCTGGACGTTGTCATCGGTAATGCAGGGGGGTGCCCCAGACCGGGCATCATCTGCTAACGACACCCGTCCTTCCCTGAAGCGCTTGTGCCACGCCATGACCCTTGCAAGGGACATGCAGTGTTCGCCGTACACTTGTGACATTCGGCGATGAATGTCCGCTCCCCCTACTCCTTCCGCTGTCAGAAACCGAACAACACCTCTTTGCTCTTCGTTTGACGCCTCCATGTCACTGTTTGCAATGCGACTGGCAGCGTTGGACGATTGATGCATGTTGCTGCTCCCTTTGTATCGTCACGTGACGTGCGCGCGTGCCCTCTAGCGACGGGCTGTGACCTTCCACGCTCTGTTCGGAACCACACCTCGTTACACACGCCACGATTAGCCGATGTCGTCACCGGTTTGCGCATTACAGCCTCCGGATCGTTACTTTTTGAACGCACCTTATATATTAGTTTGTTGTATATAATGTAACTTATGGTCATTTGGTGGATTGAATTCACAGTTCTCAACAATTAGGAAATCGTTATTTTTAACGACATATCAGTATGGATTACTGATTCTTGTGAGCACTACTTCGTGTCTTGTTGAACTAGAATTGTAGTTTCGTTTGACACTTTGGTGTCCTGTTCATAATTTTCGCCATTTTTTACGATTTGAAGATGAGATGGTACCTTCTTTGATTTACATTTTCTTTAATACATTTTATTTATAGTAATTTGATCCGAGAGTAATAATTCATAATAATCCTGTAAGATTGTTTTGAGAAGACCAACGTGTTTTTTCCTTAACCTTTCTCACTTTTCTAAGATAAGTTTTATCTTATTTGAGTCTCGTGTACAGTTTTTTGACTTGAGGTAGTTTCTCCGCGTGCGCTTTGGTCTGTCTTTGCGCTATCTTGGTTTGCTGATATGCACCCTTTATACTTCCTCCACCCGTTGGTAGGATCTGCTTGGTTTTTAGCCGGACATTTTCAGATTCTACGATCCAGTGTTCTTCGTGTGATTCAACAGGTATTGGTAAGTGATAAACGGGCACATCAGATTTGGCGCCCAACATATTGGGCTACGAGCAAGGAAATCGTTCCTTGCGGGGGTGTACCAAAATTCAGATTTGGGCGCTCACCGTTTTGGTACTCGAATAGGGAAATCGTGCCTACGGTGCTGTACCGAACGTCAGTTTTGGCATCCTCCGTTTGAGCTTCGAACAGAGAATTCGTGGTTTGCGAGGGTGTGCCAAACATTATATTTGGTGCCTGGCACTGTATGGGACTCGAATATGCCAGAATACGCATCGTTTTGGTGTCACCAGTGTATCGGGTTCGATTCTGTTGAACAGCACCATTGTCAGATATCATCGCAACAATCAGTTACGAATTCGTTTGGTGAATATTCCGGACATAATGGCAAACCAATATTTTGGCATTAATGTTGGGATTTCACTTAGGTGAATAAAGCAATTACGAGCGTACTCGATCTACATAATTTTGTGTACGATTGCAGCCATTTTTAGATTATATGTGATTTTAGGTAATGACACATATTTTGTAAATTCACTAGCGACTAGCGACTAGCGGCAGTGCAGCAGAGGTATGCACAGAAAACTTCATTCGCGTGTCCAGTCGAATGAAACACTTAATGGGGTTCACGTTGGAGCTTCATTCGAGTGGTTTGATATTGTGACCGGCTTACGATCGTTTTTGTGTCGTAGTAACAGTAGATTCATTTGATTTCAAGCTAGTTTATTTTTCATTAGGGTCACACTCGTGATTATTATGAATTATGGCGATCTTCTGGGACTTCAGGAATTCTCGGATCATGCTTCGTTAGGTTTAATTAGATATAAGATAGTTTAAGGTAATGCTAAACGATTAAAAATTCATGCAATGACAATCTGGATACTTCACAATGCTTTTGTTCTGCTCTGTAATATTATGTTCTTGTTGTTTCTCTATATTTCATATTTTTGTATAAAATGGCATCGCCGCCTGAGACGATGACTGTTGGTGGTGTACACAAATTTGTCGACGATTTGAAGCAGGAATTGGAGATTATCAACCTTTACTAAGTCCAGTCTTGATAAAATTTAGGAAACTGCTAATAACAACAGGGAACTTATTAAAGACAGTGTAGCCCAAAGCATTAGGGGTGAATTAGACTTGATGCAAACTACCCTTAAAATGTACAGGATAGTTCTAAACGATTAGAATCCAAGGTTAACAATGTTGAAGCAAGTAATGATGAGATCCAGGAGGACATTAAAAATATCCATCTGGATATCAATAATGTTCAAGTTGGTGTGGGCAAAATACAATCTGACATAGGTCAGGTGAAATCCAAAGTAGAAAATGTACAGTCCAATGTAATAAGCATGCAATCCAAAGTAGACAATGTACGACTATGGGCAACCTCGCTAAACTCCATATATTACTCCTATAAGGTTTTCAAACAACTGGGGAAGCCAAGGTCAATACACCATCTAATGGATCACGAAGTATAACGATAATACGCAATTTTGATGATAATCCCAGAAAATTTAGTAATCTTGATGGGACTACCCCAATTGAATTTATAAGTAGTATTCGGGATTACTTTGTTGGAAATCACATTGCTCCGGAGAGAGAACTACGTATTGTGTAACGTTTCCTAACGGATGCCCCTTTTTTTTGGTTTAAAGCATTCCGTTACACGTTCGAGGATATTGAAGGGTTCGAGGACGCTTTCATTAAAAGATTTTGGTCGATAGACATACAGGAAAACATACGTACGGAAATCTACTACAAGAAGTATTCTAGTAGCGGACCGACCAGTTATGCAGAGTACTTTTCTTCTCAGCTTGCAAAACATATATTATCACAACCACTACTTACGCAAAGGGAATCGATTGAGGACATATCTCTCAACTGCCTGTGTAAGTCAGAAGATACCGTCTGGTGTGTCGGAGCTGACGACCATGGATTACCTATTGCGTAAATTGGACCATACGCGTGCGAATGCGACTCCTATCGTCAACAAAAAAAAACGACAGGAACTTAGGACAGTACATGCCGACGTCATGGATAGGACGCAGCAAACTTACCGGATATATGGGCATGAAAACCAGAGAACAGGACCCATTAGAAACCACTATCAAAGAGATAGACGGTATAATAATCAATATCGCGAATATCAGGAGAGACCCCTGGCAATATCGCCGATATGACTACGGGAATGATGAACGCAGAGAATATGGACCGTCTAGATATAATTATTATAGAGATGCTCCATACCACTCTGAGAATAAGCCACAACAAGTATTTAGGAGTTACAAGAATTACCGTGACGAACAATTTGCTCGCGGAAGAAGGAATGATAATCAGCCCAGAAATTAGCAGGATCAGTCTCGTGAGCAAAGACGAGGGGATGAGCGCAGTTAGAAAAAGGAATTAGGTGCTGACTCTCAAGCGAGCACGAGTCAACAGGGGACGAACCAAGATAGAGCCCCTAAGGGGAAAACACGCCAATTTCCAACTGACCCTGAACTTGATGAATACTTCTCATCCTTACACCATTACCATTAATGTGATATTTGAAGTCACGGATGAGGATCTTCTTTTTGAGTAAAATGTTAGATTAAAGAATGGACCAGCGAAATTGCCGATTATCAATGTTTGTATTGGTATCCAACACTGTAAAGCTTTGATGGACACTGGGGCTATAGTCTCAATTTTATCGGAAGATTCTTTTCTACGTTTGGAGAAGGAAAACCAATATATTGTTCTTCCTGCTTCATCCGTCAAGATCAAGGGCATATTTCAGGATAAGTCTATGAAATGCAAGTTACAGGTCCTGATGAATTTTAGTATAAATACCAGGCCCTATTAACATGTTTTCAATGTGGTAAAAACAGTAATTTCGACTTGATAATGGGGATTGATTTTATAACTAAAGCTAAGGCTGTGATTGATATGAATCAGCGTGTGATTAGATTCAATGAAGAGGCTACGGAAAATGTAGCTACAGAAGAAACAGAGATGGTGGATAACCCAGAGGATATAATAAGACACGAGATACTTGATGACGTCGTCAATGAAATTGAATAATAGAGGGAGCAATATGCCCTTAAAGCCGAGGGATTTGAGGACGTTAAAGGGGAATACGAAGAACTGATTATAGAATTTAAAGATATTTTCGATGATAAACCAGGACTGATAGAGGATTTTCAATATCAGATCCGCTTGACAGGTACAACCCCTTATCAGACTAAATTGTACCCCCATTCCTGAAAAATACCATGATGAGATAAAGCAAATTATCCAGAAAATAGAGCAGGAAGGAGTACTACGGAAACAGGCTTCTTCCTATTTGAATCCAATTACTGTTGTTAAGAAGACTAGCGGACAGTTTCGTCTTTTTTACACGCTCACAGGATCAACTCAGTCATCATGTTAGAGATGGACCGACCTCTCAAGATTCGAGATCTGTAGAGGAAGTTTCAAGGGAAGTCTTATTTCAGCGTGCGAGATCTAACGGCTTCATTTTATCAGATTGAGCTGACAGAGGACAGTCGCCAGTACACAGGGTTTCTGTTTGATCAAACAACCTTCTGTTCTGTCGCGTCCCGTTGGGGATGATAAATAGCGGTCCAGCACTGATACGAGCCTTGGATAACATGTTATTTGACGAGGTGAAACAGAATGTTATCTCTTATATTGATGATCTGATCATTTCTTCAGTAAGTGTTCAGGAACACTTAACTCACCTTAGAGGGCTTTTTGAGAACCTCTGAGATGCCAACATTAAGATCAACTTCGATAAGTGTCATTTTGTGCAGGAGCGCATAAATTTCTTGGGACACACCATTTATCAGTCAGATTACCACCCCAATATGAAGAAAATCGATGCTATTGTTCAGTTCCCCAGACCACTTAGGATTCGTCAGCTTCGCGAGTTCCTCGGCATGTATCAGTTCCTGAGTAGTCACTGCCCAGTATACTCGGAGACGATGGCTACTTCGTATGACGTCCTTAACGAGAATAACAGGTGGAAGTGGACGCCAGAAGTAGACCAGGTCTTTGAAAATGCTAAACTGATGCTTAAGAACTGTTTAAAGCTGGAATACCCTGATTTTAACAATAATTTTTATATTGAGTCTGATGCGTCCAGGATTGGCCTGAGTGCAGTTTTATAGCAGAAATACGAGGATGGACAGAGTCATTATATTGATTTCCATAGTCGAAAATTGAAAGAACATGAGTAAAACTATTTTACTACGGAGTTGGAGGCTCTTGCTTTCATATCTGCATTTCAGAAATGGAAGAATTATATTTAGGCCATCAGATTGTCATCATAACAGACCATAGAGCGCTGCAATTTATGATGCAGACTGATCTGTCCAGCGACACATTGACGAGGTGGACATTGTTTCTTCAACAATTCAATGCCACCATCGTTCACCAGCCTGTCAGAGACAACCTCTTAGCTGATGCGCTTTCACGAAACCCTTCTACTAAGATCGAGATAAATACTGTACAGTTGGAGAGGGATGACGAAATAACCCTGTAAAAGCTAGACAAGATAGCTGTGCCACAGAAGCGACACACTCCAACTAGGAGAATGTACAGATTTTGGAAAGGCATCATGGATGATTCAGACCCTAGCTATGACGAGGTACGAAAACGCTATGGAAAGTATGTATTATGTGGTGAAACCGTGTGCAAGTACTCAGATAAAGAAAACACGAGAATCAGGATTGCAATTCCTCCTAAGATTATTACTCCTGTAATATGGTTAGCACATCATAGCATTGTCCATGGTGGGTTGGATATAATTATGAATACTTTGCAGGAAGCATTTATTTGAGATGAAATGCGCGCCTCCACTGCAAATGTTATTAGATCATGTCAGGAATGCCAGAGGACCAAATATCCTTCCGCCTTATCATAAGAAGAGCCACGGACTATTAATCCCTACAGGCCACGTGAGTCGATGGCCTGGGACATTTTTGGTCCGTGTCCAAAGGGAGTTAGAGGGAATCAATTTCTTCTTGTCACAGTAGACGTGTTTTCGAAATACGTAACGCTAGACCCCATGCAGAAGGCAACTACGGCGCAGGTTCTGAGCAGGCTAGAGAACAGTGTGTTTCCAAAAGTCGAGATACCCGAGACTTTATTATCAGACCACGGAACTCAGTTTACTTCTCACGAGTTCGAGGATGCTATGGTGAGACTTGGCATCAAGCACATCCTTTCTAGCAATTAATATCCCGAATCTAACTCATCAGAACGCCTGATGTCTGAAATTGCTAAATATGCTAGAATATACTGCCCAGAGGAACATGAAACTTGGGTGAAATTTGTTCCTTTGATGGAAGCCTGCTTAAACTCTGCTTTCCAAGAGAGTATCGCAGAGGTTCTCATGACAGTTCATTTGAACAGAAAGCCAGAGAGGCTTTGGACAAATATCTTTAATTATGTTCCGAGAGATCAGGAACCTACAAATGAAGAGAGAATAGAAAATGCGAGAGAAAACCTAATGAACGCTGCTGAGAGAGGGCAGAAAAGGACCCCAGGCAGAATTTATACGCCCCCACTGAGAAAGAATGACCTTGTTTTGATTGAGAAGCCCTCTAAGGCAGATGTCGGCCCGTAAGATAAATACAATATTCTCATATCTCTAGCACGAGCCTATGAAAGTATCAAAAGCATATGGAAATAACTGCTATAAGATTGTAAGTTTAGAACCAGTGAAATCATTGGTCGCTTCTATTTTAAAAAAACTGAAGCGCTATTTCAAGAAAGTCGAGTAAACAAGATACAAAATACATGTCACTGACTTATCAATATCTAGAATGATTCAAATAATTCTCGCTTTTATTTTCTATGTCGGGAGGAAGATGTGACCGTATTTTGTATCCGGGATTTATGCTTTTTAAGGTGCCAGCCCACAGCGCAGCGGAGATTGTAATTCTTGACGATTGTATTTTGTTTGAAGCAGCTGTGAGCCAAGACAAGAGACGATCGAACTCCCCGTGATGCACCGAGTAACTTTCAGATTGACGGGCAAGGCCAAGTGACGTCATCTGAACAAATGACAGTCGACAGAGGGTAGGTGCACACCTGATTGTAATCTAGACAGACACTCTGATTTCTGGAACCGTGCGTGTTACAAAAGTGTGCGAGCAGGATCGTGTTGCACGGTGTTCGTATTGTGATATTCGTAAGTCATTCTGTGCGGACATTCGAACTTTTCATCTGAAATAGTGTGTCGAGTGGACTTGTAAAATTTCAGTGAATTGAGTTACTCCACGATAGCGCGAAGAGAACTTTGAATATTTCAAGCGTTTGTAAAAGCTTGTTCAATGTGCCTGCTACAATTTACGTAGTATTTCTACGCAGTACGGCAAATATACTTGGATATTATATACATTCTAAACAGAGAACTGGAAGTGAACTTTGATATCTGAATGTTACTTGAGTATATGAGTATTCTTCATACTTCAAGATGAATTGCAAATCGCAGTTGGAAGGAATAACATTACTGTTTGCTGAATTTACTATCATGCAAGCTTAAACATGAATTCAAGAACACAGTATGCAAGAATAGAGCGATGACTACGTGAAGTAACTGTGATACCTATATACAACGAAGATGTTTCTAGAACAATTTCTGACCACGTTCACCATGAAATATTATTCCTTCGAAATTATGGAGGTGACATGGGTGAACCACGACAATACGTCAGAAGCACGCTACTTCTACTATAAAAAGATCGTCTTTCAAGAGAGTTGGTGTTAACTGTCGTAAATTATGAGCTCCCAGAATGTACCGGATGTGGTGTACAGACCCCACACAGGAAGTAACAGTGAGGAGATTTTTTCAGGGTTCGAGGCCGGGATGGTGGATTCGTATACTGGTTGCCAGTATATTTTGGAGACCAGACTCAGGCATTTGTTCCGAGTGATGCCTCTCCAAGGTTCTGCACAATGTAGTTTCCAGTTGCCAATTTTGTGATTAGTATAATTGACGATGGGATTTAAGTATGATAATTTCTTGTCATTCTTATTCTCAGATTCCATTACCTTTTTGATGTGTAACATCTTTCCGATCGGTTGCTGGATAGTTTTGTAGGAGTGATTTTGAAAATTGGGGACCGAAGTGGATCGGAACGATCGAGCTGGCAGTGGTGGATCGAACGGAAGTATGCACTACCCGCTCGATCGATCGAACGGGAGTGTACTAGCTGGCAGTGGTGGAAAACGGACGTATGCACTGCCCGCTCGATCGATCGAACGGAAGTGTACTAGCTGACAGTGGTGGAAAACGGAAGTATGCACTGCCCGCCCGATCAATCGAACGGGAGTGTACTAGCTGGCAGTGGTGGAAAACGGAAGTATGCACTGCCCGCTCGATCAATCGAACGGGAGTGTACTAGCTGGCAGTGGTGGAAAACGGACGTATGCACTGCCCGCTCGATCGATCGAACGGAAGTGTACTAGCTGACAGTGGTGGAAAACGGAAGTATGCACTGCCCGCCCGATCGATCGATCCAGCGGGCAGTGGTAAGACCCAGCTGGCAGTGGTACGAGAAACAATGAGCGCGCGGTATCGGAAATTGATATCATGATGCAAGGCCATGTGGAATGTATATGACATACTGAACGGAAAACGCTCATGCGAACTCTGGTGTCAAGTGATTGAAACAAATGACATGGTACATGTTCGAAGTGTTGGTATCAGTATTTAAATGGTAAAATGCCTTAATATCAAACATTGTAAGTAGTCGGCATTGCCGGTATTATGTTTCTGCACAATGGCTAATCAAATATTAACCCACATAACGGTAATGCAGTCATCAATATAATACAATCGTTGTGGTTATACGAGAATTGAGCAAGCCTTCGTGAACTATTACTGAATGCATTCTCTTTACCCAAAAGAGGGCCTATTCATAAGACATTTTAAACTAAATTTCAGGTAGGAACATTATCGAAACAAGCAAAATATAAATGAAACTTAATTCCGTAACGCAGTATTATTGGAACGTGGAAATAAGTCACCATCTTGTGCACAAAATTTGCGTAGTCGAAATAGCCGTGGGGTTAGTGCGTATGACTGTGAATCTAGACATCTTGGGTTCGAATCCCGGACGGGGTAGATATTTTTGCTACCAGATTATCATTTTCATCGATATTTATCATATCAATATGACTCATTTTAACAGAATCCATATGAAATTACGTGTTGGTCTGTGAATGAAGAGGATCTGTTTATAAGGAATTTAAGGTTATGAGCGGTGTCGCGTCTATTAATCTTGTTGATCCATATCGTATTCTTTATTTAGGCTAGTGTTGGTGGAAGCTACAAATCATCTAATAAAATGAGTTCCGTATTATAAACTACAATATCTGTAAAACACTCCCTTTTACAATAGATTAATATTTGTGCCAATAATAGTATAAAATACCGGTGTATCAACAATTGCACGTGAGGTTTCTTCTATGTCAGATGTTACACATCATATGCGACTACTGTAAGGCTCGTAATTTTTTTGTTCGTCTGACGAACATGTACTTTTGATTTTATTCTTGGATATTTGACATTCTTTTTAGTGTATATGCGTTTACTTCAGTATTAACGTAGTATTTTGAATTTTTCAATCGTTGCGAAGATCAACATTTAGGGGAAGACTTGCGTTTTCGTACAATTGATTCAAGCATCGTCGTTTTTTTTATTTTTGTTATTTGACTGCGAGTAAGTTTTGTTCTTAACACATTTGGATTTGTTTGACGTTGAGATGAATTATGAGTTAGAGATTTTGCAGATTGGAATGATTCTGATTGACATTTATTTTTAAATTCTATCAGAAAGTCAAGTTTGAAAATGTATATTTATTATATTGTGAAACGGTTTAATTCTTGAATAGTACTGTAATCAAGAATTCTCACGATAATAATGCAAGGTGTTGAAATATAATTGAAGCATAATTGAAAATGGAATAATGAGTTTGTGGATATTTGTAACCACGAAATATAAGTTCAAAGTTATAGGAAGTTTTATGATCACTATGCAAGTGACGTTATTAAGAAAGTTTAATGTGTATTTGAATGAAGTACAGTGTGTTGTACAAGTATTGAATCGAGTACAGTTGGAAGTTAAAGGATTTTCCTTGGTGTATTAAAATACTTATGGAAAGTATTTCGAAGGTATGTGAATTTACTTGGTGTACATTGTTACGTCATTTAAGACTATGTCATCTTATGATGAGTGGTTATTCGAATAATTGGAGGGAATACCTATCTAGATATTTGCTGTGGTGACAGCTTATTTCCTCTTCATTTCTGACGAAATTTAATGTGACCTAGGTCTGTCACCCGGAATTTCGTGAGAACAATTACATTCAAGTAATTTATTCTGAATTATTTGGATTATCATATACCACAATTTGAATTATAAATTAAATTAAGCTTAGTCACTTGATTGAATCATATCGGAAGTGACATTATTATATAGAATTGAACCTATAATGAGTCGTATGGGTGTTAAATGTATTCATTGAATTGTGTTTCAGAAAGAAACAATTTAAAAAAAAGCCGTGTATATATTAGTTTGTTGCATATAATGTAACTTATGGTAATGTAATATGTAATTTGGTGGATTGAATTCTCAGTCCTTAACAATTAAGAGATCGTTATTTTTAATGACATCAATATGGATTACTGTACTGATTCTTGTGAGCACTAGTTCGTGACTTGTTGAACTAGAATTGTAGCTTCTTTTGACATTTTGGTGTCCTGTTCGTAATTTTTGCCATTTTTGACGATTTGGGGGTGAGATGATACCTTCTGTGATTTACATTTTCTTTAATAAATTTTATTTTATAGTAATTTGATCCGAGAGTAATAATTCATAATAATCATGTAAGATTGTTTCGAGAAGACCAATGTGTTTTTTTCTTAACTTTTCTCACTTCTCTGAGATACATTTTTATCTTATTTGAGTCTCGTGTACAGTTTTTTGACTTGAGCTAGTTTCTTCGTGTGCACTTTGGTCTGTCTGTGCGCTATCTTGGTTTGTTGATATGCACCCTTTATACTTCCTTCATCTGTTGGTGGGACCTACGATCCAGTGTTCTTCATGGGACTCAACAGGTATCGGTAAGTGATAAACGGGCACAGTACCATCACGACATTTCCCCGAAGACGAAGTGGGAAACCACCGAAAATCACTTCGAGGATGGCTGAGGTGGGAAGCGAACCCCCTCTACTCATTTGGGCCACCCTAGGCTGAGTAGACCCCGTTCCAGTCCTCGTACCACTTTTCAAATTTCGTGGCAGAGCCGGCAATCGAACCCAGAACCTCCGGGACGGCAGCTAATCATGCTGACTGCTACGTTACGGAGGCGACTGAGAGTAAATAAGTATTTGTATTATCATGTGAAGAAGGGTATTCTTGTAAGGCAAAGCTATTGTACTTCAGTGGAATTAATTTATAATCCATATTTAACGATTTTAGCAATGTGCAGTGGCGTTAAACATTTTTGATCGGCACGATGATGTGTGCAATAGTTATAATGTTTCTCGATACGTTTAAAAAGGTTTGTTGGTCACTATAAAGGTGGTAATTGATTATCTATATCACAGGATATTACTTGGTATTTAGAATACAGTACTAGTTGAAGTACATGTCAAAATGAGCTAATGAGAGCCAGTTGTGGGAAGATTTTCTGTGGAATCTTCAAAGAACTGTTTATGGTATTAATCCATTTGCGAATGTAATGTGAATGTCAGCTTTGACGTGAATTATTGTTGAACCGTATCATACTGGATTTACGTGGTAATAAAATATTTGTTAATGAGATAATGCGAAACACATGTTGAAAATAGTTGATTGGAAAAATATTTATTGACTCGAAATAGAAAGTTTAATTAACGATGCCAGAAGGGCATTTTAGTCTTCCTTATAAAATACTAGCGACCCGACCCGGCTTCGCCCAGGAACAGTTATGAATGCATTACCTGATAAGTGCTTTTTTTTTCAATGTCAATGAACAACGACCAATATCCGTTTTACGTCTCGGTATGATGGGGGAAAATCACTGACTGGACTATCGATTATATTATCATGGAGATGCATGTGCAACAAATTATTGTCAGACGTAATTTAAGAATGGCGAGGTGCATGAAACACAAATCCCCCTTCCGTCCAATCCTAACTTGACTGTGAATTTTGCGGGACGAAAAGTTCACAGGTGAAATGAAGAAAAGCCGAGTTGCACTTCCAGGGAAACTCCAAACACAACCACTCTTCTCTAAAGTTTTTAGCTCAACACGACTCGACAGTTTGCTGCTGGCTGTATCGGGGCAATAAGCTCGTTCGCTAGCTAAGCTGTAACTGGGGTGTTAGACTCGCCCCTAGGTAGCTCGTAAACTGTCGCCTCAGTAACTGAACGGAGATTGATGGAAGAAATGACAACGTAAAAACACGTAAGTAGTAGGTGATGTATTGAAGATAGAGATATGCTCTCACGGGCTTTTTTGTAGAACTCTTCATGCTGAACACTTCTTACACTCATAGTATATAGATATTTTTCGGTTTGCCCAGCGTAAGCTTAAAAAGCGCGGGGACGCCAGTTTTTTTTTTTCGACCTATTCACTGAAATCGTTAGTGCTTCACTTCCTTTGATCATAAATAAATTACTTTCTACAGACACCTTCCTCGAGATATCCTTTACAGAATAGTGTAAACCGCGTCAACATCCATTCAGTGGTTCTCGAGATTACCCGTGACATCCAAGAATCGGGGACTTTGTTTTATACTACAGTAAGTAGACATTATACGCCAATCAGTATAATTTAATATAATATAATCCCCCTTCCATCCAATCATAAATTGACTGTGAATATTGCGGAACGAAAGGTTCACAGGCGAAAAGAGAGTTGCACTTCCAGGGAATGGCGAGGTGAATGAAACTCAAATCCCCCTTCCGTCCAATCTTAACTTGACTGTGTTTCACAGCCGAAGAGAAGAAAACCCGAGTTGCACTTCCAGGGAAACTCCAAACACAACCACCCTTCTCAGAAGTCTTAACTCAACACCACTCAACGGTTTGCTGCTGGCTGTATCTGGGGCAATAGGTTCGCCCGCTAGCTAGGCTAAAACAGGGATGATAGACTCGCCCTTAGCTAGCTCGTAAACTGTCACCTAAGTAGTTGAATGGACATGGTTGGAATAAATTAAAACGTAAAAACACTTATAGTAGGCGATGTATTGAAAATAGACATATGCTCTCACGGAATTTAATGTAGAACATTTAATGCTGAACAATTCTTAGGCTCATAGTATTAGATATGTTTAACGGTTTGACCAGCGTAAGCTTACAAAGCGCTCGGACGCCAGTTGTTCTTTTCGACTTTTCCACTGAAATCGTTACTGTTCGGCTTCCTTTGATCATAAATAAATTATTTTCTACATAAATCATCCTCGAGATATCCTTTACAGAATGGTGAAAACCGCATCAGAATCCATCCAGTGGTTCTCGTGCCTATCCGTTACATCCAAGAATCGGGGACTTTGCTTTATACTAACAGGGGAACGGATCGCGGTGTAAAATTCTAATCTGGTTGAAATTTAGTACACAATTATCCTTCAAAATTGTACATTGACGTAGTGAAAACCGCATGGGCCGATTTCAATTTTGAACGCCGAAAATCTGCCGGACGACGGCATGGGCGAGGAGGTGAGAAGAGGTAAAGCTGACCTTCATCCCTAGCAGCACGCGATGGCTCACGGCCACTAGGCAGCAACCTGCCGTGCTGCGATGCATTCCCCACCTTAAACGTTCCCCTCACTCTTCTACCCTCTCGATTAGAGTGCAACATAATGTGATGTTTTGCACTTGGCCATACTGTAAATAAATAAAACAACCTTTTATTAGCCTACTTTTCACATTTTGCAAAAATGAGGAAAAAGTAGACTTGTGAGATCGGGCAAATGTGTGTCTGTCTGTCTGTCCTTCTGTCTGTCTGTCTGGCTGGCTGGCTGGCTGGCTGTGTGTGTGTGTGTCCCCTATCAACTCCTAAACGGCTGGAGCAATCGAAACAAAATTTGGTAGGATTAAAGATCTATACCTGAATATCTCACGGCCATATTTGAAAATTATGTCAGTGCTACCAACTGCTAAAAAATCGCAATTGAAATTTGAGCTCCATGTTGGATATCTTGGATGGTATGAATGGGAGCTATTTCAAAATTGGCACACGTATAGATAATAATATTTCAGTTTAATTTCCAGGAGGCCATTCATGGCAGTGTTGCCAAAAGATTATAAGCCTGCTGATAGGTCCAATTTTAAATGCATATAACTTCTACACTATCAATAGGAATTCAACCAAATTTCGTATGTTGTATGTGTACATAACCAGATATGACTGAGCGTATTCTTAAGACCCACCAGGGCTGCCAACTGTTAATAAATGCTCTTAATTTATTTTATCCAAATACCAATATATCAGAAAGTATGCAAGCTGACAGCTTTAAACTATGCACACGTATAGTACTTGACATTCTATATTAATTTGGAGTATCTTATATACATCAGTGCTACCAACATGATTCTAAGCCTGCTGAGAGGTTCAACTTTAAATACGTGTAACTTCCATACTATCATTTGGATTTCAACCAAATTTCGTGTGTACTATGTGTACCATAACAGTTATGACTATGCGTATTCTTAAGAGCAACCAGGGGTGCCAACTGTTAATATGTGCTGTCTCTATTTTTGTTACCCTAATATCAATATATCAGAAAATATGCAAGCCAATAGCTCTAAACATTGCACACGTATAGTACCTGTTATTCTAGATTAATTTGGAGTAACTAATATACGTCGGTGCTGCCAACATGATTCTAAGCCTGCTGATAGGTCAAATTTAAAAATGCATGTAACTTCTATACTTACTAATGGATTTCATTCAAAATTTACACAACAATAGATCATATTATTTCAGATTATTTCTGACCAATACATGCATGACATTGTTGCCAACATGATTTTACGTGCGCTGTTAAATCCAATGTTTTACTGCATGTAACGTCCATGCTATTCATTGGACTTCAACCAAATTTTGTATTCTGTACCTTAAGAGATGGAACTAAGAATATATTCAGTCACCAGGGCTGCCAACTGTAGTGCTCTATTAGGCTACATTATGCCAGGTATACAGTATTTCGAACTAATTAGAAATTTCGATATTAGCAACTTAATTCCGTCATTATTCTAGATAGGTCCATATAGATTAATCATTGGCATGAATCTTAAATTTTAAGATAAGTAGGTTCTTTAGTTCGTCACGGAACTTCTTGTTTTTTTTTCTGTTTTACTCTTTGTAATCCTTGTAATAGTGAATGCTTACAAAAAAGTGGTCAATGCAAAGAGATTGCTTGCACCACGCGCACCTTGCAACACTTTCTTTTATACACATATCGCAAGCATTTTGGATAGCATCATCCTTGAAACAAAATTGAACGGGGATCGCAAAGCAAGCTGGCTGTGTTTCAACATAACCGGATTTGTACCAACTATACTTCCACATGTTACGAAACCGTGGAAAAGATAGTTGGTTGTGGGTCAATGATTGGGTTAATAAACATCTTGTAACCACTTTTCAAGTACGGTACCTTTTTAGTTAACTTTCCAGACGGGGACGGCAATACAAATTAATTATCTGCTGTAAACAAAGTTCTTTTAACAATAGGGCCAAATTCACCGTCCTTTTCTTTTAACACAACTAACAGTTTAGGTAACAGTTCTCCAACGGCAGATATTACAGGCTGAATTGTATAGCTGTGTGTTAATAAGTTCAACGATTGCGCTTCTGTGAAAATCCTTTTGCCTCCCTTTACATGTAGCATATGTCCTGCATGGAACTCTTCGTTCAACCCGCTTTGATCTGTGTTAAAAACACACTTTGGAGAGTGAGTGTTTATTAATTCGGATACCTCTCCTACAAAGCTGATCGGCTGTGTAACTTTTGGTTACAAATTTCGTAACTTTTCGGGAACAAATATTGAATTTATTTTTAAACTTGCGAACCCAGAAAGTTGAGGCGTGGAAGGTATCGTCATGAACACGCCGAGCATTCTTCAGGGCCCATTTCCTAATGTGTACGTCATGGACGTTGTTGTTCTTATTCAGCCTCGCCTTCTTAAATTCTTCAAATGTCTCCTTTGTACCGCCTGATTCTACTTGTAGCTTCCATCTAGAAAGGTCCGACTGGTGCCGTAGCTTTTTAAATTTGTGCTGAATGACTTTAAATGACCTTTTTTTCCTCCTTTGTTCAGCCAATAATCAACCACCTTTTTTTGGATGTGACACTTATTGCAGGTGTTGTGGTAGCCTCTTTTTCACTGTCAGTGTCGGAGATTGCAAATTCATCGTCTTGAATAACGTTGTTATTGTCAGGCAAAACTAACGTATCCTCATGTTTAATGGCGACCTGCACATCACCAACCCTTTCTGCAATAAGGCCTGTAAACAAGGATCATGATTTAGTCCTGGTGCATGTCTGCCTTTGCCATGAGAAAATGTAAATGAAGTTTTTACTTACGGTACAGTTCAAAACCCAATTCTCTTTCACCAGGTGTTATTTGGCTTTCACAGCGATCACTTTCAGCAAAGCAGCTTTGTAGACAAACTACCACATTCCAAGGATTAAAATTTGGAAGGTGTTACAATTGAATATCGTCGTCGTCACTTACTGACATTTGTAAATATTCTGACTGTAAAGTAAAGGATTTAACATTAATTGCTGTCTCTTCCAGTAAAATTAAACACAGACACAATAAAATTGTCATACTTACATGGCTTGATGACGCAACGATTTGGGACTTGTTCATCCGAAAAATAACTCTTGTTTTGCATAGCCCCACTGAACTGATAGGGAAGTGACGGGATGAGGGGAAGGTGGAAGGTGGGGAATGCAACGCAGCACGGCACGTCACTGCCTGACGGCCGGGAACCATCTAGTGCTGCTTGGATTGAAGGTCAGCTTTACCTCTCCCCAGCTCCTCGCTCATGCCACCGCCCGGCAGATTTTTGGCGTTCAAAACTGAAAGTGGCCCGTGCGGTTTTCATTACGTCTGTGTACAACTTTTACAACATTGTACTACAAAGTAGCCACTTGCTTTGCGAACCCCGTTCAATTTTGTTGCAAGGATGATGCTTTCCAAAATGCTTGCGATATGTGTATAAAAGAAAGTGTTGCAAGGTGCGCGTGGTGCAAGCAATCTCTTTGCATTGACCACTTTTTTTTGTAAGCATTCACTATTGCAAGAATTACAAAGAGTAAAACAGAAAAAAAAGGTTGTTTTATTTATCTACAGTATGGCCAAGTGCAAAACATCACATTATGTTGCACTCTAATCGAGAGGGTAGAAGAGTGAGGGGAACGTTTAAGGTGGGGAATGCATCGCAGCACGGCAGGTTGCTGCCTAGTGGCCGTGAGCCATCGCGTGCTGCTAGGATTGAAGCTCAGCTTTACCTCTTCTAACCTCCTCGCCCATGCCGTCGTCCGGCAGATTATCGGCCTTCAAAATTGAAATCGGCCCATGCGGTTTTCACTACGTCATTGTACAACTTTGTAGGATTATTGTGGACTAAATTTCAACCAGATCAGAATTTTACACCGCGATCCGTTCCCTTGTAAGTAGAGATATATGTAATGGTTATTGGATGAATAGTCTTCTTAGCTTCAGTGCTTGGTTGATTTACACTGGAATGACTTAAATGAATTCAACGAAATTTAATACAGAATAAAAAGCAAATTTGGATGATGATAGCGATCGATTAATTGAAGATACGCTTAATGGTGTACGACAAATGATGTACATTTGTAAATATGGAAAATATTATTAACGTGCAGTAATTTGTACCATGGAATATTAATGCTAATGATCCATTAGTTTCTATTTCTTGGATCATGTTATATATTTTGTATTATAGATGTGATTTGAATAGCAGCATTGATAAGTCCGATGGGACTGAGTGCAACTTTTGATCAATCGATTTTCTCGATTCCTTTGAGACAGGATGTTTTATGAAGGTGATGGAAGGTTGCGTTAAGAAGGCCATTGCTGGGTGTTTTCTGGAGTTTCCCACACTCTTGAGATATTTATTTTACTGGAATCTTGTGTTCTCTGAGCGTCTTTAATATTTCTTCGCTATGGTGTTTCTTAATGCCACCTTGTTAGGAATAACTTGTGCCCTATTATCCCTTCTACTTGTTGGTAGGATCTGGGGGTTTTTATAGCCGGGGATTTTCAGGTTCTACGATCCAGCTGCCATCACGGGATTTCAACAAGTATTGGTAGGTAATACGGGTACTGTAATGCACCCGAAATTTGGATAATTTAGGATGAAAATGATGTTATTATCCGAGCCCATGATAAAATTTGACATTAGAAAATGAATCTTGGAAGTTGGCTCAAGGCGAGTTTTGTTAGTGAGCGCAGGCCTTGGGAGAAACCCATCACGTGATCAGAGACGTCGAGAATATTCTCGGTCATTGAAAAGTGCCTTGCAACAAGGAAATTGCGCATAATATTACCAATTTATTGTTATAAAATATATCATTGGATATATGCATACAGCCAATGAGAGGAGGCTTTATGAAGCAGACATGGATTTTTACCTAGTTAATGTGATTAACTATGCCATTTATGCCCTATGTAACAATTTTTCTCCATTAAAAACTTAAAGAAAATTAAAAGAAGATGTAATTACTACTTTGAACGACGCAAATCGGAAGATTTCACCGTAATAAGGATTATTACAAGTGAGTGCCATTAATTGCGCGGCATTAACTATGGCGAAATTTTCAGACGAGCTGGAGGGGAGACGGCAGTCAAGAGCGTTCTTCTCTCGACAGACTTGGTAGCGAGAGGAAATTCATTCCCGTAGACAAGCTACAGTGCGAGGTCCTTCGAGACCATAGGCAGCGGTGCTACCGGCCAACATATAGAGAGATCCCCGCTTCAAATTAGGGTGAAGTTGAGCGGTGGACAATTTATTTTAATTACGGACAAGTGCTTTACTTAATCCAGATAAAAGTGTTTTTAGATTACTTATCCAGTGATAGAGTATAAGAAAGATTCAGTAAAATCGAGCGACAATTTTCCAAGTTATTTGAGACTTTGTGTCTCTGACAAAGTTGTTCAACTCATAGAAGGGAAATCATTTTAGTGTGGTGAGACTTCAACCCAGACGAGTCCACATAGCAGCTGAAAGTAAGTAAAGTGATATTACATAAAAATTGCAACTGTATTGTATTTGAACATTATAATGGCTGCTGACAATTATAATGAAGAAATAGTTCATGACTTTTTAAGAATGTCAGTGATGGTGTATTAAACTATTTCGCGTCAGGGATATATCAGGACAGAGTTGTGACTGCAACAATGGAACAACGTTAGAGTAACAATGACAAGATCTATAACATCTAGATAAACAGAATGCCGAGACAACAGGATGCATTAAGTACACTTCCATCCAGTATATTTAATGTATTTCCATGTACATTCATTCTCGACCATGAGCATATATAATCTTTCATTGACCAACCAAATGAACATCCCCATCTACGATAGCGAACCGACGTTCAACTTTCGAGTTTGTTCGGTAATAGTAGTGGTTTTTGGACAGTTCTATACCCTCCTCTCCTCACAAGATGGCGGCGGCGCGATATCTCTCGAACGCATGGTCGGATTTTGACGAATGAGGTGTCATTGAAGTCGGGCTGATACCCCCTTTCCAATGGATAACATATTTCACCTCAAAAATAAAACCTACTCCTACTAGGGGGTAAAATTGTAATTTTTAGAAAATCTCGCTTTTCAAGTGCAACATGTGAGAGTTTGAATGCCAATATGGAAGTAAACGTTGTTCCACACAAGAGACATGTGTACGGTGGAAAGCCACTATGAATTAACAAGCTTGTTTTTTGTTTTTACGCATGCCCACTCATAGCTTTTGTAAGAAGGTGGGCTTTTTAAAGATGGCAGCTGTAGTGTAACCTAACCTAACCCAACCCACGAGGGGTGATCAAAAAGTATTCCAAGCAGCGCTCGTCGATAGGCAAACCAATAATCAAAGAGGGGCATGTCAGGCCTTGAGGCGAGAGCCCCTTTTGATTGATCCCTGTTGATTTGTCCCTTTGGACTGGTCCCTGTTGACTAGCCCCTTTGGACGGGCCCATTTGAAGGGAGTCATTTTTGACGGATCCTTTTTGACAGGTCCTTTTTGACGGGTCCCTGTGGACGGGTCCTTGTTGATGAGTCCCTGTGGACGGGTCCCTGTAGACAGGTCCTTATGGACGGGTCCTTGTTGACGAGTCCCTGTGGACGGGTCCCTGTTGACGGGTCATTGTTGATGGGTCATTGTTGACAAGTCCCTGTTGACAGGTCATTGTTGACAGATCCTTGTGGACGAGTCCTTGTTGTTGAGTCCCTGTGGACGGGTCCCTGTCGACGGGTCCCTTTTGACTGATCCCTTTGGACCGGTCCCTTTGGACTGTTCCATGAATTTATCCAAATTGTACCAAAGGGCCTAACTACATTTTTTGTTAATATCTCACGGACCAATAAGGCTAGGGACTTGTATGAGGTATTGTAGGACTTGGGATGACGCCCCCTTTTTGAATGTATTTTTGAAATTTTGACAAAGGGCCTAACTGCACTTTTGTTAATATCTCGCGAACCAATCATGCTAGTGACTTGTATGAGGGGTCCTAGCAATTGGGGCGATGTCCCCCTTTGGGGGGGGGGTGAAACTATCCTGTTTAAAGAAGTCATTATTCTACGATTTCGATTTTTATTCAAGACTTCAGACTTTTTAGTCTAGAACATTCATTAAATTCATTTTATTTAAAATGAACTTGGGTGTTCTTTTTGTAAGAAGATATATATATTTAGGAGAAGAAATATCACGGTTATTTAAAATAATCCGACGATCTAAGCAAGCTACGTTCGTCGTGAATACTATGTGAAAGTGAATAGACATGAACATTCTTTTTGTAGAGTGATGCTATATTCAGTCAACGAGAAACTTATATTAAATAGGAGGAAGACTTGGCTCTTCATTAAACATAAATGAATAGACATATCTTTTGAAAGATAAATTATTCGATCTTAGCAAAGTATAGTTAAGACTTTTTCCAGTCATGATCGATCCTTATTGAGCGATAAGATAACACAGGATGTTATCTAGGCACAAGTGTAACGCTATGTTATGTGTCAACGTAGTTTTACAACTGTGCACTAATAAGAACGACCAGTAAGTGAAACATGTATATTTTTATTAAATATTTGGAGATATGGTGTCTTATGTCTGAGTAATATTGTTTAGTAAACCATGATAGATCTATTAATACCATTGTTTGAAGACACTAAATTAATTGTAGAACAGATATCGCTGTTCATTGATGTGTTGTATTGTTGAGGCAACAATAAGATCTAAAGCTAATAGAGAGCTATACCAGTACAGTAAAACCATTGTTAAAACAGGAGTGTTAATGACTTGTGAATTTTATAATGGAGTTATGGAGATTTTTGCCATAAATAAGTTGTTTGTTATACGAAGGAGATTTCCGTATTTAGTGTCATAATATACTGAGGATGTATAAGGGTAGCGTTATTGTATTTTGAAGAAAGTCAGTGAAGACTTTGCATGTAATTAGATCTGCGGCCTAGATGTCGTTTAGTTGGCCGAATTCCATTAAGAAAGTATATAATGTCCCTATTCTCTAAATTAATTATTAATTTTTATTTAACTGAATTAGAAGCAACGATGTACTTATCTTAACTGATCGGACATTGAGTTACCGATATTGACTTTTAAACATGATATGACAATTGTGGTCAAGCATTTCAAAGAAAGGATATAGTAATTATACTATAAGGAGAAGCGTTGCGAATGAAGCTAACGCGGTCATATCGCACGAGTATTAATCTTGGGAGCGATAGACGTCTGTATATATTGTGTAATTATTTTATTTTGTTTATATAAAGGGTTTTTGATATTTAATATTAATTATAATAATTAAATGTTTTAGTAGAGATTGTAGTTGAAAGGAGCGAATATTTTTGGAATGAGTGTTTGTTTTTAATTGTAAATATAGAATGAATGATAGCGTCGGTGGTCATGAACATCGATCGCGACTGTAAGAATGATTGTTTAAAGTATGAATTAGTTTAGAATGGAATTAGTCAGGTTATTACAGCTTTTGTAAGACATTATTTTGTGAAACGCCAAAGTTGCATTTACCGTTCATTTGCGAGCATTGTGTGTGTGCCAGTGTCAGCTATGACAGCTGGGGGTAAGCGAACCCGCTACTGTGCGAGGAGCGCGCGGTAAACAAATGAGTGGCAATCTAACACCTGTGCTACAGAGGCCAGTATAGAAGGCGCTGTCATAACAGTCCAGATATTTGTAGGCACGCGACCTGAAATATGTTTGGTATTTAATTGGAATGCACGCTTTCAAGGTGCAGTCGTATAAATTGTTTTGATTGTATTTTTAACACTAGGAGACGGTAGAAGCGTCTCGTAGATTCAACAGTTTAACCTGTATAAATGTAGGGAAGTTTTGTGTGTGCGTCAGTGGCGTGTATGTAGATTTAGATTTAGGGTTTTATGTAGTTTAGTAGTGTTATTTAGTCTTTATTAATAAATTTATATTTGTCTACACGTGTGTTTGATGTTAATTTATTTCTATGATGAGACATGTTATGGAACGCCATAATTTAGTTAGGATGTTTCTTTTTCCATCCTACATAGCCCCGAGAGAAATGCAGGTAGGTTTGCACACTTGCGTATAAAAGATAGTTATATCCATAACATGTTTCCAGCTTGCTGTGTATAATCTTGGAGAACTCTCTGGCGGAACAATGTTCACTTTTCAAAAATCCAACTTTGTTTCGGATGATCAGGGAGCACCTCCTTGATTTTTACGGGTACAGTACCATCCCGGCATTGCCCGAAGACGAAGTGGGAAACCACGGAAAACCACTTCAAGGATGGCCGAGGTGGGAATCGAACACCCTCTACTCATTTGGACCTCCCGAGGCTGAGTAGACCCCGAATTAAAATAAATTAATAAATAAATGAACACAATACCCCACAAGACTTTGCATTTAATTGTATAATACTGAAGAATGTTACAAGTTCATAATACAGTAATTCCAGTTTCCGTAACTAATGTTTGCTAGTTTTCATAATGACTCAAAATGTTTAAATGCTTCTCTTGAAAGAATTCACTTTTTTGATTTATGGCAGTCTGCCATGGTGGGGGGGAAGGTGCGATTGATTTACGCTGCTTCTCATCATACAACACGTACTGCATTCGTGTGTGTCTACAGTCTTCATAGTTCATATGGCATTTTACTGGAACCCTATTGGGTGAGTTGGTCGTGGTTGTTACGGCGAGGCTGCAGGCAGTCGCTCACATCCGGGGGGCGAGGAGGTTCGAATTCCCCTGCCGACAACCTTAAAGATGGTCTTCTGTGTTTTCCCATCTTCCTTCCAGGGAAATGCCAGTGTTGGTCGCTAACTATAGGCCACAGCCGCTACCTTCCAATTCCTCGTCCTTAAATTCACACTTTCCTCCCCAGACAACACTCAACACGCGACGGTACTTGTAGCTCAACCCCATGGGTGTCTGCATAGAAGCAGCTACAAACTCTAGCGAGCCGGAAATGTCCTCGGACACTCCCGGAACTAGAAGCCATATGCTAATACAGAAAAACAAAAAAATCCTCATATTAAACTGGTAATTTTATGTCAATTCGGGGATTACTGGCATGTTTACACTAATACTTTAGGCGGCTCCAGTGGCCTAGTTGGTAGCATGCAGAACTTCTACGCCCTAGGTCGCGGGTTCAAACCTGACGAAGTCGTCGGATTTTTTAAGAGCGTTAAAAATCCCCCTCAGTACGCCTTCCTTCGGAAGGGAAGTAAAGCCGGCGGTCCCATGTCATAGATTTATGCCATGTAAAAGAACCTTCCACTAATTACACATGTTTGAAGCTAAATTATAGGCTAGATTTGACTAACGCTCTTAGGTATCAACGTTCGTCACCAGGAGCCAACTGCGTTGGCATCAAGTAACTAAGTTCAGAATTAGTTGTTGTTGACGGTGACGTTTGGTAGCAAAAGTAGGGCCTACTTGAAAATTGAATGTCTGCAGTCCTTACTTGAATTAAAAACAGATATCACACTCTAATACAGTCATCACAATTACCACCGGTTATCAGACAGATTCTACACACACCCAAAGTACACGGGGCTACATGACCGCGTTGTCGCTGCCCCTAAAATGAGGTACCAACCAACCAACATTAATACTTCAACAGAGATACCCACTTCTTCCCATTGAACTACACTACAGTAAAGGTAAATAGAAAAACATAATACAGGGTCATTATGTGTGTGCGCGCCAGTAAACACGGCAAGCTAAGCCGGCTGTGACTAGCGCAGATCGCGGCCACACGCACCCGAACCTGCCGGCCGTCGGCGCCCACTATCACACTTTTACCAAACATGTTTAATAATGTGTACTTACAGAGCTCATAGGCGATGCTGAAAATGTCCTCCCTCTCTTGTAACACACACCTGACATCTTTTGGTGAATGAATGTCTTAACTCTTTTATTATTTACGGAGCCTGTTTCCTTGAATCGTTTAGCGAGCCTCCTAATTGTACTGGCATTAGGCACAGGTCTTCCTGGAAACTTTATTCAAAATTTTCGCCTGGTTTCAGAACAAGATTTTCTGCTTTTCATATATGAATTATGGATATACACACGTTTGCGCAATGTGAATTGGTGTCTAGGCATGACCAACAATCACAGTAATTACAATACTCACTAAACGTGCAACACTAACGGTTAAGCTTTGCAAATACACGCCCATATCAATGACAAAACACGATATGAGTCAGCGGATCACACCAACCGCCGCGCCGGCTGGACCGGGTGCGCGTGGCCGCGATCTACGCTAGTTACAGCCGGCTTAGCTTGCCATGTTTACTGGCGCGCACACACATAATGACCCCGTACTACACTTTAGGACTGCTCGTCTAATGACTAGAATGTAGCGAAATCCCGGCCAAGGCAAGAGACTATTGACCTTGGGGGATAGAAGGGCTATATTTATTATTATTATTATTATTATTATTATTATTATTATTATTATTATTATTATTATTATTATTATTATTATTATTATTAGACTGTTACAAATACTATTATTATATTTTATATATCCGTCTAATCACCCCGATTAAACCTATCTAGCTGATCTTGCATTCATGTCCTCCCAAAATCTCTTCATGTTCTCGCTATGTCAATTTCTACGCTTCTCCGTCCAGGTTGTTTTAAATACAATGTATGGGTGGTTTGATAATTGAATATTGTCAACTAGTTCTCTGAATTTAGATCTCTAGTATCATATCACTTGAGATGTCTATTTCCTGAAGGACTTTTTCAACTTCAAGCAGCCAGTTGTTCCCAACTTTCATTGAGAGAGTAAGATTAAGAATTCTTTAGTCAGCCTGTGATCACTCATTTTGAGAATATGCCCATAAAACTTCGAACATATTTTCCTGAAAGTGTCTGAAATTTTCTCTGAATGCTGATGAAGCTCCTGGAAATTCCTTTTCATCCAAATTCCCTCAGTGCAAAAAATAATAACCCCATGGTATATTCCATGGAATATACGTTTCGTTAGAGTCATCAGTCACTGCCCTTTGCTTTTCTTTCTTTTAATTAGTTCTTTTATTTCCCTCTTCGCAGACACCAACAGCGACCTTTCATGTATTCCTGTGTATTTCCCATGTCGCCTCTCAATAGCTTTCCAAGCAGTAACCTGTTGAAGCTTTGGACCCTGCAATTCAAAGAATTAATTCAATCCATGCAAGCAGATGGCATCCCTGTCGTTATCTACAAGCTCAATGAAGACTTTTATTCTGTGTATCTAAGCTGTGCAGTGTATACTTTCATTTTTGTTATGTTTTCAACTATGTATAGCTACTTTCCCCCCACCCCCTCCCTTCCCCTTGCTGCGCTGGCTAACGGAGTGTTTGAATTCCTCACTCACTTCTCTTCAAGTGAGGCTACGTGAAAGTTCAGTCCTCTCGTCAGGAGCCACATCTCCTTTACCCATTAGGTAGTTTGAAATCGACGCCATGTCGTAAAAGTTTGTGTAAAGGCTAGCCGGGAACCATCAACTACGCTGCAATGAGAAGATAAGTACCAATCTAAAGTGTTTTAACAACATTTTAAAGGATTTTAAACAATTCTGGAAGCTTTTAATGAACTTTATAGGCAGTGTTTAACTTTTGGCAATATTGTGCAATCTTCCAACTGTCCTCCTTGGGAAAATTCGCTGTCATGTTTAAGCTAAATAAGCTAGCTACTAAAAGTCATGAAACCTAGTACTTCTTGTACGAAATAAGGGGATACCTTCCCTACATCGAGGGAATTCTGCTAAACTCACCACTGTTTGAAAACATAACTTTGCTCCCTGCATGGGATTCCTGCTCGCCCTATTCAACTGTAATGAAATCTCTGGAAATTTCCATTCGCAATAGACTCCAAACTGTAAAAGACTATACTCAGCAACGTTAAATTACCGCTAACTTCCAATTTAAATCAATACTAATATAATAAAGCTGAAGAGTTTGAGTGTTTGTGTGTTTTTGTGTGTAAACGCGCTAATCTCTGGAAATACCAGTCGGATTCGAAAAATTATTTTTTTATATGAAAGCCAGATTCAGGCTATGTTAAATTTCGGACAGATCACTCCATTCCCTGCATTTAGGCCCTTTGGCACAAATCCACACCGTTTCACCGATCTGAACCAAAATTTGTACACTTACCCTTTGGAACCCTGCGAGTAACACTGTCTGCAAGAAATTTATGACAAACCAGTCCATTCCCTGCATTTAGGCCCTTTGGTAAAAATCTACACCTTTTCACCGATCTTAACCAAAATGTGTACACTTAGCCTTTTGAACCCTGCGAGTAACACTGTTTTCATGAAATTTCGGGTTGACCACTCCATTCCCTGCATTTATGCCCTTTGGCACAAATCTACACCGTTTCACCGATCTTGACCAAAATGTGTATACTTACCCTTTGGAACCCTGCGAGTAACACTGTCAGCATGAAATTTCGGACAAACCACTCCACTCCCTGCATTTAGGCCCTTTGGCACAAATCTACACCGTTTCATCGATATGAACCAAATTTCACATACTTACACTTTGGAACCTGACGAGTTACACTGTCTGCTTGACATTTCTGACAGACCACTCCGTTCCCTGCATTTAGATCTATTGGCACAAATCTACACCGTTTCACCGATATGAACCACAATTTGTACCCTTACCCTTTGAAACCCTGCGGGTGACACTGTCCACTTTAAATTTCGGACAGACCACTCCATTCCCTGCATTTAGGCCCTGTATCACAAATCTACACCGTTGCTCCTAATTGCGCCAAATTATACATACACTTTGCAACCCTGCTGGTAACACTGTCCACTTGATATTTTGGACAACGCTCTCCATTCCCTACATTTAGAATAACAAACAAACTGAACTTGAAAACCATGCATTAAGGCCCTAGAATCATTCATGTCCGTAGTAGTGTGACTGTAAGAGTATTTTAATAAGTCTATTGTTGACTGGCAATTCGAGCTGCATCACGTCACCCCTACCAGTGTTCTGGTGCAGAATTGCGAAAATAGATAAACCTTGCGTTGCTTATAAATTGCAGTCACGGGGCGTAATTAGTGCAAAAAGATATCTTTGATCCCTTAAAACAGGTACCATAATGAACATATTATGCATCTGTATAAGTGCAATGGTGTTGGTGCAATATTGAGGTTATCAGCGGCAATAAGCGTTGGTTCTTTCAAATTCACCTTAATTTATTTCGGAACTTATCGTTTGAGCGCTATGTGGCCATAAATGATACTATTGCTACCTCAGGAGCTCGGGACAGCAGAAGTTTTCCAAAGTGTTCTGATTATTTTCCTACGGCGCTATGCTATAAAAGACGACACTATTGGTCTCAGTAGTGGGATGATGGGAAAGCTGCTTCCCTTTTTATTGAGCCACCCTCGTATTTGCCCCGAACTTGATATCTCGCTAACCAAACATGGGATTAGAACATACAGGGTGTCCTAGCACTGCTAGTAATGCCCCCTACTTTCCTATAGGCTCTTTATTTGATTAAAAGACCAAAACTAAAAGGTCATTCGCGAGTAGTGGGGTAGTGTTGGTTTCCTGAAGTCGCGCTCGTGCTTGAATATGTATGCCTATGTTGGGAAAGGGTTAGGTGGTGGGGGAGGAGTAGGGTCGAGTGAGGGGTCGTTTAGATGGTATTTTTTCCGCTCTAGATGATGGTGAGGTTATTTTTTAAAAATGGATGGAATTGGGAAACGCCATTTGGGGTAAACATGTTGTTTTTTAACATTTTGGCGATGAATGTTTTTTTATACGCATGCGCACTTGAGGAGTTTTGTAAGAGGGCGGGCTTTTTAAATGATGATTTATTAATGAGTGTTTTTAATATGTATTGAAATAAACCAAAAAAACTAATAGGTCATCGGCTTTTGACTATCTCGCTAACCAATAATCGGATTTAAACCTATGAGGTGTCGTAGGACTCGTGGTGAACTCTCTTTTTCTATCGAAGGGGTATATTCACCCCAAAATAAAAACTATCCTTACCCGGGGGATGAAATAGTAATTTATTTTTGTATGCCTACGAACTTGGCGGTTTTTGTAAAAGAGCGGGCTTTTTAAATGATGATTTATAAATGAGTGTTTTTTAATATGTATTGAAATAAACCACAAAAAAAACTAATAGGTCATCGGCTTTTTACTATTTCGCTAACCAATAATCGGATTTAAACGTATGAGGTGTCGTAGGAATCGTGGTGAACTCTCTTTTTCTATCGAAGGGGTATATCCACACTAAAATAAAAACTACCCTTACCCGGGGGTTGAAATAGTAATATTTTTTGTGTGTGCGCGCACGGACGGCTTTTGTTAAAAGGACCTAACTACACGTTTGTTAATATTTTGTGAACCCCTCATGGGATTTTGCCATAGGCAGTATCCTAACCCTGGGGGTGACGCCCCGTTTTTGAATGTAGGATTCATTTTTGTCGAAAGGGCCTAACGACACTTTTGTTCATATCTCGCGAACCAATCATGCTAGGGACTTGTATGAGGGGTCCTAGCACTTGGGGCAATATTCCCTGTTTGGGGGTGAAACTACCCCCTAAAATTGAAAAATCCCTATCTTGGAAACGAAGAACCCTAAAATTAGGTGTGATAGCTTAAAAAATAGGGGATGATATGGGCTTTTACCTCGATTGATCATTTCACCCCTAAAACAGTAAATAGTCATGTTATGGGGAAAAAACGTGTTAAACACCTAAAAATGATAAATGAACCTAAGATATTTTGTTTTTGATGAAAAATAGCAGGGGGTGAAACTACCCCCCAAAATTGAAAAATCCATATCTCGGAAACGAAGAAGCCTAAAATTAGGTGTGATAGCTTAAAAAATAGGGGATGATATGGGCTTTTACCTCGATTGATCATTTCACCCCTAAAACAGTAAATAGTCATGTTATGGGGAAAAAACGTGTTAAACACCTAAAAATGATAAATGAACCTAAGATCTTTTGTTTTTGATGAAAAATAGCAGGGGGGTGAAACTACCCCCCAAAATTGAAAAATCCATATCTAGGAAACGAAGAAGCCTAAAATTAGGTGTGATAGCTTAAAAAATAGGGGATGATATGGGCTTTTACCTCGATTGATCATTTCACCCCTAAAACAGTAAATAGTCATGTTATGGGGAAAAAACGTGTTAAACACCTAAAAATGATAAATGAACCTAAGATCTTTTGTTTTTGATGAAAAATAGCAGAGGGGGTGAAACTACCCCCCAAAATTGAAAAATCCATATCTCGGAAACGAAGAATCCTAAAATTAGGTGTGATAGCTTAAAAAATAGGGGATGATATGGGCTTTTACCTCGATGGATCATTTCACTCCTAAAACAGTAAATAGTCATGTTATGGGGGAAAAAACGTGTTAAACACCTAAAAATGATAAATGAACATAAGATCTTTTGTTTTTGATGAAAAATAGCAGGGGGGTGAAACTACCCCCCAAAATTGAAAAATCCCTATCTCGGAAACGAAGAAGCCTAAAATTAGGTGTGATAGCTTAAAAAATAGGTCATGATATACGCTTTTACCTGGATAGGTCATTTCACCCCTAAAACAGCAAATAGTCATGTTATGAGGAAAAATGTGTTATACACCTAAAAGCATAAGCATCTTTGTGAAACCATGCTTTAATGGACATGTGTATGGAGGATGATTGTTATTATTATTATTAGGTAATTATGGATTAATGTGTGTATAGATAACTAACCTGTGGGGAGCGTGATGGCGCAGGTGCTTAGCTGCTCGTCTTTACCCGGACGGCTGGGGTTCAAATCCCGGTGACAGCGGGGGTTGGAATTTTCACTCGAAAAATCACGTGGCGTCAGGAAGGGCATTCGGCCTTAAATCCCGGGCCAAAACCAAAATGAGCCTGGTTGGCTCCGGCGACTCAAACTAATTGGGAAAAGCCGAAGAAAGAAAGGTAACTCACTAGTATTAGTAAACATTGGTTGGAGGTGTTGAAGAAGTCATGATGGCCAACCCTTTGCTAAAAAGTTTTACCTGTATATCCTGTTGCAGTCTTTAGAAAAAAAATCGAACCGGGGCCTCTGTGGTGACAGTGGAGCTATATTCATGATGATTTTTAAACAAATATACGCTTGCCTACTACCGCTGTGTTGAATCTGCACAGAGACACTGGCTATGGTTTGTCTAGTGTGTGCCTTGGCGATAACAGCACAGCGACCTTGTCAGTAAGTTTCATATTACTCATTTGCTTGATAGCGGACGTGCTCTGCACATGACTAGATCGTTGTTAGGTTTGACAAAGGCTTAGTGAAGCTTATGGCAACCTTGAAATGAATGTCATGGTATAGTCGGGGTTGGAAGCCAAGACCTTAGGGTTGACAACCAAGTAGGTTAACCACTACACGGTGAGATGGTCAAATAATAATGTAACAGAACATATAGAAACGTTTTCTATAGTTTAACGAATTGCCATACCATGAGAGGTGTAGGTAATGGAAATTGAATCCTTAGCTGATGATTATACTACTTTTCCATGCCCACGTATAAGCTATCATGGTAGAAAAAGAATGGTATGGCTTGTTTTAAACGGAGAATAATAATTGTGTTTACAGTGAAACACAAATCTGAATTTAAAATAATTAATTTAAAATTATCTAATTTAAAATTAACTAATTTAAAATTAGTTTAGTACGCTGAAGTTAAAATGAATAATGATCACGTTACAGACAGCCAGTTTCAAAGCCATGAGAACTAAGTGAACAAAGTATAAAATTCATGAGCCAGTGAGGAATTCAACATGCTGTCCTTTGGACAAGAGAGAAGCGTTCTACAGCGACCCTCAATGGTTTGGGTCATCGTAAAGATGAAAATTAAATCTAAGCTATATACTAGAAGAAGAAATGGAAAACAATTGGTCAAATAAATGACAGAAGGAATAAAAAATGGCCCTCAACCCTCAAGCATAAGGATTGAGGGAGTTGGAAGGAAGGAGAGCCATGAAAGGCAGATAAAAAGTATAATAGGAGTGGCTTTGCCCCAGAGGTAATGGAGGAAAACTGGACTCAGCTCAGAAATCCCTTGGGGTCGCCATCTTCCAAACTGATCAGCCCTTGAGGGGGGTAGCCATAGGCAGAGTGCACCGCAAGTGGTGGGGCTATATACACCCTTCCTTTTTGAGGGGGCTTGAGCAAAAGACAGGAAATAACATGAAAATAAAAACAAGGCTGCCTCCTCACACTAGTAGGATATCAGAAAAAATAAATAAACAAGGGCCAATGAAGTTTCAAAAGGAAGAGACTCCCTAGGCCTCGGATACTCTAATCATGTTGGGCTCGGTAGAGAACAAGAGTTGAGCAAGTGTGGTCGACGGGAAATAAGACAGAGAGGAGCCTAGCACAAGTTAGTGGAAGCAATGACGGTCTCAGCTGGGACTTCGTGATCGTCAACCTACATGACACTAGATATAACGCCCAGGGGTGGAATTAAAGACCTCTATTGTTTTATATCACTGGCTTTTAAGAACGCTAACACATGGCATGCCTTATAATGCAATACTGGTCCTAGGGTATGCAAAAATTGTATTAGAAACTCAGCTAATAATAGTGTGCTTGCCCATGATTTACCTTAAATTTTCCTAAAATTCACTACATTTTCCGCAAATTGACCAAATGACACAACATTCCAGAAAAATTCAACAAATGACTACCAGATTTATTGAAATTTCATTGATTTACCTAAGCATGGTTTAAACTATCTCAAATTCATATAAAATTAGACGAATATAGATGAAAATTCACTAAAATTTACAGAATTTAGCCAAGTGGTGTACAAACCATGACATTTATCCAATTTTTATTAAAATTGACTACATGTACTCGAAAATTCCATAATATTCCCTTTACATGTATGCTTTTTGTTGTTGTTGTTGTTGTTGTTTCGTTTACCACACTCCCTGTAGACAAACACCTCAACATGACTTTCTCCTAGACTAGGAGCTTCACATTCGACATGATAGCTGAGTTTCATTTCCCATAAACTTGTCTCTGAGGTGGGTGTCAGGAAAAGGCATGCAGCTGTAAAAACCACACCCTCACGTAGACTTTCATAACCTCTTACGTTGAGGTTCCTTACACTAACGACATTAAATGATTGAACGGTTTCCTTTTCACGATTCCTGTCTATACTTTCCTCTTTAAGGTTGCAAGATGTTTGCAAGATTCCTAAAATGCAATTAAATGTAATAAATACCTTAAGATGGTTTCATTTGTTTAATGATATGATGTTGATGGTGGATATATACGTTAAGACTAATTTTTGTTAGGTCTTGACTGGCCTTGCAATTAGAAATTGACAAACCAAACATGGGTTATCTACCAGGGGAACACTTTGACCACTATATTGGTTATTGACCAGTAAGTACAGTTCTAGTAATGAGACAGAAATCCAACACAAACAATGAGCGCGCAATGCGGTGGAGATTGGTACCACGATGTACTGTCGGTTATGTAGCTATGTGGAATGTACATCACATATGGTTTACTTGAAGGTTTGGAGGTTTCATTAAAGATATTTCTACAATAAACCATTTTCAAATGGCCATTCGTTGGTGTGAAAATATTTATTATATGGTATTTTATGAAAACAATTATGATTTATAAAAAAAATTATATGTTTACTGTATTCTTATTTAATGTAAGCACTGGAGGCACTATCGACCAAAATACAGTACTATCTGGAATGTATATTGCATACTTGAAGGTTTGGTGATCCCATTAAAGGTATTCCTACAATAAATGATTTTTAAGTTCTCGTTTTATGGCATGATTATTTAATATATGCTATTTGCTAATAGGATTTGACACTGGAATTATTTTACAAGTAGTTATTTTAATGACCAACAGAGTTTAATGTTAACAAGGCACAGCTCTATTTGAAATTTTGAATAACATGTTGCATGTTATACATTATATGCAACTACTGTAAGGCTTGTGATTTTTAAAATGCCTTTATCCCTATATTAATCACCCAGTTTGCAATACTGATAACTGCAATGTTACTGAAAAAAAATTGAAACAAAACAAAAAACCGGCATTGAAAAACCAAAAAGTGGTTGAGCATATATATAGTGGGGAAAAGAAAAGTTTTGTAAACACTAATGTCCAACAAAACTAATTAAATCAGTAACTGTCAGGGTGGCCGAGTGGTTAAGGCGTTTGACTTAAGATCAAATTTCCAAATATATAAGGAAGCAAGGGTTCGAATCCCTTCCCTGACATAACTATTGCTTGAACATGCAAGAAAACAAGAAATATACACAAACTATGTTTATCAATTTAATCATTTTTTGTTTACAAGAGATAGACACACACAATACAGCTCTTTTGGTTTATCATTTCTTTTAAACATAACACTTGTTGAAAATTATTTTTTAGGGGATGGGGGTGTTGCTACGTTGACCCATCACACGATAATAGCAGCTTTACGAAGTTCATTTTCTATATTTAATAGCTCTTTCTCATAACCAATATGACCAAGCTGTTTACAGGCATGCAAGAGCTGTAGACGTTCGACTAATATATTAGGATCGTTCCATTTACTATTTTTTATGAATGGTTTCAGAATCTCGGGAAGCAGTTCATCATTATCACCATTAATATGATTATCATCATCATTATTATAATCATTTTCATAATGATGATCATTATCATCGTTATCATTACCATGATAATTTCCACCTGTGTCCACAGTCTGTTCAATGGTTTGAGTTGTCTTTGATAGTGTTGAAAGCTTCTTTTTAGATGTGCTAGAATGCTTTAACATTGTTATGTTATTATTACCACTATTACCTACTAACTTTCTGATGGGGTATATTGTCTCTGATAGGGTTGAGGGCTTTTGAGATGTGGGTGCATGTCTGAACATGGGTTTCACAGGAGGTGTTAAAGGTTTCTCATTAAACAACTCGCTAACAGCATGAGTGCGTTGTAGTGTATTAATCTTGAGGTTAATATTATCTTGAGCAGTACTATCTTTCTCTTGGACTTGGTTTCTTGCTTTGGTTTGGGTTTTCCTTACATTTAGACTAGCGTGATTATTAAGTTTACATTCATGATTGTTTGAAGAAAGTACGTCCAATTCTTTTGTTTTAAGCATTCCTCGACACTGTTTCGATCGTTGCTTTGAACAGCGCCAAATAACAGTTCCATTTTTATTGCTTCGTTTCACAATATATGAATATCCTTTATAGTATGCATAAGGCTTACCATACCTAGTCACTGATACTTCCATATCAACTGTCAAGCACAAACTAATCTCTAGTAAAGACAACTTGGTAATAACAACAATAGTTTAATGTGGGAGCATATATACATGCAAAAAGTGGGAGCAAAGGTGGGGGGTAAAAAGTGGGAGCAAAAGTGGTAGCAAATGTGGGAGAAAAAAATAACTGTGAGCAAAAAGTGGGAGCAAATATGGGATCAAATGTGGGAGCAAAGCAATTATAAAAAAAAGTGGGAGCAAATATGCTAACAAATATGTCAACAAATATACCAGCAAAAGTAAATACACAAGTCAAGATAGATTAAAGTGCAAAGAAAATATGAAAGCAAATATGAGAGCAAAAAGGGTGATTTTCTAAAACAACTAGACATAACAAACTTAGTCATAACCTAACCTCACCTAACCTAACCTCACCTCACCTAACCTAACCTAACCTCACCTCACCTAACTTCACCTAACCTAACCTAACCTAACCTATCCTAACCTAACCTAACCTAAACTAACCTCACCTAACCTAACCTCACCTCACCTAACTTCACCTAACCTAACCTAACCTAACCTAACTTCACCTAACCTAACTTGAGTGAACTTTACCTAACCTAACCCATCATAACTTCACCTAACCTAACTTTACCTAATCTAACTTCACCTAACCTAACTTTCAACTCTCAGATCAAAATTAAATTCTAGGCATAGTTGAGTTGGAAGCCAAGACTTCAGGGATAACACACAAGTATACTAGCCACTACACCGCAAAATAGGCAAATTATCATGCAACACAACATAAAGTAAAAGTTTCCTGTAGTGTAACTCATTGGCTGTCAACCATAGTTTGGGAATTCAAACCCAAGACCTCAGGACTTTTGTTTTGAACATTATCAGAAATATTATTCCATTTACATTTTGCTGCTGCTGCTTATAGTTATAAGAGTTGGCATTAATATGGAAAGCAAAAAAAAAATGTGGGAGCAAAAAGTGGGAGGAAAACGTGTAAGCAGAAGTGGGAGCAAATATGGGAGCAGAAAGTGGGAGCAAATGTGAAAGCAAAAGTGGGAGCAAAAAGAGCAAGCAAAAGTGAGTGCACAAAGTATGAGCAAAATGTGTGAGTAAAAAGTGGGGGGCAAATGTGGTGTTTTACTAAAACAATCTCCCCTAACCTAACCTAAACTAACTTCACCCAACCTAATTTCACCTAACCTAACTTCACCTAACCTAACCTTCCAACTCTCAGATCAAAAATTAAATTCTGGCCATAGTCGAGTTGGAACCCAAAACCTCTGGGATAACACTCAAGTATACTAGCCACTACATCGCGAAATGGGCAAATTATCATGCAACACATCACAAAAATAAAAAGTTTTCTATAGTGTAACTCATTGGCTGACAATCATAGTTGAGAATTCAAACCCAAGACCTCAGGACTTTTGTTTTGAACATTATCAGAAATATTATTCCATTTACATTTTGCTGTTGCTTATAGTTATAAGAGTTGGCATTAATATGGGAGCAAAAGTAAAAGCAAAAAGTGGGTGCAAGCATGGCTGGTTGTAGAGACTTTCATATCAACAAATACACATAAATTAAATTTTAGTAAAGTGACTTGGCTGATAATAATAATAATATTAACAGTTTAAAAAAAATTCAAGGGGATTGATGTTTTTCAGGATGTAATTTCCAAAGTACTGTCAAGAATAATAATTACATGAACAGATTCCAAGAACTCTAGAGTGCTTTTAAGGTTAATGATTGGCTAGGAGTGAGATAGAGCTAGCTAACCTAAGTTAACCTCAGCTCAGTAAACCTAACCTTGTCACATGGCATGTTCTACAAGTATAGACTTGCTTTGAGACTGGCTATGACGTCACAGATGAATGGCGGTGGGAGGCTGGACGTGACTTTTTATTATCCAAAAAACATTTTCCTTTTTGCCAGCCTCCCACCGCCATTCATCTGTGACGTCATAGCCAGTCTCAAAGCAAGTCTATACTTGTAGAACATGCCATGTGACAAGGTTAGGTTTACTGAGCTGAGGTTAACTTAGGTTAGCTAGCTCTATCTCACTCCTAGCCAATCATTAACCTTAAAAGCACTCTAGAGTTCTTGGAATCTGTTCATGTAATTATTATTCTTGACAGTACTTTGGAAATTACATCCTGAAAAACATCAATCCCCTTGAATTTTTTTTAAACTGTTAATATTATTATTATTATCAGCCAAGTCACTTTACTAAAATTTAATTTATGTGTATTTGTTGATATGAAAGTCTCTACAACCAGCCATGCTTGCACCCACTTTTTGCTTTTACTTTTGCTCCCATATTAATGCCAACTCTTATAACTATAAGCAACAGCAAAATGTAAATGGAATAATATTTCTGATAATGTTCAAAACAAAAGTCCTGAGGTCTTGGGTTTGAATTCTCAACTATGATTGTCAGCCAATGAGTTACACTATAGAAAACTTTTTATTTTTGTGATGTGTTGCATGATAATTTGCCCATTTCGCGATGTAGTGGCTAGTATACTTGAGTGTTATCCCAGAGGTTTTGGGTTCCAACTCGACTATGGCCAGAATTTAATTTTTGATCTGAGAGTTGGAAGGTTAGGTTAGGTGAAGTTAGGTTAGGTGAAATTAGGTTGGGTGAAGTTAGTTTAGGTTAGGTTAGGGGAGATTGTTTTAGTAAAACACCACATTTGCCCCCCACTTTTTACTCACACATTTTGCTCATACTTTGTGCACTCACTTTTGCTTGCTCTTTTTGCTCCCACTTTTGCTTTCACATTTGCTCCCACTTTCTGCTCCCATATTTGCTCCCACTTCTGCTTACACGTTTTCCTCCCACTTTTTGCTCCCACATTTTTTTTTTTTTTGCTTTCCATATTAATGCCAACTCTTATAACTATAAGCAGCAGCAGCAAAATGTAAATGGAATAATATTTCTGATAATGTTCAAAACAAAAGTCCTGAGGTCTTGGGTTTGAATTCCCAAACTATGGTTGACAGCCAATGAGTTACACTACAGGAAACTTTTACTTTATGTTGTGTTGCATGATAATTTGCCTATTTTGCGGTGTAGTGGCTAGTATACTTGTGTGTTATCCCTGAAGTCTTGGCTTCCAACTCAACTATGCCTAGAATTTAATTTTGATCTGAGAGTTGAAAGTTAGGTTAGGTGAAGTTAGATTAGGTAAAGTTAGGTTAGGTGAAGTTATGATGGGTTAGGTTAGGTAAAGTTCACTCAAGTTAGGTTAGGTGAAGTTAGGTTAGGTTAGGTTAGGTTAGGTGAAGTTAGGTGAGGTGAGGTTAGGTTAGGTGAGGTTAGTTTAGGTTAGGTTAGGTTAGGATAGGTTAGGTTAGGTTAGGTTAGGTGAAGTTAGGTGAGGTGAGGTTAGGTTAGGTTAGGTGAGGTGAGGTTAGGTTAGGTGAGGTTAGGTTATGACTAAGTTTGTTATGTCTAGTTGTTTTAGAAAATCACCCTTTTTGCTCTCATATTTGCTTTCATATTTTCTTTGCACTTTAATCTATCTTGACTTGTGTATTTACTTTTGCTGGTATATTTGTTGACATATTTGTTAGCATATTTGCTCCCACTTTTTTTTATAATTGCTTTGCTCCCACATTTGATCCCATATTTGCTCCCACTTTTTGCTCACAGTTATTTTTTTCTCCCACATTTGCTACCACTTTTGCTCCCACTTTTTACCCCCCACCTTTGCTCCCACTTTTTGCATGTATATATGCTCCCACATTAAACTATTGTTGTTATTACCAAGTTGTCTTTACTAGAGATTAGTTTGTGCTTGACAGTTGATATGGAAGTATCAGTGACTAGGTATGGTAAGCCTTATGCATACTATAAAGGATATTCATATATTGTGAAACGAAGCAATAAAAATGGAACTGTTATTTGGCGCTGTTCAAAGCAACGATCGAAACAGTGTCGAGGAATGCTTAAAACAAAAGAATTGGACGTACTTTCTTCAAACAATCATGAATGTAAACTTAATAATCACGCTAGTCTAAATGTAAGGAAAACCCAAACCAAAGCAAGAAACCAAGTCCAAGAGAAAGATAGTACTGCTCAAGATAATATTAACCTCAAGATTAATACACTACAACGCACTCATGCTGTTAGCGAGTTGTTTAATGAGAAACCTTTAACACCTCCTGTGAAACCCATGTTCAGACATTGCACCCACATCTCAAAAGCCCTCAACCCTATCAGAGACAATATACCCCATCAGAAAGTTAGTGGGGAAAGGTAATAGTGGTAATAATAACATAACAATGTTAAAGCATTCTAGCACATCTAAAAGAAGCTTTCAACACTATCAAAGACAACTCAAACCATTGAACAGACTGTGGACACAGGTGGAAATTATCATGGTAATGATAACGATGATAATGATCATCATTATGAAAATGATTATAATAATGATGATGATAATCATATTAATGGTGATAATGATGAACTGCTTCCCGAGATTATGAAACCATTCATAAAAAATAGTAAATGGAACGATCCTAATATATTAGTCGAACGTCTACAGCTCTTGCATGCCTGTAAACAGCTTGGTCATATTGGTTATGAGAAAGAGCTATTAAATATAGAAAATGAACTTCGTAAAGCTGCTATTATCGTGTGATGGGTCAACGTAGCAACACCCCCATCCCCTAAAAAATAATTTTCAACAAGTGTTATGTTTAAAAGAAATGATAAACCAAAAGAGCTGTATTGTGTGTGTCTATCTCTTGTAAACAAAAAATGATTAAATTGATAAACATAGTTTGTGTATATTTCTTGTTTTCTTGCATGTTCAAGCAATAGTTATGTCAGGGAAGGGATTCGAACCCTTGCTTCCTTATATATTTGGAAATTTGATCTTAAGTCAAACGCCTTAACCACTCGGCCACCCTGACAGTTACTGATTTAATTAGTTTTGTTGGACATTAGTGTTTACAAAACTTTTCTTTTCCCCACTATATATATGCTCAACCACTTTTTGGTTTTTCAATGCCGGTTTTTTGTTTTGTTTCAATTTTTTTTTCAGTAACATTGCAGTTATCAGTATTGCAAACTGGGTGATTAATATAGGGATAAAGGCATTTTAAAAATCACAAGCCTTACAGTAGTTGCATATAATGTATAACATGCAACATGTTATTCAAAATTTCAAATAGAGCTGTGCCTTGTTAACATTAAACTCTGTTGGTCATTAAAATAACTACTTGTAAAATAATTCCAGTGTCAAATCCTATTAGCAAATAGCATATATTAAATAATCATGCCATAAAACGAGAACTTAAAAATCATTTATTGTAGGAATACCTTTAATGGGATCACCAAACCTTCAAGTATGCAATATACATTCCAGATAGTACTGTATTTTGGTCGATAGTGCCTCCAGTGCTTACATTAAATAAGAATACAGTAAACATATAATTTTTTTTATAAATCATAATTGTTCTCATAAAATACCATATAATAAATATTTTCACACCAACGAATGGCCATTTGAAAATGGTTTATTGTAGAAATATCTTTAATGAAACCTCCAAACCTTCAAGTAAACCATATGTGATGTACATTCCACATAGCTACATAACCGACAGTACATCGTGGTACCAATCTCCACCGCATTGCGCGCTCATTGTTTGTGTTGGATTTCTGTCTCATTACTAGAACTGTACTTACTGGTCAATAACCAATATAGTGGTCAAAGTGTTCCCCTGGTAGATAACCCATGTTTGGTTTGTCAATTTCTAATTGCAAGGCCAGTCAAGACCTAACAAAAATTAGTCTTAACGTATATATCCACCATCAACATCATATCATTAAACAAATGAAACCATCTTAAGGTATTTATTACATTTAATTGCATTTTAGGAATCTTGCAAACATCTTGCAACCTTAAAGAGGAAAGTATAGACAGGAATCGTGAAAAGGAAACCGTTCAATCATTTAATGTCGTTAGTGTAAGGAACCTCAACGTAAGAGGTTATGAAAGTCTACGTGAGGGTGTGGTTTTTACAGCTGCATGCCTTTTCCTGACACCCACCTCAGAGACAAGTTTATGGGAAATGAAACTCAGCTATCATGTCGAATGTGAAGCTCCTAGTCTAGGAGAAAGTCATGTTGAGGTGTTTGTCTACAGGGAGTGTGGTAAACGAAACAACAACAACAACAACAACAAAAAGCATACATGTAAAGGGAATATTATGGAATTTTCGAGTACATGTAGTCAATTTTAATAAAAATTGGATAAATGTCATGGTTTGTACACCACTTGGCTAAATTCTGTAAATTTTAGTGAATTTTCATCTATATTCGTCTAATTTTATATGAATTTGAGATAGTTTAAACCATGCTTAGGTAAATCAATGAAATTTCAATAAATCTGGTAGTCATTTGTTGAATTTTTCTGGAATGTTGTGTCATTTGGTCAATTTGCGGAAAATGTAGTGAATTTTAGGAAAATTTAAGGTAAATCATGGGCAAGCACACTATTATTAGCTGAGTTTCTAATACAATTTTTGCATACCCTAGGACCAGTATTGCATTATAAGGCATGCCATGTGTTAGCGTTCTTAAAAGCCAGTGATATAAAACAATAGAGGTCTTTAATTCCACCCCTGGGCGTTATATCTAGTGTCATGTAGGTTGACGATCACGGAGTCCCAGCTGAGACCGTCATTGCTTCCACTAACTTGTGCTAGGCTCCTCTCTGTCTTATTTCCTGTCGACCACACTTGCTCAACTCTTGTTCTCTACCGAGCCCAACATGATTAGAGTATCCGAGGCCTAGGGAGTCTCTTCCTTTTGAAACTTCATTGGCCCTTGTTTATTTATTTTTTCTGATATCCTACTAGTGTGAGGAGGCAGCCTTGTTTTTATTTTCATGTTATTTCCTGTCTTTTGCTCAAGCCCCCTCAAAAAGGAAGGGTGTATATAGCCCCACCACTTGCGGTGCACTCTGCCTATGGCTACCCCCCTCAAGGGCTGATCAGTTTGGAAGATGGCGACCCCAAGGGATTTCTGAGCTGAGTCCAGTTTTCCTCCATTACCTCTGGGGCAAAGCCACTCCTATTATACTTTTTATCTGCCTTTCATGGCTCTCCTTCCTTCCAACTCCCTCAATCCTTATGCTTGAGGGTTGAGGGCCATTTTTTATTCCTTCTGTCATTTATTTGACCAATTGTTTTCCATTTCTTCTTCTAGTATATAGCTTAGATTTAATTTTCATCTTTACGATGACCCAAACCATTGAGGGTCGCTGTAGAACGCTTCTCTCTTGTCCAAAGGACAGCATGTTGAATTCCTCACTGGCTCATGAATTTTATACTTTGTTCACTTAGTTCTCATGGCTTTGAAACTGGCTGTCTGTAACGTGATCATTATTCATTTTAACTTCAGCGTACTAAACTAATTTTAAATTAGTTAATTTTAAATTAGATAATTTTAAATTAATTATTTTAAATTCAGATTTGTGTTTCACTGTAAACACAATTATTATTCTCCGTTTAAAACAAGCCATACCATTCTTTTTCTACCATGATAGCTTATACGTGGGCATGGAAAAGTAGTATAATCATCAGCTAAGGATTCAATTTCCATTACCTACACCTCTCATGGTATGGCAATTCGTTAAACTATAGAAAACGTTTCTATATGTTCTGTTACATTATTATTTGACCATCTCACCGTGTAGTGGTTAACCTACTTGGTTGTCAACCCTAAGGTCTTGGCTTCCAACCCCGACTATACCATGACATTCATTTCAAGGTTGCCATAAGCTTCACTAAGCCTTTGTCAAACCTAACAACGATCTAGTCATGTGCAGAGCACGTCCGCTATCAAGCAAATGAGTAATATGAAACTTACTGACAAGGTCGCTGTGCTGTTATCGCCAAGGCACACACTAGACAAACCATAGCCAGTGTCTCTGTGCAGATTCAACACAGCGGTAGTAGGCAAGCGTATATTTGTTTAAAAATCATCATGAATATAGCTCCACTGTCACCACAGAGGCCCCGGTTCGATTTTTTTTCTAAAGACTGCAACAGGATATACAGGTAAAACTTTTTAGCAAAGGGTTGGCCATCATGACTTCTTCAACACCTCCAACCAATGTTTACTAATACTAGTGAGTTACCTTTCTTTCTTCGGCTTTTCCCAATTAGTTTGAGTCGCCGGAGCCAACCAGGCTCATTTTGGTTTTGGCCCGGGATTTAAGGCCGAATGCCCTTCCTGACGCCACGTGATTTTTCGAGTGAAAATTCCAACCCCCGCTGTCACCGGGATTTGAACCCCAGCCGTCCGGGTAAAGACGAGCAGCTAAGCACCTGCGCCATCACGCTCCCCACAGGTTAGTTATCTATACACACATTAATCCATAATTACCTAATAATAATAATAACAATCATCCTCCATACACATGTCCATTAAAGCATGGTTTCACAAAGATGCTTATGCTTTTAGGTGTATAACACATTTTTCCTCATAACATGACTATTTGCTGTTTTAGGGGTGAAATGACCTATCCAGGTAAAAGCGTATATCATGACCTATTTTTTAAGCTATCACACCTAATTTTAGGCTTCTTCGTTTCCGAGATAGGGATTTTTCAATTTTGGGGGGTAGTTTCACCCCCCTGCTATTTTTCATCAAAAACAAAAGATCTTATGTTCATTTATCATTTTTAGGTGTTTAACACGTTTTTTCCCCCATAACATGACTATTTACTGTTTTAGGAGTGAAATGATCCATCGAGGTAAAAGCCCATATCATCCCCTATTTTTTAAGCTATCACACCTAATTTTAGGATTCTTCGTTTCCGAGATATGGATTTTTCAATTTTGGGGGGTAGTTTCACCCCCTCTGCTATTTTTCATCAAAAACAAAAGATCTTAGGTTCATTTATCATTTTTAGGTGTTTAACACGTTTTTTCCCCATAACATGACTATTTACTGTTTTAGGGGTGAAATGATCAATCGAGGTAAAAGCCCATATCATCCCCTATTTTTTAAGCTATCACACCTAATTTTAGGCTTCTTCGTTTCCTAGATATGGATTTTTCAGTTTTGGGGGGTAGTTTCACCCCCCTGCTATTTTTCATCAAAAACAAAAGATCTTAGGTTCATTTATCATTTTTAGGTGTTTGACACGTTCTTTCCCCATAACATGACTATTTACTGTTTTAGGGGTGAAATGATCAATCGAGGTAAAAGCCCATATCATCCCCTATTTTTTAAGCTATCACACCTAATTTTAGGCTTCTTCGTTTCCGAGATATGGATTTTTCAATTTTGGGGGGTAGTTTCACCCCCTGCTATTTTTCATCAAAAACAAAATATCTTAGGTTCATTTATCATTTTTAGGTGTTTAACACGTTTTTTCCCCATAACATGACTATTTACTGTTTTAGGGGTGAAATGATCAATCGAGGTAAAAGCCCATATCATCCCCTATTTTTTAAGCTATCACACCTAATTTTAGGGTTCTTCGTTTCCAAGATAGGGATTTTTCAATTTTAGGGGGTAGTTTCACCCCCAAACAGGGAATATTGCCCCAAGTGCTAGGACCCCTCATACAAGTCCCTAGCATGATTGGTTCGCGAGATATGAACAAAAGTGTCGTTAGGCCCTTTCGACAAAAATGAATCCTACATTCAAAAATGGGGCGTCACCCCCAGGGTTAGGATACTGCCTATGGCAAAATCCCATGAGGGGTTCAGAAAATATTAACAAACGTGTAGTTAGGTCCTTTTAACAAAAGCCGTCCGTGCGCGCACACACAAAAAATATTACTATTTCAACCCCCGGGTAAGGGTAGTTTTTATTTTAGTGTGGATATACCCCTTCGATAGAAAAAGAGAGTTCACCACGATTCCTACGACACCTCATACGTTTAAATCCGATTATTGGTTAGCGAAATAGTAAAAAGCCGATGACCTATTAGTTTTTTTTTTTTTGTTTATTTCAATACATATTAAAAAACACTCATTTATAAATCATCATTTAAAAAGCCCGCTCTTTTACAAAAACCGCCAAGTTCGTAGGCATACAAAAATAAATTACTATTTCATCCCCCGGGTAAGGGTAGTTTTTATTTTGGGGTGAATATACCCCTTCGATAGAAAAAGAGAGTTCACCACGAGTCCTACGACACCTCATAGGTTTAAATCCGATTATTGGTTAGCGAGATAGTCAAAAGCCGATGACCTATTAGTTTTTTTGGTTTATTTCAATACATATTAAAAACACTCATTAATAAATCATCATTTAAAAAGCCCGCCCTCTTACAAAACTCCTCAAGTGCGCATGCGTATAAAAAAACATTCATCGCCAAAATGTTAAAAAACAACATGTTTACCCCAAATGGCGTTTCCCAATTCCATCCATTTTTAAAAAATAACCTCACCATCATCTAGAGCGGAAAAAATACCATCTAAACGACCCCTCACTCGACCCTACTCCTCCCCCACCACCTAACCCTTTCCCAACATAGGCATACATATTCAAGCACGAGCGCGACTTCAGGAAACCAACACTACCCCACTACTCGCGAATGACCTTTTAGTTTTGGTCTTTTAATCAAATAAAGAGCCTATAGGAAAGTAGGGGGCATTACTAGCAGTGCTAGGACACCCTGTATGTTCTAATCCCATGTTTGGTTAGCGAGATATCAAGTTCGGGGCAAATACGAGGGTGGCTCAATAAAAAGGGAAGCAGCTTTCCCATCATCCCACTACTGGTCTCTACTTGTCTAACAGCCAATGAGATATAAGCCCTAGGCAGTGTCTTTTATTTCAATTAAGCCCTAGGCAGTGTCTTTTATTTCAATTAATCCTCTTTCCAATCATTTTTAGTTTTTTTTGTTGTAAATTACATGTGTCAGTGCTGTAGTTGGTAAATAGCCGTTTCCCTATTCATTATTATCATTATTATCATTTGGGGAAAATGACCTAAATGTTAGGTCAATTATACTGTACTGCTTATTACCCTCACTACAACCACCACCGCCACCACCACCTCCACTAAAAATTATATTTAAATTATTATTTTTTGTGTTAGTTTAAGTATCATGTGCCAGTTCTGTAGTAGTATTCATTATCATCCATAAAACAAATAAATTCACCGGGCGAAGCCGGGCACTACTGCTAGTTGAACTATAAATTTCAATAGTGACATTTTCCTTATGTTCTACAAAATCATCAGTGCTACGAAAAGTGTATGTGTGGCCATCTTCCGCGTCGCGTTTCATTCGAACCAGTATAATCAGCCAGACTTTAACCCGATACTTCCCGCATCCTCATATTCCTTAATTAACAATTTAGTGTAATTTAAACTTTCTTGCAACTCAATGAGGCTTGGTCTATAAATAGGCTCCCTCCCATTTTTCATGTATTGCATTTTGTAATTACAGCATAAATATTCCATGTGGTTATAAATCCACAGTTTTTTACGCCCATGCGGATTCCTGCTGCGTTCAGGAATTTTGAATTCGTTATTTCCCAATTGTTAAAATGTTTGTATCTATCTTTGGTAATCAAGGCTTCAGTAACGTGACCTTTCCAATTTGAATTTAACATCTCTTCATTACTGTTTCAAAAATCTAAGTGGTTATAAATCCAACTTTTAATCATTTATTTTTCTCCTGCTGTAACCTGGAATTTAAAATCATATGTTTAAAGTTCCTTTCTCTTTGCTACCAAAGCATTCTTATAAAGCATTGTTATTCTACCTAGCTAAACTAAAGCAGTATTAAAATATTTCTAACGGAAATATCCACCCAAATTGTAAAACCTTTTATTATTGTTACTAGCAGTAGTGCCCGGCTTCGCCCGGTGGATTTGTTTGTTTTGTGGATGATAATGAATACTACTACAGAACTGGCACATGATACTTAAACTAACAGAAAAACATGTTTTAAAAACATAACTTTTTGGAATGGTAGTGGTGGTGGTGGTGGTTGTTGTAGTGAGATTAAAAGTAGTACAGTATAATGGAAAACACATTCAGGTAATTTTCCCGTAATGATAGTAATGATAATTATGAATAGGGAAACAGCTATTTACAAACAACAGCACTGACACATGTAATTTACAAACAAATTAAAAAAAAATATTAGAAAGAGGAGTAAGTGAATTAAAAGACACTGCCTTGGGCCTATATCTCATTGGCTGTTAGAAATGTAGAGACCAATAGTGTCGTCTTTTGTCGCATAGCGCCGTAGGAAAATAATCAGAACACTTTGGAAAACTTCGGCTGTCCCGAGCTACTGAGGTTGCAATAGTGTCATTTTTTCGCCACATAGCGCTCAATGATAAGGTTCGGCATAAATGAAGGTAAATTTGATAGCACCAACGCTTATTACAGCTGGTAACCTCAATGTACTGCACAAACACCATTGCACTTATACAGAGGCATAATATTTTCATGATGATAACTGTTTTAAGGGGCCTAAGAATTCTTTTTGCACTAATTAATCCCCATGATTGCAATTCATAAACAGCGCAAGATGCAACTATTTTCGCAATTCTGCACCAGAACACTCGTAGGGGCGATGTGATGCTGCCCGAATTTCCAGCCAACAATAGACTTATTAAAATATTCTTACAGTTGCACTACAACGGACATGAATGGTTCTAGGGCTTTAATACGTGGTTTTCAAGTTCATTTTGCCTGTTATTTTAAATGTAGGGAATGGAGAGCGTTGTCCAAAATATCAAATGGACAGTGTTATCAGCAGGGTTTCGAAGTGTATGTAAAATTTGGTACAATTAGGAGAAACGGTGTAGATTTGTGGTAAAGGCCTAATTTAAAGTGGGCGGTGTCACCCGCATGGTTCCAAAGGGTAAGTATTCAAAATGTGCTTCAGATCGGTGTAACGGTGTAGATTTGTGCCAAAGGGCCTAAATACAGGAAATGGAGTGATATGTCAAAATTTCATGCTGACAGTGTTACTCGCAGGGTTCCAAACGGTAAGTATACAAATTTTGGATGATATCGGTGAAACGGTGTATATTTGTGACAAAGGGCCTAAATGCTGGGAATGGAGTGGTCGGTCCGAATTTTCAAGCACACAGTGTTACTCGTCGGGTTCCAAAGGGTAAGTACTGTATGTAAAATTTGGTTCATATCGGTGAAACGGTGTATATTTGTGCCAAAGGGCCTAAACACTGGAAATGGAGTGGTATATCCAAAATGTCATGCAGACAGTGTTACTCGCAGGGTTCAAAAGAGTAAGTATATAAATTTGGTTCAGATCAGTGAAAAGGTGTAGATTTGTGCCAAAGGGCCTAATTGCAGGGAATGGAGTGGTCTGTCCGAAATGTCATGTATCAGTGTTACTAGCAGGGTTCCAAAGGGTAAGTAAACAAATTTTGGTTCAGATCGGGGGATAGGTGTAGATGTGTGCCAAAGGGCCTAAATGCAGGGAATGGAGTGGTCTGTCATAAATTTCACGTAGACAGTGTTACCCGCGGCTTCCAAAGGGTTAGCATACAAATTTTGGTTCAGATCGGTGAAACGGTGTGGATTTGTGCCAAAGGGCCTAAATACAGCAAATGGAGTGGTATGTCCTAAATTTCATGCAGACAGTGTTACTCGCAGGGTTCCATAGGGTAAGTATACAAATTTTGGATCAGATTGGTGAAACGTTGTAGATTTGTGATAAAGGGCCCAAATGCAGGGAATGGATTGGTCGGTCCGAAATTTCAAGCAGACAGTGTAACTCGTCGGGTTCCAAAGGGTAAGTATGAAAATTTGGTTCAGATCGGTGAAACGGTGTATATTTGGGCCAAAGCGTCTAAATACAGGAAATGGAGTGGTATGTCCAAAATGTCATGCAGACAGTGTTACACGCAGAGTTCCAAAGGGTAAGTATACAAACTTTGGTTCAGATCGGTGAAAAGGTGTAGATTTGTATCAAAGGGCCTAAATGCAGGGAATGTACTGGTCTGTCATAAATTTCACCTAGACAGTATTACTCACAGTGTTCCAAAGGGTTAGTATACAAATTTTGGTTGAGATCGGTGAAACGGTGTACGTATCACTAACCATAACGCCAGCGCATGCGGATAGAGTAGTTTGGGAGCGCTTGTTCTAGCGACTTACTGAACAAAAATCAATCTTTAAGGCTACCTGAGAGGTAGCCTAATTTATTCCTCTTGAATCTGGCTATCACATACAAAAAAATACTTCGAATCGGACCGGTAGTTTCAGAGATTAGCGCGTTTAAACACACAAACACACAAACTCTTCAGCTTTATTATATTAGTATACATTACAGGTCCCAGATCTCTTAATTGTATGCATTGTTCTAAAACCTTTGTTAGGGTCTTTAGTGTTTTTGTCATAGGTCTAAGACCTTCAAATTGTTCAAAAAAATACGTCTTAATTGTAAAACCGTTACAAACCTATTATTTTTGAAGCAATTAAAATTGCAATAATTTCTTTGAGTTACATTATCTTGCTCGAAGAGCTGTTAGGCATCACCTTCCCTTCCCTTCCCTATCTTTTCTTTCAAATTACTTATACATCGAAAGAAATAATCAAAAATACTGAATGATACGTTTACTTCAAACTCAATCACTTGTTGCGTTTAGAGCAAAACTTCTGCTAACATCGCTCAAAAAGCTTACTTCAGCTTTTCTCGTGAATCATTAAAGGCAAGTACAGCTTGCTCAGCCAGATTCCTACTTGAAGCGATTTCTGCTTTGTTCTGTGATTTACTGCTTAGAATTTTGGTTTTGTTCAAGTTAGGTTTGGGTTTCTATCCCTTTCTAAACTTTTAGTCGGCATTCTGCTGCATAGAGTTTAGACTTCTTTAAACGCAACAATTGTCTCTTTCTAATAATTTACAATAATAATTATTATTATTATCTTACTAAAAGCTCTGAAAGCGCTTTATCTCTGTGCACTCTGAGGGCATTTGGTTTCTCTATTAGGGATCCGACCGTGGTGGGGAATAAAATTATTCCTGTCCATCTTAATATCTTCAGTATATTCGAATATCCCATAAAACATTTCCTATCAGAAAGGAGAAGATAAAAACTTAACTTTCCCTTGTTCGTGCATCCTCGCAAGTGAGCAGTGCACCTACATAGTACCGAATTTTCCGTTCGGAAGGGACGGGACACTCCGCGCCTGCCTTCCGGCAACCTCAGCTAGCATCGCTCGCACTATTACACTCGCTTATAGGAACTTGATTTCTCGCCTTGCGTCAACAAGCCTTGATCAACATACTACTATTTTTAATTTTCTAGATATATTATTTCTTTTGTCTTGGATTCTTTCCTTTCTGCCTTTCTGCCTAAAGATCGTTTCCACTCCCAAACCGTTTCCCTTTTTTTTATTCAAATCATCTCCCCTCCGGTAGTGTCTAAGCCCAGGCATAGCCTACCACCCCTGGCACTACAGCCCGTGAATAGGCCTACCAAGCGACCGCTGCCCAGCCATTTGGCCTACATATATTGGGGTGACGCAATAACAGCGCTTCGGGTCCCCTCGGCCGTTTATCTTGGTATTCGTGATCTGGGCGCTGACTCACTGTCAGACAGCTACGCAATTGTCCTCACGAGGCTGAGTGCTCCCCGTTCCTGCCTTAATATCAATTTCTAAAATCCCTGACGGAGCCGGGAATCGAACCCAGGGCCTCCGGGTGAGAGGAAGGCGCTCTACCCCAATACCACGGGACCGGCTCGCACTCAGTGCAAACTGGGCCATATATGTTCCTCGAGATTTTTCTTTCTTGTCTTTGTGTATCCTTAATTAGTGATCTGACCCCAATGATCAGTGTTTCAGAGGCGTATAGTGCCTTGGGTTTGATTACCGTGTTGTAATTATTATTATGGTTTATAGTGTTATTATTATTATTATTATTATTATTATTATAGTATGAAAATTACTACGAAATTGTAATGTTCCAGAGGTGGACAAAATTTGGATCGGTGCACGTATAAGTGAGAAAAATATCTGGGCCTGGGAGAGTAGTCACCATCCTGTGAACATAAATGGAGACATCAGGTGTGAAAATAAGCTGTGTGATGACTTCGAACCTGGTGATCCTGGATGCCTTAAGCTTGACCGCAGGAATCACGTGTTTGCCGCTGTGTACGGTAGTAACTGTGAGAAAAAGCTGGCATTCGTGTGCCAATTTCAAGATCACGCCGACTATACCAGGAAAATAGAGGAAGGTAAGTAAACGCTCACGGCCGGTAGAGCAATATGCAATACAGTTGTTCAAGTTGCTTGTTGTTAATTGGGGCATCTTGGCCATCAGCCCCGTGTACTTGGGTGTGCTGATAACCTTTGTTCCTGGGATGATTTAAGTAGGCTGTGTAACTGGCCTGTTTGCCATCTCTTGATGATTGCAATTCCTTTTCATTTGTCTGATGGCACAGGCTAGAGTAAAATGTGGCTTTTCACCGATGTCTCAGTCTCACTCATGGCTGTGATTATATGGAAGCTACTGAGGTATGGGTGGTGCTTAGTAATGCCATTCGGGGCACATTCAGTGCCTGTGGATGCTGTGAAAGGTTCTACTCATAGGGTTAGTACTGCTGTTCTGACTCAGTGAGGAAAGCAATGGCAAACTACCTCACTCCTCATGTTGCCTAGTATGCCTCAATATAGCGCTGCCTTAGGTTTTTGTGGGTATCTACTCACATAACCTAACGGCGGTACTTTTGAGGATCCAACCAGCCTTTGGGCTGATTACCTAACAGACAACAGTGTAACTGTAATGGGGATGGGGGTAGAAGGTTTAGGACTACAAATAAGGTGCTATCCCAAAATTTGCCTGGAAGGACTGTGGAAAACCCCACTTAAAATCCACACTCAAAATAGCCGATGTCAACGCCGAGATTCCAACTTCCGACCTCCAGACTTGCTGAGTTCACTGTCACGGTCATGGTGCGCGATTTGTCGCCAGGAGGGGAAAACTCTCATTTCCTTGTATATTACCGGTGAATGATATCATCGGAATAATATTTGACTCCCTATAGCAAATCCTATGTCGTGTTTCATTTGAGGGGCTTGGACATCGCAGTCATTCAACCCTGTCACTTGGGTGGGTGTGGAATTTCGTCTGAAAACCTGTGTTAATGTGATGTGTGTATTAGTGTGTGTATTTGGGAAGGAGGTAGCTCTGGCTGTTACAGCCTTCTGACAAGAATTAAATTTCTTCTGCACGGCCGCCTCCTTCCCAATCCTTACCTGAATTACAATTACATGAATACAGCCATCAAAATAACATAATTTATCACAAAAAAAAAGTCCACACTCGACACACTACCTAACGGTTTCGGTTTGGCAGTAAGATCCTTGCCATTTTTGACGCTTTCAGTTAGGAAGTCAGCTCAGAAGGTGGTCGAATACATCCTGGGTGGGGCACTTAAAATTGTTTCTCGAAATATTTGGAAAAATACAAATCGGATTAAAAATAAGTTGCTATAACAGTTGTTCACTTTGAATAGGGACATCCATTAACATAAAGCTCGACCCCCCTGCACCACCACCGGGGGCGGGAAATATTAAATAGGAACCCCTATTTTTATTGCAGATTTGGATTCTCCGTAAAAGAATATGTAACTTTTGTAAGACATTTTTTTCGTCTGATGATAAATGGCGCTGTAATCAGCAAAAATGAAAATGAGTTGAAAATTGTTGAAAAATGCACAACAGATTAGGAAAAACAAAGTAATTGTTTTGATATTGTTGAAAATGCTATCATGTGACACCGTCAACCATCCCGCAAAGCATTCTTAGACTAATTTTAGTGTTACCCAGGAACAATGACGTGGACGTAATAGTAATTTGTTCCCATTTGGGTGCTTGATTTCGGAGATTCCAATTGCCTCTCACTATCTTGGGGTGCTCGATTACTGTGAGTCCCCTTGCCTCTCACTATCTTGGGGTGCTCGATTACTGTGAGTCCCCTTGCCTCTAACTATCTTGGGGTGCTTGATTACTGTGAGTCCCCTTGTCTCTCACTATCTTGGGGTGCTCGATCACTGTGAGTCCCCTTGCCTCTCACTATCTTGGGTGCTCGATTACTGTGAGTCCCCTTGCCTCTAACTCTCTTGCGGTGCTTGATTACTGTGAGTCCCCTTGCCTCTCACTATCTTGGGGTGCTCGATTACTGTGAGTCCCCTTGCCTCTAACTCTCTTGGGGTGCTTGATTACTGTGAGTCCCCTTGTCTCTCACTATCTCGGGGTGTTTGGATACAAGGAGATTGTCGATTACAACGACATCTAACATGAAACGAAAAAAATGTTTCATACAAAAGTTACATATCTCTTTACGGAGAATCCAAATCTGCAATAAAAAATAAGGGTTCTTATTTTAGATGTCCCAGTCACACCCCTCCCGCCCCCGGGGGTGGTGCAGGGGGGTCGAGCTTTATGTGATTGGTTGTCCCTCTTCGAGGAATGTCCCTCTTCTTTTTTTTTATCCGATTTGTATTTTTCCAAATATTCCGAAAAACAGTTTTAAGTACCTCACCCTGTACAAAGCAACCCCATAATTTGGCGCACTAGGTAAGGTTATGAGTGAGGCTTTTCTAAGCGAACCAGTGGAGCATCACTGGCCCTATGAAAGCATTTTTCACAGCCTCCACGGGTACTAGCATGCCATTACTCAGCACTACACATAGCTCTGTCACCACCTCATGCTGTAGTGGCTAGCATTCTTGGCTATCGCCCCGAAGGTCCAGGTTTGATTCTCTGCTCTGCCAAGAAATTTAATTCTGGTCAGTGTGCTGAAACGGGATACACTCATCCTCTCGAGGCAGAACTGAGGATAGGTGGGCACAAATCCCACTTTAGCCACCTTAGAAGTGGTTTGCCATGGCTTTTCACATTTACTCTAGGCCACTTGAGGCCACGTCCGCCTGTTCCTAATCCTCACCTTAGTTACAAATAAACTAATACGGCCATCACAATAACACAGGTTTTCACACAACATTATACGTACACGTGGGGATAAATGACCACAATGCCCAAACTCCTCAAACAAAACAACAACAACAACAAACATACCTCAGTAGCTTCCATACAATCAAAGCCACAAATGAGAATAAAACATCAGCCTAGCCTGTGCCAAAAGAAAAATTCACAAATATTGCATTCATCATGAGATGGCACCAGCCCATTTTTAACGCATCTACTGAATTCTTTATGATTCTTTACTTTACGCAATGTCCTTGACTATCATAGCGCTCCAAGGAACAACAAATTCGACATGCAAGCTGTTCTCTGGGTGTCAAATAACAAAGCTTGCAACCGGCATTATTACTAGTATTTACCTGCCGCGATAAGGAAGTTAATTGCAAGTGTATGGTATGGACTAATATACAGTAAATAAAAGTCCTGAAATAAAGGTGTGTTCCTAAAATTCCAATTCCGGGTGGAATGAAACGTTGAAATCAACTTTCAAACGCAAATAAAGAAAATAAAAATATAATATGGGAGATAGGTAACATTATGTAGTGAAAACAAATGGAGGAGACAAATAATAGTACATACCAAAATAGAATTAAAAGGGGAGTTTGGAAATAAATTCCAAACATTGGGGCAGTTAGCAGGAAAGCTTCATAGCCATTTAACGAAGAGAACTAGAAGGAGAAGGAAAATGAGTAGTGTTTTGAATAATTCCAACAAAGTCATTGTAGATTCAAGAAAAGCAGTGGGATGATGAAAAGAAAAATTCAGTAATTTGCTAAATGTAACTGGAAACTTACACATTCATCATTGTATTACTGTAACTAATACTGGTGCTATGGTGATAGTCCATGTTACGTTTGAGCATAAAATATTAATCTAGCCTTATCAATGGACATCTGGATGCTTTTATATCCGTTAAAAACTCTTAATTCATATATTATCTACATTATAACTGAGCTACTTAAATTGAAGCAGTTGTTAAATGATGCTATTTTTCTTTCACAGATCTTCCCCCTTCCATCATTCGCAACATGCATGAGAAACAAGAAACTAAACGTAACCCCACAGGTAGGAATTAATGGTGGTTGAATTTCATTTCATTTCATGAAATTATGAATTCTGTGCTTGCATGGGATGAACTGTTGCAAAATCATTCCCGCAGTATAGGGATACACACCACTACACTTGGGAGAGTAGCGGAACAAGGTTGATAATGGGCTACATCATCAATTGCCCCATTTAATTGTGATAATTAACTAATACATGTCTTTTTTCCAGGAGTGTATTTTATATTCATATTTATATTCGACGATTTCGAAATGTAATTATTATATATCAGAAAATTGTATCATATTGAGGGTCATTATAACACTATTTTTTCATTTTGAAACAGTTTCTCCCACCAATCAGAGCTCAAGAAACAGTTGTGTGACCAATTAGGTAAGAATAACATCGCATCTGCGCTGACTTCCACGGCCTTCTATTTTAAATTTCACTGCGTGGGTAGAGTCATAGTGGGGTAAACGAGGAGGCCAGGGAGCTTCCCATACACTCTGCTCAGTTCACAAAATTGGTGAAATCTCGACAGATATTCATGAATATTTACGTTCGATTATAAAATAGTTATAATTATCTTCGAACATAAACAGTCGTATGCAACTCGCCTATAATGGTAATTATGACACTCGCATGGAAATTATAAAACGAGCGAAGCGACGTTTTATAAACATACTGTGTATTAATTATTGCCATTATAGGCTCGTTGCATAACGTACTGGGGCGTGGTGGCGCAGCGATCAAGCTGTTGGCCTCTCACAAAGGTGGACCGGATCAATGCATGTGAGATTTTCAAAGTGAAATGCCATGTCCTGTGGTTCGGATTCCAGGTGAAAAAGGAGGTCCCGTGGCTCATGATCGCATGATTAACGGTCACGTAAACAAGAGTTTAGTGCTTTTCAGTCGGTCAACACGAATGTACCCAAAAGAGATGGGTTATGCCCTAATCCTGAAATAAATTACATGAGATTAATAAAACACTAGGATGACCAGTTTCGATCGTCAAGCGATCATCATCAGATCCATTACACTTAGGCTACAAAATCTATGTTTGAAATACAGGTGAAAATATTTACAATATGTACAATTATTTAGTTGCAGTATTGGTACTGCAACTGTCAGTGTATGCTAAATGCAGTATATATGTTAGGTGAGATGCTAAATGGTGATAGCTATCCGTAGATTGTACTTTAGAGAGATTATATGGTTGTAAACTATGGTTAAACTATAAAATTTTAGGCTAACTACTTATCTGATTGTCTTCCGTATAACAGCTACTCGCAGTTTTCGTGCTCACTGGAACTCACCATGCGGTAGACAGTTGCAGTACCAATACTGCAACTAAATAATTATACATATTGTAAATATTTTCACCTGTATTTCAAACATAGATTTTGTAGCCTAAGTGTAATGGATCTGATGATGATCGCTTGACGATCGAAACTGGTCATCCTAGTGTTTTATTAATCTCATGTAATTTATTTCAGGATTAGGGCATAACCCATCTCTTTTGGGTACATTCGTGTTGACCGACTGAAAAGCACTAAACTCTTGTTTACTAAGGCAACACTGAAAATATGGCTTCAAACACCACAACGGTCACGTAAAACTAAAAGCTTCCTTCCTTCCTTTCCATAATATAATATTATATTTTGTACCCCGCCCATTCATTGGGAATTATCGTGTTGACCGACTGAAGAGCTACAAATGACAATGTTTATTCACAGACTTTCAGTTCAGAAAATTGACCAGGAACTGTAGGGTACTCAGGGATCTTTTTCATGAAACATAACACAAACTAATCTGCTGGGAATTGAGCATAATCAGACCCAAAATAAATATTGCGGAGTCTATTTTCAAGCAGGTTTGGCTAAAATCGGTCCAGAGCAAGGAAATTGGGCAGAAATACTGTAAATGGCAATTGATGGTGAACATTCCAAAGGTAGAGATAAGTGATCGCAGGACATTTTGACGGATTGTTTCCCATACACGGATCCAGTAATGGTAGTAGCAAATGCAGGTCCTGTACAAAGGTGTGTTCCAACAATTCCCACTTTCCAGTGGAATTCAAGAATACGTTTGTTTTAACCACGCCCAAAGGGGTTTCACCCATCTTTCAGGTACTCATATCAACACTGCCATCCTTGAATCTATATTGAAGTCAGCCGGATCCAACAGATAAAATATTACTGCAGTATTCCCATATGTATGGAAGGCATTTGATAATTTAGGTCTCAAACACCTCGAAAAAACATATTTGCCAATCCCGTCTAATCCCGTCGCCGATCTTATTCTCACCCCGGAAACAGATTATTCAATCCACATTCAAACACAGAGTGGTACGACAAAACAGTTGACGTTGTCAAGAGGAGTAATTCAAGACTCACCGTTCCCTAGCACTGTTATACCTTGCAATTAATCACACTAGTGGACCCGTGCGAGAAATCTCGCATGTTCACGAGCCATACTTTCCCCAATAGGTTGTAGACCAAATCTCTTTTATTCATGGGTACGCCGACTTTAAAAGCTCTGCTGCCAATTTTCTGGTTCACTACGTCACAGTGGATCGCTCCTTCCGCTCCATTTTCCTTTAGATACACTGTTACGTCCTCTGGGGAAGTGTCATTGCTCAGTTATGCGACATAAAGCCACGCACAATTTTCTGCAGTTTTCAGTCTTGTAACTCCTTGTCTGGTGCCTTTCACATATTCCCTTCTGTGTGCGCTTTCTTCCTGGCTTGGGGTGCGTTGATCCCTTTGCACCCGACGCCTCTGCACTACTTCTGTCCATTTGGTTTGATTTGCGTCAGACATCTCTTCTCTTTTGCTCCTCTCTTCGTTTTGCCTTGTCTTGTGGGCTGCTATCGGTGGTTCCACCGTTCTTTCCTATATTTAGCCTATCAGCTGGTGCGTTCTCTCCTTGACCGGTGTCGCTGTGTGATTCTTCAACCCTGTGTTGGCCGTTGGGCTTTCATTTTTTTTTCTTGTTCATGGTTGATATCCTTATGCTCAGTGTTGTTTGGGCTTCTGCCCTCTGCTGCTATCTCCACGATTTCTTAACTTTGGATACTGTTGGCTTTGCCGATTTTATCGGAGCTTACGGTTTTTGTGTTCTGATCCCTGTCTGGTTTCCTTAATGCATTGTATACTGATTCTTTGATCTTATTTTCCATGTTTTCCTGAAGTCGGGTTTTGTTGTATTGTGTTAGGTCCTCGACCTTTTCGACAAGGGTGGCTATTACCACCCTACAGGATTTATTCATGTCCAGTGCCCCAGGTTTACATATTTCACGCAGCCATATCAGTTTCCTGTTCTTTCTTTCTAGGTCTTTGACTTCCTGACCAATGAGGCCAGTACAGTTCTCGTGAATCTTTTCTCTGCGCCTATCGCATTCGATTGTGCTGTGCTCATTAGTGCACTGCCTCTGACATACCGGGCAGTATTCCTTTCTGTTGCTTGTGGGTGCACTCCGGGCAGAAAGCATCTTGATCAAGATTTCCTGCTTTATCATGTTGGCTGAGGGGCCTCATTGGAAAACTTCTTCACGCCCCGCTTAGAGTGAGGCTTCCTTGCTCCTAAGTGCAAAGATCAGCGATAAACTCCTTCGCACACAGCGTGCAGGACAGCTTTGCCGATCCTATGTGAAGCGCTCAGCGCTAAACTTCTTTGCACGTAACCCACAGGGGTGCTTTCGCTTTCTTGAGTTGAGCGTCAGCATGAATGCGTGCTGTGGCTGGTTTCTTTCTGTGAGCATTGTATACTGCTTCTTTGATCAGATTTTCAATGTTTTCCTGAAGTAGGGTTTTAATGCATTGTGTTAGGTCCTCGACCTTTTCGGCAAGGGCGGCTATTACCACCCTACAGGATTTATTCATGTCCAGTGCCTCAAGTTAACGTATTTCACACAGCCATATCAGTTCCCTGTACTTTCTTTCTAGGTCTTTGACTTCCTTACCAATGAGACCAGTTCAGTTATCGTGGGTCTTTTCTCGGCACCTATCGCATTCAATTGTCCTGTCCTCATTAGTGAGCCATCTTCTTGTCTGCAGGTTGTGTCCATCTACATGCTCTCCCCAGAATGCAATTGATGCTACCGCAGAAGCATGTGAACTTGCCGCATACTGGTCAGACCAAATCTAATTAAATTCTTATTTGTGTTGTGCCCGTTTCTCCAATGGGACAGGCAATCACCACCCCCCCCCCCCCCCAACCTGTGCCCGTTTCTCCAATGGGACAGGAAATCACCCGGCTACCATCCCGGTCCCATCGGAAGAACCGACCAAGGGAGTGGGTAAGAAACTTAGGGCGTGAATTTTGGTTCAAAACAAACAAAGAATCAAAGAAATGCTCAAGCGAGCCAGTGACATAGTAACTCGGGTCGTTTACGGGTCGGGGATGGAAAATAAACTGAACCAATATTCAAAGGCAAACACCCTAACTTAAATTAACAAACAAGAAATGAAAGCCCTTCGTAAAAACACACTGCTCCTTTATTGACCAAAGGATAAACAAAGCATTCCACCTGCCTAACACGCACGAGTATCAAAGGTTAGGGTGGGACAGAGTCCAAAGGAAAATAAGAAAAAGTTCATAGTCCCTTAACAAGAAGAGTTAACACTTAATCCAACTCATGTATGTCCTGCTTAGAAATCCGACCAGGAGATTGCCCCGCAAAAATTAACTCGACCATTATTTCATTAGTGCACACGCATAATAATAATAATAATAAATCACTGGCCACTTATCCCAAAGTTCACCTGTGGCATGAGCTCAGAAAAAAAACTAGACATATCATATCATGACAATCTACCTTTATACATCGATGGACACGCCTCCTGTATCAAACTGAAATTTACCATCTAAAGAACATCAAACAAAATCACATCAAAAATTTTCCCAACATCAAATGGACGTCACCTAATGTGGAATTCAATAACCAAACGTAATATAAATTATTTACATGTACAACTAGTGTTCAAATATTTACACTGCAAATTCTTATTGTTCTACCTGGTCTATAGGCATGACCGTCCCAATTACCTTGATCCTCATTAATATGTCCACTTGCATAAGTAAGTTATGTCATATGCTGACTTCTAGAAATGGTTCACAACTTTCATAATAGGGTACCTCAGTGTGTTTCATTTTCGTGACAAACATTTAATCATAGCCATTCAGTCAACCACTATGTGTGAGGATCTGAGTAACCTTACTGCAGAGCGTACCCTCAAGTACGTCATTGCTCTGTTCAACACTCAACCCTATGAGGGAATGTAGCACATTCGTCTAGAGTGAGGAACTTGTCCTTATAATTACAATTTTCATACATAGCCCCGTGAATAACCTTGTTATACATAATCAAATTACACCACTTTAATCTGCCTGGTCACACTTGACGGAATATTATAATAATCTGCCTCGTCACACTTGACGGAATAACATATTAATCTCATCACAAAAATTGCGCTTAATAGCATACCTCGAACCCACAATTAACATAGTAATTCAACCTTATCTGGACAACGAAGTCGTACGATAACATGAAACCTTGTCCTAGGAACCATACCATACCAGACAACTATTAACCAAATCCAGCGTCTTATTTCATATCACATTTTTGGAATTCATAATAAATCCTTTTGGAATAAAATTGTTTCATAATTTTCATGCCCAATTATCTCCAACGATATTTCTGTTTCATGGCCATGCGTGATTATCACCAACTATATTTTCGGTATTGATTATAGCAGTATTTATCAATCTTTAACTAAGATGCCTCAAAAATGCAATGTCAATCTTTAATCAAAAATGGACATCTCGTATCCTCGTTACTCATTCCCAAAATGTATTATTATTATTATATAATTGTATTTCAAAGAATAACTATTTATCTTACTCCTAACATTGATGCTGTTTATTGTAGAAGTCGAAAACGACTCGAAGTTAAAGAATCTCTGCACAAACTTAGGAAAACGAAAATGATGCTCATATTTAATCTAGAATCATTGATTTTTAATAGCATTAAACTATGTGAATGGGATTAAGTTACACGACCTCAAGTCATCTCATGGCATGGCTATTCGAAGTGGATATTCTCTTCTTTACGATGAACGGGAGTGAGTATAAGATATCATACTTTGGATCCGGCGTCGTGATGAATCATGGTCCTTGGGAATAAGAGCCGTTGATGATTCCTGGCCATTCGTACAGCGTCGTTCCACCAGCGTCTCCCGGCGCTCCCGTGTAAGCATGCGCCCCCAACACCTCTCGATCTCCAGGCGACGACCATGTCCGCCCCCGACTGAACCTCTCCACCAACAGCGTCGACGTCGGCGTCTCTTATCATCTCGTTCCATGTCCACGCGTCCATTTCCTCGCGACCGTTCATCCCATGGCAACCCCTTATGGGTTTAGTGCAACATACTTTGGGTATTGTGGTCCGTGTATATTCCCAACATATTCGAGTCTGCGTTCATATTGTTTACATTGCCGTGTGACCACATTACATTCCACTACACCGGAACACTTTCACATCTACACGCTACAATATCCAGTTCTTAGTTCATTCAAGTTGACCTGCTCGCGTTCCACACTCTATGTTTAGACTGTTCGCCTCGCCTGCACAACCTGCAACCCTCAACGCAAGATTAAAGCAGATATATCCATATTCATATTCATATTCATTCATTTATTTGCAATGGGGGGTGTGTCCCCCGGTGGCAAATTTTATATACATAACAAATAAATAATTATACATAACAATTCAATAACAATTATACAACAATTAAACTGGAGTATTTACACAAATAGTCAGTCTTTTCTTAAACACACCTATATGTTTGGGAAAAGGCTCTAAGACTGCGGCAGGTAGAGAGTTCCAGTTATTAATGGCACGGTTTACAAAAGAATATTTACCATAATTTGTTCGCTGTGGTCGGCCCTTAACTTTGAAAGGATGATCGCTCCTACCCATGTAAGTGGGCTTTCCCAATCGTTTGCTAAGCTCACCCCATGCTGGTTGATTTGTATACGTGTTGTACATAGCGCAGAGTCTAGATTTCATCCTCCTAGCCTCCAGTGATTCCCACCCAAGTTTCTTTAACATCTGCTCCTGGGATTAAAGTCACTGAGCACAAATCTAGCGGCCTTTCTTTGTACCATTTCCAACTCATTGATGAGCCCTACTTGATATGGATCCCAAACCGCCGAGGCATATTCCAGAATAGGTCTTACAAGTGACAAATAGCCTAATTCTTTAGCAGAGGTACTACTTCCTTTTAATACCCTCATTACAAAGTGCAGGGATTTGTAAGCTTTTGAAACTACACATCCTACATGACTACTCCATTTCATATCATTCCTTACGTGAACGCCCAAATATTTGCAGGAATCTTCTTCTACAAGTATTTCCGAGCCAATGTTATATTGAAAATCCTGTCTTCGCACTTTCCCTATTTTTAAGAGACTACATTTTCTTGTGTTTATTTTCATTTTATTTACAATCGCCCACTTATAGACCAGGTTCAGGTCTTCTTGAAGCACTGCATTGTCTTGTGAGTCATGTATCTTTCGATATATTACACAATCATCCGCAAACAATCGACAGTCACTGCGAATCCCATTTGGTAAGTCATTTATAAACGCCAAAAATAACAAAGTTCCGATTACGCTGCCCTGAGGGATACCCGACGTTACGGTAATTTCATCCGAGAATATGCCTTCGACTTTCACTTTCTGGGAACGACCCGTCAAAAATTCTTGGATCCATAAAATTACTCTTCTATCAATCTTCGTCGAAGCTAATTTATGGAGTAGCATGTCATGCGGAACGACATCAAATGCCTTCGCAAAATCTATAACCACGGCGTCGACTGAAACTCCACGGTCTAACGATTCGCTAATGTCTTGAAAAAGTGATAGCATCTGACTCTCGCATGAGTAATCTTTCCGAAATCCATGTTGCCTATCATTAAACCATGATAATGTTTCCCACTGTTCCCTCAAGTAGTCGCAAATGAGATGCTCCATCTGTTTACAAACGACGGACATAAGGCTAACCGGCCTGTAGTTGCCCAATTCAAGTCTGCTCACTCCCTTAAATATTGGGACTACCGTAGCTCTTTTCCAGTCATCTGGGATTTGCGCATTGTTTATGGACACATTAAACATCACCTCCAAGTATCGTGCCACGGCCCTTCCTCCTAGTTTAAGTACTTCACTAACAATATTATCAGGACCTTTTGATACATTGAATCGTAGTTTTTGTATTAGCTTTACAATTGCTGACTGGTTTATTTGGAACAGGGGAGCCCCTGATACGTCGTTAAGGTCCAACACACAGCTATTGGATTTATTGAACACACTACCGTAAAAGACATTTAATTCATTAGCAATGGCCTGTTTCTCAGTAATTAATTTACCGTCACCGGACATTATTATCGACAAATTATTTGAATTTCCCTTTCTTCTCCTAACTGTAAAATTTTTTCCACCCATCACCTCCCGAACCAAGTAAACCTTGCATATAACTGTCATGAGCAGCCCTCTTTTTTAAGACGAGCTCTCTTTATAAGGACTTAAATTTCAACATATACTTGTCACTATCATGTCTTTTATTGTATAATTTCCTAATTTTCCGTTTTAGACTCCTAATTTCTCGTGTGTAATACTCAGGATCTGGGTTTTGTTTCAGCAATTTAAATGGGACAAATTTATCAACAGCGCTATTTAAAATTTTCAAAAAGTTAGTCCACAGGATATTAATGTGATTTCCTTCCGATGCCCATCCTACAAATAGCTCATTCAAATACCCCTGAAACTTGCCCTGATCCGCCCTGCGATACTGGAATATGATCTTTTTTGCTACATCAGAGTCTAATTTTGTAATGTCACCATATCTAATATTTAATTCAACCCCAGAATGGTCACTAATTCCTGGTACTTTCAGACAGTTAATATACAGCTCTACAGGCCTTACGAGATAAACATCTAAGGTATTATTGTCTCTAGTTGGGAAGTCAACTACTTGGGAAAATCCCCCCTCCCTTAAGAATTTATTTGCAGCGCTCTGAGCCTGACCACAGCTAGTTGACTCACCAGACCAGTCTACTTTGGGGAGGTTTAAATCTCCAGCAATTATTATGCTCTTTTTCATAGCATTACCTGTACAAGTTTTATCATACAGTGTTTCGAGGAGAGAAAGGTTATCTTTCGGTGCTCTATACGCCCCTATCACCTGAACAGGGAATTTATTTCCTTTATCCGAAATTTGTACACATAACATTTCATGATCCATATCAGCCCACTTTAAGAAACTAGCTATATTTTTGCGCACACGAATAAATAGCCCACCACCTCGCTTCCCCCGATCCCTTCTGTACATCTCGTAGGTCCCTTGAATTATTTCGCTACTATTTATGCCCTCATATAACCATGATTCAGTTGCAATGACAATGTCCGGAGAATACGTCTCTACAAGATTCCAAAATTCAATTAATTTATTTCCTAAACTCTGACAATTAACCTGCAGTAATCTTAGAGTCTTACCTCCGCAGAAAATATCTCGAAATAGCTCCTTCTGTTCCCATCGGCTGGCAACCTCTGGACCTGCTCCTCCTCACAAAAGCCGGCACGAACCGATGACCCTGTCATGTAGGCTCCCTAGATTGAAAGCGTCCCGTCGATTTAGATGCAGCCCGTCTCGGGCGAAGTCACGGCCACCAATCCAGCAGTCAGCTTCTACGTACACTAATCCCAGTTGTGCACATACCCAGTCCATGCGGTCATTTACAGTCTTAACTCGCCTCAACGGAACAACTCCCCGCCGAACAATGCCACTCATTATAATTTTTGCATTTCTAAACTTGCTTTTAGCTTTTCTGCCCAGTTCGTAGAGCTCCCCCATGATGTAATCAGCTGTAGCCCTCTTCTTCAAATCGTTCGTCCCAACATGGAGCAACAACACTTTAACTTTGTCACAGTCCTCTACATTTGCTTCTTCCACTTGTTGGGCAAGCTGGTCAATCTTAATCCCCGGGTAACACCGCACTTTCGCACCTGATTTCCTCGAGATATTCGCACTCCATCGTATCATAGAATCACCCATTATGATAACGTCATCCTCAGTTTGCTCCTGCACGCCCTCTTCCACACTGATCCCAGTAGAAAGCCGCTAAGTCACATCCTTCACCGTTTCTTCTGATTCACGAAGCTTTGCTCTAAGTTCCTGTATTATTTGATCCCTTGCTTTGATTTGCACCCTCAAACTGTCCGGCGTATCACATACTATACAAAACCAATTTCCGACATCACAATCCTCCTTCTTGACCTTAATACAGCCGAAGTGAAACCATTTCTCACAAAGTCCACACTCAACACCATTCTTCAATGTTTTACTGCACGTCGAACACTTTAAAGATGCCACTGGATCATTAGCCTGATTCACATTTGGAGTAACAGGCCCTGGATTCACTTCCACTCCACCAATAACTAACAACGCAGCTATCACTAGGGCTATAAACCACAAGTTACTAGGTCCCGTACGCACACACAAACACCGGAAATCCCGACTACCCTTCGCATACCACAGCCCGATTCTCGCCCGATATCCTCTCCTTATGCTTACACCGTGCCTGTTAAATGCCAGCTTGGCTGTTCATCTTTAAATGACGTAACCGGTCGGCGTTATAATTCAGGTTTCTATTCCGGCCTTCGCTCAAATGTCCAAATATTAAAATGTTCAGGCGCACACAACTTTATCAGATTATTGCCACAGTACATTCCTTCAGCGTTTTAATGTCCGTTAGCTGACCCGGATCACGTCCATTAAACTTCATTATACAAAGAATGGCGAAGAATTCTGTGTTATTACACACACTCTGCATAACCCAATGGTGGCGCTGGCATAAACTACACATACCTCCGTCTCTCAGTTTTGGTTCTTCCTTCGCGTGCCGGTATGTCCGATACATGGATATCGCGATGGCGACACTTCAACCAAACACAACTCCACCGCGCTTCACGAATGATTTCTTACACTAAGCGGTGACGAGCATTAACCATGCACATAAAAAACTATGCAGTGCCCGACGCGAAATTCAACTCACGTGGCTTACATGTCCGACCACACTGCATTGCTCACTCGTCTTAGCCGTGTAGCTTAATCAACTTCCTCGTCCGGGCCACACTGTATGAATGAACATTCCGGAACCGTGTTAGCCACCTCTCGAGAAAAGGGGGGAAGGGGTTGGAACATTCTGGAGCATTCCCCCTACTCTAGCGGTTACCTCGTGAACCATCGCGATGGCCATTTCTTCCTAATCGCCGTCACCCCTCGATGAAAATGGCAAAATGATGAATAACGCTCCCATACATCGTGCGCATACAATATAAAATTGAAATTCCTTGCTGTCAAAGGTAAAATATATACAACCTTATAGAATCATCATTCCAAGTTTCACATGATGAAAACCCCGTCAGCCTTTGTCCCATGGCTCGGCTGTTCGTTTATAACACCTCGCTACGTCACGCCATGACGCCATGCTGACCTTCCGGTCTTGTCGTTTCTCGAATGATCTGGAGCCGGAAATTGACCCTGACTGGATAGGGTCACAGTGTGGGACAACTTAATGTTTCTCAGAAATGACAATGTATATAGTACCAGTTCTTGATTTTATCCTTTTTTTGTAATTGAAATTGTCTTGTTTCTCCTTTTTCTGTTATCTTTTGTTGTTTGTAATATATGTTTCTGACAGGATTAAATAAATAAATTAGTGCATTGCCTCTGACATATCGGGCAGAATTCCTTTTTGTTGCTTCTGGGTGCACTCCGGGGAGAAAGCATCTTGGTCAAGATGTCCTGCTGTATCTTGTTGCCTGAGGAGCCTCTTTCTCCCTTATCAGGACAGCCCTCGGTGGATAACTTCTTCACGCCCTGCTTACAGTGAGGCTTCCTTATTCCTAAGTACAACGATCAGCGTTAAACTCCTTCGCACACTGCCTGCAGGGCAGCTTTCCCGGTCCTGTGTGCAGCGCTCTACGCTAAACTCCTTTGCACGTTACCTACAGGGGTGCTTTCGCTTTCCCGAGTGGAGCATCAGCATGAGCGTTTGCTGTGGCTGGTTTCTTTCTTTGATATTTATGAAATTAGAATGCAAAATCGTCACTGTTAATGACATGGGTGTGCTGAGTCCATTGCTTGACAGCTTAGCCGTAACACTCACCGGTTATTCGATACATTTCAGTCAGAATTCCAAGTTGTACGTTCCCTAACTTAAGAAGGCAATCACTGAAAATTGGATCATCATAACACTCATCGGTTATTCGATATTTAGGAAATTATACGATTTGAGTACGATTTGAGTACGATTTGAGTACCCAATCCATTGATTTACTGATTCTGAAAACCAGATAGAAGAATAACTGTAAGAGAATTAATGTTCAATAGTTTCAAGGTTTAAGGCGACAACTCATAATTGCAGCATATTAGAGTAACAGTATTTGCAAAAAGCATAATTCTTACAAAAATCTATATTTATGGAATTAGATTGCAGAAGAAAAACCTGTATCGCGGCATATTAACAAACCTGGAATTTAATAAATCCATTGTTTAGACGAATGAGATTAAATCATGTGTGTGCTGAGTCCATTGATTGGAAGCTTAGCAGTAACACTCGCCGGTTTTGCGATTTAAGTACGGTACCCATTCCATTAATTTGCCTACTGATTCTGAAAACCATGGGAAATGATAGAAGAAAAACCGTAAGAGAATTAACGTTGAATAGTTTTAAGGTTTTAGACGACATCTCAATTGCAGCATGTTACAACCAGTGTTGCCAAATCCTGAATTGGGAAAGAACTAAACAATATGCTTTAAAACACCAGGAAAGCGCCAGCTGGACTCTCAGAACACTAGAAAAACACCAAAAATTATAAATAAATAGGTTAAACAGCTTTTTATTTACATTTCTTTAATTAAAAATTGTCTTCTTTACTTGCGGAGCCTGCTACCGCTCTTATATCTTTAGAGCAGGAAGGTGTAGTACTGTTGTAGCTCTGCATATTTCCCATTTTGGCCACTATTATAACCTTCGGAAGTTCGTAGTCGTCATAGCATTTTCCCTCTGTTTTAGTCCAAATCGCCACACAGAATGGAATACAATATTTGAACTTTCATTAGATTTCTTTATTTTGTTTTCACCAATTAAACTTGGCTGAACACTCTCCCTACATCTGCATTAGAGTGAGGGAGCGAAATTACATAAACTGTTTTCGCATGAAACTGGGAAATCCCCTAGGAGCTGGGTAGAAAATAGATGGTAGGTGGATTCTTTGTACAAGTGCACTTGCACTGAGCCCTGCATGTTGCGCTTACTCAGCATTTATGCACGAGAATGAGAATTTCAGCGACTTCCCCTGCTGGACTTTTGACCTTGTCACGTGTAAGACTGAACATTAATTAATTGATTAACTTTATTAAACCTATTACATAGCTTTCAGGATTTACTTTTTTTGTCTTAGGAGACAATTTCATGGGGGAAAAAACGTCAAGCAGCAGATTTGGCACTGGTTTCATTGAAATAACACCAGTATGGCGCTATTAGAACATTTCTGGCACCAGACGAACTTCAGAAACACCAGATCTGGTGCTAAAAACACCAAATTGGCAACACTGGTTACAGCAACAGTATTTGCAAATAGCACACTTCCTACAAAAATTGATATTTATGAAATTAGAATGCAGAAGAAAAACCTGTATCGCGGCATATTAACAAACCTGGAATTCAACAAACCTGAAATTCCATAAATCCATTGTTTAGACGAATGAGTTTAAATCATGTGTGTGCTGGGTCCATTGACTGAAAGCTTAGCAGTAACACTCGCCGATTATACGATTTGAGTACTGGTTCTGAAAACCATGGGAAATGATAGAAGAAAAACCTGTAAAAGAATTAACCTAATGTTTATAGTTCTAAGGTTTTAGACGACGTAACACTCGCCGGTTATACGATTAGAGTACGCAAATCATTGATTTACTGTTTCTGAAAACCAATCGAAATGATCGATATTTATGAAATTAGAATGCAGAAGAAAAGCCTGTAAAATAATTAACGTTTAATAGTTTTAAGGGTTTAGACGACAACTCATAATTGCAGCATATTAGAGCATCAGCATTTGCAAATCGCACACTTCTTACAAAAATTTATATTTATGAAATTAGAATGCAATTCGTCACTGATAATTTATGAAATTATACGATTTGATTAACTGATTCTGAAAACCATGCAAAATGATAAAGGAAAGACCTCAGAATGTTAAAATGACATGAAACAGGCGTCTCAGCGGCCAAATGTGAAGTAGGCGCCAATTCTGGAGCGTAACTTCCTGCAGCAACAGTGACTGCTAATCGCACACTTCGTACAGTTTTTTAAGTCATGTTTAATAGAAATTATAGATATTTATGAAATTAGAGTGCAATGCGTCACTGGTAATGTATATTCTCTTTCATTTGAATGCTCATTTTTCACGATCAGTTGCTTGTGGGCGCCGCAGGAGGGATCTATACTACTGAAATAATATATTGAACCCTTATCATTGTGTCCAATAATAATGTTTCATATTAATAAAAACGATGGAAATACTAAATACATGATATGCTGGATATTTGAGTAATATTGATGTAGCAAGAAATCTGGACTTGGTAAGACATGCTACGTGCTGGCTGGAAATGACCAATAGTTTCACAACCAATGTTATTCTTGGATTTCTGAGAAAATCAGATATGACGCTGTGGCGTACGTGACCATAAAAGGGCAAAATGCTGCGTACAAGGCAAGGAGTGAGAGAGAGGAGAATAGTCGTGACGTCAATATAAGGGCGGGATTTGTAAGGTCAGAACTCCGAAGCCAACTTATCTGACCAATAAGAAAACATGACGCCAGAACATAGCGTCAGTGTGTTTTGCGCGGCAATCGGATATAAAAAGATCTAGCGATCGGTTTGCTTGTTCGACGGCAGATTCGCGACCTGTGAGAAAATACAAGATTTTTGAGAGGTCACACATAATTATAGGCCCATTACTTAAAATATTGAGGAGCTGTTTTACTCCCACCATTGAAACTTTAGGCTTTCTGTATATATACAAATGTCTGAGATGAACCGAGACACTCCTAATTATTCTTCGACAGTCATTTTAAGACGTCCTTAAGACGATATGGTTTTAAAATTATAGTTGTGTGTCGGCAACGAAGTTGGAAATTTTCATAAATTATGAGATGGCAATTAGCCATAGAATAGGGAAAGTCGACGATTCTGCATAGGACGATCTGAGGAAATAAAATACTTAGAACGCAGATAGAACAGTTTAAAAACTTTGATTTAATTGTGTTTTAACAGCAGCAAAATGTCGACCATGGAGAGAAGACAGCAAGCTTCATCCTCCATTACCATCAGTGTTATGGGCTAACGGCCTAATGATGGGAATTGACGAGGCGGGAGGCCTCTGGAAAGCAGTTTAAGTGATGAGTATTAAAAAATTGATTTATTGATTTTGGACGAGGGGAATCGCGAGAGATGTGTGGAACTTTGTATAGATTTTATTTGTGTGGTTTAATTTAAATTTCAGGGTTTGATTTCTTAACTGACATGCGTATAGTAATTTTTGGCATTGCGTGACAATTATGTTGTACAGTAAATTTTGTAATTTAAATGTTTCCTTATGTATACGTAATTCTTATAGCGAAACGGCCGCATCGATTAACGTATCTATAAAAAGTGTAGCCATGAATGAGAACCTAGGAACGACAATGATAAATGGACTGATTTAATGATATGTTAAACTAATTACTACGTGGGGGGAATATTTGCATTTTGTTGCTTTGATAACTCGGGCTAGGACTGATCCTGTTATTTATTCTTTATTGTCATTTGGACATGTTGTGTGTCATTATCTGAGGGGTGTGCTGATTAATGCTACGACGAGATCTTCGAGAAATGTGCCACGTATTTTTGGGTGTAAGTGATGATGATGAGGAGAGGTAAAGCCTGTCCATGACTGCGATATCATTCCGGCAAACTAGTTATCCGTGGGGATAAGTTTGACCTGGGAATGTATTCTTAAAAATCCCTGAGAGGATGTTTTGAGATAATGTGTTATTTATTTGTACGCGTTTAACAGGTGGCGATTAGCAAAGGTGCTGTACGCTGGCTATGGGCCAGAATCTATATTTAGCATGGCACTAATTACTACTTGGGGGAAGAAATCAGCCACTCTCTCGGTGATGCGATAACAGGCCCGGTTGTCTCCAGCTCGTTATGACACGTTATGTTTGCTTTAAAGCCTAATGAGTTAAGGTTATTTTATTTGGTTTAATTTGGGAAGTTGCCATGTTGTCGATCCAAGTTTCTTTTATCATTACTACGACTTATTTGTTCATTGTTTTAAAACGCCAAACTTTCCGGCGTGAAAATTAAAAGTTGTATTTTGTTGTTGTTGGCTCTTATTTTCAAGGCCATTGTATTCATATAAATATAATTTGGCAACCGGCCAAACCTGTTCATGTCATGTTATGCTATCCTAGTGTTTAAGGTATAAGACGGTAATTCCGCAGCCCTTATTTTAAATAATACACACGTGTATTTGGTTGTGGTAATCTAAGGTTAGAGCATGTCAGTAGTGTATATAAATATGTAATTGTTGTTCCCACATTTCCGTAATTCGTCCTTCGCAGTACGGAGTCCGTTCCCGAACCAACTGTTTTGGTCGGAAACGAGCGCCCGTCAAAATGCTCATTACTTGAACTAGTCTTAAAACCCGTGTCGCTCATAAATATTAAATTTTTGTACTATTTTATTTGTTTGTTATATTTGGATCTTGTGATCCGTTTTCTTTTGTTACTCTGACTTAAGTGACATTTCAGTCACAATGCTTGTTGACAGCTGTCATGCCGTGTCGTCACGGTACGTCAGGCTGGTCAGTGTTAGATCTGTTCACGCGAGTGAACAATAAAAGGGTGGTTATAGTTTTCTTTTTTTATGTTTGATTCAGTTAATAAATTTCATTTGTTAGTAGATCCTGTTGTTTTTCTTGGCTTTGTAATAATAATAAGTTAACCTTATGAATCCTGGAAGTTATGTTGATAGCAAAACCTCTAAATCACATTCACAAGAATCCATTACGACCCCGAAATTTTGAATCTTGTCTACATGCTATTTTCCAAAGGGTTTATAAGAGTTACTTTGGCTTCCGAACGTGTGGCATTTGTGTTTTAGAGTAAAAAAATAGATCACCGGCATGTGATAAGTTTATTAACGTAAGTTAGGCGAAGATAGTACCGCCAAATGTTTGAAAATATAAAGTCATGGAGTTTGCAATAAAGTAAATGTGGAACAAGTTAAGTGTTTGAACTTTGATTAAAATTAGAACAAACTGTTCCAGGCGCCCAATAAAATTAAATTAGCTTTGTGTAGAAAAGCCAAACTCAAAGAATTGTTTGACAGGAAGGTTAGACCTTAAAAACTAATTAATACTCTATTAATTGGTTAAAATTTGTAAGTAAAGTAAGGTCAGGAAGATTATAACTGAATCAAAGGGTTAAAATTAAATGGAATAATAAGTAAATTATACTCAGTGATGCTATAGTTTGTGGGAGTAATGTAAAGTAAATGAACTGAGTATGTAAAGGGTTAATGTGTGTATATTTAATATATGTGAGCGCGCGTATCCAGGGCTCCGCCCTTATGTCATTTCCCTATGTCTCAAATATATTATTGTTGTGATGGCAACTCTGGGAGAAATTCGCGAAGTGATTGAATTAGCATCCGCTCGTACGCGAGAACAACTTAGTGAGATGAGAAAGGACATAACCAATGAAATACAGACACAGTTAGCGGCGAATAGTGAAGAAACGCAGACACAGTTGGCGGCAAATAATGTAGAAATGCAGACACAGTTAGCGGCAAATAGTGAAGAAACGCAGACACAGTTGGCGGCAAATAATGTAGAAATGCAGAAACAGTTAGCGGCAAATAGTGTAGAAATACAGACACAGTTAAACACAAAACTATCTGAAGTTAACGAGAATATAAATCAGAAAATCGCTACACAAAACATTCTGGTTAGTGAACAATTACATAGGCAGTCTGAGAAAAACAATGAAATGTTAAACGCACAAGACGAAAGGAACACTCAAAATCTAGCTGCGCTAACGGTAGAAATCAAAGAGCACACAAAAGAACAGCTAATACAATTAGCAAAGGACGTTAGCACTAACAATACCAAACAATTAGGAATAATAAAAGGTATCGAAGATTCGTTTAAAAAGGAAATAAAAGGAATGGATGAGACTGTTATGGCAAAACTAGCACAAATCGAGCAAGCGTGTTTGACCAGCTCATCTGAAATCAAAGAAGCACACACAAACTTAGAAAAAAGGTTTGAGAATATCGAACGAGGGACACAGGGTATGCAAGATCAGATAATTACAGTAGATAACAATATCACGGGCTTAGTGACGGAACTCAACAAATTAGAAATACAATCAATTAAGAAATGGAAAAAGTTAGAAATTGACCAGGAAGAAATTAAACAAACATTAGAACAGAACAACATTTCTCTGGGAGAAAGGATAGATAAACTTGAAGATAATCAGGAGGCTAATCAACAGGAAGTCGAAAAACGCTTTGTTAAATTGAAGGATACTATTAGGAAAGATTGGACCAAGATGAGCGCTGATTCGAAAGATGAACGGCTCGCAGTAAGCAAGAAGCTAGGGGGAAATAACGCGAAAATACAGGCGTTAGAAGAAAATATGAAGTTAAGATTTCAAATTCAAGAGGACCGCATGATAAAATCGGAGTTGCAGTCACTTGGACATAATACGATGTTTGCGACACTAATGGAAAAGGGGAAAGGGGAGAATGCGGAAAGAGAGCACACAATAGACAGCCACGAGCTTGGGCAAAGTCCAAGAACGGTAGACACGCAAGCATTCCAGAATTATGAGGGTCGTAGCTCGACACCTCAAAACACACAACTTCCCACGCAAGTTATACAAGTCATCCGTGGAAACGAATTTAAACCGAATAAGTTTTTACCAGAGAGCGGAGGGACACCTAAAGCTTTCTTAAGGGAACTGACAGAATATTTTTCGGACCAAAATGTTAGCTCAACGCGACAATTAAGAATGGTTGAAAAATTTTTGGCGGGCTCAGCACTTACCTGGTATCTTGGATTTAAGAACACATTTAAATCAATGGAAGGTTTCCACAAGGCCTTCCTAAGCAAATACTGGAGTGGGTCGTATCAACAAAGCTTGCGAATGGACTTATACTCGCGCAAATACCATTCCACGCATCAGACGAAATATGCAGATTTTTTCGCCATGCAACTTGTCAAATTGCAGGATCTTGATAATCCCCCGAGCGAAATGGAGCTAATAACTACTATAGGAAAGCAGATGCCTATTAGCGTTCAGCAATTCTTGGTGGCGGCAAATATTACGACCGTGGTCCAGACAGAAGAGGTATTAAGGAAGATAGATGAAACCACTAATTACATCAACCCGAGAGAGAAGAGACAGATAGAGTTAGTTAATGCAGTCGAAGTAGTCAAGACACCGAACAAAAACACGAGGTCGCAAGCTACAAACACTGGGGATAACCAAAGACGGCAGAGCACCGAAGAATATGAGCCGAGATCTCAACCGAGATACGAAAATAAGGACAGAAACCATAACAATCAGGAAGGAACTAACCGCTACCGGAACACAAACAATCAGCAGTGGCGAGATAATAGGAGATACCAAACGTCATACAATAGGAATAATAATAATAACGCACCTTACAATCGGGGATGGCGTGGAGGACACTATAATCAACAATATAGGCCCAGAGACAATAGGCGTTACAACCAGCAACATAACGCACAAGATAACCAGCGGTTTAACGAGCAATCGGATCCAAGGGATGATCAGAGAAATTGGAACGAGAGACACGCTGAGTCACAACAGTACCTAGAAGAACTACATAACATACAGGGAAACAATAAGAAATGGGAACGAGCGATGGAACACAGAGCAAATCCGGACACCCACACTAACGGGGCGGAAGGTATGCTAATGCAGCAGGAAAGACAGGACGGGTGGCACCAAGACCAGGGCGAGGGTCAAGGCGCGAAAAAAAAAGTTTAATTGTACGGGAATAGGAGAAGAAGAAGGGAGAAGGAAGAAGATGGCAACGCGGGGGAGAAGAAGGAGATGACATCACGGTAAAATGGAGAAAAGACAGGAGCGGCTTAAGGAAGTTCAACTAGGGGTTACGAACTTAGGTAACAACGCCTACAGAGTCCGAGAGGTGAGCACAGGAAACATGGCAGTATATAATATCTCAAATTTAAAATTGTATCATCAGAGAGAGCCATACGAACCGAGAAATAATGTTACTGCAGCAAATTAAACATTCGCGTGATAACATACAACAAAAGATACGGGGATACTCTAGTGGTTAAAGCGCTCAAAAGACAGCTCTGACGTGTTTACAAGTTCAGGCGGAAGTCGTTAATGAATATGTTGATGTTTTGAAAGAGTGAGAGGGGAGACGAGTAGCAAGGAAAGAGGCCGGAGGGCATAAGTATACAGGAATTTCCTAATGAGTTTGGAACGAGACGGCTACTGAAACAGACAGAGGCGGACAGTCATTATATTTGAGGGTGACCAGCAACTTCAAATTTGAGCCAGAAAAGTAGGGGATGTGAAATTCGACTTCATTTGAGTTCGAATTTCATCAACTAGGGGTCGGATGAACCCTTATCATTGTGTCCAATAATAATGTTTCATATTAATAAAAACGATGGAAATACTAAATACATGATATGCTGGATATTTGAGTAATATTGATGTAGCAAGAAATCTGGACTTGGTAAGACATGCTACGTGCTGGCTGGAAATGACCAATAGTTTCACAACCAATGTTATTCTTGGATTTCTGAGAAAATCAGATATGACGCTGTGGCGTACGTGACCATAAAAGGGCAAAATGCTGCGTACAAGGCAAGGAGTGAGAGAGAGGAGAATAGTCGTGACGTCAATATAAGGGCGGGATTTGTAAGGTCAGAACTCCGAAGCCAACTTATCTGACCAATAAGAAAACATGACGCCAGAACATAGCGTCAGTGTGTTTTGCGCGGCAATCGGATATAAAAAGATCTAGCGATCGGTTTGCTTGTTCGACGGCAGATTCGCGACCTGTGAGAAAATACAAGATTTTTGAGAGGTCACACATAATTATAGGCCCATTACTTAAAATATTGAGGAGCTGTTTTACTCCCACCATTGAAACTTTAGGCTTTCTGTATATATACAAATGTCTGAGATGAACCGAGACACTCCTAATTATTCTTCGACAGTCATTTTAAGACGTCCTTAAGACGATATGGTTTTAAAATTATAGTTGTGTGTCGGCAACGAAGTTGGAAATTTTCATAAATTATGAGATGGCAATTAGCCATAGAATAGGGAAAGTCGACGATTCTGCATAGGACGATCTGAGGAAATAAAATACTTAGAACGCAGATAGAACAGTTTAAAAACTTTGATTTAATTGTGTTTTAACAGCAGCAAAATGTCGACCATGGAGAGAAGACAGCAAGCTTCATCCTCCATTACCATCAGTGTTATGGGCTAACGGCCTAATGATGGGAATTGACGAGGCGGGAGGCCTCTGGAAAGCAGTTTAAGTTATGAGTATTAAAAAATTGATTTATTGATTTTGGACGAGGGGAATCGCGAGAGATGTGTGGAACTTTGTATAGATTTTATTTGTGTGGTTTAATTTAAATTTCAGGGTTTGATTTCTTAACTGACATGCGTATAGTAATTTTTGGCATTGCGTGACAATTATGTTGTACAGTAAATTTTGTAATTTAAATGTTTCCTTATGTATACGTAATTCTTATAGCGAAACGGCCGCATCGATTAACGTATCTATAAAAAGTGTAGCCATGAATGAGAACCTAGGAACGACAATGATAAATGGACTGATTTAATGATATGTTAAACTAATTACTACGTGGGGGGAATATTTGCATTTTGTTGCTTTGATAACTCGGGCTAGGACTGATCCTGTTATTTATTCTTTATTGTCATTTGGACATGTTGTGTGTCATTATCTGAGGGGTGTGCTGATTAATGCTACGACGAGATCTTCGAGAAATGTGCCACGTATTTTTGGGTGTAAGTGATGATGATGAGGAGAGGTAAAGCCTGTCCATGACTGCGATATCATTCCGGCAAACTAGTTATCCGTGGGGATAAGTTTGACCTGGGAATGTATTCTTAAAAATCCCTGAGAGGATGTTTTGAGATAATGTGTTATTTATTTGTACGCGTTTAACAGGTGGCGATTAGCAAAGGTGCTGTACGCTGGCTATGGGCCAGAATCTATATTTAGCATGGCACTAATTACTACTTGGGGGAAGAAATCAGCCACTCTCTCGGTGATGCGATAACAGGCCCGGTTGTCTCCAGCTCGTTATGACACGTTATGTTTGCTTTAAAGCCTAATGAGTTAAGGTTATTTTATTTGGTTTAATTTGGGAAGTTGCCATGTTGTCGATCCAAGTTTCTTTTATCATTACTACGACTTATTTGTTCATTGTTTTAAAACGCCAAACTTTCCGGCGTGAAAATTAAAAGTTGTATTTTGTTGTTGTTGGCTCTTATTTTCAAGGCCATTGTATTCATATAAATATAATTTGGCAACCGGCCAAACCTGTTCATGTCATGTTATGCTATCCTAGTGTTTAAGGTATAAGACGGTAATTCCGCAGCCCTTATTTTAAATAATACACACGTGTATTTGGTTGTGGTAATCTAAGGTTAGAGCATGTCAGTAGTGTATATAAATATGTAATTGTTGTTCCCACATTTCCGTAATTCGTCCTTCGCAGTACGGAGTCCGTTCCCGAACCAACTGTTTTGGTCGGAAACGAGCGCCCGTCAAAATGCTCATTACTTGAACTAGTCTTAAAACCCGTGTCGCTCATAAATATTAAATTTTTGTACTATTTTATTTGTTTGTTATATTTGGATCTTGTGATCCGTTTTCTTTTGTTACTCTGACTTAAGTGACATTTCAGTCACAATGCTTGTTGACAGCTGTCATGCCGTGTCGTCACGGTACGTCAGGCTGGTCAGTGTTAGATCTGTTCACGCGAGTGAACAATAAAAGGGTGGTTATAGTTTTCTTTTTTTATGTTTGATTCAGTTAATAAATTTCATTTGTTAGTAGATCCTGTTGTTTTTCTTGGCTTTGTAATAATAATAAGTTAACCTTATGAATCCTGGAAGTTATGTTGATAGCAAAACCTCTAAATCACATTCACAAGAATCCATTACGACCCCGAAATTTTGAATCTTGTCTACATGCTATTTTCCAAAGGGTTTAATATACTAGCGGACGAGTGCGAGAAATTTCGCATGTTCACAAGCCATACTTTCCCCAATAGGTTTATAATGAGAGACCTAAGGAGAAAGGTTGTTATGTTTCTATTTCAACCAAATGATTATAGAACACTGATTTCATTTCAGTTAGAATTCCAAGCTCTGCGTTCTCTAACTTAAGAAGGCAATCACTGAAAATTGGATCATCATAACACTCACCGGTTATTCGATATATATGAAATTATACGATTTGAGTACCGTACTCATTCCTTTGATTTACTGTTTCTGACATCCATGCAAATTGATAAAGGAAAGATCTCAGAATGTTAAAATGACATGAGACAGGCGTCACAGCGGTCAAATTGTGAAGTGGATAGCAAATAAGGAGCGTATTTCCCTACAGTAACAGTATGTCCTCTTCTTTCCATAGTAACTTTATCGGGACCATTTTAGGCTTAACTATGCAGGCAACGACACCTGATGGCCTTCCCCTCTCCTTGCACTGCCTCGCATATGCATGAAAATTGAAGAAATTGGGGACGTCGGATCTCTTTTCTTCTTTAATCATAGGCTCCGTGAGAATGCAGATGTCATATTCACTAAAGATTTATGGTGATAGGAGGTTCATTTCACCTCGCTGCCCTTCTACATTCCACGTTAGTATCCTCGTCCTACTGGCGCGAGCCTCTGTACTTCCATGGTTGCCGAAAGGGCCGGCAGTAGACGTCCGTAGCCCAGAAGTTGCAGTTGTAGACCAAATCTCTTTTATTCATGGGTATGCCGACTGTAAAGCTCTGCTGCCAATTTCCTGGTTCACAACGTCACGGTGGATCGCTCCTTCCACTCCATGTTCCTTTAGAGACGCAGTTACGTCCTCTGGGGAAGTGTCTTGGCTCAGTTTTGCGACATAAAGCCACGCACTCTTTTCTGCAGTTTTCAGTCTTGGAACTCCTTGTCTGATGCCTTTCACATATTCGCTTCCGTGTGCGCTTTCTTCCTTGCTTGGGATGCGTTGATCCCTTTGCACCCGACGCCTCTGTATTACTTCTGTCCATTTGGTTTGATTTGCGTCAGACCTCTCTTCTTTTTTGTTCCTCTCTTCGTTTTGGACCTCGTCTTGTGGGCTGCTATCGGTGGTTCCACCGTTCTTTCCTATTAGCCTATGAGCTGGTGCGTTCTCTCCTGTGACCAATGTTGCTGTGTGATCCTTCACTCCTGTTTTGGCCGTTGGGCTATCTTTTCTTTTTCCTGTTCATGGTTGATATCCTTATGCTCAGTGTTGTTTGGGCTTCTGCCCTCTGCTGCTATCTCCACGATTTCTTAACTTTGGATACTGTTGGCTTTTCCGATTTCATTGGAGCTTACGGTTATTGTGTTCTGATCGCTGTCTGGTTTCCTTAATGGATTGTATACTGAATCTTTGATCTGATTTTCCATGTCTTCCTGAAGTCGGATTTTGATGTATTGTGTTAGGTCCTCGACCTTTTCGGCAAGGGTGGCTATTACCACCCTATAGGATTTATTCATGTCCAGTTCGTCAGGTTTACATATTTCACACAGCCATATCAGTTTCCTGTTCTTTATTTCAAGTTCCTTGACTTCCTGACCAATGAGGCCAGTACAGTTCTTGAGGGTCTTTTCTCTGCGCCTATCGCTTTCGATTGTGCTGTCCTCATTAATGCATTGCCTCTAACATACCGGGCAGTATTCCTTTTTGTTGCTTGTGGGCGCACTCCGGGCAGAAAGCATCTTGGTCAAGATTTCCTGCTTTATCTTGTTGGCTTAGGAGCCTCTTTCTCCCTTGGTCTAGCTGTATGCCTCTCACCAACGCGGTCCGGGTTCGATTCCCGGTCAATGCATGTGAGATTTTCGAAGTGAAATGCCATGTCCTGTGGTTCGGATTCCACATAAAAAGGAGGTCCCGTGGCTCATGATCTCGAGATTAACGGTCACGTTAAACTACAAGCTTCCTTTTTTTCTTTCTCCCTTATCACGACAGCCCTCGTTGGAAAACTTCTTCACGCCCCGCTTACAGTGAGACTTCCTTGTTCCAAAGTCCAACGATCAGTGTTTAACTATTTTGCACACTGCCTGCAGGGCAGCTTTCCCGATCCTATGTGTAGTGCTCAGCGCTCAACTCATTTGCACGTTATTTTCAGGGGTACTTTCGCATTCTTGAGTGGAGCGTCAGCATGAGAGCGTGCTGTGGCTGGTTTCTTTCTGTGAGCATTGTATACTGCTTCCTTGATCTGATTCTCCATGTTTTCCTGAAGTCGGGTTTTGATGTAATGTGTTAGGTCTTCGACCTTTTCGGCAAGGGTGGCTATTACCACCCTACAGGATTTATTCATGTACAGTGCCTCAGGTTTACATATTTCACACAGCCATATCAGTTTCCTGTTCTTTCTTTCAAGGTCTTTGACTTCCTGTCCAATGAGGCCAGTACAGTTCTCGTGGGTCTATTCTCTGCACCTATCGCATTCGATTGTGCTGTCCTCATTAGTGCATTGCCTCTGGCATACCGGGCAGTATTCCTTTTTGTTGCTTGTGGGTGCACTCCAGGCAGAAAGCTTCTTGGTCAAGATTTCCTGCTTTATCTTGTTTGCTGAGGAGCTTCTATCTCCCTTATCACGAAAGCCCTCGTTGGATAACTTCTTCACGCCCCGCTTACACTTGTTCCTAAGTGCAACGATCAGCGTAAAACACCTTCGCACACTGCCTGCAGAGCAGCATTCCCGGTCATGTGAGTAGCGCTCTGCGCTAAACTCATTTGCTCGTTACATACGGGAGTGCTTTCGCTTCCCAAGTGGATCGTCAGCATTGAAATTAGAATGCAATTCGTCACTGTTAATGACATTTGTGAGCTGAGTCCATTGATTGACAGCTTAGCCGTAACTCTCACTGGTTATTCGATACATTTCGGTCAGAATTCCAAGTTGTACGTTCCCTAACGTAAGAAGGCAATCACTGAAAATTGGATCATCCTACACTCACCGGTTATTCGATATTTATGAAATTACACGATTTGAGTACGATTTGAGTACCCAATCCATTGCTTTACTGATTCTGAAATCAAGATAGAAGAAAAACTGTAAGAGAATTAACGTTCAATAGTTTTAAGGTTTTGGACGACAACTCATAATTGCAGCATGTTAGAGCATCAGTATTTGCAAATCGCACACTTCTTACAAAAATTGTTATTTATGAAATTAGAATGCAATTCGTCACTGATAATTTATGGAATTTTACGATTTGAGTAGTCAATTCTTTGATTTACTGTTTCTGAAATCCATGCAAAATGATAAAGGATAGACCTTGGAATGTTAAAATGACATGAAACAAGCGTCACAGTGGTCAAAATGTGTGGTGGGCACCAATTCTGGAGTGTATCTTCCTGCAGCTACAGTAACTGCAAATCGCAAACTTCGTACAGTTTTTTGAAAGTCATTTTTTAAAGAAATTGTACATATTTATGAAATTAGAGTGAAATGAGTCACTGGTAATGTAAGTTATATTCTATTTCATTTGAACGCTCGTTTTTCACGATCGGTTGCTTGTGAGCGCCGCATGAGAAATCTATACTAATGAAATAATACCGTATATGTGATGATGATGATGATGCTGAAGATAGTGGACTAGTGTGATGAATCAATCGCTTCACAGTACGGATTTCAATTGAGCCTTCAGCACGAACCCTTAACAGTGAATGGATTTGTAAATGACATAGTCATAATAGGTAAGGACTTACATTTGACATCGGTTCTGGCAAATAATGCTATTGAAAAATTCAGTGAAATCGGGCTACATAGTTTACCCTTGGAAGAAGCAGTTGACAAGGTTCTGTTTTCGGTGTCATGATCAGTTCTTGATTTTAGTGTTTAGAGAAATACATTTTGCTTCCATAAAAATCCAGGATTCATAGGGTAAAATAAAATTAGGAATACAGTCAAAAAAGTAAAATAACAAAAACATTGAATAACTGAACCATCTGAACAACAAAATATAAACAAAACACCTCCCTGAATAACACCCTCTCAAAAATAAACAAGAAAATCAAACACTGATTGAAGTGAAAATCAGCTCAATAAAAACACCAGCATAAAATACTGTTCAAAAATATGGTTAATAAAGTTCCACCTTCATCAAAATTATGTGTTGTGTGAGAGCGGCGATAAGCTGTTGAAGAAAATGAGCACAGTATAACAAAGATTCGCTTCCAAACGACTCAATCGAATAACTCGCGAATCCCGGTTTTGCAAATCGCAGTTACGGCGTATGGTGTGCCCAAATCCAGTTGCCTAGATTGAAGGGTACAAGCCGTGAGCCTAGATTTGAGGGAACAGGCCACGATTCTAAGTTCGGATATGGATGTTTGAATAGCGCGCTCCAAACCTTCTTAGAAGCTTTTCGAAGGAATTTACAGCCAAGAAGTGGGTAAGTGACGTAGGAGGAGAGCGTCATAGTCGAGGCTATATGTCACTAAATATTTCCCGTTGAGATGGAAACATGAAACCTATATCAGATTACTGGCAATAATAAGAGAAGAAGAATGAGCTTTGTTTCAAAGAAATTGATTGAACAGAAGCCGAGTTATGAGCTGTTTTAGTTCCAGCGTTTTCGCCGCAGTGACCTCGAGCCAGCAAGCGGATGGGTATATAAGGCGAGCCTCGCAGGCAGAGGTAGGTTAACTTCGTCACAAGCACTCCGTTGACGTGGTCGTGCTACGCTACGTAAGCGCTCTAGCCGCTTGACTATCACCGAAATTCGAACATAGTTATTATCGCCGAGCACATGGTTGAACTTAAACTTCAACTTACAGCACAAGCTGTGGACTTCGAATTTTCGACAGTACATGGTTACTGAAAGTGTTAAACTACTTCGAGTAAGTTTAGAACTTTTCTCCGATTTCACAGAAGTGAAATAAGTCTGTGGCACTTGGTAATTCTTACCGCTACAACTTGGACATATGGTAGACTATGTCTACAACTTTTTCTTCAGTCCATATTCACTGATAGCTGGATTATTTATATCCAATAGTTGGACCAGCCAAGATAAGTCAGTAACTTCAAAACCAGTCTTGCATATTACAATTCGAAAGCCGAATGGGAATACAGGTTTAGCCTTGTGCGATCTGAAAAGTGAGAAGCTTTGCCCAGCCAACTCGACAGAATTTGTAATTGTGCTGAAAAGATTGTAAGAGTATTGGAATACTGATTGTATCACAGTGGGTCTTGGTAATTATTTCATCATGGATCGCTTAGATCAGACTCCTGTCAACTACACTTCAGCTCTTGAAGTTGCCAACATTTTTCTGCAAGACATTATAATCGCCACTATGTCTGCGTAAACAGCTGGTGGGTATAACATGGAAGCTGATTCGAGAATACAAGTACGCGTCCTAATGGGACAGACAACAGGAAGATTGAGTAGTCTGGTTCAGTCCAGATTTCTACCATCAAGACCTACAAGAATGTAAGCTGCAATTTACATTATTTCTATGCCTGGTTAGTTTTATTTTCTCGTATTTTCTACAGTCTTGCCAACACAATTTTTTTTCTCTATAGTCATCGATATGTTTATTTGCTTTTGCAAATATTTTCTTTCGAAACCTGAGCTAGGACCTGAGTTGATTTTTACTCAGATTTATACGATTCTATATGTATGGACGAGCAGAACGAGCATTTATTTTAGTTCGATATTTTTTCTTATTGCTGTCATTAGCCGTCATAATTTGAGATTTAAGAATTGTAATAATAATGTTATTGGTTTTACGTCCCTTTTAACTACACTGGCTTTTAGAGACGCCGGGGTGCCGGAATTTTGCCCCGAAGGGGATCTTTAACGTGCCAGTAAATCTACTGACACGGCTCCCTCGCATTTGCGCACCCTCAAATGCCAGCTGACTGCGCCAGGTTTCGAACCTGCGATTTAAGAATTAATCTAAGTTGAGGAATGGATAGTTATCCATCATTTTGAAGTCGAGGGTTATATTCCCCGAACAGTTTGATAACTTTAAGCCTAGTTTTGAACATAATAATAATAATAATAATGGAATTTAATAATAATTATTATTTTTCCATTTTTATGGAATAATAATAATAAACATTTGTGGTTTTCTGGTTGTATGATTAATACAGTTGACATTTGAAGTCATACTCTAAATCGGATATTTGTTAATTCCGAAGGTTAGTGGTTAACACATGCCCACTTATAATGAACAGTTAAATTCAGTGAAATTGGTTCACGTTTGCATTTCATATTTAAAGCTTTGATAAAGACACGGAAAGAAATGAAATGGGAAGCTAAGCATGTATAAAGCGGGGTTTTTGCTAGAGTTTATATAAAATAAAATCATTATGACGCAGCGTCTTTCACAACGTTTGCTAATATTAACACTGTGTGGAATTTCTGATGGTGAAATTATATTGGATATTGTCGTAAACTCATTGGTGAGGTTTACTGATTTTTGAATCTTCCATTTGTCATAACAAGCAAAGGCTTGATTATTTTGTATAATTTGGGAAGATGTCATTGTGTGTGTGCAGATAATTATATGCCATTCTGAGTGCGCAATTTAAGTCGCAGGAATGAGGTTGTGTAAAATGGAGCACCAATCAAATTGTAGGTTGGATGTTTTTGATGTAGTAGGAGAGTCGTTTTTCGCCACACTTTCGTCGTAATATAACCACAGGTTATTTTGTGAACCATCATTATTAAATTACTGTTGATCCAAGTGTTTGAAAATATTTCTAGTAATTGCTTACCCGGAAAATTATTATTCTACTAGTTCCTTTCAATCAGGAAAGCTTTACCGTTGTCTAAATGCTGATTTATAATTCTGTGATTTTTATCACGTGTTAATCATATGGGCCAATGCTGTTGTTTGAAATTGTTACTCATTAACAACCACTATAAGCTGAAAGGATTTTCAGATCCTATAAAAATAAATACACATTTTCTTTAATAAGTTGATGCTGAACATATTTGACATTTTTTCAAAATCACTTTGATGATAATAATAATAATTTGTTTCATTATAAAACATGTTAAATGATATTTCCAATTTCCAAATGAATGTTTTCAAGGAATAATTAATTAATTTGTCAACTTAATCCAGATTGAATGGAAGTTATATTTGGGATAATTATATTTTGATTAAGTCAAAATTATTTTGACAGACTTTGCATTGAGATCTATGTTTCAATAGATATTTTCTGTTTTTTGAATCCACAAAAATGCTCAAAGTCCATGTAAATCATAGTGTATTTCACTTATTATGAACAACTTTGTATTTGACAAATCCTAATATTACTATTGCCTAAGAAGTGTTAGTCGAAATGCTACGATAATAGTTTTGAGAAATGAACAGTGAAAGTGATTTTTCCAACCAGTGATAATTTTTTTTATTGATCTTCATCGTGTGAATGCTAAATAATTTAGGGATCAGTATGGGCGATTGACTTTGCGCTGATAAAACCCTACCCCTGTACATAATTATGTTGAACGAAGTCAACAGGACTGATATTCTGACCTCTCGTTTCAACTTTGTTAGTGTTCATGTGTTGGCAATATTGTATATTGTGTGAATAATTTAATCTTTTCCAGTCATCTTTTATGCCATTATGGGCATATTTTCTTCATGTCATTTTAAAGTTTTAATAAAATGAGATAATTTTATGGTATTCAACCACCGTTTTCATGAATCTCCTTCTATCCTTATTGTTGCGTCGAGCCAAAAATCAGTTAAGCTTTTTTTTTTTTGTTGGGTCTTTGCATTCGACTTTAACCCATCTGGCGCCCCGGGATATTTTGATTCTCGTGCTGAGTGATTTTTGGTGAAATGCATATGTGGTCGTCCGGACTTCGGTCCAAACGGGCACATAAAATAAGATAGAAGAGAGACATGGCGCCCAACGTGGGGATCGATTTTTATACGGTTGGTTGTACGTCGATTTGATTTTTCAATAGATATTTTGGGAATAGGAAAATGACTGGTTTGGCCAAATAAAATCATAGGAAACCCAATTAGTGGGGAAACTTAATTTAAATTAAATATTCAAATAGTTAGAGTGGGATTTGTTTTATTGTATAATGGCTTATCCATTAGGGTGTCAAATAAAATTTTAGTATACGTTCGATGGTCAGAAAGATTGCATTACATTAGAATCCTGGTGGAGGATATTGACTTTGTATTTTTTTGATATTGTTGTTTAATCTAACTGTTAATAGTAGAGAATTGTTTTTCCATCACGTCGATATTAGGGAATATCTAATTTTATTCTGAGAAATCCAAGTAGCTACGCATAATTCTTGTTTTAAATTTGAGTCTCTGTGTCTGCTTACAATTATACCCCTAATTTTGAATTGTATTCTGATAAATCATGGATGAGATCATGAGGATATTGAAGCGTATGCAGGAAAGCTCCAAGAGCGCTGCACTGCAAATGGCAGAAATTATTGACAAAACTGATCAAATGGAGGTTAAGCTTAAAGAAAACTCTGATACTTTAAAGGAAAAATTAATGGAAAATTCCGATACCCTAGAAAATAGGTTAACCGCTTCTTTAAAAATTAACCTAGAGAATCAATGGAAAACAAACTTAAAGAAAACTCTGATTCTTTAAAATCTTCTTTAGAAAATAAACTTAAAGAAAACTCTGATGTTTTAGAAAACAGATTAAAAGTAAATCTTGAAAAGTCATTAGAGGAAAACTCAGTAAATTTGAAAGGTAAAATGAGGGAAAATTCCGATGCATTGGGAGCTTCTTTAGAAACCAAAATGTCTAAACTGTTCGAGAAAACTCACGAACTGAAATTTCTTTAGCTTTAAATAATAGTAAAATCGAAGATAAATTTCGCGATGCCGACCAAAAATCTCAGTCATTAGCTGATAGGATCGAGCGAGGTATCAGGAACGTAGGAGAAGACATGGTAAACTTAGAAATTCGCGTTCAGAAAGAAAATACTGATATGGCAAATAACGTCATACAACGTTTAACTGAACAATTTCAAGAACTGGTAGTAGGAGAGATTCAGCAGAGTGTAGTCAAGGAGTTGACAACTGAGATCAAGACAACAGTTATCCAGGAGGTCAGAGACGCACTTAAGACGGAAACTCAAGACGGAATCAAAGAGATTAGGGAAACTTTGACGTCACATGTCCAGGTCATTACGAAAGATATCCAGATAGCTCAAAAAGACATCGTGGATATGACAAGTTCACTGAAAAATCATGAAAAGATGATGAACCAAATTTTCAATAACTTGAAGGAGAATTGTAAGGAAACAGAAGGAATCAAAAGAGATACCGAAGAGATCAGAAAGAAGTCTGAAGAAAATCAGAAGGAGATCGAGGACATCAAGGATCAAGTTAAAGAGAAAAGTCAGGGTGATTATTTTCATAGCAAGGATGATAGCGAGGAGATTAAGAGATTAGTACGTGAAGAGAATGCCGAACTTACGGAAACCATAAAAGACCTTAATGACAAATTTTTGAATTGTCGAAAACAAGCGAAGAGCATTGTAGAACCTCAGAGTAAAACTACAGCTACAAGTAGAGATAAAGACATTGAGGAAATAAATAGAGTAGGAAATCACCATAGACCAGAGGAGTTTAGGACGATGATGCAATCCACACCGATAACCTTCTATAAAAATATAGAAGATAAACCTTCAAAATTCTCTGGAACCGGAAGTATGACGCCTGTAGAATTTCTGAGAGAAGTAGGAGACTACCTTAAAGATTCCAAAATTGGGAAGGAAAGAGAGATTAGAGTGATAGGAAAATTTCTGGAAGGATCCCCCTTGACGTGGTTTAGGGCTTTTAGATCTACTCTAACCAATTTCGAAGAATTTTCTAGAGGATTATTAAAGAAATTCTGGTCCCCGGAAACCCAACAGCAAGTGAGAGCAGAGTTGTACTCGAAAAGGTATTCCACTTCACAACCTACTCGTTACTCAACTTATTTCTCAGGACAGTTGTCCAAACTCCAACATTTAGATCCGCCGATGCCCGACAATGAACTGATTACTGCTTTGATCAGGCAATTTCCTGCAGATGTCCAGAGAACACTGATAGCAGCGGACATATACAGCATGGAGCAATTCGACGAAATTTTACAGAGACTGGATCACACGAACGCCCAATTCTTTCATCAGAAGGCTGGAAAGAACGACAACACGGTATTTACGGTGATGGCCAACCGATATTCTCAGACATCTCGCAACGGAAGAGAAGAGAAAACGCCGAGGGATGATCCAGGACAAGAAAGATGGAACCAGAGCAATTCTAGGTCATATGAAAATAGACCTTATGCAAGACCTGGAAACAACTACCGAAATCATTGGGGAAGACAATGAGGAAATCAAGCGCGATATCAAGTGAAAAGATACTCTGAGAGAAGTAATGGATATTACCCAAGGAATGAAAATCCAAGAGAATCCAACGAAGAGTTCAAGCAGGAGGCGAGGAAGAACTTAGAAGAACGACACCTGGAAAACAAACAATACCTAGAACAATTGAGGCAGAGTGAACCCGGTACTTCAGGGACTTCACAAAATAAGGGTAAAGATGAAAAAAAACTCCAAATGTGCAGTAGCAAATGGTTTCACTAAGACTTTCACTTATAGAATTACCAAATGGCAGGTAGAGGACGAGGATTTAATACAAAATAATGATGAACGCAAGGAGATAGGAACAAGGATCAAATTGCCAATTACTGTAAGTGAAGTATTCGGCAAGCCTGTCGATACACTGATTGACACTGGGGCTATGTTATGCTTGATAAGTGAGAAATTGTATGCCTTATGGAAACTCACTGAGAATCTTGAAGAAATTCCTGTGTCCGGAATCAAGATCCAAGGAATCATTCCCAATAATCCATCCCTGTGTAAAACTCAGCTATACTTAAGCATCAGGATAGGAGGACATGATTTTCGACACGTATTTGTGATTATGAAGGACATGGCTTTCGACATGATCTTAGGGGCAGATTTCATCCAGAAATATAAAGCCGTGATTGATATGAGTGCCGAAACGGTAAGATTTCAAAATACCGAGGAAATAAACTTCGAGGGAAACGAAGAAGAAGAAGACATCGACGGAGTTGCCCAATGGTCCTTGATATTTCGCGAGTCCTCAGAAGATAGCAAGTCAGAGAGATCGCCAGAGTTAGAAAATGTTCTTGACGAGTTCAAGGATATATTTGATATTCGTCCTGGGGAAATTAAGGATTTCGAATACCAGATTCGAGTCACTGATGACGCACCCTACCATGCAAAATTGTATCCAGTAGCCGAGAAGCATAGAGACAAGGTGAAGGTTCTGATCAAAGACATGGAAGATAACACGGTTATTGAAAAATTCACAACTTCGTATGTGAATCCTTTGACAGTGGTGTCCAAACCAGATGGCAGTTTGCGGCTATCTTTAGACGCGCGGAATTTGAATTTAAGATTATTACCTGAATACGACAGACCACCTATTATTAGGGAATTACTCCGGAAATTCCAAGGCAAGAGTTGGTTCTCAAATATTGATCTCACTTCGTCCTACCATCATATTAGGCTTAGTGAAGACTCAAAAAAATGTACAGGGTTTATGTTTGACCAACAAACCTATGTTTTTCGACGTCAACCATTTGGAATCAAAACGTCTGGATCTGTTTTGATTAGAGCTCTTGAACAGAATTTGAGTCCAGCAGTAAAGGAAATAGCAGTCCGATATATAGATGATATTCTCATTGCATCTGAGAGCAAAGAAGAACATTTATTACATCTCCGAATGTTGTTCGAAGATTTGAGGAAGGCAAATTTTAAGGTCAACCTTTGAAAGTGTCAGTTTCTTCAGAAAGAGATCACATTTCTGGGACACATATTGGATGGTGAGGGCTACCGCCCAAATGAGACGACAATCCAAGCTATTGCGAATTTTCCCAGACCTACTAGAGTGAAGCATGTTCGCAGTTTTCTAGACCCATGCCAATTCTTCGCAGGGCATTGTCCTAAGTACACTGAGACAGTCGCACCTCTCCAGGAATTGTTGAAAAAGGATAATAAATGGAAATGGAATGAAGATTGTGAGCAGTCGTTTCAAGATGCCAAGAGTCTATTGGTAAATAGCATCAAGTTAGAGTATCCTGATTTCACGAAGAATTTTATTATAGAATCTGATGCGTCCACCGTAGGGATTGGAGCGATTCTTTTTCAAGAAGACGACGATCATAGAAGACATTATCTGGCTTTTATAAGTAGGAAACTCCGTCCATCAGAGAGGAACTATTATACTACCGAGCTAGAAGCACTCGCAGTCACATTTGCTTTGGAAACATGGAAGGAGATTTTGATAGGACATTCGGTTATTGTTAGAACCGATCATCATGCTCTAGAGTTGATTCTGAGAACAAACTTTGCAAGTGAAAGGATAACGAGATGGTCGCTCTTTATACAGCAATTCAACTTAGTCATTGAACACACTCCAGGGAAGTTGAATATAGGAGCAGATTTACTGAGCAGAGCAGTGGAACCTACACCGAAAGTTTTGCAAGTGACTTTAACTTTGGAAGATGAAGAAACCTTGAGGAAGCTCAGACTTTTGCTATTATCTCAGAGGAGAAATAGATCACTTAGGAACATTTATCGTTTTCTTCATGGTGACATGGATCCAGCAGATGCTGATTTTGTTACAACGGAAAGAATTTCCAGGGATTTTTTGGTATTGGATGGCCTGATTTATAAGTTTGTGGATCCAGATCATACCAAGTTGAGAGTTGTTGTACCTCCACGCATGCAAGTCCCCATCATCTGGAAGGCACATCGCATGTCAGGTCACGCTGGAGTAGACAATACCATTAAAGTGATTCAAGAGAGATTTTCGTGGGAACTGATGAGAAAGTCTGTTACAAACACCATACGTGAATGCGACTTATGCCAGAGAAGTAAGCATAATTCCAAATTGTTAAGGGAAGCCCCGAGGCCTATTATTCCTACAAAGCGTTGTGAAATTTTTGCTACCGATATTTATGGTCCAATTCCAAAATCGAAGAGAGGAAATCGGTACATTCTTGTGACAATTGATGTTTTCACCAAGTACACTATGTTGCATCCTATGCAGAAGGTGAATGCAAAACAATGTGCAAACAGGATCAGGAATAACGTAATCCCGGAAGCAGGCAAACCGGAATTCCTTTTGTCAGACCATGGATCCAAATTTACATCTTTGGAATTCAGGATCGCCATGGATAATTTAGGCATCAAACAACTTCTATGTTCAATTAGACATCCAGAGAGCAATCCTGCTGAACGCGTTATGGCTGAAATATCCAAATTTTGCCGATTGTATTGTCCAAACGAGCATTGGAAATGGATGGATGTGATTCTTTTAGCAGCCGAATCCATAAATTCTACAGTCCATGAGAGTAATGGACAGATACCCATGTTGCTTCACCATGGAATCAAGCCAACGAGACTTTGGGATCAGATAATCTCAATTCCACCTGAGATCGAACCCAGTCGTCAAAGGAGGGACAGTTTGGACAGTTTGAGAAGCAGAGCTTTAATGAGAGAGCGAAGAATCAGGAGACGATTCCGCAGACCCTTGCGTGTAGGAACCCTTGTTTTGGTGACACGACCAGTACCCTCTGATGTCCAAAACCGCATCTTTTCCAAATTTGCGAGTTTATACTCCGGACCCTACCGAATTCATGAGTGTAACAACAACGGTAGTTACAAGATAGCCAATACACGAACTGGTATCATCGTGGGAACTTTTAATTCTGCAATTTTTTTTTGGCTATGCGTGGGGTGGATGTGCCCAAATCCAGTTGCCTAGATTGAAGGGTACAAGCCGTGAGCCTAGATTTGAGGGAACAGGTCACGATTCTAAGTTCGGATATGGATGTTTGAATAGCGCGCTCCAAACCTTCTTAGAAGCTTTTTGAAGGAATTTACAGCCAAGAAGTGGGTAAGTGAGGTTGGAGGAGAGCGTCATAGTCGAGGCTATATGTCACTAAATATTTCTCGTTGAGATGGAAACATGAAACCTATATCAGATTACTGGCAATAATAAGAGAAGAAGAATGAGCTTTGTTTCAAAGAAATTGATTGAACAGAAGCCGAGTTATGAGCTGTTTTAGTTCCAGCGTTTTCGCCGCAGTGACCTCGAGCCAGCAAGCGGATGGGTATATAAGGCGAGCCTCGCAGGCAGAGGTAGGTTAACTTCGTCACAAGCACTCCGTTGACGTGGTCGTGCTACGCTACGTAAGCGCTCTAGCCGCTTGACTATCACCGAAATTCGAACATAGTTATTATCGCCGAGCACATGGTTGAACTTAAACTTCAACTTACAGCACAAGCTGTGGACTTCGAATTTTCGACAGTACATGGTTACTGAAAGTGTTAAACTACTTCGAGTAAGTTTAGAACTTTTCTCCGATTTCACAGAAGTGAAATAAGTCTGTGGCACTTGGTAATTCTTACCGCTACAACTTGGACATATGGTAGACTATGTCTACAACTTTTTCTTCAGTCCAAATTCACTGATAGCTGGATTATTTATATCCAATAGTTGGACCAGCCAAGATAAGTCAGTAACTTCAAAACCAGTCTTGCATATTACAATTCGAAAGCCGAATGGGAATACAGGTTTAGCCTTGTGCGATCTGAAAAGTGAGAAGCTTTGCCCAGCCAACTCGACAGAATTTGTAATTGTGCTGAAAAGATTGTAAGAGTATTGGAATACTGATTGTATCACAGTGGGTCTTGGTAATTATTTCATCATGGATCGCTTAGATCAGACTCCTGTCAACTACACTTCAGCTCTTGAAGTTGCCAACATTTTTCTGCAAGACATTATAATCGCCACTATGTCTGCGTAAACAGCTGGTGGGTATAACATGGAAGCTGACTCGAGAATATAAGTACGCGTCCTAATGGGACAGACAACAGGAAGATTGAGTAGTCTGGTTAAGTCCAGATTTCTACCATCAAGACCTACAAGAATGTAAGCTGCAATTTACATTATTTCTATGCGTGGTTAGTTTTATTTTCTCGTATTTTCTACAGTCTTGCCAACACATTTTTTTTTCTCTATAGTCATCGATATGTTTATTTGCTTTTGCAAATATTTTCTTTCGAAACCTGAGCTAGGACCTGAGTTGATTTTTACTCAGATTTATACGATTCTATATGTATGGACGAGCAGAACGAGCATTTATTTTAGTTCGATATTTTTTCTTATTGCTGTCATTAGCCGTCATAATTTGAGATTTAAGAATTAATCTAAGTTGAGGAATGGATAGTTATCCATCATTTTGAAGTCGAGGGTTATATTCCCCGAACAGTTTGATAACTTTAAACCTAGTTTTGAACATAATAATAATAATAATAATGGAATTTAATAATAATTATTATTTTTCCATTTTTATGGAATAATAATAATAAACATTTGTGGTTTTCTGGTTGTATGATTAATACAGTTGACATTTGAAGTCATACTCTAAATCGGATATTTGTTAATTCCGAAGGTTAGTGGTTAACACATGCCCACTTATAATGAACAGTTAAATTCAGTGAAATTGGTTCACGTTTGCATTTCATATTTAAAGCTTTGATAAAGACACGGAAAGAAATGAAATGGGAAGCTAAGCATGTATAAAGCAGGGATTTTGCTAGAGCTTATATAAAATAAAATCATTATGACGCAGCGTCTTTCACAACGTTTGCTAATATTACTACTGTGTGGAATTTCTGATGGTGAAATTATATTGGATATTGTCGTAAACTCATTGGTGAGGTTTACTGATTTTTGAATCTTCCATTTGTCATAACAAGCAAAGGCTTGATTATTTTGTATAATTTGGGAAGATGTCATTGTGTGTGTGTAGATAATTATATGCCATTCTGAGTGCGCAATTTAAGTCGCAGGAATGAGGTTGTGTAAAATGGAGCTCGAATCAAATTGTAGGTTGGATGTTTTTGATGTAGTAGGAGAGTCGTTTTTCGCCACACTTTCGTCGTAATATAACCACAGGTTATTTTGTGAACCATCATTATTAAATTACTGTTGATCCAAGTGTTTGAAAATATTTCTAGTAATTGCTTACCCGGAAAATTATTATTCTACTAGTTCCTTTCATTCAGGAAAGCTTTCCCGTTGTCTAAATGCTGATTTATAATTCTGTGATTTTTATCACGTGTTAATCACATGGGCCAATGCTGTTGTTTGAAATTGTTACTCATTAACAACCTCTATAAACTGAAAGGATTTTCAGATCCTATAAAAATAAATACACATTTTCTTTAATAAGTTGATGCTGAACATATTTGACATTTTTTCAAAATCACTTTGATGATAATAATAATAATTTGTTTCATTATAAAACATGTTAAATGATATTTCAAATTTCCTAATTAATGTCTTCAAGGAATAATTAATTAATTTGTTAACTGAATCCAGATGGAATGGAAGTTATATTTGGGATAATTATATTTTGATTAAGTCAAAATTATTTTGACAGACTTTGGATTGAGATCTATGTTTCAATAGATATTTTCTGTTTTTTTTTATCCACAAAAATGCTCAAAGTCCATGTAAATCATAGTGTATTTCACTTATTATGAACAACTTTGTATTTGACAAATCCTAATATTACTATTGCCTAAGAAGTGTTAGTTGAAATGCTACGATAATAGTTTTAAGAAATGAACAGTGAAAGTGATTTTTCCAACCAGTGATAAATGTTCTTATTGATCTTCAACGTGTGAATGCAAAATAATTTAGGGATCAGTATGGATGATTGACTTTGCGCTGATAAAACCCTACCCCTGTACATAATTATGTTGAACTTAGTCAACAGGACTGATATTCTGACCTCTCGTGTCAACTTTGTTAGTGTTCATGTGTTGGCGATATTGTATATTGAGTGAATAATTTTCTTTTCCCAGTCATCTTTTATGCCATTTTGGGCATATTTTCTTTATGTCATTTTAAAGTTTTAATAAAATGAGATAATTTTATGGTATTCAACCACCGTTTTCATGAATCTCCTTCTATCCTTATTGTTGCGTCAAGTCGAAAATCAGTTAAGCATTTTTTTGGGGGGGTCTTTGCATTCGACTTTAACCCATCCGGGATATTTTGATTCTCGTGCTGAGTGATTTTTGGTAAAATGCATATGTGGTCGTCCGGACTTCGGTCCAAACGGGCACAATGGGAAATACAAACAGAATGGCTATACACAAATAATTAATCACTGACATACTCTAACCTTTTACAAATTACAAACAATATTTTCCTCAGAAGTCCCAAAGTACACGGGTGTACCCTAAATAAAATAGTTGCCGAACCGGTCTTACACCTGCAAAACTAGTGGCACGTTCACGTGACAGACACAACAAACTCACAGGTTGACCGAGTGTCAAAATACATTTACATGAAATATTGCATCCAACAATGCGCCAAAGCAACAGCAACAAATAAGTAAACACGCCAAAATGGCTGGATAAAAACAAGAATAGAACAATGAGTTTAATTGACATAACACTAGGAAAATTAGGGATGGCGGCATGAATAACTCCCCATTTTTATATCACAACATTTTTATTATCACTCAGGCCTCATTATAATAATCTTTCAAAATTGACAGGAACGCAATGTCTGCTACAAACGAACTTTATCAATGCCTCTGATCTGTGTGTGCAGTCGAGCGCTCTCGCTCACACTCAACCTCGACAAAGCTCACAGGTGTGTCAGGACCAAAATAACTCGGGGCTCCCTTGCTCCCAGAGTACCGAAAAGCCTCGTCCACACCGGCAGATTTGTTTCCAGAAACATTGTATGCAGACTGTTTCCCAAATGTTTCGCATTTGTATGCGGGATGATTGCAGACTTTTTGAAAACAATCTACATACAATCGGAAGAGACATTTCATACGCGAGTGATGTTTGGAAACAGTCTGCATACAGTTTGCAAACAGTCTGCATACAATTGATACAAATGACAAACAAATCTCGTGTTTCTAGATACAAGATACAATGTTTTTTGTTTTCCAACGAAATGTAAAACGCGCATACAAGAAACAAGTATTTTGTCTCAAGTCTTCCTGTGTGGACGTGTTTTGAAACTGGAGACCGGATACAAACCACAGACTCATCCAGAAGCCAGTTGCCTTTCGAGCGGATCACAGTGCAGATGGAGTAATATTGCTGAGTTAATTGTTCGTGAATTGTGCGCGGCAAAAGTAGATATTTGGTTTTTAGTTTTAAAATTTGATAGGAAAACTGTGCTCCTGGTGATAGTCCCAAAATGACTTCTTGGAATCAGGAACAGACAATCAAATTAATTGAAGAGTTTCACGCCCGTCCTTGGTAGAGTAGACACATAATTAAGCAATACAAAACACGCACAAGCCAAAAGTACGTCTTCTTCACTCGTCATCGCTAGAAGCACTGACTGTGTGGACTAGAGGTCTAATTCTGGTGTGGACGCAAACCAAGTAACATACTTGTATCGGATACAATGTTTCTAAACAGTCTGCAGACTGTATGCAGACTTGTATGGAGACTGTTTGCAGACTGTTTCCAGACTCCAAAATAGTATACATACAGTTTTCAAACAGTTTGCATACGGTCTGCAAACAATCTACATACAGTCTGCTAACAAATCTGCCGGTGTGGATGATGCTTTAGATCCAGCCTTCTTAGGTACCTGTAAACGCGCGTATAAATTCACAAAATACATCAGACACATCTCAAAGAATCCTCTCAAGGATTTCAAGATTCAAATAACTCCAGATAAATCGTCCCGTAGGTAGCGATTATCGGAGGATATGCGGCATACAGGCAGTGACCAATCACCTCCAGCAAGCATATAAATTCACACACAGCATTATGCCACAACACCTGGACTCAGCTTCAAAATCCACACAAATACACGCCAGATCAGAGTTTCCTAATATGTCTCCTCAAGACACTTAACTTGTGAATTTAAAATATGAAATTAGGTGACGATGAAGCTAAAGGCTTTTCATATTTAAACAAGAAGATCCGTGACGAACTAAAGAGCCTACTTTTCTTAAAATTTAAGATTCATGCCAATGATTAATCTATATGTATCTATCTAGAATAATGACGAAATTAAGTTGGTAATATCGAATTTTCTAATTAGTTCGAAATACTGTATACCTGGCATAATGCAGCCTAATAGAGAACTACAGTTGGCAGCCCTGGTGACTGAATATATTCTTAGTTCCATCTCTTAAGGTACAGAATACAAAATTTTGTTGAAGTCCAATGGATAGAATGGACGTTACATGCATTTAAACATTGAATCTAACAGCGCGCGTAAAATCATGTTGGCAACAATGACATACATGTATTGGTCATAAATAATCTGAAATAATATGATCTATTGTTGTGTCAATTTTGAATGAAATCCATTAATTAGTACAGAAGTTACATGCATTTTAAAATTGGACCTATCAGCAGGCTTAGAATCATGTTGGTAGCACTGACGTATATAAGTTACTCCAAATTAATATAGAATGTCAGGTACTATACGTGTGCATAGTTTAAAGCTGTCAGCTTGCATACTTTCTGATATATGGGTATTTGGATTTAAAAAATTGAGAGCATTTATTAACAGTTGGCAGCCTTGGAGGCTCTTAAGAATACGCTCAGTCATATCTGTTCATGTACACATAGTACATACGGAATTTGGTTGAATTCCAATTGACAGTGTAGCAGTTATATGCATTTAAAAATTGAACCTATCAGCAGGCTTATAATCATTTTGGCAACACTGCCATGTATGGCCTCCTGGAAATTAAACTGCAATATTATTATCATCTATACGTGTGCCAATTTTGAATAGCTCCCATTCATACATTCCAAGATATCCAACATGGAGTTCAAAATTCAATTGCGATTTTTCAGCAGTTGGTAGCACTGATATCATTTTCAAATATGGCCGTGAGATATTCAGGTATAGCTCTTTACTCCCACCAAATTTTGTTTCGATTGCTCCAGCCGTTTAGGAGTTGATAGGGGGAGACACACACACAGCCAGACAGACAGACAGACAGACAGACAGAAGGACAGACAGACACACACACATTTGCCCGATCTCATGTCTACTTTTTCCTCATTTTTGCAAAATGTGAAAAGTAAGCTAAAAATGTTGCATCAAGGCGACAACAACAAATTATTATTTCAGAATAGCCCTACCGACTATAAATTCACAAACAAAGATAATCCCCCCCCACAATCTGAGATTACGTTAGACTAATACATGATCCATTTATCACCGTGACCCTAGTTCCCTGGTCATGAAATAACTCGACCGCACGCGAACAGCCATGCGCTCCAACGCGACATTGTAGCCCCGTACACTTAGACATAAACAAGTCACAAGAACAAGCACTTTATTTACACAAATTGTTACGTTACGCCCACGAAATTAACACGTATGTCAGCCACAAAATGAACACTAAGAATTTACATTTAAAACACAAACAAATCGAATATTTTCAAGATTATCACATGTAACACATAACCCGACTTGTCCAAAATTATATAAATTTAATTTTTGTACTCATTCCTTCAACTCATCATACGCCAGCGAAATTCGCCTGCCATCTCCTCTATGGATATGCTTAGCCCATCAGATACATATCGGCAGCAGTCGTAGCATAGGTCTTCCTTCCTTCCTTCCTTCCTTCCTTCCTTCCTTCAATGGAATAGTAATACATCTTACTGCTTGGATAAAATTCAAGATTAGCACACGCTTATATTTGCTAGCTAATTGCTATATTTTTCAGCTACTAAGTTCACCGAAATGTCCGTATCGCGTACGACAACTTTTCGCTAATATTTGTGGCGTGGTAACCACCTACACAAATCACTGATTTTAGCATAGAACTTAATACAACTTCAGTCGCTCCGCACACAACTGATATAAGAATATGCAGAAAATGACAAAGTATTTTGCGCAGCACAGACGCGTAGTGTCTTCTAGACACACAAAATAAATATTGTGTCCCCTGGACACACAGAAGTAGTATCGTGTCCCCTCGGACACACAGAAAATAGTATGCAGTGTCCCCTGGACACGTAAAATAAGGATATTCATCACACGTAAAATAAGGATATTCATCACAGCACTCTCAGCGCTATTTATATGAAAATGACACAATTTTAAGGGAAGGGATGAGCTCCTGAACTAAATTCTGTAGCACTAGGGCTACCGACATGCAAGACCATTCAAAATATTCGTGACATTCAGCACATCAATAATATAATCGTCCGCAGTAAATTCGATCGTAGACTTTCTTGCAAATCCATTGCCGCCAAATCCTCGGTCTCGTTGTTGTGATGCCGAACTCCCCTGACTTCAGGCATCATATCTCTTCATTGGTTGTTCATTTCAGTCAGTTCTCGGTTTCCTTGTAGAACTCCTCCCCTGGGTGTGGGTAAAACATCATCCCATGTCAACTTGCACACTCTCCTTCCTTGACAGATGCTCATAGACAATAAAATATTATATACATGTTTCAGTGGCTTGGTAACGTTTTCCAGGTCTTTCACCCTGTCTATGACGGTACCCCTTTGGCTCCAAGAAGGATGTAATAAATACTTTGCAGCTCCGTCCCATTGTCAAGTGGAATGTTCTTGCTACCCTCAGTCGCCAACTCATCTACCTGGATATTGTGAAATATGAGCAAGGTCTAGCTTCTCAGTGCCAGCATTTCCACACGGAATGAATAAAATCTAAAAACATTAATATTGCTCCAATATTAAGGGTTCAATATGAACATGCATAAAAGTAGTGGAATCTGTGTTGAGAAGGGCCAGGTTTCACACAAAAGCCTTCAACTTTCACAAGGAGAAAATATCCAGTGCATAAGTAAGGGACATTCAATTCGCCATTTATGAATCAATTTTACTGTGAAATAACATTTTGCTCTAACTCTATGCTCAATAGTCTCAAGAATACTCTGGATCTCATGATTACATCGCCTCTTTCACAACCGAATCAGGTATTTACCATATTGAATACATTAATGTGTCCATCTTTGGTGTTTCCATTGCAGATGGTTTCAACTGTTTAAAAATTCCTAAAATCCCGCTTAATGATGCGGATGTAATGATTAGAGGAGCACTGAAAGAACTACAGTAGTACAACTGCCTATGGATGTACAAAATGACATGATTTATTCAGATAAACATCTCAAAGGGTTGTTTTGTGCTACCAGGGAAGCATACTTACAGCAGATATATACTGTACTTGTAATATACTGGAGTCATCTGATGACCCGTATTTGAACACCACAAGGAACTTTTCTGACGAAATTAACTTAAGCCTAACAGCATTGGGAGTACAGACTCACAGAAGGTGAGGCATTAAATAAGAATAAGATATTTCAAAACATGGACTGCAAAACCACACAAAGGGAAACTTGTGATCCTATTCCAACAATATTCAGCGGCCAACAAGTAGACTAGAGATCACATATGCTTATCATGTAACGAGTGACGTGAGGCAATAAAAATGACTGGCAATGTATCTTCTGTTCGCAGTGTACCAGGTAGGTCCCAGGACAATAATTACCTCTGTTGGCGTTGTCACACAGAGTTCGAAATACTTGCCCATGTCCTGGGATCCTGCCCACACGACGAAACCCTTATAAACGCACGTCACTATACTGCTAGATCACTAATAGAAGATACTCTGAGACACAATATACTGTACGAACGGGTGCACGGTGTAGCATCTGAAGGCGGAAACCGGAGATTTGACATCATTGCTTTCAAGCCCGAATCCTCACAGGTATACTTTACATAATTGATCCGACTATTCAGTTCAAGTCAGATAAAAATCAACCCGAAGACGTGGTGGTTGGTTGGTTCCTCAGTTTAGGGGCTGCGACAACGCGGCCATGTACCCCGTGTACTTTGGGTGTGTGTAGAATCTGTCTGATAGCCGGTGTTAAATGTGATGACTGTATAGGTGTGTGCTATCTGTTTTTAATTCAAGTAAGGACTGCAGACGATAATTTCAAGTAGTTCCTACTTTCGCTACCAAATACTACCGTCCACGACACCTATCTGTGAACTTGGCTACTACTAGATGTCATCGCAACCAGCGCCTGGTGACGAACGTTGGAACTTAAGAACATTAATTAAACCTAACCTACAAATTTTGCTTCACACAAGGTTACTTAGTGGAAGGTTCCTTTACATGTCATAAATCTATGACATGGGCCCGCCGGCTTTACTTCCCCTCTGAAGGAAGGCATACTGAGGGATCATTAACGCTCTTAAAAAATCCCGATGACTTCGGCCGGGTTTCAACCCGCGACCTTGGGCATAGAAGCTCAGCATGCTCTACTAACTACGCCACCGAAGCCCTCCCCCCCCCCCCCTCCCCTCCCCTGAAGACGTGGTTGAGGAAAATAGGGGATACTACGAAAGCACGATTTCGTACTACCGAGAAAAGTATCACCTCGAGTCCATAAACATCATCGGTCTCTAATCGGATTAAGAGGAAAAATTCCAGTTTTTTTCGTGGGCTATTGTAGGACTTTTGAATTATTGAGGAAGGACTTGATAGACGACATTGTACTATCAACTTAAAAAGGCTCCTGCAACTTTAACAGGAATCATGCCTACGGCCCATAGAACGACTTCATAACAAACAGGTAGGCCTACTCTTTATTCTCACTCGTATGCAAGAAGAATAATTAAGTAGTGGCTAGCGTTCATTGCTGTCACCGTGCAGGCCCGGGTTCGATACCCAGCTCTGCCAAGAAATTTAATTCTGGTCTGAGCGCTGGATCGGGGTACACTCAGCCTCGTGGAGCAAAAATGAGAAAAGGCGGATTCGATTCCCACCTCAGCTATCCTGGAAGTGGTTTTCAGTGGTTTCCCACTTCTACTCCAGGCAAATGTCGGGATGGTACCCATCTTAAGGCCACGGCCGCTTCCTACCCAAATCCTACCTCAATTTCAAGTACACACACTAGTACAGACAACTCAGTGACACAGGTTACCAGACAACTTAACACACACCCAAGTACACATGACAACGATGTCGGAAAGCCCTCAGAGAGAATTAACAACAATTAACAAGAATATTAAGTAAATAAAAGTATTTTCACATTAATGGATATTGTCACTGCACCTGCACTATGTGAGACTGGTCTTCTTTGCCAGCCCTTTCCTTAAAATTGGCGAGGCCCCCAGATAAATAACATTTTCATGAGGTTCATTTTCCTATGTTCAAATGTGATTTATGTTGGTCTTTTTGTGCATGTAGGCCAGCAGGGCCTGACTATCTCACAGAATAGAATGCTGCAGAGCATCATTCTCTCTTAGTGGATTTTGCATGTGCAGCAACGGTATGCAAATTATGTCCACAGTAATATTCTTGAAAATGTTTCTGCATTTCCCCAAAAATGTTATCAGAATAATATTAGGAAATTATATACTCTTTTGGATTCTGAACACGTAATATCTTGACATTTCTGTCTCATTTTAGACCATCGAGATTCTAATATGACAAAATGTATTTCTTTTCAGGCGGTGATAGTTCAACCTCAAACGAGACAAAAGGGCGGAAAACCAGCCATAAGAGGCGCACAAGAGAACTGCATGAAGAAACCAAGGATCAAGCAGCGTTTATCGGACACCGGTACCGAATTGTATCTACAAATTCAGTCAAATCACCATTGCAATGGATCACTGGGGAACTCCGAAAACAATTCAAAGAGGTATCGAAAAGTATGTTGTCTTCCCTCATCCAGAAACAGACAGTAATGGTAACGTCACTCAGTCCTTACCAAACTCACACACCATCAACAACACTACTGATTTCATCAGGTGTAAAAGAAGTACCTACTTCATTATCTACTGCAACAACCGAATCTCATCCTTCTATGTATGAACTAAGAGACACGACAATAACAACACACAACTACAATTCACGACTTGCGATACATCCTGTGGAAAATCCTTCATTAAACTACACCAGTAATAACCCAACAACACTGACAGAGAGATTAGTGGATACGCCAACATGGATCTTGCCCCAAAATACTACATCATTTGAGCCATCAACTTCCGAAGGAGCAGGAACTCAAGAATCGTTCTATGTAAACAGAACTGCCTCCAATTCCTTTAAACCTCCAATCAAAGAATCAGTGTCCACATTTCCAGAAGAATCATCTTCAGAATATATTGGCAAATTCAGATCTGAAAACGTCACAAGTGCCTCTTCAGTAGATATCTTTGAAAACATGACTGATTTAGTTTCTACTGTAAATAATAATTTTATTCCCTCCACAAAGATTACGTTAAAAATGTACTATTCGGGCGATGATGTATCAAGCAATGACTCAAGACTTCTTCCTCTTAATTCATCGAACAAAATTGAATCTACTGAAGCTGAAACATCCTCCACGTCTGTTTATCCGACCAATAACCGTAAGATTGTTCCTACTCAGAGCAATATGCGAATAAACTCCACAATAAATAACCCAGAAAAGCATAACTCAGAGACAAATGTAGCCAAGGAAACTTCTATTTCCGTTAACGATTCAGATAGCGAAACTACAACCACTCCCATCCTAGGATATTCTCTAATTATAAGAAGTATGCATCCTAATTCTAATGCTACCTTGGTTGAATCATTTTCTGATGGACTCAGCGATAGAAATGTTCCAACTAATTCCATATCAGTAAATGATTCAATCACCCCCAGAAGCATTGTCTCTCATTCATCTATAGTGTCCAGAAATAAAAACAAGACTAATGGTATTTTCGTTCAAGAGAGTTTCAAAAATACTTCCTTTAAAATTTCCACAGAAACACATACGGTAGAACCAACCAACAGCAAGGAAAGTAGTATTCATAATAAACACTCACGTAACCAATCTGTGGAAATCTCAACCCGAGAAGTACCCTTGGGCACAGAACATTCACATCATTCTGCTATATCTCACGGAACGTCCTTTGACTCCCAAGTCAGACTCACAGTGGCACATGCTACAGTCACTTTCTCAAATACTACCTATCAACCAGCTATAAACTTAACCATTTCCTCACAATATAATATGAGTGCACATTCCACAAAAAGTACATTGATACCCTATAATTCAGAGGCTAATAAAACTAAAGGTATTGTTAATCTCATTGATGAGAATTCACCGAAATCACCAGACCTCATCCACTTTTCTTCGACACCTGTAAACACAGAAACAATGGAACATCCTAATAATCTCATCCACAAATTTCCTTCAAATTATTCAGACAGTTCAAAAACAACATTTGATACAACTGCCAATCCAAAGGTTTCCTACCGTGAATCAACAATCACTGAAGATGTTGTAAATCTTCTTTTTAAGGAAAAGGGGATGCTAATTTCCACCAAATCGAGTAACATGGAAACATATATGCCAGAATCACGTACTCAAAATGACACTACACCCTTCCCGTACATCCCCTCTCGGACATCTATACTTAACCGAAACCTTATTCATTTTACTCCCATCCAAAACAGTTCACGGATCACTTCAAAATTAGTCCAAACAGAGACATATAATTTAGAGAGCAATACTAAGAATAGGACCAACGATCTCTTAGCCGAAATTCCCTCTTCGAATAATATAGCAACAGGTTTGGAATTTCGTGATCTTATTGATATTTCAGAGGAATCCACCTCAGATTACCTAGGTGGTTTCATAACTACAACAGGAACGTCATACAAATATACAAAGAACGACACAAAAAATATCTCAGAAAACCACATTTATGTTATGACCAAAGAGAAGGATATTCCATTTCCCTCCAAAATGAACAAGTCCAACGAATATGATTTACATGGATCAATAAGGAGTGATAAATCAGGTCCTTTAGCTAAGAACTCGTCCATTCAAGATGGAACTACTTCTAATCTTACAAAATATTTTAATAAAGAAACGATGTCTTTAAATCCCGAATCTTACATGGAGGAACGTACCACTGGTTTGCCTGCCAGTGTTAAAACGACAATTAATGCAATCTATTTGTATAACACCCCCAATAATGCATCTATATTTTCCAGAAATTATGGTAGTAAGGAACCGATGTCTTCACATCCCGAATCTTATACGGATGAATCTACCTCTGGTTGGCCTGTGCGTTTTGATACAGTAATGAGTGCAATATTCTCTCTTTATAAAGCATATACATCTTCCCCAAACTACAGGAGTAATGAAAAGATGTCTTCTAGTCCCGAATCGTACATGGAACAATCTACCTCTGATTTTCCTGTCAGTTTTGAAACGCCAAGCAAAGTAACTTCTTCCCAGAACTCTTTCGATAAATCATCTATATTTTACCGAAACCATAATGGTTTTATTCCCAATAAAAATAGAACACTAACTTCGTCAGCTGGAACTAACTCAGATGCGGGTTACTCATGGACAGGTGCACCTTTTGAAACAATACAGCTTCTTCCGAAGAACTCCTCCAATCAAGCTGAAATATCACTGGTTCCAGAAACAAATCACGCTGGCATGGATACAATCCCACAAGAACGTATGTTCGAAAATGAGAAAGGACTTTCAACAACGACTTTCCAAGAAGATTCCTATTGGTCAACTGCAGTTTCAGCAAACGTACGGGAATTTTCACCCTCGCAGAAGCATGAGTTGTTCACTTCAACAATAAGTATTCCAGGAACACATCAATCGGAAACCCACTTACCGAATATAAATGAAAGTTTCAATTCCAATAATTCACCCTATTATGTTGAGATAGTAAGACTCCTTCCTGAAAATTCATTCGACCACTTAAAACGTAACAACACATGTCCATCAAATTTTACAGCTAATGAATACAGTCATGATACAAATATTCCTTCAGATGAATCAAATTCCAATTATTCTGAAGGATTCACATGGACGAGCATTACAAAAACTCCTACAAACATCACGTTTCATAAATCTTTACTCACTAGAAAAATGAATAGTATAAATATTTTCCGACTGGTTACACCAATTGACTCAGAAATTGATAGTTCAGGAAAGCATACGTGGAACCGTACCAGTAATCTAGGCAAATTTTATGAAAATCCACCATGTAAACTTGAAAATAATTGTACTTCTTCAGACTTTTCAATTATAGAAATAAATGTTAGAAGTCCTAATGATGGTGCACAGAGATCACACTCCGTGTACTATAACGTATTCAAACTAGGGTATGACAAAATTTCACCACCAAATTCGATTTTATCCCTGAATAAACCCTTTGAAAAGTACATTAGTACTCTTCCATCGCAAAAGAGTAAGTTCAGTTCATCTACGAAAAGTAATTCTGCACCTTACCACGCAGATGGACTCACTGAACGTGCTAATCCACTTATCCAATCTGAAATTCTCTCCGTTTCTTCAAAATCCCCTCTAAATTACATTAAATCTACCGGATCAAATATTATTTCGGACCAAATGAATTTCAATCACAGCAAAGTATCCAATGAAAGCTCTTCAACATCTCTCCATGATATCTTCGAAACCCTAGTGCTCCCGAGAAACATTGGTAAGAGCATTCGTCTACAAAAGAGGAAGTCAACTTTTTATATACAGAATAATTTTCAGTTTTTTTTTTCAAAAGTGCAAGTTGCAAGTGGGAATAAGGACAACGAATTTCATAAACAGAAGAATGGAGGGAACAACATTCCTGATACTAAAGCGTATGGTGAACTGGAGCCATACACAAGCCCCAATGTTACAGAACGAAGCACCAATGGACTGTTAGCAGCATCATTGCCCACCACTGCCAGCTCAACCATAAAAAGTAAGTATATTCATCACATAAATCATAGTAAACAGGAGGTGTTGATAGTCATTTATTTACATCCTTTCTTGCAGCCAAGGTAAAGGAGGAGATTGTGCTATACATACCAAATAACAACAGCCAATGAAATGCGTAACATTTCAAAATTACGTGCCTATCTAAGTAGAAATATATTTCTCTAGCAGTTATCTAGATGTATAAAAGAGATTTAAGGCAAATGGCCCGGTCAGTGGTCAAGTTGTAGAGGACCGTGGTTTGTTCCATAGAAGCTGGTTGTCATATATTACTTTGCCTAACTGCAGGAGATGCTATGCAAAGGTCATTCAGTCCGTCAATAACTCACGGTAGCACTTTTATATTGGGCAGATAATATCAATGCTCAGTGAGTGAATTCAAACTAGGTGTAAATTCCATGAAAGAAATAATAGCATTCAAAAAGACAAGGAAGGAAGCTTGTAGTTTAACGTGACCGTTAATCTTGAGATCATGAGCCACGGGACCTCCTTTTTACGTGGAATCCGAACCACAGGACATGGCATTTCACTTCGAAAATCTCACATGCATTGACTGGGAATCGAACCCGGACCGCCTTGGTGAGAGGCATACAGCTAGACCGCTGAGCCACCACGCCCCTTCAAAAAGACAAAAGGGCAAGTGAGTATTCTATGAACTCTGTATCACCTATGGAAATATTTTGGGTATTCGCAATGGCGAAAGAGTTAAATATGTAAGTGTCTCATTCAATAAGACTGATATGAAACGAAGATCAAACATTTTAGCAGCTAAAAGATTGCTTCCAGGATTGCTGAGGTAGCAGTCGTTCCAGCCACTTCTCGGTTTTGCCTCACGAGGCTGAGTGGACCCCGTTTCAGCCCTCAGATCAGAATTACATTTCTAGGCAGAGCTGGGAATCGAACCCGGGACTCCGCGGTGACAGGCAAGAGTGCTAGCCATTGCGCAAAATATACCAGTACATTTTGCCACCATGTTTTTCATAAACAGGTCCGCCTCATTGCGTTGTGTCTAACACTCTTGACTGTCACCGTGGAGGCCCGGATTCGATTACCGGCTCTGCCAAGAAATTTAATTCTTGTCTGAGGGCTGGAACAGGGTACACTCAGCCTCGTGGGGCAAAACTCAGAAGAGGTGGGTTCGTTTCCCACCTCAGACATCCTGGAAGTGGTTTTCCGGGGTTCCCACTTCTACTCCGGGCGGATGCCAGGATGGTTCCTAAATAATGGCCACGGGTGGTTCCAACTCAAATCCTACCTCAATTACAACTACATTCACTGAAACATCCATCACAATAGAACAGATTATAAATATCAGACAAATTCCACACACACGCCAAAGTACGCGGGGCTACATGGCCACAATGTCACAAAATCTCTCAAAGAATTATCAACAACAACAACAGCTACCATATTTCTGCATTCACATGATTTAATTATACAATTCCAGCACACTGAGTAGTTGTTTCACTTCAGGGGCTTGGACATCGTGATCATTTCATCCCCGTGTAGTTGGGCGTGTGTAAAATATTGGTCTGTTAACCTGTATTACTGTGGTGCCTATAATAAAACATGAATTTGTAACTGAGACGAGGATTGGGAAGGAGGCGGCCGTGGCATTGAGTAAGGAACCATCCCGGCATTTGCCTGGAGTAGAAATGGGAAACTACGGAAAACAAAATCTAGAAAAGTTGAGGTGGGAATCGAACCCACCTCTTCTCAGTTTTTCCTTATGAAAGTGAGTGTACCCCGTCCCAGCTTTCAGGCCAGAACTAAATGTGTTCGCAGAACCAGGAAACGAACCCGGACCTCCAGGATAACAACAAAGAATGCTAGCCACTACAACATGAGGTTGTCTCAAAACACTGTGATCAGAAAATAAGTAATGTACTTGTTCGGTTGTGTTCATCTAATATAGAAATAATAATAATAATGTCGTATAACCTAGGGTGCCGGGTGCAAGCTTTGTTATTTGACGCCCATAGGGAAGCTTGCATGTCGAATTTGTTAGACCTTGGAGCACAATTAAAGTCAAGGGGGTTAGCTACCTAAGCTTAAGATTAATTTTGCCATTATGAACACCACCCTAAATGGTTTCTCAAGCGGCTACACAAACCACCCTGAATGGGTTCGCAATTATTTTCAACTTAACTCGTTCGGTAAGCTCAAATGATTATCCCAGTCTTGTGGTAATTCAGAAAGCATCTGAACGGAATGGACAAAATGAGACTCGACATTTTCAGATCAGCACGTTCGCCCAGTAGCCCAATCTACTGTGGGTTCACTTTCAGTCCAAATCCCTGGTAGCTTTTGTGAAACGATACCATATGCATATGCTTAACTTACATGAACAGCCTACCATTCCCGCTGTATGAAGCAAAATCATATCAATTTCATTTCCTATTTTAAGCCAAATGGCTATTTGTTTTCTTTAAGAGAGCATGCAAAATATTTGCATGTTCGTACGTCAATAATTGGTGTGACCACCTTGCTTTTGAAGTTCTTTTACTTGCAGGTATTGAACAATCTGTATCCATGTTGGTCACACGAGTTCGTCAAGCAACGGTTGGAAGAGATTCCATCATATTCCTCCTGGCAGATTCTCCGTTCTCCACTGACAGTTATTTCAAGGAAAGTCTCCTCTTCATATCCAGGATGATCTCAGTACTTCCGTAAGTATAAACTTTTATGTCATCATCAACTCAAAGTAGTTACAAGCACGCTTATGAAGGCCACTCGCATTATGAAGTTCGAAAACCGCGCATAACTGCCTTTGGCAGAGTAAGTCTTGTACAGTTATAAGCCTACCTTATTGTCAAATGGCTTAGTTATCATAAAGGCCAGTGCAAGCTATGTTGCGTACATTCAAGGTTCAGCCGAAGTTGGGATAATTACAACATTGCCCAAAACGTTTGAGGAATGTCAAGATGAAATGGTTTCTGAATTACGCTAGGGCTAGAAAGAAAGTAGAAGGAGAAAGATATCAATGTACTGTATACTAAACCATTTATTGAAAAACTACCATACCTCTACAAGCCTTCAATGTAACACCTTGTAACATATTGCACCCATTGACAGACGCATCGAAGGTGCAGGATTCCAGTAACAGTTTGTTGATGTCCGTAATGTAGTACCTTACTGCTTGAAGTATAGCGAGTTGTGTACGGAAACGCTTCCCTCGGAGAGGTTCCTTCAATTCTGAGAAAAGATCAAACTCACAGGAACTAATGTCGGGTGAATCGAGTCTCCAGGACAAGAGCAACATTGTGGTTGCGCGCATTGCCATGCAATGTATTTTGGAAAATGAACTTCGTCCCGCACTGCGTAGCTAACGGGTTCATTTCCAGACGCATCCATACAGTGCAATCGTAAGTCTTCATTCAACGAATGGAACTTACTGCCATAGGTACAAAATATTAGTAGAAAGGAAAGATTAGGTAGAAAACCGTCGATCACTCACGAAATACTACTATTAATGGATGACAGGCGGAAGCACAAGAATGCAAGAGATAAAAGGAGGAAAGCAGAATGCAGACGTCAGAAAAATGAGGTAATCAAGAAGTGCTAGGAGGCAAAAGGAGAATGGTTGAAAGTGAACTGTGGAAGTACCGTATAGAAAATTGTCTGAAAGTAGGAAAAGTAGATACACCTTATCGAAGGATTAAGAGTACTTTTGGGGACAGGAAGACTAAGTGCTGTAATATCATGGACTCAGATAGGAAACATCTAACAGACAGAGAAGAAAAGATTGAGAGATGGATAGCTTACATATAGCGTTTGTATAGGGGTAAGGAGATTTAGAATCATATAATGGAAAGAGAAAAGGAAATTGATGAGGAGATTTAATACTCAGATCAGAATTTGATAGAGCACTAGAAGACTTGAGCAATCCCAAAAAACCAGGCACAGATGATATACTGAATGTGTTGCTACGTAGCATAAGTGATGAAGGTCAGACCAGGTTCTTCCACTTGGAACATAGAATTTATGAGACAGGTGAGGTACCCTCTGATTTTAAGAAGAATGTTATCATCCCTATACCGAAGAAAGCAGGAGCTGGCATGTGTAAAGATTATCGTACAATCTGCTTGATCACTCATCCTTCAAGGATCTTGACTAGAATAATTTACAAAGACAGATAGAAACCGAGTTAGGTGAAGCCCAATTTGGTTTCAGGAGAAACGTAGAAATACGGAAAAATGTACTAAGTCTACGACTGCTCTTGGAAGGTAAAATAAGGAACGATTAGAAAACGTTCATGGCATTTGTAGTCTTAGAAAAGGCTTTTGATAACGTTGATTGGAGTACGTTGTTTGACATGTTGAAAAGGATTGGAATGAAGTACCGGGATAGGAGGGGCATCTACAATCCATGCAGAAACCGGACGGCAGTTATTCGAGTTGAAGACTTGAGAGAGAAGCTGATATTCAGAAAGGTGTAAGGCAAGGCTGCAACTTAACACCCATACTTTTCAATCTGTGCATCGAACAAGAAATGAAGAAAATTAGAGAAAAAATCAAAGTAGGAGCACAGATTCAAGGAGAAATAATTTCAACTCTAAGATTTGTTGATGACATTGTCATCTTAGCCGATTCACCAGAGGATTTGAATGGTATGGATTTCGTCTTGAGGAAAGACTTCATGATGAAAATCAATAAACGTAAACAAAGATAATGAAATGCAGCCGAAAGAAACCAGAACCCGATTGACGTCAAATTTTCAGGTAAAAAACTACATGAAATAGGAGCTTTCTGTTACTTACAGTAGATAAGAAATAACGAGTGATGGACGAAGCAAAGAAGATAAATAAAGTAGGTTGGCTCAGGCAAGAAACGTATTTCTACAGAAAATAATTTTTTACATCAAATAGGTAATAGAAAGTCATTTTAGAAAGCCTTTGTCTGGAGCGTGGCACACACACCATTGAAGTGAAACTTGGACTGTTGGCTCAGCAGAAGAGAGGAGTATACAGTTGAGGCATTTGAAATGTGATGTTACAGGAGAATGATGAAGACCCTGTGGGTAGATAGAGTAACAAATAATTTTATTAATGCAGCCAATGGCCATGTACTTTTCTTTTCAGGACGGGTCAGGGAAGGGATATTGGAAGTCAATCGGTAATAGAGTAACAAATGAAGAGGTATTAAGACGAGTGGGAGAGGAGAGACGTTTCTGGCGACTGCTAATGAAGAGAAGAGATAGGTTGGTAGGACACATACTAAGACACCCAGGAATAGCAAACTTAGTTATGGAAGGAAGGGTCGAGGACAAAAACTGTAGGGGTAGTCGAAGGTTAGAAATGTTGAACAGATTGCCTCACATATAAGGTGTGGTAGCTACGTAGAGATGAAATAAATAGCTCAGGACAGGGTGGCATGGAGGGATGCAACAAACCACTCAAAAGACTGATGACTCAAATACAACTCACTGACAAGTTTCACAGTCACTCAATTACGTCCCGAACAAGGAACTTCAATGCATTACATGTTCTATATGGCGGTTGCACGAGATATTCAGTCTAATAGCTTAGGTGCGAGTCTCGTGTAATACATATCTTTCACTAATCTTTCTTGATTAAAACCAGAGTAAAGGATTGTTATCTTTTAATTCTACGTAAATACAACATTTTGAATAAATGAAGCTATTATTTCTGGTTTTAGCATAGCAAGTGTCGTATAGGCCAAATTTCTTCTCATATCTGTAGACTTACGACACGTAATTGAATTCCTTAGGAACAAGATTCAAAACTGTTATATCTTGGTTTTCTCGTTGACCCTCGATCACTTCTGTCTTAAATCTCTGTCTAACTTTATCCTAGTGAGAACCGGTCAGAGGTCACCTGGGACAAGACATACGATCTCTGATCTAGAATTACAAGTACACACCAGGAACTGCCAGTTAAAAAGGTGAAATGAGTGATGGAGTTAGTGGTGAAAGCCAGATTCAGATAAATGGGAATTTTTAAAAATAACTTAATTCTTATTAATATTTTTTGGAGAGAAATACTAATAACATTTTAATAAAAATAAAATAAACGTCAACACCAGTGACATCATTGACTGATCCTTCTTGAAAATGTGACGAGCATTTTCGTTCATTTGTTTCTGTTACTAGGAACGTCGTTATCCCCGTTATCGCGAATGTAGCTGTTAATAGTAACGTCGTTATCCCCGTTATCGCAAATGTAGCTGTTACTAGTAACGTCGTTATCCCTGTTATCGCGAATGTAGCTGTTACTAGTAACGTCGTTATCCCTGTTATCGCGAATGTAGCTGTTAATAGTAACGTCGGTATCCCCGTTATCGTGAATGTAGCTGTTAATAGTAACGTCGTTATCCCCGTTATCGCGAATGTAGCTGTTTCTAGTAACGTGTTACTCCCAACCCTGCTAATTAGCAATATTTAAGTAGGAATATAAATAAAGTGTACGTAACAAGAATGTAAACAAGTGGCAACATGTAAAATATAAATTTGGCTGCAAAACGAATTGAATTCAACAGTTATCGGTGAGTTGTAAAGGATCCAATATAACTTAGTCTACGTGATACCAAATGGGAGGGAAACAACTACAGGAGGAGTGGAAAAGAACTGATCACCCTACCGCACGTAAACTTCAGTTCAGAATGCATGGTTTGTGATCCCTATCATCCCTTGCCATAGCCTACATCTCCTTTGTATATAGCACTCAGGTCAGTTCAATGTATCCCTATGTGTAATACATTTCTATCATCGGCATTAATGTTGCAGTCTGAATAAGGACTTATCTGCTGCTGTGCTGTCAATGACCTTCAAGCCTGTGGTTCTCATGGACACCACTTCTTCAAAATGCCAGGCAGTGCGGACGATCACCAATACGGTGATAATGCGCCAAAAGATGAGAGCAGATTACTCGAGAGCCATACAGAAGGCACTGAATCGTGAGGCCAAGATCCAATTCAAGAAAGCACTATTTTGTAAGTAGATATGTGAGTTCTAACTGAAAAAAAGTTTAAGTCATCATCATCATCATCATCGTCATCATCAACCTCCTAGCGTAGTGACTAGCATTCCTAGCTGTCTCCATGGATGTCCGGGTTCAATTCCCAGATCTGCCAAGGAATGTAATTCTGGTCTGAAAGCTAGAACGGAGGACACAGTCTCGTTAGGAAGAACTGAGAAGAGGTGTGTTTGATTCCTACCTCAGCCAACCTAGAAGTGGGTTTTCCGTGGTTTTGCGTGGTTTTCCGTGGTTTTCCACTTCTACTCTAGGAGAATGCTTGGATGGTTCCTAAATCATAGTAACGGCCACCTCCTACTCAAATCCTCGTCACAATTACAATTACACACACTAGTACTGCCACTACAATGGCACAGGTTATCGGACAGATTCGACAGGCACACACAAATGCACGGGGCTACATGGCAATGACGTCGCAAAGCTCATAAATGAATCAACAACAACTCATCATCATAATCATCATTATCACCACCGTCATCTAATCGACACGACAAGCAACTATCTGTACGATGTTAACAGGTTTGCAACGTTTGTGCTTGTTATTTCTTCGATGCCATTAGTCCTTCGCGTATTTCTTTCTTATAGTCTAATTTCTGATAAAAGTAATACTATTTCGCAGTATTGTAACCCATACTGTTTTCCACACTGGCCACGGTGTGCACAATTTCACATGGACGTAGTGTGATGTTCGCGTGCCCTTGCATGGCTTCGTGCCATTTATCACGTGAACTCGGCTGCGTTGCTCGTTCTTTGTACGCTAGTCCTCCGGTGAGGTAGAGAATAGACAGCTTTGCTATGAAGGTAGTAGCCTGGCAAACCTCTTCACACCTACAAGGGCCGTTTACGAGAGAAAATATCCTGGCTTACCCTGCCGTATATTATAATCTCTGTAAGGTTATATAAAAAGTCAGAGTTATCACACACTCAACACCATATCTCTGAAACTTGTTGACGTGGAACCTTATAATTTTGCACGGAGGTTCCTTCAAACTCAGAGGCAAGGGTTAAGATAGGATTTTAGGAAATTCCATTTCTAAGAAATGAAAAACAGGGCATTGAAAATTAAGGCGTTTTACAAAACTGCTTGACTGGAAATTTCACAAGAGTGCTTGTTCATTAAATCAAAATAACATGTGCTTGAGATTTTTTAAGTATCCGGGTAGTGGGTGAAAAGTGGGGTTGAAATATTTCTTATGTTGCGCATATCCCTGAAGCTACTTTATAAGGAAATATAAAACCTGGGCCCTTATTATTTTTTCTTCTTAACAAGTTTGAATAAATGTAAGTATGGACTTCATTTCATTCTGCAGTTAATTTTGGGCAAAATAGCTCCTAATCTATTTGTGTGATAGGCCTATGGATGTTTGTAACATTCTCGCAATTAAAAAAGGCATCGTCTTATATTATTTTTGTCACAAAAATGCTGGCATGACATTTTTAAATCTTACTGACATTTGTTAACATTTTCCTTCATATGTCATTAAATATGTTTGCATCAAACTTCAAATAAATTGTAATATTTTGAAAAATGTCCGGTCAACTGAAACCACTTTTACTCACCAAGACGATACATGCTGAGGAGACCACTGCAGTGGCGTTAAGCTCATTTGGAGAACAAAATATCCTGGATCCCGCGGAAAACAATTACTTAATTCGATAAATATGCTGCTTTAAACATAGTTTTGTAGAAATATAAGCCTTAAGGGGACCGGTACAGTAAACCACCTTCAAAATTTCGATTTTTCAATGTATTTTTTAATGTACAGCGTCACTCGTCTAGTTCATTTTGGTGAAAGAATTATTTAAATATCTGCAATAGTTTAGGAGTTATGATTTAAAATGCTAGACATTGCATAGGCTCTGCGGTATTTTGCGGTTAATTTTCTCAAAACTATATTTTTCAAATCCGTTTTCCTTGTAACTCCTAAATTATACATTGTATTACAATGATACTTTTCTCTAATGTTCTAAGTGTTGGAGACTACAAAACTGACCAAACTCATGTTCCTAAGGTTGATAATTATTGGGATAAAAAATTATTTACATCCCAAAAATTGACCAAAATAAGCCATTTTTAAGTAACACAAAATTAAAATACTAATTTTGATCATATAATTCTGAAAGTGGTCAGATTTGTACCTGTAACCTTTAACAGAGCATTTAAAAAAGCAGAACACTAATATATTGATAAATGGTCCGGCTATGAATATAACGCTGATCACCGACACGCAAACAGCCGCCATTTTGAATAATTAATTAGCTTGTTTGATAATGCTAAAATCAATTCTGAGATATGTGATTACTAGTCAAGATATAGGATGCTTTATTTAGAAAGTTTCATTGCTGTACATATATAAGGAGCTGAGATAAGAATTATTTAATATGTCAACATTTGAAGGTAGTTTACTGTACTGGCCCCCTTAACACAAATGTCTCCTTTTATTTGCAACTTACATTAACGCATATATTGGCCATTCTTGTATTTAACTCTCATTTCTTGCAGTACTTGTGGAATGATAAGGTAGCGCTTACATTTGACATTCGAGTCATAAATGCTTATCAGTGCCATACTATTGTGCATTCTTAGACTATACAGTATATGCCTGAGAAACGAAATCCCAACATGAGAGCTTCTGTTCCCTCACGTTCTGAAACTCCTTTGTGCATATCCTTATCCTCTCATCCACATCCGCTCCTCGGGTGCGCACCGTGCGCCTTGGGATTTGGCGACCTGGACGGTTTCCTGAGCAGGGCCCGGTTTCCCCATTTTCCATAGACTTTGGCCTTTTTCGCTTTCCCATTTCTATTTACCTTTCGTAGTTCTTTTTCTTTCCGAGTTCCTCAATCCACATTCCTCAAAGGCTGAGGGCATTTATTTTCCCATTTTCCTTATTCCTTTTTTGTAGTAGTTAGTTGGTTGCAAGTTTGAGGTGCGTTTTAGTTCTAGGTTGCAATTCATCATAATTTTTCATTGTCATCCATGAATTAGGGGCCGATAACCTAGATATTAGGCCCCTTAAAACAACATTATCATCACCACCAACTGAAAGAATTGAATCTCTGCAACTCGCTTTTAATTATATGGTTAAGAGCTGATGTGAATATAACTTTCTGTTACAGTTATCGTAACGGATGTTGGACATCATGGTGGCCCATATTTATCATTGCAAAAGGCTATAGAACGAGATGGGCATACACTGTTTGCATTAGCAGTTGGCCGAGTATCCAAATTTACTGTTTTGCGAAAGCTAGTTGCAACGCAGAATATGATCAGTTTGGACAGCCTCAAGGAGCTCCAAACTTTTAATTCAGAACTGAAGAAATTGAGAAGCAGTGACTTCTCTTGTCCCTCAAAAAATTGATGAAATTTTATGTTTATCCTCTCTTCAAGGAGGAAGAAGAACAACCACCCAGCATTTCTTTAATTAATGAGCTAGATATAAATTCAAGTTGTGCTTTGATAATCGTACAAACTCATAGATAATTGTGAGAAAATTGTAGGCAATATTCTATAAATAAAATTGCATATCATCATAAACAATGAGCATTATTCTGTCCCTATGTTCCCTGCTTTTAACAGCATTTTGTTGTAGGTACTAATTTTCAGAGTTACGTCGTTTTAGAGTCCTAATACATCTTGGACATCATCTCAGAGTGTGTTTATGTGGTGAAATTTGTGATGTGTAAATCTGTATTTATTAGGACCCAAGGAGCCCTGAAACTCAGAATAAAGAAACACCCCAGAATTTTCCTGTAGGGGCGGGTCAAAAAGGTGGATAAACTCAACTCAGGTCTGTGGGTTGGAATGGAGGTACACCCTGCCTCGAGAGGCAAAACTGATTCTGACCTCTAACTCCAAGAAGTGTTTTCTATTCGTGTTTTCCCGGTTCTAGGCCGACTATAAGGAAGGTCACGACTGCCTCCTACCAAGGCCTAGCCCCAACTGCAAATGCACGCACCAATACAGCCCAGAAGCGGCTCACAAAGGTAAGCAAAGCCTGTATTGTTTCTTATTAAGATCAAGAATTCTGATTGAAATCAATCGGTGTGTTCACATCATGAGATAGCACAAGTTCCCTATGTAGTTTATTTTTCACTCAATTTAATTTTCTTCTTAAACACAAATTTTAACTTCTCATTTTTCTTCCTTTTTTAATTATCTTTAATTTAACGTAATTTTCTTCTTGTTTTCTTTATAAAATAAATTTAACTTCATGCTATTAGAATATGTCCATGTAGTTACAGTAGATTACAATATAAGGAATCCTGGTCATTCATAAATGAGTCCTGTTTGGTTACTACGTCATCCTGCGGCTCGAGAGTGAGAGTTCTCTGTGCTCTACCAAATAACATATTCTGTTCTCAAGCCATTAGTTTTGAATTGGTGACCTCCCGAAAATATCAATTTATTAGTATTTTTATTTTTAATCAAATTATACATTTTTGTTTAAATTACTCATTACAATTGCTTTTTGCACCACAACTGGGTGGCAATAACATTATATTTGTCCCCTCAATGTGGAGCGCAGTGTTACTAAACAATTTCATTTGGTCGCCACAACGCGGAGATCTTATCAAGCTATCTCACTTGGTCACAAGAACAGTGGGGCTTCTCTCTCACATTTGAGGGGCCCAGTGGAAAAGGGGCTCATGCCACCTGTGCAGTTATTTTGTGATTTTGGTACAGGAGGACAGCCGATGCCATCTAGTATAATTGGTAAGAACTTCTAGCACAATGGTATGAGCCCATTCTTTGAAAGAGAGCATTGTATATTTGGTATTATGCATGACCATCATACATCAGAGTTCCTTCATTCTTTTCTCCAGTTAAAACACACTTTTGTGGCATGTGCCTCTTTTCCACTGGACCCCTCAATTAATAACACCATTGCAAGCCTTCCTGAACATTTTGAAATAGAATAAAAAACGTCAATTATACTTATACTAGCAGTAGTGTCCGGCTTCGCCTGGTGGATTTATTTGTTTTATAGATGATAATGAATACTACCACAGAACTGGCACATGATACTTAAACTACGGTACCAGAAAATAAATATTTTTAAATATAACTTTTTGTGGTGGTGGTGGTGGTGGTGGTGGTGGTGGTTGTTTTGGGGGTGATAAGCAGTACAGTATAATGGACGTAACATTTAGGTCATTTTCCCGTAATGATAATAATGATAATAATGATTAGGGTAACGACTATTTACTAACTACAGCACTGACACATGTAATTTACAAACAAATGTCTAAAACTGATGAGGAAGAGAAGTAAGTGAAATAAAACACACTGTATAGGGCCTATATCTCATTGCCTGTTAGAAATGTAGCGACCATTGGTGTCGTCATTTGTCGCATAGCACCGTAGGAAAATAATAGTGTCGTCTTTTGTCGCATAGCACCGTAGGAAAATAATCAGAACACTTTGGAAAACTTCGGCTGTCCTGAGCTCCTGAGGTAGCAATAGTATCATTGATCGCCACATAGCGCTCAACGATAAGTTTTGGATTAATTAAGGTAAATTTGAAATCACCAACGCTTATTGCAGCTGATGACCTCAATGTATTGCACCAACACCATTGCACTTATACCGAGGCGTAATATGTTCATGCTGATTGACAGGGCGAAGGGGATGGTTGGGCCTACTTACCTGTTATTCAGAAGTCCGCTCGTACTGCAGCTCGCCATCAGTTGACATACCCCAACAGAAGAACACCTCAAGATTAAGGAAGGTGGAGAAGAGGAAACCCACAGACTCGTCTACAGATGCTCCCCGATAACCTGCAGGACTACCACCGGTGAAATGATGCCACAACAGTTAGCTTAATATAAATAAAATTTAATCTTATAGGAACAGCTCAACAATAGTAAAAGAAAATGCATCAGCACGCATAAAATACTAAAACTCTAACAAAACCTACCAACAACTCTCACTGGAGATAAAACAAGGCTTAAGGTCGGTACCAGTTAAACATTACCTAAGGGCAACTATAGATAATTTTAATTAAGTGACCAAAACCATTTTACAACAATTATAATTTTGGTAGGAAGTTTGATTAGCAAAGGTAATATCAAAAATACCATGAGTTATTAGATGAAGGACGAGTAGGCAATGCCTTGAAAATAAATTAAAGAACCATTAAAATGCTTAACATGAACCTGGCATACCTTCAACTGAACCACGAGGTCTAACGAAGAAGCGAATAAAGTAAATAAAAAATGCAAAATTTACAATAAACATAAGGGAATGATCGGACACGCAGGAGTACAAAGACAGGAAACACCAATGAAGGAAAAACACGAAAGAAATTTTAAAAAAATAATTTAAACAACAACACAACTAGACTCGACCGTGTACCACATCCAAACTCCAAAAAACAAAAAGCATCCGACCACAATGCACTACGGTAAACAAACTACAATGCCAACCAGAACAGTTGAAAGTATATCCAGTTCTAAATTACAGCAATCGCAGAATTTAAATAAAAATGCTACTCCTCCAGAGAGAAAACAGGAAGATAAAATAATATCTTGACACGAAGAGAACAAAGAGTAATTTAAAATGCTACGGATCAAAACAAAACCATAACGACTAACGATCAAAATTAGGCCTACTACTCCATAAACGAGTATGGTCAGTACCCGAAAATGACAAGGAAGAAAACGTCTTAGCAAGACATTGAATAATGAAAGAAAAATCGAAATAAAATATAGAAGTGTCCCCCCGGACAAACAATATTTAACAAAAATTTACATATCAGGTGGTAACATATTGGCCTAGCCAATGCCTTCAGACGAAATAAAATTAAGCACAAGTACACAATTTACTATGGAGCTCCAAAAATTTAAATTATACAAAAACATAAGACATACCTTAAGAAATCCTTTTTGGGAGACACTAATATTAAAAACACAAATGAGTTATCTTTAAAGAATTTAGACCACAAAAAACACGAAGATGGCTGCCAGCAGACGCAGACTGAGATCCAACCATATACATCATATCTTTATATTTAGGCAGAAAATCTCGCTCACGAATATCTCAGATTATAGTTGCACACCATATTCTTCAGATTCAGCAAAGTAATATATTATTATCCCCATCTTAGCGGAGACGAGGGCTACGCCCTCGCCTCAGGCGACGAAACAAAAATTTACGTCTTCCTTATTCCAGCACTCAGTTACAAGTTATAATTCACAAGATGGAGGCCCCGGGGAAAAGAACTCTCCCACCATGCACCAATGTTTTTTGTTTGTTTTAATTTGACCAATTTAAGATAATAAATGATGAAGATAATTGTTGTTTTAAGGGGCCTAACATCTAGGTTATCGGCCCGACCAATTTAAGAGAGCCACATACTGTGACAATGTGCATATCAAAATAATATTCACACGACACCATTAAAATAATTTGGTGGTATGAAGATACACAGACTTTTGTTTAATGACATATGTTTACGTGAATATTTCACTTTCAAGAATAGACAATGCTGCGCTCTGTGTGGCAGCACTACAAGCATAATCAGCAGTTTGCCGAAAGGTGGAGCAATCTCGAGGTCATTAGCCAAACCAAGTCATCTTAGCGCGCACTTTTAAAAATGTAGGGTAGGGAATACACGAGGAAATGATGCAGGAAAATGTTTGAGACAGCTTGCACGGCTCAATGATAACCGTTCTAAGGGGCCTAAGAAATCTTTTTGCACTAATTACTCCCCATGACTGTAATTTATTAGCAGCGCAAGATTTAAGTAGTTTCGCAATTCTGCACCAGGACACTGGTAGGAGCGACGTGATCCAGCCCGAATTGCCAGTCAACAATAGACTTATTAAAATAATCTTACAGTTCCACTACTACGGACATGAATGGTTCTAGGGCCTTAATACGTGGTTTTCAAGTTCAGTTTGTTTGTCATTCTAAATGTAGGGAATGGAGAGCGTTGTCCAAATTATCAAGTGGACAGAGTTACCAGCAGGGTTTCGAAGTGTATGTAAAATTTGGTGCCATTAGGAGGAACGGTCTAGATTTGTGATAAAGGGTCTAAATTCAGGGAATGGAGTGGTCTGTCCGAAATTTAAAGTGGACAGTGTCACCCGCAGGGTTCCAAAGGGTAAGAGTACAAAATATGGTTCAGATCGGTGGAAAGGTGTAGATTTGTGCCAAAGGACCTAAATACAGGGAATGGACTGGTATGTCCGAAATTTCATGTAAACAGTGTTACTCGCAGGGTCCCAAAGGGACACATTTTGGTTCAGATGGGTGAAACGGTGTAGATTTGTGTCAAAGGGCCTAAATGCAGGGAATGGAGTGGTCTGTCCGAAATTTAAAGTGGACAGTGTTAGCCGCAGTGTTCCAAAGGGTATGTATACAAATTTTGTTTCAGATCGGTGAAACGGTGTAGATTTGTGCCAAATGGCCTAAATGCAGGAAATGGAGTGGTCTGTCCGAAATATCAAGCAGACAGTGTTACTCGCAGGGTTCCAAATGCTAATTATACACATTTTGGTTCAGATCGGTGAAAAGGTGTAGATTTTTTCCAAAGGGCCTAAATGCAGGGAATAGACCTGTCTGTCATAAATTTCATGCAGACAGTGTTACTCGCAGGGTTCCAAAGGGAAAGTATACAAATTTTGGTTCAGATGGGTGAAACGGTGTAGATTTGTGCCAAAGGGCCTAAATGCAGGGAATGGATTAGTCTGTCCGAAATATAACATAGCCTAAACTATTCCTCTTGAATCTGGCTATCATATACAAAAAGAATTTTTCGAATCCGACTGGTAGTTCCAGAGATTAGCGCGTTTAAACACACAAACACACAATCACGCAAACTCTTCAGCTTTATTATATTAGCATAGATTTCATGTTTTCTCATTATACGTATAGTAATGAAATTATTGTATGTATAGTGTTTCAAACTTTCCGGTCTCAATACTTAGTGTTTGTTCCCCGTCTTTTAAAACTCAGCGCAAACCGCTCAACACAACTAGACAAGATCTCTTCGTAGGGCAAGCAAGCTCACAGCTGGCTTAGCCACTCGGCTTCAGTGTGCTTGGCCCTTGAATGAGCAGTAATACGAACAACATAGTCCTTGTCTATACTCAACGCGTGCGTATAACACATTGTCAGGCATGTTTAGACCTTGTCTGGCTTTCCGATCGTTTACGATAATTACCGACTACTAACTAACCTTGAAAAATATCCCTCGCGCTGAGTATTCAAGTTCCTTGCCTCATGCTGTCAATTGGCGTCAAAAATCAAATTACTTCTAAATGGTTATGTACACTGCGTACGAAACTCAAGGACGAACTCTCGCAAGTTGCGTCACTGCCAGTAACAAAGCTCATTGGACCTCCAACCATACATGAGAAGACCTGCTACAGTATGGTACTGTGCCCGTTTATCACCTGTTGAATCCCACGAGGAACCCTGGATCGTAGAATCTGAAAATGCCCGGCTAATACTCCCCAGATCCTACCAACAGGTGAAAGAAGTTTAAAGGATGCATATCAACAAAACAAAATTGTGCGAAGTTAGACCAAAGTGCACACCAAAAAAAAACTAGCTCAGGCCAAAAGACGTAACACGAAACTCAAATAAGATAAAACTTATCTCAGAGAAGTGAGAAAATTAAGGAAAAACACAATCTCGACACAATTTTATGTGATTATTATGAATTATAACTCTCGAATTACATTGCTGTAAGATAAAATTTTATTCAATAAAAAGTATTTCTGAAGTTATAATCTCACCTTCCGATCATTCATAATGACGAAAACGCTAAATGACCTTAAAGCGTCAAATGAAACTCCTTATAAGGTGTTTGACACACCCTTGCAAGAATCTGTCCTGCATGGTAACGGTATGTTAAATTACGTTCTTTACACATCAAGAAAAGTGAATGAAATTCACTCAAACACATTGTATTACCCTAAATTAAGTTATATACAACGATATACACATATTTACATTTTAATTTGTTTCTTACTGAAACATAATCCAATGAACATTTTTCAACACCAATACACCTTCCTGTTTTGTTAAATTCGATATAATATCGTCACTTCTGAAGCAATTTAGCCAAGTGGCAAAGCTCAGCTAAATATAATTAAGTCCACACTGTGGTAAACGAAAATGCTAATAATTCGAAAAAAGATTACACGAAAATAACTGTTCTTTTGAAATTCTCAGAACTAGACAAAGGTCTCATTATGTTTCATAAATATGAAGTATGAAGTGGAGATAAAGTATTACTACATCAAATGTCTTAAAATATACTAACTCAAATTTATTGGGGAAAAAATCATACGTCAATCGATGACGTAGTCTCACAAGACATAATTATGTACTCCATGTACATCCATGTAACTTCAAAATACTTTCCCAAAGTATTTTACAACACTATGAAAAAACCTCCAAACTTTAACTACATTCCCTTCAACACTTATAAGTCACACTGTGCTTCAATCAGATTCACATTATAATTTCTCAATAGTCGTCATTCTCACAGTGATCGAAAAACCTTCTCAAACTTAGACCATATATCTCGTGGTTACAATAATCCACAAACCCATTTTCATAATCAATTATTCTTCAATTATAATTTAACACAATGGCTAATTAACGTGAGAAATATTCATAACAGTACTTTCCAAGAATCAAATTCTTTTATAGCTTAATAAATATACATTTTCGAGTATTTCTTTCTTATAGATTATCAAAAATTTAAATATGGTACATCTTTGAACTTAACTTCAGGAATCATGATAATGTTTCAGCCTAAGAATTGTTCAGCATGAAAAGTTCTACAAAAAAGTCCGCGAAAGCATATGTCCATCTTCAATACATCGCCCACAATAAGTTTTTTTACGTTTTAATTTCCTCCAACCATGTTCATTCAACTACTGAGGCGACAGTTTACGAGCTAGCTAAGGGCGAGTCTATTATCCCTGTTACAGCCTAGCTAGCGGCCGAACATATTGCCCCAGATACAGCCAGCGGCAAACCGTTGAGTCGTGTTGAGTTAAGACTTCTGAGAAGGGTGGTTGTGTTTGGAGTTTCCCTGGAAGTGCAACTCTGGTTTTCTTCATTTCGCCTGTGAAACACAGTCAAGTTAAGACCGGACGGAAGGGGGATTTGAGTTTCAATCACCTCGCCATTCCCTGGAATTGCAACTCTCATTTCGCCTGTGAACTTTTCGTTCCGCAAAATTCACAATCAATTTAAGATTGGACGGAAGGGGGTTTATAATATATTAAATTATACTGATTGGCGTATAATCTCTACTTAGTATAAAACAAAGTCCCCGATTCTTGGATGTCACGGGTAATCTCGAGAACCACTGAAAGGATTTTGATGCGGTTTTCACCATTCTGTAAAGGATATCTCGAGGAAGGTTTCTGTAGAAAATTATTTATTTATGACGAAAGGAAGTCAAGCACTTACGATTTCAGTGAAAAGGTCGAAAAAAAACTGGCGTCCGTGCGCTATTTAAGCTTACGCTGGGCAAACCGTTAAATATATATATATATATACTATGAGTGTAAGAATTGTTCAGCTTTAAAAATTTTACAAAAATCCCGGGAGAGCATATCTCTATCTTCAATACATCGCCTACTATAAGTGTTTTTACTTTTTCATTTCTTCCAACGATCTCCATTCAGTTACTGAGGCGACAGTTTACGAGCTAGCTTGGGGCGAGTCTATCACCCCAGTTACAGCTTAGCTAGCGGACGAGCTTATTGCCCCAGATACAGCCAGCAGCAAACTGTCGAGTCGTGTTGAGTTAAAAACTTTAGAGAAGAGTGGTTGTGTTTGGAGTTTCCCTGGAAGTGCAACTCGGCTTTCCTTCATTTCGCCTGTGAACGTTTCGTTCCCCAAAATTCACAGTCAAGTTAAGATTGGACGGAAGAGGGATTTGTGTTGCATGCACCTCGCCATTCTTAAATTACGTCTGACAAGAATTTGTTGCACATGATAATATAATTAATAGTCCAGTCAGTGATTTTAACCCATCATGCCGAGACGTAAAACGGATATTGGTCGTTGTTCATTGACATTGGAAAAAAGCGCTTTTCACGTAATGCATTCAGAACTGTTCCCGGGCGAAGCCGGGTCGGGTTGCTAGTTTATTATATTTTGTATTCCGTGAGATTTGAACTGTGTTGGCCCACAGTCCACATTACAAGAATGATTGGGTTAAGTTATAACATAATAAGCCTACCCTAAAATGTTAAGTACAGGTCATTATCTTTGTGCGTCCCAGTAAACACGGCAAGCTAAGCCGGCGTTGACTGGCGCTGATCGCGGGCGCGCGTGCAAGGTTCAGTCGGTGGTGGCGCGCAGTTTTTTACACATTTACCAAACATGTTTAATAATGTGTACTGACAGTGCTCATATTTGATGCTGAAAATGTTCTCTCTCTCTTGTAACACACACTTGACATCTTCTGATGAAAGAATGGACAAAAATATCATCTAATTTTTGTTCTCTAAGAACACAGCGCTGTCTGTTAACTTTTTCATTATTTACGGAGCCTGTTTTCTTGAATCGTTTAGTGAGCCTCCTAATTGTAGGTCTACCTGCATTAGGCACAGGTCTCCCCGGAAATTTGATTCGAAATGTATGTCTTCTTTCAGAACAAGACTTTCTGCTTTTCATATACGAATTATGGATATACACACGTTCGCGCAGTGTGAATTGGTGTCTAGGCATGACCAACAATCACAGTAATCACAATACTCACTAAGCACGCGACACTAACGTGTAATCTTTGCCGATCCATGTCCATATGCATGACAATACACGTGTGAACTAACGATATGAGTCAGTGGAGCGATAATGACCCTGTACAAGGCGCTACTGCTACAGCCATCAAGACACGGGTTATCAGACAGATCCTACACACACACCCATATGCACATTATCACGGTGTTGTCCGTCTCCGTGGCTAAATGGTTAGCACGCTAGGCTTTGGCCCGAAGTGCCCCGGGTTCGATTCCCGGCCGAGCCATCAGGGATTTTAATCTCCTGTGGTTAATTCCCGTGGCTCGGGGACTGGGTGTATGTGACGTCTTCATCATCGCTTCCTTCTCATTAAGACGTGCAGGTCGCCCACGGGCGTCAACTAGAAAGACCTGCACTCGGCCTCTCCAGAGGCCACACGATCATCATCATCATCATCACGGTGTTGTAAAACCCATAAATGAATCAACAATAAAGTACAAGCACAATTACAATGAGAGCTTTCCCTATAGAACGGTGCCTCGTTTGGGCCGTGTGACGGGTTGAAAGCGAATAGTCAGCGCCAGTTGGCTAGCATCTACCGTTACACAGCACCGGGTCGTGAATCACAGGACGCGGCCATACCTTGATTACATTCCCGGCTGGCAAGATACCTTAGTTGAGAGAGTTAAGACTTGTGGTGAGAGACTTAAGACTTGTGGTGAAGTACTGAAGCCTATCGTGTAACCCATGAACATGGTTAGGTATTGAACAAAACATCGATTTTTCCTAGTGAAAACTTATCTTCTCACGAAGAAGTCTTCCAGTAACTGTGTACGTACTGCACCCGAAATTTGAATTATTTCTGGCAGAAATAATGATATTTTTCCAAGCCCATGATAAAATTTAACATTGGGAAAGTGTTACAAGAAGTTAACAGAAACAAGTTTAGTTAGCGAACTCTAGCCGAGTCGAGGTTTAATCACGTGACTTGCGATGCTAGAAGACGCGTGACAAGGTCATAACCACCTAGTAACAAGGAGTTTGCCGCGATTTGAAGCCATATATTGTTATAAATTTTGCTATTGGATATAAGAAGACAGCCATTGAGAAGAGAATTAATGGAAGGAGGGTTTGTTAAAGCCTCATTAATATAATTAAATTTATTACATTTAGGCCCTAAGAAAGACATTTTATTGTTTGGAATACTGTAGAAAATTATAAGAAAATATTATCAGTACTTTGAAAGTCGCTGGAAGTACGCAGTAGGCTACAATGTTATATGTATTAATATATATACGCGTAAATTTCCCGCGGGGTCGAAAATGGCGCTAGCCAAAGTTATGCTTGGAGACTGTGAACACAGGGAAGGTGTTCTTATGTCTTGAGAGTTCGAAGGGGACAGACGTTGGTCCGGGAGTTGGATTCCTGGCGACCCTTAGCCGAGTGCGGAGATGGGAGGCTATCTGAAGCAGTGCCGTCACGGGCAGAAACTATGTATGGCCGAGCTTTGCTCATTCTAGTGAAAGTTACTGCAATCTGAGCCGATACGCAATTTAGTGTTTCGTGAACATTTCCACGAGTTTATTACAGTGAAACTTAATACTGTATAAATATTCGAGCAGCCACGAACAGTTATTGGAACATATAAGTCGCAGATTGTGAAATTAAGACGTGTTATAGACAACGTATTTCTGCAATTGAGAAGAAACGTTTTTCAAGCAGAAGAATATTTTATTAGAACAGTGAAGGCTGAGATATACTACAAGGTAACGTGAGTTATCAAACATTATAGCAATTCTTGTGAACATTGAGATCTATAATAACTTGAACTACAATATCACTGCAAATATGAATATTGAAGGAATATTGAATTACACATTAGAGACGACACTCGTTATGGAGTAGAATTAATATGCGACTGGGATACGCCTAACAAAGTTATGTGTTGACGACACGGAACAACGTTAACTACAGAACTATGTATAACATCATGTTCGTCTACAATGTCAAGTACACATAAAACATTAAGTACTACACCATTATGTACATTAATGTATAACTATGTACAAGTACTATCTGATTACGAGCAATCGTTACAATTCATCGAACACCTACAAGAACATTTCCAACTACAATTGTAATTCTATCTACAACCTACAAAATTTATTTGCAACAATGGAGATCGATCGACAATATTGCTCAAATATGATCTGGAATTTCGAATGGAGTCGACGAAAGAAGATTCATCACTTGATGACAGAAGATGATACGGCTATTCCCATCTAATGCTTGAAACTTGGTATCCAGGAACGAGAGGACACAAGGGTATTCTTGAATGGAATGATATTCATGATTTGACATACCGTTTATTTGATAGAAAGCATTGATCTTTCTGTAAATGAAACTTTTAGTAAGACACATTTTCTTGGAAGATATTTTCATTCGACAGTAGGGATGTTAGAGATAAGTAGGATGGAAATGTATGTTTTGAATATTGCGTAATCGCGAGGACATATTGCATCATCATGACGTCATCTGATAGCCATGCGGATGTGAGCACGTGCACGTGCACATGTTAGCGTGGGAAGAGGTTGACCTTTAACCGCTTGAAGCAGATAACCTTTGGGTAACCGCTTGAAGCAGATAACCTTTGACTTATTTATGCGATGGAGATAAAAATTAATGGGTGTTGACGTCATTTGATACCCATGAAAGTTTGCAGCTGTGCGAGCGATCACGTGATATGTCTGCAGTGTTCGCGTGAGACGTGGTTGACCTTTAACGTCATTGGGTACGAATGTAATCTTTGACTTCTTTAAGTAATAGTGATAAAAATATAATGAGATGATTGCGTCAGAAGCTTGTTTTGTAGCATTTGGTTTCTTGAGTGTAGGTGGGGGTGAAGGATATATAAATGCATGTGTGCGTGGATGAGTTTAACTTCTACGTTTGCGCGAAGAGAGTGTGTGTGTGAAAGAAATAAAGAAAGTCAACGACGAGGAACAAATTGTGTGTGTGATGGATGTTCTAACGAAGTTCAATAACTTAGCCACTTGCGTTGAGTATTCTAATAAGAAACTAACAGAACTAATAATTGATTTACCGTATGTGGTCCAAATTATTCGGGCTGTGGAGACGAGATTTGGAAGAAAAATAGTGGTGGACATTATCATTGAAGGTGAAATAACAAGTGTATTTCTTAATCTCATGTAATTTATTTCAGGATTAGGGCATAACCCATCTCTTTTGGGTACATTCGTGTTGACCGACTGAAAAGCACTAAACTCTTGTTCCTCACATTCATCAGTGAACGACCAAAAATTGCATTATTCATCAATTTATAAAAAAAAAAATCAAAATCATTTTTAGCATGTTTTCGTTTCTCTGTGTTCACATCAATATATGGTTTTAGCCATTGGCTCTGATTGAATTCGATTATTCTGTGAATACGTTCTAATTTCATTCCTAGTTGAATACATTGCTTTAACATTCTATAATGCAAAACATAACGTTCTTTATTATCTAGGGTAGTCATTAGCTTAGTCAACTTTTCGGGGCATAGAGGGTAATCTGAATGTTTGTTATGTAACTCTTGAGGATAAGTCAAATCTACTTCCAAGATATATCCGATTTCTGAAGTATCATCAATAGTTAAAACATCAAAGCCTTCAACATTTGCAACCCATTTAAAGCCACCCGTTGGAAGATATTCCATCATCGCATATCCATATAAATTATTAACGTCAAAGTACATTATGTAGGACTCTTGCTTTTTCTCATCATAAGTTTTCATATACTTATTATTAGCAATCGCATGTCGTGTTATACACTGAACATTTCCTCCTCGAATAGATCGTTCAAAAAAGTGTAACATATCAATATCTTGAAGCAATTCAAGTTGAATGTTGGTTATTTTTTTCATCGCGCACCAAGACATAGATGGAGCAGTGTAAAAATGAGCTGCATCAATGCCATAAGTTTCCATGCCATTCGATCTAAAATTTTCAAAGACATCCGCCAAAAGAAGTGTGTCAACTTTTAAATACAAATCGGCGTATTCTCCTAATGTTTGACAGGAAAACGTTTCCCACACCGATTGAGCAAACTCATACTCCTCGTTCGATATTGTTTGATTATAAAGACTGCTATAAAACTTGGATATTTCAGGTAATTTAGTTTCGTTAAGTACATCCATACTCGTGAAGTATTCATAGGGAAACACGCCTTTTCTCACAGTAAGTCGAAACTGTGCATCATCATTAAAATAACGTCGAGTTATTTGCTTTGAATCTTCACTTAACGAAGATGAACATTGATCTAGTGAACAGGACAAGAAATTATATGTATCGATAAATCTTAACTGAATGAATCCATTCTTAACCCGTACATGCTTTGTAAACCCTTTATAACGTTCCATATTCATTGCTAACAAACTTTATGACCAGGATTATGTAACACCTCACCATATTGTTTCTCACAAATTTCTTTAATTATAAAATGTCCATCATACGCCGTTAGATTATGAAATGCTATAGGCAGAACCCCTGTTACTTTGTAATTTAAATTACAACTATTGTGTGCGCTTCCTCTATATTTTCCAGTTATGTGACAATGATCGCGTACTTTGAGTTCATTATCTGCAATCGGTTTCTTGCAAATATGACAAATTTTACTTAACAAAAATAATCTTTCTTCGTTTTCCGTCATCTTTAACATCGGTTTAGCTGATAAATAATATGTTTGAAGTTTATCTACAATACTATAAAGTTCCTTTACAAACAATTCTATGCAATTATTTCCCCTAAAGAGTTTAAAACTGCACAAATCACTATCAAAATTACAATGAAGGTATAAAGAAATGCTGTAAGGAATATGTTTATGGGTTAATGTAGAGTTAGGAATGTCACTATTTGGAAAACAAGAGGAAATAGGAGACAAAACGCATTCAGTGTCTGCATAAATTATAAATGGAACTCTATCTTTAAATTTAAATTCTGTAAAATTAACAAATCTTTGTTCGTCAGTTGGCAATATGCTTTTTGCAACAGGAAACTGTTTACAGTCTGAAAAGTGAACATTTAACTCATCCTCAAGAGAATAATATGACAAACAACGTCTACATATATAAATCCGTCTACAATTCCTAGTGATGCTTGAACGCACAAGGCGAGCGAGATTTCTAATTAAACAAAAGTGATAACTTTCACTGTTTCCAATCTGCAACATCAATAAGTCCACACTCCTTTCATATACTTTATCTGATACATACAAAGGTACAATAGTAAATGTTTTTTTCCTTTTACTTCGTTTGTTCCCATACACACCCATTTGTTTTCATCATATTGTGCTCCATACACATTCACAGAAATATTGTTTTGATTTTCAAACTTGTTTAAATATTTCATTTGCATTGGAATTGGAATATCATCTAAATTTAAAACATCTCTGTAATTAGGATAGGAAGAAAGATGATTCACGTTTCGCGTTTTTGGATACAAACCAGCAACCACACTCCACGCAAAACAAGCTTCCTTTGTATCATACAAATTTAGCACTGCATGTTTATTGACTATTACATCAGGCAATCTACTAGTATTGGACATTCCTACTCGAAATCCAACATATTTATTTATATTAATTCTCAAACTATGAATTTTTTCTAAAGCCCACCCAGAGCCATTTGCTTCAAATTCGCTCATTTTTGTCAATGTACCTTCAATGATATGATTATTATAAAATTCATTTACATCCGTATACTCGAAAACTACTTTATTTTTGACAGCAAAATATTTTGTTTCTGATATGTCGCGAAGCACATACTGTGCACACAAAACTGAATTCACCTTTAAAGCTTGCACAGTTAACGCTTTCTTAACATACTTTGTAAACCAAATATTAGCATTTGCTAAAAATTCGCGAGGATCCAAAAACTCATTCTTAACATTTGATACTGCAAGTGTGTACACTCTAGAATTGAATGCCGTTTCAATTAAATCACAGCTCAAGAAAGATTCATCCTTTATTTGAATTGTAATATCTTGTTGCAATATGTGCTCACTTATAACTCTCCAACATTCAATCAACTCATCACTGTTCTCAATCAAGTCGGTTTGAGTGTTTTCCCCGATTTGGTATGATATTGAAATAGCACCGTTTAGTTCACTTCAAAAATTAGAAACACTTTCAAATGCATTGTCCAATTGGTTTCTTATATTTTCACTGTTATTATGTATTACAATATCAACCTTTCTACGTTTGCTAGGAGGTGTTGCCATTGTTGTCTAAGCAATTGTCCAATTCGCACTGTTGTTAATACACCACCAGCAGTTGCTGTAACATCGGCTCACCATAAATCTATAATCTTTTAGAGTGTATTCAAGCCATTGCGATAAATTGCTGCCTGTAATCTCCAGCGAACAATGAATGGCTTCAAAGGGAAATTCGTCCTGAAGTTTACCAAGCAATTTGTTTCTATACTCATTCAATTTTGTTACTTCAAAACAAGTGATGGAAAATTCAATTTTGTAAACCTCATCAAATGTATTGTATCCGAAGAAACAAATAAAATGTTCATCTTCACATAATTCTTGTAACAAATATCTTAGAACTGTTTCTGTCACCTCTCGCTGACTATCATCTGATTTTCTAACATTAGTAACGTAGACTGAAAATGTTGAAATTCCACTCGAAGATGTCCATTTGTTAAAACAAGCTTCTTTCTCATTATGACTCACCTCATTATCATCATCTTCTTCTTCTTCTTCTTCTTCTTCTTCAGACTGATGAAAGCATACACGATGATACTCTATTACCGGGTGCGATCGATGTTCAGTTCCACTCAGAAAATTAACAGTTTTCCACTTAATTTTGCTGTTCCTTTTATTAGTTTTTAGATAATCTGAAAAACAAAAACAAATTAAGAAATAATAAGCAACTAAATATATATATCATTCGTTATATCAATCAATACATATATAATCTGCATATATATATATACTCACCAAAAATTTACAGTTTTAAAACAACTTGATGTGAGCGGTTCTTCAACCCCAAATACACCAACATCAGTTTGCCTCTAAGTGAGTTTAGTTCATCGATCTCTGATGCGCTTAGTTTTGCAAATACTGCTGGTAGAAATACACTTGTACATTCGTGTTGACCGACTGAAAAGCACTAAACTCTTGTTTACTAAGGCAACACTGAAAATATGGCTTCAAACACCACAACGAATGTGAGGAAGTTAAGGGACATCAAATGGGTTACCAAATGGCATGGAGCCCATGGTGCTAAGTCTTTAATAGCTAAGGCTAATTTTAAACATAGAATTATATTCGATGAACAATGTATGGTCATCGAGATGAGCAGACTAAAGATTTTTCACAATCAACCAGTATATGTTGGTGCATCTATATTAGATTTGTCTAAATGTAAAATGAATGACTTTCATTACAATGTTATTTTAGCAAATCCTGAATCAAATGTGAGGTTGTTATACACAGACACAGATAGTTTTATGTATATATTCTATTATGATATTTATGAGTTCATGAAACAGCATTCAAATTTGTTTGATACTGGAAACTATGAAACAAACAATCCTTTTGGCATTGTGAGACAAAATAAAGGTGAAATTGGTTTAATGAAAGATGAACATGCTGGAAGGATTGTTGAAGAATTTGTGGGGTTAAGACCCAAAATGTATGCAATAAAATTGTGTGATGAAATGAATAGCTTGTGTAAGGCTAAAGGCATTAAGAAGAGCGTGAGTAAAACTATGAATATTGATGAGTATCGAAAGTGTCTTTATAACAGAGATCAAGCCAGCAAAGTTCAAGTTTGTATAATTTCAAAATCTCATTTTGTATTTACTGTTCGGCAAAATAAGTTGGCAATTTCATCAAACGATGATAAAAGACACATAACTGAAAACGGAATTGATACTTTACTGTTTGGTCATTTTTCTCTGAAAAAAAATTTGAGATTAAAGCAATTCATCTCTCTTCCTTACTTTATTTCTTTCACACACACACACTTTTATTCTGGTAATAATACTAATTTTTGTGTGTTCCTTTGCTTATGAAAAAAAACGAATAAATAATAACCCAAATTTTGTGTGTATTATTTACAACTCCTCCCCCCACCATTCCCATTTTCCTGAAAAATATATATATATATATATATATATATAATTACATTATATTACTTATCATTTAGTAATGGTGCGTTGTAAGAGGAGCAACTCTGCCACTCAATATAAACGATCAGGAAGTGGATCATTCATTAGTCGTGTACTTAATAAAACTATTGATAATTTACCTGTGGAATTACACATTCCAGGATATGAATATTGTGGACCAGGAACTAAATTAGAAAAGAGATTGAGCCGTGGTGATCCAGGAATAAATATATTAGATAAAGCGTGCAAAGAGCACGACATTGCTTACGCAAATCATAAAGATTCAAACAAAAGAAGAGAGGCTGATGAAATTTTAGCTTCAAAAGCTTGGTCTCGTGTAAAATCTCGTGACGCATCATTAGGAGAGAGAGTGGCTGCACTAACAGTCAGTGGCATAATGAAAGCTAAGTCTAAGCTTGTTGGAGGTAAACGAAAATTAAATATTAAAAAAACAAGAAAAGATTTAAAAAAAAGAGAGCATCGAAAAAGCAAGGTGGTATTTTACCCCTACTTCCGATATTTGCAGCCTAGTCGGGCTTGGGGGGTCTAGCAGGCGGAGCAGCCGGGGTAGCGTCTGCTATAAACAAAGCGAAAGCTGCACAAGAAGAATTAAAAGAAATGAAAAGACACAATCGAATGATAGAAGCAATACGAGGAAAAGCAGGTCAAGGCATTTATTTAAATCCTCCTGCATACAAAAGATAATTAACCAAATACCAAATAAAGCATTAAGTAATTTCGATTTAGCTAAATACGCACATCAATTAAAGATTCCAAATTTTAGAGGAGTCTTTATGCGAGATACGTTACCAAGACATCCTCGAAAAAATGAAAACTGTATTGTTAACCTTGAACCGATGGTTAAATCTGGTTCACATTGGGTGGCTTTCAGTAAACGAGGTAAATACGTGCATTATTTTGATAGTATCGGTAATTTAAGACCACCATTGGAAATTTTAACATATCTAAAAAATTGTTATCTACAATATAATTTTCATTCATATCAATCGATTACTTCTTCGATTTGTGGACATTTATGTTTAGTCTTCTTGTATTGTATAAATAAGGGAAACACAGACTGTCTTTAAACATTTCAAAGATGGCTTTCGAAAGACGGATAACTCTTGAAGGTAAAGGCTCAAAGATTGATGTTACATTGGAGAATCCGCTTCATCTTGTAGGAGCAGAGTTTTTTGAAATAGGACTTGCAGGATTGTATACATCTAATTCTATTCGAAATGTTACCAACCGAAATAATACATTTCGCATTTATTTTACTAATTTTTTGTTATCAATTGATTTAGTGGTACCACCAGGTATTTATGAATTTGAAGATCTAGCCTCAACATTTGATGATTTACTTAATTATCACTCATTGTCGAAACTTATAACAAATCATATACAAAAAACAAATCTTTATTTGGAAGAGGATATAAATGGAAAAGGACGCAACCGTCTTGTTTTGTCTTCTCCGTTTAATATTGATTTCAGTGTACCCAACAGTGTAGCAGAGGCTTTAGGTATTGAAAAGAAAGTTTACCCTAAAGAGAATAAAAAAGAAATTGAGATTGATCGAAATAGAATCGAAAGTGAAGTAAAAATTAACGAAAATAATAACGTTTTAGCCATAAAGATGAACGATGTGGATACAACAATTTTAATAATACCTGATGCTAGCTATACGTTTCAAGAATTAAGTGCAAAGATTAATGAATTATTACTAGCACATTTATTATCAGTTTTATTAGGTGAAAAAGACAAATTTCCTTCATATATTTATATTAATTATGATAAAGTGTTCTCTAATTGTAAACTATATTCGAAAAACTTTGCTATAGATTTTGGTGTTGCAGATTCTATTGCAGATTTGTTAGGATTTTCTCATAAAAAGTTCGAGGCAAACATAACTCATCATTCTGAATATATGATTAAAATTAACACTGTTAATAGTATTCGAGAATGTTGCAACCTTGTGCTTGGTACGAGTTCTTATTTGAACCATAAACCAACACACTCTTTATATAATTTTAAAGCTCATGTTCCTGCTGGTTATCCGATTGTTGTACAACCAACAACAATTAATTTTTGCCTATGAACAGCAAGGTTATTCAACATGTATCTGTGCAACTTGAAGATCATCTTCAACAGCTCATTGATTTGCAAGATGAAGATTTAACTGTAGAATTAATTATTCGTCCAGCACGTTATCTTGCTATATAAAGTAATGAAATACTGTTATATTTTCATTCTAGTTGAGTAAGCTTACTAGAAAACATTCACAAATATGGTTATACTATATAATACTCAAAGTTTGAAAAAAAAGAAGTCAACTCTGATTCGAAAAAGAAATATAAATCAATCAGCTAAAATTTCTAAAAAAAAACCAAAAAAACAACGCCATCACACCTTAAAATCTAAGAAACAGTTATCGAGTAACAACAAACATTTCTTACAGTCTTTAAGCTATCGCGTACTTTAATTTCAATATAAATATATATGCAATTGTTAATCTTATTTAGTTTCTATCTATATTTGAAGCTGTTAACATGTTTAACATGTTTAACATAACAGATAAAAGAGAGGTTGACAACAGAGTTGTGCGACTAGAAGAAAGAGTTTACCAACCTTATTCAGCTAATAAACTTGAAAATAATGATGAAATTCGAATACCAATTCAAAATGAAGAAAACATAGTTTTATTATCAGAAGGTGTTCTTCACTTAGAAGGACAAATTATTACTTCTAACGTAAATCCGGCTGCTTCTACTACAGCACATCCTGACCAAAATTTTGGGGCTAATCGTTTTAGCGAAATTCGCGTTACGTTAAATGGTAAAGAAATTGATCGTACACGCCATCTAGGTATAACAAGTTCTATAAAAACGTTTGCATTATATTCAAAAAACGAATATACAGCTTTACAAAATGCTGGATATTTTCCCTCTTTGACAACACCAGCAAGTGAAGCAAATATTGTTGATAGTATCACAAAACGTTTCCATGTAATACTTCCTTTAAGCAACCTGTTAGGTTTAGCAGAGGATTATAGAAAACCGATTTTAAACTGCAAGCATGAGCTAATACTTCTCAGATCGTCGAGTGACGCACGTGCGTTGCAATCTGCAACCGAAAATGATCTTTCTAAGGTCAAGTTATTTAAAGTTTATCTAAAAATTCCCGTTTTATTATTATCGGACGAAGAACAAATTAAAAGATTAAAACTAATGCAGAAAAATATTCCCATTCAGGTTGGTTTTCGATCATGGGATGTTCATGTCTTGCCATCTCTTCCTAGAACAACTAAATATAGTTGGACTGTAATGACAACTTCTGAAACGCAAAAACCACGTCAATTTTTATTAGGTTTTCAAGCTAAAAGAAATGTACTAAATACGTGCTCTTCCTATTTTGACCATTGTAACATTAAATCTATAAGAGTTTTTTTAAATTCAATTTTTTATCCCTATGAAATGCCAACTTCTGAAATTGCTATAAATGACTACAGCGAATTGTATGACATGTTTGTTAAATTTCGTAATGTATATTATAAGATCGATGATTTTCGTTCAGAGACTCTAGTTTCACGAGATGAATTTAAGTCTCATTGTCCGATTATTGTAATTAATTGCCTTGAGCAAGTGGAGGCAGTGAAGACATCTTCAGTTGATGTGCGAATTGAAATCGAGACAAGTGAGAATATACCTGAAGATACAACTCTTTATTGAGTTCTGATTCATGATCGTCAAATATCTTACAGACCATTAACTAATGAAGTAATTATCTAAACCAATATTTACTAAGTTATAAGCAATCAAGTAAAGAAGTATTCTCACTTTAGTAGCAATCATGGAATTGACAACAACAAACTCTCCTTCTACTGATGCTGACACGTGGAATAAGAAGCAGCCAATAGTTGCAGACATTCGCAAGCTACCAAACGATAGTTTGGAACTTGCTTACTGTATGTTAAATAACAGCAATATACCTTCATTCAGTCCTGTGTTAACATGGGTCGCAGCGTATTGTGAAAAAACTCTTTCTTCTTTTTTGACTCTATTAAAAATAAATATGAATATTTAGTTGAGTATAATTTGCCACAAGAATTTTCTTTGTTTGCACTAAAAACACTTTCCCCTGGGTCATTAATCGATCTTAATACGATTGATGGAATGTCAGATCTAATGTTGAAGCATAGCCAACGTTTACCTACAGATTGTCCAAAACATTTACCATCTCTTGCATTGGGAAGCAATAGTTGTGCTAAATTTAATGTCAATGCTGTTCAACATTGGTTAAATTCTTCTGATGGCATCATGAAAATCGTGTGTTCGATAATAAACAAGTTTCGAAACAATGGACTTCAAGGTTTTAATAAGTTTGATTGGAACTACTTTCCTATAAACATACTGACTATATATGAGCCACAACGAATTCGTCTGGAGTGGGAACATCTACCAGATCATCTAAAAAGAAAATTTAAACTGTTTCATCTTCGCAGCAAATGTGATAACTGTAACCGCTATCTATAAAAGGTAATTCATTAAATATACTAGTGTTGTTGATACCTATACATATTTTGTTTTTGTTTGCTTTTTTAACACAGTGTATATTTTTTGTCTACAGAAAATAAACATCTGGACAACTAAAAGAACAAGATCATCTCAACACACACACTCATCAGGACAACTAAAAGAATGAGATTACTTCAACACTCATACAAGAGAAATAAAATTGTATTAATTGTAATTCTAAATGAATAAAGAAGAAAAGGTGTTTGTACCACTTCATATTAAAGTTTCTTTAATGATCAAGCACCTCCTCACTCCACATGTATATAAAATAATATTTGTGAGGTGAGGGATTCGAACCCTCGCTTTCAATTTCTGAAAATTAGATCTTAAGTCTAACGCCTTAGACCGCTCGGCCAACCCAACACACGCAAATCTTGCATATTAGCCAGCGTGTTTTGTTGATTCATATCAGTTCACATTTAGCTTCGTGTGGGGAACATCTTTTTTTTTGTGAAGTAAAGCATCATCATGAAGTATTTTAATTATGTAAAGTATTCCAAGAAACAGTTAATGCAAATGATATTGGGTCAAAAAGGAATGAATTTAAAATCTGAAAGAGATCGGCTAAAAACATTTAAGAACTGGTCTTCAGACAGTTTTACGAACACTGCATGGTTAGCAGCTGCGGGATTTTACTATTATGGATATAAGGATATGGTCAGGTGTGCTTTCTGTAATCTGCAACTTAGTTATTGGGAAGAAGATGATGATCCGTTTGAAGAGCATAAGAAATGGGCTTTTTCTTGCCCTTACGTAAACAATATTTCTCCTAGCATAGAATTAAAATCTGAATATGAAAGACTTAAAACTTTTCAAAATTGGCCTCTTCCCTCTCCAAACGAATTTTGTTTAGCATCAGCAGGATTTTATTATACCGGTCATGGTGATAAGGTGAAATGTATATTCTGTAAGATTGAAATTGAAAATTGGAGAGAAAACGATATTCCTTTAAGTGATCATAAAAAATGGGCACCATATTGTCCATATTTAAGAGGGTTTTACGTTGGCAACGTTGATTTAAATCCTGAAAATCCTACTATTATTCCATATAATACAAGTTATGATACGTGTGGAAACAATATATGTTGATGTGATGTGATTTTTTGTGCAGTGTGCATTCTCAGGCGTAAACGTAGACATGCTGAAGTTTGTTAAGCAGTAAAACACTCTACCAGTAATTTCATTTACTAATGGTGAAAACCAGAGTAAAAGTGAAAAAAGAAAGCATAGTGTTTTACTACCGAACACTATTCGATGTATCATTTGCGGTCCATCGAACTGTGGCAAAACAAACGTAATGCTAAATTTATTATGTCACAAAAATGGAGTTCGTTTTGAAAACGTTTATATTTATTCTAAATCACTTGCTCAAAGTAAGTATGTTGAATTAAAAAAGTTTTTGGACTCTATAAAAGAAATAAAAAGTGATTTTTTTCCGATAATGATGAAGTTATGCCTCCAGAAATGGCTAGAAAAAACTCTATATTTGTTTTTGATGATGTAGCCAGCAATAAACAACAACACATGAAAGATTATTTCAGTAGAGGTCGTCATCACGAAGTTGACGTATTTTATCTTTGTCAAACATATTCTTGTATACCTAAACATCTAATTAGAGATAACGCTAATTTTTTAATTCTTTTTAAACAAGACGGAACAAACTTGCGTCATGTATATAACGATCATGTAAATACAGATATGAGCTATGATCAGTTCTTCGATATTTGTTCTTATTGTTGGCAAAACTCTAAGTTTGGCTTTTTGGTTATCGATAAAGATAGCGATTTACAAAATGGTCGATATCGCAATGGATTTGATGTTTATTTTCAGTTATAAATAATAGTTCAAAAGAGCTAAATACTCATTCGCGTTATACACTTTGTGTGGTTAACAACCTAACTATGGCATCGTTTAACAAAATCAATAACGTGTCTATCAGACCACCAACTTCACGCCATGATATTGCAACTAAATCGTATGTTGATGATAAGCTACTGCAATATGGAAATAAAGTAACAACAACAACAAGCGATGGGCTTCTAAGTATTAACGCCAAACGGTTAAAAGATGTTGGAACGCCCATACATGTTGAAGATGCTTGCAACAAAGGTTATGTACTGAAGTTACTGAATGAGCTAAATAAAATTGAGTCTAAAGAAGACATACAACGAAACATTAACGACCTTAAATGTTTAATTTTTTCAATTTGTAAAATAGAGAAACAACAACTTGACTTTGAAAACAAACGTCTCACAGGCTTAGCTTTACCATCATCTGCAAATGATGCAGTAAACCTTATTGCAATGCAGCAACATACATCGAATATAAAAAATATCGAGAAAACCGAATAACCGAAGTGTTACAACGAGTAGAATTCATTCATGGTTTAGTGAGTGAATTTTCAGAAGATCACTTTCCGTTTGATGATGATAGTCTCGACTTGGGTAACAAAATAATAAGAAATGTTAAAGATCCAATTCAAAATCAAGATGCGATATCGTATTCTTTTCTTAAAACTCATGTAACAAAAGAACTCGATGAAATTAAAACATCTCTTTTGAATATAAACAAAGATGATGAAACTGTAGATATGTTAAATAGAAGAATAACAAACATATCTCAACCAATCGATTCGTTAGATGCAATAAACAAATATTATTTAGAAAACTTTGCTGCTTCTCGAAAAGATCTAGAAGACTTAAGCACTAAATTTAATAAACAAAACTTCTTAAACGTAGACGATGGTGGGACTTTAAATATGATGATTAGATGAATTACTCACGTAAACAATCCCATATACGATAACGATGTTGCAAATAAGACGTTTGTTGAACAATATGCCGCTTCACGAGATGAATTTGAAAAAATGAAACAGACTGTAAACAATCTACAACATCAAAAACAAACAAACGTTGAGTTTCCTGTTAACGACCAAGATGTGACAAATAAACGGTTTGTAGAACACTATGCTGCTTCACGAACTGAAGTTAATCAACTAAAAGAAATTTTAAGCAACTTACCAACTCGTATTGAGGGTGTTGCTAACAATCTAAATATTGTTAAAAAAGAAGAACTTGAAAGTTACGCTGCTGCATCCAAAGAGGAATATAACAAGTTAAAAACTGAACTAGAAAATATTGAGCAATTGGTTAACAAAGAACCACTCGAAAGTTTTACCGCATCCAAAGAAGAATATGGTATATTACAAGATGAAGTAAAGAAAAAGAACTTATCGAAATTTATTCTGAAATTCTCCAACACACCATCAATCCATTCACCGGTATACACGCTTCATAATCATAATATACAATACCAACTTCCCTATAAAGGTATATTAAAACCAATTTTTGTTTCACCAAGATCTCCAATTGTGTATGCAATTTTAAATATACGTCAAGAGATTGAACTGGATGGCAGTGACATTGTAGTTGAAGAACAAGATGAAATACAGTTTCGACTTAGAGACCCCCAGAAACATAAAACCAATGATCTTCCTCTTCAAATTGATTTTGAATATACTATAAATAAATAAAACAACTACAATTTTAGTTTAGTCATGGAGAAGAGCTTGAAGATTAAAGCTGAAAGTCGAGTAAAGGATAAACTTTCTCGCTTAAAAAAAGATGTTAAGGACAAGTATCTTTCACTTCAAAATGATGTTAGACGTCAAGAATTAGATATAGAGACTAAGTTTAAAACAGTAACAAATTCATTAAATCAGCTTGTAGCTATTGCTAATACAACGTCAACTAAGAAAAAAGAAAATCAAGAAAGAAAAAAACATGATGATTCTGAATCAACTGCTACTTCAGACGAAGAAGATGGAGATAGCATCAAAATAATTACACTACTTAACCACTACTTTGATCCGTTCATTAAACAAAACGTGGATAGAACATTTGGTATAACGATAAGAAATGATAAACAATACTTGGGACGTGAACGAGTTTTCTTTGATAAAAAGTGGATAAAAGTTGGTGGTGAAAAATTTCCTGTAACAGAAGGTCTACTTGAATTGATTCAAAGGAAAGTACCAGATCACTCTCTAATCGATAGGAGTGATTTAAGTTCTTATTTGAAATTATTAAATGTTTCAAACGTGCACAAAAGAAATTATGCAAGCAATGCAGCTCCGAGAGGAACACAATCTCATAAGTATAAAAATATAATCGAACCCCTTCTTACTGAAGACATAGATAGAATTATAAAAACAACAGATGAGAATGAAGAAGCAAATACTACGATGCATACTGGATATGGCCAAAAGAAACACATCACACCACAAGCCATTTGGAAATTCGAAGGAGGAAACAATATTGAATTTGTCCATTGGAATGAACCAAACAAATTAGTATCAAGACTTAAAAAATTAATTGCATCGAAAGCTGCAGGTCACACAGGACTTGACAGCGAAATCTTTGCAATTGAAGAAGAACTAAGAAATGCAGGATATATTGAATAAAAATTCATATATTTGTAAAACAATGCACAGTATGTTATAAATCTTTGTTTAGAAATTAAATATGAACGAAATCAGACGAGAAATTGCAAAAGAACTTCATGCACCTCTTAGAAAAAGTTTAAAAGACGACATGTTATTAGCAAAGGAATCGATGACCTCCATGAAGCTGATCTTGTGGACATGTCAAAACTTGCAAAATGGAATAATGGATTTAAATATTTATTAACCATTATTGACGTTTACTCAAAATATGCATGGGCAATTCCTCTTAAAACCAAAAAAGGAAGTGAGATTGTAAAAAGTTTAAAATTTGTTTATTCTCAAAGTAAAAGATTGCCCAATTATTTTCACACTGATCGAGGAACGGAATTTTACAATCGTGTATTCAAAACATGGTCTCAGAAACAAAATCTAAAGCATTATTCCACTGGGAGCTCCATAAAAGCGAGTGTAGTAGAAAGATTTAATCGAACTCTTAAGGAATCGATGTGGAAAGAGTTCACAACACGTGGTTCATACCGATGGGTACATATTTTGCCTGAGTTATTAGTAAAGTATAATCACAAATTACATCGCAGCATTGGCATGAAACCTATTGATGTAAAAAGAAACAATCTACCCCGCTTGCCAACACAATATAATGAAACTTTAAGAAAACCAAAATATAAAATCGGTGACATTGTAAGAATATCAAAAATCAAGAAACACTTCACTAAAGGCTACGAAGCTAATTGGACTACAGAATTATTTACAATTTATAAAGTTCAAAATACTAATCCACGAACATATCTTTTAAAAGATAATAAAAATTTGCCGATATTTGGGGCGTTTTATGAAGAAGAGTTACAACGAACCAAACATCCTAATATTTACTTAGTTGACAAGGTACTACGTAGAAAAGGAACCCAAGCCTTCGTATCTTGGCTAGGATTCGATTCAACTCACAACTCTTGGATTTCGAACAAAAACATATTCTAATTAAACAATGTAAGTTTTTTTTAATTCATCGCAAAAAATATTATTATTATTATTAATATTAATATTATTATTATTAATGTGTCTCTATATATTTTCAGCTCACGAAAACCAACACACTCAAGAAAGAAAAGAATGATTGTACTTACCTTCCACACAAGATAACCAGCATATTCAACTCTGCAGACAGCATCTTCAATTCTCAGCATCTTGGCGAAAAAAAAAGAACTACTTACCACTTTAAGAACGAAGATAATACCATTTTGTTTTCACTATTTCGTATTATATAACTAATGTAAACCACAATGATTAAAATAAATATATTTAAAAAAATATATACATCCGTCATTTTAAATAAAAAACACTGACCCTGTCCATTTAATTAATGATTTGACAATCATCATCATCATCATCATCATCATCAACTTCTTCTTCTTCTGCTACTTCTGTTTCTCCAACACGCTCCTCATCTTCTTCTTCACGTTGTTCTGCTAGAGGAGGCGGAGGAGTCATTAAATCCTCCAACCTCAGTCCATGAAGAGGAGTCATACTTATAATATCCTCACCCCTCACTCTGAATGCTCGAAGTCTATTAATCAAAACATTAATAATTTCAATATTTAGTCCATTTAATATTAATTCAGCACTATATCGTTGGTCTGACACTATTTCCTTTACATGAAACTCGAAAATTTCTCTTTCTCGATCACTTAAAGTGTTTATGATTATTCTTTCTTCTATTTTTACAGCCGAAATAAGGTAATTTAAGTTCAGCACCCTCGCTCGCTCTCCTATTAATTTCACCTCACCTATGCGGCACAACTTCCCAATAACACATTCAAATACGTTCATGATGAGAGCAACTATGGCTCCCAAACCATCTCTGCCCATATATACTATGAAGTTAAATAAACAAAAAGCTCATTAAACATATCACATGAATGAGGCTCTGTGAACGGACATCCAAACTTGTTCTCTCATTAAAATAATATCCGAGTTCAATATTGATGGTTAAGAATTTAAAACAAACAAGCCAATATTCATTTCATGCCGTCAATGCTATATATTTGTCTTATAAAACAGTCTATGCAGAAAGAGACCACAGAGCATGCAAGCCCTCAAAAAAGGTTAACTAACAGCTGCACATCCTATATGGAGCAGCAAGCAGGACCTCCCACGTTCAGCATGGTAGCGCTAGCCAAAGAACGATAACGGCCGCGCGCGGGAGCAAAAGGTTATCCGATTCAAGCGGTCAAGGATCAATCTCTTCTTACTGCTAACACATGCAGACCAATTAGCAAACGCATGTGAATAACCAACTGGCTCTCCATGGGCGCGTCGCGCCCAGACAGTCTCATTCAAATGTTAGTACGCCTAAATCATTTCCGCTAACAAAGACGCCATTTGAACATTTTCTTTTCATTTTGTCCTATACACCTGACAGTTGGTTTACTGGTAGAGGAGATAGAGAGCTTTCATTTATGTCAAACAAACTTTTTTATAGATTTCCTAAATTTGGAAAATATAGTCTATTTTCAAAATTCAATTTATTTTGTCCTAGGGAGTTGAAATTTGGTGTGGGGCTAGAGCAGGTCAAGGCCATTCATTTATGTCAAACAAACTTTTTTGTCGCGAACACTGCAGACATATCACGTGATCGCTCGCATGATGATGCAATATGTCCTCGCGATTACGCAATATTCAAAACATACATTTCCATCCTACTGAGATATCCTATTCCAGTCGTGATTGATATTTATTGGACACTTAAATAACATTGTCGTTATTTATACATAATTTGCAATGTTGCGTTATATTGTCAGCGTAATCTTGCAACGGTGTAATTTGAAGATAGATCAGTATGGTGAGACGTATTATTGTATTTTTATTTTATGTTAGTAACAAAGGTTTAATGACGGAGTAACTATACTGTGTATACCTTCGGTAGGTCTTCCATTAGCAACTTCAATTGTCGTTATGAGAATGAAAGCTACGTAATAACAACAGATATTTTCTGGTAACAATGTAAGTAGTTGTATTGACAACAGATATGTTAAGGTAATTTTGAATAATGCAAGTAGGCCTACTACGTGAAAGTTGTTGGAAACAAATGTAATGAAGTTATAAGAATTTGTTTATGGGTATACAATGCATGTTAAAGCCGTATACGAGGTTGTATAGAGTATAGAAGTCTGCGAGGATATATATTTGATGAAATACGAGGGTGCTTGTATTGTGAAGTTGATCCATTATAGTACTGTTGTGTGGACGTTTGGAGCATTGTTATTTCTGAGGTGAGTTAATAATAACTCAGAGGTATAAGTATGACAACGAGATTGAGGGTAGGCAGTCAGGGTGCTGGCGGAAACGTATTTGGGAAATGAAATTAACCTTTGTCTACTGATTCTTATTAACAATGTATTAAACCGGAGTTGAGTAATAACCATATGCACTTAACTTAATTGATCGGTCATAAATTTGACTGATATAGACATTTAAACCCTAATATAGACTTGAAGGCATAGTAATCTTAAAGAAAGTCAGTAAGAAGATTAATATTTTTTAATATCCTCTCTATATTATTCTGCTAAGGCCCCATTCCGGTTTTGTACCGAAAATAAAGTCCACCAACCTACACATATGGGGTACCTACAGCTTCCGTATAACCCCATGTGTGCCCGAAACGCACTGACATCCTCTTTAAATGCCTCACAATTAAATAAATACCTTAAAAAAGTATATTTACAATTGGAGCACCGTAACCTGGCGAGCCTACCGCTAGAGCGCAAAGCAGCGCGGTGGCGGCAGCCATCCGGCGGGAGCGCGGCGTACGGTTAAGCGAGCCTGCCGCTAGAGCGCAGGGCAGCGCGGGGGCGGCAGCCATCTGGTGGGAGTGCGGCGTACTGCTAGTTGAGGAGTCTCTCAGCAGATGGCTCCGGTGTGGTCTCGCCAGGACTTTCTCTAGGGTTTAATCCTTTGCAAATGTAAAAATTGCTGCAGAAGAAACTCCCGAGCAAACAATAACCGATGAATTCGCTGTGACATCGAATATTGTCTACAAAACACTGTTCTACATAATTCTTTGTGTTCTTCTCATGTACGTATGCCGTTTAACAACAATAAATAAATTACTGCAATATTTAAAACTTCGTTCTCCCACATTCTTCCCTACCACCCCCATAAACCTACATTCACGTTGCGAAAGCTCGCACGGGCCCACTAGTTAATAATAATACGACAGATACAGATATTAACAATTTAACTTGAATTGATAGACCGTTGTAAATATTGTATATAATTATTTATAATTATTTAATTAGGATGTTTTTATTTTTTAATTTTTTTTTAAATCGAGTTTACCCTCCAGGGTGGTGGCTCCCACGGACGCAGCGAGGGAACTCACCCCTACAGCCATTTTTCAGGCAGTGTCCTAGAGCTGGGAACATCTAATCGGAGTGGATAAAACTGGTGAGGTGGGATTGGCACCTCGCCCAGGCGGCCCCACCTGCAAAGCGAACAGGCGCCTCATGAGGGAAGGTAATGGATGGTTAGGATGGATAGGCAAGGAAGAGGGAAGGAAGCGGCCGTGGCCTTGAAGAAGGTACAATCCCGGCATTTGCCCGAAGACGAAGTGGGAAACCACGGAAAACCACTCCCAGGATGGCTGAGGTGGGAATCGAACCCCTCCTACTCATTTGAACCACCCGAGGCTGAGTAGACCCCGTTCCAGTCCTCGTACTACTTTGCAAATTTCGTGGCAGAGCCGGGAATCGAACCCAGGACCTCCGGGGCGGCAGCTAACCACGCTGACCGCTACGCTACGGAGGCGACAATGTTTTTATTTTACTATGATAAAAATATTTTCGCGTGTGATAAATATGTATACATCATTCGAGAACGTATGGATCAATATGAGTGTGTATGTTTGTGTAATAGAAAGAGAATGAGTGACACTACGCCAGGTGTGAAAGACGTAAGTACTTTAATGGAGTAACTGTTTTTATCAAGTGTATAAATGTGAAGGATTTTAAGATGTTAAAAGAATTGAAATGATATAGTCAATATGAAAGGAGTTTAACATTCTTACGTGTTATATGAACGGAAGTTTTGAACGGGTGGGAAGAGAGCAGAAGCCTGTTATTAAATAACGGAGAGCTTATACAACAAAGAATGCACAGATGTATACGCTGCAGGGGTGAATGAATGGAAGCGTGACATAATATGAACGCTGTGTCCAGCTGTGGTCTAGACACCACGTATAAACAGTTTCAATGTTGGAAGAATGTCATATTCAATATAATTTTTGTTAAATGATCAGTAAACTGCTGATATGGATGTGAATGTAACTACACATGTAGGGAAGTCATGTTGGACTTCATTTTCGTAGTTGGAGGAGGAATGCGAGCTTTATTGTTTTATTGTATGGATTTTTGTTTATTTATATTATGGTATTTTTATTAATAAATTTATTTCGTTCTTTTCTACGTCTGGTGTTGCATGACTTATTTTAATTATGGTGGAGATTGTGTTGTGGAATTCTGAACAGGTAAGATGCCCCTTAACCTTATACGACACGAGATTTTGGTAAGTGTTTCTCTCTACCACCTTTATATTTTTATGTTATCCATAACACGATCATAGATACTGTGTATGATCATGAAGTGCTTGTTGGTAGGATTTATGGGGGGTTTTCTAGCCGGGAACTTTCAAGATTCTGCAATCCAGTCAATCTTCGGATTTCCAGCAAGCGGCTTCTTGATTTATACGGGTACAAGTACGTTTCAGCGCCATGTGATTCTTGTGGGGGAAACTTTTATTTTTATTTAGTCGATTTACCCTCTAGGTTGGTGGTTCCCACGGACTCAGCGAGGGAACTCACCACTACCGCCTCTATGGGCAGTGTCCTGGAGCTTGGAACATCTGGTCGGATGGGATACGACTGGTGAGGTGTGATCAGCACCTCGCCCAGGCGGCCTCACCTGCAAAGCGAACAGGGGCCTCATGAGGGAAGGGAGGAGGGGAAGAGTAGGATGGATAGGCAAGGAAGGGGGAAGGAGGCGGCCGTGGCCTTGAAGTAGGAACCATCCCGGCATTTGCCCGAAGACGAAGTGGAAAACCACGGAAAACCACTTCGAAGATGGCTGAGGTGGGAATCGAACCCCCTCTACTCATTTGGGCCACCCGAGGCTGAGTAGACCCCGTTCCAGTCCTCATACCACTTTTCAAATTTCGTGGCAGAGCCGGGAATCGAACCCAGGACCTCCGGGGCGGCAGCTAACCATGCTGACCGCTACGCTACGGAGGCGACACTGTGGGGGAAACTAAAAAAAAATATTCAGAAATAATCCGCGTATTTTGGAGGCTCTCGAGATCGAAATAACTGCACTGATACGAAATATCAGTGAGTATGAATTACAGCGAGTGAACTAAACCTTCCTACGTTGGTGGAATGTGTGTTTAGAAAATGAAGGACAGCATTTCCAGCAACTACTCTGAAATTCATGTAAGTAATGATGATTATTAAATACATTAAAAAGCGAAAATGCGTTAACTAGTTGTGATCTACGCCAGTGCCTTGCTCGACAGACGGCTAGCCACAGTGTCCTGGCCGTCACACGGTGGGTCAGTGGTAGAGTATACGCCACATGGTCTGAAGATCATTGATTCGATTCCTGGCCAAGGAAGTGAGATTTTTGCAAAACTTCGACAGCACTCCGAGTCGTGGGGTGTCGACTCATAAAGATCTCTCTAGTGTCATATTTGGCGATAAGGATACAGGTCGACCAGTCGAGTCCTAGTTCTCACTGCCAAACAGCACTGTTAATCTCAAACTCCAACTCAAAATCACTACACTACGGTAGCTGAGGCCTTTTTTTTTTAAGTCCTTTACCCTCCAGGTTGGTGGTACCCACGGACTGAGCGAGGGAACTCACCACTACCGCCTCTACGGGCAGTGTCTTAGAGCTGGGAACATCGAATCGGAAGGCATACAACTGGTGAGGTGGGATTGGCACCTCGCCCAGGCGGCCTCACCTGCAAAGCGAACAGGGGCCTAATGAGGGAAGGTAAGGGATGGTGAGGATGGATAGGCAAGAAAGAGGGAAGGGGGCGGCCGTGGCCTTGAAGAAGGTACCATCCCGGCATTTGCCCGAAGACGACGTGGGAAACCACGGAAAACCACTTCGAGGATTGCTGAGGGGGAATCGAACCCCCTCTACTCATTTGGGCCACCCGAGGCTGAGTAGACCCCATTCCAGTCCTCGTACCACTTTTCAAATTTCGTGGCAGAGCCGGGAATCGAACCCAGGACCTCCGGGGCGGCAGCTAACCATGCTGACCGCTACGCTACGGAGGCGACCCATATTATTATAATTATTATTAATGTATATTTTGCGCATGCGCATGGAAAGAAAACATTTAATAATTTTTATGTTCGACGATGTCAAACTGTAAATACTCGTATGGAAATTATAAAAATCGCTTCGCTCGTTTTATAAACATACTCGTGTCTTAATTATTGCCATTATAGGCTCGTTGCATAATGTACTATATTAATGCAGCCAATGGCCATGTATTTTTTTTTTTTCAGGACGGCTCAGGGAGGGAATATTGGAAGGAAATCGGCCGTGGACCTATCGAAAGGAACCGTCCCGGCATTTGCCTGCTGGTGACAATGGGAAACCAAGAAAACCATTTTCAGGACGGCCGAGGTAGGATTTGAACCCACGCTTTCCCAATGCCAGCGAGGCTCGAGATAGCGCGTTAACGCTCTCGGCCACCACGGCCGGTAAAGAAAACATTTACAATCCCTGATATTATACATCGTAAGGAGCCAGTTCTTCAATCTCTCGACGATTGCATTCTGTAGTAGCATTAGTCTTTTCCCTCGCTTCCTCAGGCTTGATTACACAATAACAGCTTTACTATGCGATACGTCGAAAGTATGACTGTTTTCTGCATACGCTTAACAAAGTCTGGGTCTAACTTCAAATCTGTGAGAGTGAGAGAATCCTTTAAGTTGGTCGGAATCACGCCAGGGCTGGAGATGATCATAGGACCTGTCTTGACTTGTGCCATTGCTTCCTGTTCAGTTCTGGAAGCTCTCTGTATTTTCACAGCAGTAGTACGAATATGTTGGATCTGGCACAGGGCTACTGTGCAGTGAAAAAAGTGCTAAAATGTAGTTTTGTGTGGCAATTTTTCTGGGTCCTTGTACACTATGAGCGTTAAATGTTCGCTAAAGAGCATTTTGGCTAATGTGCTAGTGTGCAGATGGGGCAAGGTCCCGGGTTCTGTTAGATGAAGGCTAAAACGGGGTGTATTTTACTTTTGGGAGGCAAGCTATAAGATTATTTTGCAGATTGCAACTTTGCAGCTTGACTCAGAGTTTCTGGTTTCGATTCCTGGCTCTGTGAGCGATTTTATCGTGAGGGCCAGAACTTTGTACTTTTTGAGGGGCAAGATAGCATTAAACTTTGCAGATTGGCAACTGTGCAACTTGGTTCAGAGGCCGGCGGCTTTGTGAGGCAGCGTTCCGGTCAAGAAAACTGCAGCTTGGTAGGTCTAGGTCCAATATTGGCTGTAAAGCGAGGGTTAATTATTATCATAGTGACTTGTAGTTTTTGTGGCAAGCAAGCATTGAAAATATTTTATGTTATAATGCACGGTCATCTGTCTCCACAAGAGAGAGTTAGCCATTTATACTGATAGCTCGAGTTGCTACCTTAAAATCCTAAAGAGGGATTTCAAGAAATTAAAACTACTGTATTTTGTGCTTGTTTTCACAACCGTTTTTAAGTAACAAAATTTGCTACCTTAAATTTCTCTCGGGAGTTTGCAAGATGTTTTACTACTGCATTTCGTGCTTGTTTTCACAACATTTTTTAAGTAACAAAATTTGGTACCTTAATTAAGGTTTGTGGTATTTTGTGTAAAATACAATAAAATAATACAGTAAATTATTAAACACTATTTTATTTAATATATATATTGTAATAACATAGTGCTATAAAACTATTATTACATCTATTTTACTTGTACAAAACTAATGCGGTAGTACACTTGTTAAAAACTGTGCCACTGTAGTTAAACCTTAGTACTAGGAATAATGTAATGTTTTCTTGTACATTTGTATAAACTAATGGTATAAATGGATGTTGGTCTCTGCTACATGGTTAGTTGACATCAAGGTTCAGATGTACCAGTTTGACTCGTTAGTTACGTTCTTCGTAACTGTGTATGAGGGCGGCGTGCGCCGGATTCGCGGGAGGGACGTCCTTCTTACCCTAGGCCTCACCAACACAAACCGAGCGCTAGGTTGCGACCTGTTCTAGGAAGGGGAGCGCAAGCCATGGAACGTATTGGTTTGCAAAAAAACAAGTTTACCTGAGAACAGGAAGGTTGATACGGTTCACCTGACCGAGGCTGGTTTGTGTCGTCTGCTAACACGGTACAAACACGTCAAACCTGGTGTATTATTAGGAATACACGGTAAGATAGAGGTAGCTTATGCTGCTCTTTGCTTTAATTCATTCCTTCCTTTTTCGCAAACACCAACAGTGATTTCTTACTTTTTCTTTTATTTAAGCACCTTGCTCACTTTCTTTGTAAGTTTGTTGTAGATATAACTTCCATGATCAACCTAGCGGCATCTAGCAGCTAACTGCTGAAGTTCATCAATATCTCAACTCTCAAGAAGACTTCCTTCCTAATCCAGCCACAAGATGTTGTCGCTATCTCCAGCTAACATCTCCATGCTCAAGAGGACTTCTTCATCATTCCAATCCTCCAGACGTCGTCATCATCGCCTGCAAGGTTCTCCTTGGAGATCACTCCATCAAGAAAATTAATATCTAAGAAAGCAATGTATTATTGTTAGGTTGGTAATTTTTATGTATGTTCCTTTGTCTCTTTCCCCCACCCTCTTCCCCTTGGTACCTCCGTGCTTCGTCGAGCTGCTCTCACTTCTGGGTCAGTCGTCAAACCATACAGTTGGAGCCTACTTCAAGCTTGTCTCCTGTCTACTTGAGACATTTTTAAATCAGGACGCCATGTCCTAATCTTAACGTCAACCGTCATCCAGATCATCATCGTTCTTCAAAATGAGCTAAGTATTACTTCAATGGTTTTCACTAAGTTTTAAATGTTTTTAACCTGATTTTATAGACAGTGTGAAATTGTTGTGTGATGCAAAATCTGCCTTCAAAATATCTTCTTGATTTATTTGTAGCTACTTCAGCTAGCTTTCTAAAATGAACAGGTACTTCTTGTATTGAGTATCTGGGAATGAGTTCTCACACCGTGTGAGTCTTATTAAACCCACTGTCTATAAAAACTTAGCTTTCACCTCCGCGGGATATTCTGCTCAATTCTACTGTTCTCAACTCTAGAATTTTCTACAGCAAGTCATCATTTTGCAAGTAATGCCGTCAAGTGCCTTCCACCTAAATATGGGAATGCTTGTTCCTCACTGAGGAATTTATGTTGAAAATACTTCTGATCAGCATAGAATTTGTCTTCCTTCGTTGGTAATTGTCCGCCGCATTCAACTACCATCTATAAACGTCACAACGCAATAAACTTTCTCAAACTAAAATTCAAATAGTGATCTCTACAATTACAATAACTTTTCGTCTGATAAACTTTCCTTATTGCAATAGTGAATTTTTCAACGGACTACAGTGCATAACCGTGACCATTCAACAACCATCCGTGTCGCGTTCGAACGAAAGCTATAAATATGGCCATAAACGTTTTTCTGATTCTCCTATTTCCTCCTTTCATACTCCTCACTAACACATTATAATAATTGTAAAATTTAGTTTATTTTTAATGAGGTGACACTCTATAGAAGTGCCCTCCCATCTTTGTACTGTGTTTCGTAAGTAATTTCTGCATCATTGGTGTCTAGTACACACCTCAAATCATATTGTTTTTCCTCTTTTCATTAGGGAATTCAATTATTTCTACTCACAAGTGAGTTTTTTAACTTTCCTTTTTCCAGGTTTCACGAAAGGGTAACTGGCCCCACTTTTCTCGTGATCAGTGCTTCAATACAAGAAGTTATAGAAACTTCTTCTTAATTCTCTCTTTTCTTGTTATAATGTCAAATTTAACATTGGTTCATACTTTTAGAACTTCCATTAGGAATTCTCAAAGTATATATATCGTACCTGATTTATTGTTAAACTTTAAATTTGCTAATCTCAGGACTATTTTAAAATCTTATGTAGATTTGGTGCTTTCAAGAAGTTCCAAACCAAATTTTGTTAATCGCCTAGTGCAAACTTCAACTATTTTAGAGGTCTGAGACCTCATATGTTTAAAATTTAAATTGTACATTTTACAGTTGTTAAATTTATCATATTTTTACGCATTGTTAAATAAATCAAACTATATCCATTAGCTTCATCATTTTCTATAAAATAACGATTAGGCAGGATCCTACCTCCCCTTACTCTACCCAAAAGCTCATTCTCGCTTTAAGAAACTCGAGCATCAAAGTAAAAAAGGTTCCACTATTTGTTGCATTTGAACAAAAACTCTCCGCAAAAACTTTTTCAAAGTCGCTCTTAGCTTTTATAGCTAATTCTAACTAGCCAGTAAGGCAAGTATAGCTAGCTCCGCCAGCTTCCTGCTTGTTGAGACTTTCCCTATAACTTATGGTTGGTTTTCCAAATTTAAGTTTTTCTTCTTGTCTAAACTTTTAGTCGGCGCTTTGCTGGATAGAAGCTTAGCCTTTCTTGAATGCAACAATTGGTGTTCTTACCAAATTTTAAAACCAAAAATTTTCAAAACCAATCAAATTGCTTGTAAAAGCACGATAACTGCTTCATCGCTACCCTTCCTGGAAGTATTCGGTCGCTCCTTGGAAATTCTACAATTCCAAGAATTAAAAACATCACGGCGAATTTAAATTATTTGCGCTTTTCAAAACCGTTGATTAAACCTGATTCCTTTGAAAGGATATACTACAAATCTGTCATTCTTTGTCATGCCAGACTTCCACCCTTCCCCATAGTAGTCAAATATAGGCTGGGAAGGGAAAGCACAAATGCCATTTGCTGGCAAATAGCCCAAGCTCCAGCCGCATTTCCCGTTCGCTACGTCCAGGTCAATACCCACTTTAGGTGTTTCACGGGCTTTGCGGTGACACTCGCCACTAACTCATTTAAATTTATTTCGTTTGGTGTTGGACTCTTGTCCTATTTATCCACACTTGTTCCTTAGTCCGAAACCCACTTCCCTTTCCCTTTCTCTTCATCTTCCCTTGGGGGTAGGGTTAATTCCTAGCAAAAACCTACCCAAACTTCGGTGCTGAAACCCGGGAGAGCCCATTTGTCAATATTTTGCAAATCATTAATATCTGCTTTGAATTTTTCAGCTATATCTTCACCGTGCAAAGCTTGTGAGAGGGAAAGATGCCGCTCCTGTCTCCTTTGGTGTGTCCTTTTCTTTCAACTTGTTGCTGCTGCCAGTCTGTCAGCATTTCCAAGGTTCCACAGTTTCTTAAGTTATACTTTAATTTACCTATTTCGCCATGGCTCCTACAGAAAAAGACAAGGATGATAAGGATGAAAAGCTTACTTCCAAACGAGCTTCTTATAAAGGGAAAATCACCAGATTCAGAAAATACATCAAAGAGCTAGATCCTTCTCAAGCTCAACTAGATTTGTTAAAACATCGCGTAAAGGATTTTGAACGTTCATATTAAAATTATTGCAACATCCAAACTGAAATCGAAACTTGTATGCTCAATCAAACTGATGATCGAGTAGAAGTAGAAAACCAATATTACGAAGGCATAAGTTCCGCTTTTAAAATAATACGCCAACTCGAAGAAGAACAGAAAAAGGACGGTTCTGTTCTTGGTTCCCTTCACGAACAACAAACCTCTTTTCGTGAGGGTACTCACAAGCCCAAACCAATTCTACCTAAGATTAATTTACCCCACTTCTCTGGAGACGAATCTACTTGGGATACTTTATACGAACTATTGTGCTCTCTTGTTCATGACAATGAAGACATTCAAGTCATCTACAAGTTTCATTATTTGCGATCTATTCTCCGCGATCAAGCCCTGCAGTTGGTTGAAGCACTCCCATTAAGTGCTGAAAACTACCCTATTGCCTTTAACCTGTTGAAAGAAAGATACGGTAATTTACGGTTACGTATTCAAGGCCATATGAAGGTTCTATTCAATTTACCTGCGTCACAGCACAATGACGTTACTAGTTTGCGTACTCTTATTGATACGACACAACTTCACTTCAAAGCTTTGTCCCAATTAGATCAACCCACTGACCACTGGGACACTTTCCTAATACGTTTAGTGGTTTCTAAAGTCGATGTTGCTACCCTCAAAGCTTGGGAAATTGAACTTTCCAAAGACGACGATTACTCTTACGAGCATTTAGTCACCTTCATAAATGCTAGATGCCAACTCTTAACTGCTTTAGCCAACCCAAGTGAACCCTCATCCCCTAGTTCTAAATTTGAATCATTGTCTCTTAAATCTAAAAGCGAATGCTCAGCGTCTAGTACCCAAAAACCCGGGTCCAGCTCGTCTAAACTCAAGTCAAACGCCGCTGGTTACCCAACTAGGTCTAGTGAACGCCGTATTGCTAGTTCTCTCGCTTTAAACACTCAAAGCGAACCCCGTAAGAGTTTAAATGAACCATTAAAGTGCATACTTTGCAAAGATTCCCACGCCTTATATCTATGTAAATCTTTTAAAGAACTGTCAGTCGACGACAGAAGAAAATTAGTTTCCCAGAATAAACATTGCTTCAACTGCCTTTCACCTAAGCATTCTGCTTCAAATTGCAAGTCTACCAGACTTTGTTTTCATTGTGAAAAAGCTCATCACACTTTACTACATCGTCATGATCAAGAAAGGTCATCAGCCGCATCTACTTCTCAGAAAAGTGACAATGCTAGCAGTTCTAATGCTTCATCTTACATTCAAAATGGCAAGTCCATACGTAGTGCCCAAGTACTATTGTCCACTGTCCAAATCGAAGTTCAGGATAATTTTGGCAACTGGGTCCGTGCACGCGGTCTTCTTGATTCGGCGGCAACCCATGATTTCGTTTCTAATTCATTAATCAAAAAACTAGGCCTACCTGTAAACCCCACTTCTATTAATGTATCAGGCATCAACACCCTAAATTCACAAGCTTTACAGTTTTCTAAACTAACCATAAGAGACACTTGTCACAGAAATAACTTTCTAAAACTTAATTGCCTCATCCTCAACAGTATCGGAGAGGATACTCCTAGTCACTCCATCGATATCTCAGGTCTGAATATTCCTTCTCATTTAAGGTTAGCCGATCCTCTGTTCAATGTACAAGGCCCCATTGACATACTCTTTAGTGCCAATGTTTTCTGGAATTACCATCGAAAACAGGTTCGTAAGTTATCTTCAAACGTGGTTGCCAGAGACACTAATTATGGATGGATCGTTACTGGTCAGCTTCCTCATTATTCTACCCAACCCGTATCAGAATGTTATTTCGCTAATTCTGATTTGGAACAGTTCTGGAGGCTGGAAAGCGTTGATTCTCCTAACGAAACCTCTTCAGAAAACGAATTCTGTGAGCAACTTTTCTTGAACACTACCACTCGTTCTCCTGAGGGCCGGTTCATTGTTCAGATGCCAAGATTACTCAATCCCCCCAAACTTATTAATTCTCAACGTAAAGCTCGAAAAGCTCTCTTTGCTATCGAGAGAAAATTCAAGAAAGAACCTCTCGTTAAACAACAGTACACTGATTTCATAGATGAGTATGAAAGCTTAGATCATATGGAAGTTGTCAGCAAATCTGATGACGAATTGCACCACCCAATTGAAACGGTTTTCTTAAATCATCATCCAGTGTGGAAAAACCCTCTTGTAAAGGATAAAATCCGAGTCGTTATTAATGGGTCATCACCTGACGTTAATGGCAACAGTCTTAACGATACTCTTTACTCTGGTCCTGCTATTCAGTCAGATTTATCTGCAATACTCTTAAATTTTCGATTATTTCCCATAGCTGTTATAGCGGACTTCAAATAGATGTACCGTCAGGTTTTAATTCAGCCCGAACAACAAGATCTCCAAAGAATCTTGTGGCGCGACGAAATCAGCAAGCCCATTAAAATATTTCGCTTAAAGACGGTCACTTATGGCTTAAAACTTTCCGCTTTCCTTGCTATCCGATCCCTACACATGTTAGCCTCTCAAGATGGTCATTTATTTGATTCTAAAGCTTCTGAAGCACTAACTACCTCTTTTTATGTAGACGATTATCTCCAGTCCTTTCCGACCCTTGAGGAAGCTTCTTTCGTGTCACTAGAACTTCAGGCATTGTTAAAGAATGGAGGATTCCCACTTCATAAGTGGAATTCCAACTCCCATGAGTTTCTTGCCCAGTTTCCCATAGAAGATGTAGACCCCTCTTCCGTCAAAATCTGCGGAGATTCTTAATCCATAAAAACTCTTGGAGTTCACTGGTGCACTCGCACTGATACTCTCATCTACAAAGTCTCGATTTCCGAAGAGCTCCCCAACACAAAAAGGCAAATTCTCTCTGAAATTGCAAAAATGTTTCATCCGCTTCAATTCCTTGCTCCGGTTATTGTTATAGCCAAGCTTTTCATGCAAGAGCTATGGTCTCTCAAATGTGAATGGGACGAAGCTGTTCCCCTTTCTTTTCTTAATAGATGGCTCTCTTTTCGTAGCAGTTTACTTGATCTTTCTCTTATTGAAATTCCTAGGAATTTAATTAATGCTCCTCCTAACACATCTTTTTTCCTTCATGTGTTTGCCGACGGCTCCGAGAAAGCTTACGGTTGTTGTGCATATTTGGTTTATTGCAATTCACTAAATGAATCTTCATTGTCCAACCTTATTTGCGCTAAGTCCAAAGTCGCTCCTCTTAAAACTATTACTTTGCCTAGGCTTGAATTGTGTGCTGCACTCATGGCCGCAGAACTTGCCAAAAAATTGCACAAAGTCTTAATGGTCGAATTTACGCAAACCTATTTGTGGAGCGATTCCATGATCACTCTTTCTTGGATCGCCAAAAACCCCATCCACCGGCAAACCTTTGTTGCAAATAGGGTTTCTAAAATTCAAACTCTTTCCTCTGGATGTCAATGGAGGCATGTGCCCATTGCTGATAACCCCGCTGACATCATTTCTTGTGGATGTTTACCTTGTCAATTATTAGCATCTCAGTTGTACTGGCATGGGCCCTCGTGGTTAATCGAAGACTCTTCTTGTTGGCCTTCTAAACCTCCGATTACAAACTCCAACTTGCCTGACATTAAAGTATCCAAATCCACGGCTTTGTGTCTTATTTACAATGTTTCACATCCCTTGTTGTCCCGCTATTCTTCCTTTCATAAATTAATTCGAATTTTTGCCTATCTTCTCAGATGGAAATATCTTGTGGTTGACCAACCTCTTCTCCCTAAACCACACCTGAGCAATCACGAATTAAATCTCGCTACTATTAAAGTTTTGCAGCTAACTCAGCAAGAGGCCTTTTTTACTGAATTGTCTTTGCTCTCAGCTAACAAAGATCTTCCTAAATCTATTCGTCTTCGCGCTTTAGCCCCCTTCCTTGATGACAATGGGTTACTCAGGGCTTTCGCATTCTTCACTTTCTGAAGACAAAAAGCATCCTGTTATTTTTCCCTCCAAGCATCACGTAACTTTCTTAATCATACGTGACTTTCATTATCGTAACCTGCACGTTGGTACACGCACCCTGCTTTGCTTCTTAAGGGAAAAGTACTGGATCATAAATGGAGTTCATGAAGTTTCCTCTGTAATTCACAAATGCATTCCTTGCTTCAAAGCGAAACCTAAAGTTAATACTCAATTAATGAGCGATCTACCCTCTTTCCGCTCTTCCCCTATACGTCCTTTTGCTTTAACTGGTGTGGACTATATGGGCCCGTTTCAATATCAATGCAATTCCCCTGAAGCTAAACGCAAATTGTTTGGAAAACTCTATGTTTCTCTTTTCGTTTGTATGGTTACTGGCGCGATTCATCTGGAACTAGTAACAAATGCCTCTACTTCTTACTTTTTGTCAGCCGTCTCTCGCTTCACTGCTAGGCGTGGCGTTCCCTCTGAGATGTTCTCCGATAACGCCTCCACTTTTCAAGGCGCAGCTTCCTTGTGGAAGAAAGCTCTTACATCTTCTCCTGCCATGGAACAGATTTCTAATTTTTCATACTCAAAGGGTTTCAAATGGCGGTTTATACCTCCCTACGCCCCTCATCACGGTGGTAGGAGGGAATCCTGTGTCAAGTTGACCAAACGTCATCTAAAAAAGGTGTTTGGTAATCGTACCCTGACTAATGAGGAATTTAACTCTCTGTCTATTCTGATTGAAGGTGTTGTTAATTCTCGTCCTTTGACACCGCTTTCTACTGACCCTGATGATCCTCTTCCATTGACACTAGGTCACTTTCTTATAGGCACTTCTCTTTCCTCCCCTCCTCCCCTTCCCAACACTTATAGAGACTCTAACCTGCCTATTGTTTGGCGTAAACTAGAAGCTCTTCGCAATTCTTTCTGGAAGAGGTGGAAATTGGAATACTTAACCTCCTTGCAACGGAGACAAAAGTGGTTTCTTTCTAATCCTGACATTAAAGTGGGGGACTTGGTCCTTGTTAAAGATGCTTCCCCTCCCTTGGTCTGGATCTGTGGTAGAGTGACCGAGTGTTACCCGGGAAGGGATGGGAGAGTTATGGTAGCCAAGATCTTGACCACTAATGGGCATATTACAAGACCACTGTCTTCAATTGCCCCCCCACCCACCTTTAAATCTTTACCATTGTGTTTCATGTTCTCTGTTGGTGTTTGTCCCTCCCAGCTTGGTGTATTCTTTGGAATACACGGTAAGATAGAGGAAGCTTATGCTGCTCTTTGCTTTAATTCAATCCTTCCTTTTTCGCAAACACCAACAGTGATTTCTTACTTTTTCTTTTATTTAAGCACCTTGCTCACTTTCTTTGTAAGTTTGTTGTAGATATAACTTCCATGATCAACCTAGCGGCATCTAGCAGCTAACTGCTGAAGTTCATCAATATCTCAACTCTCAAGAAGACTTCCTTCCTAAACCAGCCACAAGATGTCGTCGCTATCTCCAGCTAACATCCCATGCTCAAGAGGACTTCTTCATCATTCCAATCCTCCAGACGTCGTCATCATCGCCTGCTAGCTTCTCCTTGACGATCACTCCTTCAAGAAAATTAATATCTAAGAAAGCAATGTATTATTGTTAGGTTGGTAATTTTAATGTATGTTCCTTTGTCTCTTTCCCCCACCCTCCTCCCCTTGGTACCGCCGTGCTTCGTCGAGCTGCTCTCACTTCTGGGTCAGTCGTCAAACCATACAGTTGGAGCCTACTTCAGGCTTGTCTCCTGTCTACTTGAGACATTTTTAAATCAGGACGCCATGTCCTAATCTTACCGTCAACCGTCATCCAGATCATCATCGTTCTTCAAAATGAGCTAAGTACTACTTCAATGGTTTTCACTAAGTTTCAAATGTTTTTAACCTGATTTTATAGACAGTGTGAAATTGCTATGTGATGCAAAATCTGCCTTCAAAAGATCTTCTTGATTTATTTGTAGCTACTTCAGCTAGCTTTCTAAAATGAAAAGGTACTTCTTGTACTGAGTATCTGGGAATGAGTTCTCACACCATGGGAGTCTTATTAAACCCACTGTCTATAAAAACTTAGCTTTCACCTCCGCGGGATATTCTGCTCAATTCTACTGTTCTCAACTCTAGAATTTTCTACAGCAAGTCATCTTTTTGCAAGTAATGCCGTCAAGTGCCTTCCACCTAAATATGGGAATGCTTGTTCCTCACTGAGGAATTTATGTTGAAAATACTTCTGATCAGCATAGAATTTGTCTTCCTTCGTAAGAAATTGTCCGCCGCATTAAACGACCATCTATGAACGTCACAACGCAATAAACTTTCTCAAACTAAAATTCAAATAGTGATCTCTACAATTACAATAACTTTTCGTCTGATAAACTTTCCTTACTGCAATAGTGAATTTTTCAACGGACTACAGTGCTTAACCGTGCCCATTCAACAACCATCCGTGTCGCGTTCGAACGAAAACTATAAATATGGCCATAAACGTTTTCCTGATTCTCCTATTTCCTCCTTTCATACTCCTCACTAACACATTATAATAATTGTAAAATTTTGTTTCTTTTCAATGAGGTGACACTCTATAGAAGTGCCCTCCCATCTTTTTACTGTTTTTCATAAGTAATTACTGCATCATTGGTGTCTAGTACACATCTCAAATCATATTGTTTTTCCTCTTTTCATTGGGGAATTCAATTATTTCTACTCACAAGTGAGTTTTCTAACTTTCCTTTTTCCAGGTTTCACGAAAGGGTAACTGGCCCCACTTTTCTCGTGATCCCTGCTTCAATACAAGAAGTAATAGAAACTTCTTCTTAATTCTCCCTTTTCTTGTTATAATTTCAAATTTAACATTGGTTCATACTTTTAGAACTTCCATTAGGAATTCTCAAAGTATATATATCGTACCTGATTTATTGTTAAACTTTAAATTTGCTAATCTCAGCACTATTTTAAAATCTTATGTAGATTTCGTGCTTTCAAGAGGTTCCAAACCTAATTTTGTTAATCGCCTAGTGCAAACTTTAACAATTTTAGAGGTCTGAGACCTCATAGGTTTAAAATTTAAATTGTACATTTTACAGTTGTAAAATTTATCATATTTTTAAGCATTGTTAAATGAATCAAACAATATCCTTTTGCTTCATCATTTTCTATAAAATAACAATTAGGCAGGATCCTACCTCCCCTAACTCTACCCAAAAGCTCATTCTCGCTTTAAGAAACTCGAGCATCAAAGTAAAAAAGGTTCCAATATCTGTTGCATTTGAATAAAAAATCTCCGCAAAAACTTTTTCAAAGTCGCTCTTAGCTTTTATAGCTAATTCTAACTAGCCAGTAAGGCAAGTATAGCTAGCTCCGCCAGCTTCCTGCTTGTTGAGACTTTCCCTATAACTTATGGTTGGTTTTCCAAATTTAAGTTTTTCTTCTTGTCTAAACTTTTAGTCGGCGCTTTGCTGGATAGAAGCTTAGCCTTTCTTGAATGCAACAATTGGTGTTCTTACCAAATTTTAAAACCAAAAATTTTCAAAACCAATCAAATTGCTTTTAAAAGCACGATAACTGCTTCATCGCTACCCTTCCTGGAAGTATTCGGTCGCTCCTTGGAAATTCTACAATTCCAAGAACTAAAAACATCACGGCGAATTTAAATTATTTGTGCCTTTCAAAACCGTTGATTAAACCTGATTTCTTGGAAAGGATATACTACAAATCTGTCATTCTTTGTCTTTCCAGACTTCCACCCTTCCCCATAGTAGTCAAATATAGGCTGGGAAGGGAAAGCACAAATGTCATTTGCTGGCAAATAGCCCAAGCTCCAGCCGCATTTCCCGTTCGCTACGTCCAGGTCCATACCCACTTTAGGTGTTTCACGGGCTTTGCGATGACACTCGCCACTAACTCATTTAAAGTTATTTCGTTTGGTGTTGGACTCTCGTCCTATTTATCCACACTTGTTCCTTAGTCCGAAACCCACTTCCCTTTCCTTTTCTCTTCATCTTCCCTTGGGGGTAGGGTTAATTCCTAGCAAAAACCTACCCAAAACCAACTGAAGTAGCAAACATAAAAACAACTTTAATTAACGCGTTTCAGTGTAATTTTTAACAGAGGTGGAACCTAGACTTGGAAATATACTCTTTTTTTTTACAAAGAGAAGGAGCACACATTCTTTTCCGTTATTGACGACGATAGCGTTGTGTGGTACAAAGCCAAGGAAATTGCAGAATTTCTTCAATACAAGGATACTTGTAATGCTATTCGTACTTATGTAAACGAAGACAAGTTTATTGTTTGAAATGTGAGTACTACTGCGCAGGCTTAACTGATAGAGCATGAGCAATACTGCACAAGTATGCTATTAAAAGGGGTTGGTTTTACATGTGCATGCGTACCATAAAACATGGTTCAGTTGTGCAAGTTTACTTCTACTGTTACTTTATTTGTTACGGTATAAAGATGGGCTACAATGGATTCGTGGCAAGGATGTTATTTGGGCGTTAGGTCTTACTAATCCAACTTTATCATTAAGTAGTGATTTATTTGAGGATGATGAACGCAAACCTCAAAGCGTTTTGGTTCCTAGTGAGAAAAACTCTTATTTACCCAGAAATTGGAAGCTTAATGCGGTACACCTTAAAGAAGACGGCTTGTGCCGGTTTTTGGAGCGGTACAAGCACAGCAAGCCAATTCAAGTGAACAGTATCAAAGAAACTCTTAAAGACGCTTTTAATTATAACGATGCAGAGAGGGACGAATTGTCTGTATGTTCGCTTTTTGTTTCAATGGAACAAAACACACTTTTTTTATGTACTGGATAAGGAGCAGGGTGTGTGGTACAAGGCTGATGAAATTGCAAAGTTTCTTAACTATCAAGATGTAGATGAAGCACTTATTAATTATTATATAACTGAAATTTAACTTTTAAAAAACTATTGGCAGCTTACTGGTTCCACTAGTGAAGCCTGTACACCACCTAACACAATATTTTTAAATAGTAAAGGTGTTGAAATGTTCCTTAGAGCTAGTTCTCCAGAATTAACTGCGAAAATTAAAAAGCATTTAGTTTTAAAAGTATTGCCAAGTATTGTGAAAACTGACATAACTAAGAGTTTACAACAGCTTTCTTATTAACTTGTGCAACTTCCGATCTCTGCAATGCCTATATGCTAGTTAAGGTTGAGGAGTTGAAGTTGCAAAAGATTTGGCTATTGAACGCTATAGCCACTTGTCTGAGGTTTTTAAGGGGCGTGGTGGCTCAGCGGTCTAGCTGTATGCCTCTCACTAAGGCGGTCCGGGTTCGATTCCCGGTCAATGCATGTGAGATTTTCGAAGTGAAATGCCATGTCCTGTGGTTCGGATTCCACGTAAAAAGGAGGTCCAGTGGCTCATTATCTCGCGATTAACGGTCACGTTAAACTACAAGCTTTTTTGTCTGAGGTTTCAGCACTTGAGACACAAACAAGTTGGCCATTGAAGGTTATAAGCGCATATACTGTATGAAACGTGCTTAGCTACTAACGAGATAGACTCTTCATTACAACAACGAGATAATCTTAAAAGAGAACTAGATATCTGTTATAAAATATTAAAAGTTGTGTCGCACGCTGGAGGAGCGCAATCATCAGTAGAAAATATATTAACTAATGTTTCTAAACCTTAACAAAAAAGTACACATTTTATCACCTGTATCCTTTATTTAAGGTAATTAAAGTGTAAATAACGAAAAGCTAGCTATATGGAATAAAATTTAAATGTGTGTTACTGGCTTGCTGCAAAACGTTAAATCACCAAGAAGTGACTTGTATCTATTACAGATTTTATAACAATACATAATGGGTTGAACAAAACTACCACTTGGTCTAAAGTGTATAATCCAAGTTAGAAGTGTATATAAATTACAGGTACACTTATATTTATTAAAATCCACATTTACTAAAGAATTATTTTCCAAGTAAATAAAAATTATATTGGTAACACTTTAAGGTTATTACCATTTATATTTACTTGTTAAGCCCACTGAGCAATGAAAAGGTTTTATTAGAAACTCAGTTTATGTAAGAGTAGCTAAAAGAAAGAAAATAACAAACAAATGTATGTAGAAGAAACAGGTTAGATCTAAAGGCTTTGTAAATTTTTGAAGAGATGTAGTGTGAGGGAAGGGGTGTCCCGAGGCCCATTTACAATGATTGACGATATCAAAAAGCACGGTTAAACTTAACGATAGTGAACCAATAGGATTTTTGTGCTCGAAAAAGGAAACTAAATCTCCCACAAGAAGAGTACTAATAAGAGATTTAGTTAAGTTAGACGCAGTCTTGATTACGATATAACAGTACGGTAATCAAGGTGTATGAACTGAGTACGACCCTAGGCAGGAAGTTAGCTGAGCGAACTATACCAGCGATAAACAGTCAAAGAGATCTGCAAAAAACTGAAGTAATAGATAGACAAAACTTGGATAAGAGCACAACAAAATTTATACAAGTTCACGTGGCGCATTTCAAATTGCTGCCAAGCGTGAGAACAAGGGGAAAGAAATAATATTGATTAGCTTTGACAATGATTAGATAGTGTATTTTTACTTTAAGCGTTTACAAGTGCTACTGGAGTCAAACAGGGGCGGTCGTGGCCAAGAATTTAAAACTGTGCCACGCATATAAAAATATGCAATTCAATTGCTGTAAGGTTAGCGTTCAAAAAGAGTATAGATGTTGCTTAATTATTGGTCTAAGACCAAGGATACACGTAAATAGCTATGTATAAAAACCTTGTAATTTGATTCAAAAACTAGATCAAATGAGCGAGCATCTTACATATTAGGGTGTCTCAATAGACACGATTAGAAAAGGGTAAAGTTACAATAGAAATCCAAGTTAATCCTAACAACTTGGCCAAGGCAGTATCTTCCTAAATTATAATAAACAAGTAAGAATATTGAAGTTGACATGCTACCATAGACACAGTAAAGCTTGAAATCGGCTAAGGCAGCTAAGAATTCATTGATCCTGAGATCCTGGTATCAGCAGGTGCCGCTGAGAGTGATGAAAGTGGTCCTAGACGGTACCAGGATGAAACGGTGCCAAGAGGGCAAGAGAATAATGAGACTCTGGGCACAGCAGGTGCTTGCATAAATAGTTGGTCCCAGACCAAAGACTAACTAGAATAAATAATTTGTTTATGTTCGGCGATGTCGATATGTAAATAGATAACTGTATCATAATGGGGGAGGGGGGGTCATTTAAGTGCTATTTTTCATTAAGATAGAGTTTCTCCAACCAATCAGAGCTCATTCATTGACCAATTAGGTAATGATAGCTTCGCATATGCGCTCAAAATCCAACATGTCGGACATCAATTACATGATTTGAAAATTGATAATGTACGGTATATTGGAGCAACCATTGTAGTTATAATCCCAACACAAAGAAAAATCAGCATTTTATACCGACCTGACACCGTAGAGGAATGGTTGTGGTTATGGAATAGGTATGAGGTTATGGAATACCGTGATATCTACTCTGACAAGTGCTACTCCCTAAACGTCAACGTTTAAACTAATCCTCTATGGTACTATTAGACGCCACAAGATGGCAGATTGCCCCTCGTGTTCCTTCAGCAGCAGTAAGCGTCAATGTTCTCCATCAGACGTTGCGGAAACTTCCACAGGTGCGTACTCATTGCAAAATTTTGAGGTATGTGTTGTGTTTTCATCCTTTAACTCCAGTCTCGCTTTAAATGCTTCAATATGGCTCTCAAATGATATAACTGAATTTAATATGGAATCAATCAATCAATATTTATTGTCATTTAACAACTTATCGTTGTATTAGACTACGTCACATTGTTAAAAATACATTTTCAATTTACAATAAAATCACGAAGTAATGTATAATATATTACAAGTATTATTACCAGCATACTGAATTCTATAAAATAAAATAAGAATAAAATAACACGAATACAGTAAGACGAAGTTGATCTTCTATAGTCCATCTGGGTAGAGTGTAATTTTCTCTTCAAATTCGACCAAAGTGTAAATACTGCTGTTAATGAGTCATCGCTTAAGCCTCCGTGGCTTAGGCGGCAGCACGCCGGCCTCTCACCGCTGGGTCCGTGGTTCAAATCCCGGTCACTCCATGTGAGATCTGTGCTGGACAAAACGGAGGCAGGCAGGTTTTTCTCCGGGTACTCCGGTTTTCCCTGTCAACATTTCATTCCAGCAACACTCACCACTATCATTTCATTTCATCTCTCATTCATTTAATCATTGCCCCAGAGGAGTGCGTCAGGCCTCGGCAGCCGGCACAGTTCATATCCTCGCCGCTAGATGGGGGCTCCATTCATTCCATTCCTGACCCGGTCGGAGACTGGAAGCAGGCTGTGGATTTTCATTTTTTCAATGAGCCATCGCTTAATGGAAACTTTGGAAATGTTTATAGATTCCTGCTGTAGTTGTGTTGGTAGTTTGTTGAAGATTTTAATTCCATAGTATTTGTAGTGGTCTTGTGTTTTCTTTAACCTGACATGAGGTGTATCTAACTGGTTTCTTATTCTTGTGGTGTGTGAATGCACATCCCTTCGATTTTTACACACACTGAGATTTTCTTTAATATACACTAAGCTATGGAATATGTATATTGATGTAAGAGTCATAATTCCAAGTTCTTGGAAGTGATTTCTGCAGGATTCTGTACTAGGCTTGCCTTGTAGACATCTTATTGCCTTCTTCTGCCATCTGAAAACATCTTGTGCCCCTGTTGAGTTTCCCCACAATATTATACCATAAGTTAAATGTGAATGAAAAAATGCATAGTATGCGAGAATCATCTGATTAGCACTAACTGATTGTTTGAGTCTTCGCAATAAAAATAAGACTCGTGCTAATTTTGTACATAATTTTTGTGTGTGAATGTCCCAGTTTAATTTAGAGTTTAAATGGATTCCCAACAACTTAACAGAGCTGCATTCATGACTACTTGAAGCCAATTTGACTAAGTGAAAATAGATTTCTTCTGTTTTGTTACTGTTTAGAAATAGTTTGTTTACGTTTAGCCAAGAATTTGATTCACCTAATAATTTGTTTCTTTTCTCTTCAAGGCAAGTTAGGTCTCTATCACTTGTTATTACAGTAATGTCATCAGCATACAGTATTGACTTGGCATTTATATTACTAACAATGTCGTTTATATAGACCAGGAAGAAAAAGGCTCCAATGACTAAACCTTGGGCTACACCTGTCCAGGAAGAAAAAGGCTCCAATGACTGAACCTTGGGCAACACCTGTATTTACATTGAGCGGAGCAGATTTTTGGTTGTCTATTACAACTATTTGCCTTCTCTTGTGGAGATAGGAGGTAATTAATGATAATTCACAATCTTTGACTCCATAATAGTGAAGTTTTTGTATTAATATATCTTGATCCACAGAATCGAAAGCTTTTCTTAAGTCTGAGAGTGTGACAAATGTAATAAGTTGAGATTCAAATCCAGCAATCACTTCTTCAACAACAGCTTCAACAGCTTGAACCGTTGACTTACCAGTTCTGAAACCAAATTGGGTACTATTAAACAACTTGTGCTCCTCAAAGAATGCTGATAATTGTTCTTTCGTACACTGTTCTATTATTTTGGAAATAATTGGGACAATTGAGATTGGCCTATAGTTACTGGGGTCCATCATATCTCCTTTTTTATGGACTGGAATTGTGATTGTGATTTTCAGACACTCTGGAAAAACTCCAGTAGTAAATATCCAGTTTATTAGATAAGTTAAAGGTAGTACTATGATGTCTATTATTTGTTTTAGAATAAAATTCGACGTTCCATAATAATCCTCACATTTTGAATTGTTTAGTTCTGAAACTATTTTTAGAACCTTCTCATGTGTTATTTGTCTCCATCTGAAGGATGGTGTGGGATTTTCATCTACCTTATGGTTTTCCAATTTCTCCATAAACTTTGTATGATGATTTTCATATTCCAAACTTTTGACCATATTTTCAACAGAATTTATAAAATATTCATTTAACACATTTGGCGTTATTGGTGTAGAGTCCTTAATTTTATTTTTACCCAGTTCCTTGTTTATGATTAACCAAGCAGCTTTACATTTATTCTTTGCATTATTAATGAACTCATCATTCGCTCTCTTTTTTGCTGCTTTAATTTCCCCCCGATATATTTTTTATGTGATTATAGTTTTCTATATCCTGTAGGTCTCCTTTCTTTGCTTTAGTGTAATACATGATCTTTAGCTTCCTAATAACATCAAGATAAGGCGTATACCATTTGGTATTATTTTTACTTTGTTTCTGATCTGGACTGTTAATCATTTTTTTCTTAATTGGGCAGCATTTATTTAAGGAATTATGTATTATATTCATAAACTTATCAGCTGCTTCAGAAACATTGTTATAGCTCACAATTATGTTTTCCAAATTCCTGCTGGTCAACTCGTGCCTTAACCTGAGAAAGTTATTGTCGCTCAACATCCTAATATACTTGACTTGCCTATTTTCTGGGAAGTGTCCTGTATCAATTTGAAATGTTAGCTAGAGGTCACTATGGTCAGACAAGAGAGGTTTTGTAACACCAAAATTACAACCATTTGTTGGCACATTAGTAATAATGTTATCTAAACAAGACTTCTTTCTAGTTGGTTGGTTATTGATCAGATAAAAAACAAAAGATTTTAAAATGTTACAGAATTGTTTCTTAGCCAGTGATTCAATTAATACATTTATGTTAATATTCCCTAAAAAATATATTTTATACTTTTGGAATTTTGCTAAGTAACAAGCAAACCTTTCCCATATGTTTATGAAGGCCTGGACATCCGAATCAGGTGTACGATATATCGAAATAATAATAAATTTAGCTCTTGTAAACTATACCCCAGCTACTTCAAAGAGCTGTTCTATACAGAAATCATTTAAATCCATTATTATTCTGTCCATATTTGTAGTTACTTTCTTGAATATAGCAACACCCCCGTTTGATTCATTTTTTCTACAAAAGCTAGTCATTAACTCATACCCTGATGGAATATAAAGATTAACCTCTTCCTTCACAAGCCAATGTTCATTTACACACAAGATATCTATTGAAAGGGAATTGAGTAAGATTTCTAGTTCACCTAACTTATTTCTTATAGATTGTAAATTGATATGAAATATATTAAGCTCTTTCAAAACTTGTGAAGATAGCTCATCAGATTTGTTTTCAGTGATATTTACATCTTTAGTATGTTCATTCAAAATCACTAATTTGTCTGTAACATTATTTTCAACTCGGATCTTTGTACAAGGTTTCTGGTTTAAGGATCCGAGTATGACGTATGTGACGTATAAGAACATGTAAATGTAACTTTAAATGGGAGGGGGTTATGGACCACTTCTGTTTCAAGTATTCCATAACCCCTCCCATGTTAAAAGGTGCCACTTACGATTGCGCGTAACAAAGATGTTTACCTTCTAACTCATATCTATACCATATCATGTTTTGCTTTAAATATGAAACGCAAACTATAAATAAATACTCTATGACTAAGGACATATATCATTATAAATTTTAATTCGTAGATTGTATATTTATCCACAGCCAAAGAAATGGCAGGTTGTAGTAAGCCCGCAGCGGTAGATCACCAGCAGTGGAAGAAATGGGGTCCTTGGGCAATGGAAAAGCTATCATGTCAGTGCGTGAGAATAAAATGGGAAAGCTGAAGCTGCGAAAGAGTTTGGTGTCCCTAGAACTACGCTTTTCCTCCTTGGATCAACCCAAAAAGGACGAAAAAACTTCAACTGACTCGAAATTAGGGGGGCACTGTCCTACTGTACCCGATATGAGCTGGGGACTATCGGCTACGCTGACGTATTTATTGCATGTATTTGGAGAGAAGGCGATAGCAATGGAAATGTTGGTATCTTTGGAAATCTGGCGAGAGAGAGCGCATCATAAGATCATGATAAGCAAGGAAGTCATTTATTCGCTTTATCTCCTTATTTCCATAAATCCAGGAATATCTGAAGAGAGCGAGAGAACTCTATTTTATATTGCTTACAAGTTTTGGGTTCCATCATAAGCAATACATGGAGGATTACGTTTTTGGTGCTCAAGTCTCGGCATATGACGTCAGTCAGGACGTGACGTAACCTACCACAGGGCAGGTCGTTCACGTGTGCGGCGAGAAGGGGGTGAGTACCGAGCCTTGACCAGCTGGCAGAAGCAGAGACTTACTTGAACCTGTGGCGTGGATTAGTGTATTGTATTTTGGCTGTGCGCATGAGTGAAATCATCCGAGACTTCGAACATGCTAGTTAACAGTTTACAACTCCACGGTATTCATGTGATATAGAACTTTGTGTATGCGGCGTGAAACTTGAGGTTTTGAAACGAGTTCGTGGCAGCATGCGGTATGGACTTCTTGAATTGCGTAGTAGAGACGGCTGATATGCATTGTCTTGTAAAATCTAGTTCGGTTCACGGGCATTTGAAACGCATTGGTACAGAAATATGACGTTCAACAGAACATGCATTTTCAAGCTCATAAATTAGTGAGACTTACGCATTACATTCCGAGACATAGTTCATCATCAATTATCCGAACATCATGAGCAACCACGAGGTGTCGGAACTTATAAATTTTCAAAGATGCGAACATCATGAGCAACCACGAGGTGTCGGAACTTATAAATTTTCAAATATCCGAACATCATGAGCAACCACGAGGTGTCAGAACTTATAAATTTTCAAATATCCGAACATCATGAGCGACCATGAGGTGTCGGGACTTAACATTTATTCCAGTCAAACGAACACAGGCAACCACGAAGTGTTGGAAATTTACCATGAATTATAGTAGATCAGTCAACTGGATACAGGCATTATCGTCAGACTTGAACATTATTCCATATGCTTACGAAGTGAACACTTACACAACCACAGGGTGTTAGAAAATAATTCGCCCATTTTGCATAAAGTTTTCTTCTGGCACTTGAACATAAAACCTTCAGTGCATTAATACCCTTTTTTTTCATCATGTGTTTCTGGAACAGTGGCGAACATTGGACGATATAATGAGGCAACCTATAATCATGAGTAATCGACTATTTTTGCGGAACATTATGGAGATTAGTTACCACATGGACGCTTCCAACATTAATATGGGGCATTAAACGGAAAGGAGACATTATGGCTGAGCGAAGTGACGGTCCTTAGATTAACCACGAGTGAGGGGCGTACCCATTCGAAGTGAGACATCCGACGTCGACGATCCTCATGAAATATTAGGGAATGCGTGGATCATTCGAGAAGTCTTCGCGAATGTTAGGGTACTCGCCGATCTTTGAAAATTGGATTTTATGCAGCTGTTTCAACCACCAGGTATCGTAAGAGTACATGAGTACTTTCCTTGATGTGAAGTAGACATGGGCACACACGTGTAATGGGGCAAGCATTATCATATTTGTTCATATATGTGTGAAACAGATTATTTTCTTCTTCGTGGCTATGAAGGCATATAGTTGATTTTATGCAGTATCAGCTTAGAACCATGGCTAGCCTTTAACAATGAGTGTTTTGGACTAGATTTTTTTTCTTGGTCGAATGTCGTTTTTCATTCATTGCTGGTAAGTAGGTGTCAGTTTTTAGTCCACGCTTTGTCATTATCCTATTTGATTTATTTCGAGCATGGTGATTTAATAATTTCAGCAGTACTTTTGAACTTCGTTTGTTTGAAACAATCTGAATTTTTTCAGGTGATTATTATTTTCTTCTAATAAGGTATTTTGAATCAGATGTGAATTTCAGACAGTGAATACGCCGTGTGGAGCATGGAGCTTTGTCCTGTTCTTTGCTAGTATTTTAACAGACAGGCATATGTATTTCTTCCTTCTTGGGGGATTTTATCCAGATCAATAATATTCATAAAATTAATGCATACTCGATGCATGTTCAGACTTATTTCAGCGATTGACATGTTGTTTTTTTGAGAGATTTAACACAGTTTTGACCATTAGGCTTGGGAGGTCATGAGCTTTTATTTATTGGAACCAGTTCATGGATTATTTGAGTGCTCGGATTCATGTGGATTTGCCAGTGTGTTGTGTGAGTATTGCCACTTGTTAGCTGATGTAACTGATAGGTTCGAGCGAACCCAGTTTATAATATCTGTAGGTCCAGCCGAGTGCTGAGTGTTTTTGTGGAATCATCGTGATGATGTTGTATTTGAATTCAATTGAGTGGCCTAATGATTTAATGAGTTGATGTTTGTGGATTTTTGGCATTTATGATGGCAGTTAATTTGTTCTTGAGTACAAGATAATTTCAATCCATGGAGGGATTTTGATTACACACATACTCGTGCACTCTGATAGACGTCTAAATCTGATGACTTTTCCGAAAGCTGTTTTGTTGAGGGTTCTGGAGATCCTGAAACAACTCATGCTGATTTTCTGAAATTTATTGATATGATCTGGATATAAAATGTATCTAAATAAATTTAAATAAATTTATCTTAATTAATTTAGTCTGAATAAATAAAAATAAATTAATAATAATTTAATCTGATCTGATATTGCTGAACACAATTAATAATAAATTAATTGGTGATGAAGTCTGAATAAAATTAATAATAAATTAATTGGTGATGAATTCTGAATAAAATTAATAATAAATTAATTGTTTGTGAAGTCTGAATAAAAATAAATGATGATAATAATGAATAAATTATTATGATGATAATAACAGGTGACATTTATGATTACGATTTTCTTAGATGGTTTTAGGAATGATGGAAATAATTTGATTACCATTGACATTCGAACTCTATCCAGTTCGATTAATATATGTTGTAAAATTTTGTAAATATAGTAATGAGAGTGAACAGACTATAACATAACCTCACACTCTCATGATTTATATAGGGTGTATATGTGTGTATTTAGACAATGGTTACCAGTTCACATGCAATATATGATAATGATTTAACTTTGATAGGGCTCAGAGGTCACGAGTGTCGTGTGTTCTAGATAGATAGATAGATAGATAGATAATGCCTTTATTGGTGGCGAAGTTAGGGCTCAAGGCCCTCTCTTACACTTAACCACTAGATGAGTATACATCTACATGACTTATAATTACAAATACCAATAGCACAAATAATATTAATAGCAATAAGAATAGTGATAATATGAATAATAGTAGAATCATTAATTTCAAAAATACACAAAGTAAAGTGCCCTTAAATGACGTAACTACTGTAATCCGATCATTCATCTCATTCATCCATTCGTTCATTCAACATTTATCCCGGAAGTCAGCGGGATCCACCCAGCAAATACTCGCAGCAAGCCACTTTAAATTTTCGATGAGAGGGATTGTCTCTAATGTTCACAGGTAGCAAATTCCATGACCTGGACGCAGAGATTATGAACGAGCGGTTGTAAACAGCAGTACGGTTTACAGGTATGGCAAGAGAGGAGCCAGATCTCGTATTGTGGTCATGATAGGACGAGAGGTAAGAAAACGGTGAAACAAGATAGTTAGGGGTATTAGTGGAAAGTATTTTGTGCAGTAGTGATAATATGTGGAGTTCACGACGCTGGTGCACTCGAAGCCACGACAGCTCCTTATAATAGGGTGATATATGATCATCATATCGCAGGCCAAAGATATATCTTACACAGTTGTTGAGGCACCGGTCCAGTTTCTTGTTACTGTCGCAGGTTATTTCAGTCAACACAGTGTCACAGTAGTCAAATATAGGTAGTATCAGAGAGCGAATTAGTTGTTCTTTAAGCCGAACAGATAATACATTACCGAACCGTTTCAGAGGATATAAGCATTTGTGTACTTTATTACATGTGCTTATCACCTGTTTAGTCCAATTTAAGGTCTCGAGTCATAATAATTCCTAAGTTTGTCACTGAAGTAGAGCAGGGTATGATTTTATTGTTTAAAATTATTGGAGAGATGTCACGTTGCTTGAGGGAATATAAGTTTTTACTGGTACCGATAATAATCACTTGAGTTTTATTTGGGTTTATTAATAAACTGTTTTTATAAGCATAGTCACTAAGCTGTTGTAGGTCAGAATTTATTTTAATGATTGCATTATTGATATCACTCGGTTTTGAATGATAGTAGATCTGTACATCATCTGCATACACTTGCAATTTGCAGAAATTAAGGGCTTTTGATATGTCATTTATTTGGATGATAAATAACAGTGGCCCAAGAACCGAACCCTGAGGGACACCGAGGGTCTTACTTTGCCATCCCGAACTCACATTTCCCACTATCACACGTTGCCGGCGATTTTCAAGGTAAGAGGAAAAGAACCGGAGTGACACACTATTGAAATTTAGTTCTCGAAGTTTCTGCAGTAGTAACTGAGGGTTGACGGTGTCAAAGGCACTGCTGAGATCTAATAATGTCAGTACAGTCACGTCCCGTTTGTCCATTGCACATCTGATATCATCTGTCACTCGTAGTAAAGCTGTCGCAGTGCTATGCCCCTTTCTGAAGCCGGATTGGAAGGGGTTGAGTAGGGAATGCTTTGTAAGGTATTCAGTAACTTGTGTATGAACTAGACGTTCAAGTACCTTGGATAATGGTGGTAGGATGGATACTGGACGATAATCTGAAGGAGAATCAAACTTGGAGCTCTTCGGGATAGGTCTAATTAGTGCATCTTTCCAAACATCTGGGAACACTCCGTTTGTCAGGCAGTAGTTAAATATATGAGTTAGTATTGGCAGAACAGCTCCCAAGACATGCTTAATCAGTGATATAGGAATGCCATCGTTACCTGTGGCATTGGATGAAATAGAGTATATCACACCTTTAACTTCATTCGAGCTGATATTTCTAAAAGAGAATTGGTCAAAAACAGACTGCTGTTGTAACAAGGGTACCGGTAGTGAACTATTAGGGAAGGAGGTAGAGGCTACTTTTGGCCGTGCGAAGTGATCATTTAGAGCCTCTAGCGATATGCTTGGTACATGTTGTTCAACTGTCTTACCTATCCCTAACGCACGTAATTTACTCCATTTTTGTCTAGGGCTGTTGGTTTTCATCAGTTCATGAAAGTATTTATATTTAGAATTTCTAATTAGCTGCTTGGTTCTGTTTCTCAGAATTCTATATCTCTCAAAATCAACTGCATCATGTGTCTGTCTGTATAGTCTGTATAGTTTGTCACGGCTGGCCATAGCAGATCTTACCTCAGCCGTTAGCCATGCAGGTGAAGAGCGGGTAATTCTTACCCGTTTCTTTGGTGCATGTTTGTCAAATATTTCTAGTACCATTAAATTGAATGTATTTACTTTAGAATTTATGTTCTGAGAATTACGTATATTATCCCAAGGCAAGTTATATGCATCATAGCGTAGTTTATTCTGGTCAATATGTCGTAAGTCTCGTATTGTAATGTAGCGTGGTTTATACTTAGGTATTCGTATAGAATAACATACGTACAATAGATCATGTGAAGAGATGCCAGGAGCAGGGATCTGTCCGTGTTTAATTACTTTCTGAGGTTGATTTGTCACAAGAAGATCAATTAAGGTATGGCTCGTATGGTCAGAGTAATGAACATGATTAGTAGCGTTCAGGGGTAAAACAGTCATGTTTGTGGCGATAAATAAATTCAGTAGGCTGTTAGCTTCACCAGTCTGCTTTAAGAGGTCAGTGTTAAAATCACCCATGATTATAATGTCGTCGTATGCCGATGCAAGACCTGCTAATGCATCTTCAAAATCAGCAGTCTGTCTTATTTTAGGTGGCTTGTATACAATCCCTATTAATATCTTTTTATGGCAGTCTAATTCTACAAACATAAATTCTGGTCGCAGTATAAGTGTTGGGTCGGAAGTGGAAATTATCTTACATTTTAGGTCGTTTCTGTAATAAAGTAGAAGCCCACCACCTATTTTATCAATACGGTCATGGCGTAATATAGAGTATCCATCAAGGTTAGCTGCCGATGACGGCAGGTCTTTACGCATCCAACTTTCACTGATTCCAATAATATGTACATTGTTTACTTCAAAAATAGCCTGTATCTCCTCCAGATGAGCTAATAATGACTGTCCATTTAGGTGGCAACATTGTAAAGAGCGCGGGTGGTTACTAAGCTGCTCTTGCAACACAAGTCCCGTTGAATCTGGTAGCGACGGGAGAGAAGGGGTGGGCGAGGTGAGTGGAGAGGAATGCAGGTCAATGGTATTGCCGTTGTCCTGGTCAACAAACATATGAAACTATGCAGTGGGAAATAAAATTAAGTAAGAAGTAAAATGAGCTTACCTGAGCAACCTGGTGAGCAGATCCACTGACTTTCACAAGCACACACATACAGACACACAAATATAAGCTAATTACTATACACATAATTTATTTCCAAGGTTCACTTGTTCATCCTACTCCCTGCCATGTTATTCAACTGCATCATCGTGCATATTTGAATTTTGCTTCCATCCTCCCTTAAAACACAAATACGTCCATCTTGAGTCCAGCATTTCTGCAATCCCCATATGTCCCGTGCCTGATTTAATATAGTTTTTCTCACACTTGTGAGTGACTCAGTTAGCATGAGCCCACTGCCCTTAAAAGCTCGCTTCGCACGCCACACACGATCTCGATCATGATACCGAAGGAACTTAATAATAATCGGTCGATTTCCATGCGAGACCACCTCAGCAGACGTTCGATTTCGGCGGCCCAGCCTGTGGCAGCGATCCACATCAAGCAACGAGATATCTACTGAAAGTTTATTTTTCAGTGTTTCGAGGGCTTTTTTGTAGACGTCCTCAGACGGCTGCTCAGGGACCCCATGCAACAAGAGGCAGTTTCGTCGACTGTACTGTTCAGCCTCATCCAATACCTCGTCTTGTTTATGAAGCCGGTTTTCCAGTTCCTTCAACTCCCCTTTAAGCCTGGAGATGTCATCACTGGCCTGTTTCTTGAACGCCTGGAACTCATCGCCAAGCGCTTGGAGCACGTTTGGTGGGTTGGCGGCACTGACTGCTGAATCCAGACGAGCTTGGTATTCTTTCAAGGAATCTTCGAAAGCCGATATCTTCCTGCGTTTACTTTTTAGTGAAGAGGATGCCTAATAATATAACTTAGTTCACACGAATCAGCACTTTCTGCAACTTAACTTTCTATTTAAGCAGGGTGTAGCAAGAGCAACTTCACTCAACCGTCACACTTGCCGCCATCTTGCCAAGCTAGTGTTTAGTGCTTCGGTGACCCTGAGCACCCAAGAAAGACTTTTAGTTCTTTTCTTTTTCATGTGAACTTAGATTTTAGGGGAAATGGTTGGAATTGCAATGAACAGTTCATCATAATTTTTTCGTATCCGCCATATTCCTAGGTAGGATTCTCCTTGGGTTTATATTTTTCTTGCATTTGACCAGACCAAGGCATCAATAAATTTTTAGTTTTTTTTTAAGTGTTGTCACAATGCTATCTTTCCTCATGTCCCTTCCTAATACACTGAAGAAAATGGAAATTGCAACAGCATGAAGGCATTGGTTGTTTGTGTTGATTTTCAAGATATGGAACGATGCCATGTAGGTATGTAAACGATCAAAGTTTCAGACTCATTGGATTGTTGCTACAGTTCTCCCCACGTGATTGGTCGCGGAGGAATCAACTCCAGTATACGGAATCTGGTGTAGCGTAGTTGACTTGCAGTCTGTACAGTGAAGTGTTCCCCGTCAAACATGCCTCGACGACAGAGAAGATCACGCTATCAACAACTGTCGCCGTTTGAGAGGGCTTGGATAATTGGGCTGTGTGAGGCTGGATTATCGCTAAGGACTGTCGCTGCACGTGTTGGCCGACCCGCATCTACGGTACAACGTGTATGGCAGCAGTGGTCAAATGATGGAACCCACGCTCGTAGACCTGGCACAGGCCCAGCGCGACAGACAACTGTGGGAGAGGATCGCCGCATCATTCGGATGGCCCGGATGGAACCCCATGCAACAGCAGAGAAAATTCGAGCAGCTGTGTCACCCCACGTTCCACAGCAAACAGTTCGTAATTGCCTGCGTGCAGCTGGCTTACGATCCCGTGTCCCTGCAGAAGGTGTTCCATTGACCCCACAACAGCGACGTGTAAGGCTGGCCTGGTGTCGAGAACGACCGACGTGGGTCGACGAATGGCATAGGGTCGTCATAGGGATGAATCGCGCTTCTGTCTTGTCCGCAGTGATCGCCAGAATCGTGTGCGCTGACCTACCGGAGGGAGGGGCCGCCCAGACCTTGAGAGGCACACAGGGCCAACACCAAGCATTATGGTCTGGGGAGCTCTTGGCTTTAATGTGAAATCACAATTAGTGCTTATTGAGGGCACTATGACTGCTCGACAGTACGTTGATAGGGTACTCAATCCAGTGGTTGTCCCTATGATGGCGAACATTGCTAATGGGATGTTTCAGCAGGACAATGCCCGGGTTCACACAGCACGCATCTCCAGAGAAGCTCACCACGACATCACAACCTTAGAATGGCCCGCCAGATCCCCGGACCTCAGTCCAATTGAGCATGTGTGGGACATGATGGGTCCACAACTGGCCAACTGTCCTCAGCCACCCACAACTCTGGAACAGCTGACCCATGCAGTGCAGCAAGCATGGACCACAATTCCTCAGGAAGCGATCCACGGCCTTATTGAACCCATGCCTCGCCGAATTCATCAATGTATTGCAGTTCGTGGTGGGCACATCCTGTATTGATTGTTGTCCAAACTTGAGGTTGGAGGGACCTGAAAGTGTAATCATCGAATCACAACCGAACACTCGGCCTGCATGTTCAATTGCAGCAAAGTATCACCACTCCTTCTGGGTGTTGCAATTTCCATTTTCTTCAGTGTAACTTAAGGCTTATCCTGGAAGGTTGTGATTAATGGGAATCCAGACGGATGGCGCCCTTTGCAATCATAATTGATGTTGCTTTCACCCGTAAACGACCCGGAGACACTTCGTCTCGTGCTACCCATAGCTGATTGTTTTTTTGTTAGTTTTTTTCCTTCCTGGATTCCAACACAAGCCTTATTTCATTGATCATATTTTCAGTGTGTGTGTGTGTGTGTGCCGTATCGTGTGGTGTGCGATGCTATGTCAGCTGGGTCGTCGCATACCCTAACGGAACGGGTACATAGCATGACCGCAGTTGGCTTTTCCCATTCGTGGGGCTCGATTGAGTTGTTAGTTTTTGTTTGGTGAAGACACTCGATGTCTGATGAGAAAGATGCATCAGTGAGGACATGTTGAGGTTGATCTCAGTTTCAGTTAGATTTATTTTTCTGAAATTTATTGGACTTGGCAGGTCAATTATACGTGTGTGCTCAAAAATATTCTGGCATAGCCATGATCTACTCACATCAATACTCATGTTTTTTTGTATGCTCATAATTGTGTGATTACTCAAGATCTACTTGGGAGGTCACGATGCTCTTCCATTAATGTCTCTGTATTTAACCCATTTATAGATTTGAATATGTCGATGGAGGAGACGAGGAAGATGTTTAAGACATTGCAGGGCAGCATGTCAGCTGTTGAGGATAATATTAAGAAAATGGAAACTGAAGTTAAGGAAAATATTTCAGCTTCAGAAAATAGAATTCAGGCTAAGTGGGAAGCTAACAGTAAAACTTTAGAAGATAGGATGCAAGCTAACAGTAAAACCTTAGAGGATAGCTTAAAAACTAAGAATGATGACATGTTAAAGGCTTTGCGATTAGATATTAAGTCAGTAGAGTGTAAGGGTGAGGAGAATATGAATATTTTAAGAAAGGAAATTCTTGCTCTTAAAATACTTACTAAGAAAGTAACTTAAACTTAAAAAAAGATGTGATAGATATCCAAAAGGATATTAAGTCTGACATATCTAAATTGAAATCTGATATTGATGGTTTTTAAGGCGGGCATAGCTAAGATAGAAACTAATGCTAGGAGTTTGGAAAAACATTTCGATTTGAGAATCGATGAGTTAGGGAGAAATCTAAATGATAACAACAATAGATTAGAGTCAGAAAGGTTTAGAGATGGATAATGAAAAAATTAAGGCTGATGTGTTAGGAGAAATGAATACTGGTCTGAAAGATTTAGAAACCCGTTTGCGAGTAAAAATTGGCACTGCAGATTCAGGTATTGATGAGAAAGTAAATCAACACTTAGAATTGTTTAAAGACAGATTAGGGGCCATTGTAAAAGACAGGTATCAGGAGACTCATGTGGAAACAGAGAAGAAATATGAGGGAATATAAGTTAAACTTCTTGCTGGCATGGCAAATTTAGAAACTCGATTCATTGAAAGCAAGGAAGAGGTAAAGAAAGAGTCTACTCAAATCAACGCGAGTGTAGAAGAAATAAGGCAGCAGGTTAATTCTATACGGACATCAGACGAGGAGAAGTTAAGAAAATTAAAAGGGGATATTGAAGAAATCACTAGGCGGAACACCATAGTCTCAATCGACAATTTGGAACAGAAACACAATGATAGAATGGCCAGAATAGAATCTGACATAGCAAATTTGAGTTGTCAGGAAATAACTTCAAGGGAGGTTTCACGAGATCCTACACCGAATATTATACATTCGAGAAGTCATGAATTAACTCCAGGGAGCATTACTGTTACTCAGATACATACCACTACAGGGATTGCTAGTTCGAATCCTATAGAAATTAGATCGAATGATCGTTACCCAGGTCCATTCACTATCATTAGGACATCCGTGATTACATATCGGAACACAGGGTTACGAAGGACAGAGAACTCAGGGTGGTTGAGCGTGCCTTGGACGGTCCGGCATTGACCTGGTTTCGCGCGTTCAGGACGAATTTTACAACCCTAGAGGAATTTTCAGTTGCATTCTTGAGGAGATTTTGTAGTGCGGAGGATCAAATGAACATCAGGGCAGAGATGTACTCTAGAAAGTATTCGACATCACATCCTACACACTATGCTAATTTCTTTACGTCACAATTAGCCAGATTACAGTTTCTTACTCCACCACTGTTAGAAGAGGATTTATTACAAGCGATAGCACGACAAATGCCAGTTGAGGTGCAACGTTCATTAATAGCGTCCGGTGCCAACACTCTTGAACACTACGACGACATCCTGAGACGTTTAGATCATACTAGTGCACAGATGACACCTAGAAACGCCAGATCAGATAAGAAAGACAGTAGAGAAATAAACGCAGTTGTAGTGGACAACGCGATTCAAACTGAAAGGAATTCGTAGAGGGAAAAAGGGGGAAACGAAGGCAATGGAGGAAATGTCTAGAATTATCGAGGAAATGATAGGTGCCAAAGGCCTTATGAGAGACCTTATAATAGGTATCAACAGCAAGGAAATCGATATCAGAATAACTAAAGAGGATACCGATACTATAACAGGAATAGATACAACAATCGTTGTGGAGGGAGATATAACGAGAACACACAGGATCAGCAATCAGGCCAGAATTACCAACGGGACAAGCGTAACCAAAATGATCGCGATGCTAGGTACAAGGAGAACCAGAACGTTAGTCAAGAGAGAAGGAAGGAACACCAACCTAGCGCCCCATCTGAAGAGTTAGTTCACCAAGGATCTAACCGGGCAGGAACAAGCGGTCAGAGGGAGGATAAAAACTTCAAATTAGTCAGAAATCTTTCAGATAACCATCTAGAATCCGTTATTATTTTGGAGATGTATCAAGTTCAAGATTCAGATCTACTCGAAGGAGAAGACAAAGTCCACCGTAGGATCAGACATGAATTACCCGTTATCAGCGTAGAAGTTTTGGGGAAGCAGATAAAGACTCTGATCGACACAGGGGCCATGGTGAGTGTCATTTCCATGGGCTGCCTAAATGATTTACAGTTAATCGAAGATATTACCATGTTGCCAGCAGCAAATAGTAAAATTCAAGGGTTAATTCCGGACAAAGGTATCAAATGCAGCAGTCAGGTACTCCTGGAAATTAGAGTTGGAACCAGACACTTTACACAGATGTTCTTAGTCGTCAACAACCTTCATTTTGAGATGATATTGGGAGTAGACTTCATCGGAGAGAATGGTTTAATAATCGACATGCAGAGCAGACGCATGTATTTCTCCAAGGGGGAGACTAAGCAAGAGGAATTAGGCAGTAAATGCATTCGTGAGGACATCTTAGACGTGATGGTATCCGTATTTTTCAAGACGATTTTTCGTGGAAACGGATGCGTCTCAAGTTGGCATCAGAGGCATACTATATCAGGTCGACGATGATGGTAGACATCGATATCTAGCTTTCTCTAGTCGCAAGCTCCGCGATAGTGAGAGAAATTATTATGACACGGAATTAGAGGCATTGGATATTATGCATGCACTTCAGACCTGGAAAAAGTTATTATTTGGGCATGATTTGACAGTTATCACGGATTACAAAGCTCTGGAATTCATCATGAAAACAGATTTAGCCAGCGATCGCATAACTAGATGGGCACTTTTCCTGCAGCAATTTAATCCCGAAATCGTCCACCGACCTGGGAAATTGAACCTTTTGGCAGATATCCTAAGTAGGAACCCTAGTGCGGAGGTGATAGTCAATCACGTGAACTTAATCCAAGACGACCAGGGGATGTTGGTTATGTTGAGGAGACGTGCTCTAACTCAGAAGAGGTACGCGCCGTTGCGCAGGATTTACCGTTTTCTCACAAATAGGATGGACAACGCCGATCCAGACTTTACAAACACAGAGCGTCAAGCAAGAGATTACCGCATCGTGGGAAGTTTGGTCCACAAATACATAGACAGAGATCACGAAAAGCTAAGAGTCGTTATTCCACCTAAGCTAGTTGAGAAGGTTATCTGGTTAACGCACCGATCAGCAGCGCATGTGGGAGTAGACAAGACTTTGGCCATCGCGAAAGAGACGTTCGTTGGGAATCGAATGGGACTAGCCATTCGTGAAGTTCTCAAAACTTGTGATAGATGCCAACGCAGTAAATACTCTTCATAGTTAATGAAGGAGTTTCTCAGAGCGATTTTGCTATCTAAGCCTAGAGAATTATTCGCCACGGATATTTTCGGCCCAATTCCCCGTTCAACAAGAGGAAACCAATTTATATTGGTAACTGATGATGTTTTTTCAAAATTTGTATCCTTATGCCTAATTCAAAAGGCGACATCCAGATATGTCTTAAGGAGGTTTGAAAACACTGTCTTTCCAACTAAGGGTAAACCCGAGAGTTTATTAAGTGATCATGGTCCACAGCTCACCAGCATGGAATTTAAAACAGCAATGGAACGTTTAGGAATACACCATCTCTTCAATTCAGTCCGTTATCCTGAAGGAAATCCAGCAGAGAGAATAATGCCTGAAATTGCCAAATTTTGCAGGCTATATGTTTGGGAAAACCATAACCGGTGGATGGAAGTGGTTCCCGTTATCGCCGAATGTCTTAACTCAACAGTGCATTAGAGCACAGGACAGATTCCTTTTATTTTGCATCACGTCATCAAACCCAGGCGACCGTGGGATGACATAGTGAAAGTTCCAACAGATGCTGAACCAACCCAGGAGAGGAGGATTGAAATAGCCGGGGAACGCTTGAGACGTCAGGCTGATAAACGATCCAGAAGACACGCTGGAAGGAGATTCCAAGAACCATTTCGTGAAGGAGATGAGATTCTAATCAGGAAGACGATTTCATCAAATCTACTGATGAAGGTATATCACAAATTTGCATCCCTGTTTGCTGGACCTTTTCGCATTGGTGAGGTTTATGGGAACAATAGCTACAGGATCATCAAGATGGACAATGATGAGAACGTGGGAAATTTCAACGCTGCGAGTATAAGGAAATACTATTCTGCTTAAAGAATTGGATATGAGAACCCAGAGAATGAACCCTTGGAATATCGTGTACATGAAATGTGAAATGCTGTTCTAAGATTGTATTTTTTATGATCTTTACTTCGTGGGATCACAAAAAATCCTGGGAAGGGGAGAGATGTACCCGATATGAGCTGGGGACTATCGGCTACGCTGACGTATTTATTGCATGTATTTGGAGAGAAGGCGATAGCAATGGAAATTTTGGTCTCCTTGGACATCTGGCGAGAGAGAGCGCATCATAAGATCATGATAAGAAAGGAAGTCATTTATTCGCTTTATTTCCTTACTTCCATGACTCCAGGAATATCTGAAAAGAGAGAGAACTCTATTTTATATTACTTACAAGTATTGGATTCCATCATAAGCAATACATGGAAGATTACGTTTTTGGTGCTCAAGTCTCGGCATATGACGTCAGTCAGGACGTGACGTAACCTACCACAGGGCTGGTTGGTCACGTGGGCGGCGAGAAGGGGGTGAGTACCGAGCCTTGACCAGCTGGCAGAAGCAGAGACTTACTTGAACCTGTGGCGTGGACTAGTGTTTTGTATATTGGCTGTGCGCATGAGTGAAATCATCCGAGACTTCGAACATGCTCGTTAACAGTTTACAACTTCACGGTAATCATGTGATATAGAACTTTGTGTAAGCGGCGTGAAACTTGAGGGTTTGAAACGAGTTCGAGGCAGCATGCGGTATGGACTTCTTGAATTGCGTAGTAGAGACGGCTGATATCTATTGTCTTGTAAAATCTAGTTCGGTTCAGGGGCATTTGAAACGCATTGGTTCTGAAATATGACGTTCAACGGAACATGCATTTTCAAGCACATAACTTAGTGAGACATACGCATTACATTCCGAGACATAGTTCTTCATCAATTATCCGAACATCATGAGCAACCACGAGGTGTCGGAACTTATGAATCTTCAAATATCCGAACACCATGAGCGGCCATGAGGTGTCGGGACTTAACATTTATTCCAGTCAAACGAACACAGGCAACCACGAAGTGTTGGAACTTTGCCATGAATTATAGATCAGTCAAGTGGATACAGACATTATCGTCGGACTTGAACATTATTCCATATGCTTACGAAGTGAACACTTACACAACCACAGGGTGTTAGAAAATAATTCGCCCATTTTGCATGAAGTTTTCTTCTGGCACTTGAACATAAAACCTTCAGTGCATTAATACACTGTTTTTTCATCATGTGTTTCTGGAACAGTGGCGAACATTGGACGATATAATGAGGCAACCTTTCATCATGGGTAATCGACTATTTTTGCGGAACATTATGGAGATTTGTTACAACATGGACGCTTCCAACATTAATATGGGGCATTAAACGGAAAGGAGACATTATGGCTGAGCTTAGATTAACCACGAGTGAGGGGCGTACCCATTTGAAGTGAGACATCCGACGTCGACGATCCTCATGAAATATTAGGGAATGCGTCCATCATTCGAGAAATCTTCGCGAATATAAGGGTACTCGCCGATATTTGAAAATTAGATTTTATGCAGCTGTTTCAACCACCAGGTATCGTAAGAGTACATGAGTATTATTCCTTGATGTGAAGTAGACATGAGCACACACGTGTAATGGAGCAAGCATTATCATATTTGTTCATATATGTGTGAAACAGATTCTTTTCTTCTTCGTGGATATGAAGGCATATAGTTGATTTTATGCAGTATCAGCTTAGAACCATGGCTAGTCTTTTACAGTGAGTATTTTTGGACTAGACAATTTTTTTCTTGGTCGAATGTCGTTTTTCATTCATTGCTGGTAAGTAGGTGTCAGTTTTTAGTCCACGCTTTGTCATTATCCAATTTGATTCATTTCGAGCATGGTGATTTAAAAATTTCAGCAGTCCTTTTGAACTTCGTATGTTTGAAACGATCTGAATGTTTTCTGGTGATTATTATTTTCTTCTAATAAGGTATTTTGATTCAGATGTGAATTTCAGACAGTGAATACGCCATGTGGAACATGGAGCTTTGTCCTGTTCTTTGGTATTATTTTAACCGATAGGCATATGTATTTTTTTCTTCTCGGGGGATTTTATCCAGATCAATAATATTCATGAAATTAATGCATACTCGATGCATAATCAGACTTATTTCAGCGATTGACATGTTGTTTTTCTGAGAGATTTAACACAGTTTTGACCATTAGGCTTGGGAGGTCATGAGCTTTTATTTATTGGAACCAGTTCATGGATTATTTGAGTGCTCGGATTCATGTGGATTTGCCAGTTTGTTGTGTGAGTATTGCCACTTGTTACTTGATGTAACTGATAGGTTCGAGCGAACCCAGTTTATAATATTTGTAGGTCCAGCCGAGTGCTGAGTGTTTTTGTGGAATCATCGTGATAATGTTGTATTTGAATTTAATTGAGTGGCCTAATGATTTAATGAGTTGATGTTTGTGGATTTTTGGCATTTATGATGGCAGTTAATTTGTTCTTGAGCTCAAGATAATTTCAATCCATGGAGGGATTTTGATTACACACATACTCGTGCACTCTGATAGACGTCTAAATCTGAAGACTTTTCCGAAAGCTGTTTTGTTGAGGGTTCTGGAGATCCTGAAACAACTCATGCTGATTTTCTGAAATTTATTGATATGATCTGGATATAAAATGTATCTAAATAAATTTAAATAAATTTATCTTAATTCATTTAGTCTGAATAAATAAAAATAAATTAATAATAATTTAATCTGATCTGATATTGCTGAATAAAATTAATAATAAATTAATTGGTGATGAAGTCTGAATAAAATTAATAATAAATTAATTGGTGATGAAGTCTGAATAAAATTAATAATAAATTAATTAGTGGTGAAGTCTGAATAAAAATAAATTATGATAATAATGAATAAATTATTATGATGATAATAACAGGTGACACTTATGATTACGATTTTCTTAGATGGTTTTAAGAATGATGGAAATAATTTGATTACCATTGACATTCGAACTCTATCCAGTTTGATTAAAATATGTTGTAAAATTTTGTAAATATAGTAATGATAGTGAACAGACTATAACATAACCTCACAATCACATGATTTATATAGTGTGTATATGTGTGTATTTAGACAATGGTTACCAGTTCACATGCAATATATGATAATGATTTATCTTTGATAGGGCTCAGAGGTCACGAGTATCGTGTGTTCTAGTGTTTACTGCTTCGGTGACCCTGAGCACCCAAGAAGGACTTTTAGTTCTTTTCTTTTTCATGTGAACTTAGATTTTAGGGGAAATGGTTGGAATTGCAATGAACAGTTCATCATAATTTTTTCGTATCCGCCATATTCCTAGGTAGGATTCTCCTTGGGTTTATATTTTTCTTGCATTTGACCAGACCAAGGCATCAATAAATTTTTAGTTTGTTTTAAGTATTGTCACAATGCTATCTTTCCTCAAGTCCCTTCCTAATAACTTAAGGCTTATCCTGGAAGGTTGTAATTAATGGGAATCCAGGCGGATGGCGCCCTTTGCATTCATAATTGATGTTGATTTCACCCGTAAACGACCCGGAGACACTTCGTCTCGTGCTACCCATAGCTGATTGTTTTTTTGTTAGTTTTTTTCCTTCCTGGATTCCAACACAAGCCTTATTTCATTGATCATATTTTCAGTGTTTGTGTGTTTGTGTGTGTGTGTGTGTGTGTGTGTGTGTGTGTGTGTGTGCCGTAACCTTTGGTGTGCGATGCTATGTCAGCTGGGTCGTCGCATACCATAACGGTACGGGTACTCTACCAGCAAATATAGAGGATAAATTGGTGTTTCTGACTCAATAGAACTACAGGATTAGTGGCAGTGAAACCGTCAGCATCCGACCCCAAACGAATTATGACAATGTAGAGTGGATATTCTGTAATGCCAGATTTTCGGAGGATTTCAGAGGCGACGATGGGCTTAGTGCTTGCAGTGTGAGATGTGGGCCCATGAGGATTGTTCTAAATGTGATAGCGATCATTATATCTCTGATTTTTGTAAGTAAGGATATCTTGCTTATATTCGGGATATAGGTCTACTATTCCTATTCCATATCCCCAGCACTATTCCATAACCCCTGCCATTTATCTTAGTTTGACATTTTAAAAACTGTAATCATACCGTTTATCCAAAAACTTTGTAATGTGAGTGTAATAGAGATAAATAGCAAGCCAATAATCTAGTATAATAAAAAAAAAACATCCTTGGACTTACTTCCGTAAAACAAAATGGTATTCCATAACCACCTCCTTTCCTCTACGTAATGTTTGCCTAAACAAGCTGCGGAATATTGCAAAATAAATGGCACTCTACCTTAATATCCGCAACTCCAATTTCTAAACAGAGCATTCATTACATTCGTACGATTCCGCCGACAATTTTAGTGAATGCTGTTGTTGACATAAACACACCAGAACGTCATGGAGGAAGCAGGCGTAAGACATCAGATCCACGGAAATTGTAAACCTGCTCTCTGTTCAGTAAGTGATTTCTTATGCAAGACGTTTCCGCCAGATTTCATGATTGTTCTATTTGGGACTCCATTGATTTGCCTTCCGTTGGCATTATATACGCATCGAATTTGAAGAATAACTAGTTGATAATACGATACATTTAAATTTTAAAGCGTTTGTAACCGCCTATTTTGTGTTTTTTTTATCAAAATAACAAAATGATCCTTCATAGTACCACTGCGCTATCTGTTGTTGCTAGATCAGGATAAACAATCTTTCAAAGCTTTCGAATTTATTATTGCGAAGAGAGCAAATGCTGAGCCCACACAACTCCCATGAAAATAGGAACAAAGTTTTGGAAGGACTTTGATCGTTAGTGGGAATCCAGATCATGCGCTCTTCACTTAAGTCAGCTGACTGAACCTCCACAGATATTTATGAATATTTATGTTGGAACATCTTATAAAGTTATAATTATCGTCGAGAATAAACAGTCGTATGCGACTCGCCTATAATCGTAATTAAGACACTCGTATGGAAATTATAAAATTCGCTTCGCTCGTTTTATAAACATACCAGTATCTTAATTATTGCTATTATAGGCTCGTTGCATAATGTACTGCCCCCGTAAAATGAATTATTTGGGATGAAAATGGGAATATTTTTGGAGCCCCATGATAAAATTTAACCAAGCAATATCGAGGCTGGAACTTGGCACAAACCAGTCGTGTGGCTACGTTAAGCAGGAGGGAGACTCCGTCACGTGATTCTATTGCGCAATCGAAGGTTCTGGAAACTTAGAATCGGCATAGCAACAGCGAATAATCCTAGGAATTGTCTAAATATTGTTATAAATTATACGATTGGATATGAGCCCACAGCCAATAAGGAGAAGTCTTAGAGGAGACGGGAGTTCCAGCAACTAAATTTTATAGAAAATTATCACATTTAAGCCCCAAGAGAGTGAATTAATGAATTGGTAAAGTGAAGAAAATTATAATAAAATATTGGAGATATTTTATGAGTCGACAGCAGGTCAAAACACGTCGGATTAAGCAATTTTCTAGTGCCCGCTCAAATTTTGGAGGGAACGAAAAATGGCGGCTAGATTTGTTGTCTTGGAGGGGAGACGCAAGGCATCGAGGCTCTTGTTCCTCTGAAGTTGAGTATACTACACCGTTCAACGATGGAGCTCCGTTAAGGAGATTGTTCATGACTGTCTTTTTTCGAGCAAACATGAGACGTTATGTACAACCTCATTCTAGTGCATTATCGTCAGACATGAGCTCGAACTTAACACCAGTGACTACATAATAATATTCATAGTCCATCTCAATGATTATTCTGTATACGAGTGAGGTCCATGACTTCCATTCCGAATTTATTTCGGAATATGAAGCTGAGCTTTCTACACTTCTCGTTATTACGATGAATCTATACCATGACGGAGAAAGAAGAGACAAGAAGATTTTCAAGATGTCCAGGGTATTCCCGGCAGTAAGGAAGAGGAAGGATGGGAGTCCGCAGTTTGATCCCGGTTGGATCTTGATGTTTTCCGGAAGAGGGATTCGTTCCTCGCCTGAGGTCGTGAGTTCTTGGAGACGAACTAGGACCCAGCCTAGGTCCTTGAAGGATGTAACGTCTGAGTATTGTCCAATACTCAACTTGAACTTCCAGCGCTCCAGACAAGGTAGCTGTGTTCATTAAATAGTAGTTAGAGCATTATTCGTGACATTCTAGAGCAATTCCTTTATCCATATTTCGACACAACTATTATGTATTCCATGTATAGACGTTTTATTCTTCGAGATCATTTGTAGGGATCGTCTTTCGACGTCTTTAGTATTGTTTGTCTGCAATCCAGTTTCCATACTGAGATACTTAACTTGTTTAAGGAACTAGTATTCCTGTAATTTCCATTAAGGAACAGTAAATTTATTTTCGACTTGTATGAATTCATTTTGAATTCAGGTGATAGACATTTTCGTCTATGTTACCAATTAAATTATTTCATTAGTTTAATTTGGGCTTCTTATCCGCCGAGAAGCAACATCAAGAAAGAAGAATGAAATAGTGATATATTGTGAAATATCACAGCATTGTTATGAACTTAGCATCGTATTGGAAAGAAACATTTAACTTGGAAACGATGAAAGTCATTAGAACTCATAGACATTCGTTTAGAATGGAGATAATACGAATCTGACTAACTGTATATTTTATTGGAGAAAGCTATGATCTTTCAGTCAGTTAAAATAATGCGAGAATAGAATCTTCTTGGATGATTATTATCATCCGACGTTAGGGAAGTCCTATCTAGAATACCTCGTTGAGATTGATATTTATCGGACCTACTGAAATAACACTTGTAGTTATTTATTCACGATGGTTAATATAATGTCATATTGTAGACATGATATTCCGTCATCTGTGAAAGTGAAGCATGGATAGACAGTACAGTATTTTTATTAAATGTATAGGCAACAGTTTGGAGATATCCGAGTATCGTTTTTAAAGTAATTGCAAGGAGGTCTTTCGCGCTTTGTCCAAAGGTCGTTGGCATATATAACCAGTGCTTGATTTGTAACAAGAGAGGTTCCGGTACTGTGGGCTACCATGTGGTGGTGGGAGGGGGTGGGGGAGCGGCTTTAAGGAATATTTAAATAAAGAGTTCTAAAAACGATATTTTTACGCTTTTCTGAACACCTTTAAAATTAATCAGTGGACAAAATAGCAATCTAATTTTGATTGCAATTTTAAATTAAATTGGGACTGCTGTAGCGAGATTTTTCTTACCATAGCCGTTGGCCTATATTAAATTTTAATGTAGGACATCTAGGCTACCATTCAAGCAAGGTACATTACGGTATTTCAATTTCATTTTTTACGTAATTCAAAAAATTAAATACATTCGGTTTGAAAATACACCAACAATCTTGTATTTCTTTCTTGTTTTTATAATTTTGTCTTTACAGTTTTCTGAAATAATTATTTATCATAAAATGTACTGTACTAAAACATGTTTTACCTCACAGTTTATAAAATTGTCCAAAGTTTAGAAAAGTTTTTGTTGGAAGTGCCTCCTCTCTCTCTCCCATCTTGCTGTTAGTATCCAGAGTGGAGTGGCGTCCCCGAAGCAGCCAAGATTCCACGTACTTTGAAGTACAGTCCAGTCAAAGACCAAGTTGACCTTGACTTACAACTAACGTTCCACAGTTCTAAAAATTATGTTATATATTCGGCTTTTCCTCCGATCAGAGGTTTCGGTACGGCGTACCGGTGCGTACCGTCACAAATCTAGCCCTGTATATAACTACAGTGGATTAACAACTGATGTTATTGTTTGTTATACCAGCGGTTTTTGGTAACGCTGAGGATAATGCCCATTTCAATGAATGCCAGTTTTATGGAAGAGAAGATGATAACCTTTATATTCCTGTTAAAATGTTTGTAATTCCGTGTGCAGTTGGCATACGAGGAGTCGTTTAGCGAAGGAGTTTCCGCATTGTAATGAAGTCGTTGCTTTGGCAAGACTATTTGGCATGGCATAGGATGTGAGTTGGTAGAACTCATTTTACTTCATACACGACTTTGGATAAGAGAAGATGGTAGGGTTGCAGCCGAAATTTAAACTAGAAGTCGGATGTTGAAGTCTGTTATGTATTACTTTTATTAACCATTATTAAACCCAAGTATGTAAATGCGTATGTTTTGCCTTAGATGGTTGATCATATTCGACTTATTTTGACTACAAACCAGAATTGAGATTTTGCAGTAGAATTTCTGAAGTGATGGAAGATTGTGAGGATCCCATAAAATTGCGATTTGCATTAATGCGAGATCAGAGCAGACGCTCTTTTGTAAATAGAGATCACATTTTAGTCTGATAACAGCTCATGCTATTAAGTGTAATTTAAATTCATTTTGTTATAAACTTTCATGAATAATATTCAATCAAGGGAATAACGTGTTAGTATTAGGAAGTTATTCAATGTTTTGCAAAGTGTTTTGAGTATGAAAGTCAATGTGTTTTGAATGCGGTTTACTTATTGTTCAGTGTGTATGGTAACAACTCCGTTGGGATATCACGACGCGAGAGAATGAAAGGAATGGTGTGTAGAAGTTTCGATTATTTAGAATGAAGGGTGTATGAATGATTTGCATTTTTGTTAAGAATAAATGATAGTTTTGTAATGTTGTCTGATAGGCGACAGAAGTGTACGGACGAGTGCTGTCGAGCGAGATTCTATTTGAGAACTCGTTTCCGTTCAAGGCCGAGGCATGGCCACAAATGTAAAAACTTGTTGTCACCAGCATTGTATCAATGAATGAATCAGCCGATAGGGCAGAGATGTAACGGTTCTGGTTATATAACCTATCACGTGACTCAGACACGCGCCGCAGGGTGCAGGTGCACACCGTAAGCGTGGCAAGGGAATGTGAAGCACGCCAGTCTCTGTTAATTGTTTTAGCTTGTGGTAAGGGCTTCGGCCAACCCCAACATTTTATCCCGGTGTTCTTGGAACACGGTTTTTCAGTGAAGAGGTGAGAATGCGTGTGTGAATTTTATTAATTGTATGAATGTTTAGTTATAATTTACTCTTGTTATTAAATTGTTTAGTTCTTTGTTTGACGCCGCGTCGGTTGGATTTATTTTAGATATAGAGAGATGACACTGTGAAACACCTTTATATGTCTAGAAGCTGACTACGAGATCCCCGAGAAAACAAGGTAGGTGCTCTACTTTGAGCTAAGTGTATATATGTAATTGACAGTTTCATCGAATCTGCCGCTGCGTATATTCTTGAGGGTCATGTTGGAGTGGATTCTTGACTAGTATTTAAGCCGGAGTAGTCAGTGTCCACAAATCCAGCTTTGCTTCGGATATCTGACAGACCGCTCCTCGAATATACGGGTACAGTGGTAAGATGGCACCCTATACTTTGAGGCTACGAAAATAACTTCGTGAGGCCATTTAGAAGCTATCCAGATGATAACTTAATTTTTAAGTTTATGGGATTAACTAACCATATCATCTGTTATGAGCTTGAGTGTAATTATACAAGTAATTTGTTTTGTTTTTAATAAAATTGCACTCAAATAAAGAACAGATCTAATGGATAGCCTGAGAAAGGAGTAATAGGTGGAATTTTTCGAAATGACCTATGATCTGAATCTAATTTCATTTTGACCGGCTCATGGTTGATGCTAGCCATGTTAATGTAAAGCTAACTTGTTTAATGACAGTAAATGTAAATGTCCTTTATGGTAGTATATTTAAAATAAATCACATGCGAACGAACTATAGGGACAGGTATTTTAGATATAGGATGTCTGGTAATTTAATATTACGTTAATATTAAGGCGAGACCATAAGATGCCCAAATACATGGATTGAAAGGATGCTCTAAAGTGTTGTTATCTTGCTCTGTTTGTTTGTATTCCTATAGCACTTTGTATTATTGATATTGTTGTAATGGCAACGATAGCGACAGAGGATGTCCAGAAGCTGATGGCAGAGATGTTGGAGAAAATGCAGAAAAGTTTGGATGATTCCCAAACTAAAATGAGTAGTAATTTGAAAGAGAGTTAAGATAATGTTGAAAGTCAGATTAAGGAGAATCTGAGGGTGAATGTTGTTGATATACAGAGAAAATTGAATGAGGCGAAACAGGACCGAGAGCAGCTGAAAAGGGATCGCCAGGCAGATCTCGACACTGTAATTGTTAAGGTTGGTGGTGTCAAGGGAGATATCAAGGGTATTCAAACTTCTTTGCAGGGTTCGCAGACCAGCTCCACAGAATTGAAGGATGATGACAGTAGTGTCCGCACTAATGTTGGCAATGTACAGACCAAAGTTGAGAGTGTTCAATCTGAGGTTGCCAATGTACGGTCTGATGTGTCCAGTGATCAGATAAATGATTCAACTGTCCAAACCAAAGTAGACAAGGTACAGGAAGATGTAAGTAACATGCAGATTGGTGTTAACAATGTCCAAACTGATATAACTAGTGCACAGAGCGACATTAGCAAGGTTCAATCTGAAGTGAATTCTATATTTATTGATGTTAATAAGGTCCAAGGGGACATAAACGGGGGGTCAGAGGTCAGACCCCCCCCCCATTGGAAAATCGGCATGGTTGTGATTTGTGTCTGTTTCACCACTTGGTGATATACTGTTGTCACCTTTCGGCCCGGCTCCATATTTGAGGCTACACACGTCTTTATGACAGCGTATAACCACAGTCTACCTTCACAGTCGCGAAGCTTGGCTCATATTTTTCTACCGCCGCGCGCCGCGCAACAACAATGCTCTCACGCAGCCTGCAAGCATGTGCCGACCGCACTGTGTTGGTGTATGTTATTGTTGCTGGATTTACTGTATGTGAGCATTGTGTAACCGTTATATCTTTAATTTAACATATGTTTTACAGGATGTGCTATGCAATAAACAGATCAAATATTAAAAGCCATATTTCAGTGTTGCTGAGTAACCTATATGATCGCTTTTCAGTCGCTCAACACGAGTGTACGGTACGCAATTAGATTGTGCAGGGAGTGGCAATTTATCTCCTAGTGCCTGAAATAAAAACACATGAATTGTTTATACACCTAATAAATCACTTCTCGCATAAAGGGAGGGGGGGAGGGTTGTTTGAGAAACATTTTATTAAGTGTATAAATAATTATTGTATTATGAATTACACAGGGAAATTAATTGTTACTCCTCGCCTAATCTAATTGGGAGTATTCGTGTTGACCATCTGGGAAGTCATTCTATTAATATAGACTGTTCAAATAACAAGAGTTTCAAAAGGACCCTAAAAGATAAGACTTGAGTATTATAAAGCTTTTCAATCAAACAACGGAACTAGGTCTTTAACGGGCTACAAATCAATAATAATGTTATTGGTTTTAAGTCCCGTTTAACTACTACGGCTTGTAGAGACGCCAAGGTGCCGGAGATTTGCCCCGAAGGGGATCGTTAACGTGCCAGTAAATCTACAGACACGGCTCCCTAGCATTTACGCACCCTTAAATGCCAGCTGACTGCGCCAGGATTAGATCCTGCAACCTTGGACACAGCAGGCGAGAACGTTACCGCTGAGCCACGTAGCCATTCGGTTATAAATCAGAAGCATGTCTCGGTAGGATATCTATGCATGGCTTCGTAGTCGGCAGCACGCTGAACTGCTATGCCCAAGATCGCGGGTTCAAACTTGGCCGAAGTCGTCGGATTTTTAAGAGCGTTAAAATCCTTCAGTATGCCTTCCTTTGGAGGGGAAGTAGAGCCGGCGGGCCCATGTTATAGATTTATGGCATGTAAAAGAACCTATCACTACAATGGTAGTGTGTAGCCACAATTTGTACGCTATTTGGTTAGAAACGCTCTATCAAGTTCCAACGTTCGCCGCTTGGTGTCAGTGACAGTGGCGTCTGGTAGCCAAAGTTGGAACTAATTGAAATTGGGGAGCCTACGGGCGTTCAATTGAAATGCCCTGTTACGGCCATTGGTTGCAATTCAAATATAAATAACATCAATGCATTTTCAAAATTAAGACATACGTAAACGTAAATGATGTCATCTCATACACGTGCCGATATTTTAATTTTCAGGTGTAGAAAATGGCTTTCAAATAGTCAGAGAGCTGATTTAATGAATAAAAATGTAGACTATTTTGTACAATAATATAAACTTATTCTCGATTCATTTTGAAATAAGCCCACATATGTCGTCAGGATAATGCTCACAAACGTAGATGTGGTACACATCTGATGAGCCAGCTTGGTGTCCTAGGCGAAACCCTACACAGGACACGGCACAAACCTAGAAGATTTGGTGAGTTTTAATTCACTGGTCGTGAAAGCCAATATACCATCTTTATGGAAGCCTTCATAGGAAGGTTATGGCTGCTTGAGCTTTTAGTTCTCACAGATAAGAGGTGCAGGTGCGCTTCATAAAAAGGGGGATAGCGCGCAGTTTGTTACTCCTGTGGGGGTCCGGGTGGGGACACCAAGAGCCCACTGATGGGCCAGCTTGGTGTCCTAGGCGAAACCCCACACAAGACACGGCACTAACCTAGAAGAATTGGTGAGTTTTAATTCACTCGTCATGCAAGCCAATATACCATCTTTTTGGAAGCCTTCATAGGGAGGTTATGGCTGCTTGAGTTTTTATTTCTCGCAGATAAGAGGCGCAGGTGCGCTTCATAAAATGGGAGGTAGCGCGCAGTTTGCTACTCCTGTGGGGGGTCTGGGCGGGAACACCAAGAGCCCACTGATGGGCCAGCTTGGTGTCCTAGGCAAAACCCCACACAAGACATGGCACAGACCTAGAAGAATTGCCGAGTTTTACGTGGTACACTGCTTTTTAATCCTATTATGAAATACCTGGTCTCCCACATGAATGCTGTGAAGGTATGGTACACAATAACTTATTGCAGAAATTATTTGTGAAATTGAAATTGTATTATATTGTCAAATTCAGGAATGAAAGGTTTCAAAATCACAAAAAATACGAAGTAGGCTACTTGCAATTGAGCCAAAGACCTTAAGGTCTTTCTATACTTTTCGTTGCACAAATCCCACCGGTATTTTTCTAATTAATTATAATGTTACTCAATTTTACGAAAGAACTAGCTTTTGATATGGTCAGGAATTTGATATAGCATAGCTATTTACGATTATACCCATACTCGTAACCCACCCCAGTTTCGCCCGGTATCATTAACGGTTTACCCAGCGTAAGCTTGAAAGGCGCACGGTCGTCAGGTCCCAGACGCAATTCAGAAAAGCCGAGGTGAACAGCGATACTCCAAACACATATACTCTTCTCTGAAGTCTTAGCTCTACACTACTCGAAAGTTGATGCTGGCCGAAACTGGGGTGATAAAGTCGCTCGCTATCTCGTCTACTCATTCCGAAGCTAGTAATTTATATTTCCACTGAATGGAGATTGTTGGAAGAAATGAAAACATAAAATCACTTATAGTGGACGATGTATTAAAGATAGAGATATGCTGTCGCGGACCTTTTTGTAGAACTTTTCATGCTGACCAATTCTGACACTCATAGTTGGTCTATATATTTATTTTTAACGGTTTATCCAGCGTAAGCTAAAATGGCGCACGGACGACAGGTTATTCTTCGACTCGATTCACTGAAATCGTTACTGCTCGGCTTCCTGAGGTCACAAATGAATGTTTTTCTACAGAAACCTTCCTCGAGAAATCCTTTACAGAATGGTGAAAACCGCATTAATATCCATCCAGTGGTTCTCGAGATTACCCGCTTCATCCAAGAATCGGGGACTCTGTTCTATACTGCAGTATGTCGAGATGCCCGCGACTTTCAGTGAAACAAATACATGAATGTATAACTAGTATGGGCTATTAATTCTACGTAAGATTCGTTAAATGCGTCATACAACTGTACCTGGGGATACGTGTAGAGGATTGAACTAATAAAAACAGACCATTTATTTATGTCCCTATGAATTAAAAGTGTACAGTATGTCAACATTGTGACTTAACAAGACTTTTGTTTACAATTGAAATAATCACTCAGGTGAGTTAAAATTCATAAAACCCCTATAAAAGTGAAATCATCAGTTCCGTGAAAGACGCGCTCAAGGCAGTTGCCAGCTTGCTGGCCTACGAACGCTAGTGTCGTAACGCAGCGAGCTTCATGACTGTGTATTTTAGACTGTAGTAATGCAACTCCGTCCTGCCAGGTTTGCCAGTCTAACTTTCCCCCCCACGAAATATAGCTTATTTCAAACTGAGGCTAGCGCCAAATAATTTTGTATCCCACCTAGCGGGACAATATTAGCATTTTTTTCTTTTCTTAGAAGGAGAGAAGTTATATGTAAGCTAATCTAGTTTTAATTTAAAATAACGGGTTTTAACGAGGACTTAGAAAATTATATTGGTACATTAACGCTATTTGTGGGATCGTTATTAACTTGTTGAGCTTGAGATCGCACAGGATCTTGTTGAAAAACCTAAATATAAATTTTAAAAAAGAGTAACCTATTGTATAACTCATAAATCAACATGATACATCGTGAGAGGACATGCCCATATTTGCTGGGACGTCTGTAAATGTTTCCTCTTGTTGAGAGATACGCAGTCTTCATGTTGGTAGCATAGATAGATTCAAGTTTATTTTGTTCCTGTCAGGGAACAGGAATGTTCTAGATTTACCATTTCAGTCAAAAATAACTTCATTTTTAAATAACTGTTTTTCTTTGTTGACTTTTGTGCATATTGTATTACTCGAAAACTTATGGAGCGAAATACATGAAACTTTTCTTGTGTAATAATATCTCATTGAGAAATGGAAATACTTGTAGAATTGTTGTTAATTCATTTGATGAGCTAGATACATCTTTGTCTTCAGCCCCGTATAGTTGGGTGTGTGTTGAAGTTGTCTGGCAACCTGTATTGCTGTGATGACTGTAGTAATGTGTGTAAATGTAACAAGGACAAGGATGGGGTAGACGCTCCAGAACTTGAAGTAAGGCACTATGCCGGCAATTTCCTGTAGGGAGAGTGGAAAAACCTGGGGAAAAACCACACTCAGGAATTCTGCTGTCAGCATCGGGATTCGAACCTACGATATCCGTACTTACTGTCATGGTATACGTTTAGGACCAAATGCTTGTAGAATTTGGCTTCCAGTAACTATGACCCCCTCCCCCCCATTGGTCGATCCTGGCTACGCTACTGGGGTAGACTAAGTTTAGAATATGTTAAACAGATTGCCTCGGATGTAGGGTGTGGTAGCTATGTAGAGATGAAACGATTAGCTCAGGACACGGTGGCATGGAAAGCTGCATCAAACCAGTCAAAAGACTGAAGTCTCAAACAACAACAACAACAACAACAATATGAACTAAACAGTCAATTAGAAACGCTTTATTGAGCATTGACGAAGTACTGTATTATTCGTTTATAAGGAATGTTGTGGTGAGAATACAGAATATTGACAATTTTAGATGTTATGACAATATTAACCAAAGGTTAATGATCATTTATGTGATGTGACGAGAGAGAAGTAATTGAAACTACTATTTATGAAAGATCAGAGGCGCGAGACAAGAATGCATTTTATTTACATATAATGTTATTACGCAGAGTTTCGAGATCAACGATTGTTTAGTTAATATCAGGGCATGTGCTACCTTAAAGACGAAATAAAGAATGTCATTAATATGATATTATTATGGAATTGTTACGGTAAAGCAGACTGTGGAGAACAGCTGATATTGAAGTTAGATGAAATTGGTGTAATCACAAGGTTTAAATAGACAGGATTGTTAGTTTGATGTGATAGAATGTGCAGATTAAATCTCTAATTGATCACGGCGACAGTAAGATGAAATATGTAAAGAATTATGGAAGTTTATACGGATATGTGAAACATTTAGGAGTCTACGAGGATATTATTTGTTAGAGGAAGTATGTGCTTTGTTAAGGGAGTCAAATACGATTTGTGACAGGAAAGATTTGATATTATTATTATGGATTGAGAAGGTAACAAGATGATTTATGGAAGTAACAGCTGATCAGAAGTGAAATTTTATTGTAATGCTATCATGATAATTAACATGAGTAGATCGATGAAGGATGTTCTGTTTTGAAGATTTTGACTATTCTAACTAGAATTATCTTAGTTGTTCGTTCCAAAGTTAATTGATTGTGACAGCACAGAAGTACCAGAAGTGAACTTGAGTGATATATGATGTTGCAAATAAATAGTAAAGAATATATTGAGTGATGGCTGATAAGGGCATTGACGAATATTTCTTAGCTTCGGAGATTGTAATAAGTGTAAATAGAGTGATAAATATTTTATTATGTTTAGCGATAGTTACTATTATTAAAAGAATGAACAGGATTAAGGAGTCAGTAATGTATAGATTAAAATAAGTATTTGTAAAGTAAGGACCTTATTATTTACAGCATTGAGAAGTTAGCTGTTTGTTCATTTGTTGGCTAATTTATCTACTGGAGGAAGTTATTGGAAGAGAATTTTAATTTATTTGAAACTCCTTAACTAGTATGGATTTAGGAATTCATAAACCTAATTCACGGTCAGATAGATCATTTAATTTAGATTATTATTATTATTATTATTATTATTATTATTATTATTATTAACTTTTATTCATTTTATTTTTCGAGATTAGGTTTCAGGAGAGATATTTTAGTGTATATGTTTTTGTTAATAAATTAGCAGGCACTGTTTAGTTTGCTAGTTCCATTTTATAGAATCAACGAAGTTATCATATCATGGCGAGAGTAACGAGTGTACTATGAATGTTTTATAAGCGCCCAATCCTTTTTCCACTCCCGTCACACCCCGAGATTCCAAGGATCTCACTCCCCCTATGTCGATTATAGTTAGAACATAGTGCATTCGGATTTCAGTAAACATTTGTACGACGATATCAGTGATCGCCGGCCAGCAGTTTGTTTATCTAGTTGGGGATCAACGTCCTTTGCGATCCTCTCCATCTTCGGATAATGGTTGGTAATTCCATGAATTCGGCTACAACGTCCAGTTTGGAGCAGGGGCCAACTTCCTCTGTAAGGATTTTCCTAATTGACCCCGTTGGAGAAAATCCTTTAGAAAGCTCGGTATAACCCGGTGATTCAAAACAGTCTGTATGACAATATTTGTTCACTAGAAACTCAAGTACATGAAATGGATTTTCCATGCTATTCATAAGCAGCTGAGAAAGGGCCAGTGAGGAATTGCAAGACAGATATCAGTGGAGATAAAGGGATGGGAAACCGGCCACACCCTGCCAGAGACTCAGAGTCTGGACTTTAGTTTATTTTAGATGACCAGCGAGTGCCTGAGACTGTACTTTTCAACGTGTTTTCCAGAAAGGCTGCTATATTTTCTCCCACCCCGCAACAAAAAGTGCCCCTCACTATACTTCTTGAGTCCGTACGCTTTTCCACCTGTGATGCCCCTGTAGCGTCAAAATTATCATCGAAGTTATAGTTGTGGGTTAAAATAGATGATACGTTCACTGCTGATGGAGCTGTGGTTCTCTGCCAGGCAATAAGAAACCCACATTAACAACATGTGCGCAGTGCCCTGTATACTAGGAATAAAACACTACAAACATCTAAAAAGCAAGTCCTTCTATCTCAAATACAAGTCTTCAAGTGTAAGGAATGAATTCTTCTATGACATGTGTACTGCTATGGTTGCCACAAATATCCCATGGTACAATCTCCAGGTACCTAAATATCGCACATTTTTAGAGAAGTATTGCGGGAGGCAGATACTTAACGATTCTACACTCCGAGAAATCCACTTGTATTTGTGTTACGAGGAAGGGCTGGCATACGTGCGACGTTATATAGGCAGCAACTATACAGTATATGATTGCTGTCGATGAAACTACAGATGTAAAAGGGCGCTATCTTGCCAATCTTATGATTGGTAGGCTGGATGGAGAAGACTCCCCTACACCCTTTCTGATTTCTTCGAAAGTGTTGGAACACACGAATCATGCAACAGTGGCTCGTTTTGTGGCCTGAAGGCGTTCAAGAAGATTAAAGTTCTTGTTCTTTATTCTGATTCTGCAGCGTGTATGCTAAAGATGGGAACTGCTTTACGTGTGTTTTATCCAAATATGATCCATTTCACCTGTCTTGTCCATGGACTGCAACGTGTCGCGAAGAAGTGCGAAGTAAATATCCACAAGAAAACAGTATTATTTCAAACACCAAGAAAGTATTCATTAAAATCCCCCCAACGTGTGTTGCCATACAGAGAACAATTGCCAAATGTGAAATTGCCCCCTCAACCTGTCCTGACTAGGCCTACGAGGATCGAAGCTGCTTGCTTTAATAGTGAACATTTTAAAGATGTGAAATCTGTGACAGATTCGTTTTCAAGTAAATCAGCAGTGTCAGTGAGAGATGCCCAAAGTGCTTTCAGTGATTCTAAAGTACAGTGCCAATTAGCTCATATCCAAAGCAATTTTGGATTCATTGCCGACAGTATTTAAAAATTAGAAACTCGTGGCATGGCTTTGAAGAAATTACTGGACGTTGTGCAAGATGTGAAATCCAAGTTAAGTGCTGTTGAAGGGACTGTTGGAATAGAAGTGCCGGTAATGAAGAAATTTGAGTCTGTTATGGAAAGGAACCATGGCTTCTTCACATTCACTGCAGTGTGCAAGATCCTCAGCGGCGAAGAAGGGAATCCTCCAGCAACTTCCTGTGACGTGGAGAGATCGTTTTCTGCATACAAAAACATCCTTTCTGGTCGGCGGCAATCCATGACAATAGAAAACTTGGAGATGTATCTGATAGTTCATTGCAATTTGGAGTGAATTAAGTAGATTGAGGTCTGCAAAGTAATATTTAGTGGACAGATTTTTTAAACAGTGACTATGAAAATTATAATAATTGTGAAACTTCTATTAATATTTTGCAATTTTTCATAAATAATAATGGAATTGATTTTAAGTCTTCTATACTATTGACATGCTCAATATAATTAATTACTGTACCACACTTTACTTTTCAAAAATATAATGAATAAAATGAGGAATCTTCATGATTAATATATTATTTATATAAAAGTTAAATTAAATTAATATTGCATATTTTAACATTTTTAAATGTAATACTACATATTTCACCTAATAGTATTACATAAATATGTACATATCTTGCATGTTGATATTACATAAAAAAAACTATCTCTACAAGTTATTACTCTTCGCGAGCAGTTTGTTTTCTTGTTGCTCACGCATAATGTAACATACGGTACTATTATGGTAATTGGAGCGAGCGTTTGTGTTGACTACGATTTGAAAATGTGACCGCTGTTTCTTCTAGTTCCCAGATAATTGAGTTGCATTTAGTGTGTAATAATTCACTGAAGAGCGGGGCCACGACTTCAGTTGTTACCTATCAGGGAGTAAATGTCCAACTAGTAAATTGTTAGGAAACTTACGAGCGTTAATTCGACATCAAAGTCATTACAGGGACCATAATATTCGAGCCTTAAAACCGATAAACATTAAACTGAAGCCTAATTTACATTATCTTTATGGCATAATAGCCGGGACTAATGAAAATAAATGTTAATTGCGAGCAAACATTATATCGAGAAACAATAAATCGGCATTTTACTGTATTTGTTTATATTGTGCCAGCCGGTATTTTCGGTTTGTGCTTGACCATGATGATTACAAATATTGTGATATATTCAAAATGTTGATTATTATTATTAATCTGTTGATGTATTGTTAGGCAACCTCATAGCCACATATATAATCATTCACTTTTATAATTTTAATTAGTAAATTCACGTCAGGTTGATGCGGAGAGATATGGTTCTTTCGATGTATATGTTAATTTATTTTGTCATAATTTTATATAAAGTTTCATAAGTGTATTTAATATTACAACGTGAGGGTTTGGGACGAGCTATACGAAGACTTTTCATTTCAAGTAGGATGTCGACACATGTCGCAATCAGAGTAGGCTAAACTTAGCCAGGCGCACAGCGGGGAACTTCTCGGTATTGAAGACAAGGGAGGACGCAATTGAGATGGCGTTTCTCAGAAGTCAGGTCAAGGCAGGTCATATCCACTGTGACAATGAGAGCTAGCCTTCATCAGGGACCTGGATATCGTTATTTGGTAACGAGACCGGCGATTCCTAGAATTTAACACCATGTGCTGGAGTATCAAATCAGAACACGATGCTTATGTTTGAAGGAAGAAAGAAGTTGGTTATTTTGAAAAATAGGATATGATTGGACGACGATCTGGGGAAGCAATCGGTGAGAAGAAGGAATGAAGAAGTTGATAAAAGACATTACTCGGAGGTACTCGAGGTCCATTTTGCTTTTCTTCCTTGAAGACTACAGAAGAGCACGTCGTGACTACTGTGGAAGTGGTCAATATGTCATAAACCATACTGACTATGGCCATGGACTTTGTCCTTTTAGTCAGCTTTTACAAGCAGTTAAAGTTGGAAATATGTTAAGACATGTATCGTCTATACATATAAATGTCGACCGTTGTGTGGGATGCTATCTTCATAAATGTGATTATCGAAGTCAGTACTTCGTCACAAACAACTTAGAAATGCTTACGTACTAGGCAACTACAACGCATACAGAAGGAAGGATGACGACGATCTTCAACAACCTGGCACGAGCAAACCCAATCACGAGATGGCAACTTTGGTGAGCGAACTGGCAAAATTACATACGTCTCTGTCTTTGGAATAAATCTTTTCTTTTGGGCATATTAACTTTAAATTCATATAGCGTTTGCAATAACTTATGACTGCGTATCCGTTTGTTCTAGGCCACCACGTTAAATGTAAATTCAGTCAATGTTTTAATATCATGTTTGGCATAGTTGTTTTATATAATTAAATTATTTCCTTAATTTCATGCTCCGTGTTACCTCTTTAGTAGTTAGAAATACCTATAAGACGAACCTTTCCTCTCATTATAAATATCACTCTGGTTGGAAATTTAATCTCCCCACGGGCTGAGATTAAGAAGAGTCTTCATAGCCGATGTCTAGTGGTAAGTGCACAGGTTATTTATTTCGGTGTTCAAATGGCATTGAACCCGATGGCGCCCATCAAATCTTTAGAAATCAATTATTTAATATAAATGGTAAAGTGTTATTGTGGTTTGTCTACATCCCTTCAGGTAAATGGTTACATTTGTCAGTGCAATGTGTGGCTTTGTTGTTGTTGTTGTTAATATGATTTGTATATCGGCATTACATATATATTATATTCGTACGCCCAAGTGGGACAGCCATTACAAACTTATTACATTTGAGCGCCCAAGTGGGACAGCGGTCATTAAAGCTATCACATTTGAACGCCCAACGTGAAGCCGAAAACCAGGTGATATTCGTGGAGAGAGGAAGGGTATTATTTCTGTGCATTGTGTGTTCTTTGGGGGGGGGGGTATTTCTTTGTGCGGTATCAGGATGTCGGGTTATGAGGAAGAGATGAAACTCAAGGAGTGGTCACTTATTAGGTGGTGACAAGGTGGAAAGGAATGTGGAAGTAATGATGATAGTCTGGTAAATACGAACACCAGCTCTAACGGAGGTATTTCCCGAGAGTGATGTTGATAAGGAAAGTTCGCAGAATACTAGTGATGGGATTCTGATGTTACTTATGCAAATTAAGAATGATATAAAAAGTTCCAAGCAGGATATTAATAATAAATTAGATGCCACGAAAGAGGGAATGAAGAGTAATAATCAAGAATTCAATAGTAAATTAGATGCCACTAATAATAAATTAGAAGATACTAATAATACATTAGAAACGACAAATACTCATATGGAAAGCAATAATAGGGAAATATACAGTAAATTGGATAGAATTAATGCTGAGACTAGCAGTAAAATTGCAGAATTAAATTGAAAAAGTTGGATTCAGTTACTAAAACTAATGAGCAGCTGAGTGAGGAATGCGCTAAGGTGAAGTATAGTATTGAAGGAATAGTGAGAGGAGAAATTAGGAGTCAGATGAATGAGAAGTCTACGGAAATAAGAGCAGAAGTAGATAATAGATTGAAGGAAGTACAGGGCAACTTAGAAGATAGAATGAGTAGCCAGGCGGATAATTTCAAAGAATTAGTGCAGGTTGAGACAAAACAAATCAAGAATCAGCTAGGCGGTGATATTGATAAGTTGAGTGAACAATTTAGCAAGAAGGTAGATGAATGTACTGCTCAGAATATAGAAAACATACAGGAGATACAAGAGAAGCAGGGGATCTTGAGAGACAGATTACAAGCAAGGGAGGGTAATTTGCAGGGGAAAGTAGATAGCGCCAAGAAACGTGCAGAGAAGAGATTAGTTGAGTTCTAAGCGAGATTAAAAGCTAAGATAAGATATGAGGCAGGTCACAACATGGTAGTAAGCATGAGTGGTTTCACTTACAAGGAAGTTGAATTGGGAAAATTCAGTAATCGCCAAGGATGTCCTATGGAATTTCTGGGGGTGGTAGAGAGTAAATTTAAAGAGCGACTGGAAGAGGGCTTGATTGAATGGTGCAATGTACTGGAGATATTAGACCAGGCATTTGTAAGGGAAACTAAGAGTTGGTTTGCGTGTATAAGAATACGTTGGAGAACTTAAATGAATTTAGAGATAGGTTCTGTGAAAAGTTTTGGAGTGAGGAGATTCAGTCAAGGCATCGCGAGTCAGTAGTGTGTGGGAAATATAATCCCAAGGGGAACAACAGTACGACGGAATACTTCTTGGGACAGGTATTGATCTGTAAGTATTTGGATGGGCTTACGCAGGAAAAAGATGTAGTGAGACTGTTGCTTAGGCACTTCCCATACCGAATCAAAGAAGCGGCATGTATTCAGAGGGTGAGTACTATACCGGAGATGGAAAAGCTGTTGCGAACATTTGAGGCACTAGGCAAGGTTAGCGGCGAAGAACAGCTGCCTAGTAATTATAACAATAACAATAGGAGAAACAGTAATCAGGTACAGGACAGTAGAGGTCAGGGTTTCCAAAATAGAAGCAGTGGCGGTAACCAGAATTTCCAGAATATGGGTAACGGTGGTAATAATCCTAATTACCAGAACAGGAATGATAATGGTAACCAGGGATCCCAAAATAGGGGTAACGGTGGTAATAACCCTAATTACCAAAATAGGAACAATTACTCAGGACAAAGTAATGGTCAGAACACGAACCAAAGGTCAGAGAATTATAACAAGTCCAACTACAATCAGAATAATCGAGGTTACAATAGGAATGACCAGAGTAACAGTAATAATAGTAACAGTAATGTAAATACGAACGCGAGCGAAGGTCAGGTCAACAGCCCTAAAAACAATGGAGCTAGTACTAGTGCGGTATCTTTAAACTAAAGCCGGACTAACATTACGGGTCAACATTAAAGTCGGTGGTTATCCCAATCAGTACACTTATTTCTGATACTTTTGACCTAGATGTGAAGAGTGATTTATTACGGGAGCTGACAGAAGAGCAGGGAGCAATTGAGTCTACGAATGTGTACCCAGTAGCTAAAGTCTGCGTGTCTAGGGCGCTTGTCTATGCCCTATGTGATACTGGATGCGCCCGCTCAAGTGTAAGTTCCACGTGTTATGCTAGAATGAAGGAGAATGGTACTATATTTGAGAAGTTACTATTAAGTCTACATATTTAATAACAGTAGTTGGGAAGAGATCCCATTTAATCTCAAAACAGGTACTGGTTGAATTAGAAAATAATGGTATTGTGGAGATGCAAGCGTGTCTTGCCATACCCAATCTGGTATGAGCTTATTATCGGCTCGGATTGTTTAAGTAAGTTTTCAGCTAAGTTATGCTATGAGGAAGAGTGTGGGAAGTAAATTGGAATGATAAAGGAGCAATTATACCGTTTAACGACCCAGATTAGCAGTGTGGTGTGTCTCCGGGTGTGTGTACTTTGAGTAATGCGATCTCCGCCAGTGGTGTCGAAGATGTTGGGCTGGTGTCTGAGAATATAGAACCTGTGCCGTTACTTTTCGTGGGCAGTGTACATACGTATGGGGATCTGGAGGACGACTTACGAGTAGCTGCATTTCAGGAGGATTTAGGGGAACAACGAAGTGTTCAGCTCTATGAGGTTTTTAATAGAAAATAAGAGAGTTCTTGAGGACAGAATTGGAAAAGCTAATTGTTACACCTCACGTTAAACGTGCATAATTACTCAGTATTTGTTAGACACAGATATCCAGTTCCTTTTCGCTACTAGAATGTAGCTCAACAGCAAATATACCGGATGTTAGCAGATGGTATTTAAGAATATTCAAATAGTCAGTATCTAAACTCACTAATTACAGTTCCTAAAGCAGATGGGAAGGTTAGGATTTGTCTAGACGCACGCATCCTTAACTCACACATCAGTTTTGACCAGTAGAGATCATTATCTGTAGAGGAGTTAATGCAGAATTTTGAAGGTAAACAGTGGTTCACGTACGTGGATCTCAGCTCTAGTTTTTGGCAGGTTCCACTAACGAAGGAAGATAGGCCCTTCACGGCATTCAGTCACCAATATAATTTATATCATTTTCGGCGTGTGCCCTATGGACTTAAGAGTAGCTCTGCAACGCTTATTATAGCACTTAACATTGCACTAGGTAGGGATACAGGTGAGTTTGTAACGATCTATATAGATGATATGGTTATAAGTTCTAGAACTTATGAAGAGCACTTGGGTCACTTAGATTATGTCTTTAAGAAGCTGGAAAAGGCAGGTTTCACTCTAAAGTTGTCTAAATCTGAGTTTTGTAAGCAAGAAGTCACTTTTGTGGGTCATAAGGTATCACGATTAGGGGTAACACCAGAGGTAAGTTGGGTGAAGAAGATACTAGATACTAGCGCTCCAAGGAACGCAAAGGAACTGAAATCGCTTCTGGGTACCTGTAATTTCTTTAGAAGGTTCGTGGTGAAGTACGCATGTCTGGTAGAGCCATTCAGAGAGTTATTGAAAGCAGGTAATAAATGGTGTTGGGATGAATCGCATGCCGGGGCATTCCAGGCTTTGAAGCGTGGATTTGAGGAAGCAGTGGTACTGCGCGATCCACTAAGGGACAGGGAGTATGTTCTCATGACTGATGCATCGCATATTGGAATTGCAGGATGAACAAGGAGACTTGAGGATTGTATCCTTAGCTTCGCGTGCCCTGTCGGCCGCCGAGAAGAGGTATACTATCACTGAGTTGGAGTTCCTAGGCATTGTGTTCATCCTCAGTAAATTTAGGATGTATGTGTTGGGAAGTAAGTGTGACATCCACACAGATCATCATGCCTTAGTATTCATCAGAACATGTAAATTGAGCTCAAACAGGGTAAGTTGGTGGATTTTGGCTCTCCAGGAATATGACTTCGAGGTGTAGCATATCAGAGGAAAAGATAACATGTTGGCAGACATGTTATCACGTGATGTATCTTGGGTAAGAAGGGACTTGTATTGAAGGATGATCAGGGTATTTGATGTGCGCTTGTATTGATTCGAGCAACAAGCAGCCACTTGGGGTATTAAAGAATATGTTGGTGGAACAGAGGGAAGATGTGGTGTTGTGTGAGCCTCTGGCAAGGTTAGAGGTATGTGACTCAGCTAAGTTGAAAGTAGGAAGGTTCACATATATGGTTTATTCATAGGGAGTTAGGCCACTTTGGCGCTAACAAGGTGTATTAGGAACTAAGTAATGGCTTTGTCTGGGAAAAAATGGGAAGGGATGTTAGGAAGATAGTAGGTAATATAGGCCGAAGCTGGCGCAGGGGCTAATGGGCAAGATGGCCGCCGCGCGCAACCAGCTCTATGTTATTCTTATGGAGGGGTCATTCAGAGCTGGCGCAGTGGCTAATGGGCAAAATGGCCGCCACGCCCTGAGACCGTGAATGACGTCACAGAGAGAGGTCGGCCGTGTAGTTGCTAAATGGAATATTTATTATTAATATTAATATTATTATTAGGTAATTATTAATTGATCATGTGCAATCCGGACCAGCTTTATATTGTCAACCACTTGGTGTTGTGGCTAGAATTCTTGACCGTTACTGCGAAGGCCCGGGTTCGATTCCTGGCTCTGCCAAGAAATTCAAGTTCTGGTCTCACGAGTGGAACGGGATACACTCAGTCATGTAAGGCAAAAATGAGAAAAGGCGGGTTTTAATTCATACCTCTGCCTTTCAGCCTAACCCAACTTCATTTAACCTCACCTAACCTAACCTAAACTCACCTCACCTAACCTAACCTAACCTAAACTAACCTAACCTAACTTCAAAGTGAGAGCAAATATGAGAGCAAATGTGACAGCACAAATAATAAACTTAGTTATAACCTAACCTAACCTAACCTAACCTAAGCTAACCTTACCTAACCTTACCTAACCTAACCTAACTTAACCTAACTTCAAAGTCAGAGCAAACATCAGAGCAAATGTGAGAGCACACATAATAAACTAAGTTATAACCTAACCTAACTTAACCAAAACTAACTTAAAAATGTGAGCACAAAAAAAATGAGAGCAAAAAGTGTGAGCAAAAAAGTGAGAGCAAATGTGAGAGCACAGATAATAAACTTAGTTATAACCTAACCTAACCTAACTTCACCTAACCTAACTTAACTTAACATAACCTAATTTCAAAGTGTGAGCAAATATGGGAGCAAAAAGTGTGAGCAAAAAGTGTGAGCAAAAAGTGGGAGAAAAAAGTGAGAGCAAAAAGTGGGAGCAAAAATGTGGGAGCAAAAAAGTGGGAGCAAAAAGTGGGAGCAAAAATGTGGGAGCAAAAAGTGGGAGCAAAAAAGTAGAGAGCAAAAATTGGGAGCAAAAAGTGGGCGCAAAACGTGGGGGCAAAAAGGTGATGAGCAAAAAGTGGGAGCAAAAAAGTAAGAGCAAATGGGAGAGCACAAATAATAACCTAACCTAACCTAACCTAACCTAACCCACAGAAACCTCATTTAAAGATAATAGATTTTACATTTTAACATTTTACATTAACATTTTAGATTTTAGATTTTTCATTTTACATTTTTTAGATTTTACATTTTACATTTTTGATTTTTTTGTATTTTAGTTTTTTTTTAGATTTTACATTTTAAATTTAAGATTTCTTGATTTTAGATTTTACATTTTACATTTTCCGAAAAGAGTAAACTACAAGGTCGCATACCTAACCTCACCAAACCTAACTTTATCAAACCTAACTTAAGCTAATCCAAATGCTAATGCACATACACGAAGTATATAAGGGCACATGCAACTATCCTTATGCTTGTCTTATAGGCTACTGTACAACATGATCACTACCCCAAACGGGGTATTTTTTTCATTTTGTTGTTTTCTCATTTGTCAATTTTCCAATTTCCCATTTTCAGTTTTTTTTAATGTCAGTTTTAAGTTTTTCAATTTCATAATATGGAGACATGGATTTTGCATTTCGTTGTTTACACATTTGCCAATTTTCCAATTTTCCATTTTCGTTCATTTTTAAATGTCAGTTTTAAGTTTTTCAATTTCATTATACTGAAACATGGATTTTGCACTTTGTTGTTTACACTTTTATTAATTTCACAATTTCCCATGTACAGTTTTTAAAATGTCAGTTTAAAGTTTTTCAATATCATGATATAGAAACATGGATTTTCCAATTTGTTGTTATACATTATTTGTCAATTTACCAAATTCCCATTTACAGTTTTTAAAATTTCAGTTTAATGTTTTTTCTATTTTGTCAATATGGAAACATGGATTTTCCAATTTGTGTTTTACATGTTCATTTTGCATTAGGAGTGGAGAGAGGTGGGTAGTAATTAAAAATGTACAAGCAGTGTCCATACAATATTTTTTATTTTAAATACATGTACACTATTTACACATAATACATTTTATATATATTCTTTTTTGTTATAAATTGTACAGTTGTTTTTATTATGTTTTCTTTTTATATTTTTTTTGATTATGAATACCATTTTTTTATTTTTGTAGTGTTATTGTTTTATTTCCTAAATTGTTTTATGTATTTGCTAGTTGCAGGCAGAAGATTTTGAAATTCATAACTCAACTCTTTAAGCATGGTCAATGATTGAGTGTCATGGCCGCCGCGTGAGACCTGAGACTTGGTATGGGGATATAGGGGGTAAAGACCATTGATTTACGTCAGACAAACGTTTTTGTAAAATTCCTAATTTTGGAAATATAAGCCCATTTTGAAAATTTTTATTTTTGTTGTCCTAGAGACCTGGGACTTGGTACGGCGTTAGAGGGGGTAAAGGCCATTCATTTATGTCAAACAAACTTGTTTGTAAACTTTTTAATTTTGGAAATATAAGCCCATTTTCAAATTTATTATTTTTGTTGTCCTAGAGACCTGGGACTTGGTATGGCTGTAGAGGAGGCAAAGGCCATTCATTTATGACAAACAAACATTTTTGTAAACTTTTTAATTTTGGAAATATAACCCATTTTGGAAATATGTTTTGGAAAATTTGAAAAATACACTATTTGTGGACTGAGAGTGGTATAGAGGTAGGTGTTGGAGTTAACATATGTCTTTTTAGGATTTTTAGATTAATGACATAGCCTACTTTCCAAATATTTTTTCAAAATTTTGAAAAATACACTGCTGGTCGTTCAGTGAGCGAGTGTTGAAATGGAGCGCTAGGTAGCATGCTGGTCGTTCAAGTAGTTCTCATAGTCACCGCTAGATAGCGGAAACATACTTTGCGTGTTGCATTTGACTATTTGGTAAAGTTTTACCGAGTAAAAACCTGCTCGTATATGCTGTGTATTTAAATTTATTATACAATTAACAACTAAGTATTTAGAACTAACATGTATAGCCTTGTGTAGGGAATATAGAGGGGCTTTAGCACAAAAAAAGACTGTCTAACACATGAGTGTACAGCCGTTTGATATGCAGTAAGTACCTGATAACCTTGAGTAGGCCTTGAGAATATTTTCAGTTGACTACTACCTGTCACAGTGTTTACATTGTGAAAGACCGTTGAAACGAACAGTCTTTAGCCATGCCATAAGCAGTGAGCAGCTGTTACCCTTAATCAGGGGTATATTAGAGGACCCTTATCAAGAATATCATCAATTGACTACCGCCATTCACAGTGACCACATCGTGAAAGACTGTCAAAACAACTATTGTACAGCCTTGTACTACTCAGTAAGTAGCTGTTGGTCTTGACTGTTGTATATTAGAGAACCCTTAGCAAGTATATCATCAGTTGACTACTACTTGTTACAGTGTTCACATCGTGAAAGACCGTTTCACTGTCCAGTCTACAGCATTGTCATACGCTGTAAAGAGCTGTTGGTCTAGACTAGGGGTATATTAGAGGACCCTTCACAAGAATATCACCAGTTGACTACTACCTCTCACGGTGTTCACATCGTGAAAGACCGTCTCACCGACCAACCTCTAGCCTTGTGATACGCAGTAAGCAGCTTTTTGCCGAAATCAACATTCATAATGGAAGAAGCCATTCCCAGCTATATGTGTAAAGAGTGTGGAAAGACTTTTCTTCGAGACTATCATAGGAAGCGACATGAAGTATCGTGTGGTGAATTTCATGAGTGTAAAACCTGTGGCAATAAATTCAACAATGCCTACAATGGACGTCGTCATGAAGAATGTTGTAATGTTGTGTCGGCAGCTAAAAGACAAATATCTGAGCCTACAAACAATTACCTACTGTCATTGGTCCCTGACAAAAATGGACTTATTGAATATGAGACATCTTTTCAAGGTCGACTTAAATCCTATTTCATTCGTTGCGATACGTGCAAGGATTTAAATTCATACCTTAAAGAGTCCAAACAGCAAATAATACAAGCTATGCAGAAAGAACTAGCAATGCACAAGTCGATAAAAGTTAATCTTGTGGCTGAATGTAGATTCATTCATACATCTACCAATGAAATTACAGATCGTGCTTTTAAAACACGAAATCAGGCCCTATTTCTGGGAACAGACTTGAGTAGATTCTCGAAAACACAATTTACAAAGTTAACTACGGAAATGGAAGAATCTGAGCTAAAAGGCAGTAATTGGGCTTTGTTAGCAGTGGAAGGAGTACGATTGAAAATAAATAAGTACAATCCCTTGCGTGGCAGCACATATATTCCATTACCAGCAGCTATAAAAGCAAGAAAAGCCTGTATTAATCCTGAAAATTTGAATGATGAAAAGTGTTTTATGTATGCCATTTTAGCAAAACAGGTTAAAAAGGATGCTCAATGCATTAGTAAATACAAGGACCTGGAAAACAAGTATGATTTTTCTGTAATATCATTTCCTACATTACTAGCTGACATTCCCAAATTTGAAAAAGCCAACGATTTATCGATTAATGTATTTGGATTGGAACAAGACAACAAATTGTTCCCTCTGAAGGTTGTGGATCAAGAGCTGCAAGACCATCGCGACCTCCTTCTGCTAAGTTCATCATCCGGCCAAAACCACTACGTCTTTATCAAAGATTTTGATAAACTAGTAGGACATCAGATTACTCACCATGGACATAAGATATATACATGTAAACGGTGCTTTACTCACTTCGATAATCGATATGGTCAACAAGGAATGGAAAAATTGAAAGAGCATAGATCTTTGTGTGTCCAGCATGACATTGCTAGGGTTGAAATGCCTATTAAAAACCCCATTGTCAAATTCTTAAATGTTGAAAAAATGCTGAGAATACCTTACGTTATCTAGCAGATTTTGAAAGTATACTCTTACCATATCAAACAGGTTTACCCAATCCTGAAGCAAGTTATACAGTGCCATACCAGAGTCATGTTCCTATGAGCTTTGGTATATGCGTTAAACCCTCACCTGCTGTGGAACACATAAAGACAAACCTTCCAAGTCAACCTGTTATTTATCGTGGACCTGACGCTGCAGAAAAGTTTATGGACTGTTTGATCTCAATAGCTAATGAAATTGATCGACTTTACAACTCCACGGTATTCATGTGATATAGAACTTTGTGTATGCGGCGTGAAACTTGAGGTTTTGAAACGAGTTCGTGGCAGCATGCGGTATGGACTTCTTGAATTGCGTAGTAGAGACGGCTGATATGCATTGTCTTGTAAAATCTAGATCGGTTCACGGGCATTTGAAACGCATTGGTACTGAAATATGACGTTCAACAGAACATGCTTTTTCAAGCTCATAAATTAGTGAGACTTACGCATTACATTCCGAGACATAGTTCATCATCAATTATCCGAACATCATGAGCAACCACGAGGTGTCGGAACTTATAAATTTTCAAATATCCGAACATCCTGAGCAACCACGAGGTGTCAGAACTTATAAATTTTCAAATATCCGAACATCATGAGCGACCATGAGGTGTCGGGACTTAACATTTATTCCAGTCAAACGAACACAGGCAACCACGAAGTGTTGGAAATTTACCATGAATTATAGTAGATCAGTCAAGTGGATACAGACATTATCGTCGGACTTGAACATTATTCCATATGCTTACGAAGTGAACACTTACACAACCACAGGGTGTTAGAAAATAATTCGCCCATTTTGCATAAAGTTTTCTTCTGGCACTTGAACATAAAACCTTCAGTGCATTAATACACTGTTTTTTCATCATGTGTTTCTGGAACAGTGGCGAACATTGGACGATATAATGAGGCAACCTTTCATCATGAGTAATCGACTATTTTTGCGGAACATTATGGGGATTAGTTACCACATGGACGCTTCCAACATTAATATGGGGCATTAAACGGAAAGGAGACATTATGGCTGAGCGAAGTGACGGTCCTTAGATTAACCACGAGTGAGGGGCGTACCCATTCGAAGTGAGACATCCGACGTCGACGATCCTCATGAAATATTAGGGAATGCGTGGATCATTCGAGAAGTCTTCGCGAATGTTAGGGTACTCGCCGATCTTTGAAAATTGGACTTTATGCAGCTGTTTCAACCACCAGGTATCGTAAGAGTACATGAGTACTTTCCTTGATGTGAAGTAGACATGGGCACACACGTGTAATGGGGCAAGCATTATCATATTTGTTCATATATGTGTGAAACAGATTATTTTCTTCTTCGTGGCTATGAAGGCATATAGTTGATTTTATGCAGTATCAGCTTAGAACCATGGCTAGTCTTTAACAATGAGTTTTTTGGACTAGATTTTTTTTCTTGGTCGAATGTCGTTTTTCATTCATTGCTGGTAAGTAGGTGTCAGTTTTTAGTCCACGCTTTGTCATTATCCTATTTGATTTATTTCGAGCATGGTGATTTAATAATTTCAGCAGTACTTTTGAACTTCGTTTGTTTGAAACAATCTGAATTTTTTCAGGTGATGATTATTTTCTTCTAATAAGGTATTTTGAATCGGCTGTGAATTTCAGACAGTGAATACGCCGTGTGGAGCATGGAGCTTTGTCCTGTTCTTTTCTAGTATTTTAACAGATAGGCATATGTATTTCTTCCTTCTTGGGGGATTTTATCCAGATCAATAATATTCATAAAATTAATGCATACTCGATGCATGTTCAGACTTATTTCAGCGATTGACATGTTGTTTTTCTGAGAGATTTAACACAGTTTTGACCATTAGGCTTGGGAGGTCATGAGCTTTTATTTATTGGAACCAGTTCATGGATTATTTGAGTGCTCGGATTCATGTGGATTTGCCAGTGTGTTGTGTGAGTATTGCCACTTGTTAGCTGATGTAACTGATAGGTTCGAGCGAACCCAGTTTATAATATCTGTAGGTCCAGCCGAGTGCTGAGTGTTTTTGTGGAATCATCGTGATGATGTTGTATTTGAATTCAATTGAGTGGCCTAATGATTTAATGAGTTGATGTTTGTGGATTTTTGGCATTTATGATGGCAGTTAATTTGTTCTTGAGTACAAGATAATTTCAATCCATGGAGGGATTTTGATTACACACATACTCGTGCACTCTGATAGACGTCTAAATCTGAAGACTTTTCCGAAAGTTGTTTTGTTGAGGGTTCTGGAGATCCTGAAACAACTCATGCTGATTTTCTGAAATTATTATATGATCTGGATATAAAATGTATCTAAATAAATTTAAATAAATTTATCTTAATTAACTTAGTCTGAATAGATAAAAATAAATTAATAATAATTTAATCTGATCTGATATTGCTGAACACAATTAATAATAAATTAATTGGTGATGAAGTCTGAATAAAATTAATAAATTAATTGTTTGTGAAGTCTGAATAAAAATAAATGATGATAATAATGAATAATTTATTATGATGATAATAACAGGTGACATTTATGATTACGATTTTCTTAGATGGTTTTAAGAATGATGGAAATAATTTGATTACCATTGACATTCGAACTCTATCCAGTTTGATTAATATATGTTGTAAAATTTTGTAAATATAGTAATGAGAGTGAACAGACTATAACATAACCTCACACCCTCATGATTTATATAGGGTGTATATGTGTGTATTTAGACAATGGTTACCAGTTCACATGCAATATATGATAATGATTTAACTTTGATAGGGCTCAGAGGTCACGAGTGTCGTGTGTTCTAGTGTTTAGTGCTTCGGTGACCCTGAGCACCCAAGAAAGACTTTTAGTTCTTTTCTTTTTCATGTGAACTTAGATTTTAGGGGAAATTGTTGGAATTGCAATGAACAGTTCATCATAATTTTTTCGTATCCGCCATATTCCTAGGTAGGATTCTCCTTGGGTTTATATTTTTCTTGCATTTGACCAGACCAAGGCATCAATAAATTTTTAGTTTTTTTAAGTGTTGTCACAATGCTATCTTTCCTCATGTCCCTTCCTAATACACTGAAGAAAATGGAAATTGCAACACCATGAAGGCATTGGTCTTTTGTGTTGATTTTCAAGATATGGAACGATGCCATGTAGGTATGTAAACGATCAAAGTTTCAGACTCATTGGATTGTTGCTACAGTTCTCCCCACGTGATTGGTCGCGGAGGAATCAACTCCAGTATACGGAATCTGGTGTAGCGTAGTTGACTTGCAGTCTGTACAGTGAAGTGTTCCCCGTCAAACATGCCTCGACGACAGAGAAGCGCACGCTATCAACAACTGTCGCCGTTTGAGAGGGCTTGGATAATTGGGCTGTGTGAGGCTGGATTATCGCTAAGGACTGTCGCTGCACGTGTTGGCCGACCCGCATCTACGGTACAACGTGTATGGCAGCAGTGGTCAAATGATGGAACCCACGCTCGTAGACCTGGCACAGGCCCAGCGCGACAGACAACTGTGGGAGAGGATCGCCGCATCATTCGGATGGCCCGGATGGAACCCCATGCAACAGCAGAGAAAATTCGAGCAGCTGTGTCACCCCACGTTACACAGCAAACAGTTCGTAATTGCCTGCGTGCAGCTGGCTTACGATCCCGTGTCCCTGCAGAAGGTGTTCCATTGACCCCACAACAGCGACGTGTAAGGCTGGCCTGGTGTCGAGAACGATCGACGTGGGTCGACGAATGGCATAGGGTCGTCATAGGGATGAATCGCGCTTCTGTCTTGTCCGCAGTGATCGCCAGAATCGTGTGCGCTGACCTACCGGGGAGAGGGGCCGCCCAGACCTTGAGAGGCACACAGGGCCAACACCAAGCATTATGGTCTGGGGAGCTCTTGGCTTTAATGTGAAATCACAATTAGTGCTTATTGAGGGCACTATGACTGCTCGACAGTACGTTGATTGGGTACTCAATCCAGTGGTTGTCCCTATGATGGCGAACATTGCTAATGGGATGTTTCAGCAGGACAATGCCCGGGTTCACACTGCACGCATCTCCAGAGAAGCTCACCACGACATCACAACCTTAGAATGGCCCGCGTGATCCCCGGACCTCAGTCCAATTGAGCATGTGTGGGACATGATGGGTCCACAACTGGCCAACTGTCCTCAGCCACCCACAACTCTGGAACAGCTGACCCATGCAGTGCAGCAAGCATGGACCACAATTCCTCAGGAAGCGATCCCCGGCCTTATTGAACCCATGCCTCGCCGGATTCATCAATATATTGCAGCTCGTGGTGGGCACATCCTGTATTGATTGTTGTCCAAACTTGCGGTTGGAGGGACCTGAAAGTGTAATCATCGAATCACAACCGTCCACTCGTCCTGCATGTTCAATTGCAGCAAAGTATCACCACTCCTTCTGGGTGTTGAAATTTCCATTTTCTTCAGTGTAACTTAAGGCTTATCCTGGAAGGTTGTGATTAATGGGAATCCAGGCGGATGGCGCCCTTTGCAATCATAATTGATGTTGCTTTCACCCGTAAACGACCCGGAGACACTTCGCCTCGTGCTACCCATAGCTGATTGTTTTTTTTTGTTAGTTTTTTTCCTTCCAGGATTCCAACACAAGCCTTATTTCATTGATCATATTTTCAGTGTGTGTGTGTGTGTGCCGTAACGTGTGGTGTGCGATGCTATGTCAGCTGGGTCGTCGCATACCATAACGGAACGGGTACATAGCATGACCGCAGTTGGCTTTTCCCATTCGTGGGGCTCGATTGAGTTGTTAGTTTTTGTTTGGTGAAGACACTCAATGTCTGATGAGAAAGATGCATCAGTGAGGACATGTTGAGGTTGATCTCAGTTTCAGTTAGATTTATTTTTCTGAAATTTATTGGACTTGGCAGGTCAATTATACGTGTGTGCTCAAAAATATACTGGCATAGCCATGATCTACTCACATCAATACTCATGTTTTTTTGTATGCTCATAATTGTGTGATTACTCAAGATCTACTTGGGAGGTCACGATGCTCTTCCATTAATGTCTCTGTATTTAACCCATTTATAGATTTGAATATGTCGATGGAGGAGATGAGGAAGATGTTTAAGACATTGCAGGGCAGCATGTCAGCTGTTGAGGATAATATTAAGAAAATGGAAACTGAAGTTAAGGAAAATATTTCAGCTTCAGAAAATAGAATTCAGGCTAAGTGTGAAGCTAACAGTAAAACTTTAGAAGATAGGATGCAAGCTAACAGTAAAACCTTAGAGGATAGCTTAAAAACTAAGAATGATGACATGTTAAAGGCTTTGCGATTAGATATTAAGTCAGTAGAGTGTAAGGGTGAGGAGAATATGAATATTTTAAGAAAGGAAATTCTTGCTCTTAAAATACTTACTAAGAAAGTAACTTAAACTTAAAAAAAGATGTGATAGATATCCAAAAGGATATTAAGTCTGACATATCTAAATTGAAATCTGATATTGATGGTTTTTAAGGCGGGCATAGCTAAGATAGAAACTAATGCTAGGAGTTTGGAAAAACATTTCGATTTGAGAATCGATGAGTTAGGGAGAAATCTAAATGATAACAACAATAGATTAGAGTCAGAAAGGTTTAGAGATGGATAAAGAAAAAATTAAGGCTGATGTGTTAGGAGAAATTAATACTGGTCTGAAAGATTTAGAAACCCGTTTGCGAGTAAAAATTGGCACTGCAGATTCAGGTATTGATGAGAAAGTAAATCAACACTTAGAATTGTTTAAAGACAGATTAGGGGCCATTGTAAAAGACAGGTATCAGGAGACTCATGTGGAAACAGAGAAGAAATATGAGGGAATGGAAGTTAAACTTCTTGCTGGCATGGCAAATTTAGAAACTCAATTCATTGAAAGCAAGGAAGAGGTAAAGAAAGAGTCTACTCAAATCAACGCGAGTGTAGAAGAAATAAGGCAGCAGGTTAATTCTATACGGACATAAGACGAGGAGAAGTTAAGAAAATTAAAAGGGGATATTGAAGAAATCACTAGGCGGAACACCATAGTCTCAATCGACAATTTGGAACAGAAACACAATGATAGAATGGCCAGAATAGAACCTGAGATAGCAAATTTGAGTTGTCAGGAAATAACTTCGAGGGAGGTTTCACGAGATCCTACACCGAATATTATACATTCGAGTAGTCATGAATTAACTCCAGGGACCATTACTGTTACTCAGATACATACCACTACAGGGATTGCTAGTTCGAATCCTATAGAAATTAGATCGAATGATCGTTACCCAGGTCCATTCACTATCATTAGGACATCCGTGATTACATATCGGAACACAGGGTTATGAAGGACAGAGAACTCAGGGTGGTTGAGCGTGCCTTGGATGGTCCGGCATTGACCTGGTTTCGCGCGTTCAGGACGAATTTTACAACCCTAGTGGAATTTTCAGTTGCATTCTTGAGGAGATTTTGTAGTGCGGAGGATCAAATGAACATCAGGGCAGAGATGTACTCTAGAAAGTATTCGACATCACATCCTACACACTATGCTAATTTCTTTACGTCACAATTAGCCAGATTACAGTTTCTTACTCCACCACTGTTAGAAGAGGATTTATTACAAGCGATAGCACGACAAATGCCAGTTGAGGTGCAACGTTCATTAATAGCGTCCGGTGCCAACACTCTTGAACACTACGACGACATCCTGAGACGTTTAGATCATACTAGTGCACAGATGACACCTAGAAACGCCAGATCAGATAAGAAAGACAGTAGAGAAATAAACGCAGTTGTAGTGGACAACGCGATTCAAACTGAAAGGAATTCGTAGAGGGAAAAAGGGGGAAACGAAGGCAATGGAGGAAATGTCTAGAATTATCGAGGAAATGATAGGTGCCAAAGGCCTTATGAGAGACCTTATAATAGGTATCAACAGCAAGGAAATCGATATCAGAATAACTAAAGAGGATACCGATACTATAACAGGAATAGATACAACAATCGTTGTGGAGGGAGATATAACGAGAACACACAGGATCAGCAATCAGGCCAGAATTACCAACGGGACAAGCGTAACCAAAATGATCGCGATGCTAGGTACAAGGAGAACCAGAACGTTAGTCAAGAGAGAAGGAAGGAACACCAACCTAGCGCCCCATCTGAAGAGTTAGTTCACCAAGGATCTAACCGGGCAGGAACAAGCGGTCAGAGGGAGGAAGAAAACTTCAAATTAGTCAGAAATCGTTCAGATAACCATCTAGAATCCGTTATTATTTTGGAGATGTATCAAGTTCAATATTCAGATCTACTCGAAGGGGAAGACAAAGTCCACCGTAGGATCAGACATGAATTACCCGTTATCAGCGTAGAAGTTTTGGGGAAGCAGATAAAGACTCTGATCGACACAGGGGCCATGGTGAGTGTCATTTCAATGGGCTGCCTAAATGATTTACAGTTAATCGAAGATATTACCATGTTGCCAGCAGCAACTAGTAAATTTCAAGGGTTAATTCCGGACAAAGGTATCAAATGCAGAAGTCAGGTACTCCTGGAAATTAGAGTTGGAACCAGACACTTTACACAGATGTTCTTAGTCGTCAACAACCTTCATTTTGAGATGATATTGGGAGTAGACTTCATCGGAGAGAATGGTTTAATAATCGACATGCAGAGCAGACGCATGTATTTCTCCAAGGGGGAGACTAAGCAAGAGGAATTAGGCAGTAAATGCATTCGTGAGGACATCTTAGACGTGATGGTATCCGTATTTTTCAAGACGATTTTTCGTGGAAACGGATGCGTCTCAAGTTGGCATCAGTGGCATACTGTATCCGGTCGACGATGATGGTAGACATCGATATCTAGCTTTCTCTAGTCGCAAGCTCCGCGATAGTGAGAGAAATTATAATGACACGGAATTAGAGGCATTGGATATTATGCATGCACTTCAGACCTGGAAAAAGTTATTATTTGGGCATGATTTGACAGTTATCACGGATTACAAAGCTCTGGAATTCATCATGAAAACAGATTTAGCCAGCGATCGCATAACTAGATGGGCACTTTTCCTGCAGCAATTTAATCCCGAAATCGTCCACCGACCTGGGAAATTGAACCTTTTGGCAGATATCCTAAGTAGGAACCCTAGTGCGGAGGTGATAGTCAATCACGTGAACTTAATCCAAGACGACCAGGGGATGTTGGTTATGTTGAGGAGACGTGCTCTAACTCAGAAGAGGTACGCGCCGTTGCGCAGGATTTACCGTTTTCTCACAAATAGGATGGACAACGCCGATCCAGACTTTACAAACACAGAGCGTCAAGCAAGAGATTACCGCATCGTGGGAAGTTTGGTCCACAAATACATAGACAGAGATCACGAAAAGCTAAGAGTCGTTATTCCACCTAAGCTAGTTGAGAAGGTTATCTGGTTAACGCACCGATCAGCAGCGCATGTGGGAGTAGACAAGCCTTTGGCCATCGCGAAAGAGACGTTCGTTGGGAATCGAATGGGACTAGCCATTCGTGAAGTTCTCAAAACTTGTGATAGAAGCCAACGCAGTAAATACTCTTCATAGTTAATGAAGGAGTTTCCCAGAGCGATTTTGCTATCTAAGCCTAGAGAATTATTCGCCACGGATATTTTCGGCCCAATTCCCCGTTCAACAAGAGGAAACCAATTTATATTGGTAACTGATGATGTTTTTTCAAAATTTGTATCCTTATGCCTAATTCAAAAGGTCCTGTTTGCTGGACCTTTTCGCATTGGTGAGGTTTATGGGAACAATAGCTACAGGATCATCAAGATGGACAATGATGAGAACGTGGGAAATTTCAACGCTGCGAGTATAAGGAAATACTATTCTGCTTAAAGAATTGGATATGAGAACCCAGAGAATGAACATTTGGAATATCGTGTACATGAAATGTGAAATGCTGTTCTAAGATTGTATTTTTTATGATCTTTACTTCGTGGGATCACAAAAAAATCCTGGGAAGGGGAGAGATGTACCCGATATGAGCTGGGGACTATCGGCTACGCTGACGTATTTATTGCATGTATTTGGAGAGAAGGCGATAGCAATGGAAAGTTTGGTCTTCTTGGACATCTGGCGAGAGAGAGCGCATCATAAGATCATGATAAGCAAGGAAGTCATTTATTCGCTTTATTTGCTTACTTCCATGACTCCAGGAATATCTGAAAAGAGAGAGAGAGAACTCTATTTTATATTACTTACAAGTATTGGATTCCATCATAAGCAATACATGGAAGATTACGTTTTTGGTGCTCAAGTCTCGGCATATGACGTCAGTCAGGACGTGACGTAACCTACCACAGGGCTGGTCGGTCACGTGGGCGGCGAGAAGGGGGTGAGTACCGAGCCTTGACCAGCTGGCAGAAGCAGAGACTTACTTGAACCTGTGGCGTGGACTAGTGTTTTGTATATTGGCTGTGCGCATGAGTGAAATCATCCGAGACTTCGAACATGCTAGTTAACAGTTTACAACTTCACGGTAATCATGTGATATAGAACTTTGTGTAAGCGGCGTGAAACTTGAGGTTTTGAAACGAGTTCGAGGCAGTATGCGGTATGGACTTCTTGAATTGCGTAGTAGAGACGGCTGATATCTATTGTCCTGTAAAATCTAGTTCGGTTCAGGGGCATTTGAAACGCATTGGTTCTGAAATATGACGTTCAACGGAACATGCATTTTCAAGCACATAACTTAGTGAGACTTACGCATTACATTCCGAGACATAGTTCTTCATCAATTATCCGAACATCATGAGCAACCACGAGGTGTCGGAACTTATGAATCTTCAAATATCCGAACACCATGCGCGGCCATGAGGTGTCGGGACTTAACATTTATTCCAGTCAAACGAACACAGGCAACCACGAAGTGTTGGAACTTTGCCATGAATTATAGATCAGTCAAGTGGATACAGACATTATCGTCGGACTTGAACATTATTCCATATGCTTACGAAGTGAACACTTACACAACCACAGGTTGTTAGAAAATAATTCGCCCATTTTGCATGAAGTTTTCTTCTGGCACTTGAACATAAAACCTTCAGTGCATTAATACACTGTTTTTCATCATGTGTTTCTGGAACTGTGGCGAACATTGGACGATATAATGAGGCAACCTTTCATCATGGGTAATCGACTATTTTTGCGGAACATTATGGAGATTTGTTACAACATGGACGCTTCCAACATTAATATGGGGCATTAAACGGAAAGGAGACATTATGGCTGAGCTTAGATTAACCACGAGTGAGGGGCGTACCCATTCGAAGTGAGACATCCGACGTCGACGATCCTCATGAAATATTAGGGAATGCGTCGATCATTCGAGAAATCTTCGCGAATATTAGGGTACTCGCCGATATCTGAAAATTAGATTTTATGCAGCTGTTTCAACCACCAGGTATCGTAAGAGTACATGAGTATTATTCCTTGATGTGAAGTAGACATGAGCACACACGTGTAATGGAGCAAGCATTATCATATTTGTCCATATATGTGTGAAACAGATTCTTTTCTTCTTCGTGGATATGAAGGCATATAGTTGATTTTATGCAGTATCAGCTTAGAACCATTATGGAGATTTGTTACAACATGGACGCTTCCAACATTACAGTGAGTATTTTTGGACTAGACAATTTTTTTCTTGGTCGAATGTCGTTTTTCATTCATTGCTGGTAAGTAGGTGTCAGTTTTTAGTCCACGCTTTGTCATTATCCAATTTGATTTATTTCGAGCATGGTGATTTAAAAATTTCAGCAGTCCTTTTGAACTTCGTATGTTTGAAACGATCTGAATGTTTTCTGGTGATGATTATTTTCTTCTAATAAGGTATTTTGATTCAGATGTGAATTTCAGACAGTGAATACGCCATGTGGAACATGGAGCTTTGTCCTGTTCTTTAGTATTATTTTAACAGATAGGCATATGTATTTTTTTTCTTCTCGGGGGATTTTATCCAGATCAATAATATTCATGAAATTAATGCATACTCGATGCATAATCAGACTTATTTCAGCGATTGACATGTTGTTTTTCTGAGAGATTTAACACAGTTTTGACCATTAGGCTTGGGAGGTCATGAGCTTTTATTTATTGGAACCAGTTCATGGATTATTTGAGTGCTCGGATTCATGTGGATTTGCCAGTTTGTTGTGTGAGTATTGCCACTTGTTACTTGATGTAACTGATAGGTTCGAGCGAACCCAGTTTATAATATTTGTAGGTCCAGCCGAGTGCTGAGTGTTTTTGTGGAATCATCGTGATAATGTTGTATTTGAATTTAATTGAGTGGCCTAATGATTTAATGAGTTGATGTTTGTGGATTTTTGGCATTTATGATGGCAGTTAATTTGTTCTTGAGCTCAAGATAATTTCAATCCATGGAGGGATTTTGATTACACACATACTCGTGCACTCTGATAGACGTCTAAATCTGAAGACTTTTCCGAAAGCTGTTTTGTTGAGGGTTCTGGAGATCCTGAAACAACTCATGCTGATTTTCTGAAATTTATTGATATGATCTGGATATAAAATGTATCTAAATAAATTTAAATAAATTTATCTTAATTAATTTAGTCTGAATAAATAAAAATAAATTAATAATAATTTAATCTGATCTGATATTGCTGAATAAAATTAATAATAAATTAATTGGTGATGAAGTCTGAATAAAATTAATAATAAATTAATTGGTGATGAAGTCTGAATAAAATTAATAATAAATTAATTAGTGGTGAAGTCTGAATAAAAATAAATTATGATAATAATGAATAAATTATTATGATGATAATAACAGGTGACACTTATGATTACGATTTTCTTAGATGGTTTTAAGAATGATGGAAATAATTTGATTACCATTGACATTCGAACTCTATCCAGTTTGATTAAAATACGTTGTAAAATTTTGTAAATATAGTAATGATAGTGAACAGACTATAACATAACCTCACACTCACATGATTTATATAGGGTGTATATGTGTGTATTTAGACAATGGTTACCAGTTCACATGCAATATATGATAATGATTTATCTTTGATAGGGCTCAGAGGTCACGAGTATCGTGTGTTCTAGTGTTTACTGCTTCGGTGAACCTGAGCACCCAAGTAGGACTTTTAGTTCTTTTCTTTTTCAGGTGCAAGATGGCCGCCGCGCGCAACCAGCCCTATGTTATTCTTATGGAGGGGTCATTCAGAGCTGGCGCAGTGGCTAATGGGCAAAATGGCCGCCACGCCCTGAGACCGTGAATGACGTCACAGAGAGAGGTCGGCCGTGTAGTTGCTAAATGGAATATTTATTATTAATATTATTGTTATTATTAGGTAATTATTAATTGATCAAGTGCAATCCAGACCAGCTTTATATTGTCAACCACTTGGTGTTGTGGCTAGCATTCTTGACCGTTACTGCGAAGGCCCGGGTTCGATTCCTGGCTCTGCCAAGAAATTTAAGTTCTGGTCTCACGAGTGGAACGGGGTACACTCAGTCTTGTAAGGCAAAAATGAGAAAAGGCGGGTTATAATTCATACCTCTGCCTTTCAGCCTAACCCAGCTTCATTTAACCTCACCTAACCTAACCTAAACTCACCTCACCTAACCTAACCTAACCTAAACTAACCTAACCTAACTTCAAAGTGAGAGCAAATATGAGAGCAAATGTGACAGCACAAATAATAAACTTAGTTATAACCTAACCTAACCTAACCTTACCTAACCTTACCTAACCTAACCTAACTTAACCTAACTTCAAAGTCAGAGCAAACATCAGAGCAAATGTGAGAGCACACATAATAAACTAAGTTATAACCTAACCTAACTTAACCAAAACTAACTTAAAAGTGTGAGCCCAAAAAAATGAGAGCAAAAAGTGTGAGCAAAAAAGTGAGAGCAAATGAGAGGGCACAAATTATAAACTTAGTTATAACCTAACCTAACCTAACTTCACCTAACCTAACCTAACTTAACATAACCTAACTTCAAAGTGTGAGCAAATATGGGAGCAAAAAGTGTGAGCAAAAAGTGTGAGCAAAAAGTGGGAGCAAAAAAGTGAGAGCAAAAAGTGGGAGCAAAAATGTGGGAGCAAAAAAGTGGGAGCAAAAAGTGGGAGCAAAAATGTGGGAGCAAAAAGTGGGAGCAAAAAAGTAGAGAGCAAAAATTGGGAGCAAAAAGTGGGAGCAAAATGTGGGCGCAAAACGTGGGGGCAAAAATGTGATGAGCAAAAAGTGGGAGCAAAAAGTAAGAGCAAATGGGAGAGCACAAATAATAAACTTAGTTATAACCTAACCTAACCTAACCTAACCTAACCTAACCTAACCCACAGAAACCTCATTTAAAGATAATAGATTTTACATTTTAACATTTTACATTAACACTTTAAGTTTTAGATTTTTCATTTTATATTTTTTAGATTTTACATTTTACATTTTTGATTTTTTTGTATTTTAGTTTTTTTTTTAGATTTTACATTTTGAATTTAAGATTTCTTGATTTTAGATTTTACATTTTACATTTTCCGAAAAGAGTAAACTACAAGGTCGCATACCTAACCTCACCAAACCCAACTTTACCAAACCTATCTTAAGCTAATCCAAATGCTAATGCACATACACAAAGTATATAAGGGCACATGCAACTATCCTTATGCTAGTCTTATAGGCTACTGTACAACATGATCACTACCCCAAACGGGGTATTTTTTTCATTTTGTTGTTTTCTCATTTGTCAAGTTTCCAATTTCCCATTTTCAGTTTTTTTTAATGTCAGTTTTAAGTTTTTCAATTTCATAATATGGAGACATGGATGGATTTTCCAATTTCCCATTTTCGTTCTTTTTTAAATGTCAGTTTTAAGTTTTTCAATTTCATAATACTGAAACATGGATTTTGCACTTTGTTGTTTACACATTTATTAATTTCACAATTTCCCATGTACAGTTTTTAAAATGTCAGTTTAAAGTTTTTCAATATCATGATATAGAAACATGGATTTTCCAATTTGTTGTTATACATTATTTGTCAATTTACCAAATTCCCATTTACAGTTTTTAAAATTTCAGTTTAATGTTTTTTCTATTTTGTCAATATGGAAACATGGATTTTCCAATTTGTTTTTTACATGTTCATTTTGCATTAGGAGTGGAGAGAGGTGGGTAGTAATTAAAAATGTACAAGCAGTGTCCATACAATATTTTTTATTTTAAATACATGTACACTATTTACACATAATACATTTTTATATATATTCTTTTTTTGTTATAAATTGTACAGTTGTTTTTATTATATTTTCTATTTATTTATTTATTTTTGATTATGAATACCATTTTTTTATTTTTCTAGTGTTATTGTTTTATTTCCTAAATTGTTTTATGTATTTGCTACTTGCAGGCAGAAGATTTTGAAATTCATAACTCAACTCTTTAAGCATGGTCAATGATTGAGTGTCATGGCCGCCGCGTGAGACCTGAGACTTGGTATGGGGATATAGGGGGTAAAGACCATTGATTTACGTCAGACAAACGTTTTTGTAAAATTCCTAATTTTGGAAATATAAGCCCATTTTGAAATTTTTTATTTTTGTTGTCCTAGAGGCCTGGGACTTGGTACGGCGTTAGAGGGGGTAAAGGCCATTCATTTATGTCAAACAAACATTTTTGTAAACCTTTTAATTTTGGAAATATAAGCCTATTTTCAAATTTATTATTTTTTGTCCTAGAGACCTGGGACTTGGTACGGCTGTAGAGGAGGCAAAGGCCATTCATTTATGACAAACAAACATTTTTGTAAACTTTTTAATTTTGGAAATATAACCCATTTTGGAAATATGTTTTGGAAAATTTGAAAAATACACTATTTGTGGACTGAGAGTGGTATAGAGGTAGGTGTTGGAGTTAACATATGTCTTTTTAGGATTTTAGATTAATGACATAGCCTACTTTCCAAATATTTTTTGAAAAATTTGAAAAATACACTGCTGGTCGTTCAGTGAGCGAGTGTTGAAATGGAGCGCTAGGTAGCATGCTGGTCGTTCAAGTAGTTCTCATAGTCACCGCTAGATAGCGGAAACATACATTGCGTGTTGCATTTGACTATTTGGTAAAGTTTTACCGAGTGAAATCGTGCTCGTATATGCTGTGTATTTAAATTTATTATACAATTAACCACTAAGTGTTTAGAACTAACATGTATAGCCTTGTGTAGGGAATATAGAGGGTCTTTAGCAAAAAAAAAAGACTGTCTAACACATGAGTGTACAGCCTTTTGATATGCAGTAAGTACCTGATAACCTTGAGTAGGCCTTGAGAATATTTTCAGTTGACTACTACCTGTCACAGTGTTTACATTGTGAAAGACCGTTGAAACGAACAGTCTTTAGCCATGTCATAAGCAGTGAGCAGCTGTTACCCTTAACCAGGGGTATATTAGAGGACCCTTATCAAGAATATCATCAATTGACTACCGCCATTCACAGTGACCACATCGTGAAAGACTGTCAAAACAACTATTGTACAGCCTTGTACTACTCAGTAAGTAGCTGCTGGTCTTGACTGTTGTATATTAGAGAACCCTTAGCAAGTATATCATCAGTTGACTACTACTTGTTACAGTGTTCACATCGTGAAAGACCGTTTCACTGTCCTGTCTACAGCATTGTCATACGCTGTAAAGAGCTCTTGGTCTAGACTGGGGGTATATTAGAGGACCCTTCACAAGAATATCACCAGTTGACTACTACCTCTCACGGTGTTCACATCGTGAAAGACCGTCTCACCGACCAACCTCTAGCCTTGTGATACGCAGTAAGCAGCTTTTTGCAGAAATCAACATTCATAATGGAAGAAGCCATTCCCAGCTATATGTGTAAAGAGTGTGGAAAGACTTTTCTTCGAGACTATCATAAGAAGCGACATGAAGTATCGTGTGGTGAATTTCATGAGTGTAAAACCTGTGGCAATAAATTCAACAATGCCTACAATGGACGTCGTCATGAAGAATGTTGTAATGTTGTGTCGGCAGCTAAAAGACAAAAATATGAGCCTACAAACCATTACCTACTGTCATTGGTCCCTGACAAAAATGGACTTATTGAATATGAGACATCTTTTCAAGGTCGACTTAAATCCTATTTCATTCGTTGCGATACGTGCAAGGATTTAAATTCATACCTTAAAGAGTCCAAACAGCAAATAATACAAGCTATGCAGAACGAACTAGCAATGCACAAGTCGATAAAAGTTAATCTTGTGGCTGAATGTAGATTCATTCATACATCTACCAATGAAATTACAGATCGTGCTTTTAAAACACGAAATCAGGCCCTATTTTTGGGAACAGACTTGAGTAGATTCTTGGAAACACAATTTACAAAGTTAACTACGGAAATGGAAGAATCTGAGCTAAAAGGCAGTAATTGGGCTTTGTTAGCAGTGGAAAGAGTACGATTGAAAATAAATAAGTACAATCCCTTGCGTGGCAGCACATATATTCCATTACCAGCAGCTATAAAAGCAAGAAAAGCCTGTATTAATCCTGAAAATTTGAATGATGAAAAGTGTTTTATGTATGCCATTTTAGCAAAACTGGTTAAAAAGAATGCTCAATGCATTAGTAAATACAAGGACCTGGAAAACAAGTATGATTTTTCTGTAATATCATTTCCTACATTACTAGCTGACATTCCCAAATTTGAAAAAGCCAACGATATATCCATTAATGTATTTGGATTGGAACAAGACAACAAATTGTTCCCTCTGAAGGTTGTGGATCAAGAGCTGCAAGACCATCGCGACCTCCTTCTGCTAAGTTCATCATCCGGCCAAAACCACTACGTCTTTATCAAAGATTTTGATAAACTAGTAGGACATCAGATTACTCACCATGGACATAAGATATATACATGTAAACGGTGTTTTACTCACTTCGATAATCGATATGGTCAACAAGGAATGGAAAAATTGAAAGATCATAGATCTTTGTGTGTCCAGCATGACATTGCTAGGGTTGAAATGCCTATTAAAAACCCCATTGTCAAATTCTTAAATGGTGAAAAAATGCTGAGAATACCTTACGTTATCTAGCAGATTTTGAAAGTATACTCTTACCATATCAAACATGTTTACCCAATCCTGAAGCAAGTTATACAGTGCCATACCAGAGTCATGTTCCTATGAGCTTTGGTATATACGTTAAACCCTCACCTGCTGTGGAACACATAAAGACAAACCTTCCAAGCCAACCTGTTATTTATCGTGGACCTGAAGCTGCAGAAAAGTTTATGGACTGTTTGATCTCAATAGCTAATGAAATTGATCGACTTTACAGCTTAAATGTTCCAAAGGCCTTAACTCAGGATCAAGAATCAGAGTTCCAATGTTCTGAAACCTGTTATTTGTGTCAAAAACCATTTACCAAAGAGGACTGGAAAGTTCGAGACCACTGCCACATTACAGGGGAGTACCGTGGAAGTGCTCACAATAACTGTAATTTGAGGTGTAAAACACGTAACCCCGTTCCTGTGTTTCTACATAATATGAGTGGCTACGACACAAATTTTATTGTAAAGCAATTGGGATGTACTACTGAGAGAGAGGATGTTATCGCTAACTCCAAAGAAAAGTACATTTCCTTTACCAAATATGTAGGAATTGTTAAGTTTCGATTTGTGGACACGTTTCGGTTAATGCCGAGTAGTTTGGAAAACTTAGTTTCCAACTTAACATCATACCCTGAAACAGACAAGTACTCTGGAAAAGAAAATGCAATGCTCATGACTCGTAAAGGGGTATTTTGTTATGACTACATTGACTCATGGGAAAAGTTAAGTGAAACGTGTTTACCTCCAAAAGAGGCATTCTTTAACAAATTAAGTCAAGAAGACTATGAACATGCCAAAAATGTCTGGAATCAGTTCAACATTAAAACTCGAGGGGAATATAGTGACCTCTACCTAACATCAGATGTACTCCTTCTTGCAGACAGCTTTGAAACGTTTAGAAACAAAACACTAGAAACACACCGAGTGGATGCTGCACACTTTTTTTACTTCGCCTGGTTTAAGTTTCGAGGCAATGCTCCTTTACACAGGCATTGAACTGGAATTGCTACAGGATTACGATCAGATTCTTCTAATCGAGTCTCGAATACGTGGAGGCATATGCCAGGTGTCTCATCGGTATGCTGAAGCTAACAATAAATACATGGAAACCTATGATTCTGAGAAACCATCGCAGTTTATTACCTATGATGATGCCAACAACCAATACGGGTGGGCTATGTGCCACTCCCTTCCTTATGGTGGATTTCAGTGGGTTTCTCCAGATACTGTTGATCTAGAAAAACTAAAGGAAGACGATCCTGTGGGATACATTCTAGACGTCGATGCTGATTACCCATCTGACCTTCATGATCTACACAACGATTTACCTTTCCTACCAGAGTGTACACAACCTAAGGATTCGTCTCTGAAAAAACTAATTCCTCATCTTGGAAATCGAAGGCGATATGTTGTTCACTACATGGCATTAAAACAGGCTTTAGATCATGGAATAAAATTGATAAAAAATCATCGTGTGTTAAAGTTTAAGCAAAGACCTTGGTTAAAGGCCTACGTTTATTTTAATAACAACCTTCGAAAACAAGCCAAAAATGATTTTGAGAAAAATCTGTACAAATTATTCAACAATGCCATTTTTGGGAAAACAATGGAAAATATCTGTAAAAGAATAGACATACGTCTTGTGACTGACAGAAAAAAGGTAGAAAAGCTAATAGCTAAACCAACATTCATCGACAGAACAATTTATGGTCCTAACCTAGCTGCTTTCCACATGGCTAAACGTAACATTGTATTCAATAAGCCGATATATATTGGAATGTGTATAATGGATATTTCAAAAACTCTAATGTATTCCCACCATTATGATGTCCTGCTACCCTATTATGGAATGAACAATCTTAAACTCATGTATATGGATACCGACTCATTCATTTATTTGGTTAACACCCCAGATGTATATCAAGACAAGTTGGATTTCCTAGAACACCTGGACACATCAGATTATCCTACTAATCACATATGTTACTCTACATCAAACAAGAAAACGTTGGGGAAATTTAAAGACGAGGCTTGTGGACAAATTATAAAAGCATTTGTTGGACTTAGAGCTAAAATGTACGCTTTAGACATAAATGGTAAAGAAATAAAAAAGATTAAAGGTATTAGCAAAGGTGTTGTCAAAAATTGTATAAGCTTTCAAGATTATAAGGATTGTGTCATGAAAAACAATGTAAAAAGAATACCAATGAACATTTTCGCTTCTAAACAACATGACATATCATCTATAAGACTAAACAAAATTGCTTTGTGTCCTGGTGATGATAAAAGTGTGATTGATGCTGATGGTATAGGTACACATGCCTATGGTCATTACTCAATCATTGACCATGCTTAAAGAGTTATGTTATGAATTTCAAAATCTTCTGCCTGCAACTAGCCAATACATAAAACAATTTAGGAAATAAAACAATAACACTACAAAAATAAAAAATGGTATTCATAATCAAAAAAATAAAATAAATGTAAAACAAAATAAAAACAACTGTACAATTTATAACAAAAAAAGAATATATATAAAATGTATTATGTGTAAATAGTGTACATGTATTTAAAATAAAAAATAGTGTATGGACACTGCTTGTACATTTTTAATTACTACCCACCTCTCTCCACTCCTAATGCAAAATGAACATGTAAAACACAAATTGGAAAATCCATGTTTCCATATTGACAAAATAGAAAAAACATTAAACTGAAATTTCAAAAACTGTAAATGGGAATTTGGTAAATTGACAAATAATGTATAACAACAAATTGGAAAATCCATGTTTCTATATCATGATATTGAAAAACTTTAAACTGACATTTTAAAAACTGTACATGGGAAATTGTGAAATTAATAAATGTGTAAACAACAAAATGCAAAATCCATGTTTCCATATTATGAAATTGAAAAACTTAAAACTGACATTTAGGAAAGAACGAAAATGGGAAATTGGAAAATTGGCAAATGTGTAAACAACGAAATGCAAAATCCATGTCCCCATATTATGAAATTGAAAAACTTAAAACTGACATTTAAAAAAACTGAAAATGGGAAATTGGAAAATTGACAAATGAGAAAACAACAAAATGAAAAAAAAACGGTTGGGGTAGTGATCATGTTGTACAGTAGCCTATAAGACTAGCATAAGGATAGTTGCATGTGCCCTTATATACTTTGTGTATGAGCATTAGCCTTTGGATTAGCTTAAGTTAGGTTTGGTAAAGTTAGGTTTGGTGAGGTTAGGTATGTGACCTTGTAGTTTACTCTTTTCGGAAAATGTAAAATCTAAAATCTAAAATCAAAAAATCTTAAATTTAAAATATAAAATCTAAAAAAAACTAAGATCTAAAATACAAAGAATCAAAAATGTAAAATGTAAAATCTAAAAAATGTAAAATGAAAAATCTAAAATCTAAAATGTTAATGTTAAATGTTAAAATGTAAAATTTATTATCTTTAAATGAAGTTTCTGTGGGTTAGGTTAGGTTAGGTTAGGTTAGGTTATAACTAAGTTTATTATTTGTGCTCTCCCATTTGCTCTTACTTTTTTGCTCCCACTTTTTGCTCATCACCTTTTTGCCCCCACGTTTTGCGCCCACTTTTTGCTCCCACTTTTTTGCTCCCACTTTTTGCTCTCTACTTTTTTGCTCCCACTTTTTGCTCCCACATTGTTGCTCCCACTTTTTGCTCCCACTTTTTTGCTCCCACATTTTTGCTCCCACTTTTTGCTCTCACTTTTTTGCTCACACTTTTTGCTCCCATATTTGCTCCCATATTTGCTCACACTTTGAAGTTAGGTTATGTTAAGTTAGGTTAGGTTAGGTGAAGTTAGGTTAGGTTAGGTTATAACTAAGTTTATTATTTGTGCTCTCACATTTGCTCTCACTTTTTTGCTCACACTTTTTGCTCTCATTTTTTTTATCACACTTTTAAGTTAGGTTAGGTTAAGTTAGGTTAGGTTATAACTTAGTTTATTATGTGTGCTCTCACATTTGCTCTGATGTTTGCTCTGACTTTGAAGTTAGGTTAAGTTAGGTTAGGTTAGGTAAGGTTAGGTAAGGTTAGGTTAGGTTAGGTTAGGTTAGGTTAGGTTATAACTAAGTTTATTATTTGTGCTGTCACATTTGCTCTCATATTTGCCCTCACTTTCTAGTTAGGTTAGGTTAGTTTAGGTTAGGTTAGGTGAGGTGAGTTTAGGTTAGGTTAGGTTAAATGAAGTTGGGTTAGGCTGAAAGGCAGAGGTATGAATTAAAACCCGCCTTTTCTCATTTTTGCCTTACAAGACTGAGTGTACCCCGTTCCACTCGTGAGATCAGAACTTAAATTTCTTGGCAGAGCCAGGAATCGAACCCGGGCCTTCGCAGTAACGGTCAAGAATGCTAGCCATAACACCAAGTGGTTGACAATATAAAGCTGGTCTGCATTGCACATGATCAATTAATAATTACCTAATAATAATAATAATATTCATAATAAATATTCCATTTAGCAACTACACGGCCGACCTCTCTCTGTGACGTCATTCACGGTCTCAGGGCGTGGCGGCCATTTTGCCCATTAGCCACTGCGCCAGCTCTGAATGACCCCTCCATAAGAATAACATAGGGCTGGTTGCGCGCGGCGGCCATCTTGCCCGTTAGCCCCTGCGCCAGCTTCGGCCTATATTACCTACTGAAGATCCTCGCTAAGTGTGACCTCTGTCAGTAAAATAAATTTCCTGTTTGATATTTGTGTGGTCCAATGCAGGCGGTCATCACAAATAGTCCCGGCGAACTACTTTGTGTTGATCTATTCGGTCCTGTAGTAAAAGGTCAGTTTGGCTACGAGTACACATTTGTACTAGTTGACGCATTAAGTAAACTCTTCCAACTCTATGCATTAAGGAAAGCCACCGGTAAAGTATGTAGTCGACTGATCATAGATAAATATAATACCCCAGTTCGGCGTTCCACTCAGGGTGTTGTCTGACAGCGGGCCGCAATTTACTTCAAAATACTGGAGAACCAGCATGGAGAAAGTCGGTATTTCACACGTTCACTCATCTGTGCGTTATCCTCAAAGAAATTTATCAGAGAGAACGATGAGACAGATTTCGCGTATTATGAGAGCATTGGTGCACGATCGGCACACTTCCAGGGTAGCTCAACTGTCAAAGGTTGAAGCTTGGTTGAATTCCGTTCAGCATGAAAACACTCGTATTACTCCGTTTGAAATTCATTATGGTAGGAAGCCCCAGAATGAATTTGCGAGAAGTTTGGGATTAACATTGGGAAAACAACCGGGGATGGATTTTTATGTCCAGTTGGCGAAACAGATTTTGAAGAAATCAGCAGCTAAAAGAACTCGCCAACAAAAACAAACGAAATTCGACCTTTTTCAACCCTGGAGACCGTGTCTTATTAAGGGACTTGAAACAGTCGAACCCTGTAGACAAGGTCATGCGTAAATTCTTGTTACTGTATTCCGGCCCTTATATAGTGTCTAAGAGGATTGGCAACACTGCATACGTTCTTGAGAACGAACCAGGTGAAAGATTGTACGGTACTTACAATATTAATAGCCTAAGGAGGTATACGGTATATCGTAATGATATATGAGGTAATTTGAGTACAGTAAACAGACGTGTTACATACGGTAATTTTTTTTTAAATCTAACGGGATGAGTGGTCTATATTCTGAGACAGACGTGGCCGACGAAAGAGACAGGCCACAGCGCGGATCTGTGACGTCAGAGGAGTGGTGTCGCTCGCTCGCCGCAATGATAGCGCCGAGGTATTATCATCTATACAAGCCTACCAATAGCCGAGTAATTTGTTAGTTTGAATTTAAGGATACCGGTACTCAAAAATAAAGTTAAATGCTGTGGAAGAAATACACTTCTATCACTAGCTCAAAACTTTCGAGCAGTAGAATATTAGGAAGTGTTATAAAAACATTGAATGGATGTTCCAGTTTATGCAGATATACAAAACTGTACATATTATCCTCTTATCTTTGTTCATCAATAAGTTGTTTCCATATATACCAGTTTACATGTAAGTTTAACTTTAAAAGCAGCTGGAATTTTTTTTAAAGAAGAAGAAGAATCAACCAAGCATTGCATTAGGAGAAAGTAGCCAGTGCTTCATTTATTGCAAGGGAAGGGTCATTCATGCCCCAAAATAATAAAAACGAATATAAGAAATTTGAGCCTACACTCATGGTTTTAAAAATTTTGCTTTCTTGAGTGGGCCTACCATAAGACAATCTTTTTCAATAACAAAAATTTAATGCATTCTTCAGTTACTGGTACATATATGAATTGCTGAGATAATACTTACCTCCTTTAGCAGAGAGCCTTTTATCTGACACCAATCTCCTAATAGCAAGTTTACTTCTTGTGGCAACTACCTTCATGTTAGACATGTTTAACAGTTCTCTCCCGTTCCCAGTTAGGCTTATGTCAAATTTATGGTTTTATGGGCTCAAGATTCTTATAACGAAGTATATTACTACAATTGAAGGACCTTGGAAACTTTTTCATTGTGAGTTAATACAGTGGATTGGAATGTCGTGGATATCAGCCCCATGCACTTAAGTGTGTACTGTAGGCCTACTTGTAATAGAAAAGGATGTGGTAGTGGTTTTCATTTAGCTTTTATTTACAGTTCAATTGGGAAGACACTTCCAGGATGCAAGGAGTGGGATTCAAATCATTCTATCAAGAGCCTTCGTGTGAAGCTTTGAATACTCCTTCGCAAAGCAGGTGACCTGGACAAGAAGCCACTTTACTTACCCCTACTCCATGTCGGTGGAACTGTTCCATTTATTAAAATTAAAGAATGACCATACTTGCCATTGTAATTTGGATCCATGCTTGCTACACGGACATGGTATCTCCCTCCCAATAAGATGTCCAAGATCTCCACCAAATGTCAAACGAGACCCTTCAAATTATTCAAATGAAAGCATTCCTCAACTTTTAATTATTTTTTCTTATCCTTTGTTTCACCCTGGTGGTCTGGGGATGAAGAATTTTATAACATACCCAGTCCTCCCCTACCCCTTCCTCCCAGAAAATATCGTATACTCCTCATCACATCCATTCCCCCTGAAAAAGAACATGGGCATCTTTGCAGGCCACATGGAAAATAAGCAGTTAACAGTACTACACACTGGGTAAATCGGTTTGAAATGGGTAAATCTAGAGCTTTAACAGAGAATTCTGGATGTGGCGATAGGTTTAAGGGCCCTGGAGTACAAAACTATGCCCGTATCTTCAAGAACACTAGCAAATTGCAAGTAATCCTCATCCAAGGACACAGTACCATAATGCTTACACTTAATTATCATAAGCACACACAAAATGTATTACAGACATTTATTTTATTTAGGACATTGGTTATAAATATAAACATCTCAAACACATTAACACATTGTCTGGAAGAATTCTAGAATGTAGAAAATGTAGTTTGCAGGTTTCACCAAGTATAAAGGTGATATCTTGCTGATTTTGGAAATATTATTGGCGATGATTAGGATCTCATATCCTCCAGCTATTAATATTCTCAAAAAATCCTGCACTGCACATAGGACGTACAGCCATTATAACCTGCTGATGATTCACGATCTCTTCAGGATTTTGAATTTTTCTGACACCATTTCTCAATCTTAAGTTATTATTGAGCCCTATTCCTAACTGTAAACACACTACTGGAGCTTAGTGGGTTACAAATTCATCGTTACAAAGATGCATGAACACAATTTGAGGACTGAACATGTCCAACTTGCTTCCAGCTGCCTTGCTACTGTTTCTTGTTATGATGACTGGAGGCAACATTGTTGTATAGGAATGTGGGGTTGACAAATGGGTACCGGTACGACTGTAGTATTAATGAAATATTTTCCTTATGCAATACAAAGTCACCGTCAATTACAATGGTATCTTGCAGCCTTGGCAACGATAGTCTTGTATTAACTCTTGTACTATTTTCATCTCTAATTTATATTAACAAACAAGCCTACCAACTTGTGTCAATAGCTGTTAATGTGGATGTGGAATGGAATTCACACTTACATGTGACAAGAACTTAAAACCACCTTTCCATTCAAATCACATTCTCTTTTCACAAACAGTTTTCCTTCGAATTTGTTGTTTAGTGCATATGGAACTTGACCTAAATATGCTTAATGGAGTGTAGTGTTTAGTGTTACCGGTGGTTAGTCCAAAGGACCGGGCTCGATTCCCACCTATGCAAAGAACGTTGGTCCTGGCATGAGGTGCTATAATAGTATTTCTGTAAATTATGTGTAATCCTCTCCTCTATATCCACCCATCAATTTCTTAATTGCAACCAGGCAACAAGAATCTCCCTGTGAACCGGGAAGGGCTCGAGATGAAATAATAGGGGTATGCAGTGTAACAACATGATCAGAAACACTGAAGCTTGTGAACAGACAAACAGTTGCGAGTAAAATGCGACCACATGAGGGCAATGAGACCTAATATTTACAATTCAGTTGAGTCTAAACTAACTTTTCCTGAAAGTAATTTCAGGATGTCATGCTAATCAGACCAGCTTAATAAAGTAGGCCTCAAGTTATGTCCTACGTTGCAGGCAATTAGAAATACAAATATTGTAACGATGCAGAAAATATAAAGGGAGAAATATTTCAGGAAATTTGTGAGAATAGTCACATTACCTCAGGATTGCCAACCCCCGCCTATTTGGGAGAGGGGAGGGGGGAGAAGTTTTTTGTATTCACTTAGTGGCCAAAAATATGAGAAGTGTCGTCCCATTAGAAAATGTACCGTGTATGACTCCTGAGCATTGCAGCTAGCTGCGGCGGAGCAGAGCAGTTTGTCACAGACACGAGTGTAGTGAAGTTGGCAACACGTCGCGAGTTAACCAACTTTAAACGTGGGATGATCATCGGCGCAAGGGTCATAGCATTTCGGAGATTACACACAAATTCTGTTTTCTGATATCAACAGTGTCAAGGGAGGATCTTCAATATCACAGAGATAATGTTACCATCTGCGTGAACCGCTGCACAGTGTTTAACAAACGGACATCACATCGTCTCAGCAGAACCATACGGGGTGATCGAAGGGCTACTGTGAGTCAGATCACCACCCAGTTGAATGTTGGGAGTCATGAACCCATTCCTACCACAACTGTAAGGAGTCACCTACACCGCACAGGCTTCACTAGCCGACATTTTATCATGGGACGAACCTTCCTGTGACTTTGGCACAAAGTGTATAGTAAGTAAGGCTTTACATATAACCTGCCTAGACCAATGGTTTCGTTCACACAGTGGACTAACCCAGTAGCGGTCAATGGTTTTGTCCAGATAGTGGTCTAACCCAGCAGAGACCAATGGTTTTGTCCAGGAAGTGGTCTAACCCAGTAGTGACCAATGCTTCTGTCCAGAGAGTGATTGCTTAAATTAACAAAGTCTTTACATTCATAAACAAGCCTAATCTACCTAGAATAATTCTGTTAAGAATTACACACCCCTAACTACTATTTATAGACCTAATATTTACAATTCAATTGTCTCTAATCTGACTGTTTTCAACTGTCTTTTAGGGCTTGGTAAAACCTAACCTTTCCTGAAAGTACTTTCAGATTGTCATGCTCATCAGATCAGCTTAATAATAAAGTACGCCTCAAGTTATGTCCTACATTGCAGGCAATTAGAAAGAAAAACATAAAAATACAGTAACAATGCAGAACGGAAACTCTCAACTGGTCATAAGAAATACACGTAAAAACAATTGTTTTATAATAAGTCAGGCTTTACATACAACCTGCCTAGATATATGGTTTCATTCAGACAGAGGACTAACCCAGTAGCGACCATTTAATTTGTATCATTAAGGAATTTTGTTTCTGTACTTGGTTGAAGAAGTTATTCTCAACGGAAACAACAAAGATATACAGGATCACATATTATACAATATTGGGGAACAGTAGACTATAGATACATTACACTACAAAATTCCCCTGGACACAAAATGGCATCATCCATGACAACATGGATAACACTTAGGGTTTAAACGATGCATACATGTTAAATTCTATGTGTTATACTCTGAATTACAGAAGATGAATGGTGAAAGCTGTCATCCGATTGAAGGGTGAGGTGATGAGTGGAGACGAGAGGGGTAACAGTCTCCATAGCAACAGCGAGCAGTGTTGCAATGTATACCGACACAGCATTGAGCACATAGTTAGACGCAGTGTTCTACTGTGCCTTGACTCGTCACTGTCATTTGTATTATCCCCTGTATCTATTGAAGTGCATTGCTTATTCTTTCATAGGCTACAGTAAGCGTTATCGTTCTGTGTTTGTTGGAGGCGTGTGTATATACAGATTTTGAGTTTATTTCTATTATTCGCATCATTGTGTCTATTTTCGTTGTGTAAAAAATGGCATCGGTACATGCTCGCGGAAGGCCCAGGATCCATTCTCTGCGACATAGAACAACTTCAGGCCGTGGTGTGACTCTCCATAGCCAAGCAAGGGAGATGGTATGTACTGTGAGAAATTTTATGGAGGAAGAAGAGGAAAGTATGCGCTTACGGGTGGAACCTCTGATTCCATTTGTTCAGGTGAGGAAAAGATCTGCTAAGGCTCTTGGTGTGAGTGAAACCACTGTGTACCGAGTGACGAAAGAGAAGTTCCCGTCTGATGATGCTGGCCCATCTAAACTATCAACTCCAGGGAAGAAGAGGCAGAGGGAAAGGGTCACTAATTCAGATGGCTTTCAACAAGATGCTGTTAGATGGCATATTTATAGCTATTATTTTAGGAAAGAAATTCCAACATGTTGCAAACTTCTTGTTTCGCTCAGATAGAGGCAGAATTATTTCAAGGAAGCCTTTCTTCACTGAATAAAGTGTTGCATGATTTGGGATTTAAATATAAGAAAATTAATGGCGGGAAGGTGATCATGGAGAGGCCAGATATTGTGGCTTTGAAGTGTCAGTTCCTAAGTGAAATTAAGGACAAAATCGTTATGGATATTGTGTGTTTAGATGAAACGTGGGTCAATGCTGGTCACACAGTGTCTAAGAGTTGGAGTGACAACTCAGTTCAGGGGACAATGAAAGGACCGTCGGGCAGAGGGGGTCGATTTATTATTCTACACGCCGGGCGATCACACAGGATTTGCTCTTTATGTCGAAAAGAACTGGTGATTACCATGAAGACATGGACCACATCCAGTTTATAAAATGGTTCCAGGAACAATTGTTACACAACATCCCTGAACACAGTGTTATTGTAATGGACATTGCTTCGTTCCACACAGTACAGATAGACGAAGCTCCATCGACTTCACGTACGAAACCACGATTGTTGGAATGGCTCAACCACCATAGTGTACCATGCGACAGTTCTCCAACAAAGGGAATCCTTCTCTTTAGCGCTGAATGAACATAGAACGAGCGATAACATGCTCTATAATACATGAATTAGCCAAAATACCTTATGAAACGATGAGAATTAAATCAGGGAGCAATGCTTTAATAGATGTTTCCTCCTCCGCCGTCTGTGATCCACCCAGCCATCCCAAATATAGTGAAAATTACAGCAGGGAACACCTTTATTCAAATCAACCATCTTCAAAACAGTAATATCAACCTCGCCCTTACGGTACTATGAGAAACAGTTCAGTCTCTAGTGCGGATCACTCGTGCGCAGCACCCAGCTCACCACTCTAATTAGGCTAGTGTGTGCAATATTTCGCTTCTCTGTAACGATTTTTTTTCCACGGCTGAAATGAGTGTTTTTTGTTATCTGCTCTGTAATTACTATGCAGTATATCGCTCCGCTGTAATAAGTATGTGTTTGTTTTCCGCACAACTGTGGTTATGGCAATGGTTTTGTGTCAAGCGTGCCCCGCTAGCTGCGCGCCGCCAAGGCCACACTCTCACCCAACCTTCTAACCTTTGAATTGTCCAATCTAATGGTTTTTGACAATGGTTACAGCCTAACGCGCCCAGATCAATGGTTTTGTGTCAACCGTGCCCGGCTAGCCGCGCGCGGGCAACACCACACCTACATCCAACTATTCTAACTTTCGTTTTGTCCAATCCAATAGTTTTTAACAATGGTTACAGCCTAACGCGCCCAGATCAATGAGTTTTGACAATGGTTACAGCCTAACGCGTCCTGATGACTTTTTTTTTGATCAACAGTGATTTTGTATCTCACATGTTAGCAACGATGTGTGCGCCTCGGTGCGTGGTGTTAGTGTGAGCCTTGATAACAGTTAAACGAGATGCAAGCGCTGTCGAAAGATGACAGCCGTTTGTAAAATAGCAATAAATAAAAACACATATTTACGTATATGAGGTTCAGTGGTAACCAGGGTTCCTAATTTCAATACGTAATATCGCCCAGAAAATGAAACAAGGACACAAGGTATGTAAAAGTCACATTCATGACTGCTGCAAGTGTATAAGCCACGTTCCACTTACATTCAGAATTAATAACCTTCTCAACCTTATACGGCAGCGCAAGCCTAAACCCATGTAGGCTACCACGTGGATGAACTGGCGAGAAAGCATGGCCATGAGATCATCAGGCTGACCCATATCATTGCCACTTGGAATGTTACGAGTCATGATGTGCCTCAGTAGCAACGCAGCATTTCCCCACGTGCTAGCTTTGACAGCTGTCAGCACTCATTATTGGTAATACAGAGAATAGTAAGGCTTTACATACGAACACAAACCTAACTCCAGACCCCCTTGCTTGTACTACTAACAATAATTTTTGTCCAGATAGTCGCCTAACCAAGTAGCGACCAATGGTTTCGTCTCGCCATGGCTTTAGAAGAGTACAGTTCAGCTTTTCCATTAAATTGAACTAAGTTAAAAGTAATTTATGAACATTCATAACTCACCACTACATCTCTCATTTGAACTTGTGACATCAGCATGTAACGACGTACTGTTTGAAACTTCACACAGCTGACAAACGTGGCGGCAGTTCAAGCCGAAACATGAATATTAGCATGTCATCAGTGACGTCATCGACTGCACTAAAAATTCCCCTAGACAAGTTGTCTACATATCCCGATATAAACTTGAACGCAATATTGTTGCCTACGTTGTTCGTAACTTCTTCAACTGCCTATTGCATTTCCTAGCTTCTGCCAGGTCATTGTACTTCTTAGTGAGGTTATTCATGAGAATTTTGCACGAACGCAAGTTGATCTTTTGCAGTATGTCACTCAATGTCCTCTTACATTCACACGAGGCCTGTAAGTTGAGGCCTGGAAAGTCACATCCATCCAATTTCAAGCAACATATTTTGTGCAAAACTGAAAGCTGTTGAACATCATTGAGAAAAACATACGAAAACAACCCTAGGATCCTTTCCATCATGAACCACGCAAGGCCAGCTACTTGAACAGAACATTCAGTGGGAAGAGTCAATTTTCCTCTATCATACTCCTCCAGAAAGTCACTGGGGATGGAAATTTCAACTTCCCTGTCAGTCTGCACCCAAAATGAACATGTGGAACATTTCTTCAGAAACAATTCTTTTTTGACTGAATAACCAGATATATACACCAAGATAGGCAAAACATTGTCAGGAATTTCCAACATATCAAAATCGCATTCTAGAACACTGGAGTACTGCTCAATATTAACACATTTATTGAAGCTGTCTGAGCAAGGTAGGAGGGTTTTCAAAGGTATATGCTGATTTTGGGAGCAAAGTAACAATGTGTCCTTAAATCTTAATTTTCTTTCACTTTCAAGCAACTGCATATAACTTATGTAGTAGTTGGCACCACTGAGCTGACGGTAGGAACTAAATCTACCTTCTAAATTGTCACTCTGAAACTTACTCAACAGTATGTAGTCAACTTTATGATGCTGCAAAAGGTATGGGATTAGAAGAAGAAAACTGTCAATGGTGTTTATCAATGACTGAAAGGTTTGAGGGCTTAAACTCTCACATTTAGGGACACTTTGTCTCCAATTCTTCAACCACAATGACATTTTCTTCAAGAAATCCAGTTGTAATATACTGTCAGCCCTAATTGGTTCCCTGAAAACATTGTTGAATCTCTGACCTTCGAATGCACTCTTCACATTGACAATATGCCACCAGTTACAAATTATTGCCAAGAAAGCCGCAGTATGTTCACAATTTGCAAAGTTTGTGTCATTTGATGACATACATTTGAGAGCAGCTACATTTCTGTCATCAAAAACTTTAAGGGCCAGATTAACATTTTGCTTTTGGATAGTTGAAGGATATAATACCTTAAAGGAGAGTAAATGCCCATATTTTACTAAGGAGTCCTTTTCCTTCTTGTACAGCTGTTCCAGGTGCTTAAAATCTGCTGTAACAATTTTTTGAAAGTCATCGAAGACTGGATACTTCAAGCATCTTTCACCTTTAGCAATCCAGTTGTTGCGTACACACTTCAATATGTGTACCGTGTCAAAAATGATAAACAGCTTCCGTGTGCTATCAACAGGATGCACAATAGACGGCTGTAAAACACGATTCGGTGTCAGTAATTCGAAAGCCTTCCTATTTACAGCATTATTATCAGACACGAGTGACAAGACAGTAAACCCAATGTTCTCTATCTCACTAACAACATGCAATAACATGCTTTTCAGCTGATCAGCTGTTAAATTATGGACAGGTACAATGCTTACAACATCCTTATATTTGGAAACAACGCTGGATATCATGAAGACCTGAGCAGTCTTAGCAGCAGTTTCCTGATTATTCTTACTGACACCAAATATCGTATCACCTTTAAATGTCAACCGGGGTTCAATGTAAATCTCATCCAAGAGCACATTCACTAATAGTTCATGATCTTTCAAGTACTTCTTCTTTAGACTGAGATACTCGAATACTCCCATTAATGTCAAAAGTACTCAAATCAAACTTACCGAGCAACTTTTGTAGATTTGATGGATGAGGCAGATAAATATGACCACTCCGATGTAAATTTTTATATGCTGATGACGAGTGAACATATATGGAAGCTGCCAAGAGTAACGTGTCTCCACTGTACCTACGATTGTTTGCCGTAACATCTAAAAACTTAATTTGCTCTATTAAAAACTGTAATGGTGTACACTCATCACTCGAAAAACTTCTCTGTAGGATGTTAACAGCAGCATTCACTGCTGACACCTTTCTTCCATTTTCATCGCACACAGAATTTTCAACGAACTGAAGTAGTTCATCAAATGAATTTTTGTTCGTAATGCGAAGAAAGTTTTGTGGCACTTTATGTTTGGGAATCTGTAACCAATCGACAGCCAGCTCAATGCTGAGGTTATTTAAAATACACACAGAACCTGTAATTACGGGCACTGCATCACTTACATTCATCAAACACATCACCAACTTGCCTTCTGTCTTGACATATGTCCATTCCTGCTTAAATTTATTCCTGTTGGAGGAGAAGTGTTCAGATATATCTGATACACTGTGCACAGTTTTCTCTTCTTCGTAGTGTCTGAAGTCTTCCAGGCTTGCTTCTATGGCTTTATCCAGATTTTCTTTCTCTGCATCACACAGTCTTCTAGAAGAAGGCCCTGGAGTGGATAGATATCCTGGCAAATTCGGAAATATTGAAGGTACTGCATCAGGCTTCAACTTCGGATAACTCCTAGCAAATGTCTTTATTTCCCCATCAACTATAAATTGCTCTGTCCTGATAACAGAGCTATCAGGAAAATGTTTTATACAAACTATAGGCTTGCTCACTTGTGAGAAGTCAGTGGGAATTTTTCTAAGCCATATATTTCTTAATTTTTCGTCCTTTGGGAGAGAAAATGTAGAAACATTTTCATGCTGAGATCTGTAATTGCTCTTACAGCCAGCCACATTACAGCATCTCGGCATTTTGATTTCCTGTAAAGGGATACATTCATTAAATTTCTAACTTTAACTCAGGTAATTAACTTAGCATGCATTACAATATTCCTCAACATCCACAATATTAGGCTGACGTAAATTCGTACATAACCTACACCACACGTGCGTTTGATTAATCTGTAGCACTAATAAGAAATAAAGTATCGCAGGTGTTAACACTTACCCTGTAGGCTACTTGATTATTGCAGCTACATGATGCACCACAACACAAGTTGGATGCAAAGTTGGACGTTACACTTTATAAAACACTAACTATTCTCACACTGCTATTCACAAGTCACTACATCGCCTACGTCACAGACAAGATGGCTGTTCGCACTGGGGCCAGTATCTTTCGTCGGCCACGTGAGACAGATAAGTGACGTCAGAGGTGTTTGTATTCACGAGTCTGTCTGTGAACACGTAATTATGTCTGGTGAGACGGGACAGTTCAGCTGGTATGCCACGATCAGATAAGCAGGTATCTGACATAACAGGATACAGAGTATGTAGGTCAATGTCGCTAGTAGGCTGTTGACCTGACGTAGCCTGTAAGAATGAGGTATACATTGAAAGAGATGGGCTAATTGAAGTCCTGAGCTAAGATCTTTATGGAGATAAGAGATCGTCTATGCGCGCACGTAGTGTAGCGTGACACATATATTTAAAGGGTACATTGGTTTTGCATGCTGAGCACAGGAATAAATTCGTATTATAGAGATTTCTATGTTGATTTTTATTCAGTAGGTTTTTATGGTAATCTTTTACAGAGAACATTGTGATCATGTCAGTAAGCATTATCATCTTACGTGTGATGTGCGGTAAGTGAGTTACAAATAATCGTGTGTAAAGATGCACAACGCATCACAGTGGAATTCCGGAGAAGTGATATCTACAGAACGCTTCCAACTAGTGAATCTCTTGGAATTCACACTCAGTAATTCACTTAGGATGTGAAACCAGTCACAGATGTATGTGAAAACAAGTGCAAAGCGACATAATTATGTCTATAAAAGAAGAATTCCGTGTGTTGTGTACATAAGGGTGATATATATGTCTTTCATTTTCAGAATATAAATATGTATATTTATAACTAGCGGCTATACCGCGAACATAAGAAAAACACTCACATGCACCAGGTGCCAAAACATTGAAAGAACGCTGACATAAAACAAGTCGATGAAAGAATAATTTGTATATATAGGGTGATTTTTCATGTTGTCTGTTTTTTTTTTGAAGTGTTGTTTATATAATGTATGTGTTACTTGTTTTTGACGTATATGTAGTGAATCGTAAAGTTTTTACGTTGTAAAACCATACGATCCACTATGGCGAAATTGATATATTCAAATTGTTGATTATTATTATTATTACTCGGTTGACGTAATGTTAGGCAACGTCATAGTCACATATATAATCATTCACTTTTATCATTTTAATTAGTAAATTCACGTCAGGTTGATGCGGAGAGATATGGTTCTTTCGATGTATATTTTAATTTATTTTGTCATAATTTAAGTGGGGAGGTCCAGCTTACCAGGTCAAAAATTAGCATTTTTTTATTATATAGATTTTTAAGCCGAGTTTTAGGTTTACTTTGCAAAACGAATTTTTGGAATATCTGGCCTTGTTCCAGAGATATGCAACATATTGTGACCGGATGACATGTGCTGCCACGCCTTCTTCCTCGTACACTTTCGTTCTGCTTTCCTTATGCAAATGTATCACCCTCTAAACCACGCGCCGTTGATAATATCGATACGTACATTTACGAGACAAGTTTTTTGTTTTGTTTCCTAGGAGTACTATACATCTGTGTTATAGAATATCCATGGAAACAAGTTCCATCATGGAACAATTCTGTGTTATTCTTCCATGGTTCCATTGCAAATATTGTTTTGTAAACAACATCGGTGTGGCCTATCAGTTGTGTGATTCGGTGTGAAACGTGAGGTATACTGCAGTATGGGTGATCGAAAGGTACATTATAAAAGTAAGAAAAACGTGTTTCAAAGGGAATCAGCATAAGAAGTCTGGAAAACAAGCAGTGAGTGATGCTGATAATAATTCGATCCCTAACCTCAGTGCAGCAGGCAGGAAGCTTACTCCAAATGTTGGAGTTGAATTTGATGGTGATGGTGATATGGGTTGCTACATTTTTTATGTAAATATTATGTTTCGAGGGTTACAGAAATGTCTTAGGTGTGTGTGTGGTGAACCTGTGGTACTTAACCTAACCAATTTAGGAGGTTTGGGCTGTAAAGTGACAGTTAACTGTGAATCATGTTCTGAAGTAGGTACTTTTTACAACAGTGCAGTATTGGGGAAAACAAAGAATGTGCTATCTGTAAATAGGAGAGCAGTTTATGCCATGAGGTGTATTGGGCAAGGACTACAAGGCCTAAGCGTGTTTTGTGCTATAATGAACATGCCAACACCTGTGCAGAGAAGTACCTATATCCGTATTGTGGATCATATTCTTGATGCCACATCTAAAGTTTCAGAAGAATGTATGATGCAGGCTGCAAAAGAAGACTCTGAACTTAGCAATTCTTCTGAGGTATCAGTGTCTTGTGATGGAACTTGGCTGACTAGGAGCCACACTTCACACCATGGTGTAGCTGTTGCTATTAGAGCTAAAACTTGTCAAGTTGTGGACTTAGAAGTACTTTCATCAGTATGTATGGGATGTGAATACTGGAATTGGAAGGGAAATACTATAGAATATGCTGAATTCATGGAAATACACTCAGAAGTATGTGGAAAAAATCACTCAGGTACAGCTGGCAGCATGGAGGTGGAGGGAATGAAACGAATATTCAGTCGGTCAGAAGAGAGGCGGGGGATGAAATATGTCAACTACATTGGGGATGGTGACACAAAAAGCTACAGAGCAGTCAATGAAATGCAACCTTATGGGCCTCACATAATGGTCAATAAAATAGAGTGTGTTGGCCATGTTCAAAAACGCATGGGGACTCGGCTTAGAAATCTAAAGGCTAATTATAAAGGGAAAAAATTAGAAGATGGCAAACTGCTGTCAGGTAAAAAAAATAGGCTCACTGATGCTGTTATTAACACCTTGACAGTGTACTATGGCAATGCCATTAGAAGTAATAGCACTTCAGGTTCAGAAATGATAACAGCCATTAGGACTATCTGGCATCACAAAGCCTCAACTGATGGAACACCTATGCATGATTTCTGTCCCAAAGGAGTTGATTCTTGGTGTATTTACCAAAGGCAAGGAGAAAGAATATCATCACAAGAATAGCATACCTATGGCAATAATGAAAGGAATTAGACCCATTTTTAAAGATTTGTCTTCCAGTGATCTTTTGAAGCGGTGTGTGGGTAGTCACACACAGAATAGTAACGAATCTCTGAATGCCAAAATATGGAAAATATGCCCTAAAAGAGGATTCTGTGGCCAAAAAACTGTAATGATAGCAGCAAATGATGCAACCATCACATTCAATGTTGGGATGAACGGAAGAATGAAGGTTGCAAAAGAAATGGGACTGGACCCAGGAGCGTACTGCATTCTAGGACTGAATCAGTAGGATGTCAGAAGAATTCAGTCAGCTGAGAAGAGGGCACTTGAATCCACAAAAGAAGCCAGGAGATGCAGAAAGAGGCTCCAATTGCAGGAAGAAGGAAAGAAACATGATATTGAAGGAGTGACTTATGGACCAGGACAGTTTTGAATGGTGAGTGGTCCGAAAGTTGTATTATTTTTATGCCAACATTTTTAAAGCTGTTTTCATGAAAACTATAATTTTGAATACCGTTTTCACCATAATTCTGTTATTATTCCATGGATTATGATGATTTTTTCAGGGTTTCTTCCCATAAGGCTGAACTACAATATGTACCTCATTCAGGTCATTAGGATTTATATTTGTTTTTATACTGTATTTTTTCTTAAAAAAAGAACTATTTTCAGCTGCTCTGAACAAAAATCAAATAAAAGTACTTAATATACAGTTTGTGCTAGTGATTGAGATACATTTTGAAGGTGCAGATGTAATACACACCTTAAAAAAAGAAAAGTAGAAAATGTCTCATAAACTTGGGATATACACACATCAAAAAAAGTTTTGCATCACCTCGGTTCCAAGAGTTCCGGAACCGTTAAATACAAAGGGAATAGAGATCAACACAAACAACATTTCAGCTCGTTTTATTGCTCATGAGACCCACACATTGCATGTTGTACCATCATACAGCTAGACTTTCAGCATTTGTGGTCCAGATTGCAGTACACACCACTACCTCTAATACCCAGTAGCACGTCCTCTTGCATTGATGCATGCCTGTATTCGCCGTGGCATACTATCCACAAGTTCATCAAGACACTGTTGGTCCAAATTGTCCCACTCCTCAACGACAATTCGGCGTAAATCTCTCAGAGTGGTTGGTGGGTCAAGACGTCCATAAACAGCCCTTTTCAACATATCCCAGGCATGTTCGATAGGGTTCATGTCTGGCGAACATGCTGGCCACTGTAGTCGAGCGATGTCGTTATCTTGAAGGAACGCATTCACAAGATGTGCACGATGAGGTCGAGAATTGTCGTCCATGAAGACAAATGCCTCTCCAATATTCTGCCGATATGGTTGCACTATGGGTCGGAGGATGTCATTCAGGTATCGTAAAGCCGTTTCGGAGCCTTCCATGACCACCAGTGGCGTACGTCGGCCCCACATAATGCCACCCCAAAACATCAGGGAACCACCACCTTGCTGCACTCGCTGGACAGTGTGTCTAAGACGTTCAGCCTGACCAGGGTGCCTCCAAACACGTCTCCGACGATTGTCTGGTTGAAGGCATATGCGACATGCATCGGTGAAGAGAACGTGATGCCAATTCCGTGGGGTCCATTCAGCATGTTGTTGGGCCCATCTGTACCGCGCTGCATGGTGTCGGGGTTGCAAAGCTGGACCTCGCCATGGACGTCGGGAGTGAAGTTGCGCATCATGCAGCCTATTGCGCACAGTTTGAGTTGAAACACGACGTCCTGTGGCTGAACGAAACGCATTATTCAACATGGTGGCATTGCTGTCAGGGTTCCTCCGAGCGGCAATCCGTAAGTAGCGGTCATCCACTACAGTAGTAGCCCTTGGGCGGCCTGAGCGAGGCCTGTCATCGACAGTTCCTGTATCTCTGTACCTCCTCCATGTCCGAACAACATCGCTTTGGTTCACTCTGAGACGCCTGGAAACTTCCCTTGTTGAGAGCCCTTCTTGACACAAAGTAACAATGCGGACGCGATCGAACTGCGGTATTGACCTTCTAGGCATGGTAGAACTACAGACAACATGAGCAGCGTACCTTCGTCCTGGTGGAATGACTGGAACTGATCGGCTGTCGTACCCCCTCCGTCTAATAGGCCCTGCTCATGCATGGTTGTTTACATCTTTGAGCAGTTTTAGTGACATCTATGAACAGTCAAAGGGACTGTATCTTGGATACAATATACACAGTCAACGTCTATATGCCGGAGATCTGGGAACCGAGGTGATGCAAAACTTTTTTTGATGTGTGTATAAGGAAAACGATGATGTATGGTAAAAAAATTGGCAAAATTTTGAAAATTCTCTAAAAAATTCTTATGATAAGAATTTTGACACTTTAAAAGTTGCTCTTGGTTGCCACAAGCTTGCCATTAATGTGATATACATTATCATATGTCAACAATATTTGTAGCATGTTCAACAATCGAATGAATACTGACATTTTTTCCCTCTCTTAAGCTGGACCTCCCCCCTTAATATAAAGTTTATGTGTATTGAATATTACAACGTGTGGGTTTGGGACGAGCTATACGAAGTCATTTCATTTCAAGGAGGATGTCGACACATGTCGCAATCAGAGTAGGCTAAACTTAGCCAGGCACACAGCTGGGAACTTCTCGGAATTGAAGACAAGGGAGGACGCTCTTGAGATGGCGTTTCTCAGAAGCCAGGTCAAGGCAGGTCATATCCACTGTGACAATGAGAGCAAGCCTTCATCAGGGTTCTGGATATCGTTATTTGGTAACGAGACCGGCGATTCCTAGAATTTAACACCATGTGCAGTGTGCTGGAGTATCAAATCAGAACACGATGCTTATGTTTGACGGAAGAAAGAAGTTGGTTATTTTGAAAACGAGGATAATATTGGACGACGATCAGAGAGAGCAATCGGTGAGAAGAAGGAATGAAGAAGTTGATAAAAGACATTACTCGGAGGTACTCGAGGTCCATTTTGCTTTTCTTCCTTGAAGACTACAGAAGAGCACGTCGTGACTACTGTGGAAGTGGTCAATATGTCATAAACCATACTGACTATGGCCATGGACTTTGTCCTTTTAGTCAGCTTTTACAAGCAGTTAAAGTTGGAAATATGTTAAGACATGTATCGTCTATACATATAAATGTCGATAGTTGTGTAGGATGCTATCTTCATAAATGTGATTATCGAAGTCAGTACTTCGTCACAAACAACTTAGAAATTCTTACGTACCAGGGTACTACAACGCATACAGAAGGAAGGATGACGACGATCTTCAACAACCTACAAATTTGCTCTGGCACGAGCAAACCCAATAACGTGATGGCAACATTGGTGAGCGAACTGGCAAAATTACATACGTCTCTGTCTTTGGAATAAATCTTTTCTTTGGGCACATTAACTTTAAATTCATATAGCGTTTGCAATAACTTATGACTGCGTATTCGTTTGTTCTAGGCCACCACGTTAAATGTAAATTCAGTCAATGATTTAATATCATGTCTTGCATAGTTGTTTTATATAATTAAATTCTTTCCTTAATTTCATGCTTCGTGTTTCCTCTTTAGTAGTTAGAAATACCTATAAGACGAACCTTTCCTCTCATTATAAATATCACTCTGGTTGGAAATTTAATTTCCCCACGGGCTGAGATTAAGAAGAGTCTTCATAGCCGATGTCTAGTGGTAAGTGCAAAGGTTATTTATTTCGGTGTTCATATGGCATTGAACCCGATGGCGCCCATCAAATCTTTAGAAATCAATTATTTAATTTAAATGGTAAAGTGTTATTGTGGTTTGTCGACATCCCTTCAGGTAAATGGTTACATTTGTCAGTACAACGTGTGGCTTTGTTGTTGTTAATATGGTTTGTATATCGGCATTACATACATATTACATTTGTACGCCCAACTGGGACTGCCATTACAAACTTATTACAATACGTTTAAAAAAATCTGTTACAGTAGAGTCTCGCAAACTCGGCACTCGGTAACCCGGCACTACGGATTTCTCGGCCACCCTGATAGGAGAGAAAAAATCATGATTTTTGTTTGTTTTTGTGTTTCCGCACAGAGCGTTATTTGGTTTTCTTTCGTCTTCTCCATCAATGGAATTATCGACAGTTAAATACGACGCGCGAAACAAGTAGACCTACAGTACATAATAATAAGAAGAGTAACAACGACCTGATAAATACAGTACTGTACAGTACTCTACAGTACTGTGCACAAACTGTTGGCAGTAAGAAGTAAACAAACGGTTCTCGCCCAGAGCGTTGTATTTATTTGATTGCGCATTCTCCGCAATTCTGTTTCTTCGCCGTCTTCATGACGAGGCTTCAAGAAACAGGTTTCAAAGCGAAAAGCAAAAGAACATTACTTACTATTTTGCAAAAATTAAATGGTAATTTTCATTCAGTGAAAAAACTATTTGCCTACGGGAATTGTTTTGTACATATACTGTACAGCGTACATATTATAAAAATAATTTGTAGGCCTAGTTTTTCTAAGTTTTCTTTTATAATTTACAGTAATTGTTTTCCTTGATTTTTATGCAGTACAGTAGTACAGCACTGAACTAAACTATATATTCAAGTACTGTAATGTAGTGGCTAAATCATTTTAAAACTTGTGTTTCTGTTAAAAACAAATAAATGTACTGCATTGATTACATTTAAATCAAAACAATGAGCTTATTTCGTCTTTTTAACACATTTCCCGATAACCCGGCATTTTCGCAAACTCGGCCACCCCTCGGTCCACTGTTACAAATCAATTCTTCAACTCATGTCTTCAATTCAAGAACAATCACTTTATTTGTACCCAAAGAGCATCACTATCCAGCCATTACATTCAGTTACTCAAAACGTGTTCCATCTTGCTCATCAACGCTCCAAGGGTGCCAACTTACTAAAATCAAATTTAATTACAGAAATACATTCACAAATTACAGAAACACATTCACAACATTCTCCCACTTTGAAACGGTAGGTTTCAACTAAAAGCACAAAGATAATGCAAAACATAGGAATAAACAAATATTTACAAATTCAGTTTGGTTGGCCTTTTAACAACCCTGCCCCTTCTTGTCAGAGCAACAGCTTCACTCTCAACTACTTGAGGGGGGTTACTAGAGTCACAATCAGGCACCAAGTCAACAGCATTGGGACCACACAAAGAACCATCACTATTTTCATAAGGGTTGTTAAAAGGCCAACCAAACTGAATTTGTAAATATTTGTTTATTCCTATGTTTTGTATTATCTTTGTGCTTTTAGTTGAAACCTACCGTTTCAAGGTGGGAGAATGTTGTGAATGTGTTTCTGTCTGTTTCTCAATTCCAATAACTTCTAAGTCCCATAAAGGATGGTGTAAATTGAGCAAAGAGGTCACTAAGTTTGTCATACTGCTTACCTCTTGCCTCTCTGCGGTACCCAGGAGACCCATCCAAGCTTCGTCTCAAATGCTAACAGCTTAGAGTCAATACATTTCACACCTGTAACAAGTTCGCCCATAACATCAGCTCCTAACAACACATCAATAGGTCGGTTAACTCCATCATCTGTCAATTAAATACCATGTGCAGCCACCTTCCGTAACAAATGCGAATCATTCACAGGTGGTATCAAACCACAAATCTTCTTCTCCCTAACTGCCTTAAGAACAAAACTGTTATCACCCTGTAAGCTAGTTAGTTCAATTTCATGAATTGGATGTGATATTTCAGATGACACACTCCCACCAAACAGCATATGACAAATATTTTCACGACCACATTCGATCAAACCCAATTTTTCACAGATAGCTTCCGAAATATAACTGCGGTGTGAAGCAGTATCAAGTAATATTCGAACAGTGACACCAAGCAATTGTGCTACTAATGTTTTTAAAATGACAGTTCCACTAGGCCTTGCAAATAACGATGCTGTTCTGCTGGGTTCACCAACACACATGATATCATTGTGCCTCCCTTTACATTTACCACAATCTATTCTTTTCCTACACTGCTGTCTCGAGTGACCTCCCTGCAAGCATGCAAAACAAGCTCGTTTTTCTTTTACAATTTTACGACGGTCCTCAACCGACATTTCTTTAGAACACTTGTAAGAGGGATGGTTTTCATTACAAAACAAACAGATTAGGGTTACTTTGTGTGGTCGTCCTGTTTGCTGATAACTTACCCGATTCTGCCTGACAGTAGGAGTGAAAGAAACGAGAGCTGCTGCTGTTGGCTCTGTTCTGGGCGCAGTGAATTTATTAACTTCATTCACCTTAGCATGATTACGCAGTCTTTGTTCACCCTCGGCTTCTTTGCCCAGAAAACACAAAAGTTTATCAATTTTATTACCACCATCATCGTCCTCATCTGCTGCTCTTCTTTCCCATATTTTCAAAACGTCAATGGGGAGACATTCTTCAATGAGTGGAACTAAGATTGCTGCCCTATTAGAATTCATGCCTAATGTTTCGAGGGATCTCAACTTGGTACTTACATTATCATACAGGTCAGTCACAGATAAATCTGAGCGAACCAATTGCAACAAATCTTTATACATACAATTTATAACCATCTCATCTTTACCAAAACGATTCTTTAAATGTTCCAAGACTTTAACATAATTCTCACTTGTGTGTGGATAACTGTCAACTAACTTCTTAGCCTGTCCCTTCACTGACATTTTTAAGTAACTAAACTTATCAACATTCGTAATGTTAGAATCCTCATGAATCCTTTGAAATTGTGTCCAAAAATTTATCCATTTACCTGGACCCAAGTCGAATACCTCAAGCGTGATTTTCGGTAGCCTTAACCTCTCTGACGACATGGATGACGACGCCGAAGCCACCTTGCTCTGTACACTGAAATTATCTCCCTCATCAACACAACTGGCAACACTAGGTTTTAATCCTTCCACTTTATCCTCGGCTTCAAGACGTGCTTGCAGAAGGTCTTCTTGAACGGTAACACAGTGCATTGTTTCTTCGCTACAGGCATCCTAGTTTCCGTCAACATTCAACAACTCGTTCAAGATGCTTTCGTCCAATTCTTTTAAGGTATCTGCAATTGTTCGGAGAGTATTTATTTTCACACGTAATTTTTGGAAATCGGCTTCAACTCCGACCGCTCCAATAGCTTTCGTCGCACTTGCCCGATACGCACTTCTCTTCTTTTTCAACTTCTCAATCGTGGCCATTGCGAGGTAACAAATTCAAAACAAAACAAAACAGGGAAATTGTTTACCAAACCAACTTTTTCAATCCAGTCCTGTCAATGGTCGCCAAAATATTACAAATCAATTCTTCAACTCATGTCTTCAATTCAAGAACAATCACTTTATTTGTACCCAAAGAGCATCACTATCGAGCCATTACATTCAGTTACTCAAAACCTGTTCCATCTTGCTCATCAACGCTCCAAGGGTGCCAACTTACTAAAAGCAAATTTAATTACAGAAATACATTCACAAATTACAGAAACACATTCACAACAGTCCACATTAGGCCGAGTTTGCGAGACTCTACTGTATAAACAAAATAAATCTGTATACAATGTATATTTTACGTTCTGCACTGATTTCTTTCCATTTCGTAATAATTTTCAATACGATTCCAGTTATTTCGACGAAGTGATAGTTATAGGTTATGTTTCACGTCGTCCAACGATTTCTACTTGTATACGGTACCACTGCATTTGAATATGATTCAGATGTTATTGGATAGGTCATTATTAATCAAGAGTTGCTAAAAGGCGTATCATTAATTACAAGTTTCCATTGATTGCAATGTTTGGGTCTTGGGGAGGTTGGAGGGGTTGGTTGGTTAGGTTAATTCGAAAATCCATAATTTTTCTCTTCTAATCATTTAGAATTGACGAGGTGTTACTGTAGATATTTCTCTTTAAACACGTACCGCTAAATGTAAATAATACATCCAAAGAAAAAGGTATTGACTAGGCAGAATATCAGTTAAAATTTTCCTCAGATAAAGACTTTTTCAGTAAACCAATGTTTAAAACAAGCCACTTCTGAATGGTAATAGTCAGATTTCTTAGACTTCAATTCTTCAAAAATGCATTTACTCTCAGGAATAAAGCCAGAACCTGCTGTTCCCTCCTGACATTTGGCAATGCTCAACTAACTGCCCACTTATAAAAGAAACAAAGTTGTTTGTGTCAATTGTCTGGCGACTACTTCATATTTCTGTGTTTGCCACAGTGCAGCCTGTGGGTGTCTGCCTTCAAATGAATCCCTCACTGTATTGACCCACTCTGTCCTGGTACTGGCACGTTTCCTTCCCTCCTTGTGGTAGGGGTAGATAGGATGGTACTCTTCCGTTGTGATGTGTCGTCTTGCTCTCTGTTGTGTGTTGCGTAATAGTAAGGTCCGGAGTATCATCCTGGTTATTTCGGCATGACCTGGCTGGTCCCATGTCCTGGAGTTGAAAGCATTCACTGACTGGGTATCACAGGATGACTGCATGTGAGCTAGTGAAGCTGTGGTTTGGGAATCATACCTTATGTGGTTCAATTTCATCTTGGCTTGTTTTCTTTGAAACGAGGATTATGATACGCTTTTTCACATCGAAGATTCTCAGGCTTTCCATGGCTTGAGATTTGGAACGTTCTTCATTAGACAAAGGAAAATGTCTTACACTTTCCTTATGGTGGAATCTGATGGTCATGTGGGGTAGAGGTTGCTCTGTTACAGTGGTTAATGTACCCCCCATTCCTAACCCCAAGGTTACTCTGCTACGAAGTTGAGGCAGGAGCAAGGAAATGCCAGGACTAGCCTGTTGGATGGAAGATAGACCCTTACCCAAGGTCGTGACTAGGAATATGATCTAGGGTTTTATGACAAGGTTATTCTCTTTCAGAAATGTATTGCCTACCAAACTACAGTACATAATGTTTACAAGGACAGAATGGTGCCAGAACATAATGAGTCATAGTTAATATAGGTTCATGAAACAATACACAGCTAATGTTAGCAAAACACCTAAATTAATAATAATACATTCGATCCCCTTCCAATGCGCCAAGACGAAATCCAGAAATTATGACAAGCTATCGTCACTGCTGAATCCTAACATATTACCCCTAATAAGACACTGAAATCAAACTGCTGGCAGATAAACAAAATAACCCCAGTAAATAATGAAACGTTCAACTCCCCCTACAATCTTCAACACGAGGTGAAGTAGTCGCAAGAAATTTAACAGCACTACCGGTGTAAAATCCAACTAAAACAGGTGGTCCCTTTACGAGAAGACCATATAAAACAATTCCAACAGGATGGTTCCACAACCCTGAACGAAGAAGTTATGTCCCTGAGCAGAAGTATACAACTACAAGTGACACTAAATCCACACACAAATTTTAAAAAAACAACAGCACTAAAATGAAGACGTGCTACACTAAAGGAAACTTCACCCAAAATAGAGATACATATATTAAAATAGCAACCCGACCCGGCTTCCCCCGGGAACAGTTATGAATGCATTACGTGATAAGCCCTTTTTTTTTCAATGTCAATGAACAACGACCAATATCCGTTTTACGTCTCGGCATGATGGGATAAAATCACTGACTGGCCTATTAATGATATTATCATGGAGATGCTCGTGCAACAAATTCTTGTCAGATGTAATTTAAGAATGGCGAGGTGCATGAAACACAAAAATCTCCCTTCCGTCCAATCTTAACTTGACTGTGAATTCTGCGGAACGAAAAGTACCCAGGCGAAATGAAGAAAAGCCGAGTTGCACTTCCAGGGACACTCCAAACACAACCACTCTTCTCTAAAGTTTTAAACTCAAAACGACTCGACAGTTTGCTGCTGGCTGTATCTGGGGCAATAGGCTCGTCCGCTAGCTAAGCTGTAACTGGGGTGATAGACTCGCCCCTAGCTAGCTCGCAAACTGTCGCGTCAGTAACTGAGTGGAGATTGTTGGAAGAAATGAAAACGTAAAAACACTTATAGTAGGCGATGTATTGAAGATAGAGATATGCTCTCCCGGGCTTTTTTGTAGCACTTTTCACGCTGAACAATTCTTACACTCATAGTATACAGATATTGTTAACGGTTTGCCCAGCGTAAGCTTAGATAGCGCACGAACGCCAGTTTGTTTCGACCTTTTCACTGAAATCGTTAGTGCTTGACTTCCTTTGGTCATAAATAAATTATTTTCTACAGAAACCTTCCACGAGATATCCTTTACAGAATGGTGAAACCCGCATCAAAATCCATTCAGTGGTTCTCGAGATTACCCGTGACATCCAAGAATCGGGGACTTAGTTTTATACTAAGTAGAGATTATACGCCAATCAGTATAATTTAATATAATAAATCCCCCTTCCGTCCAATCTTAACTTGACTGTGTTTCACAGGCGAAATGAAGAAAACCCCAGTTGCACTTCCAGGGAAACTTCAAACACCACCGCCCTTCTCAGAAGACTTAACTCAACACGACTGAACGGTTTGCTGCTGGCTGTATCTGGGGCAATAGGTTCACCCGCTAGGTAGGCTGTAACAGGGATGATAGATCCGTCCTTAGCTAGCTCGTTAACTGTCGCCTCAGTAGTTGAATGGACATGGAAGAAATTAATACGTAAAAACACTTATAGTGGGCGTTGTATTGAAGATAGACATATGCTCTCGCGGACTTTTTTGTTGAACTTTTCATGCTGAACAATTCTTACACTCATAATATTTAGATATTTTTAACGGTTTGCCCAGCGTAAGCTTACAAAGCGCTCGGACGCCAGTTTTATCATTTCAAATGATCTTGTCGACTTCGTCGTTATGCTTTGGGTCTAACGTTACGCGGGACGGTGACGGTTGCGTTAAGGAGACTGTGACGTCATGCAGCCGCGCGGGAAGCCTAAGTTAATGGTTAAAGGACGGCGAGTGCGTGACGTGATGCAGCCACGCGGGAAGCCTAAGTTATTGGTTAATTGAGTCTGTTGAAGGAATCCTGGGGCGTCGAGCGACCTGGGGCTTCGAGCGAAGCGAAAAGAATACAGGGTGACTCCCAAAGAGGTGTACAAGATGCCAGATAAGAATACAGGGTGACTCCTAAAGAGATATACAAGACGCCAGATAGGAATACAAGGTAATTCTTAAAGAGATGTACAAGATGGCAGAGAAGAATACAGGGTGTCTCCTAAAGAGGTGCACAAGATGCCAGACAAGAATACAGGGTGACTCCTAAAGAGGTGTACAAGATGTCACACAAGATTACAGGGTGACTTCTAAAGAGATATACAAGATGACAGATAAGAATACAAGGTGCCTCCTAAAGAGGTGTGCAGGATGTCAGAGCAAAATACAGTACAAGATGCCAGATAAGAGTACAGGGTGACTCCTAAAGAGACATACAAGATGCCAGATAAGAGTACAAAGTGACCTTTAAAGAGGTGTATAAGATGGCAGAGAAGAATAAAGGGTGACTCCTAAAGAGGTGCACAAGATGTCAGACAAGAATACAGGGTGACTCCTAAAGAGGTGTACAAGATGTCTCACAAGAATACAAGGTGACTTCTAAAGAGATATACAAGATGCCAGATAAGAATACAGGGTGCCTCCTAAAGAGGTGTGCAGGATGTCAGAGAAAAATACAGAGTGACACTTAACGAGGTGTACAGTATGTTAGATTCAATCAAATACAGGGTGGCCCTTAAAGAGGTTTGCAAGATATCAGATTCAAATAATGGGTGACCCTTAAAGAGTTGTAAAAGATGTCAGACTCAAATACAGGGTGACCCTTAAAGAGGTGCCCGCGCGGAAAGCCTAAGTTCATGGGTAATGGGGTCTGTTGAAAGAGTCCTAGGCCTGAGCCTTTCTAACATGTGTAGAATTTGTAGCATGCGTCATTTGAAATGATATAACGTCCAGTATTTCAGACTGACTGTAATTTTCTTTTTACTTTTCCACTGAAATCGTTACTGCTTGGCTTCCTTTGATCATAAATGAATTATTTTCAACAGAAATAATCCTCGAGATATCCTTTACAGAATGGTGAAAACCGCATAAAAATCCATCCAGTGGTTCTCGAGTTTACCCATAACATCCGAGAATCGGGGACTTTGTCTTATACTAAGTAGAGATTCAGTAAAACAACCCATTGTCCAAAAATAAGAAAATAAAAAGAAATGGGACCTAATTCGCCCTATCAGATCGGAGTCCTGTGACAGACTAACTTTCACGAGGGTGGCCGCCCATGCCAGAGGCCACAAGCCTAAGTGAAAACTCAAACCCCCACCCTCTGTTCTTACATGAGGAGAGAAACACTTAAAACTTGGCGAAAGTAAATATCAAAATTATGACTTTATAAAACATTCATTATCTGTTTGTAAACGGTGCGTTCCTGAGCTGAGCACGTGATCGCAATATTGGAGATTTCGAATATGTAAGCGCCATACTCCCTCCCTTAAAACAAAGACCATGCGGCCTCATTTCCAAACACAATTCATAAATAGTAAAACAAAAAACAGATCGAAATGGACTACACTACCTCAATTACAAATACCACTAGAATAACAACATTACTACATCGTCAGGCCAAAGAAAGATAATAAGAACTACTGACAAGGAACAACATGCCGAACTACCAATACAAAACAAACAGGAATACGAACCCGTCAACTTTCACAACCCACAATTAAACATACTATATTACTTAACTCAGGTAAATATTAACGGTGATCGAGTCTCCTAAATACAGAAATAAGGAATTTCTAGAGATACGGGAAAATCGCAACTGCGATAAATGCAAATTTCACTCTTTTCTCGATACTTCATCTTTTTGTTGACTATTATGACAATATATACACAAAATTTGCAAAACTGAATATGCAACAAAGTGCGATAACTTTGGGTTCATGCGAATTTTCCCCATAAATGCGACAAAAGCAAAAAATTGGCCAATTTAACAAAAAATATTCGACATGTTTCCTTGTTACTAAATTTTCGCACCGGACTTTGAAATGTGCAAGTTCCTAGCGATGAAAATATTGATCTAATAATAATCATCGATATTTTTTCCTGCAATTTCAAATTTAACAAGTAGTTCCGTGAAAAACTAAAGCTTATTTTCATATATCCTACTTATATTAATTGCCTCTATCAACATACAAAATTTCAGTTTGATTGCTGTAATAGATTCGTAGATATTGACAACCGTCTAATATTTCTGATGGGCGCCATGTTGGAATTTTATGCATGTAGGTCTTAGAGTTATGTACTATTACATGAACATTATTGTGTACGTGTAGTGTTCTAACTTCAATTGCATGTTTAGGACACAAGAAGTAAATACGAGTTTTTAAAATTTTGCACAGCTGCCATCTTGTGGCTATGAAAACAATTGAAACAAATTAGATGCCAGTGGATTAACATTTGTATAAGCATTTACCGTACCAAGTTTCACTGGACTCGGATGAATAAATCGTGAGAGACGTCCATTTAAATATTTATACTTCGCGTCGCCACCATTTTGGATTTGTGCTCACCAGGTTATTGCAAGTCTTATAGGTGAACTTATGCTTATAGCCTCTATGAACATTAAAAAATTCAGTTTGATTGCTATAAAAGATTCGTAGATATTGAGAACCGTCTAAATATTTTGGATGGTCGCGACGTTGGATTGTTATATGTATAGGCCATACAGTTATGTACCATTAAAGGAAAATTATTGCATAGGTTCATTATTCAAACTTTCACTTCGATCGCATGATTACGACACAAGAAATTAAAACTTAATTTTAAAATTTCGCACAGCCGCCATCTAGAGGTTATGTAAACAATTGAACTAAATTAGATGCCAGTGCATTACAATATGTATAAACATTTACTGTACCATATTTCACTGCGCGCAGATGGTTAAATCGCGAGAAAAGACCATTAGAATGTTTCACATTCGCTTGGCCGCCATGTTTGTTTTGTACTTTACAGGTTTTTGAAAGTTACATAGACAAACTTGTAGAAGTGCCCTTTATCACCGTACAAAATGTCAGGGTGATATCAGTAAAAGTTTCGGAGTTATAGAATGCCGGTGAAATATTTCGCACAGCCACCATTTTGAGGTTATGTAAACAATTGAACTATATAAGCAGCCAGTGCATTACAATGTGTATAAACATTTACTGTACCAAGTTGCATTGCGTTTGGATCGTTATATCGCGAGAAAGTCTATTTAAAAGTAATAAAATTTGGGGGGCACGGTCGGGGTTGGCCAAAATGGTGCTAAGACCTTACCGAGTTTGATTGAAATCGCTCCAGCCGTTTAGAAGTTATAAGAGGGGGACGCACACACACACACACAAAAGGTGACCTCATAAGCCTTTTTTTTTATATAAAATGAAAATAGACTAAAAACGAGGTGTGAAATACACGCGGTGGCGAGTTTTAAGCGAGCAAATTGGTTATTTATTTAATTATTCGTTGTATGCTATTTACCCTAAGTTAAGTAAATGTACGATTTGCAATCATTTAACACCCACATACTGTATACAGTCCCGAGTATGTTTGAATTAGTTTCCATGCGTATTAATTTTGAACCTAATCATTTTTTATCATAACTTGTGACTAACGATTAAATGCTACTAAATGTCAATTTTTAACATTCAAAATGCTACAAAATTCTATTTTTCAAAATTAAAGTGCTACAAAAAAATTCAAAATGCCATTTTCTCTTATCTTTAGGAATTGCGACCGCGTGCTTAGCGAAACAGGCTAACTACTCCCCACCCATTTCAACCTCAATAATTAAAGTTCGCGTTAGACCAAATTAGTGTTATTTTGACACGAATATTAAAGCTCTGAACCTCAAGCGGTTATGAATTAAGCCCACAAATTGTTCTTAAGATATAGAAGGGAGGCCCGGTGAAGCACCATTCACATACATCTGGATACTTCGGTGGCTAAATGGCAAGTCCTGGCTTCGCTGACACTGATCACTGCAAGACACTGCAAAGCGCTTGGAGACATTAACAGTAATGCCACCCCAATCATAGGCGGGAGATTCAAACGTGAAGGCTCCTTGCCTAATGTTCATTTTGACGGGGTTGCTCCCCATGCGCCGTTCACTTCAGGAGTCATGATTTCAAACTGTTGCAACTAAAAGACGAAATAGTGATACTCACGCAGAACTGAAATTTTCCATTTTCCGTTTATTGACACGTGGGATTTGAAGTGAAGCAATTCGCACAGATTGCGTGCCATGAATTAGATGAAGTGAACTTCCAGGGTGTTCTGGACGCTTATGATTTGAAAGGGCGGACACATCTAGCACTGGTGTCGAATTGGATGGACGGAATGTGGGTGGGGAACGCCGGGGGTGGTCGTGTGTAGAAACAATAAAATTGCCCTGCACCCCATTTTACAAGTGACGAGCGCTCAGCCAGATATGCATTTACGAAGACGGCCTGAGGATGCAGAATGTTTATCGTGTCCAATTAGACACCCAAATAATGTTTCAGCATTTCCACAAGAAATCTCCACTCCCCAAATCCAGTACGTGGCACAGCTTTGAGCTCTCGTACATCCCTGTTGTTTTCCGGGCGGCAAGGGTTCGATCCAGGGCAAGTTCACCTTTGTTTCAGAAGACAAGGATTCGATCCGGGGAAGGAAGGACAGTTGCTGGATTGTTGTAACCTCTGTTAAAATCCCCCCTAAGCATCACCATGAGACGAGGAGATGAGGATGCTTCCAACTCGCGGACCAGTGCTCCCCCACAGACATCCAGATAAGGACCATGGAACAGGCAGATTGATGGTGATTCAGCAGTGTGTCCCAGATGAGAACTATGGATACAGGCAGACAGGCAGATGGTGATCCCCAGGCGCCCTCCAGTGGTTACCCAGAGTCACGCCCACAAGATGTTGATTCGCCAAAGCGCCACAGGTCACTGAAAGCATGGCACAATTTTTCCACTGAACCCAGGACTTAACTGAAACAATGAACCACACACGGAACCCGGACCAGAGAAGAAAACGTTTACAACCACCTCATGTACCCTTCTGAAGATCCGAAGGAGCGGTCCCTATATCGGGCCAGGTTCACACTTCACCAAAGGGTTCATGAACACCAACGGCTTACTTAAAAGTCCAATAGTCAGACCAGTAATTACTCACGTGCACTCAAATACTAGGACCCCATAATCAATTTACGCCCCCCTCCTCCACATTCTAACCATACGAGAAGGTCACCTTTACACAACAAAAGTGTATGCCCATTCGATTTATGTCATGCCTGCACCCGCTCACCCTTTCAATTCACTCCACAGGTTACTCTCCCCAAGGTTTGAGACAGAATAAGGAGCCTGGACTAGCCAGTTGGTGGACGGAGTCCCTACCCAGAGGCCGTGATGGGATTTTGGTTACCTAGGGTTCGTCAGCTATAGTAATTAAAGATTTAACCTTTTTGCTATAAATATATTAAAAAGAGAAAAATACAAATTACAAGATTCATTTCTTAAAACTATGTTCATATTTACAATTAAATTAATTTTGAAAATAGCAGCAAAATGGAATCAAGCATATTGGTAATCATGCATCATAGTAACAGGGGCCGGTATCGAATCAGGAGAGTTAAAATACATTTTTTTAATTTGTTGACATAATGGCACAAACCAGCCGAGGTAGCTACTCACGTTGTAACGTGTTTTTCGAGGGTATTTTACGCCACTGACATAAGTCAGTAGGAAGCCATTCAATGTTTATTTACGCGGCAACTTGTTAAGCCAAGATATGTTTCATGTAACTTATTATTATTATTAAGGTATTTTGGAGCGTTTTTTATAAGGTTATAAGTATACAGATAGATTTTCGATGTTCTAGAAAACACTATCAAGCGAATAATTACGAACAACATTATCGCGGAAAATTATATGATTACGGAATTTTACGGATTTTAGTCAGTTAGGGTGTATTGTGAGAGAGATGAGTCATTGGGAATTCAGCTACAGGTATATTCTTGTCGAGAAGCGTGACGAAAGCCGTGGGGCACTTCCAGCTGGCTGTATCAAGAAAAGGCGAAATGGCCTGGACCGGAAATCGACATCGTCGCGCCGAGTATATTGACCCTTATGTCGGGAGTATCGCGTGGTGTCTCAGCCAATCAGAGGAGACCGGGCGACTTGGAGACGGCTCCGGAGAGGGGGTTCGGCGAGTGCATATATTGTTTGCGCGCCGAGAAGGGAGGACGATTATCATTGTAAACCTTGACCGATGTGATTGCTCGTTTGGTTGGTGCCGGTGTGATCGGACCATAACTTTATCATTTCTACAACAATCTCCACTACTGACGAAGGAGATGGCGACGTCCAGAAGGCTGTTGGAAGCTCTCTTAAAGAACGTCAAGTACGAGGGAAACGCTATGGCAATTTCCAATGGTAAGCGAGAATGACTCAGAACTACATAATCTCTCGCTTCATTGTTTCATATTCAGAATTTCAGTAACTTCTTAGCTTGGGAATAATAGTAAAATCAGTAATTCATCCAACTCCGTTTTCACGTAATTCTCTAGTGGTAATATTCAAATCGTTACGCTCCAATTTAAATTTATTATTATTATTATTAAAATTGCCACTACTTGTTTTTATATAATAAATTCATTTCTTATACTATGCAATCTTTGCTTTCAGTAGGTAGCATTAAATATAGACCCAATTCCTTCTCCTGATACAATTGTTAGTTGGGTTAATGATCAAATCATACCACGATCTGAGTGTGAAGATTCTTAAAGGTGTTCTGCCTGAGCTAGGTGTTGTTAAATATAAATTTAGATTTCAACATAGCGTTGAGGTCTTGGCGCCCATCAATACAACGTATCTTAGTCAGAGTAAACATTACATTTATCACCTCAAACGTGGGACTTGTTGTGGTTTATCCACACTCTCCCCAGGAAAACAGTTACACTTGTCACCCAACAGTGGGAAAACTAGTCAAAACGTTACACTTGCCGCCAAACTGTGGAGCTTCTTATATATGTATTTTAAAGTGCAAGGCAGGGCTGATGAAACCGTTACACTTGTCGCTACCAACGTGAGGCCGAAAACCTAATAACATTTGTGGAAGGAGAAGGGTATATATTTCTGTGCCTGTATTTTTTTTTTTCATTTATCGGTGTGTATCAGCATGGGTAGTGTTGAGGAAGAGATGAAGTTGCGTAGTGGTCACCAGTTGGAAAGTGAAGATACGAGCAGTATGGCTAGTCTTGAAAATGAAAGCAGTACAGGGATGTCGGAGGTAAATCCCGATACTGAGGGGGGTAATCAAAACAGTCAAGCAGGGTTAGAGAGTTTGCTTCTTCAGTTTATGCAACAAAATAAAATTAGCACAGTTGCTTTAAACGCTAGACTTGAACAAAATAGTAGGGAAAATAAAGAGAGTAATAAGGAATTGAGCGATAGTTTAAATGCTAAATTTGAACAAAATAATGCTAAACTCGATCAAAATAATGCTAAACTTGACCAAAATAGTAGGGAAAATAAAGAGAGTACTGAAACTTTAAATGCTGAACTTGAACAAAACAGTAGGGAAATTAGTGATAAATTCGAGCTGATTAGAGGTGAGATCAGAGGGGTGATGGAAGAGAAGGCTAAAGAGATTATTGCAGATGTAGACAGAAAATTAGGAAAAGTACAGGAGGAGTTAGAAATTAGAATCAGTACACAGGCTGAAAATTTAAAAGAACTAGTGCAACTTGAAACACAGCAGGTCAAAAAGCAATTGGGGGGAGAAATTGACAAAATTCAGGAAGCAACTAAAGAGGTTAAAGAACAGCTGGGGGGAAGAATTGATAAAGTTCATGCAGAAATAATCACTGAAGTTAATGATTTAAGGGAGAGGAATAAGGAAAGCATTAATGAGATTAATGAGAAACAATCTAAGTTAAGTGGTAAAGTTGAAGCATCGGAAGGGAGCATTAGGTTAACTGTAACTAATATTGAAAGAAAAGCTGAGGAGAAAATTGCTGAATTAGAACAGAAGTTGAAAGCTAGAATTAGGCAGGAAAATAGTCAGAGTAGGCCAGTTTATGTGAATAGCACACACAGGGAAATAGAACTAGGCAAATTCAGTAATCGGCAGGGTTGTCCAATGGAGTTCATGAATGCAATAGAAAATAAATTCAGGGAGAGGTTGGAAGATGGTAGTATTGAGTAGTGCCAGGTAATTGAGATTTTAGAGCAAGCGTTTGTAGGGGAGACAAGAAACTGGTTTGCTGTCTACAGAGACAATTTCGAGAACATTTCAGATTTTAAAGTTAAATTTTGTGAAAATTTTTGGAATGAGGTAATTTAGTCTCAGCATCGTGAGGGAATTGTGTGTGGGAAATATAACCCGGGAGGAAACTACACTATGACCGAGTACTTTTTAGGACAGGTATTGACGTGTAAATATCTGGATGGTTTGAAGGAGGAAAGTGATGTAGTCAGGCTATTACTAAGACATTTTCCATATAGAATCAAAGAAGCTACCTGTATCCAAAATGTTAAATCTATTTCACAAGTGGAAAATTTATTAAGTACATTCGATGCTCTGGGAAGAGGTGGTTATGAGGAGAATTTCGGTAGGAACCAGGGTAACTATAATAACAGGCCTAATGAGAATAGTAATCAGGAAGTTCAAGGGAACAGTGGCGAAGGGGCCAACGTCCAAAATAGGGGGAACCAGAATAATAATAATAATAATCAGCAAAATCAGTACAGAGGAAATGGGTATGGTAGGCAGTACCAGGGTAGAAATAATGATTTCAGGGGAAATCAAGGCCGAAATAATGATTTTAGGGGTAACCAAGGGAGATATAATAACAATAATAATTATAACCAGAACAGGGGTCAAGGAGGGAATCAGCCCAATGGTAATAACGGACAGAGAAATAGCGTTAACTCAACCCAGAACAACCAGACCAGTGCAGTAGTGAGTAGTACTACACCAAGCAGTAGCGGTACTTTAAACACGAACCAGGCTGCGATGTAAGGTTAGAATCTCAGTCAGTAACATGCCCTGTCCATACACTTATACAGGAACCCTATGACCTAAATGTAAGAAGTGAATTATTACGTGAACTAAATGATGAAGGTATTATTCAGGAGGTGGCTAGTAAGAGCCGCATAGTTAAATTTAACGTGTCCGAGGCGTACACAGATGTTTTAATTGATAGTGGTTGTATGAAGAGTTGCATAAGTAGTGCATTTTATGATAAAATGAAAGGAACTGGAGTAAATTTGGAGGAGATGCCAATTAAAAGCACTTTTGTTATCACAACTGTTGGGAAGAGGTCTAAAGTAATTTCTAAGCAAGTTTTAGTAGACATTAAAATTAATAACCATGTAGAAAAGCAGATTTGTCTTGTAATTCCAAATTTAGTGTTCAATGTTATTTTGGGTTCAGAATGGCTAAGTAGAGTGTCTGGTAACTTATGTCATGATGTAGGGAGTTTGAAATTTAAATGGGGTGATTCTGAAGTAGAAGTAGCGTTCAATGACCATATTCAGAGAAGTAGTGTTGTAGGTGTGATTTGTACTTTAAATGAGATATCGCCAGCCGTAGAGCGGGATTCTCCATGTTTTGTGGGCAGTGTGATTACGAACGGTAGTCTAGAGGACTCGTTACGTGATGCTGCATTTCAGGGAAATATAGAGGAAGAACGGTGTGTTCGGCTCTATGATGTGTTATTGTGTAATAGGAGAGTTTTTGAGGATCGCATTGGTATGGCCAATTGCTATACACATTCATTGAACGTTATTGATAGGACAGTATTCACAGGACATAGATATCCTGTACCTTTCGCTTATCAAAGTGCAGTTGAGGCACAAATTAACCAGATGCTTGAAGATGGGATTATTGAGCACTCTAAGAGTCCATATGTTAATTCTTTGATCACCGTGCCCAAGGCCGATGGCACAGTTCGTATTTGTTTAGACGCTCGTTTGGTTAACAGTAGAATTAGTTCAGATCAGCTGAAATCCATGTCAATAGAGGAATTAATGCAAACATTTGAGAGGAAGAAGTATTTCACTTGTGTAGATTTGAGTTCCAGTTTTTGGCAATTGCCACTTATGTACGAAGATAGACCATTTACAGCTTTTAGTCATAAATATAACCTTTATCTATTTTGTAGAACACCTTATGGGTTAAATAGTAGTTCAGAAGCTATAATTAGGGCTTTAAACATCGCATTAGGGGATGACACAGGAGAGTTTGTAACCATTTACATTGATGATATGGTAATTAGTTCACGCAGTTTTGAGGAGCATCTACGTCATTTAGATATAGTTTTTCAGAAGTTAGATCAGGCAGGGTTCACTTTGAAGCTGTCTAAGTCGTCATTCTGTCAGTCAGAAGTGTCATTTTTAGGTCATAGAGTGTCAAGTAGAGGTGTGACACCAGAGGAAAGTAGGGTTAGCATGTGTGGACAGTAGCAACAGGGCATCGTTACAGACACTGAGAAATATGCTAGTGGAGCAACGTGATGACATTAAGTATGTGTCATAAAGTGAGTGTGTTTAGCTGGCGTGCCAGCCTATCAAATGAGTAGGTATGGTATTTGGTGCGTGGGAGATCTGGTCTTCCAGGCAGGCGTATCAGAAGTCACAAAGGAGGGTAGTATATAAGTAATTGAGAGTTTTTAAGGTACAGGGAAATATGACGGGATTGTCGGATGCTCTTGAGCACTAAAATGTCTCGATACATCAAGGCCAGAATTTGGTAGCGCTGGTGAATTCCCATTTGTCTCCTAGAGATGGGGGAACGCTTGTACAGGGTATTTTTGCTTAAGGCGTCCACGAGACAAAAGATGGGCCACCAGAAGGCGAGACAGTCCTTCATGAAACTCATACATAACAGCACACGTGAGTTCTGTTTACGGCCTCGCCATGTAAGAGCTGTAGGTGTGTAATTTAAGGTAATTAGTACAAAGGTATTATTTGAGTGAGGTGAACTGGTCTGGGTGGCGAACTAGTATTAAGTAGAATATGGTCTACGGGAACTTAGTAAGATAGGGCGATTACGGCACAGAAATATTTGGTGTTATATGTAATGTGCACTTACTGGTTTTTTTTTTCAGAAATCAATATTAATTTTATCTAATACACAGAGAGATTAAGTATAATGGTCACGATGCGCTGCCACAATAGTGTGATCGTGTGCTCGTGTGATCAGTGAGATTAAGTTTCACCAGAAGAAAGCGACCTCCAGTGATATTAGGAAGTTCTGTGGTGATATATATATATATCAAAACACCTTTGATGCGTGTGATGTGACATCACATATACACAGTGCTCACACATTATTTATGTATATCTTTCCAAACATAGAGATATTTGAGAGGCGGAAATATCCGTGGAACATTAATGAAAATGAAAAACATTGGACTGATTGCATAGGGCAATCCAATTTAACAACAGACTGACGCAAAGTGCGTAAAGAAAATTATGAGTGTATATATATGTAATTTAGGGTGATTTAATTTGTGTAATATGTATTTTGGATGGGGATTTTATTAACGTGTCTGGGATAATCGCATGATGTACCGTCGTCACGGTAAATCATCCGTTGATCCGAGGCGAATATGTAACGTGTTTTTCGAGGGTATTTTACGCCACTGACATAAGTCAGTAGGAAGCCATTCAATGTTTATTTACGTGGCAACTTGTTAAGCCAAGATATGTTTCATGTAACTTATTATTATTAAGGTATTTTTGGAGCGTTTTTAATAAGGTTATAAGTATACAGATAGGTTTTCGATGTTCTAGAAAACACTATCAAGCGAATAATTACGAACAACATTATCGCGGAAAATTATATGATTACGGAATTTTACGGATTTTAGTCAGTTAGGGTGTATTGTGAGAGAGATGAGTCATTGGGAATTCAGCTACAGGTATATTCTTGTCGAGAAGCGTGACGAAAGCCGTGGGGCACTTCCAGCTGGCTGTATCAAGAAAAGGCGAAATGGCCTGGACCGGAAATCGACATCGTCGCGCCGATTATATTGACCCTTATGTCGGAAGTATCGCGTGGTGTCTCAGCCAATCAGAGGAGACCGGGCGACTTGGAGACGGCTCCGGAGAGGGGGTTCGGCGAGTGCATATATTGTTTGCGCGCCGAGAAGGGACGACGATTATCATTGTAAAACTTGACCGATGTGGTTGCTCGTTTGGTTGGTGCCGGTGTGATCGGACCATAACTTTATCATTTCTACAACAATCTCCACTACTGACGAAGAAGATGGCGACGTCCAGAAGGCTGTTGGAAGCTCTCTTAAAGAACGTCAAGTACGAGGGAAATGCTATGGCAATTTCCAATGGTAAGCGCGAATGACTCAGAACTACATAATCTCTCGCTTCATTGTTTCATATTCAGAATTTCAGTAACTTCTTAGCTTGGGAATAATAGTAAAATCAGTAATTCATCCGACTCCGTTTTCACGTAATTCTCTAGTGGTAATATTCAAATCGTTACGCTCCAATTTAAATTTATTATTATTATTATTATTATTATTAAAATTGCCACTACTTGTTTTTTTATAAAATAAATTCATTTCTTATACTATGCAATCTTTGCTTTCAGTAGGTAGCATTAAATATAGACCCAATTCCTTCTCCTGATACAATTGTTAGTTGGGTTAATGATCAAATCATACCACGATCTGAGTGTGAAGATTCTTAAAGGTGTTCTGCCTGAGCTAGGTGTTGTTAAATATAAATTTAGATTTCAACATAGCGTTGAGGTCTTGGCGCCCATCAATACAACGTATCTTAGTCAGAGTAAACATTACATTTATCACCTCAAACGTGGGACTTGTTGTGGTTTTTCCACACTCTCCCCAGGAAAACAGTTACACTTGTCACCCAACAGTGGGGACACTAGTCAAAACGTTACACTTGCCGCCAAACTGTGGAGCTTCTTATATATGTATTTTAAAGTGCACATCAGGTCTATTGAAACCGTTACAACGTTAACGTGCATGGTCAGACTACTCCGAACTGGAAAGACCACACACAGCCACTCCATACTTTAGCTCATTAATTCCATTTGTCATTAACTCCTCACATAAGATTGACATCATGAAGGGCATCTATTCGTAATATCATTCCTCTGAGGAAACTGTCTCAGCACATCCCCTACCCCATAGCAACCGGAATAATTATGGGTAGAACCAAAAAAAAAAACTATATTAGGACTATAAAGTTGTATTTAAATAACAGGATTCTGAATTCACCAACTGACTAGATTGATGCTGTTCAGAGATATGTGAATTCGAGAAACATGCGTAAGTAAAATTATCAGGACTTTAAAATGAACAATATTCCGTCGCAACCTAAAGTAATTCATGTCTTTTATTCTTATTTTCAACATCGCCTGAAACAGTACCTCATGGAATTTACCTACACATAAAATATACGGCAAAATAAGCAAGTTGACAGGAAATCCCTTAACTTTTAAGTTTAAGGACAATTTTCATTATTTCAACAGTGTGGAGACCAAGTGTGCTATTCATCGTAAAACAATTTTTCTCTGAAAATTACAAAATATGTTGTCTGTCTTTCTACCAGCTTGACGGTATTTCTATCGGTGGAGTACCTAAAACTGAACTGTTTGTTAGTATTTGGAACTAATCGACTTTAGGTTTCTGGTATGCGAACCGTCTCCCAACTTACCACGGGCTGTGTAATGCCAAAAATAATAAGAAATGTGTACTGTTACAGTTCGTGCAGTGTAGAAATTACATGGTATCATGCAATCGATTGCGCTGACAATGAATGGGACCACCTTGTGGTGTAGCGGCTAGCATTCTTGGCTTTCGCCCCCGTAGTCCGGGTTTGATTCCCTCCCTGCCAAGAAATTTAATATCGGTGTGAGGTACTGAAATTGTATCGATGATACGTAAGTTATCCAAGCGATGTTCATTTCAAGGACTTGCACCAGGCCAGTGGGCACGAGTTTCCTTTTTTCTACATTCTTATTCTGCAATTCGAACATTGATATGGGAACTCTGAGAGTAAATCACTTCATTGAGTTGTTAGCTTCTGTAAAATATTCTCAAAGGCCAATGCTACAAGTAGCCCTCTTGAGTTAATCCAATTGCATATTTATATGTAATCCACATATCATATTTAAGACATTTTTGATTTTCATTGCATTCCAAGTTCTGGGCATAGGAAAACCTCGAAGCTAATTTCGCCAATTTTCAGTGAATGAACTTCCAAAGTGTAATCATAATATAGGGAGACTGTGCCACATATGTACAGAGAGTGCAAGAATTGCTTTAAGGCATGGTGACATGGTGCGTTTGTAAACGAAGGAGGTTGTCCAACACCATCTATACTCCAAGCCTGCTCGCTCCGCGCGTGACGTCTTGAGCGTGGTCCGCAAGGTTTGTGCAGGGAGTGAGCTTCGTAATATGCGTTGTTCTCAGTGCGGTAAATCTTATGTTCCACTGGACTCAGCATACCAACGCTAAATATAATATTATTTCACTTGGAGTCAATAAGGCCCTGGATCGCTTCCTGAGGAATTGTGGCCCATGCTTGCTGCACTGCATGGGTCAGTTGTTCCAGAGTTGTGGGTGGCTGAGGACGGTTCGCCAGTTGTCGACCCATCATGTCCCATACATGCTCGATAGGACTGAGGTTCGGGGATCTGGCGGGCCATTCTAAGGTTGTGATATCATGGAGAGCTTCTCTGGAGATGCGTGCAGTGTGAACCCGGGCATTGTCCTGCTGAAACATCCCATTAGCAATGTTCGCCATCATAGGGACAACCACTGGATTGAGTACCCAATCAACGTACTGTCGAGCAGTCATAGTGCCCTCAACAAGCACTAATTGTGATTTCACATTAAAGCCAAGAGCTCCCCAGACCATAATGCTTGGTGTTGGCCCTGTGTGCCTCTCGACAATAAGGTCTGGGCGGCCCCTCTCCCCGGTACGTCGGCGCATACGATTCCGGCGATCACTGCGGGCAAGACAGAAGCACGATTCATCACTAAAGACGACCCTGTGCCATTCGTCGACCCACGCCGATCGTTCTCGACACCAGGCCAGCCTTACACGTCACTGTAACAGTCCCTTCTGCAGGGACACGGGATCGTAAGCCAGCTCCACGCAGGCGATTACCAACTGTTTGTTGTGTAACGTGGGGTGCCACAGCTGCTCGAATTTGCGCTGCTGTTGCATGGGGTTCCATCTGGACCATCCAAATGATGCGGCGATCCTCTCTCACAGTTGTCTGTCGCGCTGGGCCTGTGCCAGGTCTACGAGTGTGGGTACCTTCATTTGACCACTGCTGCCATACAAGTTGTACCGTAGATGCCTGTCGGCCAACACGTGCAGCGACAGTCCTTAGCGATAATCTAGCCTCACACAGCCCAATTAACCAAGCCCTCTCAAACGGCGACAGTTGTTGATAGCGTGCTCTTCTCTGTCGTCGAGGCATGTTTGACGGGGAACACTTCACTGCACAGACTGCCAGTCAACTACGCTACACCAGAGTCCGTATACTGGAGTTGATTCCTCCGCGACCAATCACGTGGGGAGACCTGTAGCAAAAATTCAATGGGTCTGAAACTTTGATCGTTTACATACCTACATCCAGTGCCGGATTAAGACTCACTGTGGCCCTAGGCAATTGTTAATTTGAGGCCCTTATTTCTCTTTTTATCACCTTCCCCCCTTCATAAAAAGTCAATCATAACTTTGAAAGATATTTTATTTACAAATTTGCAATGAATAATGAATACAATTTAGATCATATGTACATTTTCAGAAAAACTTTTTTCTGCATGTTGTTTGACTTGGAATGTGTCAAACAAGTTATTTATGAATTGGAAGTATAATAATAATTAGATAAAGTATATGGGAAAAACCCAGGTAGAGAGAATTTACGAACAGCACTTTACGAAGTATAAACCAAGAAATTAAACTGTAAAATTATAACTGTAATTCTAAGTTTCACTTTTTTTTCGGTATCTAATTTAAAAAAATAATAAAAATAAAAAATGGTGGGATTTTTTCATTTTTGGGGGCCCTTTTGAGCCGGGGGCCCCAGGCAATTGCTTATTGTGCCTTATGGTTAATCCAGTACTGCCTACATCGTTCCATATCTTGAAAATCAACACAAACGACTAATGCCTTCATGGTGTTGCAATTTCCATTTTCTTCAGTGTAGTACATTATGCAACGAGCCTATAATGGCAATAATGAAGACACGAGTATGTTAATAAAACGCGCGTAAGCGAGTTTTATAATTTCCATACGAGTGTCTTAATTACCATTATAGGCGAGTTGCAAACGACTGTTTATGTTCGACGATAATTATAACTTTATTATATGTTTAGGCATAAATATCCATAAATATCTGTGGGATTCAGTTAGTGAACAGGGGGCGCTGGCTTTGCTAACTGAACAGAGCGCATGCGTGGGCCAAGGCACTCCGAAAGCAGAGACCATTCACTTTGCTTGCCAACACAGAACAGCTATTGTTTACAGCGGATTTTGAGCGCATGAGCGAAGGTATCCTTACCTAATTGGTCACACAACTGTTTCTTGAGCTCTGATTGGTGGGAGAAACTGTTTCATAATGAAAAATAGTGTTATAATGAGCCTCATTATGATACAGTTTTCTGACACATAATATTTACATTTCGACATCGTCGAACATAAAAGCAATTTATGTACGATAATACAATTTATTATTACTATCACTATGATCATTAGTCATAAAACTCTCTGAATTGATCCTCCTTACTATGATTGTCTTCAGGTTGAATGAAGGATACAGAGGAAAGTAAACAAGGAGGGTAAATATAATATTATAGTGTAGAAAATTTTATGAGAGTAAGGTCAAGAGTCATTAAAAAGTATAGACAGCACATTACATAATAATTTTATTGGTATCACCTAAATATTTTCATTCATGTTCTGCTTAGAATGGATGAAATTCTCCAAATTCTTGGCAATATTACACATTAAAACTTAAAAATAAGTTTATGAGTTTTGATATTCTTATCTACAAACAGGGATAATCAGGCATCTAACATTCTCCAACACAAAGGAACCTCTCCAAACTCTGTATAGCTTTTATCAAGGGAAGATGATTGGTGAAAATAATAGATTTAATTCAGTGAAATATCTTCCCTTCCTCAAACGTTGGCTTGCAGCCTACAGTTAAAGGAAATAGTATTCCAATTTAAGTTACCTATCATTTACATGAACTATGAACCTTGTTTACAACGTCAAAAAATGTTCTCTTCTGAATCCACCGGATTCAATGACATTTCAAAGGCTATTTTGTGTAATGTCTAGTTTGATTACTTCTGAAAAACATAAATAAATAATGGAGGCTAATTATACCATGCCTGCCAAGATGTTCTTTTGGAAGCCCTATAAAAAGGAACAACCTTCCTGAAGTGATTATTAATCTGTTCCCCTATTTACTCATGAATAAACTTTTTAAGGAACTAATGCAATTAATGAAATATTAATGCACTAAATGATACTCAGTGATATAAATAGAATGAGTATCTTTCATATGTTCCTTTAGGAACTTAAATATGCTAGGATATATGTGCCACAGAAAAAAGTGAATTATATGCTTTCTTAAATACTTAACATGCCTAGCAGCCAAAGTCTCAAAAACAACAGAAAACTATCATTTCCCAAAATTAAATAAGAAAAAGACGTAGGATGTTGCTATGTAAAAAGGTAAAACTGAAGAAATGGCTTGTAAGTTGTCTCAAGTACTGTTGTCCACTCATTGCAGGGATGAGCTAATGTTCTCGAAATACAATTTGAAATGTTTAAATATGGATATAAATTGATGTCGAATAAATGACAAACACATTTACTGCTCTTATCATACACATCAGATGTGGCTTGCTACCAGTGCTAATACTGTATTTCATATTTGGAAGTTACACCTCATATGAAAAGTAATCTTTCCATCTGAGAAAGGAAGGTTACATATTAGTGCATATACACTACACATGACCATCAACATGGAAATGTCCATGGGTCATTCTTGCTGTTTGTACGAAATTCCATTCCAGAAAAAAGGACTGTAAATAAGTTTTTAAAAATTCAGAAGCAGTATACTGAGCCCATAAGAGGAGTATGCCAAGGGTTGTCAACAACCGAAATGACTTCCCGGACATTCCCATCTACCGAACACATGAACGGAGAGGATCGGATGCACTTCTTATAGGCGAGAAACGGCACGAGAATCATGGTCTCAGAGATCGGGGTAACATGGAGGTATGTAAAAGACAGCCCAAGAAGTACACCCACTTACACAAAACTAAGAAATAAGAACATGCAGGCTTATGTAAAATCTCGTGAAATGTATATTAAAAATCAACAAACTCCTATCCTACTTCGGAGCGTTTGTTTCGGCTAATCCGCAAACTAAAAAGAAAATGGTTCAGGCTCAAACTGAAGCTAGGTTAAAACCCCCTCGAGTATCCTTTAATACAAAAGTTAAACAACAACAACAACAACAAATCTTAGAATGTGGTACGTAAAATGTTCCCTTCGCATTTATAAATAAGTTACTCAATCTGAATTTACATTTAACATAATAGCAAAACAAGGCCTATGATACGATGGTACCGCTTCCGTATTTACAGTTAACGTTAATTTATTAAGCTAATTCCTGACAAAATACAGTGAGAAGCGTCTGTATGCAAAATTACAATAAGATCTACATGACAACCCGTGACAAAAATAACAAACAGTGCTCAACAACACTACAGGTACAATAGGGATTAAACACAGTGGCGACCGGTAATAAGGTTGCAGTGTTGCACAACGACCAGATTTTTCATAGAGACAAAATATAGAATTTTAGGAGGGAAAATATTATGCATTTTATATTTTTTCCTCTTACATGGATAGGAATTGATAGATTTGTTCTTTAATAGTTCAGGAAATCTCACAGTCCTGTGAACTGCATTGAAAAAGCAGAGCGCGCGAACAGTGTAGGAGCGCTGGACGTGTGGTCGTTGCATCGCGCCAGCACCGACCAGATCTCAATAGTGAATGGTATGGCAGAGATGCTAGGCCGGGTAAGTCCTATCCCAACAGTTAACTCGTCTGGTCGTTGCCCGCTCATTGCAACCAGAAAGGAGTGGGGCGGGCGATGATACCCGAGTGGCTCCGTGAACTGCCGATACGACCGTCTTGCAATGTAATTGGCGGATGAGTCAGATACTTCCTGATCTTTATTACCCTCGTGTGTTAAGGTACGCTGATTTGTTCTCGTGAAGTTTTAAATCGTTTTTCATCCATTTTATCCCGAGGTGAATGTGATGTTCTCGTGTGAATTTAATTAGTGTTTTGTGTTATTAGTGTTTTGTATTCAATCTAGGATGAATTCCGTAAGTAGTTTGCAAATTATGACTTTTTCTCAGTGCACTGATGAAGAGAAACTTGAAATTAAACAACGTGGTAGACCATTGCCAGAGTTAAAAATTGTCCAAAATGTTCAAACCGGGAAGAGGCAGTTTAGGAGAATTTTTAAGAAAGATGTATATAAAAATCATGACTGGCTGTGTGGGTGTGAAGATAGGAACGCATTGTTTTGTTTTCTGTGTTTACTATTTGGCGGCGAACAAGCGTGGACGAAATCGGGAGTTACTGATTTGAATCATTTGAGTTCAAGCATTAAAAACCACGAGTCCTCAGGTATTCATTTAAGAAATGTGCTGAAGCTAGCGCTCTTCGGCAAGGTAAATGTAGCTTCGCAGCTGGACAGTGCATACAGGAGGAAAACAGCAGCAGAAAATGAGAAAGTGAAGTACAATAGGTATGTCCTGAATATACTAATAAATTGCGTTAGATTTTGTGGCGTATTTGAGCTAGCTTTGAGAGGTCACGATGAAACTCAAACATCATCAAATCCAGGAATTTATAGGGGATTACTTAATTTTAGTGCAGAACTAGATGTTGCTTTGAAGTCTCATTTAAAGAAGGCCACGGTCTTTAAGGGGACATCTAAAACCATTCAGAATGAGCTGCTTCAAGTGATGCTAGATGTGTGCCACGAAGAAATTGCAAAGCAAATGAAAGATGCAAATTTCTTGGCTGTAATAGCTGATGAAACCAGTGATGTGTCTAACATTTTTCAAATGGCCATTGTTTATCGCTATGTGGTGAAGGGTAAGCCGGTGGAAAGATTTTGGGGTTTTATTTCACCTCAACACCATGACGCCAAAACGTTAGCTTCTTGTTTGCTTGAAGAATTGCGAAAACATAAATTAGATTCTCCAGAAAATTCGTGGAAATTAATTGCACAGACTTACGATGGGTGTTCGGTTATGTCTGGTTCTTCTGGAGGTGTACAGGCTATAATGAAAACCACATTTCCAAATGCAGAATATGTGCATTGTTATGCTCACCAAGTAAATCTAGTAATGGGTAAGGCTGCTTCTGTCAATAGAAACGTGAGAATTTTCTTTTCAAATTTACAGGGTATTTGTACATTTTTTCTGTTAGTCCCCAACGTACTGCGGTACTTGATTCAGTGGTGAAGAGGCGGTTACCTCAACCTAATAATACTCGTTGGAAATTTTTATCTAGAAGTGTAAATACCGTTTTGACCATAAGAAAGATATTATTCAGTGTATGAACGAGATTCTGGACAGTGACGAGATCAAGAACTCCAGCACAATAAATCAGGCTGCTGGTCATAAGAAAATTCTAATCAGTCATGATTTCAGTTTTTGGCTCTCCTTTTTCAGCAAAATAATGCCACTTGTTGAAATTTTATTTGGTCAACTCCAGAGAAGAGAAATTGATCCTTGTTCTGCCCAGAGGGCAATTTCTCAGTTCGATGATAACATAAAACTCATTCGGGAACAAATTGATGTTGATTCAAGCGCAGAACCTACCGCGACTTCTTCGAAAAGGAGGATGACTGACAACACTGAATGGAAGAGGGAGGCAAAAGAAGTGTGTGACGTGATCGTGTGCGAAGCCAAAGCCCGCTTCTCTTTCTCAGGACATCTTGTTGCATCAAATTTGTTTGCGCCAGATATGTTTCCAAAGTACGCATCAAAATTTCCAGAAGAAACATTGAAAACAGTGTGCACGATTTATAACTTTTTTGACAGGATTAAACTTTCTCATGAACTGTCTTCTATCTACTCGGCAGAAGAATTCAGATGTGTGTCAGGGGCTGTGAGTTTATTAGATTTTGATCTGCGAAATAATTTGGAAAATACATTCAGTGAATCATCCAGACTACTGAAATTGATTCTAACTGTGCCTATGACGTCAGTGGAAGCTGAAAGAAGTTTCTCTACATTGAAGAGGATTAAAACATTCCTAAGAAACTCCATGTCTCAAGAGAGATTGACAGCATTGGCGATGCTCTCCATTGAAAAGGACCTTATCATGGAAATTCCAGACTTCAATCAGCGCGTAATAAACAAGTTCGCTGCAACAAAAGACAGGAGAATGGACTTCCTGTTTAAATAATGTGAGTAAGAGATTATTATTAATAATTGTTACCAATTCTTAACATTGTCTTTGAATTATATTTATATAATACCGTACGTTTTTTAAAAATTTGATTGCTTATTTTGTGACTGTTAGCGGATCCTCTATGCTATTGTGCTTCTGCCTTCACAGTCGAAAATAGACTTGTTTCCAAGAAATGTTGTCCACCGGTTCTACCCAATTCAGGCCTTTTCTCGCTTTCTATACAGCCCACAGAACTCTCCGATAGCCCCCGTACGGTTCATATTACCGACATCCTGATAAAGGCTTACAGCTCCATGACCTCCAATCAGGGAAATGGATGTATACCGCAATTATTACCTGATGGCACATACGTACTGTACCCGAAATACCTACCATCAGCATGTTGGAATCCCACGAAGACAACTGGATCGTAGAGCCTGGAAACCCCGGCTAGAATATTTGCCAGATTCTACCCAACATAAGACGAGGAAATGGGGTACAGGAATTCCTAACTGAGACTGCGTTAAGAAAAACCATGGTGAACGACATAAGAAAGCTCAAAAGCACAAGAATAACGATGAACGCAATCTCTGGTGTGTGGGAAAACCACTGAAATACCCACCGCTGGCCTTCTTAACGTGTTCTCTTATCGTTTCTATAAAGTACCACCCTTCGAAGGTTTTAAATTGATCGAAAAAAAATATTCAGGAAAGGAAAATATAGTGTAAGTCACTATATTATAATTTAAGGCAGAGTGCCCAACTTCCATCCGATGTTTCATGAACATGGGAGAAAAATGCCTGACCCCACTTTCAACAATGTTATTGACTGCATTTTACCCAAGTATGAGTGCTTTTTGACTTTTAAAGTCGGACATTTTTCCGTATTGACAGAATGTAATAATAAACAAAGTTTATATGGTTCCGCCTAGTCAATACAATGTATTGACTAGGCGGAACCATATAAACTTTGTTTATTATTACAAGTATGAGTGAACACAAATCATTTACATGGTTCAACAGAAATGTTGACAACAATTGAAACATTTAAATAGAAACCCTGGAAATTTTCATATTTACAAGACATACATCAATTTATACCCTGAAAAAAAAAAATATTTAAAGCTATAATACAAATGTACAGTCATTTTGTAACACCTTCTTAGTGTTTTTATAGGATTCAGAAGTGACATCTTCCATGTGTTTTTATTATATTTGTGTTTGCTGTGTTTGTCTCATTTTATTTATCTCTTCTGACCAAGCGATAAAGCTGAGTCAAAAATTAACTTCTTTAATTTAATTTTTACATCCCTTTAAATGAACTGTCCTCACCAGACCGGAATTAGTGATTGTTATAACGCCTGTTAAGCATTGCATTGATACAAATGTCCGAAAATTTTACCAGGTAGGTTTAATTCAACATGCCTAAAATGCATGATTTCCACAACAGATTATTTACTTGAACTGATACTGAAATAAACTGCCCTAATTTCACAATCTATCTGAGTGGATTACTTTCCATACTACAACTTGGAATATCCCATTGAATACCCTTTTAATAATCAAGGACATTAGCCTTTACATGGCTTTGCCATTAAATATCATGCTACACTAAGCATTCATATCGTTTATATTATCAGGCACTACTACTATACTTTTAGCGCTTCAATTAATTATCTTTCTTGGTGAACAAAGAATTCGGCTTATTTAACAGATCACATTCACAATGAAATATTGTTGCTAAAATTATACAAGTTTCTTTACAGTTCAATTAATCACTGTTAAATTATTGTTTCATTTGCTCTTATGTTATTATTCACGATCAATATGCATAGCTTTCAATAAGTGTTAAATAACAATTGCAGCTTTGGCAAAATATATACTTCCACATAAATCTAGTCTGGGATTCGCGTTAATAACATAGGGTGAATGTATACAAAATCCTTCAAACTGTGTTTAAAACATCTGTCTAGTCCATCAAAAATGGATCTTGATCGAATCTATCAAAGCAAACGTAATGCAGAATCTCAAAAAAATACGTTAGAAAATACCTGCATCAAGTCAAAATTCGGAATAAATTCCTAGCCAATCAAAACAAATCCGCTTTCTTCACTGAACCTGCTTCATAAAGCTTACTGCAGTATTCAAAAATCAACCTGAATACTGAAATTTCACTTTCGAGTGTATAACAGCCTTCTTAGTAGACTCACTGAAGTAGAAACTTCAAATTGAGTCTACCCAAACTCGAGTAATGTCATATGAAGGCATAAAACTAGTGTTCATTTACAATATAAATCAAACACGAAAAATGACGAATCTTGAGTGGCCTAAAGTTCCTCTTCTCTACATTAAATAAATTCCCCATAAAATGAACTTGAATTTACAGTAATCAAAATAAAATTAAACTATAATACATTTAATTACAATGGGTGCATCCTTTTAGTAGAATCAAAACCCTGTCCAGAATAGAATCAGTTTTGACACTAGGATCAAACCTAAACTCCATTCTTAGACATTCTACGAAAAATCTTATATAAAAAACATGTGGCAGGGTGACCACGTTAGAATAAACATGCTTAGCTACGATTGAAGGTGGTTAATTCTGTACCTTAGATGATTCTTGTAGATCCCGAAAGAACACAGTCATGTCCTTTATGACTGTTCCATCCATGCAAGCAATAGAGGTCTTCACTGTCCAGGAAAGCGAGAAACGAACCCTGGATCTTCAGACATCTCCCATCCTGACTGAATGTTCCACTCTAATACCAACGACAGTTCCTTTCATCTTCGGATAACGTCCTACCAACCGCAGCACGCAGTGATATCTATATCGGCTCGAACAACAAAGTTCACTGGCCTCGCGCAACCGGGTCATTTCGAAACACACTGTATTGCAATACAACAGCTGTGTTCACTCTCACCAGCACGGGCCGCAAGGCCTATAGCATCAAAATGAACGTGTATTCGCTCGTACAGTGACACTCATGTCTGTATCGCTTAACCGCCCATGGTTAAGTCACTGAAGCACATAGCAGCCTTTCCTCTCGACATGAAATTGCTCAACATAATTGTGAGGTCACAGCCATATAAGTTAGGCCCTGTATATAATGAAGTATATTCAATATCCAAGCACTCGTATTGAGAAATGCTTCTCAAATGGAGGTGCTAATAGTTCTAACAACACACACGAGATGAGTGTATCGATACAGCCAGTTCCAATGCGAAGAATGTCAACTGAATGAACATTATGACTATATGCTTGTAAAAGCAAGTATCCACCTTTCACGAACACTATACGGCTGGCCTATAATGAACAGTTATCTAGCAAGACAAGCTGCATTTTCATTTCGTTCGCAATGGCCTAATCGGTACTGAAACTGGAGTCCTTTCCGACACTAAGGAAACTCCCTGCTGTACAATAGTAGTACACTCTACTCAAAACGAACTTTCACTCACGGTTCACGTGATATTGCCCGCCGGTCACAGGTGTAACTCGATACATGTGTATTCGTGCGTGGTATAATCCAATCTAAACTCTCCGTTGTTCAAGCCAGTTCGCGATTGCGATGTCACCTACCGTCGCGCCACGAGTGTTCAAAACTCGAACCGATAAGATGCAAATATCTTATTTCCGTGTTCCTAAGATTTCAATTATTTGAAAGTAGTTAATAATCCAACACCTGCTATAATTGCAGACATGTTAAAATACGCCAGAACGTATAAAAAACTTGTATTCCCATCCAATGGGCATAATTTATCTCTTGTTGCTAGTCGATAAAATAATCAATACCCCTAACCAATCAGCTGTGACATCAGTACTTGCAACGCATGCGCCCCGCTTCTCTCGTCGTGCCCGCTATCCAAAGTCAACTTGTGGGTCGCGAAACATATGATCCTGAATCGCCCTTCATGTTCACGAGTAATTACATATTACCTTCCCATAAAGGCATTCCAGTCATGAGAATGAGGGTACATATTCCTCTCGACATGATACATAAAGTCGGAACAGACTTATATGTACACAAAAACATACCTCTCAAAATAATGGAACATCATACTCATTTATTCATATTATCTTCTTGTAATATTTTCTAATGTTTTTCTATTGCCACCTTATCTGTAGCATCTTCCTTGATTCTCTCGTTCTTCTATTGCCACCTTTTCTGTAGCATCTTCATTAAATCTTTATATATATATATATATATATATATATATATATATATATATTATGGAAGTGTCGAGTTCTGAATTCCTACTTTCGTTTCGAAACTGCTGTTTTCCTTTTCTCTTCGTCAGGATCTCGTTCATTTCTCCCCTGACGACTAGTACTCGGTCTACTTTCTCGCTCATTAATCTCCTGATTTTCCCTCTCTTCTGAATTTTTTCGTCTATTATTTTTAGACTTTTCCTGCTCAGTTCTGAGCCTTTGTTTCTCTCGATCTCGTTCAAATTCCTCCGTCCTATAGTTTTTCTCTCTGCTATAACCAGTACGTGGTCTATAGTTGGGATTGTATGGTCTATCACGATACTTATTTCGATCATATTCATTATTCCGACGATAGAAATTCCTCTCTTCGTATTTTCGTGTCCAAGGTTGTTCATTTCGTTCTGCGTATCGATCGATCTGACGATCGTCCCTTTGGTAATTGCTCCTATTCCACCCTGGTTTAACATAATTTCTGTTCTCTGGATTGGCTTGGTCTGTTTGCTGTGTTCTGTCCATGACGATAGTATTCACGGATCTGTGTTCATGTCGGTTGTTTCTTGCAACTGTGGGTGTCGTAACAACACTCACATAGTCCAGACGTCTCAACAAATCGTCCGTCGCGGCTAAATATGTGATTCCGGATGAAATTATGTTCCTCACGTCAACAGGAAACTGTCGAGATATCGCCTCGATCAATTGTTCTTCAGTTAACGGAGGCTGTAAAAATCTTAATTTCGATAACTGACAAGAAAAATACTCAGAGTAACTGGTCGGTCCAGTACTTGAGTACTTGCTCGAATAGATTTCGGAACGAACGTTATTCTGAACTTCTGTAGACCAAAAATGATTGATAAACGCTTCGGCAAACTCCTCGAAGTCGTTAAACGTGTATCTAAACGCTCTGTGACACTGAAGCGGTGCATCGGAAAGAAAACGCTCTACCACTCGTAGTTGTCTTTCCCTTGGCACGTGAGATTCAGTAAAATAATCACGCACACTTCTTATGAACTCTATAGGTGTCGTCCCATCAAGATTATTGAAACGACGACGCTTATCCTCAAAATTCCTAATAATCGTTATATGGCCTACCTCATTAGATGTGATCAGATTGTAGGCTCCTGTCCCTGTATGTGTCATCGGTGATGTGTATGTTTGGACACGTGGATTAGCTGAGCTCAAATTTGGATTAATTTGATACTGTGGACTACTATTTGCCATAGGAGTTGGATATTTATCACCTCCTTCCCTTTCATGTGAAGTGAGATTAATCTCCTTAATCGTGGTTTGGAAATCTGCGATCCAATTTACCCTTAATTTATCCCTTAACATATCCAGATCTATACCGTCCCCAATTGTTAAACTCTCAAGTTGATCTCTGATTTGGTTGATTTCCGAAGTCTTTTTCTCACGCATTCAATTAATTCTGTTTTGCCTTGATCAAATTTTACCTCTAAAGTTTGAATTCTATCCTCCATGCTATCATGGTTTGTAGTTTGATTGGACTGAATAACATTCAACCTTTTTATCAGGTCCTCCCTTACATCTGTGATTTCCTTGCTAGATCTAATTTCACCTTCTACAATGTTCTTATTGACCTCTAATTTGAAGTCTTTAAAGTAGTCTTCATTTATTTTAGTCATCTCCTGCCTTAAAGTGACTACATTCTCGTTTATGATTCCCTTTATATCGACATCAAAGTCGTCTTTAATAAGTTTATTGTGGTCCCTAACTTGTGTTTGCAACAACAATAACTCTTCTTTTAAGTTTTCTAAAAATGCTTGGGTGTGAATTGTGTCATTTGACACTTGTAATTGAAGAGCTTCAATATTATTTTTAGATTCTCTCTTATTATTGGATAATTCTAATCGCATTTTTAATTGAAAATCTTTATTGGATTGTTCAGCTTCATTCAACTGGACCTGTAACAATTTCTGACTGGCATCTACTATGTCTATCTTGGTTTGTATATTTGACTGTGTAGATTGCATCAGATTCTGGGTAGATTGCATATGGCTTTGTGTTGATTCAATTTTAAGTAACTTTGATTCTGTTTTATCTAGGCTAGTTTTAATTTCGCCTAGTTCTGTTTCAAGATTATCCTGGCTAGTTTTAATTTTGCCTAATTCTGTTTCAAGATTATCCTGGCTAGTTTTAATTTTGCCTAGTTCTGTTTCAAGATTATCCTGGCTAGTTTTAATTTTGCCTAGTTCTGTTTCAAGATTATCCTGGCTAAGTTTAACACAATCCTGACTGAACTTAATGCTATCCTGGCTAGTTTTAATTTTTCTTAATTCAAGTTGATGGTCATCTTGACTAGATTCAACTTTACCTATTTTCAATTGAAGCTCATCAACTGTGGATTGAAGTTTATTACCGCATAATTCTAGCTTCATTTGTCCAGTTTGAACTGCGCCTAAGTCCATTTGTACTTTATGAATGTCTGTATGGGCTTGTTTTACGTCCACTTGGACCTCATCTACTGTTTCATCTACCCTATTCACTTTGGTTTCTACTCTTTTAGAACTATTTTGTATTTCCTTTAATGTGCCTTGGATGCCCGTAATATCTTGCCTGAGACTCTCGGCAACTACATCTTGTATAAGACTTTTACTAGTATTTGTCCAATGCTCATGTATGGCATCGATTTTATTTTGTAGCATACTGTATAACGACTTAAGGTCCACTACCTCCTCTTCTCCAGACATGGTATAATTAATATAATTCACTAAAGACAAACAACATGAGTATCACTATAACTAAGCAAAGCACGAACATTCCAATGAAATCCACTGCCACATGGGAATTTATTTAATGCATTGCATTACCTTATAACTAGGCTAACTTAAACATAACTAATAATAAAGTCAGCTATAAATATGAAATTTTCCACTCCTAAACGTGTGATGCTTTATATCGACGATAATAATATTAAAGATCCTAATTTGACCATAATTCAAATGAGTAAAAACCCTCCCAAATTACGATAAGTTCAAAAATGCTCATCAGCCGGATTTAACTACACCAAGCACTGTGTATGCAGCTCAAACGTGAAATACATCAAATGCCCCAGTCGACCAAACACGTCAGTAGAGATTCCGTAGTATTCCTTTCACTGTTCATGTTCTAATCTTATATTTATTACAAACTAGTGTAGCACCACTATCAATAAAAAGAAAATCTATTAATGGTTGCGTATCAACATGTATGCCATGCAAATTGAGTGTTCTCATATACGCTTTGTTCACAAGTGAATTCCGACATTTTGTGCTAAAAATGTCAGTACACCATTACTTTCTGACGTTCATTCAAAGAATTCACAATGATCGATGTAATGGCGTCAGAGTATACCCGTTCATGACGCCTTCCACGTGTTTGACAGCGATGTAAGACACTAGCATGAAATGGCGTCATTCAACCGGCCTATAGAACCTTCATAGAGTATGACATCTCTGTCTAAGTCCCCATAAGCAATGGCTCTCTCTCTGGTATTCCAGTTATATCTCTTCCAAACATTGGTCTCAAAAAACATGGAATTTAGTGGTACTCCAGTAAATTCTCGCCCCTGAACGTTGGAAGCCAAAATTCTATGTACCCGAAATACCTACCATCGGCATGTTGGAATCCCTTGAAGACAACTGGATCTTAGAGCCTGGAAACCCCGGCTAGAATATTTGCCAGATTCTACCCAACATAAGACGAGGAAATGGGGTACAGGAATTCCTAACTGAGACTACGTTAAGAAAAACCATGGTGAACGACATAAGAAAGCTCAAAAGCACAAGAATAACGATGAACGCAATCTCTGGTGTGTGGGAAAACCACTGAAATGCCCACCGCTGGCTTTCTTAACGTGTGCTCTTATCGTTTCAATAAATTACCACCCTTCGAAGGTTTTAAATTCATCAAAAAAAATTATTCAGGAAAGGAAAATATAGTGTAAGTCACTATATTATAATTTAAGGCAGAGTGCCCAACTTCCATCCGAAGTTTCATGAACATGGGAGAAAAACGCCAGCCCCCACATTCATCAATGTTATTGACTGCATTTTACCCAAGTATGAGTAACACAAATCATTTACATGGTTCAACAGAAATGTTGACAACAATTGAAACATTTAAATAGAAACCCTGGAAATTTTCATATTTACAACACATACTTCAATTTATACCCTGAAAAAAAATATATTTAAAGCTATAATACAAATGTACAGTCATTTTGTAACACCTTCTTAGTGTTTTTTATAGGATTCAGAAGTGACATCTTCCATGTGTTTTTATTATATTTGTGTTTGCTGTGTTTTTCTCATTTTATTTATCTCTTCTGACCAAGCGATAAAGCTGAGTCAAAAATTAACTTCTTTAATTTAATTTTTACATCCCTTTAAATGAACTGTCCTCACCAGACCGGAATTAGTGATTGTTATAACGCCTGTTAAGCATTGCATTGATACAAATGTCCGAAAATTTTACCAGGTAGGTTTAATTCAACATGCCTAAAATGCATGATTTCCACAACAGATTATTTACTTGAACTGATACTGAAATAAACTGCCCTAATTTCACAATCTATCTGAGTGGATTACTTTCCATACTACAACTTGGAATATCCCATTGAATACCCTTTTAATAATCAAGGACATTAGCCTTTACATGGCTTTGCCATTAAATATCATGCTACACTAAGCATTCATATCGTTTATATTATCAGGCACTACTACTATACTTTTAGCGCTTCAATTAATTATCTTTCTTGGTGAACAAAGAATTCGGCTTATTTAACAGATCACATTCACAATGAAATATTGTTGCTAAAATTATACAAGTTTCTTTACAGTTCAATTAATCACTGTTAAATTATTGTTTCATTTGCTCTTATGTTATTATTCACGATCAATATGCATAGCTTTCAATAAGTGTTAAATAACAATTGCAGCTTTGGCAAAATATATACTTCCACATAAATCTAGTCTGGGATTCGCGTTAATAACATAGGGTGAATGTATACAAAATCCTTCAAACTGTGTTTAAAACATCTGTCTAGTCCATCAAAAATGGATCTTGATCGAATCTATCAAAGCAAACGTAATGCAGAATCTCAAAAAAATACGTTAGAAAATACCTGCATCAAGTCAAAATTCGGAATAAATTCCTAGCCAATCAAAACAAATCCGCTTTCTTCACTGAACCTGCTTCATAAAGCTTACTGCAGTATTCAAAAATCAACCTGAATACTGAAATTTCACTTTCGAGTGTATAACAGTCTTCTTAGTAGACTCACTGAAGTAGAAACTCCAAACTGAGGCTACCCAAACTCGAGTAATGTCACATGAAGGCATAAAACTAGTGTTCATTTATATTATAAATCAAACACGAAAAATGACGAATCTTGAGTGGCCTAAAGTTCCTCTTCTCTACATTAAATAAATTCCCCATAAAATGAACTTGAATTTACAGTAATCAAAATAAAATTAAACTATAATACATTTAATTACATTGGGTGCATCATTTTAGTAGAATCAAAACTCTGTCCAGAATAGAATCAGTCTTGACACTAGGATCAAACCTAAACTCCATTCTTAGACATTCTACGAAAAATCTTATATAAAAATCATGTGGCAGGGTGACCACGTTCGAATAAACATGCTTAGCTACGATTGAAGGTGGTTAATTCTGTACCTTAGATGATTCTTGTAGATCCCGAAAGAACACAGTCATGTCCTTTATGACTGTTCCCTCCATGCAAGAAATAGAGGTCTTCACTGTCCAGGAAAGCGAGAAACGAACCCTGGATCTCCAGACATCTCCCATCCTGACTGAATGTTCCACTCTAATACCAACGACAGTTCCTTTCATCTTCGGATAACGTCCTACCAACTGCAGCACGCAGTGATGTCTATATCGGCTCGAACAACGAAGTTCACTGGACTCGCGCAACCGGGTCATTTCGAAACACACTGTATTGCAATACAACAGCTGTGTTCACTCTCACTAGCACGGGCCGCAAGGCCTATAGCATCAAAATGAACGTGTATTCGCTCGTACAGTGACACTCATGTCTGTATCGCCTAACCGCCCATGGTTAAGTCACTGAAGCACATAGCAGCCTTTCCTCTCGACATGAAATTGCTCAACATAATTGTGAGGTCACAGACATATAAGTTAGGCCCTGTATATAATGAAGTATATTCAATATCCAAGCACTCGTATTGAGAAATGCTTCTCAAATGGAGGTGCTAATTGTTCTAACAACACACACGAGATGAGTGTATCGATACGGCCAGTTCCAATGCGAAGAATGTCAACTGAATGAACATTATGACTATATGCTTGTAAAAGCAAGTATCCACCTTTCACGAACACTATACGGCTGGCCTATAATGAACAGTTATCTAGCAAGACAAGCTGCATTTTCATTTCGTTCGCAATGGCCTAATCGGTACTGAATCTGGAGTCCTTTCCGACACTAAGGAAACTCCCTGCTGTACAATAGTAGTACACTCTACTCAAAACGAACTTTCACTCACGGTTCACGTGATATTGCCCGCCGGTCACAGGTGTAACTCGATACATGTGTATTCGTGCGTGGTATAATCCAATCTAAACTCTCCGTTGTCCAAGCCAGTTCGCGACTGCGATGTCACCTACCGTCGCGCCACGAGTGCTCAAAACTCGAACCGATAAGATGCAAATATCTCATTTCCGTGTTCCTAAGATTTATATTATTTGAAATTAGTTAATAATCCAACACCTGCTATAATTGCAGACATGTTAAAATACGCCAGAACGTATAAAAAACTTGTATTCCCATCCAATGGGCATAATTTATCTCTTGTTGCTAGTCGATAAAATAATCAATACCCCTAACCAATCAGCTGTGACATCAGTACTTGCAACGCATGCGCCCCGCTTCTTTCGTCGTGCCCGCTATCCAAAGTCATTTTGTGGGTCGCGAAACATATGATCCTGAATCGCCCTTCATGTTCACGAGTAATTACATATGACCTTCCCATAAAGGCATTCCAGTCATGAGAATGAGGGTACAGTACGGAAAGAGTTTCGTATGCGGGCGAGTCCACGTGCTGCAGCGGGAGAGAGAGGGGAGAGAGGGGAGAGAGGGGAGAGACGTTCACTTCGCTCATTGCTAAGGGAATGTTACTATCGGCTCCTACTGTAACTGCCACGTTTGAATTATATTTGTATAATATGTTTTTATTTCATTTGATTGCTTATTGTGTGAAGTCAGTGCCTCCCAAGAGCACAGCAGCATTGACCCCCTCCACTACCTTCCTTTTCCTCACCCGCCAGTTCGCACAGGTTTGCGCCATCAGGTATTAATTGATGTCTAAATGAGAATGCCCGTGTCTGACTCGCTCCAGAGAGAGAGAGAGAAAGAGCAAGCATATTGCATTATAGTGTCTGAGTATATTCTTCTATAGTTTTAGCGGAGAATTATTTATACTATGGATTAGCTGTTCAATTCTGAAGACAAGCAATCACCTCTACAGCACTCCTGGCTGGACACATTTGTTTTGTCCGTGAATGATATCCAAGGTCTCGTTTGAACACAGCTGCTATCTGCCTCTAGCTGACGTGTGGTGTGGAGTTGATTTGTCGTCACCTCCCGTTGCGTCATCAGTGGCTGCTCTGGTCATGAGACGCAGGCTGCATTGAGGAAGAGTTCCGAGAATAATACCAAACCTTGCAAACAATGGAATTTTCCCCTACTGAACTAGTATTTTCTTACAGGCTGATCAATCTGAAGCAAAATAAGTTATAAAGTTTAGTGAATATCATAATTAAGGTAACTAGCAGCCGATAAGCTATGTTTGAACCGCAACTTGTATATGATTTACACTTACATACGATCACAAAGAATATGGTGATTGATAAACCTATGAGCAGTGAATGAGATAAGGGCGTAAGGGTAGCGTATCTGCCTCTCACCCGGAGGCCCCGGGCTCGATTCCCGGCTCCGTCAATGACAGCCTCATGAGGGTAGTAGCGGTCGCTTGGTAGGCCAAGGCTTTAATGGCTCTAGTGCCACGGTTTTTTAGTGAATGAGCTAACAGTCTACTACTCAACAGATAATAATAAGTCCCGAGCTTGAATTTACGTGCGGAAATGTGTGGGTAGACCTGTATTAACCAACATTTAAAAAATCATTAACATTTTAAATACATTGTAGTGAATCATTATTTCTATGTTATACTTCATTTTGAATTATTTTACTGAAGTAATTTTGTACTCAGGCTTAATAAAAAAATGCTGTTAATTATTAAGGATTCTCTAGACAGATCTATTTGCTCCTTTGTTATAACAATAATGCTATTGATTGTACGTACCTTTTAACTACTGCGGCTCAGAGACGCCGGAGTGCCGGAATTTTGCCCCGAAGGGGATCTTTAACATGCCAGTAGATATACTGACATGGCTCCCTCGCATTTGCTCACCCTCAAATGCTAACTGACTGCGCCAGGATTCGATCCTGCAACCTTGGGCACAGCACGTGAGAACATTACCTTTGCGCCACGCATCCGGTCGTTCCTTAGTCTATCATTTTGATGGTAATATGGATGTACCTTTTGTTTAAAAAACGTAGTCTGATATATTCTGTAATTGCATGCTGGGTCATATACAGTAGGGTCTATGTGTTGAGCTCCCACAGGAATAGGAATTCTGGATACGTGTTTAAGTGAAAGGAAAGAACGGGAGAACGTTATTACCTGGAATACGAGGACTGCGACATTCGTAACGAATGAGCTACGACTGTTAAATCAGACATGTGTAACACATGTTTCTCAAGTCGTCTTTTACACCATCGCGCCCTTCCACCCGCCAAAATAGTGCAACGCCCAGAAATAATATATACCAGTCGCCACTGATTAAACATAGAAATAAGGCACTGACACAAGCCAACATTCTTATTAAAGGCTTCCTGCTCATTCTGGAATACTGTTTGTATCCAAAAGTTATCTGAATGCATGTATTTTAGGATGGCGGTAGCGTAGTAACAACTACGTCTTACTCCACATGAGTGTCGCACATCACCAATTACGAACTATCGGTTTGTGCACCACCCCGTCGTCTCAAAAAAGTGTATTCTGTCTAAAGTCATTCCCACCAGGAAATGATCCACATCACATGGCATCAGTCAGCAAGCTCAACTATGAGACCAAGGTTAAATATCAATCAATTAATTAATTAGATAAATCTTTAGAATAATTACGTTTGATGATTTTTAGAGATCAGATTAGGTTTTCGTTGGATTATGAGGAATAACTGATGATCCATGGCACGATGGCTAGAAGTGAGTCTCCCCAAGAGATCTGTCACGGCTTAGCTTGCCGTGTTTACTGGCGCGCACACACATAATGACCCTGTAGTTGTTGCAAGACCACACAGTTGTTCTTCAACTATTCATCGGCGGGATTTTGGCACACCCTTCCTGGACCCCACTGGGATAGTGAACCTTGTAATAGAGCCAGGCACACCAGTCTTTGCACGACATGACCGGAGAGGCGTGGTCACCGAATAGTGGGAGGAGTGGGAATTGCACTCATAACAACTCCTCGAGCTATCACAAGGCTCGGACAATGACAATAACACGAACTAACGGTAGCGCGCAGCTTACCGAAATATCTCGGGCAAGTCTGGAAAACACATCAGATTCTTCCCGGCAACATTCCTCTCACATTCCAATCGCGGACACTAGTCCTCACGACAGTGCTTCAAAATGCACTAAAATACCAATAAATTGCCTCAAATAGCGTGTCCACATGGTCAATGATCAAATAATAAACCTATCATTAATCTAAAATACCTCTAGAAACAGTATCATACAAATGGTCGCTCTCAAATAGCGAATAAACATCTGACTTGAAAGTCCTTCATTATATAACCAAAACATATGGTCGTTCACAAAATGGCGACCGGCCTTGACCTAGTTCATGAAAACATTTACAAAGCAGTAGATTTGACGTCAACACGTGTGTAATTAGTAAACAATAGTGTGTCTCAAATCTGAGTGGCGTGTAGCATCATGGGAAAGCTAACTAGTTTCGCAGGTGTGCAGTCACACTGTGGCTTCACTGCGTTTGGCAGTTCATAACATTACAATCTGGCAAGGAATTCACTTTGTTGAAAGACCTATGTGAATTGCGTATCAATTGCCTTATAATATCACTAACACACAAACTGGTACTGGGTAACAATACGGAGTACAAAAATATAAATGAGTTTGCCAAAGCAAACAGTCCTAAAGGAGAAATATGTTACATGCCTCCAACTGCTTTGGAGTAAACATATGTATGTTAGTTCTCCTATTTACAATTTCTTCTCAATAACGTTGCAGTATCAATAACCTGACACTAACTAAAAATTAACACATAACCTCTACAGCTTCTGGGTTGTCTGAAATGATACGAAATGGCAGAGTTCGATGCTCGACTGGCATTCTAACAATTTCCCTGTATACACCCTTCCTCAGAACAGTGTGGCTTCAAAGCTACACAATGCTTAAAAATCACATAACAGGGGCAGCAACTGTCGGCTGAACCAAACGATACGCCATAAAATACGGCAAAGCAGTGGCGTGACAAGAAAATAACTAAAAGAGGAGTCACGAGTAATCAAAAATCTGGGTGGCAATCCATCCTTTAAACTTGAATTCTAATGGACAAAAATAGCTCAGCAGCTATAGTCATAGTAAGTAGGCCGTAAGACTTGACGTTTTCACAACGTCCATCAAGATGCACCATTGGATCTAGTCCAACTACACGGTGTCTAACTCGTTTCAGCGGACTGAAATAAATAACATAATCATGAGTGCTAACTACTAAAACCTACCTAGCTGGCTGTCAAGGAGTTCGGTTGATTAATCTACACTAAGTCTATCACTAAGAATCCGTACAGGAAAAGAAATATAAACTCCAGGACCTCGTTTCTCACCTCATTCTCACCGGAATTGAGAGGTGTGTAAAATTCAGACATCAGGAAGGGTAACTCCATACAGGGCTTCTCCCTGGCATGTTTTGCGTACACGTGGTCGATGCTGGCTCAAATTACTCTCCATGCTGGCGATTCTTCTGTTGGCCTGCGACGGGCTCCAATGTCCCTCGATGGTCGCAGCTTTTCAAATCCATAGCGTAGCTTCTCCTTAAGACATCTCCTTCACATGGTTAGTCTATACCATATTCGACATACTAGATGAAAGTGAAGATCCGTTGTCACACACGTGGTCTAATTCGTAACACATTTTCAATAGATTTGCCACACGTGGTGTTCACAGAAGTTAAATTAATGACTGTAGAATCACTGCTTCTACACAGGATTGCACTCTTATACAAAAATGGCCTTTCACTGTCGGCTACACAGAATCTATGGCACACATGTGGTGTCAATTCACAGAATCTATTACTGTAAAATCACTAAATATCGCTGTAATCAGTTCTTGTAGAAACCCTGCACTTTCAGCATTTATAATATTATCGATGTTGGCGTGCTTTATGTGCATGTGGTATAATATCCACTGGCTTAAATAAATTATTTTCTGTCCCTCGTGGACTTAGAAAAATACGTGGAAAAACGTGGTGTTCCACAATGCCAAAAATATCGGAATAAATCACAATTTTCACAACAAATTTCACAATGGTCGAGAATGTTGGACCAATAATTTCTTTTCGAGTTCACAGCACACAACACGGTGCAAAAATATACTTTGATGATCGTAGACTACGATTCACGTTCTCTTCACCCCGTGGGTGGACTATTTCCTCGTCTCAGCGGACGGACAATTACAACGCGTCCAGAATGGATGACTCCAGACTAGGTTGTGCCAGGCACGAGATCGTGCTCTGGTTTCAAGCAAATGCTTTAGTCATTGAGCGACTATTCACATCCGTTTCGCATATCTGCGATGAAATTACCTTCACCTTAAATGAAAATAGACACTTCAAAGTGTTCAAAATTATGCAGAATTACGGAATTATAAATTCTGAGACTTGTGGTTGCAAAACATGTAATAATATAAGCTCAGAAAAATTAATACGACATCTCTCCAAAGCCAAGAGAGTGTCTGACAGCTTGTCAAGGCATGTGCTAGCCTCCGGGTGCGTTCAATGTTGAAGCAAAATATTCCCAAATACTTTTCAAAGAAAATGTCACCGAGAATGAGCTCACACGGGCTCAATACATTTGGAATTTTCAGCCGTTATTGAAAGAAAACATTAAGTTCTGTAAGATATGTTCAGGGTAATTTCATTGGCAAACCTTTGTTTTGTGTTTGTGTTGACCGACTGGAAAGCTTTCTTTCATAAAACTTTGTTCAACTTTTGATCTGTGATGTTTCAATTGCCTCTTGTTTTTGCTGTTAAGTAAATTGTACATTCCACAATCACATTTTAGAAACTTATAACGGTTCCAGAGCCTTGCTTTAAAAAGTGGGCAATTTTTAGCCTACTTTTCACATTTTGCAAAAATGAGGAAAAAGTAGACTTATGAGATCGGGCAAATGTGTGTCTGTCTGTCTGTCCTTCTGCCTGTCTGTCCTTCTGTCTGTCTGTCTGTCTGGCTGGCTGGCTGGCTGTGTGTGTGTGTCCCCCTATCAGCTCCTAAACGGCTGGAGCAATCGAAACAAAATTTGGTAGGAGTAAAGATCTATACCTGAATATCTCACTGCCATATTTGAAAATGATGTCAGTGCTACCAACTGCTAAAAAATCGCAATCGAAATTTGAGCTCCATGTTGGATATCGTCGAAGGTATGAATGGGAGCTATTTCAAAATTGGCACACGTATAGATAATAATATTGCAGTTTAATTTCCTGGAGGCCATACATGGCAGTGTTGCCAAAATGATTATAAGCCTGCTGATAGTTCCAATTTTTAAATGCATATAACTTCTACACTATCAATTGGAATTCCATCAAATTTCGTATGTTGTATGTGTACATAACCAGATATCTGCCGACTGTTAATGAATGCTCTTAATTTATTTTATCCAAATACCAATATATCAGAAATTATGCAAGCCGACAGCTTTAAACTATGCCCACGTATAGTACCTGACATTCTATATTAATTTGGAGTAACTTATATACGTCAGTGCTACCAACATGATTCTAAGCCTGCTGAGAGGTCCAACTTTAAATACATGTAACTTCCAAACTATCATTTGTATTTCAACCAAATTTCGTATGTGCTATGTGTATTTTTAAGAGCAACCAGGGCTGCCAACTGTTAATATGTGATGTCTCTATTTGTGTTACCCTAATATCAATTTATCAGAAAGTATGCATGCCAATAGCTCTAAACTTTGCACACGTATACGTATACTGCATGACATTGTTGCCAACATGATTTTACGCGCTCTGTTAGATCCAATGTTTAACTGCATGTAAAGTCTATGCTATTCTTTGGACTTCAGCCAAATTTTGTATTCTGTACCTTAAGAGATGGAACTAAGAATATATTCTGTCACCAGGGCTGCCAACTGTAGTGCTCTATTAGGCTACATTATGCCAGGTATACTGTATTTTGAACTAATTAGAAATGTCGATATTAGCAACTTAATTTCGTCATTATTCTAGATAGATCCATATAGATTAATCATTGGCATGAATCTTAAATTTTAAGAAAAGTAGGCTCTTTAGTTCGTCACGGAACATCTTGTTAAAATACATTATTTACAAGAAATGAAAGACGAACAAACGTTTGGTGCTTTCCAGACCGACTGAAAAGCAACAAACATTTGTTTATTAAGGCAACACTGAAAATGGCTTCAAACCACATAATGAAAAATGAACAAGAAAAATTGATAATTTTAATCATTGCAAATAGGAGTAGCTGTTTTGAGAGCTACATCTGCAAAAGAAAATGAAATTTCACTGTAATAAGGAATCTATCCACCATTACAGACTAGCACTGTTTTATTTCTTAATTACATTCCTGTAAAAACTCAGTAGAGGTAGAAAGAATAATTTGTCCAATAATATTTGTGGGAAGAGATATTTTTCCATGAGATGCCCAACAGCATTCCACTTCTTTTTTTTTTTGTTTGGCACAAGATGATGCACAAAGGACAAACATGTATTGCCATAAAAAATAAAATAAGTAATAAATTTGCTTTACATAAGTATTACCATTGCAGTGTCAACATGCAAATCAAATGAATGTCACTGAAATGTAAGACAACACTACTGCTAACGTTAACTTCATCCTATAAAAGTCACATTTTGTAGTCCTCGAGCACCAGGGTGATATTTAATCTGCTAAAAATGTCAAAAGTCAACCTTCTTTATCCTTTATCACCGATTCCTTTCTTTCATCACAGAAAGGAGGATGTCTGTTTCTCCTGGATGCATTGTTTTAACTTCTCCAGACCATACTAGTATATCCAATTTAAGTACAGTACAGCAGAAGGCAATGTGGATTCTACACGACGCCAAGAACTCCGGAACTCACAGCTGTAGACTATGAAAAATGGTAACACGATATAATCTGAGGTAGCCTGTACCAGTTTATCCAGTGACTTGCGTTGAAACACTGTTGCGTGCCAGTAGTATATCCCTTCACACTTTGAATATTGCATCATCGCGATGACGTCATAGCCCTTTTGGAGACGTCATGGGCCCTTAGAGCGAGCACGTGCACATGTTAGCGTGGGAGGAGGTTGACCTTTAACCGCTTGAAGCAGATGTATAATTGACGTCATGGAATAAGAATTTAACCTTTGGATTGTTTATACGATAGTGATAAAAAATACTGGGATGTTTGCGTCAGAAGCTTGTTTGCTGCATATGGTATCTTGAGTGTAGTTGGGGGTGAAGGATATATAAATGGACGAGTGCGTGGATGAGTTTAACTTCTACTTTTGCGCGAAGGGAGTGTGTGTGTGTGTGTGTGTGTGTGTGTATGTGTGTGTGTGAAAGAAATAAAGAAAGTCAAGGACAAGGTACAAATTGTGTGATGGATATTATAACGAATCTCGATAAGGTAGCCAGTTCGTCCCAGTATTCTAATAAGAAACTATCAGAAATAATAATTGATTTACCGTATGTGGTCCAAACTCTCCGGGCTGTGGAGACAAGATTTGAAAGAAAAATAGTGGTGGACATTATCGATGAAGACGAAATAACTAGTGTGATTTTACCACAAGTATTTGCAAAACTAAGCGAGTCGGAGCTCAACGAAATAAACTCACTTAAAGGTCAAATGAGGATGGTGAGTGGAGACAAGATTTGGAAGAAAAATAGTGGTGGACAATATCGATGAAGACGAAATAACTAGTGTATTTTTACCACAAGTATTTGCAAAACTAAGCGAGCCGGAGTTCAACGAAATAAACCCACTTAAAGGTCAAATGAGGATGGTGTATTCGGGTTTGAAGAACGGGTCACATCAAGTTGTTTTTCAACAGTAAATTTTTGGTGAGTATATATGTATTATATGTATCGATTGATATAACAATTGATACATATTTAATTGCTAATTATATCTTAATTTGTTTATTTTTCAGATTATCTAAAAACTAATAAAGGAACAGCATAATGAAGTGGAAAACTGTTAATTTTCTGAGTGGAACTGAACATCGATCGCACCCGGTAATAGAGTATCATCGTGTATGCTTCCAACAGTCAGAAAAAGAAGAAGAAGATAATGAGGTGAGTCATAATGAGAAAGAAGCTTGTTTTAACAAATGGACATCATCAAAAGGAATTTCAACATTTTCAGTCTACGTTACTAATGTTAGCAAATCAGATGATAGTCAGCGAGAGGTGACAGAAACAGTTCTAAGATATTTGTTAAAAGAATTATGTGAAGCAAGTAGTGGGAGAAGGTGGATCCGAACACAGTCCTTATATGGTCATGTCAAGGTCATCCACTTTTTGCACCTGTGGCCACAGGTGTGTGGGCGGGGGAGGGGGGAGGGGGCGGGGGCGGGGGAGTGGGGAGGAGGAGGGGGAGCGGGGATGGGCATAGCGGAGAGCTCCGCACAGGCTGACGACTGTCAGCCAACTATGCTCTTGATGGGAGCAGTCTCTGTGTATATGCAAGAGGCTGGTAGCCTGCGGGCTTGAGCCGAGCAGTAGCGCGACCAGTCGAGGTCAGCCGAAGCTGGTATAGCTCGAGGCAGTATGACGTACTGAGTGGTGGGAAGCTGTCTGGACTGGCGCGCTCAACTTGGCCGGTGAGAGGAAGGGGAACCTTGTTTTTGTGTTTTGAGCCGAGCAGTAGTGAAGAGAGCCGAGTGAAGCCGAGTGGGTGTTTGTTTCATTATTCCCTCGAGCCAAGTCGAGCTTACTTGAAGAGAAACAAATTGATGTCAAAAAGGTATTGATTTGTTTAGTGTTTTACAAGGCAGTGTTGCCAACCAATGTTGAGATAAAAAAGTTGTGTCGGGTGAGGGATTTGAACCCTCGTTTTCTATGTAGAAAATTTGAACTTAAGTCGAACGCCCTAGACCACTCGGCCAACCCGACAAGGAGAGGATTAGAGAGGTTAAAATAAAATAAACAAGAATAATTATACAAGATCGGATTTATTAATCCAAGAATTAAAAGAGGAATTAAAACCTAACCATTTGACATAAAGTTTATTGCCATTTCTTTTAATCACTTTTTCAACAAGATAATGCTTAGGATATAGTGTCTTTTGAAGTTCCTGTACGTAGAATCCTCCTTTGATGGGCTGATTGTTACTGTCCTGAAGTAGATAAGTGACTGGATGAGTACGTTTCACTTGGCGAATGGTGAATATTTCTGTGCTCCAGTTTGGTGTGTACCCTTTTGAGAAGAGTGATTTATGTTTACTGACGCGTACATAGTCACCTACGTGAAAACGATGACGTTGTGGGTCAGCTGTTTTGATGCTATGATGAATGCGATTCAGCCGTGGAGTGTTTTTTATTACCAAACACGGCTTTACTCCAATAGTTCTATGTTTGGTATTGTTGTAACGTGATACTAGATTCTGCACTAGGTTTACCCAGCGGTAAGATCCTCTTGCTGTAAATTCCCGCCACATGTATGTTTTTAACGTTCGGTTGAAACGTTCAACAACACTCGCCTTTAAATTACTATAGGTGGAATAATGATGAATGCCAAGTTCTTGCATATACGTAGAAAACTCCTTGTTGAAAAAGTCCTTTCCTTGATCGGTCTGGAGGAGGCGAGGTTGTCGTTTAGCTCTTTGAATAATCTGTTTAAAGGCTGCAGTAACTAGGTTACCTGTTTTATTTTGCACAGGTTCAACAAACGCCATTTTGGAATAGACGTCAATGACTGTGAGCAGATATTTGATACCATTGTTAGTATTGGCATAGGGAATCATTTCAACGAGATCGGCTTGCCAAAGCTCATCAATTCCTTTTGAAACAACATGACGCCGTGGATAGATACGGCGAGCTGGTTTATGCAACTCGCGAGCAATTGCTGTTTTTATAGGTGAAGGGGTGTTGCCACGTGGATCCATCACACAATAATGCCAGCATGACGAAGCTCCTCTTCTATTTCTACAATTTCACCTTCATGACCGGTATGTCCAGCCTGTTGGGAAGCGTGCAGGAGGTGTAGACGTTTGACCAACTTATTAGGATCGTTCCAATAGGCGAAATCGACAAAAGGTTTCAAAGTTTTAAACGTGACGCCGGACGCTGAGCTTGTATGACGGACACTTGCATAGGTGGGAAACAATTTGGATATGATGGTCTTATATTTGAAACTCTTATTTGCATTGATTGGTTCAGAACGTTTATAATTACGTCTAAAACCATTTGTAGCCATCAATATATCCTTATACTTTTGAAGATCGTCTTCGTCATACCCATCCTTAGAAGGAACACGTGCAAATAAAAGTTCTAAAAGACCTGACGTCAGTTGAAATCGAACCGTTTTAACAATCAAAACATTATCTTTTATTTTGATCTCCGAGTCACCAATTCGAAAACGTTTATTTTCATAGCGAACGCCGTAGGTCGTATCAGTTTTTCTAGTAAAAAGGTCTTCAAGGTAGGGTGTTACCAATGGGCCAAAATGCTCTACCAGAATACTTTTCAGCTGCACATACTTTTCAGGTGTAGTCAAGATTTCTGACAGTGTAGGTTTTTTTTCTCTAGAGCTAGACGGCGTTTGAGCAATGACTGTAGTTTTTAGAAACTCTGGAAGCGGTGATTCTGTTTCAGAAGTAAAAACATCTTCAGCTTCTTCATTGTCTTCTTCTTGTTCTTCCTCCACAATGGTTTGCGTTCCTTTTGATACTGTATTTGGCTTATTGGACTTTGATGTTCCTTTTAACACAGCTTCCAGAGGTGATTTTAAATGTTTTGCGATCAACAGCTCACTATCGGCATGTGTGCGTTTCAGTTCGCGGAACTTGCGTCGAATATTATTTCGTGCACGGATAATGTGTTTCTTTAATTGACTTCCTGCTGTTGCCATGATAGCTAAAGAAATGACGAATGAAAAAGCGACGCAGCACCTTAAATACGTATGAAATGATCAAATCCCTTACGGTAGCGGCCGTTGGTAATGTCACTCTGCTTATCGATAACAAGACAGCCGTGGTGATGTGCGTTCCAGCATGTGGCGCACAACTGTGTAAAGGTTTGAAAGGTCATGTCTGGGTTCACGTGATCATCATAGACGTGACGCATGTTACGTTCATCCTGCCGGAAGAGAACAATCACGTTTGCATTGTCACGAATTAATTGTTTCGGTATTCGTGAATAGGTTTGACACAGATAGAAGCAGTCAATATGTTTGTGTCGTCCCATGCTGAAATAGGCTTGAATGATAGCCTGCCGTTCTGTGGACACATCATCAAAAATCATAAGTGAATTGGGGCGAACATGATCTGGAGAGATGACATCTTCGTGTGCAGGGAATGTAAAGTACCTCATGTTATTGTTGCGAAGACCTGACATGACCTGTTCCAAGAACACATAAAGAGGTTGATAGAGGGACTTGGCAAAAATGTAAATATTTTGAAAGCGCACGCCGTTTAACGACGTGATTAGGGTAAGCAGAAGATTTGTTTTTCCACATCCTGATGGTCCGGTGATGAGACAGCGAATGGATGACGGGAAGAGTGAGCCGTGACGTTGTTCAGACGTTGTCGAGAAGAGGTTAGAAACCAAATCTCCCACCGGAAGTGAATGTTGCTGCTTAATAATCTGCATATTAACTAAACGTGAAAAGGATAGAGGTGGTCTCTATATACATGAAGCAAGTGTCTGTTTCAGATCTAGTGTAACCATGGATGCCTATGGAAGAACACATAAGACAAAGAAAACAAATGCATCATCTGTCTCAATAAACGATCCAAAACATGATACAGATCCGGCTAATAAACGATATGTTGATGCCAATGCACTGCCACGCACAACGGATGGTCATTACAACTTTAATGGAAAGCGATTAACCAATATAACAGAACCTCTATTACCTTCAGACGCATGTTCGAAAAAGTATGTAGATTACTATCGCTTACGCCGTATCAAGGGAGATTATGACGCACAGAATAAACGTATCATGAGTGTTGCAGACCCTGTGAACAATCAAGATGTGTGCACCAAAATCTACATGTTAACCAATGCTGTGGTGTTAACAGAAGCAAAGGACTATGATGTACACCATCGTCGAATCACTCAGCTGGCTCTTCCAACAAATAACACGGACGCTGCTAGAAAGGACTATGTGGATAACAAGGTGAAACAACTTCTCAGCATTGTGCCTTCCCTAACTGAAAAAGGTTATACAGCGAATAATGCACGTCTTGTGCATGTGGCCGATCCTGAGGATGATCAAGATGTTTGTACAAAACGGTTTTTGACCTCTGAAATGAGAAAGGTGTGGGAAATTAAGGAGAATGCACTACAGATGAAACGAAGACGAATAGCTGAAGTTGCTGATCCTGTACAACCTCACGATGTAGCGACCAAACGTTTTTTGGAACAACGGTTATCGCTTTTCATTAAATCAATACCCTCCATAATTTTGCTGCACATTGTAAACCAACAACCGGTAAAAGACCCCAATGAACTCACCTATATACTACGTTCGGGTTATAGCAATTACCGTTTACTGTATGATGGTGCCATTCGTGTTATCGAGTATACGCCAGATTTTAAACACTTAGACTTACTATTAAACGGTAGTGTTATATCATCATCACTCATCGATCTGGCGGTGAAAGCCGAGGACAAATTATCCTTTCAACTGAAATTGTCGTCTGAAGAAAAAGAGGCGGGGAAAACAATGAACGATTTTCCGCTGTATGTAGAACTTGAATATACCGCCACCATTAATTAAATAATTGCTCGTTCTCCTCCCAAGAAGCGTTAGTTGTGTTCCATACTTTACAGCGTGAGGTTGTCTCGTTTCTCGCTCGCGATGGTGAAACAAAGATATGTGGGGAAGAAGATGAAGAAGACGTCATCGAGAAAGGGAGGCTTTAAAGCAATTCTTCATGCGGCACGTCAAGCTTCACGTGGAGAAAAAAATAGCGATTTGGCCATTAAAAAAGCTCTCCGAGCAGCACGATTGCATGCAAATCCCAAAAGTAAACTACGTTTTAGAAAACGAGCGCGTGTTATTCCTGTACCGAAACGTGGCGGATTTTTACCCGCACTATTTGCTGGACTAGCAGCTCTGGGTTCACTTCTTGGTGGAGCAAGTGCGGTAGCACGAACAGTGAAAGCTGTTGAGGAGGCGAAGCAACAGTTGAAGGAAAGTGAAAGACATAATAAAACAATGGAAGCCATTGCACTGCGCGGTAAAGGTGTGAACATGAAGCTGGCACCTTACAGGAAAGGACTTGGCATTTACATGTCGCCAAAAAACATTTAATAGACGCACTGCCGCGGCGAGCTATGACGCATGAGGAAGTTATGTGATATGCAAAACGGTTGAAGATATCACGCTTTCGAGGTGTGTTTATGCGTAATCAATTACCACCTCGACCTTGGATGCGTGAAAGTGCTGTTGTTAATTTGGATGAGAGTCATGGACCAGGAACACATTACGTGGCCTACATAAAACAAGGATCTACTGTGTGGTACTTTGACAGTTTTGGAAACCTTCCTCCTCCGACAGAGCTTATTCGCTATTTCGGAAGCAGTGCAATAATAAACTATAATGTGAAACGAGTACAAAATTTTAACACTCAACACTGTGGTCGCCTCTGTCTGACCTTTCTATATAAGACTCAGCACATGAGGTAACGTGAGCAGTATAATGGCAGAAAGTAGAACGTTTACAGTGCACGGACAAGGAGCTGAAGTAACTGTTGACTTTTATCCTCCTATTGAATTGGGACAACGACCCTACGTGCTGGGACTTATTTCGTTCGAAGGTTATAATAGAATCTACAACGTACATGAAGACATCAACGATAAGTTCTACTACGATGACTATGAGTTAACTCTACCACCTGGCAGCTACACGGTAGATGATATTTACGATCACATCTACACAACTCTCATCAGAGAATTTACTCTAAAAGCATTTCTTGACGGGACATACAAGTTTGAACTCATAGCCAACAACGTAACACATCGTTGCAGTATTCTTTCTTCCTTTAGGATTGATTTTAAATCACAACCAGACTCAATTGGTCCATTGCTTGGTTTTTCAGCACGAGTTTTAGAACCAAATGTGTTGCACAAGTCTGACCAACCTGAAAAAATTATTGAAGACCATCACATATCTGTCACGTGTAACATAATCACCGACGTTTACACCAATCAGGAACCATCGCATTCACTCTACGATTTTATTGTCACTTCACCCAGTGGCTATATCATCCGTGAAAACCCATCAGTAGTGCTCTATCATCCTGTGAGTGTAACCAATATTAGGAATATTACCTTAAGACTGGTGAATAGAAACCAACGTCTCATCCAGTTAGACCGTCATACACCTGTAACCTACAAATTGTATCTGAAGTCAGCATGAAACAAGTGTATAAAGCACCAACACCATCCAGGCTGGGTGTTAGTTGTTTGCAACGCGTGTACAGGTTAACACGTGTCAACAAGCAGATCTTACAACAACTGGGTTACACCTTACATCATGAATTCAATCCTCGACGTGACAAACCCAGTTGAAGTGCAGGAGGGTATTGTAAAAATTGAACAGCATTCCTACCAACCGTATACTCAAGGATTAAATAATAATGATGAGATCCGCATTACCATTAATCAACAAGATATCTACACCCTACCACATGAAAGTTACATCCTGATTGAAGGTCAACTCATCAAATCAGATGGTACCATCCCGACAACGTCAAAGTTGGCCAACAATGCTCTTGCCTTTCTGTTTTCTGAAGTTCGCTATGTCATCAACGGAATCGAAGTGGATACAACTCGAAATGTTGGCATAACAAGCGCTATGAAACTTTATCCTGCGTATGGAACTGAAGAAAGTAAAGCTTTTCGTATGGCTGGCTGGTGTCCCGACACAAGCAATGACTGGATGATTAACACTGATGGTTCATTTACCGGTCATTTACCTTTAAAATTAATACTAGGCTTTGCAGAGGATCATAAGCGCATCGTTGTGAACGTAAAACAGGATCTGATTCTTGTGCGAGACAGGAGTGATTATAATGCACTGAAGGGTGTTGATGGTGCCGCAATAGATTCAAAAATTTTATTGCAACGAATTCTATGGAAAGTACCGCACGTTACTCTGTCCGATCAGAAAAAATTGAGTCTACTCAAGATTGTGGAGAAGGATACACCTTTACCCATACAATTTAGAAGCTGGGAGCTGCATGAATATCCGGTATTACCACTCACCGATACGCATACATGGTCTATAAAAACCTCACGGTACACAGAGCGACCTCTCTACGTCATTGTTGGATTTCAAACAGATCGTAAATATCAACAGAATAAAGATGCATCACAATTTGATCACATCCAATTGCGAAATATGCGACTCTTCCTGAACGGTGTTACTTTCCCCTATGAGGGAATGGACTTAAACTTTACCAAGAACAAATATGGAAAGCTCTATGACATGTTTACAAATTTTCAGTCATCCTATTATCAGAAAGAACCATGTCCGCTATTATCACCACAAGACTTTAAGACCAAAGCACCTCTGATTGTGATGGACTGTTCGTATTTGGAGGAGTCGATGAAGGAAACAACTATTGATATCAGACTAGAATTTGAAACATCTGCCGTTATTCCAGAAAAAACAACAGCCTATTGCCTTATTGTTCACGAGGCACAGGTGTATTATCAGCCGCTGTCCAACATCGTGACCAGAGTATAAATAGCATGTCTGCCTCCATTCCCCTGCTCAGTCATGGAAAGCTACGATGAAGTCAACACCCCTCCTCCAAGGGGAGCAACAGACTGTAAATGTGAAAGTGACTCACATAGTGAAGATGAGGATACGAGGTTTATCATCTATCGTTCTCTAGTGAGTGAAGCTATTACTGCCTATCACAAGACTCATACTGTGCATAGAATTCCACCGCATCTGGTTTCCTATTTACCAGATGGATTTATGTCAACGTTCGGCATTCACGATAGGGGGTACAAAAAGCATTGCTCAAAAAAGAAGAAAGATGATGTCGCCAAAGCATCATGTCATGATGGAGAGCGGGCGGATGGGTTAAACTGTAAATGTGATCGTTGCTCAACAAGTCGAGACGCCGATGCGGTATTTAAAATTTATCGTAGCCTGATAAGTTCAGCCATCACCGCCTACCATAAAGCAGAATTGCTTCATAAAATGCCGCAGCATCTGATCCCCTATTTACCAGCTGGATTTCTGTCCACGTATGGTGCACACGATATTGATTTCAACTGGGATAAACTACCATCACACCTCCGTATGTCAGCGGATGTTGCAGCCTGCCGCAGCTGCCGTAGACATTTCATGCATCGAGGGGATTCCCACACTGATTGGGATGGCCCTAATCCTATGATAAAAAATTGTAAACAATGTTCAGATCTCTTTACAAATAAAGTAGTGTAATTTATCTCATTATTTTAATTTTTATTTAAACCACTCCCTTTTTGTTTCATCTTTTTACCCCTTTAACTAGCAGGACTATAGGTAGAACTTGGTTAGTTGACAGAAGTCGGCGGCGAAGAAAGGTGTGTCATTAAGCAGTAATCATGTCTAGAACACTGATTGTTGATATTCAGGGCTTCAAAGTCAATGGAAACAAGTTTGTCTTCAAAGAGGTTGCCATTATAGACTGTACAAACATGTTGGCGCCTAGAGTAAGTGCTTTCACTTTTGAACCACCATTTCCATTGCACATGCAGTCGGACGAAGATAGAAAACAAACCGAGTGGCTACGACATAATTTAGGATTAAACTGGAATCAAGGAGACATTCCTTATCATTATCTATCGTTTGTTTTAAAACCCTATTTTTTCGCTGCCAACCATGTTTTTGTAAAGGGAGGTGAAAAAAGGGAATGGTTGCGTCACCATGTTCCACCATCTTGCCAACTCATCGATCTTCACGAGATGGGATGTCCTGCACTACATACCTTGTGCGAGCCTGCTGAACGTGTACAAAAGAAGACACTTCTACATGTAATGAAGCTCTTTGATTGGCTAAGTCGCAATGCATGTCGGTACGTGGAAGACAATTGTAAAAATATGATGCATGAATGTTGACCACCACAGTGAGTTAGAGACTTTTGTGTTGTGCAGACGTGTAGAATGGCTACCATTGAAAGTTTAAATTCTAACCCTATTGAACGGGCAATTGTTAAGTTTTTCGCTTGTAAGAAGAAACTGCATGCTTTTACAGAAGAAGAATTAAATGCTCTACCCAAAGCGTTTTTGTTTTATGTTGCGTCAAATGCTGTGAAGGAGATTTGGGATAGCGTGCCTAGTCATTGGACTCAAGATCCTGTGCTGTGTGAACTTCAACCATGCACTGATTATGATCATCATCAACAAGTGGCCGTTTCCAAAATGCCATCGGTTCACACATGTAGAACATGTCAGTTAATTAAACTGTATAATGGACATAAAACCTCATGTAAAGACTATGTTTCCTCATTCCACGGATGTGATGGCAAGAAAGAAGCATCATCCACAGCAGCAGCAGAAAAGGAAGAAAAGTGTACGTCATCGACTGAAAAAGATATGCCAGACCTGTACTGGTCATGGTCTCGTTGACAAAGTCATAGATCTTCTACCCTTCGAGCTGCATCTACCTGGTTATCAATATTGTGGACCTGGCACTAATTTGGACGTACGACTTGCACGTGGTGATTCTGGAATTAACATTCTGGACGCTGCGTGTAAGCAGCATGATCTGGCATACAGAGCTTCTAAACATGAAAAGAACATTTCTGAACTAAGACGTGTTGCCGATCAGATTCTTTTGAGAAAAGCCATGGAACGTGTGTCATCACCTTCAGCATCTGTCGCAGAAAAAATGGCAGCTCTTGTTGTTGCAGGAGCTATGAAGGGAAAGCTCACAATCAGTGGTGGATGATTACAAAAACTAAAAAGATAAACAGGATGTATTAGGTTTTATAATTAAAATAAATAAATAAATACGAACAAAAAAAAGCGTTTATTATTTTTAGTGTTAGCAACGTTACAAGCATTATTTACGAGCAAGATGAAGAATAGTACAAGATCATTCTACCTCTTTAAATTTGCAATTTTGTTAAAAAGAATATCATACTTTAGTTTCTGTTAAGTTTTAAAATTTTAAAGTTTTTACACATCGTATTATATTTTTTTCGTCTTCATCATTAAGTGGCTGCGATTCCAATTCGATAGACACATATTCCAATTCGGTATATGGTAACCGCTTGGCCGGAAAGTCAATGAAACAGTCCGGTGAATTTTCCCATGTACACCACCACAAATTTTTTCCACAACCATTACACCAGTATGTTTGACGTTCAGTCAACACAACCTCAAACACTTTTTCAAATGTCATATTATAGGTTACTACTACTCTCGATTTCTTTATACCCATCAATTCAGCGCATGGTTCGCAGTATGAGAGTTCATTAATTAATTCATCAAAGAGGACACCTTTCTTCAGTGAAGTCAATCCATTCGTTGATAATGGTGGATACAAAATGGAGTGGGTGTGTGATTCCATAAGTTTCGTGAAATCGTCTAGTGTTGTCGCATCATAGAGTACAACACGTTTTTTCTGCTCTTTTTCAGATGAAGAAGATGGAATACTGAAAAAGATTTGAAACAATATCTTGTAGATTTTATATATTACGCTATATAATATATCATTGTGCAAACTTTTCTTTATCCATTATAATTCTATATTCTTGTGAGATAGACAAATCAATCACAGCAAATGACATTATACATACCAATTTGTTTAACATTGAAATAGAACATTAATTTAAATCTGATATAAACATTGATTTATTCAAAACAATCATGTACGTTTAATTTCACTGATCTCAATACTATGCTATTTTTGAATTTATTTTTTAGTGTACTTGTGTTACAGAACACCATTAACTAACTTTGAAAGGGAAACTACTGCTTATTTCAATTACAGTACTTAAATGTTTGTGAAAACTTGAACTTCTTAGCTGATATATACACTAGTAGTGAACCCTTAGGATGATAATAATGTGTGTACATTTACTCATGTCCCACTAGTAGTGAACCCTTAGGATGATAATAATGTGTGTACATTTACTCATGTCCCACTAGTAGTGAACCCTTAGGATGATAATAATGTGCGTATATTACGGACGTCCCATTAGTTACAAGTCCGCTGGTTAGAATACCAATCGTGAGCCGCCATGCAATTGGGAAAGGTCGCTCGAGGAACTCCCCGTTATTTCTGTAGTTTGTTAGGGGAGACGTGCACGAAATTCTTCTGAAATATGATTTTTTTGTTGTTGCTGAAATTGCAAGCTTATTATCTTGTGAATCCATTCCCAAAAGGATTTGGTTGAATTCAATGCCTAAGTCCATTAAAAAATTAAATTCCTGGCATGTGCGCGTCAGATGCCGCACCCCCTTTTCAATGCAATTGCTATTTTTCATCTTTGCTGAACACTTTAAGTCATTTTAGTCAGGCAGTTGGCGGTATCGCACTTGGGAATATTGCAGAAGGCTGTGGTGCGCACTTCCGGTTGATCAATCATTGCGATTACCACGGAAAGTTTGTTTTGATTTCAGAGATACAGTGCGAGGTAGGGAGTTGTTATTTCTTCAAAATTTGTAAGATACGTTGTTAATAACAATGGGCAGGTCTGCTAGAGTGTTCAAGAAAGTTAAAAGATCTATAGTACTGAATACAAAGAAAATTATACCGGGCTTATCTAATTTAGTGCAATTGTTTACATACTTCAAGATGGCAGCTGTGCGAACTTCTGAAATTAAGTTTTTATTTCTTGTGTCCTAATCATACGATCGAAGTCAACGATTGAATATTGATCCTTCGCAATGATCGTCATCTAAGAGTATAACTCTATAGCCTACATATATAAAATCCAACATGGCGACAATCCGAAATATTTCGACGGTTTTTAATATCTACGAATCTATTAGGCCTACAGCAATCAAACTGATTTTTTGAAATGTTGATAGAGGCAATAACGTAAGTAGGGTGTATGAAAATAGGCTATTTAGTTCTTCACGGAACTACTTTTTCGGCTGTGAGTCACTCGCTTCTTCATGAAGAACATACTACAGGGCATCGACAAGAGGCGTATTGATTCTGCAAACGAGCCTGTGCATGACATCCATAAGGAGGCCAGGCAAAAGAAAACACTTGAGAAGAAAGCAGCTGAAGAGGTGGATGATGAGCATTGTGGATATGGTCAATTTTGATATTGTTGAGTCGAGACAAGTAGCATGTCTACCTTGATAAAATTCAATTGTCATTTCCTGGACTTCCTTTTTCCAAAACAAATGTAAGTTACCTTTTCCACATGAACTACTAAAGATACCAATTCAAAACTTGGTAGACAGACAGGTTAAACATTGTTACATATTTTACTGGAAGGGAATTACAAAACATGTAATTTTATGGATTTCAGAGGTTCATATGTATGCAGTTTTTGTGAATTTTTCAAACTCAAAAGTTCTTTCATTTTCAAAAGGTCTAAATAGGCATGGAATTAAAAACGGCTCCAGGGATTGCATTAACAAGTTTATAGAAGGCACTAAAATAAATTACAAGTTCCAGGACCTTAGCGTTCCTGAGAAAACGCTATGTGACCAAAATTCAAATTTCATAAAAAAAATCAAAAACGTTCTACCCAAATTAACTGATTAATTTTAATAGCAAATACCAATGCCTTTTTAATCAGTGTGCAAAGTTTCATGATTCTAACTCAAATAACGTCCAGGTTATAGAAAATTTAGAAAGGCAATGCAATTTCGTGCACGTCTCCCCTTAAGTTATCCTGCATAATAAGCTTATAAATAATATTATTGATAATACCGAATTTCTAAATTACATCAGTTTTAATACCCGGAGAATGAATCTCAGACAACGTGCTTTGTTAGTCGCTCCCAAAGCAACAAAACTCGCCCGCCACTTCATACAATGTGCCGACAGCTAATCTCATCAGTGTGCATTTCACTTTATCTTTGCAAATACTAAGTCAGTACCTACATAAATGAGTAATACAAATACATCTTGGAAAAGGTCTGATAAAATATCAAAATCTATGCATCACTAGGTATTAATACTTGTTGTTTTCATCCATTAGTGAAAATCCACAGCCTGCTTCCAGTCTCCGACCGGGTCAGGAATGGAATGAATGAAGCCCCCATCTAGCGGCGAGGATATGGAGTGTGCCGGCTGCCGAGGCCTGACGCACTCCTCTGGGGCAATGATTAAATGAATGACAGATGAAATGAAATGATAGTGGAGAGTGTTGCTGGAATGAAATTTTGACAGGGAAAACCGGAGTACCCGGAGAAAAACCTGTCTGCCTCCGTTTTATCCAGCACAGATCTCACATGGAGTGACCGGGATTTGAACCACGGACCCAGCGGTGAGAGGCCGGCGTGCTGCCGCCTAAGCCACGGAGGCTACCCCATTAGTAATATTACTAATTTTCTTAATTTAATTACAGTTTACTTTCACTTTATCAAGTTGACATTCAGCATATATTTGTGTAAAGCATAGTTAAACCTGAATATTGTACAATCTGAACTGTATTATTATTAATTAAATACAAGTTTTTCGGGCTTCTGACTAAGGAAAGGAGCGGAACCCTTGTTAATGCCGGACGCAGTTTCCAGTGAAACGTCAGGAGACATCCTGTCTGGACCACGGCCTACAGGCCCGAAAAACTTGCATTTAATTATGAACGCCGGCCGTGAAAGCCTAAGCTGTATTATTATTGTTTGTGTTTCTTTTTCTTTAACATGTGATTATGATAAATATATGTAAAATTGGTCAGTCTCCAGTAATTGGAATTGTATTCTGTTGGAGGCAATAAATAAAGAAATAATAATAATAATATCGTATGACCTCGCGTGCCGGGTGAAAGCTTTGTAATTTGACACCCAGAGGGTAGCTTGCATGTCAAATTTCGTTGTTCCTTGGATCACTATGGAAGTCAAGGAGGTTAGATATCTAAGCTCCTTGAACATTATAGCGCTTTCTAGTAGAGAAATGAGGAACTTTGTGTTGGCGGAAACTCCCGAGATTAATTTTGCCATTATGAACACGGCCTACTGAATTCAAATGGGTTCTTTGACATGCGTGTCGTATTTTTGCCGCCTTTCAAAATTCACTTACCACGGCCAGGAGCGAACCTGCAATATTCGGGTTAGTAGACCCGCTAACCACTCACCCTCCGTGGCAAGCTAATAAATAAATAATAATACAGGTTATATCTTATATGATACAATTGGAGTGGAATGTGGGTTAAAGAGCGTTTTCGTGCAATTTCTTATTCAAGTTTATGCTAGATGATCGAGGTGTATTTATTTTCCTCCGTTGAAAAATAGTCCCCGCAGAACATTATTATCATTATTATCATTAATAACCGGACAGTGTTGCCCAGTCTCCAAAAATTGCAAACAAACCATCAGTAATACACTAATGATTTGTCAAGAAGTCAATAAGGTAGAGAAGAGTGAACTTCGTTCGTAGTAGTACTGAGTTATATCACCGGAAGCATCAGCCATGTATGAGTGTTCTTATTCAATGCAATGATACATTTAAAGTAGTGAATACTTGTTGCCCTGTATAGCAATGCACACATCGAAATAATTTTATTCGTCAAAGCATGTTAACTTTAATTGATTACGAGAGTTTCAGGGCTCCTTTAGTACAAAGATTGCTCTGTCTTCATTGTAAGATCGCTGATCCTGATTTTAAACCCTGACGTGTATTGTGGCTCCGACTTCACAGTGACAACGACTGGTTACGGACACAGCCGATGTCTGTCGAACCCACTACATAACGCAGCGCGACACAGCGGGAACTTTTGTCAACATTGATTTTGCTAAGCTTTAGATACAAAACACTAGATGGCAGTAGAGTTCGTATGAGTGTACTGCAATCTACTGTTAGTTTTGTAAAGTTAGGCTAAAAAGCGCGTATTATACTCCAAGGATCATTTAAGTATAAGAGATTCGTCACGTTTGGTTATAGAATTTCCGAGAGAGAACACTGCCTGAGGCTATGGATTGTACTGGCAAGTCTGGCAACATAAAAAGTAAAAAGCCATATGAATGTAGCCTTTATTACACGTAATTGAACAGTATGTTCTGCGATGAGTTATTGATTATTGATGAAAATAACACAAACATAACTGCACCTTTCGCTAGACCCAGATAGGAAAATAATACATTTTGATATATATCAATGTTGGCAATAGATTTGTCACGAAGGACACAGTTATGCCGTTCTAGAGCTTAATTCACCTTTAGGCTAATTAAAAATGCTCTCCTACTCTACAGAATTGTTGGGATATTCGATGAATATAAAGAAAACTGTCCAAATGCACACACTATATTGCCATAACCTCACTTTTTGCCTAGCATGTCGGCTGCCACCCACCCCTCCCCATAGCCATAAACCACAAATTTTATTGCAATGCAAAGGCATGGGTGTGTAAGAAATAATAATCCAACATTTGTCTGAAAAATCATAGGAACGTTTTCATTTGTATGATTCTTCTTCTTCTATACTCATAATTGCAAGGTGGTATTAAATAAAAAAGAAGTCACATTTGTGCAGACTGTACATTAACCATGGTCTACCTCAATACAGGTTACATAAGCTTACTGACACCAATGCATTGCTATTGATCTTGACTGAGTGCATGCTTGGTACGTGACCTAGAATTAATCACTCTTCCTTAAAGAGTTGGCTCAAGGGGAACAAACAGCCACTTGGCTTCACTCGCCTCCCTTCACTCCCACTCAGCTCCAAACAAGAAAATAAGGTTCCGCTTTCTCCTGTCTGCCAAGGCTGACACGCGCCAGTTAACCGCCTCAGGCTGACAACAAATCTCATTTACACACAAGTTGAGCGCGCCAGTCCAGACAGCTTCCCACCACTCAGTACGTCATACTGCCTCGAGCTTATTATTATTATTATTATTTATTATTATTATTATTATTATTATTATTATTATTATTATTATTATTATTATTATTATTATTAACTACTGAGCCAAGGGCAAGATGACCACCACAACCTGAGACCGTGAATGACGTCACAGAGGGAGATCAGCCGTGTAGTTGCTCAATGGAATATTTATTATTATTATTATTAACTACTGAGCCAAGGACAAGATGGCCGCCACACCTTGGAACCGTGAATGACATCACAGAGGGAGATCGGCCGTGTAGTTGCTCAATAGCATATTTATTATTATTATTATTATTATTATATTATTATTATTATTATTATTATTATTATTATTATTAACTACTGAGCAAAGGGCAAGCTGGCCGCCACACCCTGGGACCGTGAATGACATCACAAAGGGAGATCGGCCGTGTAGTTTTTCAATGGCATATTTATTATTATTATCATTATTATTATTATTATTAACTACTGAGCCAAGGGCAAGATGGCCGCCACACCCTGAGACCGTGAATGACATTACAGAGGGAAATCAGCCGTGTAGTTGCTCAATAGCATATTTATTATTTTTATTATTAGTAGTAGTAGTAGTAGTAGTAGTAGTAGTGTTATTATTAACTACTGAGCCAAGGGCAAGATGACCGCCACAACCTGGGACCGTGAATGACGTCACAGAGGGAGATCGGCCGTGTAGTTGCTCAATGGCATATTTATTATTATTATTATTATTATTATTATTATTATTAACTACTGAGCCAAGGGCAAGATGACCGCCACAACCTGAGACCGTGAATGACGTCACAGAGGGAGATCGGCCGTGTAGATGCTCAATGGTATATTTATTATTATTATTATTATTATTATTATTATTATTAACTACTGAGCCAAGGGCAAGCTGGCCGCCACACCCTGGGACCGTGAATGACATCACAAAGGGAGATCGGCCGTGTAGTTGCTCAATAGCATATTTATTATTATTATTATTATTATTATTATTATTATTATTATTATTATTATTATCATAGCAAGAGAGAAAACACATCCCACCTTCCCACCACTCAGCACGTCATACTGCCTCGAGCTATACCAGCTTCGGCTGACCTCGACTGGTCTCGCTACTGCTCGGCTCAAGCCCGCAGGCTACCAGCCTCTTGCATATACACAGAGACTGCTCCCATCAAGAGCATAGTTGGCTGACAGTCGTCAGCCTGTGCGGAGCTCTCCGCCATGCCCATCCCCGCTCCCCCTCCTCCTCCCCACTCCCCCGCCCCCGCCCCCTCCCCCCCCTCCCCCGCCCACACACCTGTGGCCACAGGTGCAAAAAGTGGATGACCTTGACATGACCATATAAGGACTGTGTTCGGATCCACCTTCTCCCACTACTGAAGCAGAACATTTTATTTGTTTTTCTGGGTATAATACATTTGATGAAGTTGACAAAATTGAATTTTCTGTGACATGTTATGATGTAACAAAATTGAACGAGTATAGAAACAAATTGCTTGGTAAACTTCAGGAGGAATTTCCTTTTGAAGCAGTTCATTGTTCATTGGCGATTACAGGCAGTAATTTATCTCAATGGCTCGAATATACGTACTTTAAAAGATGATAGATTTTTCGTAAGCCGATGTTACAGCAACTGTTGGTGGTGTATTAACAATAGTGCAAATTGGACAATTGTTTAGACAAGAATGGCGACACATCCTAGCAAACGTAGAAAAGTTGATATTGTAATAAATAATAATAGTGAAAATATAAGAAACCAATTGGACAATAGTAGGAAATATAAGCCGGTTCTGGCACAGGGGCTAATGGGCAAGATGGCCGCCGCGCGCAACCAGCCCTATGTTATTCTTACGGAGGGGTCAGTCAGAGCTGGCACAGGGGCTAATGGGCAAGATGGCCGCCACACTCTGAGACCGTCAATGACGTCACAGGGAGAGTTCGACCGTGTAGTTGTCAAATGGAATATTTATTATTATTATTATTAATAATAATTTTACTAGGTGATTATTGATTGATAGCTTTCCACGGTGGGTGAGTGGTTATCGTGTCGGACTACCAACCCCAAGCTTGCAGGTTCGCTCTTGGTCGTGGTAAGTGATTTTTGAAAGGCGGCAAAAATTAAGACACGCATGTCATACTCTGTTGGCATACAAAAGAACCCAGGGAGAGGTCGGCTATGTAGTTGCTAAATGGAATATTTATTATTATTATTATTTAGTATTATTATTATTATTATTATTTTATTATTATTATTATTATTAGGTAATTATTGATTGATCATGTACAATCAAGACCAGCCTTATATTGCCCCACTTTATGGTGTAGTGGCTAGCATTTTTAGCTGTTACTGTGGAGGCTCGGGTTCGAGTCCTGGCTCTGTCAAGAAATTTAATTCCAGGCTGAGGGTTGGAATGGGGTACACTCAACCTAGTGAGGCAAAACTGACAGGAGCTGGCTTTTGATTCATACCGCAGCCATTCTGCCTAACCCAACTTAACCTTACCTAACCTAACCAGATCCCACATTACCTAACCTAACCTAACCTAACCTAACCTAATTTCAAAGACAGAATGTACAATACATTTATTGTTTTTTATACCCTCATATATTAGATATAGAGAATGTCCACTAGGATTTAGATCCTCGAGAACACTTTCTGACATATCATTAAAACGTGTAGAAAGGAATGTCTGAAAATTTTCACTAACACATAATACACGTTCACCATACATTCTGTCCACTTTTTGAATGTTAATGATACGGAAAAGAGAATGCATTGGTAATTCAGTGAGCTTTTTTCTCTCCAATCAACAGTTCTGCCCCCCATAGCATTGAGAATATTTACGGGTCCTTGTGGACGAGTCCCTGTGGACGGGTCCCTGTGGACGGGTCATTGTTGACGGGTCCTTGTTGACAGGTCCTTGTTGACGGGTCCCTGTGGGCGGGTCCTTTGGACTGATCCCTATGTACTGGCCCATGGCCCCTAATGCTATTATGAAATTAATCGTTGTTCCACATGAAACGCATGTGAAGAGCCGATTGCTACTATGAATTAACATTTTTTTGTTTTGTTTTTAGGCATGAGCACTTGGGGTTTTCGTAAGCGGGCAGACTTTTTGAATAATGATTCATAGATGAGTTATTTTTTTAGACTACCAAAAGATCCAAAACTAATAGGTCATTAGCTTTTTAATATCTCATGAATCAAAGAGGCTAGGGACTTGTATGAGAGGTCGTTGGACTTGAGGTGACATTCTGTTTTGAATGTATTATTTATTTATTGTCAAAAGGGCCTATCTACACTTTTGTTAATATCTCGCTAACTAATAATCAGAGAGGGTCAAGTGAGGTGTCATGGGACTCAGGATGGTCAACCCTTTTCCATGACCAACGAATTTACCCAAAAGATTCAAAACAGCAAGGTCCTTGACCTAAGATTTTATAAACTAATAATTGAATATTAACATGTGATGTGTCATAGGACTTAGAATGGTCAACCCTTTCCCATGGCCAATGCATTTACCAAAAATACCCAATACATCAAGGTCATTGACCTGAGATTTTATAAACTAATAATCGGGTACGAACATGTGAGATGTTTACCATGTGTGATGAAACATAGCTAGGTAGAGAAAGAATTTGTGTCGGCTACATGTATGGTGACTGACAAGTCTTTTACCATTGAAACTTGTTTTCAGATCAAACTGCAGTATAGAGAGAGTATAGGTTGCAAGTATGGGTGAATAAATGAGAAACGGTGTACGCAAACTCTGATTTATCAAGAATTAAGAGTAGACTATCTTTATTTGATTGGTTAAAGAGGATAGCTAAAACACAAAAATGCTCAGTGGTTACCGAGGCAAAATGATCGCTACACACAACAAGCTTTTAAATACTTGAGGCTAATAATCAATACACATACACACTCGCTTGTTCTAAACTAAACTGTGTTGCTGTCAATGCTCAGACAGTAGGCTGATGACGAAATGCATTGCTAACAGAAATATAATCATTTCCGGTTGTCTAATGTTACCAGCTATCCATTTATTTATTTTTTGTGTTGCAGTGGTAAGCACTTTTAGCTCTTGTATTGGTAGTCTTAACTCGATTTCCAGGTCTGAGGCCTAGAACGAGTTGAACTAAGAAGCAAGGGCATGGTGGTGCAGTGGTTAAGCTGTTAGCCTCTTCACCTAAGGGTTCGATTTCAGGTTAATATGAATGTCATAATCATATTAAACAAAACAAAATAGAGATAACCTTTAAAACTGATTACATTTGTGACTTTTCAAATTATTACTTGGATTACAAATACAAAGGTGAACTGGGTTTGATATACAGTTAATGCTGTCTATCACACACTCGACTGTAAGAAAGCCAAAAGAGCAAAAGGCTTAGGTAGAGCAGTGGTAAAATTGCTATATGTAGAGAACTACATGGTAAAGCTATATCGCATAAACAGTGCAGGATACAATCCAGCAATCAAATTTGTATCTTGTGGAACAGAGAAATGCCCTTACGTGAGAAAATGCAAGTTCATGTGTAATATGACCTAACACACAAGTGTTCACCTGTGCATGTGCACAATAAGAGCTAACAAGTCACATTCTGTTTAGTTCGTACGTAGCGTTAGGTTAGGGCTACGAGGCACATGCCATTTGAGAGCAGGTCAAGGGATCTAACTTGGTGGATGGATGTGTTCTAACGAGTCATTTGTAGTTGAAAAAGAATAATACTTGTTCTTAAGATGTTAAAACTGAGGAGATGGTATGTACAGTAAGACGTCTTGTTATTTCCTGTGTAATATTACAGACATGGCAGAGAGCACACAGTTCTGTTGCTATGACTACGCTGCAGTAATTTGAAACCCTACGTGTTCATTAAGACAATGGGTGATGATTATACAAAGTTAGCAGTCATTGGATATTACACAGGTGTTCCTTCCGGTGTCATGTTGCTGACATGGCAGAGAGCGCACAGTTCTATTGCTACGACTAACGCTGCAGTAATTTGAAACCCAAGGTGTTGATCAAGACAATGGGTGATGATCATGCAAAGTCAGCAGTAATTGGATACCACACATCAACATTGACTAAATCATAAACGTGTTGTCATAACCAGCAGAAACCTCATTTAAAGATTTTAGATTTAACATTTTAAATTTAAGATTTTTTTGATTTTTAGATTTTACTTTTTTACATTTTCCTAAAAGAGTAAACAACAAGGTCACATACCTAACCTCATTAAACCTGACTTTACCAAACCTACCTTAAGCTAATCCAAAGGCTAATGCACATACCCAAAGCATATAAGGTACATGCAACTATCCTTATGCTAGTCTTACAGGTTACTGTACAACATGATCACTACGCAAACGGATTTTTTTTTTCATTTTGTTGTTTACACATATGCCAATTTTCCAATTTCTCATTTTCAGTTTTTTTAATATCAGTTTTTAGTTTTTTCAATTTCATAATATGGAAAACATGGATTTTTGCATTTTGTTGTTTACACATTTATTAATTTCATAATTTCCCATTTTCAGTTCTTAAAATGTCAGTTTAAAGTTTTTCAATTTCATGATATTGAAACATGGATTTTCCAATTTGTTGTTTTCACATTTGTCAATTTACCAAATTCACATTTACAGTTTTTTTTTTAAATTTCAGTTTAATGTTTTTGTTCTATTTGTTAATATGGAAACATGGATTTTTTTACAATTTGTGTTTTTTACATGTCATGCAACTATCCTAATGCTAGTCTTATAGGTTACAGTACAACATGATTACTACTCCACTGGATTTTTTTTTTCATTTTTGTTGTTTACACATATGCCAATTTTCCAATTCCCCATTTGCAGTTTTTTTAATACTAGTTTTAAGTTTTTCAATTTCATAATATGGAAACATGGATTTTGCATTTTGTTGTTTACACATTTATCAATTTCACAATTTCCCATTTACAGTTCTTAAAATGTCAGTTTAAAGTTTTTCAATTTCATGATATAGAAACATGGATTTTCCAATTTGTTGTTTTCACATTTATTAATTTACCAAATTCCCATTTACAGTTTTTTAAAATTTCAGTTTAATGTTGTTGTTTTTTCTATTTGTCAATATGGGAACATGGATTTTTTCCAATTTGTGTTTTACATGTTCATTTTGCATTAGGAGTGGAGGGGGAGGTGGGTAGTAATTAAAAATGTGCAAGCAGTGTCCATTGTTGACAGGTCATTGTTGACGAGTCCTTTTCATACAACAGAAAAGTGAGTTCATGCTTCGCATGCATTACCTAAAATGTAATACCATGTAAGTGTTTTAACATTTTACAACTAACCTGTTAGTATGATTTGCACACTACAAAGGTTATATCTGTTCTGGTAATAGAATTATTTAGCGTTGGCTTTTATATTTAATATGTACAGTTTAAGTGATAGAAAAGTGGTAGAAATGTGGTAGCAAAGTGGTAGACAAGTGGTAGACAATTGGTAACAAAGTGGTAGATAAGTGGTAGCAAAGTGGTAGAAAAGTGGTAGAAAAGTGGCAGAAAAGTGGTAGCAAAGTGGTAGAAAAGTGGTAGCAAACTAGAAAAGTGGTAACAAAGTGGTAGAAAATATTACATGTATTGTTAAGAAATAGTTTAAGCGGTTACATGGATTCATTACACAATAATTTTAGCATGACAAAGCTCATTTTCTATATCCAATAGTTCTTTCTCATATTTAGTATGACCAGTTTACACATTTATCAATTTCACAATTTCCCATTTACAGTTCTTAAAATGTCAGTTTAAAGGTTTTCAATTTCATGATATAGAAACATGGATTTTCCAATTTTTTTTTTTTTTTTTTTTTTCATTTATCAATTTACCAAATTCCCATTATCAGTTTTTAAAATTTCAGTTTAATGTATTTTTTCTATTTGTCAATTTGGAAACATGGATTTTTCCAATTTGTGTTTTACATGTTCATTTTGCATTAGGAGTGGAGAGAGGTGGGTAGTAATTAAAAATGTGCAAGCAGTGTCCATTGTTGACAGGTCATTGTTGACGAGTCCTTTTCATACAACAGACAAGTGAGTTCATGTTTCACATGCATTACCTAAAATGTAATACCATGCAAGTGTTTAACATTTTACAAATTAGCTTATGTGTTAGTTTATGTGTGGGGTCTTATGTTGGGCATTTTGTGTTGGCTTATTTAACAAGTTATTTTGTCAATGCATTTAGTGGATTTTTCTCTTGGTCTTGGAATGTATATCAGTCCATTTTATCACAACAGCCATGTTTGTAAGCAACAACAACACACTAAACTTTCAAAAATATCTAAAGTACTCTAAGGTACTCTCAACTCGTACTCTTACCTCTATCCCATACCAAGTCAAGAACATTTTTTTTTCCAAAAAGAGGTGAATGGGGAAAGTATACTATATGTTTAAACTAAAACAAATTCATATAAAGTCATATGTTAACTCTAACACCTACGTTTATCCCATTCTTAGTCGAAAAATATTATATTTTTTAAAATTTTCTAAAAAATATTTGGAAAGTAGGCTATATTTTTGAAAACTAATAATTCTATAAAGTCATATATAGACTCAAACCAATGGCTTTTATATCCTTAATCGTTAGAACAAAATATGGAATTTTTGACATGTTTTCCAAAAATGTTCATTTTTTTAAATGGACAATATTTTGGAAACTAGGAATTTTACAAAAAAGTGTGTTTAACATAAATGACAGGTATTTACCCCCCTCTACCCACAAACCAAGTCCCAGATCTCTGGGACAAAATCCAAAAATGTTTAATTGTGAAAGTAGGCGATATTTTGAAAACGTATCATTCTAAAAAGTCATATATAGACTCAAACAAATGTTCTTTAAGTATTTAACGTTAAAACAAAACTTAACATTTTTTCATTTTTCCGAAAAAAGTCCAATTTTCAAAATTGTCTATATTTTGGAAACTAAGAATTTTACAAAAATGTTTGTTTAACGTAAATGAAAGGTCTTTACCCCCCTCTACCCCAAAAATAAATTTCAGGACCCTAGGACAAAAACTGTGCAGTAGTGTGTTTTGGATGGTTCAAGGCCCTCCTCCTCCTCACCCTCCTCACAAGATGGCGACCGTAGCTTAACTTAACCTAGCCTAACCTAACAAGATGGCGGCCGTAGCTTTACTTAACCTAGCCTAACCTAACAAAATGGCGGCCGTAGCCTAACCTAACCTAACCTACGAGGTGTGATCAAAAAGTTCCAAAGAGGTGGCTGCGACTTAACATAACCTAGCCTAGCCTAGCCTAACCTAACCTAACCTACAAAGTGTGATCAAAAAGTTTCAAAATGGCGGCCGTAGCTTCACTTAACCTAATCCTACGAGGTGTGATCAAAAAATTTTCAAAATAGTGGTCATAGCTTAACTGAACCTAGCCTAACCTAACCTAACCTAAACTTACGAGGTGTGATCATAAAGTTCCATGATGACGGTCGTAGCCTAACTCAACCTAACCTAACCCTACGAGGTGTGATCAAACATTTCCAAAATGGCTGCTGTAGCTTAGCTTAACTTAACCTTTGATTGATCCCTGTTGATTGACCCCTTTTGATTGATCTCTGTTGATGTATCCCTTTGGACTGGTCCCTGTTGACTAGCCCCTTTGGACGGGTCCTTTTTGAAGGGAGTCATTTTTAACGGGCCCCGGAGGATGATCCTTGTTGGCGGGTTCCTGTGGGCGGGTCCCTTTGACATAATTTGGATAAAATGCTTGGGCCAGTCCATAGGGATCAGTCCAAAGGACCCGCCCACAGGGACCCGTCAACAAGGACCCGTCCTCCGGGGCCCGTTAAAAATGACTCCCTTCAAAAAGGACCCGTCCAAAGGGGCTAGTCAACAGGGACCAGTCCAAAGGGATACAGCTACAGAGATCAATCAAAAGGGGTCAATCAACAGGGATCAATCGAAGGTTAAGTTAAGCTACAGCAGCCATTTGGGAAATTTTTGATCACACCTCGTAGGGTTAGGTTAGGTTGAGTTAGGCTACGACCGTCATCATGGAACTTTATGATCACACCTCGTAGGTTTAGGTTAGGTTAGGTTAGGCTAGGTTCAGTTAACCTATGACCACTATTTTGAAAAATTTTTGATCACACCTCGTAGGTTTAGATTAAGTGAAGCTACGGCCGCCATTTTGAAACTTTTTGATCACACTTTGTAGGTTAGGTTAGGTTAGGCTAGGCTAGGCTAGGTTATGTTAAGTCGCAGCCACCTCTTTGGAACTTTTTGATCACACCTCGTAGGTTAGGTTAGGTTAGGCTATGGCCGCCATTTTGTTAGGTTAGGCTAGGTTAAGTTAAGCTACGGTCGCCATCTTGTTAGGTTAGGCTAGGTTAAGTTAAGCTACGGCCGCCATCTTGTGAGGAGGGTGAGGAGGAGGAGGGCCTTGAACCATCCAAAACACACTACTGCACAGTTTTTGTCCTAGGGTCCTGAAATTTATTTTTGGGGTAGAGGGGGGTAAAGACCTTTCATTTACGTTAAACAAACATTTTTGTAAAATTCTTAGTTTCCAAAATATAGACAATTTTGAAATTTGGTCTTTTTTTCGGAAAAATGAAAAAAATGTTAAGTTTTGTTTTAACGTTAAATAACTTAAAGAACATTTGTTTGAGTCTATATATGACTTTTTAGAATGATACGTTTTCAAAATATCGCCTACTTTCACAATTAAACATTTTTGGATTTTGTCCCAGAGATCTGGGACTTGGTTTGTGGGTAGAGGGGGGGGTAAATACCTGTCATTTATGTTAAACACACTTTTTTGTAAAATTCCTAGTTTCCAAAATATTGTCCATTTTAAAAAATGAACATTTTTGGAAAACATGTCAAAAATTCCATATTTTGTTCTAACGATTAAGGATATAAAAGCCATTGGTTTGAGTCTATATATGACTTTATAGAATTATTAGTTTTCAAAAATATAGCCTACTTTCCAAATATTTTTTAGAAAAATTTTAAAAAATATAATATTTTTCGACTAAGAATGGGATAAACGTAGGTGTTAGAGTTAACATATGACTTTATATGATTTTTTTTAGTTTAAACATATAGTATACTTTCCCCATTCACCTCTTTTTGGAAAAAAAAATGTTCTTGACTTGGTATGGGATAGAGGTAAGAGTACGAGTTGAGAGTACCTTAGAGTACTTTAGATATTTTTGAAAGTTTAGTGTGTTGTTGTTGCTTACAAACATGGCTGTTGTGATAAAATGGACTGATATACATTCCAAGACCAAGAGAAAAATCCACTAAATGCATTGACAAAATAACTTGTTAAATAAGCCAACACAAAATGCCCAACATAAGACCCCACACATAAACTAACACATAAGCTAATTTGTAAAATGTTAAACACTTGCATGGTATTACATTTTAGGTAATGCATGTGAAACATGAACTCACTTGTCTGTTGTATGAAAAGGACTCGTCAACAATGACCTGTCAACAATGGACACTGCTTGCACATTTTTAATTACTACCCGCCTCTCTCCACTCCTAATGCAAAATGAACATGTAAAACACAAATTGGAAAAATCCATGTTTCCATATTGACAAATAGAAAAAAAAAACATTAAACTGAAATTTTAAAAACTGATACTGGGAATTTGGTAAATTGATAAATGAAAAAAAAATGGAAAATCCATGTTTCTATATCATGAAATTGAAAACCTTTAAACTGACATTTTATGAACTGTAAATGGGAAATGGTGAAATTGATAAATGTGTAAACTGGTCATACTAAATATGAGAAAGAACTATTGGATATAGAAAATGAGCTTTGTCATGCTAAAATTATTGTGTAATGAATCCATGTAACCGCTTAAACTATTTCTTAACAATACATGTAATATTTTCTACCACTTTGCTACCACTTTGCTACCACTTTTCTAGTTTGCTACCACTTTTCTACCACTTTGCTACCACTTTTCTGCCACTTTTCTACCACTTTTCTACCACTTTGCTACCACCTTGCTACCACTTTTCTACCACTTTGTTACCAATTGTCTACCACTTGTCTACCACTTTGCTACCACATTTCTACCACTTTTCTATCACTTTAAACTGTACATATTAAATATATAAGCCAACGCTAAATAATTCTATTACCAGAACAGATATAACCTTTGTAGTGTGCAAATCATACTAACAGGTTAGTTGTAAACTGTTAAACACTTGCATGGTATTACATTTTAGGTAATGCATGCGAAACATGAACTCACTTTTCTCTTGTATGAAAAGGACTCGTCAACAATGACCTGTCAACAATGGACACTGCTTGCACATTTTTAATTACTACCCACCTCTCTCCACCCCTAATGCAAAATGAACATGTAAAACACAAATTGGAAAAAATCCATGTTTCCATATTGACAAATAGAAAAAAACAACAACATTAAACTTAAATTTTTAAAAACTGTAAATGGGAATTTGGTAAATTAATAAATGTGAAAACAACAAATTGGAAAATCCATGTTTCTATATCATGAAATTGAAAAACTTTAAACTGACATTTTAAGAACTGTAAATGGGAAATTGTGAAATTGATAAATGTGTAAACAGCAAAATGCAAAATCCATGTTTCCATATTATGAAATTGAAAAACATAAAACTAATATTAAAAAAACTGAAAATGGGGAATTGGAAAATTGGCATATGTGTAAACAACAAAAATGAAAAAAAATCCAGTGGAGTAGTAATCATGTTGTACAGTAACCTATAAGACTAGCATAAGGATAGTTGCATGACATGTAAAATACACAAATTCTAAAAAATCCATGTTTCCATATTAACAAATAGAACAAAAAACATTAAACTGAAATTTTAAAAAAATGTAAATGTGAATTTGGTAAATTGACAAATGTGAAAACAAATTGGAAAATCCATGTTTCAATATCATGAAATTGAAAAACTTTAAACTGACATTTTGAGAACTGAAAATGGGAAATTGTGAAATTAATAGATGTGTAAACAACAAAATGCAAAAATCCATGTTTTCCATATTATGAAATTGAAAAAACTAAAAACTGAAAATGGGAAATTGGAAAATTGACATATGTGTAAACAACAAAATGAAAAAAAAATCCGTTTGCGTAGTGATCATGTTGTACAGTAACCTGTAAGACTAGCATAAGGATAGTTGCATGTAACTTATATGCTTTGGGTATGTGCATTAGCCTTTGGATTAGCTTAAGTTAGGTTTGGTAATGTTAGGTTTAATGAGGTTAGGTATGTGACCTTGTTGTTTACTCTTTTAGGAAAATGTAAAAAAGTAAAATCTAAAAATCAAAAAAATCTTAAATTTAAAATCTAAAATCTAAAATATTTAAATGAGGTTTCTGCTGGTTATGACAACACGTTTATGATTTAGTCAATGTTGATGTGTGGTATCCAGTTACTGCTGACTTTGCATGATCATCACCCATTGTCTTGATCAACACCTTGGGTTTCAAATTACTGCAGCGTTAGTCGTAGCAATAGAACTGTGCGCTCTCTGCCATGTCAGCAACATGACACCGGAAGGAACACCTGTGTAATATCCAATGACTGCTAACTTTGTATAATCATCACTCATTGTCTTAATGAACACGTAGGGTTTCAAATTACTGCAGCGTAGTCATAGCAACAGAACTGTGTGCTCTCTGCCATGTCTGTAATATTACACAGGAAATAACAAGACGTCTTACTGTACATACCATCTCCTCAGTTTTAACATCTTAAGAACAAGTATTATTCTCTTTCAACTACAAATGACTCGTTAGAACACATCCATCCACCAAGTTAGATCCTTTGACCTGCTCTCAAATGGCATGTGCCTCGTAGCCCTAACCTAACGTTACGTACGAACTAAACAGAATGTGACTTGTTAGCTCTTATTGTGCACGTGCACAGGTGAACACTTGAGTGTTAGGTCATATTACACATGAACTTGCATTTTCTCACGTAAGTGCATTTCTCTGTTCCACAAGATACAAATTTGATTGCTGGATTGTATCCTGCACTGTTTATGCGATATAGCTTTGCCAGGTAGTTCTCTACATATAGCAATTTTACCACTGCTCTACCTAAGCCTTTTGCTCTTTTGGCTTTCTTACAATCGAGTGTGTGATAGACAGCATTAACTGTATATCAAACCCAGTTCACCTTTGTATTTGTAATCCAAGTAATAATTTGAAAAGTCACAAATGTAATCAGATTTAAACGTTATCTCTGTTTTGTTTGGTTTAATATGATTATGACATGCATATTAACCTGAAATCGAACCCTCTGGTGAAAAGGCTAACAGCTTAACCACTGCACCACCATGCCCTTGTTTCTTAGTTCAACACGATCTAGGCCTCAGACCTGGAAATCGAGTTAAGACTACTAATACAAGAGCTAAAAGTGCTTACCACTGCAACACAAAAAATAAATAAATGGATAGCTGGTAACATTAGACAACCGGAAATGATTATATTTCTGTTAGCAATACATTTCGTCATCAGCCTACTGTCTGAGCATTGACAGCAACACAGTTTAGTTTAGAACAAGCGAGTGTGTGTGTGTATTGATTATTAGCCTCAAGTATTTAAAAGCTTGTTGTGTGTAGCGATCATTTTGTCTCGGTAACCACTGAGCATTTTTGTGTTTTAGCTATCCTCTTTAACCAATCAAATAAAGATAGTCTACTCTTAATTCTTGATAAATCAGAGTTTGCGTACACCGTTTCTCATTTATTAACCCATACCTGCAACCTATACTCTCTCTATACTGCAGTTTGATCTGAAAACAAGTTTCAATGGTAAAAGACTTGTCAGTCACCATACATGTAGCCGACACTAATTCTTTCTCTACCTAGCTATGTTTCATCACACATGGTAAACATCTCACATGTTCGTACCCGATTATTAGTTTATAAAATCTCAGGTCAATGACCTTGATGTATTGGGTATTTTTGGTGAATGCATTGGCCATGGGAATGGGTTGACCATTCTAAGTCCTATGACACATCACATGTTAATATTCAATTATTAGTTTATAAAATCTTAGGTCAAGGACCTTGCTGTTTTGAATCTTTTGGGTAAATTCGTTGGTCATGGAAAAGGGTTTACCATCCTGAGTCCCATGACACCTCACTTGACCCTCTCTGATTATTAGTTAGCGAGATATTAACAAAAGTGTAGATAGGCCCTTTTGACAATAAATAAATAATACATTCAAAACAGAATGTCACCTCAAGTCCAACGACCTCTCATACAAGTCCCTAGCCTCTTTGATTCATGAGATATTAAAAAGCTAATGACCTATTAGTTTTGGATCTTTTGGTATTCTAAAAAAATAACTCATCCATAAATCATTATTCAAAAAGCCTGCCCGCTTACAAAAACCCCAAGTGCTCATGCATAAGAACAAAACAAAAAAAATGTTAATTCATAGTAGCAATCGGCTCTTCACATGCGTTTCATGTGGAACAACGTTTAATTTCATAATAGCATTAGGGGTCATGGGCCAGTCCATAGGGATCAGTCCAAAGGACCCGCCCACAGGGACCCGTCAACAAGGACCGGTCAACAAGGACCCGTCAACAATGACCGTCCACAGGGACCCGTCCACAGGGACTCGTCCACAAGGACCCGTCCACAGTGGCCTGCGTGTGCGTGCGGGGGAACAAACGATTACGTCAACAAATCATCTCATCTAGTTTCAAATTTAGCCACTACGGCGCGTGCAATACACAGGAAGTGCATGGGAACATACGATTACGTCAGCGAAACATGAACTCACTTGTCCGTTGTATGAGTATCAGTTTAGTAATGGCGTCAAGCAGCAAGAGATGTTTACTTACACACAATTCATCATTATGGTAAGCTTTTTTTTCTTATCATATGGAAATCTCCTTATTAGAATAAAATGTTATAGTGGTTCTGGTCACTTATAGCTAAACTGTAATAGATATGATTTTTTTGTTTCTTTACAGGCTACTACAATAAATATTCTCAATGCTATGGGGGGCAGAACTGTTGATTAGAGAGAAAAAAAAGCTCACTGAATTACCAATGCATACTCTTTTCCGTATCATTAACATTCAAAAAGTGGACACAATGTATGGTGAACGTGTATTATGTGTTAGTGAAAATTTTCAGACATTCCTTTCTACACGTTTTAATGATATGTCAGAAAGTGTTCTCGAGGATCTAAATCCTAGTGGACATTCTCTATATCTAATTTATGAGGGTATGTATTGTACATTCTGACTCTGAAGTTAGGTTAGGTTAGGTTAGGTTAGGTTAGGTAATGTGGGATCTGGTTAGGTTAGGTAAGGTTAGGTTAGGTTAGGTTAGGTTAGGTGAAGTTGGGTTAGGCAGAATGGCTGCGGTATGAATCAAAAGCCAGCTCCTGTCAGTTTTGCCTCACAAGGTTGCGTGTACCCCATTCCAACCCTCAGCCTAGAATTAAATTTCTTGACAGATCCAGGACTCGAACCCGAGCCTCCACAGTAACAGCTAAAAATGCTAGCCACTACACCATAAAGTGAGGCAATATAAGGCTGGTCTTGATTGTACATGATCAATCAATAATTACCTAATAATAATAATAATAATAATAATAATAAAAATAATAATAAAAATAATAATAATAATAAATTTATTATAAATTTATTATAATAATAATAAATATTCCATTTCCACGAACCTACTACGCTGTCGTAGCAGGCGGAGAGGTGATACTCCGACGTGGCGCGTCCCAGGTGGCGGATAGGGGGGTCCTCACCGGCTTGCCGGCGAACTTGAGCGAAATAAAATAGCTCTCGCGGACCAAACACACTTAAGCCAGAAAACACATAGAGGCACCTCTCGATCTCAACAATCGAGTAGTAATTTCGTGATCTTATCTTAAGATCACCACTAGTTGTATATTCAACTTGTAACTAAGGCATGATGGAACACACACTACTAACGCAACTACCCCAGGCCCCGGACACACGTCCGGTCTTTCCCGATCATCGGATTCTGGGGGATCGGGAACGAAATCATGCTTCAGAGAAGGATCGAAGCTTCTCAAAATCTCTTCGCCCCAAGAAAAATAACTTCTTGGGTACTATTAACATCAATACCCTGTTGAAAACAGGAAAGCTCAAACAACTGACTGACGTCCTGGACAAATTTGATATTCAAATCCTAGCAATTCAGGAAACACGATTCCAAGATGAGAACCATTTCGACTCTGAAAACTTGAGGATATTTAAGGGTAAACCAGCCATTAATATCACAGGCAATTTATTAATGTTTGGGACGGCTTTTGCAGTGAGGAAAACTATCTTAGATTCAGTTATTGACTTCACATCGCCATGCGAAAGAATTTCAGTGCTCACAGTAAAATCAAGCAACAAGGCATATGCCTTGATAAATGCCCATGCTCCCACTAACATAGACAATAAGAGAAATCCACAGAATGTAGAAGACTTTTGGGAATTACCAGAGGAAACTACCAGTAAAATCCCCAAACATCACGTGAAAATCTTATTAGGGGATTTCAATGCACAGGTTGGCAGAGAGAAGATATACAGATCAATAGTAGGACTCCATCCCGCACATCGGAGGACTAATAAGAATGGAGAGCGTCTAATAAACTTTTGTACATTATTCATGCTGAGACTCATGTCCACGCACTTTATGAGACCATTACACAAAAAGAAAACCTGGAGATCACCTAACCCGTTATTAGGGGAATTTCAGATAGATCATGTGGCTATTTCCGCAAAGAATATGCTGGAGATTCAGAATGTTAAGGTACGAAAGGGAGTGGTAGATTCGGATCACTACCTCACGCAAATCAAGGTTCGGTTTCAACCAAACAGATCCAAACCTAAAGGCAACCGGTTTCCAAGAGTTGATCCGGACTGCTTGAGGAAGAACGCCGAGGTTTTCGTACGAGATTTACAGGAAGAAAATCCCAGAGAGTGGCCAGACCTTCGCAAAACATTACAGTCATCAGCCATGAAATTAGGACAACCACCTAGGAAAAGAAAGCACAGATGGTGGAACACAACGTGCGATGAAGCCGTCAATGACCGAGTCAAAGCATGGCATCAGTGGAATGGACATCGGAGAGTGGAAAGATGGGAGAACTTCCTAAAAACTCAAAAACTGACCTCTAAAACAATCCGGCGCGAAAAACGTGCCTACAACAAAATCAGACTCGAAGGGTTAGAACAGGATCTCCAGAAAAACAACACTCGAAATTTTTACAAGACATTCCGTGAGGACTTGTCAGGGTACAAACCACCAACTCTAAGTTTCCGTCGACGTAATGGACGACTAGAAACAAACAGTAAGGAGAACTGCAAGATACTGGCTGATTATTTCCAAACTCTACTGAACTGTGATCCTCCAGTGGAAAGACTGCAGTTTGAAAAACCTGTACCAAACCCAGACTCACTTTCCCCAACAACTCAAGAAATAAAAGAGATAATCCAATCGCTCAAAAATAACAAAGCCCCTGGGAACGATGGAATAACTGCTGAGATGTTGAAAATAGGAGGAGATGACCTCATAAGGAGAATTCATACACTCCTAACAGAAATATGGGAGAGCGAAATAATTCCGAAGGACTGGAAGAATGCCATTATCCATCCGTTGCATAAAAAGGCCGACCGAGCGGACCCCAACAACTACAGAGGTATATCACTTTTACCAATTATATACAAGGTATTATCTAAAGCACTCTTAAACAGAGTAGAACAACAAACTGATCATTTGATTGGTGAATACCAGGCAGGCTTTAGGAAAGGTAGATCGTGTTCGGAGCAGATTTGGAGCCTAAAGACGATATTAAGGATACGCCGCAGTACCAACACATTTGTCACCTTCGTGGATTTTAAGAAGGCGTATGATTCTATTGACAGACAAACTGTTCTGAACACCCTAGAAGAGCTCAGAGTTGACAGGAAAACCAGGGACTTAATCCGCCAGACTCTCACTGACACAACATCTCAAGTGAAGTTCCTAGGTGAACTATCAGAGCCTTTCGAAGTACATACCGGAGTTCGACAAGGTGATGGCCTCTCCCCACTGCTTTTTAACTTAGTGTTGGACAAAGTCATCAGGGAGTGGGAAAACAACATCAAAGGCATAAGCATTGGTACTCTGGAACAGAAAATAAAAGTAAAATGCCTAGCTTTTGCTGATGATCTAGCTATCTTTACCAAGACTAGTGAAGAAACCAAGTATGCCATAGAGAAGTTGCATGAGTTAGCATCAAAGACAGGACTCCAAATATCGTATGAGAAGACGCATTTCATAGTAAATGGAGACCAGAATATCCCGAGATCTCCACTACAGACCAACTATGGAATAATTAGACACGTACCTTCCTTCAAATATTTAGGAGAAATTATTGTACCGTCTGGATTGGACAGGAAAGCTAATTTAGAAAGAGCTACCAAACTTCAGAAAGCATACCGAATAACATGGAATCACTATAATAAAAGAGTGATGTCACGAAATGCAAAACTACGGCACTACCAGACAGTTGTTCTTCCAGAAGCATTGTACGCCTCCGAAACTATATCTCTAGGAGGCCACTCTCAAATTGGTGAAATCGAAATCCAGGAACGTAAAATTCTCAGGAAAATATATGGCCCCGTTTATGTTAATGGTATATGGATTAAAAGGAAAACCACTGACTTGTACACAGTAATCAATAAGTTCACTGATACCGTGCGTAAGAGACGATTGAAATTTTTTGGTCACATCTGCCGAATGGACAACACCAGATATGCAAAAAAACTGCTTGATATAATTAATTCAAAGAAGGTCAAAATCAGTTGGTTAGAAGAAATCAAACAGGACTTAAAGGAAATAAACATTACAGAAGATAGCATCATGAATCGCAAGAATTTTGGAACCCGAGTTACAAATCACTCTTTCGCCGAAAAAGCTAAAAAGACCACTGGAAAAAAATGGACGGAGGAACGTAAGAAGGGGCATAGTGAGTTCATGAGGAGATTTTGGGAGGAGAAGAAGAGGAAAGCTCCATCAACCCGAGTCAACAAGTTCAAGCGCGCTCCCTAAGTGGGCAAAACGAAGAAAGAAATATTCCATTTAGCAACTACATAGCCGACCTCTCCCTGGGTTCTTTTGCATGCCAACAGAGTATGACATGCGTGTCTTAATTTTTGCCGCCTTTCAAAAATCACTTACCACGACCAAGAGCGAACCTGCAAGCTTGGGGTTGGTAGTCCGACACGATAACCACTCGCCCACCGTGGCAAGCTATCAATCAATAATTACCTAGTAAAATTATTATTATTAATAATAATAATAATAATAAATATTCCATTTGACAACTATACGGTCGAACTCTCCCTGTGACGTCATTGACGGTCTCATAGTGTGGCGGCCATCTTGCCCATTAGCCCCTGTTTCAGCTCTGACTGACCCCTCGGTAAGAATAACATAGGGCTGGTTGCGCGCGGCGGCCATCTTGCCCATTAGCCCCTGTGCCAGAACCGGCTTATATTTCCTACTGACAATGCATTTGAAAGTGTTTCTAATTTTAGAAGTGAACTAAACGGTGCAATTTCAATAACATATCAAAAGGGGGAAAACACTCAAACCGAGTTGATTGAGAACAGTGATGAGTTGATTGAATGTTGGAGAGTTATTTGTGACCCCATATTGCAACAAGCTGAGAATTTTGAAAAAATTACAATTCAAATAAAGGATGAGTCTTTTTTAAGCTGCGAGTTAATTGAAACGGCATTCAATTCTAGAGTGTACACACTTGCAGTTTCAAATGTTAAGAATGAGTTTTTGGATCTTCGCGAATTTTTGGCAAATGCTAATATTTGGCCTAAAAAGTATGTTGAGAAAGCGCTAACTGTGCAAGCTTTAAAGGTGAATTCAGTTTTGTGTCCACAATATGTGCTTCGCGCCTTATCAGAAACAAAATATTTTGCTGTCAAAAATAAAGTAGTTTTGGAGTATACTGATTTAAAGGAATTTTATAATAATCATATAATTGAAGGTACATTAACAAAATTGACCGAATTTGAAGCAAACGGTTCTGGGTGGGCTTTAGAAAAAAATCATAGTTTGAGAATTAATATAAATAAATATGTTGGATTTCAAGTAGGAATGTCCAATAATAGTAGTTTGCCTGACGTAATAGTAAATAAACACGCTGTGCTAAATTTGTATGATACAAAGGAAGCTTGTTTTGCGTGGAGTGTGGTTGCTGGTTTGTATCCAAAAACTCGCAAAATGAATCATCATTCTTCCTATCCTAATTACTGAGATGTTTTAAATTTAGATGATATTCCAATTCCAATGCAAATGAAATATTTAAATAAGTCTGTAAATCAAAACAAGATTTCTGTAAATGTGTATGGAGCACAATACGATGAAAACAAATGGGTATGTATAGTGTACACCTAGAAAAGAGGCACTACACAAGACTTAGATTCGGGGTTGTGATCGGTCTTTGAAATAGTATGAGGAGAAACGTGCTTCTTACATTTTCCAGGATTCATAGGGGAAATTAATATTATGAATAACTTACATGACAGATTAAAACAATACCAATTAAATTCTGGACCATTACTGACAAAACAATAAATTTAAACCACCCTGATGTATGACATTGAACTGTTTGCTTGCCATAAATGACCTACAAGCAATCCAATAGCCCACATGCGACCACCAGGTATCCTATACTATGTAAACAAACAAAATCTGGGACCAAGGATAGTCACCTCCATATTTGCCACCATAGTACCTTCAAACCATGTTAGCCGACAAATAAATGACTGACTCAAAACCTCAGTCCACAAAATAAATAAATAAATAAATAAATAAATAAATAAATCAATCAAGCACTCATCTTAGACAGCTGTTAAATAAGGTGAACCAAAATGTCACCTAAAGAAAATAAATACACTGAATCAAATAACAAATACATAATATCCGAAGAAAAACATGTTTTATGTGTTGTGTGCGCGGTCCGACAACTAAAAATAACGAGTACTTTGAGGAGAATTCATTCCCGTTCAACCATTCTAATAAGTCATGAATTCCCGTTCTGCGGGTCGGAAATCACGACAATAATGGGAATACACAACGGCTAATACCAAAATAAACAAGCTGACATAGTCTAACCCTTCACAAACAAGAACTAATACACGAATTGTATTTCATAATGAATAGCAGCCGAAACAAGCGGTCTTAAGCTCACAAATCAACACATTGCAACACGTGACATACAAGAACACAGGTTAGCCGTTTGCAACCTTAACGTGACATCTTAGAGACTTGGCAAAGACATGCCAAGCAACAACAACAAGAGTAAGTACAGGCCTCAATAGGCATAAAAACAACTATATTACACTTCGATAAATATGGTCGGAAACTGGTTAGAAAGTGGCAAGCTCCCAATTAATTCAACACATTATAATCTTTCGGGCAAGACATTTAACTAATTACCAAAACGAAGAATGCGTAGCGCGCAGCAACGGCTTCGTCTGAGTAAGGTGGTCAATCAAGCTCTTATTACTGTGCTCTAGTGTGTAGACAAATACCCAAGCCTGAGGCCTTGAGTTTCGAACCCAGCGTCCACTTGCTCCTGGAAATGCGATACATAAAAAATCAACACAATCATAATTTCTTGAAAAATCCACGCCATGGGATATCAAGATTCAGTCGTCAGCAAATACGCCCCGTAGATCACGTAAGGTGGAATAAAGTAGCAACCGTACAGGATCCACAGTCTTTACCTACTCACTATCAAAAATTCACACAATAGCACTTGTCGAAGCTTGACCAATGACCCCAACTCATACGTCAGACCAAGAATAGATTACAAAACAAGGCTAATGACATGAATACGGTAAGGCAGACGACCTTCCGTGTCAACAAAAGTTGCACCAAGCAAAACAAAATAACCTCGCATTGTCTGAACAATTATAATCAAACAAAGGGCAATTTTCCCCCCAAGTCTAATATTATAATCTAATAAAGATTCATTTATCGTCATATTCTAACATTTCCGCCATAAATTATCTCACTAGTCCTATGTTTACATGTGCGCAAGGCGACATAAGTACAAGCACTCTAATCAAGCAATAAAAAGAAAGCAAAAGCAAGAAACACACAAAATAATATATTTATCAAAATTGTCACGTGATGCTAAGAAACTAATTATGTCAGCCACGAAAGAATCTACATTTAAAACCCACAAAGCAAAATTATTTACAAACAAATTTCCCAACATGCGCGTGACCCCGTCCCGTCAAATTAATAAATTAATTGTTGTGCTCATCACTTTCAGCTTGTCCGGTGCCATAACGGCACCACGTCACCGTCTGTCCTGATGATCTAGCCCATGGTATAATTCACCGTGGCAGATGAACCCATATTCTTCAAATCTTCCATCACGTGGGCGAACATCTTGCTGTAGGAAAAGTTATTATTATTATTTAAATCTCCAACTTGCTAGACTGCATAATAAGTTACTCAATTCGCTTATTGAGTTCCGTGCAGTACCGACGAGACTTTCCCTAAAAGCTGCGCAAATGTATTCACCTAATATCCACTGTAATTAGCATAGCATGTTGCTCCGCATACAACACAATTACTCTACAAATTCTAAGTGTTAGCATCGCACTTCGCAAAAAGTTTAAGTACCAGAGTGCCTCGCACTCGGACAGAGTTTCACCCTACGAACGTCTTCAGATTCACAAAATCAAGTACTCGTCTGTTCACAGATCGTCGTATTTATACAGTTTATCAAAACAGTCTGTGGATGGGGAATATCGCTCCGTAATAAATCTTAAAAATTGTCGCACAGACTTCGTAAACATCTCAATGAACTCATAAAAATTAGCACTTTCCAATGACACTCGCGTGCAAAAAATCCCATCGTAGGAACACACATTTCTCGATTTCGCGGGCAAAATAAGTCCCCCCAGTAAGGTGCATCATATGTCCTATTGGCAGTTCATTCAAATTATTGAAAATCTCAGTTGGCGAACTCCTCCCACTTCGTGACGTCGGACACTATCTCCGTCCTTACTTGCGACACTCTTTCTCCGTCTTCCTTCCTCAAGACAAGGGAACTTCACTGACCTCCACATTGAAACAAGTAACGAACTTTCAGCTCACACTTGTCTTCCTTTTCTGAGAATCAGATAAATATATACTGGCCTGTTGTTCTCACTGGCGACAGTAGCAAGACACTTTGTTCACCCAGACAGCCTATTCTTGCGAAATATGACCAGCACTTTCCTCAACTGAGCTAACTCAGAGCTGTATAAAATAAAATACTTGAAAACTTATATATGCCATTATATTTAAGGGTTCCTTCATCCCATAATAGGTGGAAATTGAACTTAGATAGAAGACAATTTTGACTCCCATAAAGTACTTCAGTCAGAGAGTGGCCTGTTCCCGAAAAAACTTATATTTCCTATCGCCCCTGCTGTCATCCAGAGCTCGGCTACTTGCAACTAATGACCACATTCCATACTTGCTCGTCGCCTCAGGCAAGACTGGTCTTCCCTCTCTCTCGCCGTCACTCACTCATACAACAGATGTCAACTGACTATTTCAGGCTTGCTCTCCGTTCAACATAAACAAACCAATGTTTACGTTCTGCTACAAGCGCTGGTTCACTCGTGCCCCGTACACTTTGTGCACTATCTCAAATCCACATAATTTGTTGCAGCATTATCATTCCTTCCTGGTTCCCACGGCTCAGGTTTATAGTAAATCTTCATGTTTGCGATATTGTTGACAGACAGCGTACCCGTGCTCAACTCCTGCACTCTGTATGCATTATTTCCAAGATTCTGGACAATCTTGAACGGGCCCAGATACCTCTCGCAAAACTTGTGAAACACCTTGTTTGATGGGTCGGATATCGGTGATTTCTTGATTAACACCAACTCATCTTCAATCAAGTCCCGGTGGAATCTCTTTCCTCGGACTCTCCTCAGTCTTCGATCTGCTTGACTTCTCATGTGTGTGACAGTTTTCTGGATTCTTAATTCATGTGTTGGCATGGCGTCACGAGGACAATTGACAACATTATCCCTCGATTTCTCCGGTTGTCTATTGTGGTGCAAAACCATCGGTAACTGTCCCGTAGATTCGTGTCTTGTTGAGTTTATACAGATCTCAATATCCTTCACACGATCTACCCATTTGTGATGTTCATTAGGCACAAATACCCTGAAAAACATCGAAATATTTATCACCACGCGTTCGCTCGGATTCGCGGTTGGGTGTCTTATCCAAGATGCCATTTCCTTCTTGAACTCTGCACTGGTGAAATAGCTCACGTTGTCAGATAAAATAAACTCAGGTTTTCCTAAGGTAGGAATAACTTTATTTCTGATCTGGCTTAAAACATGTTTTGAAGTAGTTTTTTGTATAGGCCACAAAACCACGAATTTCGAAAATTCATCTAAGCACACTAGTAGATGTCGGCATTCTCTCCTCCCCTTAGGAATTAGGCCAAAGGTATCAATCGCAAGCAGCTCGCATGGAGTTTGCGGCAATAAAGGTTTTGGAAACTGTTTCAAGAGATAATTGTTCGGTTTTGTGCGTTGGCATGCGTCACATGTTTTTACCACTTCGCATATGGTTGTTCTCATGCGGGGCCACGTAAATGCTTCAGCAATGGTCGCTTCCGTTTCGTCTGCCCCGACATGACCTAGACTTTCATGCACGTGCCAGGTTAATCCACGCTCCAATGAAGCTGGTACCAAAATTCGTAACTTAGTGTGTTCCTCATCAATGAATTATGCACTAGGGTGTCCAAGTACATGTATTTTCCTTCCTTCATGTGTGCTTCCCGGTGCGCTGGTGTTCCTGGTTGTAATTCACCTTTGAAGTAGCGTATCATCTGTAGCATCCAAGGTTCAGATTCTTATTCTCTGGGTATTTCTTTCAATTCATCGAGAAACTTGCGGTCCTTGTCAGTCAACTCACGACTTCCTCTTCAACATCTGCCTCAGGGTTCCTGCTAAGTGCATCCGTTATGACGTTTAACTTGCCAGGGCAGTGCTAAATCACGATGTCAAATTGCTGAATGTATATTGGCCATCTGGTAATCGGTTCACTGAGCATTGTCGTTTTTAATAAGAACGTTAGAGCTTTACGATCAGTTCTTATTGTTATGGGGTAACCAAATACTATTTTCCTCCATCGTTGCAGAGCGTGAGGTATAGCAAGTAGCTCCAGCTCTGTAACAGTGTAATTACGTTCATGTTTGCGCAATTTGCGACTTACAAATGCTAGGTAAGACCGGTTCTGCAGGTTACTCGGATCTTCCTGATATAACATAGCTCCAATGCCTATAAATAAAGCGTCTGCTTGGATAATGAACTTACGACCAAATCTGGGTAACCCAGTTTAATACAATTTTGTAGTAACAATTTTGTTGCTTTGAAGGACTTCTCAAAACTGTCATTCCATAACCACTTATTATTATTATTTTTGAGGAGTTCCTGCATAGGGGCTACCGTCTTAGTGTACGCCGGGCAATTTTCCTTGAAAAAAATCCCGTAAATCCAAGAAAAGCACGAACATGTTTCACCCTGGTTGGTGTGGGGAAATCCTTGATTGCTTCTATTTTGGCAGGGTTCGTTCTCACACCCTCCCTATCAATTATATGGCCCAAATACAGTATCTCGTCCATGAAGAAATGTGAATTCTTGAGATTAATTTTGAAGTTTGAAGTGCGACGGTTTTCCAGTAGTTTATCCAAATTGTTCATATGCTCATCAACAGTGTACCTGACAGTCATCTCTTTAACCTCATCAGTTAGATTTCGATGTAAGGCTCTAATCAAAGCACATCCAGCTGTTTTTACACCAAAAGGCATTCTTTGGAACGTGAAAGTCTGATTGTCAAACAAGAAACCTGTCAACAATTGGGATTTTTCATCTAACTCAATGTGGTGAAAGCTTGAGGTCAAATCCACACTAGAATAAATGCTCTTCACTCCAAATCCATTAAGGACGTCTCTAATCAACAGCGCTTTCTCGTATTCAGGCAACAATCGCATGTTGAGTATTCTTGCGTCTAGGCAGAGTCTAATAGAACCATTAGGTTTGGCGACAGCCAAAATTGCATTAAGAAGAGATGTGGGTGTCTTCTGTATAACCCCAGCCTGTAGCATTCCTTCAAAAATCTCTTTAACTTGATTATGGTGTTTCTCTGGTATCGGGTATAAACTGCTTCTAAATGGCGACCAAACGTCCACTTGCATATAGTACTTAAAATTTAGAATCTTCCCTGTTACAGTGTCAAAAACTTTCTGAAGTTTCCTGAGTATCTGTTCAAGTCTCTCCTTCTCTGCACCCCTTTACTGGACTCCTTTCAGCCACTCCTGAAATTGTTCCTCGAAGTCGTCCGTGTTGTCATCTTCTTCAGCCAACAATGCCCAAATCTCAATTCCTTCTTTTTCTTCCAATTCCACAACCGCAGTGGTGACGTCATCAGTGTCTAGCTCCAGTAATTGCTCCTCCGTCTCCTCACTAATAGCCTCGAGCAACCGGGTATTTGCCTCTCTACGTGTGGTTACCTCATCCATATGTAGCCCAACATTCCTCATTCCTTCAATATTTCTGAAACTAACGGTGTTTTGGTGTAGGTCGATAATGGCCTGATACTCGCATAAAAAATTTGATCCAAGAATGATATTAAAATTTAGCTTTGGCAATATCACGAAAGTCTGAGCAAAGGTGTGTTCCAGAATTTTCAGCTCTAAATATGCCTGTGTTTTGCGAGTCACGGTGCGCTCAGGAATTACGCCACGTACTTTCATCTGAGGGACCGGAATTATAGGGACATCATAATTCCACCCTATCTCTCGTACGAAGGCTTCCGATACTAGACTGATCTGTGACCCAGTATCAACTAAGCATTTTACTCTCAATCCGTCGATTCGTGCATAAATAACAGGTAATTGCTTTATGGTATCATTATGTGGTTTTACGACCTCCTCCAGGCAATGCTCCGGGCTCGCTATCCATTCCGTAATACTGGCAACAATCCATCCATCTTCCTCAGAACACCGTCTACTTCTCAGGCTGTCTCCTTCATCATCTATTGAGCTTTTCTTGTCATGACGGTTCCCCATTTTGATGTAGCCGTCCCTTCCCCTGCCGTTCCTGTTGTAGCAATAGGCTCTGCGCTCTGTCTTCCTCCGTATGAGTATCTGGATTTTTTCGCTTATCTATAATGCGCTCCCAGCGGTCATTTTCCTCTCTTCCTGCAGCATGTAGTTCATCCAGATAACGCTGCGATTCCTCGTATTTTTGGTTCCAATTATTTCGGTGATCATCCTGTGGTTCTGATTTTTCGTGATACCGTTGGTTATTTCTTTCACCGGCTGTTCATCGTATCGTTTTCCGCGCCATCCTGAACTGTATCTGAACTCGTTATTTCCTCTTTTATAAGGTGTCTCCTGCTTGCCGTAATATCGTTCTTGTTGATATCTCCGCTGATTATGCTTCCCATCATTATAATATCTATTCTGTAGGTTGTCTTGGTATCTCGGCTGGAATCTTATTTCGTTCCCCTCGCTATTACTCCGCCTCGGGCTATTCCCTGTGTTTGTCGCATGAGACTTGGTATGCGTCACCTGTGGCTTAATGACCTCTGCTGTGTTTACTGTTTCATGTGGCCTCCTGTCTCTCCCGTGAAACTGATTACGAGTTTCATCTAAATATCTCAACAACTCTTCTGCCTGAATCGCTGTATTGACGTTTGCTGCGGCTAGAAACTGTTGCGCATTAACAGGAAGCTGTTTACATATAGTAGTTATCATTTCCTGTTCGTTTGGCGGGTTGTCAAAATATTTTAGGTTCAACATATGCCTCGTGAAATACTCCGCAAATTTCGTCTGTTGTGTATTATGGTACTTCCTCGCATAAAGATCTAATCTCAAGTTTTGTTGGTGGCTAAACTACAAAATCTTTTAGGAATGCCTTTTTGAACCCTGCCATGGTCTCAAACGTATAACGGAAGCTCAAGAACCAGAAAAGGGCAGATCCTCAAAGAAACTTCTAACCATACTTAATTGACGTTCAGAGCTTAGATTCTGGTCCGCGTAAAAATCGTCCAGTTCCTTTAAGAACGCTTTCGGTGTAGTCCCCGAGTCTGGTATAAATTTATTAGGGCGAAATTCATTAGCTCAAATTATCTGTACCACTTGCGTTGGTATTTGTCCTTCCTGAGGTGTTGACGCGCGACCTAGATAATTCCTAAATGTTTGTGTATTTACTGTGCCTGGGCTCCTTCCTGTCTCCGAAGTGTTAGTCATTACTTCTCCCCCAATGCTATTTTCTTTATCTTTCTCTACTAGCGAAGCAAGTATAGTACCTCGTTCCATTGACTTAAGTTCATTCTTTATAGTACGATCGTCCTGCTCTCTGAACTTAACATTCATATTCTCCTCAATTGCTTGTATTCTGATACAGTTTTCACTCAGCCGTTCAATCACTGTCAACTTCTCATCCTTTGATTCCGCTGTCATTTTATTCCAATCCTTCCTTCATCCTGTCTATCCTCTTATCCATTTCTTCATTGGTATTAGATTAATTAGATTCTATTGTGGTCAATCTCGCTAACATATTATTATTATTGCTCTCGATCGTCCCTTTCAATTCTTGTTGTTCTACCTCCATCTCCTCCCAGCGTTCTCCTGACGTTACCTCTAATTTACTTAATTCTTTCATCAAGCCACTAATATTTCCATCCATTGTATTAATTTGACCTTGAACCAATTGTGCCCCTTCTAGAAGTGTTTACTTAACATGCATTTTCAATTTGAGTGAGTTTTGCCATTACGACATCATCAAAGCTCTGTAATTTGTCGCTAAATGAGTCCTCAATCGTCTTAATCTCCTCCAACTGTTTATTATTATTAGTTTCAACATCGGTCGCTAATTGCGTTAACTGTATGTTAGTATTCTCCTTAATCTCCACTGAAAGTGCTGCCACCTTCGCCGTGTCCTTCTCTTCCTGTAGTGTTAACTGTTCTGTACTTCTCGCACTCTGGTCTTGCAATTGTTTGTTTATACTGTCATTAATCAAACCTAACCGTGTTTCTAACTCATTAAACTGCTTCTCGCTTTGCTCCGCCAACTGTGTTTCTAACTGAGTAGATTGTTTCTCACTGTGTGCCGCTAACTCACTAGATTGTTTTTCACTGTGTGCCGCTAACTGTGTTTCTAACTGAGTTCCTAATTGTTTCTCTAATTCACTATATTGTTTTTTACTAGCCTCGCTAATCTCGATAGTCATGTCATTCCTTAATTCTAATAATTGTTTCTGGGTACGAGCCGCTGCCTGCTCGATTAATGCTCGAATCTCATCTAGAGATGCCATCTACACACAACGATAAGTTCACTCAGAGAAATTCAAGGACAATGACATATGGTGACATCAATTAGGCACACACACACATAAAACGTATGCAAGTTAACCCATTAACTACTCAATTCATTTACATTCACCCCCAAGCAATAGCATCCTTGAGTATATTTACTATTAAATTAATTCTTAACCCTTTGATTCAGTACTAAATTCTAGCTTTACTTCAGAATAAAATAAATAATTAATCAAATATTAATCAGTTTTTAAGGTACAACCTTCCTGTCATATAAATTTGGAGTCTGGTTTTACCAAACAATTCTATTTCAATGGTAGGGCGCCTGGAACAGATGATGTATATTTTACCATAAAAATCTCAATTCAACTACTATGTTCTATATTTAAACTTTATACAAACTCCCTGATTTTATATTTCAATATCCATAGCGGTAACACATCGCTTAAACTACTTTAATAATATTATCACATCCGGTGATCTAACCACAAGTACAAAATGTTTTCACTTGTCAAGCCATTCTATTTGATTTCCACAATTTCAACATTTTGCGCCCTTGTACAAATACACTAAAAATCGCCACGAAAGCTCTGTCGGGCATCCTCAATCCCCACGTTGCTCAGCGTCAACGTATCCCATATGTACCCTTAGAAAAGAAGCACTACACAAGACTTAGATTCGGGGTCGTGATCGGTCTTTGAAATAGTATGAGGAGAAACGTTCTTCTTACATTTTCTAGGATTCATAGGGGAAATTAATATTATGAATAACTTACATGACAGGTTAAAACAATAAAAATTTAATTCTGGACCAACACTGACAAAACAATAAATTTAAACCACCCTGATGAATGACTTTGAGTTTGCCTACCATAAATGACCTACAAGCAATCCAATAGCCCAGATGCGACCTCCAGGTATCCGATACTATGTAAACAAACAAAAGCCGGGTCCAAGAATAGTCACCTCCATACTTGCCACCATAGTACTGAACTCGAATTCAGCCCAGCTTAGGAACTTTGACCGAGCCGAGGCTCGAACGACTTGTGCACCATTGGAAGGAAAATTGGAAATTTGGAATTAAAATAATTTAATAAATATATATGTATTATGGGATGCAAATGAAGCATGATGAAAGTATTTTTGAGAAATTTGAAGCATTTTTAGGAATTTATTATTTGGAAATAGTCTGGTGAATGAGATTTTAACTAAGGAAGAGCTCGATCATTCGAAGCTGGAAATTGTACAAAGCTTCATGTTTGGCACTAGAAAACCAGTTTTGGTTAGCAAGGCGATCTCAACAAAGCAATGCACCCGACCCGTGGATAAGAGGCTAGACCCAGGAGCCTTTTTCAGAATATTTCAACAGCCAATCGAATAAAAGCACATAATTTTTGTGGGAATCGCTTTTATATATATTTGGCAGATATAAAGAGAAATAAGCACATCTACAAATGTAGAATGCAACATGAAATTTATTTGGTTGAAAAGAAATATAAATTATTGAATAATAGAGTGAATACGAGTATATTTCTATTAATATACATGTGTGTGAGGCTAGCGGAGCAAGGCCAGCAATGACACGCGCCGCGGGGAGAAGGTGCGTGGCACACACTCTCTCACAGCGACTGGACACGAGCGGACGAGTTCTGACGCATGCGCACAGCAAAGAAGCAGTTATTGCAACGCAACATAAGCCCGGTCGATAGGCACCGTTGTACCATCGAACAAACTAGGCATCGCCGAGGAAGTTGGGAAGAGGAGCCGGCGAAACGCATTTGCATTATTATTGGAGAGACCAGCGTTTATAAAAGTATTACAGCATTAGAACGAGACTTCGCCTATAAACAGCATTTCACAGAGAAGCAATAACTAACAGCATTATCTATTGCAAGCAACGATATTACTACCACGATTTCAACTATATAATTTAACAGTATTTCATCACAATCTACATTACTGTCTACTTGATGGCAGCGAAATTAAGTCGGGGAGGAAAATCTTATTCTACGTCTACTGAAGAGAAGATTATGGAGAACTAAATAAAATGAAAGGAGGTTAATCTATACCATGGATTGGGAGGTCAGAGTGACTTGGAAATTCAAGGATCGACACAGCTACAACTGCGCAACAACATGCAGAATTCCAATATGAGTTTCTGCACTACGAACAAGATATCCCACAACATCAGGACGAGATGTCAACCCAGGACTTGCGGATCTACATTGTCGAGACCACTCTGCAGGACAGAGATAAGAAGCAGAAGACCGTTTGCAGCCAATCGATCTAGGAATCGCAGGTTCCAGGCCGCTGGCCGCGAAGATGACACATCTACCGTTAGCAGCTCAAGCCGACACGCAGAACAGGTGATGGCAGGCCGAGTGAGTTGGGGTCGCTCGCAGCTGATTTGTACGGGCTTGGCAGTAACTGGTTTCGCTAGGAGGCGAGCGATCACAGCTTCAACGGAACATCTATGACAGGTGATAGATGTATTCGCTGGCTGTAGAAGACGTCTCAAGGTAAAACAACCGTTTGACCCAATGTCTGTAGTTTTGCTATAGTAGTAGAAATCCATTTTTGAAGTGACCAACTTCATTTGTAGTAATTGTTATCTTTATTCTTTGTCTTTAAATAGCTTAAATTTTAGAGTTTCATTGTAATTTTTGATACGTCTTCGTGTTTCGTTTAAGACGTTATTTCATGCATATTTAACGTGGATTAGCGTTTCTCGTATTTTTTTTATTCTGAAGGAAAGGTTGTATGACCCTCACTTCCGAACGATACTCGTTTTATAAGAGGAATGCTTCGATAATGCTTAGATAATGCTTCGATAACGCTTAGATAACTCGATTATTTGATTAATCGACTGTTTGTTTATTTGGTACCTCAAAGAGATTAGTCGATTATTCGATTACATTGTATTTTGGAGAGGAAGGCGTAAATATTGACAAATTGTAAGAACATTTAAACATTATAATTGTTATTAACAATTTCTATGCGTAACAGCGAAAGTATACATTTATATGTCTATAATGCATAGTTATCAAGTAGAGCATTATTGAGAGATGCTATAATTATATGTAACAAACATTATGATATCAATATACATCTGATATATTTATTTATAACAATTTGAACGTTATAAAATTCCTATAGCGGAATATAACTAATTAGACAACTAAATAGTCTTGGACTATTATACTACGAATACACTATAAAATAGGATCATGGTATTGACAATTGTGGTCAAATGATGCCTATATTTATCAACAATTAAAGTATAAACATGGTTTAACTGAGATGAATAGACCAGGAGATATGTTAGTCTACCTGCGGTCTTGTATGTTAAAAAACAACTTAAAAATGAATTGTTTATATATTTAAATTTACACCAGAAGCGTGAGGATCTGAATTTATTTTTATTAACAACTAAAAGACGAGCGAACTACAAATTAACATTGTTAACGTTTGGTAACGTGAATGAACAAGTTTGTTATGGATCAAAGAGAACGAATAGCGCTAATGAAAGGAATGAGAAGTACTTTGTGAGTAGGGGAGTGATGAGAGTTCTAACGAAAGTCATGGCCGCCGCGTGAGTCCAAGGCAATATCTCGTGAACGCAAGGTCGAATGTTGACAAATGAGGTGTCGTTGGACTCTGGCTGACGTCCTCATTTCTATGGACCACGTATTATATTTTTCAAATAATTTTTGAAAATTTTTGTGTTTGAAAGTAGGCGATAGTTTGAAAACCAAACATGATAGAACGTTGTGCCATAGTTCAAACGAATGGTCATTTTGTCCTTTATTCCTTATAATAAAACTTTTTTATTTTTCATGATTTTTTTGAAAACAGTCCAATTTTGAAATTCCTATATTTTGGAAACTAGGAACTTTACAAAAAAGTTTGTTTGACGTAAATGAATGGTCCCTACCCCCTCTACCCAAAAATAAATTTCAAGCCTCTAGGAGTAAAACTGTGCAGTAGTGTGGTACGGGGGGTTTCTGCTTAAGCGCCTACTTTCATATAAACTTTGCCGATATCTCCCGAACGCGTGGTCGGATTTTAAAGAACGATGTATTGTTGGCGTTGGGATGACTTTTTCTTGGCTAAGCATGTGTGTTGGTATTTTTTTTTTAATGAAAATTCGTGTTTTTGGATTGGCGCTATTTTGGAAATGGTGAATTTTGGAAAAAAAATTGTTTGACGTTAATGAAAGGTGGGTATGCCCTCAACTTTTAAGGGTGTAGGAGGAAAAACAAAATGATAGCCTACTTTCTCGCGAACATTGGTGATCATTGGCGAACAGATGGTCGTATTTTTAACAAATGAGGTGTCATTGGACTCGAGCTGACGTCCTCTTTCCTATAGACCACTCGTTATATTTTTCAAAATTATTTTGAAAAATTTAGTTTTTAAAAGTAGGCGATAGTTTGAAACGCAAACATGATAGAAAGTTGCTCAATAGTTCAAACCAATGGCCTCTATGACCTTAATTTTTATAATAAAACTATTTATATTTTGAGATTCGTTGAAAACTCTTAAATTTTGAATTTTTACTATTTTGGAAACTAACACGTTGACAAATAAGTTTGTTTGACATAAATGAAAGATCCCTACCCCCTCTACCAAGAAAATAAATGTCAAGTCTCTAGGACAAAAAACTAGGCATTTTTTAAAAATAAAAGCGTGTTTGTAGACAGAGAGCCGGTAGCACTTGACACATGTTCCAACGAGGCTATGACTGAGCATGGTGAATACTGGAAATGGCTATTTCGACGGGGCGATGTATGACAAAACGAGGGGTCGCTTTTCGCTATTTTTTCCTATGACGAAGGCGAATATTTTCGAAAATCTCTTATGATCATCTTTAAAATAGGTTAGTAAACACTTGACCAGTAACCAAATAAAATTCATAATGCTATGAGACGAATAAAAATAGTCGACAACAACAGAACTTGTTTTTTTTTCTATGTCTGACTGGCAGTCAGAATGGGAAAACAAAATATCTGCTCGAGAGGCCTGCTTGGTGCCTGGCTAGTTGGCTAAGAGAATGGAATGTGGGTGAGAGTTGACAACATTGTTGTAAGATGATAACAGGTTGCAACCATTTGGCAACTCTGTAAAAAAGAAGATAACAGCTAGCCAGGCGAGCAGCAGCGGCAGCAGGCAGGGGCCCCGCAGAGAGGAAAGGGGAAAGAGGGAAGTGTGAACACAAAGAGAGAACAGGAAATCACGAGACCACTACAGAGCGATGAGGGGGCGGGGCCAGAGACGGGGGAGAGGTGAGGGGAGGAGTGGAGAACCCACGACAGCCAATAGCTGAACGAGTTATATGTCAACATGTGGGTAGTTTATTGGCTGAGGAATAACCCACCCACCAAGGGAAGATGATTAAGAGAAGGAAGTAGATTTTGGATTGGAGAAAAAGGATAGAAAGATAGGAGGAGAGTCCCACAAAATTAATAAGTTTAACTTTAAACACACTTAAAGGTGGTTACCACTGAAAATTAACCTTCTGATACCTAAAGTAGGTGCGAGCTTGGTCGAAGCTGACGGGAACCGCAGCTAAGACTTGGGCAGTTTGCCAGAGAAAGGCTTTAGTGTATTTCCTCCCAAGCACGAATAAGACTACTATAGGGAAGGATGATAGTCTGGCAAGACAAATAATAAAAGCTTTATTGAGTATGAACGAGGGCATAAACCTAGGAAGAGCTAGGAAAGCCAGGATCTTGTCTAACTGTAGTATCAGAGAAATGATGAATCCAAAAACAAATATTTAATTTATTAAACAATGCAAAGAAGTTTGAGGAAATTGACAAGCATGTAATATAATTTTGACAAACATAGTTCATTTGAACTTTTTAACAAATGGGGTCGCAGACCTCTCAACATTAAACGTTTGCTCCAGGCAATTGACAATTTACAAGGTTTCAAACCTTACATGTTTCTAAAATCTTTGTAAGATTTAAACAAATAAACAATGAAGTAATTGAAGTTTGAACGTGAATTGGAGTACAAAGAGTGCACCTTAAGAAATTCTTGAGAGAATGTTCTAGAGAAAGTGACAACTTTGAAAATAACAATAATAAAAACATGAAAAATAAGATAGAAGATCCTACAACTTCTTATATTTATACAGAATTACTATATGAGAATTATACAAAAGAGGGCAGATCACTTACTGTGAAACCTGAAGAAAGTTAAAAGGAAGGTTCTAGACTTCCCAAGTTTGAGCAGGAATCACTAGCCAAATGGGACAGTTTCCATTTCGTGAAACCTGAACATGACTCGCTCAAGAGTTTAAGGAATTGTTTTCCCTGATTATAGGAAAGGAACAATGTGAATTTGAAACTTGTATCACACACGTAATTATGCAGAATTTAATTAATGTTAAACTAGCAAAGTTGTAAGGGCACTTCGTGAGTGACACCTTATAGGAAAGTTACAATTTTATTAATATTGGTGGTTAGTAGAAGGTTGAGGAAAGATCATTGGGATATAGGATCAATGTTCATGGCCGTATTAAATGTAAACGGACGATCGCGACGCGGTAGAAACGTGGAGCAAGCACTGGTTATCACTGTAGTCTATAAAGATGGATGCAAAGTTCACTATAGAAACACTAAAGTTTATGAGAAAGAAAGTTATTGCAATTATGGAAATAACTGATTGCACTATATAGGTGAGAGTCTATTTCTTGAAAAAGTTGTGATTTACAATTAAATGTACCATAAAACATTCCAGTGGTTCCAGCGGTGGAAGAAAGTTAGCTATTGCAACAATTTGTAAGGAAGATTCCTCATTTTAAATATTATTGTCACAAGTGAGTGAAAAATACCTGACGGCAAGACTCGCAGATAGAGTACAAGATCTCGAAGGTTCCAGAACGACCTTAGTGGAAAAATGGGGTTGAGAAAATCCAACGGAGGAACTAGCTTAATGAATTATAGACAGCGGGTATTAGGTAATATCCCACGTAGTGAGAGGATTTCTCATTTGAATAGCTTAAGAAAGCTCTTTTTTAGTAAAGTTGGCTTATACAAGCAAAAGCTCAACATGGCAAATCCCACGAAGAATGATTTTTGCCCCAAAGTAAATAATTTCACACTGTCTATAAAAATATCATTAAAAGCACGTGGAAGTTAAAACCATGAAGATGAGGTTAAAACTTTTAAAATGGTACTTATCTTGATTTCATGTTGAAGGCGAAGTTTCCCTGGATGACAACTACCTTGCCAACATGGCGTAGAAGAGTGTGTGCCTCTTGGTTTGAGGAGGCTAGCTCGAGAGGAGCTTTAACTGATCGAGTCAACTGCCGACTGAGAAGTGAGACCTGCTCAACGGAGCACGGAGGTACCAAGGAAGGGGAAAAGAGTGGGGGGTAGGAGACAAAAGGAGAACATATAAGCATTGCCAATGTTATAACAAAAAATGATCTTCTCTTGGTGAGCTGGTCTTCAAAGAGTTGATAACAGATGATACTAGCGCAGCATGGTGAGTAAAGAAGTAGACGTAGTCCTCTTGCTCAAGGAGAAAATAGCTGGCGATGGTAACAGGATCTGGTGGCCAAATGGAGAAGGAATTCCTCTTGCGCGAGGAAGAGTTGAAGAGCTTCAGATATTCGCTGCTATATGACGCTAGGTGGGTCATAGAATATATATCTGGAACAGACTCATAAAAGATATAAGCGACCTGAACCCCTAAGAGAAAACAGAAGATCACTGTTGGTGTTTGACAAAGAGGAAGGAAAGAACATGCAAAAGCATTGAAAATTATAATCTCTGGTACCGTGTATTCCAAGAATGCACCATACTGGGAGGGGCAAACACCAACGGGGAACAAGAAAAACAAGTAAACATTTAAAGGTAATAAGCAATTGCGGAGAAGTAGTCTTGTGATCTGACCATTAGTGGTCAAAACTCTGACTACCCTGACTCTCCCATCTCTTCCAGGATAACACTCGGTCACTCTTCCAAAAGGCCAGACTAGGGGGGGTGAAACATCCCTAACTAAGACCAAGTCCCCCACTTTAATGTCGGGACTGGAAAGAAACCACTTCTGTCTCCCTTGCAAGGAAGTTAAATATTCCAAGTTCCATCTCTTCCAAAAAGAATTACGGAGGGCTTCAAGTTTACGCCAAACAATAGGTAAATCAGAATCCCTGAAAGAATTAGGAAGGGGAAGATAGGCAGAGAGAGAAGTGCGTGTAAGACAGTGACCAGGTGTGAGTGGAAGGAGGTCATCAGGGTCATTAGAAAGCGGAGTTAAATAACGAGAATTAACGACATCTTCCATCAAAAAATAACTAAAAGCTGAGGGAAATAAAGCACTAGTAAAGATTGCGATACGATGCGAAAGAAGAATTGACAAGTTTAAACAAAGCGTATAGAGACAAGTACATCTATTCAGGATAAGAATATACCAAATAAACAAAGAAACTATGCGAGTAGAAAGCAAGAACGCCATAGGTAACAAACGAGTAGCCATAAACAATGACCTCAAGTTATAATGAGTATCAAAGGGGTTGATCAGAAAAATACTTAAGTCAGCGAGAAACGTGACATAACAAGTATGAATGCAAAAACACATCGAATGTGACGACGAGAAAAAGTAAGTTTGTTCATTAATGAACAATAATATTTCAAAATATATGAGCAGAGTGCAATACATGAGCGCGTGAGAAATACGCAACGAAGTTTTGAAACATGGATCGAAGCAGTTATAGAATACGAGCATGAGTAAGTGGAAGACACAGGCAAGCGCGGCCTTGACACACATAGTACAACGAGATAAGGCATATAAATAGCTGAAAGAGTCCTTAACTGGAACAAGTTTATTTTGGGAAGTAGGTGAACGGCTTCTGTACTTGCAGTAGCCACTCGCCATACAATGCTTGGCAATCAGCCAAAGTTGAGGTAAGAGAAACTTGCTTTGAACTTTGTCAAGCGTACAGGAAATAAACAACAACTTGGCGTTATCCAGGCTTGTATACAAACAAGTTTGAAAAAAAAGCAGTTCAAAGTACACAAACAACACTAGTTGAATCAGCTGTAACTTAAAGCAGATATTCAGGTTGGACGGCATACAGTCAATCGTAACTTGGACGTGAACAAACAATTTAAAGCCATATGAAATAAAGTAGGAAATCAATTTCGCATGATTTAGAGGATCACGGAATCCGACAATTTTCGACAGGAAAAAGCTTGATTCTTCCGAAATAGGAAGTGAAGCCGGGACATTAAGAAGGAGGTTATGCATAAGAATAGTTATTCTAGATGCTATAGAATTCAGATTTTCAAGCGGTTTCAAAAACGACTTCCAATTGTGAGGAAGGGGGGAGGAGCCGGCCGTGGCCATCCTTCTAAATAACGAAAGAAGTGAAACATGGCTTACAGCAAAGTGATGGTGACTGATAGCCATGGTTTTACACAAGGGGAAGATAGTTTTCGAGAAAGAGTTTAAGCAATTACCTGCTATAAAAAATGACAAGAGAAGGTAAACGAAATAACACAAAGCAAGGCGAACTTGAACTGCCATCTTGTGCGGGAAGAGGGAAAAACCATTTAAACAACTTACAGAGGTAGTGTAGTTGTTCACGATAAGACATCGTTTCGACAAGTGCTTTTCAAAAATATTGAGATCTGAAACATGAGCGTTCTCTTTTTCAGAAATGGGATTTATGTCAGCTGTAACGAAATGACATTGCGCTTTGGTTTGAACACTGGGTTGTTGGATCTCACCAGTAATAACCCAATCAAAATCGGTGTCTCTGGCGACCACGGTTGAAGATAACTTGCGTGTTTGTTTGCGAAGGCACTTCCAAAAAACATTGGCACTGAAAAGTACATCAATGGGACCTTGAGCATTAAACTGAGGATCAGCTAACCTTAAGTGCGAGGGAATGTTTAAACCGGAAGTATTGATAGAGTGACTTGGAGTGTCCTTGCCAATACTGGTAAGAATGAGACAGTTTAAATTAAGATTGGTGTTTCTTTGGCAAACGTCTCTGATTTTCAATTTTGAAGACTGCAAGACTTGAGTTTTCAAATTGTCAATGCCGGTCACATTGATAGAAGTGGGCGATGACGAAAGACCTAGTTTTTTAATCAACGATTGCGAAACAAAGTTATGAGTTGAAGCGGAATCGAGAAGACCACGGGTTCTAAACCAATTTCCAAATTTATCTTGGATTTCGAATTGTACAGTGGTCAAAAGGGTTTGCGCACTATGAAAAGTTTCGGCGTTAGAAATGCAGGAAGAAGCATTAGTTTGTTCGGAGCTGCTCTGCATGGACCTTGAAGAGGCAGGTACTGATGACCTCGATTTGTCATGAACGTGCAATAAAGAATGATGCGGTTTTTTGCAATGAAAACAGAGATTGGATGACGTACATTTTGAAGAAGAATGCTTAGGTGACAAGCAGTTGAAACAATGTTTGCTATTGAAGACAAACTTCCTTCGATCTTCGACAGACAATTCTTTAAAAGATTTGCACGAATACAATGTGTGAAGCTTTTTACAGAGCGTGCATTTTAACGATTTGTTGAGCGGCCTGGTATGTTCTCTTGCATGATTGAGAGAAGCAGAACGGGTTTGCTTGTTCTCGACAGATGGGGGCTGATGACCCTTTGAAAAAGCAAGGTTTTTCTCAAAACTGTGAGACTGATGATTCGTTTCGACCTTTTCGCACTGAAATGCGAGTGCTGTAAGAACTTGGCATCGGCTGTTAAGAAACGAGATTAAGTGTTCGAAGGAAAATTCTTCCTTGCGAGCGAGTTCAATTTCCCAAGCCTTTAAAGTTGAAAAATCGAATCTTGATGTAGCCAGATGAATGAGTATGGTGTCCCATGTTTGGACAGGCTGCTTAAGTTGGTATAATGCTCTGACATTCAACTGTATAGAGTCTAAGAGGTCTCTTAAAGAAGTGACGTCATTAGGTTTGACGGCTGGTAAGTTGAAGAGACAGCGTATGTGGCGAGCTACACTCAAACGTAAATTGCCATATCTCTCTTTAAGGAGATTAAAGGCGATGTGGTAGTTGTCTGCGCTTAAAGGCAGTGACTCCACTAAGGCTAAGGCCTCACATTCCAAAGAAGTACGGAGGAAGTAGAATTTATGAATGTCTGGGATCTCAGTATTTTCATGAATTAGGGAGCAGTAAAGTTCATAAAAAGAATACCATTCACCTTCCTGACCTGAGAAGTGCGGTAGGCTTATCTTAGGAAGTAACGGTTTGGGTTTGTTCTTGTGAACTGAAGCGGGTGCGAACTGGGCCGGATTGATGACCTTAGTGTCCGGTTCTGAGATATTGCGGATCAGTTGGTGGGCCTTTGCAATCCCTTCAAAGTACAAGGGTTTGACCTCGTCCCGATCCGATTGATGTTCTGGGCAAGCGGATTCAATCTCGGTTTGAATTTGATCATAATAATCATAAGACCGTTCGTACAACTTAAGGCGATGTGTCAAGATGTCTAAATCACAATCGGCGGGATTTAACTTGTTGATAAAATTTCTGAATCTAGTGAGTTGCCCTTTATAGGAAGAACGTCTGGCAATGAGAGTTTCATCTTTTTCAGTAGGGGCCATGACAAAGAGAATAAATTGAAATACAACTCACGAAACTGTAGAACCTTGGAGATGCTGTCAAGTTTGCAGCAGCGAATGGGTAGAAAGAATGGGACACACCATAGGAGACAGGAGCGGCCTCTTTCCCGTTCACAGGCTTTGCATGATGTAGTTATAGCTGAAAAATCCAACGCAGATATTAGTAATATGCAAAGTATTGTCAAATGACACTTGACAAACAATGGACATAGCAAATGGACTCTCCCGGGTTTCGGCACCAAATTTTGGGTAGTTTATTGGCTGAGGAATAACCCACCCACCAAGGGAAGATGATTAAGAGAAGGAAGTAGATTTTGGATTGGAGAAAAAGGATAGAAAGATAGGAGGAGAGTCCCACAAAATTAATAAGTTTAACTTTAAACACACTTAAAGGTGGTTGCCACTGAAAATTAACCTTCTGATACCTAAAGTAGGTGCGAGCTTGGTCGAAGCTGACGGGAACCGCAGCTAAGACTTGGGCAGTTTGCCAGAGAAAGGCTTTAGTGTATTTCCTCCCAAGCACGAATAAGACTACTATAGGGAAGGATGATAGTCTGGCAAGACAAATAATAAAAGCTTTATTGAGTATGAACGAGGGCATAAACCTAGGAAGAGCTAGGAAAGCCAGGATCTTGTCTAACTGTAGTATCAGAGAAATGATGAATCCAAAAACAAATATTTAATTTATTAAACAATGCAAAGAAGTTTGAGGAAATTGACAAGCATGTAATATAATTTTGACAAACATAGTTCATTTGAACTTTTTAACAAATGGGGTCGCAGACCTCTCAACATTAAACGTTTGCTCCAGGCAATTGACAATTTACAAGGTTTCAAACCTTACATGTTTCTAAAATCTTTGTAAGATTTAAACAAATAAACAATGAAGTAATTGAAGTTTGAACGTGAATTGGAGTACAAAGAGTGCACCTTAAGAAATTCTTGAGAGAATGTTCTAGAGAAAGTGACAACTTTGAAAATAACAATAATAAAAACATGAAAAATAAGATAGAAGTTCCTACAACTTCTTATATTTATACAGATTTACTATATGAGAACTATACAAAAGAGGGCAGGTCACTTACTGTGAAACCTGAAGAAAGTTAAAAGGAAGGTTCTAGACTTCCCAAGTTTGAGCAGGAATCACTAGCCAAATGGGACAGTTTCCATTTCGTGAAACCTGAACATGACTCGCTCAAGAGTTTAAGGAATTGTTTTCCCTGATTATAGGAAAGGAACAATGTGAATTTGAAACTTGTATCACACACGTAATTATGCAGAATTTAATTAATGTTAAACTAGCAAAGTTGTAAGGGCACTTCGTGAGTGACACCTTATAGGAAAGTTACAATTTTATTAATATTGGTGGTTAGTAGAAGGTTGAGGAAAGATCATTGGGATATAGGATCAATGTTCATGGCCGTATTTAATGTAAACGGACGATCGCGACGCGGTAGAAACGTGGAGCAAGCACTGGTTATCACTGTAGTCTATAAAGATGGATGCAAAGTTCACTATAGAAACACTAAAGTTTATGAGAAAGAAAGTTATTGCAATTATGGAAATAACTGATTGCACTATATAGGTGAGAGTCTATTTCTTGAAAAAGTTGTGATTTACAATTAAATGTACCATAAAACATTCCAGTGGTTCCAGCGGTGGAAGAAAGTTAGCTATTGCAACAATTTGTAAGGAAGATTCCTCATTTTAAATATTATTGTCACAAGTGAGTGAAAAATACCTGACGGCAAGACTCGCAGATAGAGTACAAGATCTCGAAGGTTCCAGAACGACCTTAGTGGAAAAATGGGGTTGAGAAAATCCAACGGAGGAACTAGCTTAATGAATTATAGACAGCGGGTATTAGGTAATATCCCACGTAGTGAGAGGATTTCTCATTTGAATAGCTTAAGAAAGCTCTTTTTAGTAAAGTTGGCTTATACAAGCAAAAGTTCAACATGGCAAATCCCACGAAGAATGATTTTTGCCCCAAAGTAAATAATTTCACACTGTCTATAAAAATATCATTAAAAGCACGTGGAAGTTAAAACCATGAAGATGAGGTTAAAACTTTTAAAATGGTACTTATCTTGATTTCATGTTGAAGGCGAAGTTTCCCTGGATGACAACTACCTTGCCAACATGGCGTAGAAGAGTGTGTGCCTCTTGGTTTGAGGAGGCTAGCTCGAGAGGAGCTTTAACTGATCGAGTCAACTGCCGACTGAGAAGTGAGACCTGCTCAACGGAGCACGGAGGGACCAAGGAAGGGGAAAAGAGTGGGGGGTAGGAGACAAAAGGAGAACATATAAGCATTGCCAATGTTATAACAAAAAATGATCTTCTCTTGGTGAGCTGGTCTTCAAAGAGTTGATAACAGATGATACTAGCGCAGCATGGTGAGTAAAGAAGTAGACGTAGTCCTCTTGCTCAAGGAGAAAATAGCTGGCGATGGTAACAGGATCTGGTGGCCAAATGGAGAAGGAATTCCTCTTGCGCGAGGAAGAGTTGAAGAGCTTCAGATATTCGCTGCTATATGACGCTAGGTGGGTCATAGAATATATATCTGGAACAGACTCATAAAAGATATAAGCGACCTGAACCCCTAAGAGAAAACAGAAGATCACTGTTGGTGTTTGACAAAGAGGAAGGAAAGAACATGCAAAAGCATTGAAAATTATAATCTCTGGTACCGTGTATTCCAAGAATGCACCAACATGGAGTAAAGGAGTGAGACACAGGTGTGGAGAGAGAAAGACAAACATGTATGGACATGCATGAAGCGCGGGGCTCCATACACAGAGCTCTCGAACATCATGATTCAATAAATAAATAAATAAATTTAAAAATAAAAAAAATTGCACAGGTTCACACAACATGTAAGTTATTGATCCAAGAATTAAACGTGGAGTTAAATCCTAACCATTTGACATATAGTTTATTTCCTTTTTGTTTCAACACTTTTTCCACAAGATAATGTTATGGAAATGCTGTATTTTGAAGTTCTTGGAGATAAAATCTACCTTTTATGGGTTGATGGTTGAGGTCTTGGAGTAAATAGGTGACTGGACTGTCCAAGTTGACTTGACGAATTCGAAATAGTTCAGTCCCCCACTGAGGCGTGTAGCCCTTATTGAAGACAGACTTAAATTTGCTCACACGAACAAAATCCCCAATTTTCAGTCGGTGACGTTTAGGATCTGCTGTTTTTATGGGGTTAAACAGTTTATCCAGTCGCTGAATATTTTTGGTTACTTGACGTGGCTTGGTCCCAATGGTTCTATGTTTGCTGTCATTGTAACGTGACACTAGCTCAGGTAACATGTCCAACCAGCGATACGTGCCCTGAGCGGTAAACGCTTTCCACATATGGGTTTTTAAGGTTCGGTTAAACCGTTCAACCACGCTGGCTTTGAAATTGCTGTATGTGGTGTAATGGTGAATATCCTTAGATTTGAGAAAACTGGAGAAATCCTTGTTGAAAAATTCTTTACCCTGGTCGGTTTGTAGCAAGTGAGGTTGACGTTTGGAGTGTTGAATAATATGTTTAAAGGCCTTGGTGACCAGTGGACCAGACTTGCGACGCTCAGGTTCAACAAAGGCCATTTTGGAATAGATATCAATGACGGTCAACATATAACGTACACCGTCGTTAACGCCAGCATAGTGTATCATTTCAACCAAGTCAGCCTGACAAAGTTCATCCACAACCCGTGAAATCACATTGAGTCGCGGATAGTGACGCCTAGCTGGGCGATGCAACTCGTGAGCAATACCCATTTTAATGGGTGAGGGCTTAAACAATAATTTTGGCATTTCGAAGTTCTTGTTCAATTTCTTGAATTTCCCAATCGTGACCGGTATGGCCGGCTTGACGTGAAGCATGCAACAACTGTAGCCGCTGGACGAGCTTATTGGGATTGTGCCAGTAGGTAACATTCACAAGGGGTTTTAATGGTTTAAATGTCACTCCCGAAGCGGACACTTTACGACGAGTACTTTGACTGGTGGGTAACATTTTTGCAATGATGGTTTTATATTTCTGAGATATATTGGCATTCACTTGTTGAGCTGGATCATAATGTTTTTTGGGGGCATGGGTTTCCAATAAAATGGATTTATATTTGCCAAGGTCCTCTGACGTATAATCATGGAATGAGGGTGTTCGAGAAAAGAGCAGCTTTAACAGTCCTGGCGTTAATTTATAGTTGATGTTCTTAATGACAGCTTTAGTACAAGCAAATTTAATGGATGAATCTCCAATTTTAAAACTATCATCCTCATAGTGAACACCATACGTGGTATCTGTGTTTCCAATAAATAGATCAGTGAGATAGGGTTCTAGTGTTGATCCATAATATTTTATTAAAATGTTTTTCAGTTGGGCTTTATTTTGAGGAGTGGCCAAGACTTGTGAAAACGGGGACGATTTGGAAGGGCAAGGTGTTTCGGCCATGGCCAAGGATTTATTTTTTTCTCAAAAACTCTGCGGTCTTTTTTTGAGGCGTAAACACTTGTTCCTCGTCATCCTCAACTTCGCTAACACTAGTCAGATCTTCCTGTTCATTTTCCTCTTCCTCTTCCTCAGGGTCCTCGTGCAGCGTCTGCGTGGATTGTGAAACGGTAGCGTTTCAGATGGCTTGAAAGAGGGTTTCAACATGGCTTTTAGCGGAGGTGCTAAATGTTGTTGAATAAACAAAGCATGATTTGCACGTGATTGTTTCAATTGCCGAAACTTTTGGCGAACAGTATTTTTTGCTCTAATAATATGCTTTTTCAATTGACTCTCTGCTAACACCATGGTGTCTTGACAAATGACTTGACAGGGAATGAGTCAGTGCCTTAAATAGCAATAAAATTATCAAACCCTAAGCGATATCGTCCTTGGTTGAGTTCACTTAGTTTGTCAATCACTAAACAGGCATGACGTTGTGTGTTCCAGCAGTTGCCACACAATTCAGTAAACATTTGAAAGGTCATATCCGGATTCACATGTTCATTATAAATGTGACGACTGTTCCTCTAGTCCTGGCGAAATAAAACAATGACATTGACATTGTCACGAATCAACTGTTTGGACATTTTAGAATACGTTTGTCCAAGATAAAAGCAATCGATATGTTTGTGTCGACCCATGCTGAAATAGCTTTGAATAATGCCTTGACGTTCAGTGGATACATCATCGAAAATCATGAGTGAATCGGGCTTTACCTCATCCGGTGAAATAAAATTTTCTTGCATGGAAAATGTAAAATAACCCATATTCTCTTTTTGTAATCCAGACATGACTTGATCCAGAAACACGTAGAGGGGTTGGTAGAGAGATTTTGCAAAAATATAAATATTTTGAAAACGCAGACCATTGGGCGCTGCGATGAGCGTTAGCAAAAGATTGGTCTTTCCACAGCCGGAAGGTCCGACAATGATGCAGCGAATGGAAGATGGAAACAGTGAACCATGGCGTTGTTCACGTGATGTGAAACAGAGATGGGAAACCATGTCCCCCACGGGGAATGACTCTTGCTGCTTAATAATCTTCATATCAACTAAGGCTTAGACAGGCTAGCAGGCTGTCTATATACAGGACACCGAGCCTTGTCATAGAAACAGTAGACTCATACTAAAGGTTGGCGATGGATGTCTTTGGACGTGCGTTGATGGCCAAAGCTAGGTCTGTCCCCATACATGATCCTAAACAAGAAACAGATCCTGCTAATAAACACTATGTGGATAGGTCAGTAGTGCCACGCACTAAACAGGGAGATTATGACTTTAAGGGAAAGCGGTTAACCCATGTAAAACATTCTCAAGTATCTACAGACGTTACTACAAAAAGTATGTGGATAACAAAGTGTATGAGTTTTATGACAAAGTGCCTCAGCTTACGGTGAATGGCTATAGCTCTAATCACCATCGGATTATTCACGTGGAAGACCCGCAAGACGAAGACGATGTCTGTACCAAGCGTTACATGACCTATGAATTGAAAAGGCTTTACAAATTTATCCCATCTGTATTTTTAGTGTATCTGACAAATGAAAAACCTGTGAATGACAGAAACCATTTACCGCTAGTCCATGATCAGCACTTGACCTATGTGCTTGCTTCGGGTTTAAGCCACTATCGATTACACCATGATGGAACCATTCACATCAAATACGCCATACCTGATGAGAACCATTTACAAATACAGATAAACGATCATAGGATGTTGGTCCATAACCATGAAATGGTCAATGCAGGAGACGAATTATCCTTTCATCTCATGTTGACATGGGATGAAAAGCAAGCGGGAAAAACCATAAACGATTTCCCACTTTATGTGGAATTGGAATATACAGCCATGAAATAACAATCTGACGTTAGTTGTGATTTAAACTTTCTTGTGAAAGGTTGTTGGTCATTATCATCATGGTGAAACAAAGGTATGTGGTGAGAAAGACTAAAAAAAGGACTTTGTCTTTGGCAAAGCCTGGGCTTAAGACATACATGGACAAACCCTTGCGAAAGAAAAAAATAAAATAAATGTGTTGACCATAAGGCAAGCCCTTCGAGCAGCACAGAGACGTGTTATTCCAAAACGTCAGCGACAGGGTTCAAACCAAGGGCGAGTGATTCCGGTCCCCAAACGAGCTGGATTTTTACCTGCTTTATTTGCTGGTCTGGCTGCTCTGGGTTCACTTTTGGGCGGTGCCAGTGCTGTGACGAAAACCATTAAAGCCGCGCAGCAGGGCAAGCAACAACTAAAAGAAAGTCAGCGACACAATGAAACGATGGAAGCGATTGCCATGGGGGCTAGAAATGCCAATTTAAAGCCAGCCTTTTACCAACAAGGATTTGGGATTTCACTATTTCGAAATATTAAAAAAAAAATTAACCTCAGCCATAGCAAGACATGCCCTGACGCATCAACAAGTGGAAAGCTATGCTAAACAACTAAAGCTTACTCATTTTCGAGGTGTGTTTATGCGAAACCAATTACCCCCACGACCCTGGAAACAGGAATGTGCTGTTGTCAATTTGGATGATCACCGAGGACCAGGGACGCATTATGTAGCTTATGTCAAAGAGGGATCCACTGTATGGTACTTTGACAGTTTTGGGAATTTGCCCCCGCCCATGGAACTAGTGACCTATTTTGGAAACAGGATCAAGATATATTATAATGTGAAACGTGAGCAAACGTTTAACAGCCAACAGTGTGGACGTTTGTGTTTAATTTTTTTTATATAAGACGCAGCATAAGCAAAAACGCCACCAGTATGTCGGCAGAAAGTAAAACGTTTACAGTGCATGGACGTGGACCAGAGGTCAGCCTAGACTTTTACCCTCCTATCGAATTGAGTGAAAAACCCTATGGTTTAGGACTTGTTTCTCTTGAAACGTACAATCGAATATACAACATACGTGAAAATGTGAACAACAAGTTTTACTATGATGATTCTGTGCTCACCTTGAACTCTGGTGGATACACGATCGATGACATTTATGAACACATTTATGTGGTGTTGATCAATCAATATGGTTTAAAGTCATTTCTCGATGGAACGCACAAGTTTGAACTTGTAGGCAATACCAACACTCATCGCTGCAGTATTTTCTCTACCTTTAACATTGACTTTAAAACACACCCCGATTCCATTGGCCCATTACTAGGATTTAAACCACGTGTGTTGGAGCCCAACAAAAAACATGAATCGGACCATGAAGTGGAATTCATTGAGGACCATCATGTGTCGGTGACGTGTAATATTATTAGCCAAGTGTACACCAATCAAGAACCATCGCATTCGCTTTATGACTTTATTGTGACATCGCCCAATGGGTATATTATTCGTGAAAACCCTCCAGTGGTGCTTTTTCATGCTGTGGCTGTCGATAGTATTAGTAATATAACATTAAGACTGATCAATAGAGATCAACAACTCATTGATCTAGATTCTACCACACCAGTGACTTACAAGTTGGTGCTAAAGCCACTATGAAATTTGTGTATAAAGCAACAACACAGTCTAGGAATAGTGTTAGTTGTTTGCCACGTGAATACACGTTAACATCTCAGAACAAGCAGATTTTACAGCATTTGGGTTACCACGTCAACCCTCATAATGAATTCTATTCTAGAGATAGCGAATCACATCGAGGAGCAACCAGGAGTGGTAAGAATTGATCTCCATTCCTATCAAGCTCAAACACCTGGACTCAATAACAATGATGAAATTCAATTTGTTATCAACAACCAAGATATTTACACCCTACCGCATGAAAGTGTCATTCAGATTGAAGGTCGGCTCACCAAAGCCGATGGCTCTACACCCACCACATCCAAGTTGGCCAACCATGGTTTAGCCTTTCTGTTTTCTGAAGTGCGGTATGTCATTAACGATATCGTGGTGGATAGCACTCGAAATGTGGGCATTTCCAGTTTCATGAAACTATACCCCTCTTATAGTGAGGAAGAAGGTAAAACACTTTGCATGGCAGGTTGGTGTCCTGACTCGACCAATGACTGGATGGTACACACCGATGGGACCTTTACTGGATATTTACCTCTTAAACTGGTTCTAGGCTTTGCTGAAGATCACCAACGCATTGTGGTTAACGCAAGGCAAGTGCTTTATCTGGTGAGAGACAGGAGTGATAATAATGCACTCAAGGGAGCCGACAATGCCCCCATTGATTCAAAAATTCAACTACAACGCTTGCTATGGAAAGTGCCTCATGTGACCCTTGAAGATAGCAAAAAACTGGACGTACTCAAAATGGTAAAGAGAGATATGCCTCTACCCATGGAATTTAGAAGCTGGGCACTCCATGAGTATCCGCTATTGCCCACCACCAACACACACAGTTGGTCTGTAAAAACAGCTCGCTATACAGAGAGACCTCTCTACCTGATCGTGGGATTTCAAACGAATCGCAAGTATCAACAAACCAAAGATGCCACGCAATTTGATCACCTGCAATTGAGAAATGCACGTCTTTTCCTCAACGGAGCTGTGTTTCCCTATGAAGGACTGGATTTGGATTTTTCAAAAAATAAGTTTGGGCCCCTGTACGACTTGTTTTCTAAATTTCGATGGTCGTATTATCAAAAAGAGAACGGCCCCATGCTACTACCCCAAGCGTTTAAGGCAAGAGCACCACTGATTGTTTTTGACTGTTCATACCTGGAAGAGTCTGTCAAGCCATCCAATATCGACATTCGACTAGATTTTGAAACGCATGACAATGTACCAGCCAATACGACGGCCTACTGTTTGATTATTCACCACAAACAAGTCAACTATTATCCACTGTCCAACCAAGTGACGAGTGTATAAATAACAGGTCATCCCACGTCAAGCCGCTCAGTCATGTCTTGCTTTAAAGCCTCAAGAGACGTTACATCCATGAATTTAAACTCTGAGGAACAACGTTTCAAGACTTTTGCCACATGGTGAGTGCCTTTCATAAACCCTCAAGCCTTGGCGGCCGCTGGATTCTACTATTTAAAAACAAGAGATGAAGTGAAATGTGCCTTTTGTCCCATCATCATAGACCAATGGCAGGAGGGCGATGAACCCATGCAGGAACATCAGCGCTGGTCACCCACCTGCCCCTACCTGCGTAGAGTGGAAGTGGGAAATATATCCTGTCATTCAAGCTATCCCACACTTGTGACTCTGGGTGATGAAAAGAAAACAAGTTACGATACGTGTGGACCGTATGGTGTCCATGGTGCTTCGGTGAGCAGCTCACCATCAAAAACGCCTAGTTTAGAGACATTGGGACATCATCGGTGTTATGGACGTTACAAACACAAGAGACTATATTGTTGTATCAGTTGCTATCGTCCTTATCCCAAAATGAGAAAAGCCTGTAAGACGTGTTATGATAATAAAATGATGTAATTCTTAAATTCTTATTTTTGCATGTCCCTCTGTCCTACCCTAACCTCAATTTGAAACTAGCATGGAAGGTAAGCCCATGCCATGATCACACGTGATCGTCAGTCAGTCGTCAGTTGAACTTGGTCCAGGCAAGCGTCAACATGTTGCGCACACTCATTGTGGATTGCCAAGGGTTTAAAATTGGTGACAACAAATTTATATTTAAACAAGTGGCCATGATCGATTGTACCACGTTTTGGATATCGCAAGCTACGCATTTGCTCTTTAAACCACCCCATGCTTTTGATTTGTTGTGTGAAAAAGACCGTAAACAAACCCAGTGGATTGAAAATCATAGGCAACTAGACTGGAATCAGGGAACCATTTCCTATAAATATTTGGACGTGGTCATGAAAGCACACTTGTCCTCGGTCAATGTGGTATTTGTGAAAGGTAGTGAAAAACGGCAATGGTTGCAACCATTTTTGGCGTCTTACTGCCAATGTATCGACCTTATGGAGTTGGGCTGTCCCTCCCTGCAAACGCTCATGGATACTTGTTCCTGTGGCAACATTACCCATACAGCCCTATCGCATGCGTGGCATCTCTTTCATTGGTTAACCACTCATGCCTGCTGGGAGTTGTTGAACAAAATTATAACTCAAGATTTACCTGTGAATGACGTCAGTGAGATTTCTACAAGCGACGTGTAAACATCTACAGCACGTGATACCATGGAGAAAGGCAATGCTACGGACAAAGCCATCGGCAAGTTCTTTGTGTGTAAAAAGAAACTAGACAGTTTTACCAAAGAGGAACTCTTGGCGCTGCCCAAGTCGTTCATTTATTATGTGGCCGCCAATGCAGTGAAAGAAATCTGGCAACATGTACCAAAATCATGGACTCAAGACCCTGTGTTGAGTGAATTGCAACCCTGTACGGATTACGATCACCATAAGCAAGTGGCCATGGCAAAAATACCGTCTATGCGTCAGTGTGCGACTTGCCAGCTAGTGAAACTGTATCACGGTCATAAAAGTCCATGTAAAGACTTTGTTGAATCATTCCACGGGTGTCATGGCGAGAAAAAGCAGCAACAACAACAACAACAAACACAAACATCGTCCACAGAGGAGGAGGAAGACCAAACCTTTTTACCATCGATGGAAAAGGATATGCCAGACCTGTACTGGCAATGGCGTCATTGACAAAGTGATTCAATACTTACCTTTCGAAATCCATCTTCCAGGTTATCGTTTTTGCGGCCCTGGAACTCGTCTCGAAAAACGTTTACAACGTGGTGATGTACCCATTAATCTTTTGGATCAAGCATGCAAGGAACATGACCTTTCTTATCGTCATCCTGGTTTAAGACATGTGGCCGATAAATTGTTATTGAAGAAAGCTAAACAACGTTTCACATCCAGTGATGCCTCAGTGGGTGAAAGGATGGCAGCCCTGATTGTCATGAGTGCTATGAAAGGAAAGTTGATAATGCATGGACATAAACATTGAGGAGTGAGGAATTGGAATGTGTTTGTATTCTATTTTTCTTTTGTTAATTCACTATGACTATGAAATAAAAACAAAGGTTTACCAGAGCACAATGATTTGTTATTTTTAATTTTAAGAAATCGTGATGTTGATGGCTGATTTTTTCATTTTACACATTTCACACATGATGAATTCCACACACTGTCATTTGCCAATTTTGCAATTTACAGTTTTTAAAAATGTTCGTTTCAAGTTTTGCGTTTTTGATGATATGGATTTTTCCAGTTTTTTGATGACACATTTTAAACAATGTCCGTTTGAAGTTTTTGAGTTTTCAAATTTCACATATGGCCATTTCCAGTTTTTTTAAATGTCCGTTTTAAGTTTTGCGTTTTTGATGATATGGAAACATGGATTTTCCTTTTTGCTGTTTTCACATTTTTCCATTTAGTGTATGTCGAAAGTTGAGATTTGACAATCATGTTCATGCAAGTGCTTGACCATGGCCATGCTGCAATGTGTTGATGCGTGTTTGGAGAAACGTCGAGGTCTACGACTACTGCAGGTAAGACTGTTTTTACAAAAATAATGTCTTTTGACTGCCACATTTCAATGAAAAAACGAAACTATTTAAAACAAAATGAGTATAAAAGTGACCATTTAACCCCCTCCTCACCCACCCTACCTCACCGTGTTTGCTCTGGTCAACCATACACACCAGTTTTCTCTCTCCATTCATACATTCACACCTGTCTTTGGGAACAAACACAACCACTTTATTTATTCCCAAAAGCACATTCTCGACATGCACACTCATCCCAAAAAACTTTTTTTAGTTTACCATTTTACAATTTCAAAAAAAAGAAAAAAAAGCTACTAGAAATCTTACTTATTTCATATTTACAAAAAAAAGTCAACTTTGTACAGCGTTAAAAGAATCAAACTATTTACCAATCAAAAAATTTAAAAAATAAGTTTGCATAGAACTTTTCAAAGAGCAAATGGTCCAAGTGGTTTGCCACTATTTACAAAATCTACTATTTACAATGACAGAAACCAATATTTACAAAATACTAAATCTACAAGTTACATAAAGCTATGTCCCATAAACGATTATACAGTGAAATCACACCTCCTCCTCCTTGCGATCATAACCCCAGGGCAGGCTAGTGAGCAGGTCATCAGCCCACATACGCTTGTTATCTATGGAGGCGAGGGTGCGTTTTCTCTGTTCCACAAGATACAGATGATGGTTGCTGGATTGTATCCTGCACTGTGTATGAGACATAGCTTTGCCCGTGCGTAAAACCGCTAGATAGTCATCAACACGTAGCGATTTTACCACTGCCCTACCTACACCTTTTGCTCTTTTGGCTTCCTTACAGTCGAGTGTGCGGTAAGCATACATTTTTGAAGCCAAACCTACGAATTCCGTCATAATGGAATCACCGCATTCATCTTTTAAAACGCCCATTACCTTCTTGTTTTTATGGGCAGATGAAACACGTTGTCAGCGCTATAGCAAGAGGTGTCGAACCAGTCACTATGTTGCCTCATGACGTCATAGGGGTTGCAGTGGCGAATGTGGTAAATGAATGAGTCCGTGTCCATATACAAAAGAGAAACGTCCTCAAAATGGCGTTTCGCAAACTCATAGTGGAATCGATACATGACCGATTTAGAAAAGTCTAAAATGACTTGACCCAAGTAAATGGGTTTATCCATGGTCACGCTGGTCTTACTCATTTCAATAGTAACCAAATCCTCATCGATAATTTTGATCGATTTGAAATTTGGCTTGGCCATGTACCGCCGGGCACCCCACTGCCCCTCCCAGACATTCACCAATTTAATGTCACGGTATTTGCGGACATTCTCCATAGACTTGCCATAGATGCAGTTGTTCATTAATTTAAAAAAAATAATTTCAAACTGCTGTGTTGCCATTTGTCGGTGCTCTGTGTTGAGTCGCATGTATGGCTCAAGCCATGCTTTTTGAGCAAAAGAAATACCCCTGTGGATTTTCTTTAACACCAAGCCTTGGGCGAGGCATTGCACCAACATTTGGATATGTAGCACATACCGATTTTTGTTGTAAAGTGTGCCCATGAGTTTTTCAGTTTTCACTTTACTGTCAGGGGGAACCATTTGCTCAAGGCAGAATGGGAAATCGGCATGTTCATCATACAAGGATGAGGGATATTCAATATCCACTTCTAGCACATATCCAAGGCCTGTTTCTTGGCTAGTCATGTTCACATCAAATTCTGACACTTATTTGTCTGTCAGCCAAGCAAACTTCCCATAGGGCAAAGGCTGACTCATGGCGTAACCGTACAAATTATTCACGTCATAGTACATTAAGTACGATTCTGGTTTGTCTGATGAATAATCAGACATGTAGACATTGTTCGCTTCGGCATGGCGCTGGTTAAGCGACACAAAGCCGCCACGAATGCCCTTTTCAAAAAATAGAACCATGTCTACGTCAGTGAGTAAATCCAATTCCACTTGAGTGTATTTCAAAGCGGCATCAAACGAGAGACCAGGACTCGTATAATAGTGAGCCGGGTCAAGACCGTAAATGTGTTGACACAAGTTACGGAATTTTTCAAACACATCAGTGAGCAGCAATACATCCAGTTTTAGGTAATGCATAGCATATTCACTTAGCGTCTTCATGCCAAACACTCGCCAAACTTGACATGCATGTGCATAGTCTTCGTCGGAAACGGTACTGCGTGTTAGTTTCGAGTAAAATTTCTCTTGTGGAGGGAGTTTTCTTTGCTTTAACACATTCCAGCTGTTGCAGAAATCATACGGGAATATACCTTTCCGAATGCACAATTGAAATTGCTCAGGATCATTAAAATGCATTCTAGTATTTTTTAATTCCTCCTCATTCAAGCCATTCACAAGGCTGTCTAGCGAGGATGCCATAAACTTAAAGGAATCCAAAAATCGAATGCTAAAGTCGCTCAACCTCCATGTCAGGGCTGTAAAACGCTCATGGTTTTGGGGAATAATGGTAAACGAGCCCTTGTTGACATGGCCCAATTCACGAATCAAAAACTGAATGTCATAATTCGCCAGATTGTGGAAAAAGACACTGATGAAGCGAGGAGCTGGAAAGTTCAAGTTACATTTACTATGCGCAGCTCCACGAAACTCCCCCGTAAAGTGCGAGTGATCACGAACGGTGTCTTCAGCACTGATCAGTGGCTTTTCGCAAATATGACATGTCGTGGCATGCTCATACTGCTGCTGTTGTTCTGGAGATAGACTCATGGGTACTGGGTGGTCCAGTAATTCCTGTACATGGTCGGCCAACTTCACAAGTTCATCCAAGAACCATTTGGCACAATCTGGCCCCTGACGGTATTTGTAAACGGATTGTGTGGGGTCATGGGCACACACCACATTAAATCCTATGGCAAAAGGTTCATGTTTTTGAATGGGTGTGGTTGAGCTCATGGTGGGATCTGGTTCACATCCCGCCATGGGTGTGGTGAGAGCTTCGAAATCTGCATATACCACATAGGGAACAGTGTCACGCTTATGAATGTCCTTAAACTTTAACACAGCCTTGTCCCCTTGTGGCAATATCAATCTCACCGCTTCCTGAGTAACACAATCTATCCTATGACGTTCTAAGAGCGTAGGGGTTGTAAAATATTGCAAGCAACGGTCGCAAATGTACTTCTTACCATGATGCTTGGACACTTGAATGCTTAGCAATCTACTCAGGCTTTTAATGAGGCAATAGTGATTCACTTCTCCTACAGATAAATATAAAAGATGAATGTGATGTCGTTTCGGTTCTTTTGTGGCATAAAGAGGATCCACAATCTCATCACCATCAAGGCCATACACCATGAACGAAAAGTCCTGGTTGTCTTGTTCAAACCTATGGATCTCGGTTAAGTCCATAGGGAACGATACTCGAGTTAAATTTAACGTATGTTTCAATTCATCAAACTTGGCCTTGTACTTTCCCGGCCAACAACCATCATGTTGTACCGGCTGCAAATACGCAGCCACAGCCCACAGAAAGCAATCATTGTCACGATTCTTAATATTCACCACAGCCTTTTTCAAAGCTATTGCTGGTGGTGTTTTAATATAGCTAGACCCAGCATTCAACGGGTTGAATTGACAAATGTTGATTTGTAAATGATGAATTTTGTCTAAGGCAAGGCCACTCGGTCCTTGTTGCAGTTTATCAAATTTTGATAGCAAGACATTCACCACGTGGGTTTCATACCACTGTTCCAAATTATGGGCTATGAATAGCTCTTGCATTTTACTGCAAATATAGAATGTCTCTTTATGCTCTACGTCCTTCTTTTTATATATGAAATCGCACACCAGTTCTGTATTCACCTTTAAAGCCCTATGCAACCTTTGCGCTGTACAAATTTCAATTTTAAAAATTTCAAAACAAGATTCTAAAAATTCTTTGGGAATCAAACTTTTTCTAACATTGACCACGCGGCCAGAGCACACACGCGATTTGAAACAACTGTTTAGAGGTTCCCAAGTTAGGCTATCGGTAGCAGTAGCAAATGACATTATTTTAGAAAGAACACTCTCACCTGAGTTTTCAGCTGTAGACTGCTTGACAATGGTCCCAAACACACACGATCCTGGTTATTAACAAAGGTCAAGCGTTTTCCAACACTCTAAAAAGAAATAAAATAAACCACCATAAGTATATCCATTCCATATAGTTTATGCATTTCATAAACAAAACAAAATCAAACAGGTTATATTATATAATAAAACAAATCTCACCTTGACGTGTAATGCTTTGCTATATTCCCGTCTCGTGGGCTAGTGTGGAAATGGTTTTCTTTTCTATCTGTCTGTCTTTCTCTTTCTTTAATATATTTCCCACCGACACACGACAGATCGGCTATACACGTTATCTGCAAACAAATAAATAAATAAAATCATTAATTACCTAATCAATAAATAATTGCATGTATTTATATAAAAATCAATAAATATATAAATGAATAAATATATACCTACCCCACAACAAGGTTAAGTATTTTCCACCAACACCAAAACTGTTAAACAAGACCAGGGGTTTCATGCAACGCAATGTGTTCAAAGGTAGTCACTTAAGTGAGCGTGGAAATGATAACAACATGACTTTATATATGCTACGTTGCATGTATAATCTTTTTTTTTCATGCTTTGAACATTCCCTTATCGTGCACGTGGACAGCTAACGTCCCAGGCGAACACCTGTGCCGGATCAAATTTCACATGAACTTGCATTTTGTCACGTACGAAGCAAAACAGGATGTGACTTGTTAACAGTTATCATGCACGTGGACAGATAACGTCCAAGGTGAACACCTGCGGTAGATCAAATTTCACATGGACTTGCATTTTGTCGCGTACGAAGCGAGACAGGATGTCACTGGTTTAGCGTGCATGTGGTTTCACACATGTGTTCACATGCATTTCGATCTTCCCTGCCACCACAATGGTCAGATTATTTCACCTTCAAGCGTCACCTGTTGTCAAGTCAGATCAACGCCTTCCAATAAGCTCAAATGACATTCACCTCCTGCTCCTCTGCAAGTTTGTTTTCTGTACTCGCTTCGACCAACATAGAACCAAGTTCTCATCACCGTTTACACGTTAAAGGTAAAAGGTGTGAAAAAAACGCACCCTCGCTCTGTCATAAACCGACCCGTCGAAATAGCGATTGATCTATTGAACACAGCCACCGTGGTCAGTGACACACACACACACACACCCAGCCGTATCGTCTCTCTCAACCACCACGCTTCATGGACATTATAAACAGGTAAAGAAAAAGAAAAAGTTTTTTCAACATGTATGGCGTTAGGCCCTTTGTGAATTATTTTTTGGAAAAAATATCTACCACGCTCGAAAGGGGGCGTTAGCCCGAGTCCTAGGACACCTCGTAAACGTAAACGTCGTTCGTTCGTGAGATATCGACAAAAATCACAAAAAACACATGTTTACCCCCAAAATCGCGTTTCCCAAATTTTTAAAAATTACAACGAGTCATCAATAGCAAAGAGGACGTCACCCCAAGTCCTTGGACCCGTCGTACATGCCTCTAGCGTTATTGGTTCGTGAGATATCGGCAAAATCACAAAAAACACGTGTTTACCCCAAAATCGAGTTTCCTATTTTATTAAAAATTATAACGAGTGGTCTATAGCAAAGAGGACGTCAGCCCGAGTCTTTGGACCTGTCGAACACACCTCTAGCATGATTGGTTCGCGAGATATTAAAAGCACATGACCTTTTAGTTTTGGTCGTTTAATTAAATAAAGAGCCTATAGGAAAGTAGGGGGCATCACTACGAGTGCTAGGACACCCTGTATGTTCAAATCCGACCATTGGTTAGCGAGATATCAGGTTCGGGGCAAATACGAGGGTGGCTCAATAAGAAGTGGTGCAGCTTTGTCCCCATCCCACTACTACAGGTTTTCATCCTAGAGACTTGACATTTATTTGGGGTGTAGAGGGCATAGGGACCTTTCATTTATGTCAAACAATTTTTTTGTAGAGTTCCTAGTTTCCAAAATATAGGATTTTCAAAATTCGAGTGTTTTCAAAAAAACATAAAAAGTAAAAAAGTTTCACTATAGAAAATAAAGGTCATAAAGACCATTCGTTTGGGCCATGGCATAACGTTCTATCATCTTTGGTTTTCAAACTATCAGCAACTTTTGAAAACAAAAATTTTCAAAAAAAAATTCAAAAATATAACGAGTAGTCCACAGCAAAGAGGACGTCAGCCCGAGTCCAATGACACCTCATTTGTCTACATTCGACCGTGGGTTCTCGAGATATTGGCTTGGACTCACGCGGCGGCCATGACACTCGTTAGAACTCTCATCACCCCACTACTTTTGTGAATTGTATTAATGTGAACGAACATGTAATTGTTGTAATTTGATGCACGAGGTTTAATAATTTAGACAGGAGTTGAGAGTTAGGAGTGCATTCTGAACGGTAACATACTCTAGCGTAGTTATCTAGTAAAATCACTAATTCTTGTACAAGGTGTAGCAAGATGTTTTTTTTTTTTTAAGTAATGCCGTGCGGAGGTGTGAAGATAGTTTATAGAGAGGAAAGGAAGGAAGTATAACATGTTTGGAGCGTAGTAAGACGCCTTTGATAAGTATTGTTCACTGTATTGCGGAAGGAAGGAATATATTGCTATGTGGAGCAACGAATTGTTACAAGATGAGTAAAAAGCGCTAACACAGAGGTTAATGTTTGAATTGTTTATGTTTGAGAGTATTTGTAAATGATCCACGTGATGTATAGAGTCTTTAAGTAGTTTCGCATCGATCTTTATCCTATTGTTTTATTTATTGACACGATATTCCAAGCTGTATTTAACTTAATTGTTTGATACTCAGGCTTATTTATTATGACTTACCACTAGACGTACCTGAGAATTTATCGTTGGTAGAAGCATTGTTATAGAACTGTTTTTGTAACAGAGACACTATGAAGCTGTCAGAGTGCGACTGACAGTGTTAATGGTAATTTTTAAACCGTGTGAAGCACGAGAACTGTAAATAATGTAAATATTTAAACCATATATTATTAATAACAGGATTATTACAGTAAATAGATTTTACGTACGCCCGTGTATAATGTAGGGTTTTTGGAATGTTAACTTCATTTTCATAAGTGAACAGCTGATTTTAATCAGACCAATTCTATGATACAGCCACAGGGTGACTGTCAATTTACGTAAACATTTTGTGAATTTTAATATAACTACATTATTGTATCAAGAAAGTTCAGAAACACTTATTCTACAAATAGTAGAACTATTTGACGTGTGTAAAAGTTAATTTTAACATGTTTGTTTATTCATGGTGATAGGGATTATTATTCTTTATTATTTGTATTTGTTTGGATATAAATCCCAGGCACTAGTTTTTGTTGCCTGTTCGTTTTTATAAATCTGATCATCATTTCATTCTGGAAATTGACATGCGATAATACTGCGAATTAGTTACTAGAGTTCAAGTTAGTCTCAACGTTCACCGTTCACACCCGAGAGCCGAGATTCTCGTCCTTCCATTTTGTGTTTAGGATAGTTCATTTTCTATGTAAATGTGTAACTAATCGGTAGTGTTGTTGCATGAACGGTATGCATCGAGGGTTCCCTAGTCATTATCCTAGTAGGGTAGTGTTGGTCAACCTGGCTGGGTATCGATCTCCCTACAATCCTTTTCTATCTTTGCGGATATAGTCTATGGCTATGCGGGATTCGGGTGCAGTACCTTCAAACAATGTTAGCCGACAAATAAATGACTGAATCAAAACCTCAGTCCACAAAATAAATAAATAAATAAAGCACTCAGCTTTGACAGCTGTTAAACAAGGTTAACCAAAATGTCACCTAAAGGAAATAAATACACTGAATCAAATAACAAATACAAAATATCCGAAGAAAAACATGTTTTATGTGTTATGTGCGCGGTCCGACAACTAAAAATAACGAGCACTTTGACGAGAATTCATTCCCGTTTACCATTCTAATAAGTCATGAATTCCCGTTCTGCGGGTCGGAAATCACGACAATAATGGGAACACACAACCGATAATACCAAAATAAACAAGCTGAGAGAGTCCAACCCTTCACAAACAAGCAATAATACACGAATTGTATTTTATAATGAATAGCAGCCGAAACAAGCGGTCTGAAGCTCACAAATCAACACAATGCAACACGTGACATACAAGAACACAGGTTAGCCGTTTGCAACCTTAACGTGACATATTACAGACTTGGCAAAGACTTGCCAAGCAACAACAACAAAAGTAAGGACAGGCCTCAACAGGCGTAAAAACAATTATATTACAATTCGATAAATATGGTCGGAAACTTGTTAGAAAGTGGCATGAATAGCTCCCAATTAATTAAACACAATATAATCTATCAGGCAAGACATTTAACTAATTACCAAAACGAGGAATGCGTAGCGCGCAGCTATTGCTTATCAACATTCTTAATCTGAGTACGGTGGTCACTCAAGCTCCTGTTACTGTGCTCTAGTGTATAGACAAATACCCAAGCCTGAGGCCTTGAGTTTCGAAGACAGCCTCCACTGGTTCCTGGAAACGCGATACATAAAAAATCAACACAATCATAATTTCTTGAAGAACCACCAGACATGAACAGGAAGATCATGACACCTAAACAAATGGCGCTGTATAGCGACAGTATCGATGAACCAATAGACATGATCAGGCAGGTCGCGACACCCAGCGGCACAACGGGTAACTCCCACAGCCTAACTCCAGATCTCCACAGGATCGAAGAGATTATAACAGTTAACGTCACAAAGAACATAAATCAAATGATTAAAGCTTTCATGACCAACATAAAAAGCTTGATAAAGGAAGAAATACAGCAAACACAATCACAAGCAGCGCAACAGCATGAGAATTCCGTATCCACAAAACGAAGGGAGGAACTCAATCTGGGATGTGATGAACAACCACCTTCACGAAGTGAGGAGGCTCAAGAGCAGGCACTTGAAGCAGATGTAAATGATGGGCAATGGACACAAGTAACACATAGAAGAGGGAAGCAATCCGCAAGACAGCAAGCGCCAATATCCGGCGCTGGACCGAGTGACGAAGATTTACAACCAGCAGACAAGATGGCATGGTTATATGTGGGAAGAACAAAACCTCAAACAAACCCCGACGCGATAAAGAAATTCCTTAATAAAAAAGGAATTAAAGAAAATGTCATATGTGAAGAACTAACAAAAGATAGGAGCGCGAAAGCCTTCAAGGTAGGAATACCATTTAATTACTTGGAAAGGGTAAATGTGGCCGAGTTTTGGCCTATAGGAATAATCGTTAGACGTTTTCGTTTCCACCGCTTTTTTCGAGGAGCCGAAAGGCCATTTCTCGAATGAATATCCCTCAAAAAAGGATACAACATGTAGGGTTCTACTATGGAACATAGAAGGGCTAAAGAATGTGATGACCAGTAGTCCAATAACATTCATAGATGAATATGACGTAGTGATTTTGGTAGAAACCTTTCTTACGGACGATTGGCAACCGAATGGTTTCTATTGTACTCAAGTAATGGCGGATCAGGGACCAAGAGGGAGGCCTAAAGGTGGCATTGCATGCTGGATTAAACCCACCTTCTGCCCGTTCAAAGTAATAAAGAGCACAAAACATCTCATAGCCTTGAAAACGAATTATTTCATATTATTAGCAGCATACTTCCAACCGGAACTGACAGAAATTGTTATAATAGATGAATTAAGCAACACAATAGCTGATATTGACACCGAAATACCGCTTATATTAGCGGGAGATTTAAATTGTAGAGTGGATAAAAATGAATCCAAATCAAGAGCAGTATTAAGATACAAAGAGGAGGAGGGCCTCTCACTCATCAACAGAATTACGGAATCGACATATATATGTCATAATGGGCAAAGTGTCATTGACCTTATGTTCACAAATTACAAGGATATAAAAGTATCAAAACATCTAGTAAAGAAAAATATACCCCTAAGGAAACATCTTCCAGTAGAAACAACCTTTGTCGTGGAAAACAGACCACGCAGACTCATCAAAGAGCCAAAAAACTATCCAGGAAACTAAATAGAGAGGATATACGGAGTAAAGGCCAAGAAATTCAGATGATCATACAGCAAACAAGCTGCAATCTGGATGAAACACTACAACATCTGGAGGACATCTTAGTATCTGCAATAGAACCGGTAAATCAGACAAAGAGGAGATCCAAGCCGTGGTTCAATGCAATATGTTATGAAGCACGAAGATCAACATTGAACGCCTTACACGAATGCCTGAGAACAAACAGAGAAGAATCAAGACACGACTACGCACATAAACGGAGAATATACAAGAATCTTATTCGGGACACAAGAGATAAATATCAGAAGGTGCAAGAGGCAGCATTAATAGAACAAGCAAAAGAAAAACCATACAGCGTCCTTCAACAAAGGAAACCAAAATTCTCCAGAGAAATACCCATGGAAAGATGGACAACACACTTTAAAGCTGTACTACAGAAACCGGACACATCTCCAATCGCTACTCCAATGGTAGACTACTCAGCAGTAATGAAACCTATTACCAGTGAGGAAGTCAAGGATGTAATTCAACAAACAAAAAATGGAAAAGCCTGTGGGCCGGACGGGATCTGTAATGAACATCTCAAAGAAAGTAGCCCTATGTTGGTAGAGGCTTGGACAGTACTACTCAATCAATGTCTTGCGCAGGCCTCAATACCAGAGAAATGGAGATACTCCATAATGAAAATGCTATATAAAGGCAAGGGTCAAATGGATGATCCCAATTCATATCGTGGTATAGCGTTGGAAAATACAGGTCTTAAGCTATTGTCAAAGATACTGACAGAAAGATTAAGAGAATTAATAGACAGCGAACTGCCTGAAGAACAGTTCGGTTTCCGGAAAGGCCGGTCAACGATACATGCTATTCAGTGCCTATTAGATAATATTGGCGATGCGCTAAGATTTTCTAGAGGTAAACTTCATGTGATATATATAGACTACGCTAAGGCGTTTGATTCAGTTGACAGGGAAAAAACAATAGGCAAGTTGGAATCGATCATAGGAAGAGACCATTATCTGAGTAGGATAATAACGACAATACTCATGAAAAATTACGTAATCATTGATAACAATCTTACAAGATCGGAGCCTATCCTTCAGACAACAGGAGTCCTTCAGGGCGATCCATTAAGTCCGTTGCTGTTCAATATCGCAGTTCGAGATGTTGTCGATGCCATAGAAACACCAGGAGTAAACATTTATATGTACGCAGATGATATGGCAATAACGTCGATCTCGCAGCAAATGTTACAAGAGGCGATCGATAAACTTGTAAGATGGGCAGACAGTAATGACCTCAAGCTTAATCCACATAAGACAGTACACATGACGTTCAGGAATGGAGGTAGGTTACCAGCATCAGTGAAAATCATGTATGGCAATGTGGAGCTAACAAGGGTAAACTCCTACAAGTATCTTGGCCTGATACTCCAAACGACTGGACGGAATTTCTCCAAACATGTAAAAAATAGAGCTGCTACCGCGGTTATAGCCATGAATGAGATAAAACTAATAAGACAACTGTCCATACAGACTGCATTAGAACTCTTTCACATAAAAATTACTCCAATCATGACATATGCAATAGGATTAATATGGGAGCATCTCTCGAAAAACGATCTTGCTCAGATAGAAAGGGTAAAGGCCATATACTGTACATGAAAATGATTCTGTGTCTAGGACAAAATGCACCGTCAAGGACGACCTATGAACTAACGAGACAACCATTTTACATAGAAGAGTTACGTATAAGAATGTTACTGCCTTCTACAAAGCAATATCAGTTAATACTGCAAGAACTTCAAGAGAAGAAAGCCAACATCTGGATGGATTTCTACCAAACAGATGCCATGCTGACCTCAGAGTGGAGGAATTCTATGTATGAACTTCGCCATTTCATGACACGTTTCGCTGTTCATGGTTTTCATTTCAAGCTGTGCTGCAAGAAGCTATACCACAACCCAGACGAGAACTGTAGGTGTGAGTTGTGTGGAAAGTTATGTGAAAGATATCACGCAAAAGTTTGTAGCAAGAGAACAGTGACATTAACAGAATTCTGTACATGACTTCATTGTGTGCAATTTTAATTATTATTCTATTTGACCATTGGTTGCAATAAATATCATTATAATTTCTTGAAAAATCCACGCCATGGGATATCAAGATTCAGTCGTCAGCAAATACGCCCCGTAGGTCACGTAAGCTGGAATAAAGTAGCAACGGTACAGGATCCAGAGTCCTTACCTGCTAACTATCGAAGATTCACACAATAGCACACACACACTTGTCGAAGCTTGACCAATGACCCCAACTCATACGTCAGACCAAGAATAGATTACAAAACAAGGCTAAATGACATGAATACGGTAAAGCAGACGACCTTCCGTGTCAACAAAAGTTGTACCAAGCAAAACAAAATAAACTCGCATTGCCTGAACAATTACAACCAAACAACGGGGCAATTTCTCCCCCCCCCCAAGTCTAATATAATAATCTAATAAAGATTCATTTATCGTCATATTCTAACATTTCCGCCATAAATTATCTCACTAGTACTATGTTTTCATGCGCGCAAGGCGACATAAGTACAAGCACTCTAATCAAGCAATAAGAAAAAAGCAAAAGCAAGAAACACACAAAATAATATATTTATCAAAATTGTCACGTGATGCTAAGAAACTAATTATGTCAGCCCCGAATGAATCTCCATTTAAAACCCACAAAGCAAAATTATTTACAAACAAATTTCCCAACATGCGCGTGAACCCGTCCCGTCAAATTAATAAATTAATTGTTGTACTCATCACTTTCAGCTTGCCCGGTGCCATGACGGCACCACGTCACCGTCCCTCCTGATGATCTAGCCCATGGTATAATTCATCGTGGCAGATGAACCCATATTCTTCAAATCTTCCATCACGTGGGCGATCATCTTGCTGTAGGAAAAGTTATTATTATTATTTAAATCTCCAACTTGCTAGACTGCATAATAAGTTACTCAATTCGCTTATTTAGTTCCGTGCGGTACCGAAGACTCTTTCTCTAAATGCTGTGGAATTGTATCCACCTAATATCCACTGTAATTAGCATAACATGTTGCTCCGCACACATCACAATTACTCTACAAATTCTAAGTGTTAGCATCGCACTTCGCAAAAAGTTTAAGTACCAGAGTGCCTCGCACTCGGACAGAGTTTCACCCTACGAATGTCTTCAGATTCACAAAATCAAGTCCTCGTCTGTTCACAGATCTTCGTATTTATACAGTTTATCAAAACGGTCAGTGGAAGGGGAATATCGCTCCGTAATAAATCTTAAAAATTGTCCCACGGACTTCGGAAACATCTCAATGAACTCATAAAAATTAGCACTTTCCAATGACACTTGCGTGCAGAAAATAGCATTGTAGGAACACACATTTCTTGATTTCGCGGGCAAAATAACTTCCCGACGTAAGGTGCATCATATTTCCTATTGGCAGTTCATTCAAATTATTGATAATCTCAGTTGGTGAACTCCTCCCACTTCGTGACGTCGGACACTATCTCCGTCCTTACTTGCGACACTCTTTCTCCGTCTTCTTTCCTCAAGACAAGGGAACTTTACTGACCTCCACTTAAAAGCAAGTAACGAACTTTCAGCTCACACCTGTCTTCCTTTTCTGAGAATCGGATAAATATAGACTGGCCTGTTGTTCTCACTGGCGACAGTAGCAAGACACTTTGTTCACCCAGACAGCCTATTCTTGCGAAATATGACCAGCACTTTCCTCAACTGAGCTAATTCAGAGCTGTAGAAAATACAATACTTGAAGACTTAAATATGCCATTATATTTAATGGTTCAATAGGAACAAACGAAGTAAAATAAAAGACATTTACTATTGTGCTTTTGTATGTATCAGATAAAGTATATGAAAGGAGTATGGACTTATTGATGTTGCAGATTGGAAACAGTGAATTTATCCCTTTTGTTTAATTATAAATCTCGCTCGCCTTGTGCGTTCAAGCATCACTATCTTTCATAGACGGATTTATATATGTAGACGTTGCTTGTCATATTATTTTCTTGAGGATGAGTTAAATGTTCACTTTGCGGACCGTAAACAGTTAGCTGTAGCAAAAAGCATAATGCCAACTGCTGAACAAAGATTTGTTAATTTTACAGAATTTAAATTTAAAGATACAGTTCCATTTGTAATTTATGCAGACACTGAATGCGTTTTATCTCCTATTTCCTCTTGTTTTCCAAATAGTGACATTCCTAATTCTACTTTAACGCATAAAACATATTCCTTACAGCATTTCTTTATACCTTCATTGTAATTTTGATAGTGAATTGTGCAGTTTTAAACTCTTTAGGGGAAATAATTGCATAGAATTGTTTGTAAATGAACTTTATAGTATAGTGGATAAACTTCAATCATTTTATATAACGCCTAAACCAATGTTAAGGATCACAGAAAATGAAGAGAGATTATTTTTGTTAAGTAAAATTTGTCACATTTACGAGAAACCGATTGTAGATAATGAAATCAAAGTACGAGACCAATGTAACATAACTAGTGGGTAGATTATTGGCTGAGGAATAACCTAACCACCATGGGGAGATGATAAAGAGAAGGAGATGGGTTTCGGACCAAAGAAAAAAGGATGGAGAAATAGGAGGAGGGTTTGACATCAGTTATGCCTAAGAGTTCTTGTTCAAATGCAACAAGTGGTGAAAACCCTATAAATAGATTTATTTGCATTAAGTAGGGCATGAACCTAGGAAGAGTTAGGAAAGCCAGGATCTTGCCTAACTGTAGTACTTGCGAAATGATAAATCCAAAAACAAATATTTAATTTATTTAACAAGGCAAAAGAGCGTAATGTATTTAACAAATAGGTAATAGCTTTTTGCCAAATATATAATTTAAACTTTGTAACAACTCGGGTCACAGACCGCCGAAAAAACATCTAAAGTTTGCGCCAGGCAATTAACAATTCATTAGGTTTCAAACCTTTATAAAATCCTCGCAAGAATTTGAAATAGCGAAGAAAAATTACACAATTTAAAGACAATTAAAGTGATTAAAGTTTGAAAATAAATCGTGTACAAGGTGTGTACTTTAAGAAATTCCTGATAAATATCTTGAAAAGAGTAACAATTTCGAAAGTAATAATAAAAAACAGCAGGAAGAATAAAAGAGAAGTTCCTATAACATCCTATATTTATACTGGATTACTTTTAGGCTTTACACAAATAGGGCAGGTCACTTACTGTGAAACCTGAAGATAAAGTCAAAAGGAAGGTTCTAGACCTCCTATGTTTAAGTAGGAATCACGAGACAAATGGGGCAAGTTTCCCTTTCGTGAGACCTAAAAACAACTCGCTCATGAGCTGAAAGAATTGCATTCCCTAATTATAAGGGAGAAACAATGTAAGTTGAAAACGTGTACTAGACACGTATTTATTCAGAAGTTAATTAATGTTATATAAGAAAAAGGGGAGGGCACTTCTATAGAGTGACACCTCATTGAAAAAGACCTCAAGTAACAACTTTATTATGGTTTGTTAGTAAGGGGTTTAGGAAAGAGCAACTGGGATGGAAGGTAAATGTTCATGGCCGTATTTATAATAATCGGACGAACGCGACGCGGAAGAAATACTGAAAGAACACTGTTTATCACTATAGTTTGTTGAATGGATGAAAAGTTCACTGTAGTAGCACAAACGTTTATGGCAAAGAAAGTTATTGCAATGATGAAAAATAATTTGTTGCACTAGGTAGGCGAAAGTCTATTGCTTGAGAAAGTTATGAATTACAATTAAATGCGCCATAGAACAATCCAACGGTGGAAGAAATTTAGCTATTTAGCATTAATTCATAAGGAAGATTCCTCATTTTTTTAATAGTATTCCCACAAGTGAGTGAAAAATACATGATGGCACGACTTGTAGATAGAGTACAGAATCTGGAAGGTTCCATAACGATCCTAATAGAAGAATATGGACAAAGTTAATCCAGCGGTGGAACGAGCTTGATATTTTATAGACAGCGGGTAATAGATAATATACCACGAGGTGAGAAGATTTCTCATTTAATTAGCTTAAGAAAGCTACTTTCTGTTAAGGTTGGCTTAGACAGACAAAAGCTCAACATGGTAGATCCCGCGAAGGATGATTATTGTCACAAATTATAGTAATCTCACACTGCCTATAAAATTATCCTTAAAAGCATGAAGATATTAAAACGATGAAAATGAGGTTAAAACCTGAAGTCTGTACTTATCTTTGTTGCATGGCGAAGGTGAAGTTCCCTTTGACGATTAAAGTTCCAACATGGCGTGGAATGAAGAAAAAATGCCTCTTTAGGTCAGGAGGCTGACTCTAGTTGAGCCTTGACTGACTAAGTCAACTGCCGACGTGCAAGTGGGACCCATTCAGCGAAGCGCAGAGGGACCAGGAAGGGGGAAAGAGTGGGGGTAGGAAACAAAAGGAATACCATATCAGAATAGACAACTTTGAAAAAATAAATGTTTTTCTTGATGAATGGTCTTCAAAGAGTTGATAGTAGACGACGCTAACGCAGCCTGGTGGGTGAAAAAGTAGACGAAGTTCTCTTGATCACGGAGATGATAGCTGGCGATGGCGACGAGATCTGGTGGCCAGATTGAAAAGGAAGTCCTCTTGCACCGGAAAGAATTGAGGAACTTCAAAGATTCGCTGCTAGATGACGCTAGGTGGGTCATGGAAGATATATATCTAGGACAGACTCACAATGATATGAGAACCCTAAACAGCAAAGAGAACATAGGAGATCACTGTTGGTGTTTGAGAAAAAAAAGGAAGGAGAGAACGAGAAAAGAGCATTAAAAGAATACTCTATCTTACCGTGTATTCCAAGAATACACCAACTAGGAAATATAGAGGACGCGCACATAATCGTTGTAATTTAAATTACAAAGTAACAAAGATCCTGCCTATAAACTTTTATTATCTAACTGCCTATGATGGATATTTTATAATTAAAGAAATTTGTGTGAAACATGATGGAGAGGTGTTACATAATCCTGGTCATATAAGTTTGTTAGCAATGAATATGGTACGTTATAAAGGATTTACAAAGTATGTACGGGTTAAGAATGGATTCATTCAGTTAAGATTTATCGATACATACAATTTCTTGTCCTGTTCACTAGATGAATGTTCATCTTCGTTAAGTGAAGATTCAAAGCAAATAACTAGGCGTTATTTAAATGATGATGCACAGTTTCGACTTACTGCGAGAAAATGCGTGTTTCCATATGAATACGTCACAAGTATGGATGTACTTAACGAAACTAAATTACCTGAAATATCCAAGTTTTATAGCAGTCTTTATAATCAAACAATATCGAACGAGGAGTATGAGTTTGCTCAATCGGTGTGGGAAATTTTTCCTGTCAAACAATTAGGAGAATACGCCGATATTTATTTAAAAGTTGACACACTTCTTTTGGCGGATGTCTTTGAAATTTTTAGATCGAATGGCATGGAAATTTATGGCATTGATGCAGCTCATTTTTACACTGCTCCATCCATGTCTTGGTGTGCAATGAAAAAGATAACCAATGTTCAACTTGAATTGCTTCAAGATATTGATATGTTACACTTTTTTGAACGATCTATTCGAGGAGGTAATGTCCAGTGTACAACACGACATGCGATTGCTAATAATAAGTATATGAAAACTTATGATGAGAAAAAACAAGAGTCCTACATAATGTATTTTGATATTAATAATTTATATGTATATGCTATGATGGAATATCTTCCAACAGGTGACTTTAAATGGGTTGCAAATGTTGAAGGGTTTGATGTTTTAAATATTGATGATACTTCAGAAATTGGATATATTTTGGAAGTAGATTTGAGTTATCCTCAAGAGTTACATGACAAACACTCAGATTACCCTCTATGTCCTGAAAAGTTGACAAAGCTAATGGCTACTCTTTATAATAAAGAAGGATATATTTTGCATTATAGAATGTTAAAGCAATGTATTCTACTAGGAATGAAATTAGAACGTATTCACATAATAATTGAATTCAATCAGAGTCAATGGCTAAAATCATATATTGATGTAAACGCAGAGAAACGAAAACATGCAAAAAATGATTTTGATTTTTTCTTATAAATTGATGAATAATGCAATTTTTGGTCGTTCACTGATGAATGTCAGGACGTTATGAGACATCAAATGGGTTACCAAATGGCATGGACCCTATGGTGGTAGATCTTTAATAGCTAGGGCTAATTTTAAACATAGAATTATATTCGATAAACAATATATGGCCATTGAGATGAGCAGACTAAAGATTTTTTACAATCAACCAATATATGTTGGTGCATCTACATTAGATTTGTCTAAATGTAAAACGAAATAATTTAATTACAATGTTATTTTATCAAATCCTGAATCAAATGTAAGGTTGTTATACACAGACACCATATTCTATTATGATATTTATGAGTTCATAAAACAGCATTCAAATTTGTTTGATACTGGAAACTATGAAACAAACAATCCTTTTGGCATTGTGAGACAAAATAAAGGTGAAATTGGTTTAATGCAAGATGAACATGCTGGAAGGATTGTGATGAATTTGTGGGGTTAAGACCCAAAATGTATGCAATAAAATTGTGTGATGAAATTAATAGCTTGTGTAAGGCTGAAGGCATTAAGAAGAGTGTGAGTAAAACTATGAATATTGACGATTATCGAAAGTATCTTTATAACATAGATCAAGCTAACAAAGTTCAAGTTTTTGTAATTTCAAAATCTCATTCTGTATTTACTGTTCGGCAAAATAAGTTGGCAATTTCATCAAACGATGATAAAAGACACATAACTGAAAACGGAACTGTTACTTTAGCGTTTCGTCATTTCTCTCTGAAAATGATTAGAAACAAATTTGAGATTAAAGCACTTCATCTCTCTTACTTACTTTATTTCTTTCACACACACACACACACACTTTTATTCTGATAATAATACTAATTTTTGTGTGTTACTTTGCTTATGAAAAAAGAATAAATAATAACCCAAATTTTGTGTATCATTTACAACTCCTCCCCCCTATCATTCCCATTTTCCTGAAATATATATAATTACTTTATATTACTTATCATTTAGTAATGGTGCGTTGTAAGAGAAACAACTCTACCAATCAATATAAACGATCAGGAAGTGGTTCATTAATTAGTCGTGTACTTAATAAAACTATTGATAATTTACCCGTGGAATTACACATCCTGGGATATGAATATTGTGGACCAGGAACAAAATTAGAAAAGCGATTGAGCCGTGGTGATCCTGGAATAAATATATTAGATTAAAGTGTGTAAAGAGCACGACATTGCTTACGCAAATCATAAAGATTCAAACAAAAGAAGAGGGGCTGATGATATTTTAGCTTCAAAAGCTTGGTCTCGTGTAAAATCTCGTGACGCATCATTAGGAGAGATCGGCTGCACTAATAGTCAGTGGCATAATGAAAGCTAAGATTAAGATTGGAGGTGGTAAACGAAAATTTAATTTAAAAAAAGAAAAGATTAAAAATAGAACATCAAAAACGCAGGGAGGGATTTTACCCCTACTTCCGATATTTGCAGCCTTGTAGGGCTTGGGGGGTCTAGCAGGCTGAGCAGCCGGGGTAGTGTCTCCTATAAACAAAGCAAAAGCTGCTCAAGAAGAATTAAAAGAAATGAAAAGACACAATCGAATGATAGAAGCAATGCGAGGAAAAGGAGGTCAAGCTATTTATTTAAATCCTCCTGCATATAAAAGATAATTAAGGAAATACCAAATAAAGCATTACGTAATTTTAATTTAGCTAAATACGCACATCAATTAAAGTTTCCAAATTTTAGAGGAGTCTCTATGCGAGATACGTTACCAAGATATCCTCGAAAAAATAAAAACTGTATTGTTAACCTAAAACCGATGGTAAAATCTGGTTCACATTGGGTGGCTTTCAGTAAACGAGGTAAGTACGTGCATTATTTTTATAGTATTGGTAATTTAAGAACACCATTAGAAATTTTAACATATCTTAAAAATTGCTTTGTACAACATAATTTTCATTCAAATTGTACCCTTAGGAAAAGAAGCACTACCCAAGACTTAGATTCAGGGTCATGATCGGTCTTGAAATAGTATGAGGAGAACGTGCTTCTTACATTTTCCAGGATTCATAAGGGAACTTAATATTATGAATAACTTACATGACAGGTTTAAAACAATAACAATTTAATTCTGAATCATCTGACAAAACAATAAAATAAAAACCACCCTTACGTGTGACTTTGAAACGTTTGCCTGCCATAAATGACCTACAAGCAACCCAATAGCCCACATGCTCGGCGACACAGTTCTCTTAAAAGAGACGATAAAAAGCAATGGGGTCAAACACTGCACCACAATTAATAGCAGCCGCACTAGCGGTCTTAAGCTCCACAAATAAACACATGCAATCACGTGACATACAAGAACACAGGTTAGCCGTTTGCACATCTTAAATACTCGGCGACAACGTGCCAAGCAACAACAACAACAAAATAAGAACAAGCCTCAACAGGCGTAAAACAATTATTTTACACTTCGATAAATATGGTCGGAAAATAGTTAGGTAAGTGGCATGAATAACTCCCAATTAATCAACAATATTATAATTTCTCAGGCAAGACATTTAACTAAATACAAACGAAGAATGCGTAGCGCGCAGCTACGGCTTATCAGCATTCTTAATCTGAGTACGGTGGTCCATCAAGCGCTCGCTACTGTGCTCTCATTGTGTGAGTAGACCAAATACCCAAGCCTGAGGCCTTGAGTCTCGAAGTTAGCCTCCACTGGCTCCTGGAAACGCGATACATAAAAATCAACACAATCATATTTCCTTGAAAAATACACGCCATGGGATATCAAGATTCAATCGACAGCAAGTACGCCCCGTAGGTCACGTAAGATGGCATAAAGTAGCAACGGTAAAGGATCTACAGTCCTTCCCTGCTCACTATCCAAGATTCACACAATAACACATACCTGACAAGCTTGACCAATGACGCCAACTCATACGTCAGACCAAGAATAGACTTCCAACAAGGCTAATGACATAAATACGGTAAGGCAGACGTCCTTCCGTGTCAACAAAAGTTGCACCAAGCAAAACAAAATAACTCGCATTGCCTGAAAAATTATAATCCAACAACGGGCAATTTCCCCCCAAGTCTAATATTATATTCTAATACAGATTCATTTATCGTCACCTTCTAACATTTCCGCCATAAATTATCTCACCGGTACTATGTTTTCATGCGCGCAAGGCAACATAAGAACAAGCACTCTAATCAAGCAGTAAAAAAGGCAAAAGCCGCAAGAAAAACACACAAAATTATATTTACAAAAAATTGTCACGTGATGCCAAGAAACTAATTATGTCAGCAAAAAAAGAATCTACATTTAAAACACACAAAGCAAAAATTATTTACATACAAATTTCCCAACATTGCGCGTGACCCCGTCCCGACAAAATTAATAAATTAATTAGTACTCATCACTTTCAGCTTGCCCGGTGCCATGACGGCACCCCGTCAGCGTCCCATTTGACGACTTAGCCCATGGTACAATTCATTGTGGCAGATGAACCAATATTCTTCAAATCTTCCATCACGAGGGCGAACATCTTGCTGTAGGAAAAGTTATTATTAATATAAGCAACTAGCTAGTCTGCATAATACGCTACTCGATTCACTTATTCAGTTCTGTGCAGTACCGAAGAAACTTTCCCTAAAACTGTGGAACTGTATCCACCTAATTATTCACTGAAATAAGCATAGATGTTGCTCCGCACACACCACAATTACTCTTACAAATTCTAAGTGCTAGCGTCGCACTTCGCAAAAAGTTCAAGTCCAAGAGTGCCTCGCACTTGGACAGAGTTTCACCCTACAAACGTCTTCGGATTCACAAAATCAAGTCCTCGTCTGTTCACAGACCGTAGTATTTTTACAGTTTATCAAAATAGTCTGTGGAAGGGGAATATCGCTCCGTAATAAATCTTAAAAATTGTCACACAGACTTCGGAAACATCTCAATGGACTCATAAAAATTAGCACTTTCCAATGACACTCGCGTGCCGAAAATCGCATCATAGGAACACACATTTCTCGATTTTAGCGGGCCAAACATTTTCCCGCCGTAACTTGACTTACCTGACTTAATTCCTATGTCCCCTCGCGGAGCAAAGGGCTGAAATAAAATTCCTCCACTGATTTCTTCTCCCAGCCCGCCTCTGCAGGTCTGTCCAGGATTTGCTAGTCACCTTCCTCTCCTTCTCAACACTTCTTCTCCAGGTATTTCTTGGCCTACCCCTTCCTCGGGTGCCCTGGGGGTTCCAACTAAGTGCTTCTTTTTCAATGGCGTCCTGCTTTCTCAGACAATGGCCTATCCAACTCCATTTTCTGCGTTTTATTTCTTGATGTATTGGCCTTTCGTTCGTTGTCTTCAGAAGTTCCTCATTTGAAATGGTTTCTGGCCAATAGATGCGTAGAATCCTTCTGAGGCAACGGTTAGTGAAGACTTGGAGACTCCTGGTGATCTGGGTTGTAACTTTCCAAGTTTCACTTCCATACAGGAGAACTGCTTTGACATTACTACGAAAGATTCGTAGTTTCGTCCTGGTCGAGATGTCGCGAGCTTTCCAAACCAGATATAATTGAACAAATGCAAGGTTTGCTTTTTTGATGCGGCTCTTAGCATCTGCGCTAGCACCACCGTCCTCTGCAATGATGCTACGAAGATATGGAAACTCTCTCACAGTTTCAATTTCTTCTCCCTTTATTTTGCACTTGCGGTTTGTATTTATTAAACTGTTTACTCGCATTTACTTGGTCTTGTTGAAATGTATCTTCATTTCTGCTCTTGCTGCCTCTTCTGTGATACGCCTTAACTTCATTTACATATCCGTAAAGTTCTGAGAGATTGCACAAACATCGTCAGCAAAATCCAAGTCTTCTAACAGTTGCATCAACTTCCATTGCAATCTAGTTCTTGTTCCAAACATTACCTTTCTCATAACCAGGTCTATAACAATACGGAAGACGGTAGGAGATAGGATACATCCCTGTTTAACTCCGGAATTGGCATGTATTGGTTCAGTAATCTTCCCTTCATGGACCATCTGGCAACGATAATTGCTATAAAAGCTCTTTACAAGGCTGATGATCTTCTCAGGTATGCCATATCTGGCCAACGCCTTCCTCATGAATTCTCTCCTCAGGGAAGCAAAAGCTTTGCAGAAATCCACAAACATAAGGTAAAGTGTAGTATTCCATTCCACACAATGTTCCACTATAATCCTCATCGTGTTTATCTAGTCTGATCTGTTTTTTCTGAATCCAGCTTGTTCTCCTCTCAGTTTCTGATCCACAATATTTATAATTCGATCTAACAGAATCCTTGTGAACACCTTACTTGGTATTGAAAGTAAGGTGATACCTCGCCAGTTGTCACATAGTGTCCTATCCCCTTTCTTCGGCAATTTCACCAGGAAACCTCTTTCCCAGTCTTCTGGAATCTTCTCCTGTTCCCATATCTTTATAAATAGGGGATGGAGTAGTTCAGCTGATAGTTCTAGGTCTTCTTTCAGGATGGATATTATCACCCCCAGGAGCTTTCCCACTTTTTGCCTTTTTGATAGCTGTAATAATTTCTTCCCTAGTTGGTGTATCAAAGTTTATTCCTTCATCTGGCATTATTTCTTCCTGCATTTCCACTTCTGTCCCATCATCTTCCATATTTAACACCTCTGAAAAATCATCTAACCATTTTTGCTTTTCACAGGTCCTCTTCTCTGAGTCTTCTTTTTAGATAGAATTTTCGTTAACTGGTAGAGGGTTTTAAGGTCTCCAGTTCCTGCAGCTTTTTCCGCTTTTAATGCATGTTATTCTATCCACTGTCACTTGTTCTTCCTTGCATTCCTTTTTACCTCCCTGTCTTTTCATTATACTTTTTCTGTGCAGTGAGCTTTTGTTGTCGTGTTTTGCATCTGATGATTTCCTGTTTGATGTTCTTCCTATCTTCAATCTTCTGCCATGTGTCATCTGACATCCATTCTTTTACCCCTTTCTTTCTGAATCCAAGCACTTCGTCACTGGTTTCCACAAAGTCATCCTTAACTTTTTCCATTCCTCATCGATTGTGTCTCCATCTGTCCTATCTAGGACTTCAAAACGGTTTCTCAACTTTTCCTGAACTGATATTTATGCTGTTCTTTATTATGTTTTAACTTCTGTACATCATATCTTTTCCATTGGGATTCTACAGCTGGTTTATTTACTTTGATCTTAATACGGAAGTGAGCTATCGCAAGATGGTGATCGCTTCCTTCATCAGCCCCTCTCTTGTTTCTCACATCAAGTAATGATCTTCTCCACTTCCGGGAGATGGCCACGTGATCAATCTGGTTTTCTGTCGAGCCATCGGGAGATACCCATCTTACTTTGTGGCAGTTTTTGTGTGGAAAGATGGTTCCTCCTATCACCATATCTCGCTCTGCACAAAATTCCACAAATCGTTCTCCGCTATTGTTTTGCTCTCCCAATCCGTGCGTTCCCATGATGTGTTCAACTCCCCCATTTTCATCACTAACCTTTGCGTTTAGGTCACCCATTAGGATTACTATATCTCTTGTTTTTATTTCCTTCATGGTTGCATTTAACTCTGAGTAGAAGTTGTCCTTTTCTTCGTTTGTCGTCGATTCAGTTGGAGCATAGCATTGCACTATGCTAACATTTCTAACGTTTGTCTTAAATCTTGCCAACATGATTCTTCCTGAAATGGGTTTCCATGCGATAAGGCTTTTCTTTGCAATTTCATTTAGTAGCATTCCCACACCCTCTACATGGTCTCTTTCCTCTTTATTTCCAGAGTAGAGAAGGGTAAATTATTCAGTTTTTCGTTGTTCTCCAAAGTCCTTCCAACGTACTTCACTCAATCCTAGAATGTCTAACTTGTAGTTTCTCATTTCTGCGCAGACCTGCCTGTTTGGCGTGAAGTTCTTATATTCCAGCATCCAATTTTCGTAATCATTTTCATGCCAAAAATCGTCAACTGTTTCAGTCCGGTTATTTTCTGTTGCAGTTTCAGTAATCGAATAAGTTCAAATGTGTGAGTGATTGGCCCACAGCACCCTATCATGGTTGAGGGGCTGCCTCCTCACTGTGTCCATGCTCACAGATGTGGAGTTAGATGTTCAACTCTTCTCTAGTTTGGTCTTGTGGAGTGGGACGAGATATCCACTCCAACCCTCCGTCCTTGGCGGAGTTTCCCGCCGTAAGGTGCGTCATATTTCCTATTGGCAGTTCGTTCAAATTATTGAAAATCTCAGTTGGTGAACTCCTCCCATTATGTGACGTAGGACGCTATCTCTGTCCTTACATTGCGACACAGCGCTCTTCGTCTTCTTCCTCGATACAAGGGAACTCTGCTGACCTCCGCTTGAAACAAGTAACGAACTTTCAGCTCACACCTGCCTTTCTCTTCTGAGAATCGGATAAATATAGCCTGACCTGATGTTCACACTGGCGACAGTACCAAGGTACTTTGTTCTCCCAGACAGACTACTCTTACGAAATATGCCCAACTTTTTCCTCAACCGAGCTAGTTCATAGCTGTATAAAATAAAATACATGAAGACTTAAATATGCCTTTATTTTTAAGGGTACAATATCAATCAATTACTTCATCAATTTGTGGACATTTATGTTTAGTCTTCTTGTATTGTATAAATAAGGGAAACACAAACAGTCTTTAAACATTGCTAGGATGGCTTTCGAAAGACGGATAACTCTTGAAGGTAAAGACTCGAAGATTGATGTTACATTGGAGAACCCAATTCATCTTGTAGAAGCACGGTTTTTTTAAATAGGACTTGCAGGATTGTATACATCTAATTCTATTCGAAATGTTACCGACAGAAATGAAAATTCTGACCCAGTCGGAGACTGGAAGCAGGCTGTGGATTTTCATTTTCACCGACAGAAATAATAAATTTCGCGTTCATTTAACTAATTTTATCAATTGATTTAATGGTACCACCAGGTATTTATGAATTTGAAGATCTAACCACAACATTTGAAGATTTACTTACTTATCACTCATTGACGCAACTTATAACAAAATATTTACAAAGAACAAATATTTATTTGGAAGTGGATATAAACGAAAAGGGCGCAACCGTCTTGTTTTGTCTTCTCCGTTTAAAATTGATTTCACTGTACACAACAGTGTAGCAGAGGCTTCAGGTATTGAAAATAAAGTTTACCCTAAAGAGAAAAAAGAAATTGAGATTGATCGAAATAGAATCGAAAGTGAAGTAATAATTAGCGAAAATAATAACGTTTTAGCTATAAAGATGAACGATGTGGATACAGCAATTTTAATAATGCCCGATGCTAGCTATACTTTTCAACAATTAAGTGAAAAGATTAATGAATTATTACCAGCACATGTATTAGGTGAAAAAGACAAATTTCCTTCATATCTTTATATTAATTATGGAAAGTCTACTATAATTGTAAACTACATTCGAAACTTGCTATAGATTTTGATGTTGCAGATTTGTTAGCATTTTCTCATAAAAAGTTCGACGCAAACAAAACTCATTATTCTGAATATATGATTAAATTTAACACTGTTAATAGTATTCGAGTATGTTGCAATCTTGTGCTTGGTACGAGTTCTTATTTTAACCATAAACCAACACACTCTTTATATAATTTTAATGTTATTGTTCCTGCTGGTTCTCCAATTGTTGTGCAACCAACAACAATTAATTTTTTGCCTATGAACAGCAAGGTTATTCAACATGTAACTGCGCAACTTGAAGATCTACTTCAACAGCTCACTGATTTGCAAAATGAAGATTTAACTGTAGAATTAATTATTCGTCCAGCACGATATCTTGCTATATAAAGTAATTAAATACTGTTATATTTTCATACTAGTAAGCTTACTAGAAAACATTCACCAATATGGTTATACTATATAATACTCAAAGTTTGAAAAAGAAGTCAACTCTCATTAAAAAATATATAAGTTAATCAGCTAAAATTTCTTTAAAAAAACACACCTTAAAATCTATGAAACAATTATCGAGTAACAACAAACATTTCTTACAGTCTTTAGGCTATCGCGTAATTTAATTTCAATATAAATATATATGCAATTGTTAATCTTATTTAGATTTTATCTATATTTGAAGTTGTGAACATGTTTAACATAACGGATAAAATAGAGGTTGACAACAGAGCTGGGCGACGAGAAGAAAGAGTTCATCAACCTTATTCAGCTAATAAATTCGAAAATAATGATGAAATTCAAATACCAATTCAAAATGAAGAAAATATAGTTTTATTTTCATTTACTAATGGTGAAAACCAGAGTAAAGGTGAAAGAAGAAAGCATAGTGTTTTACTACCGAACACTATTCGATGTATCATATGCGGTCCATCTAACTGTGGCAAAACAAACGTAATGATAAATTTATGTCACAAAAATGGAGTTCGTTTTGAAAACGTTTATATTCTAAATCACTTGCTCAAAGTAAATATATTGAATTAAAAAAGTTTTTGGAGTCTATAAAAGAAATAAAAAGTTATTTTTTTCTGATAATGATGAAGTTATGCCTCCAGAAATGGCTACAAAAACTCTATATTTGTTTTTGATGATGTAGCCAGCAATAAACAACAACATATGAAAGATTATTTCAGTAGAGGCCGTCAATACGATGTTGACGTATTTTATCTTTGTCAAACATATTCTTGTATACCTAAATATCTAATTAGAGATAACGCTAATTTTTAATTCTTTTTAAACAAGACGGAACAAACTTGCGTCATGTATATATCGATCATGTAAATACGGATATGAGCTATGATCAGTTCTTTGATATTTGTTCTTATTGTTGGCAAAACTCTATGTTTGGCTTTTTGGTTATCGATAAAGATAGCAATTTACAAAATGGTCGATATCGCGATGGACATGATGTTTATTGTCAGTTATAAATATGACTTCAAAAGAGCTAAATGCTCATTCGTGTTATACATTTTGTGTGGTTAACAACTTAACTATGACATCGTTTAACGAAACCAATACTGTGTCTATCGGACGACCGACTTCACGACATGATATTGCAACTAAATTGTATGTTGATGATAAGCTAGTACAATATGGAAATCAAGTAACAACAAGCGACGGACATCTAAGTATTAACGGCTAACGGTTAAAAAATGTTGGATCGCCAATACATTTTGAAGATGCTTGCAACAAAGGTTACGTACTGAGGTTCATGAATGAGCTACATTAAAATGAGTGTAATACAGAAGAAATACAACAAAACATTAACGACCTTAAAGGTTTAGTTTTTTTAATTTGTTAAATAGAGAATCAAGAACTTGATTTTCAAAACAAACGTCTCACAGGCATAGCTTTACCATCATCTCGAAATGATGCAGTAAACATTATTTCAATGCAGCAACATACATCAAATAGAAAAAAATATCTAGAGAAGCGAATAACCGATGTCTTACAACGAGTAGAACTCATTCATGGTTTGGTGCGCGAATTTTCAGAAGATCACATTCCGTTGTTTGATGATGCTAGTCTCGACTTGGGTAACAAAAGAATTTCAAATGTTAAAGATCCAATTCAAAATCAAGATGCGGTATCGTATTCTTTTCTTAAAACTCATGTAACAAAAGAACTAGATGAAATTAAAAATCTATTTTGAATATAAAAAAGAATTATGAAATTATGTTAAATAGAAGAATAACAAACATATCTCAATCAATCGATTCGTTAGATGCAATAAACAAATATTTTTAGAAAACTTTGCTGCTTCTCGAAAAGATCTAGAAGACTTAATCACTAAATTTAATAAACAAAACTTTTTAAACGTAGACGATAGTGGGACTTTAAATATGATGAGTAGACGAATTACTCACGTAAACAGCCCTTTAAACGATAAGGATGTTGCAAATAAGACATTTGTTGAACAATATGCCGCTTCACGACATGAATTTGAACAATTGCAATAGACTGTAAATAATCTGCATCATCAAAAACAAATAAATGCTGAGTTTCCTGTTAACGACCAAGATGTGACAAATAAACGGTTTGTAGAACACTATGTTGCTTCACGAACTGAACTTAATCAACTAAAATAAATTTTAAGCAAATTACAAACTCGTATTGAGGGTTTTGTTAACAATCTAAATATTGCTAAAAAAAGATCTTGAATGTTACGCTGCTGCATCCAAAGATGAATATAACAAGTTAAAAACTGAAGTAGAAAAAATTGAGCAATTGGTTAACAAAGAACCACTCGAAAGTTTTACTGCATCTAAAGAGGAATATGGTATATTACAACATGAAGTAAAGAAAATAACTTATCGAAATATATTCTGAAATTCTCCAACACACCATCAATCCATTCACCGGTATACACGCTTCATAATCATAATATACAGTACCAACTTCCCCATAAAGGTATATTAAAACCAATTTTTGTTTCACCAAGATCTCCAATTGTGTATGCAATTTTAAATATGCATCAAGAGATTGAACTGGATGGAAGTGGCATTGTTGTTGAAAAACAAGATGGAATACAGTTTCGACATAGAGAACCTTAAAAACATAAAACCAATGATCTTCCTCTTCAAATTGATTTTGAATATACTATAAATAAGTGAAACAACTACAATTTTAGTATAGTCATGGAGGAGAGCTTGAAGAATAAAGCTGAAAGACGAGTCAAGGATAAACTTTCTCGGTTAAAAAAGGATGTTAAAGCCAAGTATCTTTCACTTCAAAATGATGTTAGACGTAAAGAATTAGATATAGAGAATAATTTTAAACCAGCAACAAATTCATTAAATCAAATTGTAGCTATTGCTAATACAACGTCAACTCAAAAAAAGAAAATTAAAAAGAAAAAAATATAATGATTCAGAATCAACTGTCACTTCAGACGAAGAAGATGGAGATAGCATCAAAATAATTACACTCATTAGACGCTACTTTGATCCACTCTAAACAAAACGTAGATAGAACATTTGGTATAACGATAAGAAATGATAAACAATACTTGGGGCGTGAACGAGTTTTCTTTGATAAAAAGTGGAGAAAAGTCGCAGGTGAAAAATTTCCTTTAATAGAAGGTCTACTTGAATTGATTCAAAGGAAAGTACTGTCCCCGTATATTCTAGAGGCGGTCTGTTGGATATCCGAAGCAACAGCTGGATTCGTAGACCCTGACTGCTCCGGCGCAAAATACTAGTCAAGGATATACTTCCAATTAGACCCTCGCGAACATACGTGGCGGAAATTACGATACAACTGTGAATTACATGAAAAATGCACTTAGCTCGCAGTAGAACACCTACCTTTATTCTCGGGGATCTCGTGGTCAGCCTCTGGACCTATAATGGGTTTCACAGTTGCATCTCCTTATATCTAAAATAAATCATGACGACGCGGCTTCTAATAAAACTAAACGATTTAATAACAAAAGATGTAAACTATAGCTAAACATTCATACAATAAAATAAAAACACACTCCCATTCTCTCATCTTTACACTTACGCCACTGATATAACTGCGTTCTACGAACGCTTTGATAAAATTTGGGGTAGCTTGTGTCAATACATCAAGCTGTACAACAATTACACACCCCTGTGTATTTACATTCCTCTGGCGCGTTCCAATGAACATCTGGGCGCTAAGAGCGCGCGACCCTCGCCACGCGTCTGATGACATAACAATCCCGTTACATTCCCTGCACTGGCTGGATTAAAAAGATGCAAGCCGTGCGGTTCGCAACAACTCTCTCCATTTGTGCGACCTAGCCGTGGCCTTGGCTGGAAACGAGTTTTAATCAGCCCTCGCTATTCCGTCCTGACCCACAAATGCACATCTCCATAACAATAAAAGCTGTGTTAAAATTAAACAGATTCATGTCAGACAAGCCTCCGTGGCTTAGGCGGCAGCACGCCGGCCTCACACCGCTGGGTCCGTGGTTCAAATCCCGGTCACTCCATGTGAGATCTGTGCTGGACAAAACGGAGGCAGACAGGTTTTTCTCCGGGTACTCCGGTTTTCCCTGTCAAATTTCATTCCAATAACACTCTCCACTATCATTTCATTTCATCTCTCATTCATTTAATCATTGCCCCAGAGGAGTGCGTCAGGCCTCGGCAGCCGGCACAGTTCATATCCTCGCCGCTAGATGGGGGCTTCATTCATTCCATTCCTGACCCGGTCGGAGACTGGAATCAGGCTGTGGATTTTCGTTTCATGTCAGACAAATACGTGAACTGTACGCAAATCCTACACGCTATTAACATAAAACTTCTATACACACTTCCATTCATACTCTCGCATTGTGACGTCCCAATGGAGTTCATTTCATTCACACTGAACAAGAAACAAACCACATACAGTCACATACTCATTCATACTCTAACCTCTACGTTAAACTAACCATAAACTTTCTATGCCTAACATATTATACACTCGATTGGCAAATAATGAAAGTTAACACTGAACGAATTAACAATGACGCTAATAGCATCAGCTACAGTCCTTTCAAAATAAGTAGCGTCTATATACACTTGAGCCTAAGCTCTGATCTAACAGTTATGTCAAATACAGTGAACTAAGATCCTTACAATCTTCAACATCTCCAGAATTAACCACCATCAGTCTCTCCTCTCTGATCTGGTGTCAAAATAGTTTAAATACATTCGACCACTCAAGGTGAAACATATGTCGTTACATATTTGGGCTTAATAATCTCGATAGGAGTATAACATAACAGATGTCATTATCTATTTCCCGTTTCAATTTCAACCGTGACCCTTCATGTCCTCTCTAATCCAAAGTCGTGTATACAAAATAAGGAGTAATCTCTGCTCACACCTTATGCCTTGCCTAACCTTCGTCATGCCCACGCAATGACTGTACTATAAAATGCGGAACACCTTCGCAAACCCTCGTATGCCCACTACATACGAAAATCATTCATAAAAACCACTATCAAAGGGTTATCAACTTCACTTCTTTCAAACTGGCATTCCTTAAAAGGGCATAAATCCTCAGCGTTGTCACAACAATCGCTGGTCCAATGAACAATAACAACAATTGTTAAACCATTAATGTATACATCTTAACGACCTTTGGAATTTACGATACTAACCTCCTCACTTATTACTCTTGAAACGTTACTCTGGTAAATATAAACTGTCGTGCATACATTTAATAAAAAATACTGCATCTCATCTTCATACTTCTGGGTTCGACTTTATTGATGAAGGAATATTATGTCTACAACGTGACATGATATTACTCCTCATAAATATTTAATCACAAAATTATATATGTGTGTGTCCAACAAGAATCGATCACGACGAGGATATCAAACGATAACTACCCTAACGTCGGATGATAATAAATCATTCAATAAGTTTCTAGCTTCAAATAAATTTAAATGACTCAAAGTTCATAGCTTTCCTCAATAAAACATACAATTAGTCATATTCGTATTCTCTCCATTCTGAACGAATGTCTATGAGTTCTGACAATAATAATCGTGTCCACGTTAAATGTTTCTTTTCCACAAGATGTCATGATATTTCACAACATATCACTACCAAGCTCTTCTTCTCTTGACGTTTCTTCTCGACAGATAAAATGCCCAAATTAAACTAATAAAAATTAATATAAAGGGTAACATAGACGAAAATGTCTATCACCTGAATTCAGAATTAATTCATAAACGTCGAATATAAATTACTGTTCCTTAAAGGAACTGACAAAAGCTTGTTCCTCGAACAAGACAAATAATCTCAGTTCAGAAATTGGATTTCTAACAAACGAAGCTAAAAGCGTCGCAAGACGATCACTACAATAAAATTCGAAGAATAAAAAGGCTATACATGGAGTACATAAATATTGTGTCGAAATATGGATAAAGGATTTGCTCAGAAAATGTCACTACAAGCTCTAACTACAAGGTTAGTGAACACTGCTACCTGGTCTCGAAGTCTAGAAGATCAAGATAGAGTATTATAAAATACTCAGATGTTACATCTCCCAAAGGTCTGGGCTGGATCCTAGCTCGTCTCCAAGAACTCGTGGCCTCAGGAAAGGAACGAATTCCCCTACTGGAAAACAGCAAGCTCCGACCGGGATCGAACTGCGGGCCTCCAGTCATCATCTTCTTTGTGACCGGGATAACCCTGGACCTCTTGATAATCTCGATTTTTCTTCTTTCTCCGTCACAGCACAGATTCATCATAACAGCGAGTAGCGTCGAAAGTTCTGCTTTCCACTTCGAAAGGCATTCGAAAAGAAAGTCATGGACCTCACTCGCATAACGAACATTCATGTAGATGGAATATGAACATCGTTCTGTAGTCGCTGATGTTAATGTTGAGCTCATGTTTGACAAGAATGCACTAGAATAGATTTGTACATCAAGTCTCATGATCGCTCATTAAGTATACATTCATGAACAGTCTCCTCTAACGAAGCTCCATCGCCTATACTCCTGGCGCACATAATAATTTAGTCCATAATAATCTTCATAATAATAGACTGAATATTGTTCTTCACTATGGAATACATCTCCATCCTATTTGTTGTAATACAGTTCCACAATAGCAATGCTAAGATACACCCGTACTCACTTGTGGCTGGTGCATGCGCTGTAGTCACTCGATTAAAAGTGTCTTATCGCGCTGGAAAGAAACACTTTTCTCGCGCTTCACAAAACTGCTTATATTTGCTGAAATATTTCTCTCAAACTTCTGAAAGTTCGTAATACACAATATCTGATAACAAGCTACAATCTGTAGTTGAAATAATGTCTCTGAAGTGGATCAGACCGAAGTGATTGCGGCATATAAGTTCATCGCAACTTCACTTAGTTTCAAGGCGCGGTAATCTCCTAACTCTCACCTCGCTTATGCCTCGTCTCCACGAGTCACCTTCTACAAGCTCGGTGAAACACTCGGAACTCCTCTCTCTTCCCATAGCACACGTCTGACCTCTCGGACATCCAGATCATAAAGAGCCTCGATGCTTGGCATCTCCCCTCCAAGTCTACCGATTCTGGCCGCCTTTTTGAGTTCCCTCTCAAATTCGCGCGGGCTCTAGCAATTCGCTTATTCCTTCCAATAGCGACCTGCTATTGACTTATAAAATATTTCCAATATTTTATTATCATATTCTTCTCTCTTCCAATATATAAATCCACGCTCAAGGGGCTTAAATGAATTAAATTTTCATAAAATTTTAGTTGCTCTAAAACTTCTTCCTATTGGCTGTAAGCTCATATCCAATGGGATAATTTATATAAATATTTAAACAATTCCTGGGAATATTCGCTGTTGCTAGGTCGATTCTAAGCTTCTGGAAACTTCCATTGCGCAATACAATCACGTGACGGAATTTCCCTCCTGCTCAACGTCGCCTCACGACTGGTTCCTGCCAAGTTCCAACCATCATATTCCTTGGTTAAATTTTATCATGGGCTTCGAAAAAAAAAATCCCATTTTCATCCCTTATAATTCATTTTACGGGGGCATTCCTCTCCCATCTCAATTTAAAAACAGTTGCAAAATTGGTTTTTAACCACTTCGAATCAGGACCTTAGACATGTCACTGAACTCGAAAATGAACTATATTTCAGCCTTCTTTGTTAAAATATTTCTTCAGGTTCTTTGCATTGTATTTTCCCAAAATGACATTGTTCTCTTCATCATACAGCTCATAACAATTGTTCCCATAGACAGTCTCAATTCGGAACGGTCCAATAAATATAACCCTGAACTTCGGGTATATTTTCTTGCTTACGTCCGCTTTGACAGGTCGGCGCAATAACACCATGTCTCCTACTTTTAAGGGCTTACTAAATCTTTTCCCTTCTACTCTTTTCATGCGTTTATCGGCCGCCTTCTGTAGCTTTTCCTTCGCTCTGTCTACTCTCTATTGTCTTCCTATATCTGGGTCTTGAGGAATAAAGTTAAATGTGTTGTCCCAAGGTCTTTCTGGTTTCCTTCCTAAATGTAGGACCATTGGAACTTCTGCCGTCCTCTCTTGAACTGTGGAGTTCAAACATTCTTCAATGATAGGCACATACTTAACCCAACTGGGGTGATCATGAGGTCAGAAAATGCGACAGAATTTACTAAATTCAGCCATATATCTCTCACTAGAATTTGATTCAGGATAACGCACGCTGGAAAATATGTGTCGTATTCCTAATCTTTCCATATCTGCTTCGAATTCCGCTGAGATGAACTGGGCTCCGTGATCAGATACCAAATATTCTGGTCTTCCAGCTTTCCGAAAAACAGAATTCTTCAATCTGCTCACTACATTTATTGTATTTGCCTTCTGCATGGGGTCCATCGTCACAAATTTGGAGAAGACATCCACTGTTACTAATAAGAACTGGTTCCCTTGGTAACCCTTAGGACAGGGGCCAAAAATATCCGCCGCCATCAGCTCATGTGGTCTAGAAGGTATCATAGGCCTTGGTTTGCCTTTTAACAACTCCGAGGTGAATTTCCCTCTTTGACATTCATCGCAAGATCTTATTATCTTCCAAATGGTGGATCTCAAGTTGGTCCAAGTGAATCTCTCTTTCAGTGTACTGAGAGTCTTGTCTAAACCACCGTGTCCTATTGAGTGGTGTGCTAGCCATACTATCTTCGAAACCAAAATAGGGGGCACAACTATGCGTGGCTTTGTATGCTCGGCGTCAATATAATTGCATACTAGATCTCCGCTCAAAACAAAATGGCGCGATCGTCTCTGGGTTGCGATATAATCCTCATCAGCTATGTCCATGAAACCTTTTAGGAACCTGTACATTTTCCTGATTGGAGCGTATCTCTTCTGTGATACACCGATTCGGGCTAATCTCCTAATGGTTTCCAGATCTTCTTGCTCCAGTTGTACATGGTTAATCTGCACATTTTTAATAGGGTTTCTCGATAATGCACCAGCCAGTAAGTTATCTTTCCCTGGCTGGTGGACTATAGTAGCGTTAAACTGCTGAGTGAAAAGGGCCCATCGTGTCAACCTGTCACTCGACATTTCAGTTTGAAGCATAAACTCTAACGCCTTGTGGTCGGTCACGATACTGATCTGATGACCAATCAATATCTTCTTCCAAACCTTGAGAGCTGTAACAAAGGCTAACGCCTCCAGTTCTGTTGTAAGATAGTTCTCCTCATGACGTTTCAACTTTCTACCAGTCAAAGCGATATAGTGCCTTCTTCCATCCTCATTTTCTGGTACAAAACAGCACTTATACCTACGCGGGAGGCATTGGATTCGATATAAAATATACGGTCAAAATCCGGGTATTCCAACTTGACATTTTGCCTCAACATCTCCTTCGCGTTTTCAAAGGCCTCGTCGGCGGCACTCGTCCACTTCCAACGATTGTTCTTTTTCAGTAACTCATAAAGAGGTGCCATGATCTCAGAGTATTTCGGACAGTGACTGCTAATAAACTGGCAAGCTCCCACAAACTCGCGTACTTGCTTGACCTTGGTGGGCTTAGGGAATCTAGTTATAGCCTCTACTTTCTCAAGGTTTGTGTGGTAACCTTCCCGATCGATGGTGTGAACAAGGAAATTAATCCGTTCGTGCATAAAGCGGCATTTACCAAAGTTCACTTTGATATTCGCATCCTTCAAGTTCTCGAAAAGTTTACGTAAATGCACCATGTGTTCCTTAACATCAGGAGATGATATGATCAAATCATCGATGTAACATATCACGTTCTTCTTGACCTCATCAGTGACAAGGGCTCTGATCAGCGCTGGACCGCTATTTACTATACCAAAAGGTAGCCTTTGAAATACCCATGAAGTTTGGTCGAAGAGGAAACCGGTGTACTGTTTACTCTGCTCCTCCAACTCAATTTGGTAAAACGACGCTGTTAAGTCCAAAACGAAAAAGCAGGCCTTTCCTTTGAATTTCCTTAAGAGATCACGATTTTCGGGGGCCTGTCTGCCTCAGGAAGAATTTTCAAGTTCATCGAACGTGCATCGAGATATAGGCGTAGCTGTCCATTATTCTTTTTCACTACAGTGATGGGGTTGATATATGAAGACGCCTGTTTCCTAATAATGCCATCCGCTTCCATCTTTTTGATTAACCCTCTTACTTCTTCATAATATATTTCTGGAATGGGGTATATCCGCTCCTGATAAGGGTTTTCATCAGTCAATCTAATCTTGTACTTGTAATCCTTGATTAACCCAGGTTTGTCGTCAAAACCATCCTTAAATTCCATAATTAATTCTTCAAATTCCTCTTGAATCTCATCAAATCCTTCAGCTTTGAGGATAGGCGTTTCTCTAGCATTCTCTACCTCCTCAATAACATTAGTTAGAATATCTTCCCTATAATCCGTATCTGGACTGTTATTCAGTTCCTGTTTTTCTAACTCTTCTGTGTTAATAATCCCCTCGCTAAATTTAATGATCCTATTCTTCATATCAATAATGGCTCCCACCTTCGTGATAAAATCAATCCCAAGCACTATGTCAAAATTTATCTTGTCCACCACGATGAAAATATGTTCATAAACACGTGCATTTATTTCAAAGTTCACCAAAACTTGAATCTTACACTTCACAGCTTTATCTTGGAAGATGCCACGCACTTTCACAGCAGATGCGGGCAAAGTCGTCATCTTGTCACTAACCAATAATCTCTGGTAACACTCGTGAGATATTATAGACATTATAGCTCCCGTGTCCATCAAAGACTTGCATGTCCTATCATCGATATTTATACATATAATTGGCAATTCATATGGCCTTTCCTCTCTTATGACCTCGTCTTCTAACAATAGGTCCCCATCCGTCACCTCGTATACCTCATTTATCAAAATCTGGTGTAGTGTGGTGGTATTTCTCTCTCCCTCTAGTTCTGTTTCGAAAATGGCATTTTTTTTGTCCCTGAGCGTCATTCTCACGGATTCCTTGCTGGCTAGTACCGGGTTTAGGATCCACGCTCAAGTTTGAATTACTTCCGTTTCCGCCTTCCTTTTCCCTTAGATCCTTCAAGAATCGCTTTCCTTCTTGATGGCGTTCGTCGTAGTTCTCTTTGGTCATAACCTCATTTCTTTGTGGTCTATCGTGGTTCTGGTTCTGATAATTGCGATTGTTTCGACCATTATAATTATTGTTATTCCGATAATTGTTATTGTTGTGGAAGAAACCGCTTCTTCGATTCTCCTGATAGTTTCCACGCCTTTGTTGTTGTTGATAGGGACGGCCACCACGGAATCTCCTATACCTTGGTTCAGGTCGCCTATCTCTAAAATAGGTATTTCTTTCCGGACCTACGTTTCCCTTCTCCTGTTCTTTAGGGCTTTGTGTTTGCTGTGTCTGATCTATATACACAGTGTTAATATCTTTATAGTCCTGACGTTGGTTTCTAGCTACGACATTGGGCGTTGGACTAGTATAATCCAATTTCCGAAGAAGTTCGTCCATGCCGGCCAAATCGCTGATTCCTGACGAAATTATCAGTCTTCTCACTTCAACTGGCAACATTCTGGCAATGGCATCTATCAGTTGTGCCGTAGAGAGCGGGGGTTGCAAAAAACGTAGCCGAGCAAGTTGCGTTGTAAAGAAATCGGCGTAACGCGTCGGTAATGTACCCGAATACTTCCTGGAGTATACTTCTGCGCGTAAACTGTTCTGCGCTTCTATGGACCAATAACGTTTCATTAGGGCTTCAGCAAACTCTTCGAAGTCCACAAATGTGTACCTGAAGGCGCAAAACCATTCAAGGTCCCCTCTCCCATATAGCGTTCCACTATCTTCATCTCCCGTTCTCTAGGAATGTGAGCCTCCGCAAAGTAGTCACGGATATTCCTGATATACTCAATTGGGGTGTAAGAGTCGAGGTTGGTAAATTTACGAGGTTTGTCCTCAAAATTACGGATTACCGTCACGTTTCTCTGTTGAGAATCTTGGAAACTGGGACGATATTCCCTCCTTTCTCTTTCGGGTTCTCTACTTCTATCTTCGAGTCCCTCATGGTGTCTTAACATCCTTTCTAATGGCCTCACTTCTCTATCTCGTGTTTCCATACTGAGTTTTCTACGACAATCTCCATAGTCCTCCATTTCTATCTTCTCCCTTTCTTCTATCTCCGTAATCAATTATTTCACTTGCTTCTCTATTTCTTTCTTCGTATCCTCCTTATAAACTTCAAGATCTGCCACGTCTCCTAAGCTCAGATTTTTCAATTTCCTACTAATGTATTCCTCAATATTAGTGGATTTTCCTTCTTTAATCTCATTTACGACTGTGACTACCGTATCTATCCTTTCGTCTAAACGTTTACTACGACTTTCTAACGTCTCTTTTAACGCTTGATTTTCCTCGACCGATTGATTCTTGTCGTCTACCTGTCTCTGTAATAGTTGATCAATACGCTTCCCTAGATCTGACCTAACAGACATTAAATCACGATTGATTTCTAATTGCGTATTGGCAAGCTTACTCTCAACTTCACCTTGTATTAGTTTAATATGTTCTGTGCTCGACTTATCCCTTCCGTCTTTCCAAATGACTAGGTTAGCCTTCAACATTTCGGCTATATCTAGTTCAATGTCCTCCTTCAAAATTTTATTGTGGTCTATCACCTGACTACGCAGAGTATCAACATTAGTTTTCAACTCAGCTAAAGGAACAATGGTCTTTAGAGAATCGTCAACAAATTGCGATCTCAAAGCACCTATACCCTCTGAACATTGTGTTTTAGATTCTTCTACTTCTTTCCTAATCTTATTAATGTCCCCTTGGACCTTATTTACATCAACAAACATAGAATTAACCTCTGACTGTACTTTACCAATATCATTTTGTACACTAGTTATTTCTGTCTGGACACTATTAACATCTATTTGCATGTTATTCACATTCTCCTGAACCTTATCTACCTTTGTTTGAACTTGGGCAACATTGGATTTCACAAGAGAAACATCATCTTTAACCAACGTGACATCATCTTTGACCAGGGCAACATCAGAATGCACACCCTCTACTTTAGATTGTACACTTTCAACATTGGATTTCACAAGAGAAACATCCTCTTTCGATTCAGCGGAGCTGGTCTGCAATCCCTGTAAAGAATTTTGCATACCCTGAATATCTCCTTTAAAACTTTCCTCTTCACCACTGACCTTACTAACCACAGTATCAAGATCTGCCTGTCGATCCTTCTTTAGCTGCTATCGGTCCTTCTTTGCCTCGTACAATTTCCTCTGTAAATAAATAACATTTACCTTCAGATTCTCTTTAATCTGATTCTCAACACTATCCAATTTCTTATTCATGTTACTGTCCATTTTCTGCAACAAACTCTCCTTCATCTCGTTCATCAACTTACGGACATCCTCCGTTGCCATCGTTGCCATTACAACAATCTCAATAATATAAAGTGCAATAGGAATATAAACAAATAGAGCAATATAGCAACACTTTAGAGCATCCTTTCAATCCATGTATTTGGACATCTTATCGTCTCGCCTTAACATTAACTTAATGCTAGATTACCATATAATCTATTCCTAAAATACCAGTTCCTAAACGTTCGCGTGTGATTTATTTTAGATGTACTACCATAAAGAACATTTACATTTATCACCATTAAACAAATTAGCCTTACATTAGCATGGCTGTCAATAACCATGAGCCGGTAAAATGAAAATAGATTCTGATCATAGGTCATTTCGAAAAATATAACATATTACACCTTTCTCAGGCTATCCATTAAATCTGATCCTTCGTTTGAGTGCAATTTTGTTAAAAAAACACAGCAAATATTACCTATATAATTACACTCTAGTTCATCGCAGATGATATGGTTAATTAATCCGATAAACTTAAAAATTAAGCTGTCATCTGTATAGCTTCTAAATGGCCTCACGAAGCTATTTTCGTGGCCCCAAAGACTAGGGTGCCATCTTTCCACAGTCCCCGTATATTCTAGAGGCGGTCTGTTGGATATCCGAAGCAACAGCTGGATTCATAGACCCTGACTGCTCCGGCGCAAAATACTAGTCAACGATATACTTCCAATTAGACCCTCGCGAACATACGTGGAGGAAATTACGATACAACTGTGAATTACATGAAAAATGCACTTAGCTCGCAGTAGAACACCTACCTTTATTCTCGGGGATCTCGTGGTCAGCCTCTGAACCTATAATGGGTTTCACAGTTGCATCTCCTTACATCTAAAGTAAATCATGACGACGCGGCTTCTAATAAAACTAAACGATTTAATAACAAAAGATGTAAACTATGGCTAAACATTCATACAATATAATAAAAACACACTCCCATTCTCTCATCTTTACACTCACGCCACTGATAGAACTGCGTTCTATGAACGCTTTGATAAAATTTGGGGTAGCTTGTGTCAATACATCAAGCTGTACAACAATTACACACCCCTGTGTATTTACATTCCTCTGGCGCGTTCCAATGAACATCTGGGCGCTAAGAGCGCGCGACCCTCGCCACGCGTCTGATGACATAACATTCCCGTTACATTCCCTGCACTGGCTGTATTAAAAAGATGCAAGCCGTGCGGTTCGCAACAACTCTCTCCATTTGTGCGACCTAGCCGTGGCCTTGGCTGGGAACGAGTTTTAATCAGCCCTCGCTATTCCGTCCTGACCCACAAATGCACCTCTCCATAGCAATAAAAGCTGTGTTAAAATTAAACAGATTCATGTCAGACAAGCCTCCGTGGCTTAGGCGGCAGCACGCCGGCCTCACACCGCTGGGTCCGTGGTTCAAATCCCGGTCACTCCATGTGAGATCTGTGATGGACAAAACGGAGGCAGGCAGGTTTTTCTCCGGGTACTCCGGTTTTACCTGTCAAATTTCATTCCAGCAACACTCTCCACTATCATTTCATTTCATCTCTCATTCATTTAATCATTGCCCCAGAGGAGTGCGTCAGGCCTCGGCAGCCGGCACAGTTCATATCCTCGCCGCTAGATGGGGGCTTCATTCATTCCATTCCTGACCCGGTCGGAGACTGGAATCAGGCTGTGGATTTTCATTTCATGTCAGACAAATACGTGAACTGTACGCAAATCCTACACGCTATTAACATAAAACTTCTATACACACTTACATTCATACTCTCGCATTGTGACGTCCCAATGGAGTTCATTTCATTCACACTGAACAAGAAACAAACCACATACAGTCACATACTCATTCATACTCTAACCTCTACGTTAAACTAACCATAAACTTTCTATGCCTAACATATTATACACTCGATTGGCAAATAATGAAAGTTAACACTGAACGAATTAACAATGACGCTAATAGCATCAGCTACAGTCCTTTCAAAATAAGTAGCGTCTATATACACTTGAGCCTAAGCTCTGATCTAACAGTTATGTCAAATACAGTGAACTGAGATCCTTACAATCTTCTACATCTCCAGAATTAACCACCATCAGTCTCTCCTCTCTGATCTGGTGTCAAAATAGTTTAAATACATTCGACCACTCAAGGTGAAACATATGTCGTTACATATTTGGGCTTAATAATCTCGATAGGAGTATAACATAACAGATGTCATTATCTATTTCCCGTTTCAATTTCAACCGTGACCCTTCATGTCCTCTCTAATCCAAAGTCGTGTATACAAAATAAGGAGTAATCTCTGCTCACACCTTATGCCTTGCCTAACCTTAGTCATGCCCACGCAATGACTGTACTATAAAATGCGGAACACCTTCGCAAACCCTCGTATGCCCACTACATACGAAAATCATTCATAAAAACCACTATCAAAGGGTTATCAACTTCACTTCTTTCAAACTGGCATTCCTTAAAAGGGCATAAATCCTCAGCGTTGTCACAACAATCGCTGGTCCAATGAACAATAACAACAATTGTTAAACCATTAATGTATACATCTTAACAACCTTTGGAATTTACGATACTAACCTCCTCACTTATTACTCTTGAAACGTTACTCTGGTAAATATAAACTGTCGTGCATACATTTAATAAAAATACTGCATCTCATCTTCATACTTCTGGGTTCGACTTTATCGATGAAGGAATATTTTGTCTACAACGTGACATGATATTACTCCTCGTAAATATTTAATCACAAAATTATATATGTGTGTGTCCAACAAGAATCGATCACGACGAGGATATCAAACGATAACTACCCTAACGTCGGATGATAATAAATCATACAATAAGATTCTAGCTTCAAATAAATTTAAATGACTCAAAGTTCATAGCTTTCCTCAATAAAACATACAATTAGTCATATTCGTATTCTCTCCATTCTGAACGAATGTCTATGAGTTCTGACAATAATAATCGTGTCCACGTTAAATGTTTCTTTTCCACAAGATGTCATGATATTTCACAACATATCACTACCAAGCTCTTCTTCTCTTGACGTTTCTTCTCGACAGATAAAATGCCCAAATTAAACTAATAAAAATTAATTTAAAGGGTAACATAGACGAAAATGTCTATCACCTGAATTCATAATTAATTCATAAACGTCGAATGTAAATTACTGTTCCTTAAAGTTCCTCGAACAAGACAAATAATCTCAGTTCAGAAATTGGATTTCTAACAAACGAAGCTAAAAGCGTCGCAAGACGATCACTACAATAAAATTCGAAGAATAAAAAGGCTATACATGGAGTACATAAATATTGTGTCGAAATATGGATAAAGGATTTGCTCAGAAAATGTCACTACAAGCTCTAACTACAAGGTTAGTGAACACTGCTACCTGGTCTCGAAGTCTAGAAGATCAAGATAGAGTATTATAAAATACTCAGATGTTACATCTCCCAAAGGTCTGGGCTGGATCCTAGCTCGTCTCCAAGAACTCGTGGCCTCAGGAAAGGAATGAATTCCCCTACTGGAAAACAGCAAGCTCCGACCGGGATCGAACTGCGGGCCTCCATTCATCATCTTCTTTGTGACCGGGATAACACTGGACCTCTTGATAATCTCGATTTTTCTTCTTTCTCCATCACAGCACAGATTCATCATAACAGCGAGTAGCGTCGAAAGTTCTGCTTTCCACTTCGAAAGGCATTCGAAAAGAAAGTCATGGACCTCACTCGTATAACGAACATTCATGTAGATGGAATATGAACATCGTTCTGTAGTCGCTGATGTTAATGTTGAGCTCATGTTTGACAAGAATGCACTAGAATAGATTTGTACATCAAGTCTCATGATCGCTCATTAAGTATACATTCACGAACAGTCTCCTCAAACGAAGCTCCATCGCCTATACATCTGGCGCACATAATAATTTAGTCCATAATAATCTTCATAATAGTTGACTGAATATTGTTCTTCACTATGGAATACATCTCCATCCTATTTGTTGTAATACAGTTCCACAATAGCAATGCTAACATACACCCGTACTCACTTGTGGCTGGTGCATGCGCTGTAGTCGCTCGATTAAAAGTGTCTTATCGCGCTGGAAAGAAACACTTTTCTCGCGCTTCACAAAACTGCTTATATTTGCTGAAATATTTCTCTCAAACTTCTGAAAGTTCGTAATACACAATATCTGATAACAAGCTACAATCTGTAGTTGAAATAATGTCTCTGAAGTGGATCAGACCGAAGTGATTGCGGCATATAAGTTCATCGTAACTTCACTTAGTTTCAAGGCGCGGTAATCTCCTAACTCTCACCTCGCTTATGCCTCGTCTCCACGAGTCACCTTCTACAAGCTCGGTGAAACACTCGGAACTCCTCTCTCTTCCCATAGCACACGTCTGACCTCTCGGACATCCAGATCATAAAGAGCCTCGATGCTTGGCATCTCCCCTCCAAGTCTACCGATTCTGGCCGCCTTTTTGAGTTCCCTCTCAAATTCGCGCGGGCTCTAGCAATTCGCTTATTCCTTCCAATAGCGACCTGCTATTGACTTATAAAATATTTCCAATATTTTATTATCATATTCTTCTCTCTTCCAATATATAAATCCACTCTCAAGGGGCTTAAATGAATTAAATTTCCATAAAATATTAGTTGCTCTAAAACTTCTTCCTATTGGCTGTAAGCTCATATCCAATGGGATAATTTATATAAATATTTAAACAATTCCTGGGAATATTCGCTGTTGCTAGGTCGATTCTAAGCTTCTGGAAACTTCCATTGCGCAATACAATCACGTGACGGAATTTCCCTCCTGCTCAACGTCGCCTCACGACTGGTTTCTGCCAAGTTCCAACCATCATATTCCTTGGTTAAATTTTATCATGGGCTTCGAAAAAAAAAATATTCCCATTTTCATCCCTTATAATTCATTTTACGGGGGCATTCCTCTCCCATCTCAATTTAAAAACAGTTGCAAAATTGGTTTTTAACCACTTCGAATCAGGACCTTAGACATGTCACTGAACTCGAAAATGAACTATATTTCAGCCTTCTTTCTTAAAATATTTCTTCAGGTTCTTTGCATTGTATTTTCCCAAAATGACATTGTTCTCTTCATCATACAGCTCATAACAATTGTTCCCATAGACAGTCTCAATTCGGAACGGTCCAATAAATATAACCCTGAACTTCGGGTATATTTTCTTGCTTACGTCCGCTTTGACAGGTCGGCGCAATAACACCATGTCTCCTACTTTTAAGGGCTTACTAAATCTTTTCCCTTCTACTCTTTTCATGCGTTTATCGGCCGCCTTCTGTAGCTTTTCCTTCGCTCTGTCTACTCTCTATTGTCTTCCTATATCTGGGTCTTGAGGAATAAAGTTAAATGTGTTGTCCCAAGGTCTTTCTGGTTTCCTTCCTAAATGTAGGACCATTGGAACTTCTGCCGTCCTCTCTTGAACTGTGGAGTTCAAACATTCTTCAATGATAGGCACATACTTAACCCAACTGGGGTGATCATGAGGTCAGAAAATGCGACAGAATTTACTAAATTCAGCCATATATCTCTCACTAGAATTTGATTCAGGATAACGCACGCTGGAAAATATGTGTCGTATTCCTAATCTTTCCATATCTGCTTCGAATTCCGCTGAGATGAACTGGGCTCCGTGATCAGATACCAAATATTCTGGTCTTCCAGCTTTCCGAAAAACAGAATTCTTCAATCTGCTCACTACATTTATTGTATTTGCCTTCTGCATGGGGTCCATCGTCACAAATTTGGAGAAGACATCCACTGTTACTAATAAGAACTGGTTCCCTTGGTAACCCTTAGGACAGGGGCCAAAAATATCCGCCGCCATCAGCTCATGTGGTCTAGAAGGTATCATAGGCCTTGGTTTGCCTTTTAACAACTCCGAGGTGAATTTCCCTCTTTGACATTCATCGCAAGATCTTATTATCTTCCAAATGGTGGATCTCAAGTTGGTCCAAGTGAATCTCTCTTTCAGTGTACTGAGAGTCTTGTCTAAACCACCGTGTCCTATTGAGTGGTGTGCTAGCCATACTATCTTCGAAACCAAAATAGGGGGCACAACTATGCGTGGCTTTGTATGCTCGGCGTCAATATAATTGCATACTAGATCTCCGCTCAAAACAAAATGGCGCGATCGTCTCTGGGTTGCGATATAATCCTCATCAGCTATGTCCATGAAACCTTTTAGGAACCTGTACATTTTCCTGATTGGAGCGTATCTCTTCTGTGATACACCGATTCGGGCTAATCTCCTAACGGTTTCCAGATCTTCTTGCTCCAGTTGTACATGGTTAATCTGCACATTTTTAATAGGGTTTCTCGATAATGCACCAGCCAGTAAGTTATCTTTCCCTGGCTGGTGGACTATAGTAGCGTTAAACTGCTGAGTGAAAAGGGCCCATCGTGTCAACCTGTCACTCGACATTTCAGTTTGAAGCATAAACTCTAACGCCTTGTGGTCGGTCACGATAATGATCTGATGACCAATCAATATCTTCTTCCAAACCTTGAGAGCTGTAACAAAGGCTAACGCCTCCAGTTCTGTTGTAAAATAGATCTCCTCATGACGTTTCAACTTTATACCAGTCAAAGCGATATAGTGCCTTCTTCCATCCTCATTTTCTGGTACAAAACAGCACTTATACCTACGCGGGAGGCATTGGATTCGATATAAAATATACGGTCAAAATCCGGGTATTCCAACTTGACATTTTGCCTCAACATCTCCTTCGCGTTTTCAAAGGCCTCGTCGGCGGCACTCGTCCACTTCCAACGATTGTTCTTTTTCAGTAACTCATAAAGAGGTGCCATGATCTCAGAGTATTTCGGACAGTGACTGCTAATAAACTGGCAAGCTCCCACAAACTCGCGTACTTGCTTGACCTTGGTGGGCTTAGGGAATCTAGTTATAGCCTCTACTTTCTCAAGGTTTGTGTGGTAACCTTCCCGATCGATGGTGTGAACAAGGAAATTAATCCGTTCGTGCATAAAGCGGCATTTACCAAAGTTCACTTTGATATTCGCATCCTTCAAGTTCTCGAAAAGTTTACGTAAATGCACCATGTGTTCCTTAACATCAGGAGATGATATGATCAAATCATCGATGTAACATATCACGTTCTTCTTGACAAGGGCTCTGATCAGCGCTGGACCGCTATTTACTATACCAAAAGGTAGCCTTTGAAATACCCATGAAGTTTGGTCGAAGAGAAAACCGGTGTACTGTTTACTCTGCTCCTCCAAAAACGACGCTGTTAAGTCCAAAACGGAAAAGCAGGCCTTTCCTTTGAATTTCCTTAAGAGATCACGATTTTCGGGGGCCTGTCTGCCTCAGGAAGAATTTTCAAGTTCATCGAACGTGAATCGAGATATAGGCGTAGCTGTCCATTATTCTTTTTCACTACAGTGATGGGGTTGATATATGAAGACGCCTGTTTCCTAATAATGCCATCCGCTTCCATCTTTTTGATTAACCCTCTTACTTCTTCATAATATATTTCTGGAATGGGGTATATCCGCTCCTGATAAGGGTTTTCATCAGTCAATCTAATCTTGTACTTGTAATCCTTGATTAACCCAGGTTTGTCGTCAAAACCATCCTTAAATTCCATAATTAATTCTTCAAATTCCTCTTGAATCTCATCAAATCCTTCAGCTTTGAGGATAGGCGTTTCTCTAGCATTCTCTACCTCCTCAATAACATTAGTTAGAATATCTTCCCTATAATCCGTATCTGGACTGTTATTCAGTTCCTGTTTTTCTAACTCTTCTGTGTTAATAATCCCCTCGCTAAATTTAATGATCCTATTCTTCATATCAATAATGGCTCCCACCTTCGTGATAAAATCAATCCCAAGCACTATGTCAAAATTTATCTTGTCCACCACGATGAAAATATGTTCATAAACACGTGCATTTATTTCAAAGTTCACCAAAACTTGAATCTTACACTTCACAGCTTTATCTTGGAAGATGCCACGCACTTTCACAGCAGATGCGGGCAAAGTCGTCATCTTGTCACTAACCAATAATCTCTGGTAACACTCGTGAGATATTATAGACATTATAGCTCCCGTGTCCATCAAAGACTTGCATGTCCTATCATCGATATTTATACATATAATTGGCAATTCATATGGCCTTTCCTCTCTTATGACCTCGTCTTCTAACAATAGGTCCCCATCCGTCACCTCGTATACCTCATTTATCAAAATCTGGTGTAGTGTGGTGGTATTTCTCTCTCCCTCTAGTTCTGTTTCGAAAATGGCATTTTTTTTGTCCCTGAGCGTCATTCTCACGGATTCCTTGCTGGCTAGTACCGGGTTTAGGATCCACGCTCAAGTTTGAATTACTTCCGTTTCCGCCTTCCTTTTCCCTTAGTTCCTTCAAGAATCGCTTTCCTTCTTGATGGTGTTCGTCGTAGTTCTCTTTGGTCATAACCTCATTTCTTTGTGGTCTATCGTGGTTCTGGTTCTGATAATTGCGATTGTTTCGACCATTATAATTATTGTTATTCCGATAATTGTTATTGTTGTGGAAGAAACCGCTTCTTCGATTCTCCTGATAGTTTCCACGCCTTTGTTGTTGTTGATAGGGACGGCCACCACGGAATCTCCTATACCTTGGTTCAGGTCGCCTATCTCTAAAATAGGTATTTCTTTCCGGACCTACGTTTCCCTTCTCCTGTTCTTTAGGGCTTTGTGTTTGCTGTGTCTGATCTTAAAAATTAAGCTGTCATCTGTATAGCTTCTAAATGGCCTCACGAAGCTATTTTCGTGGCCCCAAAGACTAGGGTGCCATCTTTCCACAGTCCCCGTATATTCTAGAGGCGGTCTGTTGGATATCCGAAGCAACAGCTGGATTCATAGACCCTGACTGCTCCGGCGCAAAATACTAGTCAACGATATACTTCCAATTAGACCCTCGCGAACATACGTGGAGTAAATTACGATACAACTGTGAATTACATGAAAAATGCACTTAGCTCGCAGTAGAACACCTACCTTTATTCTCGGGGATCTCGTGGTCAGCCTCTGAACCTATAATGGGTTTCACAGTTGCATCTCCTTATATCTAAAGTAAATCATGACGACGCGGCTTCTAATAAAACTAAACGATTCAATAACAAAAGATGTAAACTATGGCTAAACATTCATACAATATAATAAAAACACACTCCCATTCTCTCATCTTTACACTCACGCCACTGATAGAACTGCGTTCTATGAACGCTTTGATAAAATTTGGGGTAGCTTGTGTCAATACATCAAGCTGTACAACAATTACACACCCCTGTGTATTTACATTCCTCTGGCGCGTTCCAATGAACATCTGGGCGCTAAGAGCGCGCGACCCTCGCCACGCGTCTGATGACATAACATTCCCGTTACATTCCCTGCACTGGCTGGATTAAAAAGTTGCAAGCCGTGCGGTTCGCAACAACTCTCTCCATTTCTGCGACCTAGCCGTGGCCTTGGCTGGAAACGAGTTTTAATCATCCCTCGCTATTCCGTCCTGACCCACAAATGCACCTCTCCATAACAATAAAAGCTGTGTTAAAATTAAACAGATTCACGTCAGACAAATATGTGAACTGTACGCAAATCCTACACGCTATTAACATAAAACTTCTATACACACTTCCATTCATACTCTCGCATTGTGACGTCCCAATAATCTTCATAATAGTAGACTGAATATTGTTCTTCACTATGGAATACATCTCCATCCTATTTGTTGTAATACAGTTCCACAATAGCAATGCTAACATACACCGGTACTCACTTGTGGCTGGTGCATGCGCTGTAGTCCCTCGATTAAAAGTGTCTTATCGCGCTGGAAAGAAACACTTTTCTCTTGCTTCACAAAACTGCTTGTAATTGCTGAAATATTTCTCTCAAACTTCTGAAAGTTCGTAATACACAATATCTGATAACAAGCTACAATCTGTAGTTGAAATAATGTCTCTGAAGTGGATCAGACCGAAGTGATTGCGGCATATAAGTTCATCGCAACTTCACTTAGTTTCAAGGTGCGGTAATCTCCTAACTCTCACCACGCTTATGCCTCGTCTCCACGAGTCACCTTCTACAAGCTCGGTGAAACACTCGGAACCCCTCTCTCTTCCAATAGCACACGTCTGACCTCTCGGACATTCAGATCATAAAGAGCCTCGATGCTTGGCATCTCCCCTCCATGTCTACCGTTTCTGGCCGCCTTTTTGAGTTCCCTCTCAAATTCGCGCGGGCTCTAGCTATTCGCTTATTCCTTCCAATAGCGACCTGCTATTGACTTATAAAATATTTCCAATATTTTATTATCATATTCTTCTCTTTTCCAATATATAAATCCACTCTCAAGGGGCTTAAATGAATTAAATATCCATAAAAGTTTAGTTGCTGGAACTCCCGTCTTCTCTAAAACTTCTTCCTATTGGCTGTAAGCTCATATCCAATGGGATAATTTATAACAATATTTAAACAATTCCTGGGAATATCCGCTGTTGCTAGGTCGATTCTAAGCTTCTGGAAACTTCCATTGCGCAATACAATCACGTGACGGAATTTCCCTCCTGCTCAACGTCGCCTCACGACTGGTTTTTGCCAAGTTCCAGCCGTCATATTCCTTGGTTAAATTTTATCATGGGCTTCGAAAAAGAAACCCATTTTCATCCCTTATAATTCATTTTACGGGGGCAGTACCAGATCACACTATAATCGATAGGAGTTATTTAGGTTCATATTTGAAATTATTAAATATTTCAAACATGCACAAAAGAAATTATGCAAGCAATAGAGCTCCAAGAGGAACGCAATCTCATAAGTATAAAAATATAATTGAACCCCTTCTAACTGAAGACACAGATAGAATTATAAAAACAGCAAATGAGAATGAAGAAGCAAATACTACGATGCATACTGGTATGGGTAAAAGAAACACATCACACCACAAGCCATTTGGAAATTAGAAGGGGGAAACAATATTGAATTTGTGCAATGGAATGAACCAAACTAATTGGTATCATGACTTAAAAAATTAATTGCATCAAAAGCTGCAGGTCACACAGGACTCGACACGAAATTTTTGCAATTAAAGAAGAACTAAGAAATTCAGGATATATTAATTAAAAATTCAAACATTTGTAAAACAATGCACAGTATGTTATAAATCATTGTTTAGAAAACAACTATGGACGAAATCAGGCGAAAAATTGCAAAAGAACTTCATGCACCACTTAGAAAAAAGTTTAAAAGACGACATGTTATTAACAAAGGAATTGTTGACCTCCATGAATCAGATCTTGTGGACATATCAAAACTTGCAAAATGGAATAATGGATTTAGATATTTATTAACCGTTATTGACGTTTACTCAAAATATGCATGGGAAATTCCTCTTAAAACCTTAAAAGGAAGTGACGTTGTAAAAAGTTTAAAATTTGTATATTCTCAAAGTAAAAGATTACCAAATTATTTTCACACAGATCAAGGAACGGAATTTTATAACAGTGAATTCAAAACATGGTCTCAGAAACAAAATCTAAAGCATTATTCCACTGGCAGCACCATTAAAGCTAGCGTTATAGAACGATTTAATCGCAATCTCAAGGAATCAATGTGGAAAGAATTTACAATACAAGGTTCTTACCAATGGATAAATATTTTGTCCCAATTATTAGTAAAGTATACTCATAAAATACATCGCAGCATTGGCATGAAACCTATTGATGTAAAAAGAAACAAACAACCCAGCTTGCCAACACAATATAATGAAAGTTTTAAAAAAGTATAAAATTAGCGACTTTGTACGAATAAGTAAAATAGAGGAACAATTCAGCAAGGGCTACGAACCTAATTGGACAACGGGATTATTTACAATTTATAAAGTTCAAAATACTAATCCTCGAACATATCTTTCAAAAAATAAAAATTAGCAATATTTGGAGCCTTTTATGAATCAGAGTTACAAAGAACAAAACATCCTAATATTTACATAGTTGACAAAGTACTACGCAGAAGAGGAACTCGAGCATACGTATCATGGCTTGGGTTCGATTCACTCACAACTCCTGGATTCCAAACACAGATATATTCTAATTACAACAATGTAAGTTTGGTTTTTAATTCATCGCAAAAAAATATTATTATTATTAATGTGTGTCTATATTTTTAGCTCACTAAAACCAACACTCAAGAAAGAAAGAAAGAAAGAAAGAAAGAAAGAAAGAAAGAAAGAAAGAAAGAAAGAAAAGAATTATTTTACTTACCCCATGCAAAAGACCAACATATTCAACTCTGCACACAAGACAGCATCTTCAATTCTCAGCAGCTCGGTGGAAAAAGAACTACTTACCACTTTAAGAATGATTATCTTAACATTTTTCACTAATTCGTATTATATAATTAATGTAAACCACAAATGATAATAAATATATTTTTTTAAAATTATACATTTATTTTTTGTAAAACACTGTTCCACTGTCTATTGTTTTAAAGGATTTGTGCATCATCTTCTTCCTCTTCCACACACTCATCCTCTTCTTCTTCTTCTCTTTCTTCTTCCGCTAGAGGAGGTGGAGGAGTCATAAAATCCTCCAGCCTCAGTCCATGAAGAGGACTCGTAGTTTCCTCACGCCTCAGTCCGAATTCTCTTAGTCTATTAATCATGACATTAATTATGTCAATATTTAGTCCGTTTAATAGGAACACGGCACTATAACGTTGGTCCTTCACTATTCCCATCACCTCAAAGTCGAAAATTTATTTTTCGTGACCACTCAAATTGTTAATGATTACTCCTTCTTCCACTTTTGTAGCTGAAACAACAAAATTTAAATTTAGTGCCCTCTCTCCGCTATTAATTTCGCCTCTCCTATGTGGCGCAGCTTCTCAATACCAGATTCAAACACATGCATGATGGACAGCAACTATGGCTCTCTAACCATGCCTGCTCTCATATACTAAGAAGTTAAAGCAGCAAAAGGCTCTTGAACCATTTCACATGAAGCTCTGGGAAGCGAAACCCAATCTTGTTCTCTCATTAAAAATTACAGTGTTGAATAATGACAGCTAAGAATCTAAAACAAGCCAACATTTATTCACACAGTCAAACCATTTGATTGTCTTATAAAACAGTGTTAGCAGAATGAGAGCATCTAGCAAGCCAGCAGACAAAAAATGTTGACACCATTAAAATGAAACAGACATAACATGCCGGCGACAACTAAATTATTACAAGCAAAATAACAACTCGTCACCATCTGCTCAATCATGCAAACACTCTCTGCATGCCGCAAGATCGCTCCCACGCTCTGGTGATATATGATGCACTTAAACACAGTCTTCAATTAGCTAGCATTACGTCACCGCTTACTTATTTAGCGCGAGCAAAAAAAAAATCTGCCGCGCCACATGTTTCGATGGCAAGCTGGTTCCCCGCTCGGCTCGTCCCACACACTCTCGCTCGAAAGTAATGACACACAAGACTCTCTTAACTAACTCAACCATCTACCTAAACACATATCAATCGAGAATTACCTATTAATATTAATAGCTATGATAAACAGCTGACCTCTCCATGCGAACAACATCCATGCCCACAAGGCATGGTGGCCATCTCACCCATTAACAAATCACCTGATCCCCCCCCCCCCCTCCCTTGGCCCAAAAGGGCTATGACGTCATCGCGATGATGCAATATTCAAAGTGTGAAGTGATATACTACTCGTGCCCTGCCCCTCTGGATGCTAATGATTTCAAATTCTAATGCCCTTGTCTTTTGTGGGTGAAACATATAATTTCCTGTTTGTCGGCCATCATCATCATTGGTTTGCAGTCCAAAGACTCGTCGGTTGCCATAAAAACGTGTCCAGATTGTCCTGTCATTTGCCGCTTCCTTCATTGAATTATAATTCTGTGCCCTGGTGTCGTTTAGAATTTGTTTAAGGAAGGTATTTCTAAGTCTTCCTCGTGGATTTTCCCCTCAATGAACCCTTCTGCCATAATTCTCATTAAATTGGAGTGGCGCGTTGTGTGACCCCACCATGCGAGACGGCGTTTACGGATTGTGCGTAGGATTGATCTTCGTTGGTTCACGGTGTCGAGAACCCTTGGGTTCGATATCCTGTCTCTCCACGTCCGATTTATCATCTTACGATAGCACCACATCTCAAAGGCTTCAAGACGGTTCTTTTCATTTTTATTTAGTGTCCACGTTTCACAGGCATACAACGCAACTGTCCATACAAAAGCATGTAGCATTCTCATTCGGAGGGAAAGCCTAAGCCGACTGGTACACAGTAATCTCCTCTTTTGCATAAAAGCTAGTTTTGCCTGAGCAATGTGGCATTTAACTTCAGAGGTGCACCTTCCGTCCTCTGTAATCTTTTGACCAAGGTAAGTGAAGGATTTGACTTGTTGTATGTCCGAGTTATTAATCTTTAATCGAAGAGGTTTTGGAAGTTTTGAGACTGTCATGCATTTTGTCTTTGAGGTGTTTATTTTAATGCCGAATTTCTGCACCGTTGATGCAACTCTTGACAACATTGCCTGCAAAGTAGATGGGCTACCAGCTAGAATGGCCAGATCATCTGCGAACTTAATTACATTTATGGGTATTCCATTGATCTTCACTCCTAAACATGTGTCTTCTAAAGCTTCTGCCATCATCAACTCACCAAAAGCATTAAACAAATTTGGAGAGAGAGGACATCCTTGTCTTACTCCTTTTCTGATAGGAACTGGATTAGTAAGACCTTCTCTTAAACGTACAATTGCATTTTGACCATTGTAGAGGTCCCATATGAGTGTAATGAGTTGTTCTTCGACTCCTATGTTCCTTAATAATGGGAATAATTTATGCCAGGAAACTCTATCAAATGCCTCTTCATAGTCAGTGAAGCATATATACAGATTTCGGCTCCTGCTCATCATACGTTCCCCGAGGACTCTAAGAATGCCAATGGCATCTCGGGTACCAACTCCTCGACGGAAACCAAACTGTGTTTCTTGGATGTAGCCATAGACTGCCTCTTCTACTCTTTTCTTTATGATTTGGATCATAATTTTGGATGCATGAGGAACCAAACTAATTGTTCTGTACATACTGCAGTTGGTCGCTTTGGCTTTCTCTGGTAAAGGGACCATGATGGAGTTTCGAATTCAGATGGCCAAATACCCTTTTCGTAGATTGTTTGCGTTAGGCCATACAGTTTGTCATTAATTATATCACCAGCAGACTTGATTAGTTCACTAGGGATGTTATCGATGCCTGAAGATTTCTCATTTGGTAATGACGTAATTGCCAACTCAAATTCACTTTTAGTCACAGATAAAGGTGCAACTAAACTTGTATGTGACTCCTTTGTATGTACGTACTCAAATTCTTCATTGTACAGAGTCTTAATGTACATTTCCCAGTGGTTCCTTATTTGCGTTTCATCAGTGATGATTGAACCTTGGTTGTCATGCAATGCTGAGGTTAGAAACCATTTTCCCCACCAACTCCTCTACATCATCTAACATCATGTAAAAACTGATGTGAATGCTTTTCCTTGAAGAAATTCAAGGAAATGTGTTTTACAAGTGTGGTAGAAAAACTCTCTCTTGCCCATATCTTAGTAATTTTCCATTTAGAAACCCACCTTCGAAGAAAATAATGACCTACAGTAGATGTTGAGGTCCTTTACACTGAATCATCTTCAGCATTACCCACATGTTCACACTTCTAAATAGCATCTGCTCTGATTATAACCAGAAATCAATTATTAAGAGCAAAATTATTTAACTGCAATAGATACTCCTAAAATTAATCCAATCAGTGGTTTTCCATCAGCCATGCCCATTCCCAAGGGACACCCACCCATACTTCCTACAAAAGGTACAGGAAGAAGAAAAGAAATTGGCACAGAAGAGAAATATTATACCATGTCAAAGTAACAACGGGAGGGGTTATACATGTGGAAAGTTTCAAAAAGCAAGATGTATTTGTAAGTAGACTTCTTTCCATTCTCAAAATACTTAATATGACCGCTTCCTCTCCAAACTGAGAATAAAAAACAATATTATCTTGGAGGAAGGTTTTTTATAAATCTCTCACCTCTCAGCTTGCAACTCTGGAATGAATAAATACGTTATTCATTACAATGGAGCCATATGAATTATGAGGTTGGCTGAATCTCCTAAACTTAAATGACAAGTCTTCAATTAACTCTACATTTTAAAATGATCATATGGGCTAATATACTGCAACAGAGCAGCCATTAAAATTCTATACTGCACAGTTTATTAACTATTGCAGTTTGCAAAGGGTATGGATGGAGTATTACTAATTTCTATGAATGCTTTATTCTATTGGAAATTGGGAGCTGAAACTTACGTGGATATTCTCTCAATTTGTTTCTCTCCGTTGCAGCGTGCTATGAAGTCGTGCTTTTTCAAACCTGTCCAGAATTACCTTAAGCAAGTTTCCAATTTCATTCTTCTTGTAGAATGGCTCTTCATATTAGGGACAAATGTTAAAGGTCCTGTCAATGTTTTTATAGTAGAACAGGATGAGCCACCTACAGTGAGTTAGCACACCTCGTTAAGGAAATGTAAACCCTGTCCATCAACATAGATTGCCCTGAGAGCGACATTGTAAGTGAATCATGAAGTAATGATACCCTCGCCATGTGGAAATATGATATAACACTAACATTATGTTATTTAAACTCTTAAGTGGCACATTTCCTTTCCCTAATGCTTTAGAAATTCATACCATATTTAAAATACATTCTTACTCATCTGTTCACCAACAGGTGTCCTCCAAATATTTCAATCCCATCAATCAGTGCAGCATGAGAAGTTATGTTCAGGGCTATAGAAGAAAAACCATGATAAAATCTATATTTCTCAGAAATCCTGTGCAAAAAACTTGCAGAAATAGGCATAAAACTATTTTTTACCTTCAGTATAAAGTCATAAGTTAGGATATGCCACTAACTGTGATAAGACAGCTACAATTCTCTTATTTTTCAGATACATAATCTGTTGTTCCAATTGTGGACTTGTCATATCATACATTCCATATACTACTAAGACGGGGAAGAATGAGATTTCCTGTACCATATGTCGAATACATTTGTAAGCATGTGGTGAAATAAATTTTGTAATAAAGAGGCAAAAAGCATATCAGTGCTGTATCTCTATCTTTCCTTACAGTACTGTGTAAACATTCCAGCTGAGATGAGATGAATTGAATCATACTGCATAAATGAGAAATATTGCATGGCATGGACTGCTCTAAATTCTCTATGTAGTCTAAAACTGCATGAAAACCTGTCACATTATTCACTACCAGAGGAAATTGAAAAGATCTCCCTTATTTTACAATTTCTGTGTCTTAGTAATCAATTCTAAGTTCCAGTTGCTCGTTTACAACAACAGGGTAACCAAGCTCCAAAATCCTGATATAATTTAAATTTAAATAAAAAATTGAATTTTCTCTTTCAGCAACTGAAGTAAAATATGATGGACACCCAGGAAAGATTGTTTCCCACAATATATCAGTTTCTCTAAAGTGTATATGGCTCAAGCAAATATGTGATAACCTGATAACCTTCAGGCCTAAACTAGCTTGCATCTTCTATTGCAGATTCATAATATTTGCATGTTGGCCTAGTCTATACTATAGTCTATAATAATGGTATTTTTTATTTGTATACCGGTACTGTGCAAATTAATACATATTTACAATTAACTGAGGAGTAAGACAACATGTAACCTAACCTAAAAGTCATATACCAACCAAAATAAGAGTATTGTAGACCTATGAGAAAAGTGAGCGTAAGGAATTTTATTAATATCTCCAAATACATTATTATATAGGCAGAAAATATAGTTTTAGTTATTTACCCGTATCTATTTATCTAAGTTTTATTTTTTTTAACTTGGCTATTTATTTATTCTACAACGATGCAATTGTAAATAAAATAAACTTAAATAAAATAAGTTAAAATTACGGTAAATTAAAACCCCAGATATTTATATCTAAATCCTAGACTCCCGATAACATAAAATGTATTACTTATCCTCGTGAACTGAGTTGGCGTGACATCCTCTCGAGGAATAGCACTGAGCTATTAATTTCGCTTTAAATTATTCGTCCATGGGGAATCTGAAGACATGGACCTTCGGTCAAATATAATAATTGCAACGACAACCTGTTACACAGCAGCGATGAGGTATCTTTCACTTTTTAATCACTAAAACTTCACTGAACTGCACTACAAACAAATCGACTAAACAACATGTCCGCTTGGTAGGACCACACTTTTCTTAGCGTGGACCGATGACATCAGAGCGCTCTAGCCTGAGTGTAGAAGGTGTTGGGTTGTCAGGATGGTGGTGATGATGACGAACATGGTGATAACGATGAAGACAGTGATTTTTTTTTTATGTTTTGTTACTGGACACACAATGGCATGACGGGTACTGCTCGTGTGTTGGGCAGTGAAACACCAAATACCAATATACAGACACCGAGGAGAGAGTAATGAAACATTAGAATGAGTAAAACACAAAGTTATATCATCTGACAGAATCTAACTACAAAAAATAGAGGAAAACACAGAGGACACAAAGGTACGAATCTTCACACCGAAGTGATCCACCTTGGTGACTGACATTTACATTTACACAAACAAGACCGGATCACAAAAAAGGTAAAAAATTATAAAATGACATGAATGTCACATAAAAACTTTGTTAGGATATCAACCAGAGGGACGGTCGGAGTATGCAACAAAGTCGTCAGATTGAGAGGTAATTGAAACCCAAGGGAGAAAAGAGAGTCGTACATTATAAAGCGTTGTATATCATACTTTGAATATTGGAAAAGGATATGAGGGAGATCGCCTCGGTAGTGACCGCAGTCAGACAGTGATTTACTAGTTAGAAACCAAGAGAATATAAATAGTTGACACTTAAGACTGAAGCAGATCTATGAGAAAGCAAAATGAACTTGCAGGTTGATTGCGGAAGTACAGAAACTATCTAATCACCATATTTTATCGAGAATGACTAATCCAGAAGTAGACATGAAAGGGAGTAGCCTAGAACAAATAGGTGGAAGCAAAGGTTGCTCCTGTGCGAGATCTCCATGGGCGTAGCCAGGACCAACGATCATGTAATACTGTATAAGAGATTCGTCACTTTTGGTTATAGAATTTCCGAGAGCACCGCCTGAGGCTATGTACTGCTCTAACAAGTCTGGAAACATAAAAAGTAAAGAGCCATATGAATGTCGCCTTTATTGCACGTAATTGAACCGTATGATCTGCGAAGAGTTATTGATTATTAATGAAAATTGAGCCGTGCATGCTGTCTCAAACATTTTCCTGCAACGTTAGACATGTAATCCCTATCCTTCCCCTACCATTTCAAGTGCCCGCTAAGACGTCATGCTTTGGGTAATGAGCTCGAGATGGCAGCACCTTCTGAGGTACTGTTCGGATGATGAGGTTTAATCTCTACCTACCAGAGTGCAGCTCCGTCTCTGTATGATAAGTGAAATGTTCAATTAAATCTTCGTCATTAAAACAAAGGACTATATATAAAATATTCCGCCAAATTGATTATATCATATGCACATTGTTACATGATATGTCAATCTGTGATTGGACAATTGCGATTAATATTAATGCACTGCGGCCTATAACTGTGGTCTCCGCCATGTTGGATCTTAAAACGGGCTGTCGTCTGGACTGTTTGAACTAAGAGGTGGTGCAAAAACTGTGTCTTCGTGAGGCTGGGGGCTTAGCCCCCAGTCTCCACGAAATATGGATGTATTCTATAAAAAGGAAATGCCTGTGCTCCTAAGGCTATAATTTCGTCATTTCGCCTTGAAGATGAAGTGTGGTCTATTTATTTTTACTGGCTACAAGGAGAAACTTCGTGGGTGATGGAAGTGGTGTGTGTGCTCGCGTAGCCATTTTGAGGCAGTTTATGTCTTTTAAAATGTGTTAGTTTTTTTTTTGTTATTTTGTGTCTCCACAAAGGAAGGATTTTAAGGTACGTTTTATTATATAATATATATATTTATTGTTATGCAAGCTCCAATATTGGCCTTATATGATGTTTTAATACTGTATTTTATTTTGCATTATAGGCCTAATATTTCTGTTTTGTTAATATTTCCTGATATGTAAATCTTGTTGTTTTCTTTCGCACCTTCCGGAGACACGTTTCAAGTTTATCTTACATTGTAATTTATTATTTATTTATTTATTTTCTTGAGGGGTAAATTTTCTTCTCGTAATTTGGGGTTGACATAATATATTTTTCTTTGGTCTTTAGTTTTTTGATCCGTCGCTTCCTATTTCTATTGCTCGTGTTTTGTTAAAAGATAATATTTATCTCCTTTTTGTCATTTCTCTCTGGCCGAATGTTAGTTCTTAAAACCTTTGTTTGGCGTAATTGGGCAGGATATTCAGTCATCTGTTTCGCGGCCATTGTAGTTTTTTTTATGATGCATTGTGGTCTTTGGTAAAAGAGTCTTTCGGCGTCTGGCGCGGCGTTCAAACGTGATGTCGTAGTTCTTGAATTTTTTTGTTCTTGTTTTTAATCATTCTGATTTATGGTTTAGTTCTAACTTCTGTTTTAAGTTTCCCTGCGTGTGCCGCAGTAATTTTACTTTGTTTTTGTTATTTTGGTCTCTTAATTTTTGTTTAGCTCCTTGATTTTTGGCATGGTACGGTTGACTGAATGTCGAGCCTAATTTTCAGCGTTTGTGGTTCATTAAAGCGCTTCATTTTGTAAGTGATAATCTAATCCTTGTGGGCTCCGATTTTCCTTGGATTTTGTTTATTTAAATTTGTGTTTCGCTCCTCAAGCTACATGTATTTTTTTTCTTTTACTTCACCTGTGGGTGATTGTTTGTTTGGCTCGAGCCATAAGTTTTTTTAGAGCCCTTGTAAGAATTTGGTTTTGTTTAGGCGTATAATGTTATGTCTGTTAATGTTGACCGAATCCCCTGTCTTTTCATGTTAACATGTGTGCTTGCTTCACTTTTGGATTAAATGTTTTTCTTAAATTATGTTAAGCTGATTGTCGTGGCATTATTTCGCCGGTGGCATTTCTATGGGTTATTGGGAGGGTATCTGTGGACTGGCATGTGGGATCCTTCCTTCCCCTCCTTCCTTTATCTGTAGGTGTTAGTCTGCTGGGTATCTGGGTATGTCATCTGACGGTGTGTTGCAGTGTTGCGAGCGGACCTCTGAGAAAAAGGTAAGTAGGACCATCCCGTCCCCGGTGGTCGTCGCTGGCAGTGGTAGCAGATCGAGCTCGTTTATCGCTTCTGCAGCTATCCCCTCCCCCTTACCCGCAGGCTTGTTTATGGATCTTTCTGATGCTTGTAGGGCGGTCACTGGTGGAATGTGTCATGTCAGTGTGCTTAATGTTATTTTATGTTAATCCTTGTCGTTTTGTTTGGTTTCATGTATGCCTCTAAAAATCCATGTGGTGATATATGGAAGTGAACTGTTCCAAGCGAAGTTTCTGTGGTGATTTATGTCCTATTAATTATGCAGCATTCCTAAAGAAGAAGTTGGTAAGTGTTGGCAATGTTTCTTGGCATGGGAAATGTGGGCTTTTGTTATGCTGATAGCCTTCATGCTGCGAGTGAAGCCATCGGGGAGCCCTGTCTGAAGCTGTTCGCCCTGTGATTTGTAACGTCTATATTGTAGCAATTTGTTGTATTTTAGCTTCCTGTTCTGGAGCCAAGCAAAGGATGAGGTCTGCAGTCCTGGGCAGCAGTGTGCATGATTTTCTATAGTATTATGGCAGTGTTCGAGTGTCAACCTAATCTATGGTGTTGTTAATTGGTAGTTTATTTTATTGTTGTGAAATTGTAGACTGTCCTCGTAATTCCAAAAATGTGTTTCTTTCTGTATTGCCTTCCTGTATTCTGTGTTTTTCAAAATGGCCGACAATAATAGTGCTTTTGATTTGATTGACTTGAGAGATAACCTTGTGAATTTGGAGCGTTCTTCTGGAGTTGAACATGAGTCAGATCTGTTTACTAGGTCTGAGGTTTTGGGATCGATTACTGATAGTGGTTTACCTGCCCCTCTGTAGCCTGGTTCTGGCTCGTCCAGACCAGTTACCCCTGGATACGGTTATTCTTCTCATGTTAGGTCATCTAATGACTTCCTGGGTCCGGCCGACCCATTGCATCCCAGTTTTTTCTCTGGCAATGTAAATGTTTTGTCTCCTGTAGAGGTTGTGCGAGGAAGCTACCCTGGGAATAATGTCTCATTTCCGAATGCTACGTACACGCCTAACGTTAATTATGGGTCGATTCCTCACCCAATTTCTAGTTTTATAACTAAGTTGAAGAATTTCAACCTAGAGGATGTTACCCAGGTGGTCGTCTTTTTAAAGCAAGGGGTCGAATTGGGCAACCATGCCTCGATTTTTGGAATGTCGGAAAATCAGATTTTCCAACTGTTGTATCCTGTTGCATCCGGTATGCTGCGCGACAAGCTGATTGAAGCTATCCACCTCCGGATGTCCTTAGCCATGTACATTAGGGAAGTGTTGTGGGTTTTTATCCCTGCGGGTGCCATTAGTACTCTCGAGGAAAAGTTCTTATATCGTGTCCAAAGGTTGGACGAGTCACTTAGCGACTATGTCAGTGACATTAAGGTATATTCCCAGGTATTTGCATCCCCTTTGACTGAACGACAATTGGTGTCGTCAATTGTAAATGGGTTTTCGCCAGAATATAGGTCATACATGACTATGTGTACCGGGCCTTCGTCATTTGTCGAGCTAAAACAAGTGGTTATAGAGGCTATGTCTGTGAAACATGCAGATTCCCATCCTGTAGCTAATGTTCCTCCTCCTTCTTTGATGGTTCGTCCCCCGCCTACGGTTATGTTTCATCCGAGACCTAATGTTAAGTGCCACACGTGTGGTGGCGTTGGTCATGTTAAGAAGGTGTGTCCGAATAACCAAGTTGGGTATCGTCAATGACGGGATACTTTGGAGGGCAATTCGGGTGTTACTTCTATGGATATTTCTGTGCATGAGAATTTGGGAAAACCGTGTGAAGTTTCTGGTCGCCCTACTAATGAAAATCTTGATAACCCTTTGAAAACTAAATCATCATGTGCTAGTTCTGCTTATGTCTCTGACCAACCTAACCTGTCTGTGAGTAATGTCGTGGCAAGTCATCCTAATTCTAAACCTAATGTGAAACCTGTGGTGCGGGTGACCTCGTCATCTAATTGTAATCGTTTTAGAGTGAATAATGATTTTGGAATTTCTCCTGTGGCTAAGGGAATATCCCCGTTTATTGAAATTTGTGTTAATGACGAGCCCGTTTCTGCATTGCTTGATTCTGGTAGTGTTGCCTCCTTTATGAGCGAGGTCTGGTTTTTAGCTATGAAGTGTGTTTGCAGACTACCTGAGTTAGAGCCTAACAATGAATCTTTTATTTCGGCAAATTGTTCAAACTTAAATATTTTGGGTAGTATGACAGTCAAAATCCATATTCTAAATTTTTCTTGGAAGTTTAAATTTTTTGTTGCCAGAAATCTTTCTTGGTCTGTGGTCATTGGAGCTAATTTCATGTCCCATGTTGGTATGCTTCTTGATTTTGGTGCTCGCAACTTATGGTTTAAGTTTAATCCGCAAATTAAATTATCGTTTAACACGGTTTTATCTTCTCCTGCTGTCAATTCAGTTAGTGAACCTGTGACTATTGAGGATCTCGATCTGGAAAATTTAACGAGTCCTCAGAAGGATGCCATAAACATGTTATGTCAGGAGTATAGTGATGTATTTACTGGCAAGTTGGGTGTAACCCATTTGATGGAATGCAAGATTGAGCTAACCGATTCTGTGCCGATGCGTTCCAGCCCGTATCGCCTTGCCCCGCCCAAGATGGCCCAACTTCGGAAGATTATTGACAAGATGTTGGAAGAAGGTGTAATCCAACCTTCTATCTCTGCCTACTCATCCCCTGTTTTCCTTGTGCCAAAACCTAACGGTGGTTTTCGGCCGGTGGTCGACTATAGGGCTCTTAATCAAAAAGTTGTCTTACAATCCATCCCTTTGCCGGATCTTCACACATGCTTTAGTTGGTTTCGCAACGCGAAGGTGTTCACGATCCTCGATTTGAATTCTTCTTACTTCCAAATTCCCCTCTCTCCGGAATCCAGGCATGTTACTGCTTTTTCCACTGACTTGAACTTGTTTGAGTATGCCCGTGTTCCGTTTGGCCTATCCACCGGAGCCGCTGTGTTGAGCAGACTCCTGGACAAGGTGTTTTCTGAAATTAAATTCAAATTTGTGTACCACTATCTTGATGATGTGGTGATCTATTCAGAGTCCTTCGAGGAACACGTTGATCATCTGAAGGTTGTACTTGATCGGTTGCGTGACGCTGGCCTTACCGTCAAATTGTTCAAGGTTTCCTTTGCCAATCCCAAAATTTCCTTCTTGGGACATATTGTTTCCGAATCTGGTATCTCCGTGGACCAGTCTCGTACTCAGGCCATCAGAGATTTTAAACCGCCCAAGAACGCCAAGGGTGTTGCTCGTTATATTGGAATGGTGAACTTCTTTCGTAAGTTCATTGCCGACCGTGCTGCTCCTCTAAATCACTTACGTAAAAAGGCTGTGAAGTTTGAGTGGGGTACCTCTCAGCAAGCAGCCTTCGAAAATCTAAAGCTCGCGCTCTCTAACGCCCCTGTATTAGCCGTTCCGGATTTTGGGAAGCAGTTCATCGTGCAAACTGATGCGTCTGGTCGTGGTGTTGGCTGTGTCCTACTGCAAGAGTCTGATCTGGGTAGGCAACCCATTGCATACGCTTCTCGTACCTTAACGGACACAGAGAGGAAGTATTCCATCTACGAACTCGAAGGTTTAGCAGTGTTGTTCGCCCTGGAAAAATTCCGAATGTATCTTGAGCACACTAAGTTTCTTCTCGAGACCGATAACCAGGCCTTGAGCTGGGTGTCAGGGAAACCCCGTAAAACTGGTAGGATTGCCAGATGGGCGACTAGAATCCTGTCATTCCAGTCCACCATATTCGTGGGTCTGAAAATGCGGTAGCTGATTCATTAAGCCGCATGTATGAGGAAACATCCGAAGAGGAAATTCAAAAATGGGAACCCGTAAACCTTGTACATCTGTAAATCATGTCAATGTTGTTCTCAGCAATTCCCCTATGCTTTTTGAAGATGTGAGGAGTTTCCAGAAAGAAGATCCCTCCTTATCTAGCCTAATTGACCGAATCAATTCTGGGGAAGTGATCAAGCCCTACTCTCTAAAGGATGGTGTATTGTGCTGTTCATCTCGTCATGACCGTCTACCTAAAAAATTGTGCTCCCGTCGGTCCTCATTCCGGAAATCTTTCGTTACTATCACGAATCTCCTATTGGTGGCCACCTAGGAGTATTCAAGACCCGAGCTAAGATCAGACAGTTTTTCATTTGGCGAAGTATGGATGGCGACATCAGGAAACTCATTAGAAATTGTGCATCATGTAATATTAGCAAACCTCCGGTTTCTACAAAGGTTGGCCTGTTGCCATCCGAACAGGCATCTAGACCCATGGAGAGGCTTTTTATCGACCATGTTGGCCCATTCCCTCGTTCTGGTCGGGGAAACCAATTTGCGCTTGTTTGCACTGACGGTTTCGCCCGGTTTAGTTGGATATTCCCCACCAGACAGGCTACGACCAGTTCCGTCATAAAGTGTCTTAATTCCATCTTTTCATCTTTTGGGCCATGTCAGTTCCTTGTATCAGGTAATGCCAAGTGCTTTGTATCACATCAGTTCCGTCAATTCTTATTTGATTATGCTATTTCGCATGTAACCACCACTGCCTATTTTCCTAACCCGTCTCTCGCTGAGCGAGTCAATCGTAATCTCCGTTCTGCTCTGATCGCTTTCCACCACGAAGACCATTCCAAGTGGGATTCTAATTTGCATTGGCTCAATTTCGCTTTCAACACCGCCGTGCATGAGAGCACGCAAGCCACCCCATTTTCGTTAATGTTTTCGTTTATGGCAAATTCTCCGTTGTCTAATCTGTGGAACCTGCACGATCTCCTTCCAGACAGTTTCACACCCGAGGATATGAGGGCGAAATTCGACAAGGCTAGAGAGTGTATTAAGATCTCACATGACCAACTTGCCAAGCGATACAATGCCTGTCGCAAGCCGGCTGATTTGGAAATTGGGGATATTGTGTACGTCCGCAATTTCGAGCCCAAGGGCGTTAGTAATCTGGTATCTAGTAAGTTGACCCCTCGCTTCAAAGGTCCCTGTTATGTAGAGGCATTCGTGACTCCTGTTACTCTTCTTATTCGAAACCCTAAGGCCAATAAAATATCCAGAGTTCATCTGTCGCACATAAAACGAGGTGGAGAGATTTGTAATGAAGAAATGGTACCATAAATTTGTAAACTGATATTTTGTATAATGTAGAGTATCCCAAACCTTCATTGAAGCCTACAGGCATCTGTTCCTTCTGGAATTTTGAATTGTATTTGCAAACTCTACTGGGATACAGCTTGTAACTGTTAGGTAATTCTCATTTAATGGTAAAATTTTAACATCGTGTAATAGCCTACCCTTTGTAAAATAGTAACTGATTTTGATGTCCACGTAGAAGATGCTTGCATGTAAGTAAGACTCGGTGGGAGACCTAACTCATGGTGATCTTGTATACCTGTTTCCTTGGGAATTTGAGTGGTCATTCCTCTACCGTAGCTCCTTCTGAATGTATGGTCGTTCAACTCGTGTACTCTAGAAAAGTCTAACTAGTCTGTAAAAACTTAACCTCGGTAATGAACTTTACTTCTGTAAATCTTGTTTGTTTAATGAACTATTGTGAGCACGGATCTAGGGCATGGTCAGGATTTTCTTCATATAAATTCAAACTTGTTTCTCATATGAAAAATGTATTAAGAATTAGAAATTTCTGTAAACTTTTATTTTTGAAATAAGATTAACGACTGTATTGTAAATGGCTACCCACTCGTCGCATGGTATCTTGCATATGGCATCCACCTGCTTCTTCGAAAGCTAACAACATTGGACTTGTTGGAAATTTACCTAACACGTCTCGGACTCTGTAAGCAATGCAAGTGCTGGTGTAATGCGTTTCTGAAGAATTTTGGACACAGTGAAGCTGTTAACTAAGTGGTTTGCGAGGTGATCAATTATCCCTTCACCGATAATCTGACCCTGCACTCTCCCTAACAAAAACGATGCGGTTTAATCCATAAATTGGAGTTAACTGGTGAACATTATCTTCTGGAAACTTTGGAAATACCATTATTTTATGAATCGACTAGTTATGGTGTACTACCTGTTCGTGAACTGTGTTCACGCTTTAGGGAGGGAGAATGAGCCGTGCATGCTGTCTCAAACATTTTCCTGCATCGTTAGACATGTAATCCCTACCCTTCCCCTACCATTTAAAGTGCCCGCTAAGACGTCTTGCTTTGGGTAATGAGCTCCAGATGGCAGCACCTTCTGAGGTACTGTTCGGATGATGAGGTTTAATCTCTACCTACCAGAGTGTAGCTTCGTCTCTATATGAAAAGTGAAATGTTCAATTAAATCTTCGTCATTAAAACAAAGGACTATACATAAAATATTCCGCCAAATTGATTATATCATATGCACATTGTTACATGATATGTCAATCTGTGATTGGACAATTGCGATTAATATTAATGCACTGCGGCCTATAACTGTGGTCTCCGCCATGTTGGATCTTAAAACGGGCTGTCGTCTGGACTGTTTGAACTAAGAGGTGGTGCAAAAACTGTGTCTTCGTGAGGCTGGGGGCTTAGCCCCCAGTCTCCACGAAATATGGATGTATTCTATAAAAAGGAAATGTCTGTGCTCCTAAGGCTATAATTTCGTCATTTCGCCTTGAAGATGAAGTGTGGTCTATTTATTTTTACTGGCTACAAGGAGAAACTTCGTGGGTGATGGAGGCGGTGTGTGTGCTCGCGTAGCCATTTTGAGGCAGTTTATGTCTTTTAAAATGTGTTAGTTTTTTTGTTATTTTGTGTCTCCACAAAGGAAGGATTTTAAGGTACGTTTTATTATATAATATATATATTTATTGTTATGCAAGCTCCGATATTGGCCTTATATGATGTTTTAATACTGTATTTTATTTTGCATTATAGGCCTAATATTTCTGTTTTGTTAATATTTCCTGATATGTAAATCTTGTTGTTTTCTTTCGCACCTTCCGGAGACACGTTTCAAGTTTATCTTACATTGTAATTTATTATTTATTTATTTTCTTGAGGGGTAAATTTTCTTCTCGTAATTTGGGGTTGACATAATATATTTTTCTTTGGTCTTTAGTTTTTTGATCCGTCGCTTCCTATTTCTATTGTTCGTATTTTGTTAAAAGATAATATTTATCTCCTTTTTGTCATTTCTCTCTGGCCGAATGTTAGTTCTTAAAACCTTCGTTTGGCGTAATTGGGCAGGATATTCAGTCATCTGTTTCGCGGCCATTGTAGGTTTTTTTTATGATGCATTGTGGTCTTTGGTAAAAGAGTCTTTCGGCGTCTGGCGCGGCGTTCAAACGTGATGTCGTAGTTCTTGAATTTTTTTGTTCTTGTTTTTAATCATGCTGATTTATGGTTTAGTTCTAACTTCTGTTTTAAGTTTCCCTGCGTGTGCCGCAGTAATTTTAATTTGTTTCTGTTATTTTGGTCTCTTTAATTTTTGTTTAGCTCCTTGATTTTTGGCATGGTACGGTTGACTGAATGTCGAGCCTAATTATCAGGGTCTGTGGTTCATTAAATCGCTTCATTTTGTAAGTGATAATCTAATCCTTGTGGGCTCCGATTTTCCTTGGATTTTGTTTATTTAAACTTTTTCTTTCGCTCCTCCAGCTACATATAATTTTTTTCTTTTACTTCACCTGTGGGTGATTGTTTGTTTGGCTGGAGCCATAAGTTTTTTTAGAGCCCTTGTAAGAATTTAGTTTTGTCTGTTAGGTAGTCAGCCCGAAGGCTGGTTGGATCCTCAAAAGCACCGCCGTTACGTTATGTGAGTAGATACCCACAAAAACCCAAGGCAGCGCTATATTGAGGCGTTCTAGGCAAGAAGAGGAGTGAGGTAGTTTGCCATTGCTTTCCTCACCGAGTCAGAACAGTAGTCCTAACCCTATGAGTAGAACCTTTCACAGCATTCACAGGCACTGACTGTGCCCTGAATGCCATTACTAAGCACCACCCATACCTCAGTAGCTTCCATATAATCACAGCCATGAGTGAGACTGAGACATCGGTGAAAAGCCACCTTTTACTCTAGCCTGTGCCAACTGACAAATGCAAATGTACTGTATTCATCAAGAGATGAAACATAACTAACTGCGCCTTTCGATAGGCGCAGAAATATACGTCCAGATAGGAAAATAATACGTTTTAATATATATCAATGTTGGCAATAGATTTGTCACGGAGGACACAGATGCTCTTCTAGAGCTTAATTTACCTTTAGGCTAATTAAACATTGTTCTCCTACTGTACAGAATTGTTGGGATATTCGATGAATATCAAAAAACTGTCCAAAAGCACACACTATATTGCCATTTATTTTGGTCAATTTACCCTCTAGGTTGGTGGTTCCCACGGACTCAGCGAGGGAACTCACCACTACCGCCTCTATGGGCAGTGTCCTGGAGCTTGGAACATCTGGGCGGGATGGATACAACTGGGGAGGTGTGATCAGCACTTCACCCAGGCGGCCTCACCTGCAAAGCGAACAGGGGCCTCATGAGGGAGGGGAAGGGATGGAAGATAGGAAAGGAAGGAAGGTTGTAATTTTACGTGACCGTGAACCTTGTGATTATGAGCCACGGGACCTCCTTTTTACGTGGAATCCGAACCACAGGACATGGCATTTCCCTTTGAAAATCTCACATGCATTGACCGGGAATCGAACCCGGACCGCCTTGGTGAGAGGCATACAGCTAGACCGCTGAGCCACCACGCCCCTTGGAAGATAGGGATGGATAGGCTAGGAAGAGGGAGGGAGGCGGCCGTGGCCTTACAGTAGCTACTGTCCCCGATAATCCGAATAGTATGCTGTCAGATATCCGCCCCCTCAATCGGATTGCCAATAATCAATCGCACCGGCACAGCTACATCAATGAAAATGGCACTGACAGATACTACCGAGATTAGAGCACAGTAGTTAACATGAAATTATTGTGGAACACACCAAAATATACGGGGGTTCATACTTACCTTTTACTTACCTATTCAATTTAATCTCGGGTCTGGGTTTTCAACTGGATCACTTAATAGTATGCCCTCACAATAACCTCCACCACGATATTTAAAATGAACCAAGTCGAAACAAGAAAACTTAAACTGCACAATAACTTATTTCAAATAAAGAGAAAAATAATTTAACAAAATTTAACAACAAAATATACGTGGCAATCAGAAGCCATTGTCAATGCAACATGTCCTCCTGTAGGACTTGTAGACTTCACATACAAAAATTCAGCTTTCTCTAGCTCAAAAGAAAGTAATAATAATAACAATGCACTTTGGAATGGATAAGGGAGCTGGGACGAGACATATAGCATTTGTTTCCTTGTTCATGAACTTCACATTTTATTTATAACCGCAAGGCTGCTATGTAAATGACCTTGGCCTCTATCATACAGTTATCTGGCCACCTGCGATACACCCTGCACCATGTCGCATGCTTGCTTCGTCAAATGGACGCACCTCTCCAATCAATGTTAGCATATACTAGTTACCTCAGAGCCTAGCTCCTTTTCAAAACACTTTAAATGTTCACATCTCAACTCAAATATTATCACGCAAATCTTTCAAATGCTCCGTTCAAATATCAATGGATTACTCTAATAATCCCAAATCTTGTTTAATTGTATATTCCAATTGTTTAACTAGCGTTGTTTAGAGTATAATAACGAAAACGTTTAATGTTTATAACAAAATGTTCATTAATTATTTATAACATTTTAAATTGTTTATAACATTGTCAAACGACAATTGAAAAATTTATACACGCCTCTATTAATCCCGTTCGTTTCAAATTATTATTAAAGATATTTACATAGTTATTTACATTATTTATATTATTTATATTATTTATATTAGAAATACATTAAACCACACGTTTATCCGGTTGATAATTACTTAAATCGTGGTGATATAATCGACCAATGAAGGTTAGTTATATTTAAATTTTAGATTCAGGTTTAATAAGATTTAATAATTATTATTATTTGTGACGGTAACCTCCATTCAAAATCGTTATCTCAAATTATTTAAACAATCTTGTTAATTTTAACAGTAACTTTACATGAATAATTTTCAATGGACCTGAACAATACACTCAGCGGAAAAATACCTCGCTCAAAACGCACAAAATTGGCCCATAATTCATCATATATCTCAATATATATGGCATCAAAATCTTCCACAATACATACAAAAAACCTCCACTTATAAATTCATCATCATCATCAATATTACTGTGGGAATCTCCTTCACTTATTACAGGGCATTATTCATCAGCGACTTTTACACGTCCACTGAACTAACGATTATACATCCATAGTTCCTCTTTAAAAATTCTTATATTCATCAATTGTGTCGAAAACTGTTATTATATTTAACCTTCGTGGGTTTCATTCATGAATCGATATGAAGTAAAAATTTTGCCAGTCACAAATAAATTTAATAGCAAATACGATTAGACACGCCTCCCTGGTCTATCAAAATTGAGATTAATATCATCAAAGTATCGCAGTATAAAAATACTATCTTCAATCAAAGTTCATCTAAACTGCATAAATAATCGAATAGAATACAATTAGATTGTGGACTGCAAACATTATTGTTCCAATCTAGAATTGAGAAAAACTCCTATCAAATGTTCATTATTATAGTGTACTCAATAAATCGTACTCAAAGTTCATATTTCATAAAACTGTCTATAATACAATGGTATTTCAGAATTGACGATAAATGTCTATGTTGCAATCATGTTCATAAAACGACTAGTATTTCTAAGATCGTCGATAAAGTAGTAGATTTTAACGCTCTAAAATCTTTTAATCATTCTTCTTTCTTGAGGATGACAGAAAATTGGTCAAAGTAATTTACTGAATAGAATTACTTTAATAAAATGACACGCGGTCTGAATTCAAATTTGCCATAGAAAATCGTTAACTTTACAGTCAAATCGTGACTACAAAAATATGCAAATTACTGAAAGAATATAAATTATCAGTCTCAACTGATCCAAAATTATTTAAATATGCCAATGACATAATAATGTCTCAATAAATCGTAGAAAAAGGCATAAATCAACAAAGTGTACAGAGTACAGAAATATCAAGCAAGAATATGGGGCAAAATATATGGGACAGAAAATATGGGAAAAATAGTTGCTCAGATATCGCTAAATGGCTCAAATAAATCAAGAAACGTTCACGACTACCTTATCTGTTGATTGAAGTTCTAGAGGAAAATTTCCAAAGAAGACTGCTGTTGGTTCCATTTCACCACCGTAAAGATGTGCTCCGACCTCGAACCTGGAACCTGCGCCCTCGGAGAATAGAACAGTTTCCTCCTCCGGAATTTGCACTGCTCCGTGTAGACGATAGACATCCTTCTGGCAAAACTCTTCTGTGTGATCCGGGTCCACCCTGGCCTCTCTTGAAAGTTCCCTGAAGTTCTGGTAGAAATTCGCCATGAAGTTTATTGCAATTATTTCCGCAGAAATGTTCATAGTTGTGGAGTATGAAGATATTTCCGCTGCCATTTGATGTAATTCAGCGATGGATTACGATGCATGAGTGTAGTTGGATGTTCACTACATGCTCGCTTTTGTAGAATGACGATTAACGAAGCTCCATGTTGCTATTTCACTCCATTGATATATGTCCCAATTGCATTAAAGTTTTAGTCTTCCATCTCCACTTCCGTTATAATAATAGTCGAAAGTACTGCCAGATTACATAGTTCCATTGTAGAATGTAGCGTTGTATCACCAAATGTAATCTTCAGTATCACGGTTGCAATACATGTGTCCGCCGTGGCGTAGAATGTGGTATTATAAAAGTGCTTCTCAGGTGTCGAGAAAATCACTTTTGTCTGCAGTCTTAAAATGCGAATATCTTCCAAAGTATACTCGTGAAAATGTTCAACTTTCGTACACGCCTCAATATTGTAATGCACAATTGAATTAGCATAAATGCAGTAGCTAACTCTTGATAGATAATCTTGTAGACTCGTTTATGTGTGCGCTCCAACTTCGCCTAGTTTTAGTAACCGTAAAATTGTACTGCTGCACGCTCAGTGTTTGTTCGATGCTGTGGGCTCTACCACACTTGCTAATGACGACTTGCTTCACTCAAGAACTCGAAGTCTGACAATATGAGAATCAGAAAAATGAGCCATGAGACCTGAGACATGAGACATGAGAGCCTCCTCTCTGCTGTGCAAGGCCTTTTATCAACTTCTTAAGGGGCGTATCCATCCCTACCATAGCTTGTTCCTCCGTCATTGCTAGAAGTTCTAACTTTGGCTATACTTGACGGATTTTCAAATTTCAAAAACTCATAATTAATTTCTTCAAAATTCCAAATCAATGCAATAACTGAAAATAGATTTCCACAATTCTGCATGCCACAAGTAATTAAATATGGTAGTTTCAGTAATCTCCGTCTCCCTCCAAGCTATCATTCATTGGTTCGAGCCTCTCCTCCAATAGCGTAACTTCTTCCTCAGCACAATTCCTTGTTTCCCTGCGACTGCGTCGTAAATCTCAGATCCTTCTCGAACAAAATCATGACGTCACCAAGAATCTCAGCTCATCCAGCCTACTTGTATGAAGTCTGCGTCATCCGTGCCTACGTCATGAATATACACGTCACAACTATGACGGCCATAACTTTATTCACATATGCCAATACAGCCATCGTGGTCTCAGTATAATTCAATTTACGGGGGCATTCTCCCTTCACCACGTTTTAAAAACAGTTGCAAATTGTTTTTAAACTCTGTGTTATAAATATCTGAATTCACTTGAACACGAAATTGAATTATAATTCTACTCTTGTATGATATTTCCTCTATGTTCCTTAATCATAAGTCTCTTCTTCTCTGGGTTGTGTGTGGCTAATGCATTCTCTCCTCTCTACTTTCTCTTCTGTCCTGTATTCCTGTTTTCCAAATTCTGCTGGCTTGTAGAAGGACCAGGATCGATCACTAAATCCTGTCTTTTCTTCTGGTTTTCAGCTTCCTTCTCTCTTAATTCCTTCAAATACTGCTGACTTTCTTTCTCTCTCTCTTGATACTTGTCCGGTGTCATAACCTGACCTTGAGAATTTTGATTCCGATTCTGGTACTGGTTATTTCTGTTGTAGTTCCTATTGTACCCATTGTTATTATAATATCTACCTCTTCCGTTATTATAATTCCCTCTATTGTTATTCCAGCCTCGTCTTTGCTGATATGGACGGTAACCTTGTGATCTGTTGTTGCGAAAATAATTGTTCCTGTGAGGACCTACATTTTCAGTTTTCTCTTCAGCAGGCTTATCAGTTTGCTGAACTTGATCCATGTAGACTGTATTAATGTCTTTGAATTCGTGCCTCTGACCTTTTTGAACCAAATTTGGCATCGGACTCGTGTAGTCAAGCCTTCTCAATAGTTCGTCCATACTGGTCAAATCCCTGATATTTGACGATATAATAAGCCTTCTTACCTCCACAGGCAGCATACGTGAAATAGCATCTATCAACTGCTCTGTCGACAATGGGGGTTGTAAGAATCTCAAGCGCGATAACTGGCTCGTGAAGAAATCAGCGTACCGTGTTGGAAGAGTACCCGAATACTTCCTCGAGTATACCTCAGCTCTTAATGAATTTTGTGCTTCTATTGACCAGAATCGTTTTCAGTGCCTCTGCAAATTCATCGAAATTACTAAAAGTGTACCGAAATGCTCTGAACCACTCAAGGGGTCCTCCAGCTAGAAATCTTTCTACTATTCTCATCTCTCTTTCTCTAGGAATATGGGCTTCAATAAAATAGTCTTTCAGGTTTCTGATATACTCTATCGGTGTTAGACTATCTGTATTACTAAATTTCTGAGGCTTGTCCTCAAAGTTTCGGATGACTGTCACATTTCTTGGATATGAATCCATGTAATTCTTCCCACTATCACGATATTTCCATTCAGGTTCAATATTCCTATCCTCTTCTTCTTCCCGGAATCTGAATATACGTTCCTCAGGACTAATATCTCTCTCTTCTGTAGCGAGGTTACATCTTCTCACGTAATTCCTATTATCTTCACAAGTCAACCCTTCTAGATCCTTATCTGTGATTTCCGTGATGACTTTCCTAATCAACTCTTCTTTATACGTTTCCAACGTGCTAGCTTCTCCTAGTTTCAAATTCTGAAGTTTGCTCGTAGTTTCATTGACATCAGAGACAACCTTATGAATTTGTTCCTCTAACGCGGTTTTTAATGCTTGCACGTCCTGGCCTATCTGAGTTCTATCCTCTACCTGCTTTTCGGATAGCGAATCCATCCTTATATTCAAGTCCTTTCTAATTTGAACTACCTCATTATTTATATCTACTTGTGTACTGGCAAGTTTTCGTTCAATTCGCTCCTGAATCTGATTGACATGTTCCCCACTTGACCTGTTCCATTCATCTTTCCAAACCGTTACATTTGCAGTTAACATTTCAGCAATATCTACTTCAATGTCTTCCTTAAGTAAACGATTATGATCTAAGACCTGGGTCCTCATGACCTCTACATCATGTTTTAATCCAGCTAGTGAAGCTGTTGTCCTAACAGACTCGTCAACCAATCTAGTTGTTAAAGCACTAATGTTACGAGTACAAAGCGTTTTTGAAGTTTCAATTTCTTCTCTAACCTTATTAACATCAGTTTGAACTTTGGCAATGTCTACAAAAACTGTATTAACTTCTATTTGCATCTTATTGATATCGCTTTGCATATCATTTACATCAGAATGAATATTATTTATGTCTACTCGAACGTTCGACACATCGGTTCGAACATTTCTAATCTCTCTTTGAACTTCTTCTACCTTGTCTTGTACAGTAGCAACATCATTCCTAACAATGATTACTTCTGCTCTAGCACATGAAATATCACCCAGGACATTAGCAACATCAAGATTCAACATAGTAAGGTCTTTCTGGACTGAATCAACTTTTCCCTGTACATTGGAAACATCAATCTTAACATCTGAGACATCTTTATGGACATTGGATAAATCTACCTTAACATCTGAGACATCTTTATGGACATTGGAGACATCTTTATTGACATTGGATAAATCTACATTAACATCTGAGACATCCTTGTGAATGTCAGTCACGGCATTCTGGATTCCCTGGGTACTGGTCTGTAAACGCGACACATTATTTTCCAAGTTTGCAGAACTGGTCTGAAGAACTTTCATATTCTCCTCCATTATCTGCTTCATTCTACTAGCATTCCTAGCTTCCATCTCCTTCACACTTTCATTCATGCTATCTTTCAAATTAGCAGACAAACTGTTGGACATCTCCTACAACATCTTTCTAATACTCTCATCTGCCATCTCAATAATATTTCAATAATAGACTGCGTTAGGGACATACACCAAACAGAGCAAGATAACAACATCTGAGCAACATCTTTCACCATATATAAAGTTTGAGCAATTTTCTGTCTTAAATCTAACTTATAATTACCTTATAATTAACTTCATAAACACCTTATGTTGAAATAAACTCAAGCACATGTTCAAATTTCTTTGGTTCATTTTAAAATATCCTAACACAAAAAATTTACATTTACAATCCAAATAGTTTAATTTTATCTTTAATATGACTAAACATGTCATAAGCCGGTCAAATAAAATGAGACTCCAGATCATAGGCGATTTTTCTAAGTTTCCAGCCAATTTAACCTCTCTCAGGTTGTATAAGATCTGATCTTTTCTGAGTGTAATTTTCCTAATACAACACAACATTTAATCCCTATATAATCACACTCTCAAATTCTACAATTGGCCAAGACATCTAACAAAGAATCAACCTCTTTATTTGAGTCTTCACAATCCCATTGACATCGATAACTTGGTAATCCAATGTTATTCGAACACTCCACGCGTTGATTACACCAATCCAACTGGCGTTCAACCTGGTAATCCAGTTTTGTCGAGCCCCACGAAATTGCGGTGCCAATCCTACTGTCCCCGATAATCCGAATAGTAGGCTGTCAGATATCCGCCCCCTCAATCGGATTGCCAATAATCAATCGCACCGGCACAGCTACATCAATGAAAATGGCACTGACAGATACTACCGAGATTAGAGCACAGTAGTTAACATGAAATTATTGTGGAACACACCAAAATATACGGGGGTTCATACTTACCTTTTACTTACCTATTCAATTTAATCTCGGGTCTGGGTTTTCAACTGGATCACTTAATAGTATGCCCTCACAATAACCTCCACCACGATATTTAAAATGAACCAAGTCGAAACAAGAAAACTTAAACTGCACAATAACTTATTTCAAATAAAGAGAAAAATAATTTAACAAAATTTAACAACAAAATATACGTGGCAATCAGAAGCCATTGTCAATGCAACATGTCCTCCTGTAGGACTTGTAGACTTCACATACAATAATTCAGCTTTCTCTAGCTCAAAAGAACGTAATAATAATAACAATGCACTTTGGAATGGATAAGGGAGCTGGGACGAGACATATAGCATTTGTTTCCTTGTTCATGAACTTCACATTTTATTTATAACCGCAAGGCTGCTATGTAAATGACCTTGGCCTCTATCATACAGTTATCTGGCCACCTGCGATACACCCTGCACCGTGTCGCATGCTTGCTTCGTCAAATGGACGCACCTGTCCAATCAATGTTAGCATATGCTAGTTACCTCAGAGCCTAGCTCCTTTTCAAAACACTTTAAATGTTCACATCTCAACTCAAATATTATCACGCAAATCTTTCAAATGCTCCGTTCAAATATCAATGGATTACTCTAATAATCCCAAATCTTGTTTAATTGTATATTCCAATTGTTTAACTAGCGTTGTTTAGAGTATAATAACGAAAACGTTTAACGTTTATAACAAAATGTTCATTAATTATTTATAACATTTTAAATTGTTTATAACATTGTCAAACGACAATTGAAAAATTTATACACGCCTCTATTAATCCCGTTCGTTTCAAATTATTATTAAAGATATTTACATAGTTATTTACATTATTTATATTATTTATATTATTTATATTAGAAATACATTTAACCACACGTTTATCCGGTTGATAATTACTTAAATCGTGGTGATATAATCGACCAATGAAGGTTAGTTATATTTAAATTTTAGATTCAGGTTTAATAAGATTTAATAATTATTATTATTTGTGACGGTAACCTCCATTCAAAATCGTTATCTCAAATTATTTAAACACTCTTGTTATTTTAACAGTAACTTCACATGAATAATTTTCAATGGACCTGAACAATACACTCAGCGGAAAAATACCTCGCTCAAAACGCACAAAATTGGCCCATAATTCATCATATATCTCAATATATATGGCATCAAAATCTTCCACAATACATACAAAAAACCTCCACTTATAAATTCATCATCATCATCAATATTACTGTGGGAATCTCCTTCACTTATTACAGGGCATTATTCATCAGCGACTTTTACACGTCCACTGAACTAACGATTATACATCCATAGTTCCTCTTTAAAAATTCTTATATTCATCAATTGTGTCGAAAACTGTTATTATATTTAACCTTCGTGGGTTTCATTCATGAATCGATATGAAGTAAAAATTTTGCCAGTCACAAATAAATTTAATAGCAAATACGATTAGACACGCCTCCCTGGTCTATCAAAATTGAGATTAATATCATCAAAGTATCGCAGTATAAAAATACTATCTTCAATCAAAGTTCATCTAAACTGCATAAATAATCGAATAGAATACAATTAGATTGTGGACTGCAAACATTATTGTTCCAATCTAGAATTGAGAAAAACTCCTATCAAATGTTCATTATTATAGTGTACTCAATAAATCGTACTCAAAGTTCATATTTCATAAAACTGTCTATAATGCAATGGTATTTCAGAATTGACGATAAATGTCTATGTTGCAATCATGTTTATAAAACGACTAGTATTTCTAAGATCGTCGATAAAGTAGTAGATTTTAACGCTCTAAAATCTTTTAATCATTCTTCTTTCTTGAGGATGACAGAAAATTGGTCAAAGTAATTTACTGAATAGAATTACTTTAATAAAATGACACGCTGTCTGAATTCATATTTGCCATAGAAAATCGTTAACTTTACAGTCAAATCGTGACTACAAAAATATGCAAATTACTGAAAGAATATAAATTATCAGTCTCAACTGATCCAAAATTATTTAAATATGCCAATGACATAATAATGTCTCAATAAATCGTAGAAAAAGGCATAAATCAACAAAGTGTACAGAGTACAGAAATATCAAGCAAGAATATGGGGCAAAATATATGGGACAGAAAATATGGGAAAAATAGTTGCTCAGATATCGCTAAATGGCTCAAATAAATCAAGAAACGTTCACGACTACCTTATCTGTTGATTGAAGTTCTAGAGGAAAATTTCCAAAGAAGACTGCTGTTGGTTCCATTTCACCACCGTAAAGATGTGCTCAGACCTCGAACCTGGAACCTGCGCCCTCGGAGAATAGAACAGTTTCCTCCTCCGGAATTTGCACTGCTCCGTGTAGACGATAGACATCCTTCTGGCAAAACTCTTCTGTGTGAGCCGGGTCCACCCTGGCCTCTCTTGAAAGTTCCCTGAAGTTCTGGTAGAAATTCGCCATGAAGTTTATTGCAATTATTTCCGCAGAAATGTTCATAGTTGTGGAGTATTAAGATATTTCCACTGCCATTTGATGTAATTCAGCGATGGATTACGATGCATGAGTGTAGTTGGATGTTCACTACATGCTCGCTTTTGTAGAATGACGATTAACGAAGCTCCATGTTGCTATTTCACTCCATTGATATATGTCCCAATTGCATTAAAGTTTTAGTCTTCCATCTCCACTTCCGTTATAATAATAGTCGAAAGTACTGCCAGATTACATAGTTCCATTGTAGAATGTAGCGTTGTATCACCAAATGTAATCTTCAGTATCACGGTTGCAATACATGTGTCCGCCGTGGCGTAGAATGTGGTATTATAAAAGTGCTTCTCAGGTGTCGAGAAAATCACTTTTGTCTGCAGTCTTAAAATGCGAATATCTTCCAAAGTATACTCGTGAAAATGTTCAACTTTCGTACACGCCTCAATATTGTAATGCACAATTGAATTAGCATAAATGCAGTAGCTAACTCTTGATAGATAATCTTGTAGACTCGTTTATGTGTGCGCTCCAACTTCGCCTAGTTTTAGTAACCGTAAAATTGTACTGCTGCACGCTCAGTGCTTGTTCGATGCTGTGGGCTCTACCACACTTGCTAATGACGACTTGCTTCACTCAAGAACTCGAAGTCTGACAATATGAGAATCAGAAAAATGAGCCATGAGACCTGAGACATGAGACATGAGAGCCTCCTCTCTGCTGTGCAAGGCCTTTTATCAACTTCTTAAGGGGCGTATCCATCCCTACCATAGCTTGTTCCTCCGTCATTGCTAGAAGTTCTAACTTTGGCTATACTTGACGGATTTTCAAATTTCAAAAACTCATAATTAATTTCTTCAAAATTCCAAATCAATGCCATAACTGAAAATAGATTTCCACAATTCTGCATGCCACAAGTAATTAAATATGGTAGTTTCAGTAATCCGTCTCCCTCCAAGCTATCATTCATTGGTTCGAGCCTCTCCTCCAATAGCGTAACTTCTTCCTCAGCACAATTCCTTGTTTCCCTGCGACTGCGTCGTAAATCTCAGATCCTTCTCGAACAAAATCATGACGTCACCAAGAATCTCAGCTCATCCAGCCTACTTGCATGAAGTCTGCGTCATCCGTGCCTACGTCATGAATATACACGTCACAACTATGACGGCCATAACTTTATTCACATATGTCAATACAGCCATCGTGGTCTCAGTATAATTCAATTTACGGGGGCAGTACCATCCCGGCATTTGCCCGAAGACGAAGTGGGAAACCACGGAAAACCACTTAGAGGATGGCTGAGGTGGGAATCGAACCCCCTCTACTCATTTGGACCACCCGAGGCTGAGTAGACCCCGTTCCAGTCCTCATACCACTTATCAAATTTCGTGGCAGAGCCGGGAATCGAATTCAGGACCTCCGGGGCGGCAGCTAACCGTGCTGACCGCTACGCTACGGAGGCGACACAATATTGCCATAACCTCACTTTTTGCCTACCATGCCGGCTGCCACCAGACACTCCCCCGTCGCAGTGGCGTAGCTACAATGGGGCAAGCGGGGCACCGCCCTGGGGCCCCCGAGGTTAGGGGGCCCCGGACCCTAAAAGAAATATTATAAATAAATAATAATAAATAAAAGTAGTACTAGAAAATATATTTGAGAATTCAATTTAGTTCAGGGGCCCCAATTGTACTGAACTACGCGTCTAAACTTGTGTTTAGAAACTAGTCACATTCAGTGCAATCTGTATGTAAGATATATCCATCGATTTGTGAGGTATTCTATGAGTATTTTTGATAGCCGGGCACTCGACCCAGGCGCCGGACAGGCAATTCATTGTTCCCCATTCTTTGCATGACCATGACCCATCGTTCCACCCCTTCCCCCTCCACTGTGACATCACACCACATCAATGCACAGTACCAGAGTAGTAGCAGTAGTGTAGTTGGTACGTCGCCACAGCAGTTCCCGGTTAAGTGGCTGAACTTAAGTTGTGGCTTGCATTGTGCTATTTTTTTAACGACGCTATGAAATATACTTATGAAAGTTGAGCGGAAAAAAAGGAAGGATAAAAGAAAACAAGAGGAGACGGTTCGTACTTGTACTAAATAGTAAACTGCATTGTTGCACCCTCAAACTCAATCAGGTTTGGAGTACGTTTCGGTGCAGAAACAAGATCAAAACGAAGAAAATGAAAATAATGAAGTTAAGAAGAAACCAAAGTTAACTATATTGTAAAAGTGTTATAAGTTGCAAAGCAAAGTGAAATTATTGTTATTAAGAGTTCTATTAACAATTTGGTCAGGACGTAATATTATATAACAAACTAAAATCATATTACATTAATATTGTAAAAAGCATAGAATGTGTGATAAAAACAAACAATGAAGCGGTTTGCGAATTGCGACGGTTGATTCACTTCACTTGGACTGAGCACATTTGTTTGTTTTTCACTTCACATTAAGAATCACACTGTATCGGTTATACAGTATGCATCGTTTCAACGGACGACTCTCATTGGTGACACAGTCTTTTTTGTCCCGTTAACCAACCAATAATCAGTTAGTCGGCTTAGTTAACAGTTAGTTGAATCTGTTTCTACAAATAAAACACTGCAATCAACTACAAACCACTACACTAAATTTTATATATATATACACTGCGGATAGGCCAACAAGGACCACGCAAATATCACTTCTTTATAGGTCTAGTTTCCTTCTTTCTCTTCCAGAAGTCTTTCATCCTGGTCGACTGCGCAGCTCTTCTTTCAGCAGTCCATTCTCCTCTGTTGAGATTCTTCTTCTCCTCGACAAGAATTTTGAGGCCAAAAATTTTATTTCTGTACTCTATTCGATTTAGACAATCTTCTTCAGTAATTTTGAATTTTTGAAGTTCTTCTTTCATTTGTTTTACGTAGCCACCTTGCCCTTTATAGTTCCAGATTTTATCAAAAATTTGTTTGTTTACCCTTGAGCAATCCATGCGGACCATATGTCCGTAGAACTGAAGTCGCCGTTTTCTGATCATCACTTCAAATTTGTCGATTTTACTATAAATTTCTGCATTGGATCTCAGTCAATAACCTTCCTGTGTTTTCCTAGGACCATAAATCCTTCTTAAAATTCTTCTTTCTATCTTGAGCAAATTCTCCATTCCGGTTATATTTGTAGTTTCCATGTCGTACAAGATGACTGGTCTAACAACTGTATTAAAATGTCATAATTTTGCATTGATAGACAGGTTCCTTTTATTTTATATATTTTTTGCACAAAAATTTAATCTTTCCAATTTCCCTTTTTTGTTATCAATTGCCAATTTATCCGTCCCATTGCTACTAATTATTTCTCCAAGATATTTAAATCGGTCAGTGACCCTGATGCTCCCATAATTTGTTTTTATCATTTTCTTAGTGTATTTCTGATCACTTGTCATCATCTCTCTATTTTTACCAACGAAATCTGTAAGCCCGCTTTTTCCGCCGTTTCTTTTAACTGATGAATTCGGTTAATAGCTTCTTGTTCTGATTCAGCAAACAAAGCTACGTCGTCAGCAAATGCTAAACCTTTGACTTTGAGGTTCTGATTCTTTGTACCAATTTTAGCACTTGAATCGTTCTTCTCCCAAAACGTCCTCATGACTTTATCCAAGACCAAATTGAAAAGCAGTGGTGATAGACTGTCCCCTTGTCTTAGGCCAGTTTTTACCTCGAAGGGCTCGCTAACTTATTGCTCAATATTATTCACTATGTATTTTTTCAGATGTTGACGCTCATCAACAGTCTGAAGTACATAAAATCGATGTTCCGACCACTCATAGTGGCCTTTCAAGTCTTGATCAGTCAGTCAATAATAACAAGGACGCAGTAAGCTTGGCTGAAACTGGACACGATGAAAATTATGTTTTGAAAGACAAAATTGAATTTCCCAGTCCCGTCAGTAATCCAGCAATGAAAAGGTTAATTGTAGCATCAGGACCTTGTCAACTTCGTAGTCCCTTTCCAAAACAGCCTGATGGACGAAGAAGTAAAAGATCATTTTCAACCAATTACTACAGTTTTATATCAGGTTCTGGGATGAAATGTAACAGACTCTGGCTTTGCTATTCGCAAAAGTTTGACCGTGTCTACTGTCAACCATGTTGGCTGTTCCCACAACATTCAGAGAACACTTTCAGTAGTACGGGACTAAACGACTGGAAACATCTTTCTGATAGAATTAAAACTCATGAACAATCGTATGACCGCATATTTTCTTGTGTTATATTTGAGAAATGGAAGAATGATGAAACAATGAGTGATGCTTTAGAAAAACAGTTGAAAGAAGAGAAAAATTACTGGAGGAACGTTAAAGAAAGAATAGTTAATGTTTCATTAACTTTGGTCACCTGTAACCTTGCTTTCCGCGGAAGAAGTAGTAAAATGGAAGATCCAAATAAAGGAAATTTCTTGTCTATAATAGAACTTCTGTCTGACTACAACCCTGTACTAAAAACCCTTTTGCAAAAGCCAGCAGAAAAGTGTAAACTATTTAAGCCCTAGCATCCAAAATGAAGTTATTTCTTTGATGGAAAATGGAGTAATGAAAGAAATCAAATATGAAATACATGGCTCTCCTTTTTCTCTGTTATTACGGATCAACACAGGATATAAGTAAAGTTGATCAGTTAAGTGAAGTTTTCAGGTTCTCAAAGTGGTAAATGATGAAAAAAATAAACCCAAAGAAATAAAGATTTGCGAGACGTTTGCTTATTTTACAAAAGTTGAAGATCAAAGTGCATTTGGTTTGGCAAGTAAAATAGTGGAATCTATTAAAGGTCAAGGACTTGAATTGAATAAATGTCGTGGCCAAGGTTATGACGGCGCAAGCGTAATGAGTGGAGTATACAATGGAATGCAGAAAAAGATTCAAGAAGTTGCGCCACATGCATATTTCGTACAAGTCACAATTTAAATCTGGTGTTAAAAGACGCTGTAGAAGCCAATCGTGAAATATCCCAGTTCTTGAGGATGTATTAAATGTCTACAACGTTTTTGGACACAGTATCAAACACTGGCTGGTGCTGCAAGATGCATCTGAAAATGCAAACAAAACGTTAAAAACACTCAACCCAACAAGATGGTCGGGAAGGTACAAAGCAGTTTTTTCTTTAAAGGAGAGGTTTGGCGATGTATTAAGAGAGCTAACCAAACTTATTTCAACAAGTAATAAGGCAAAGGAAAGGAATGATGCAATAGGATTGAAAAAGAAAATGGAAAGTTTTGAATTTGTGCTTCTGTTAGTTGTACAAACAAAGATTTTGCAGCAACTGAACATCGTATCTAAATGTCTACAGATGACGAACTGTTTAAGAGGCAAAAGGTTTCGCCGAGACATTTCCTGATGATGTGTCGCCAACATTTCCTGCACAAATTTCCAGCGTGCGTGCATCTTTTCCCTCTAAAATTAAGAAAATGTCGACTGTTAAGCAACTGATAGATCTCCTCTACATTGAAAATCACATTCTGGTTGCAAGCTATCCTGACGTGTGTACTGCTTGTTTTATTTTCTTGACTGTACCTATCACAGTGGCTGAAGCAGAAAGATCTTTTTCCAAGCTGAAAGTTATCAAGTCCCACTAAGAAGCACAATGAGCCAAGAACGTAAGTGGGTTGGCCCTTTTATCGATTGAAAATGAAAGAGCTCGAAAACTTAACTTTTCACATGTAATTAACATGTTTGCAGATGCAAAGAGTAGGGGAAATGTTTTGTGTAAGTTAGGTTAGTTGATAAGTTTATTTGTTTTAAATAGTTTGTTTAATAATAATAACTCAACAATTTTTGTAAACAATGAGTAAAAATTGATAATTTATTTTATTTCTAGTTATTTGTACGAATTCATTTATAATTTTGAGGTTTCGACCTGGCGAGTATTTTATTTTTCAAGCCTAGTACTTCATAGACGATCCTATCTGTTCCCTTTTGTTTTCTACTCTAGCTTCATTATTTTCAGTAATAAAAGAACTAATATGTGTATTTATATTATATATTTACATGCAGTTCTCTTCTCTTTCTAATTGATATTTGTGTAGACGTATTTTTCTTATTACGATATCACAATTTCACAAATGGAAAAGCTATAGCTATTATTTGTCATAATTATATAGGACATTTTATGGAGCCAACAGCCAAAGTATAAATTAAATATTTCTAGAAAAGGGGAAGTGGCAAGGGGGGAGGAATTCGAAAAGTGCATAAAGTCACTTTGATAAGTTATTATCTTCGAACATTATTAATATTAAAGGCCTGCAGTTAGTTCAGGTTTTCAAAATATAGTGAGGGGACCCCATTTCAACTTCTTGCCCCGGGGCCCCTTCAGGTCTAGCTACGCCACTGCCCCGTCGCCCTAAACCCACAAATTGTATTGCAATGCAAAGGAGAATGGGTAAGAAAACAAACAAGAGATGAAATGCACACATTTATTCTCTATATATTTTTATTCGAGATTAGTGCATATTGCCCACTAGTTTTACACATGGTCAACACCAGGAAGATGAAAATTGCCATATTGTTCTTACTATGATTATAATTCTTACATCCCGGTGCTTGGCAATTCTTCCTCCCCTGCAGTGGCATGATTGACTCTGAATTCAATTCAAATAATCAAAATACTGAACAGATCGAAACAACCAACGAGGAAAATCAATCAAAACAGACTATTCCCGCTTCCGCCAGTCGGTTTGATGTGAGCGTTGGTGAGTGCCAACTACAGAACCTTAGTGCTAAAATGAATTCTTCTTTGGTTGGCAGAACATCTGGAGCGGGACTTTACCGCGACCCACGCGCTCCCTATGATCTGTCATCCCCCTGGCCAGGACTCTGTATGCTGCAAGGACTGCGAGCAGGTCTAAGAAACTCCAAGCACTTTCTCCGTCCGTTAAATAATTATTCTTTTGTTTGGGCCCGAACTCTGTAACTTATGTTTCCAATGTTGTTTGCCACTAGATTTTAGGGGTTTTCAGTTTATTTTGTTGGTCCTTGGGAAAATTATATATTGCCATGGCAACGTGATCATGGACGGTGATGGTCTGATGGATACACGTGATGTGGAGTTCGCAAATCAAGGTAATTATTACGTCTCGACATTTGGTGATTTAAAGAAAGGTAATGGTAGTTTCAGTCAATAAAATGGCAGTATATTGTTGGTTGATTGTGTGTGAATTAAGTTCTGTTTTTGGTCGTGCTAAGTTTATAATAATAATAGAGACATAATGAGATCCTGTATAGGTTAACTGATATTAAGCTCTTCAATATTTGGAAGTAATGTGTGTTGCTCGTATTCCAGCCATCGGCTAGAAGTTTAGAAAATCCTCTTTATTCTCTACATGTAGCCTACATTCTCATTATTTCTCAAACTTTTGTTTCAGCTGTTGTCCATGATGAATAGTCTGTCACTTTATTGCAGAATTACCATGCTGGCAAGAAGGTCGTGTACTGCTCTCAATTGTGATGGCGACATCTAACCAGCGTAGCCACCTGTGTAGATTTCCCTTGGATTACCGTATGGTAGTAGTTTTATACAAATCCTTTGTATAAACCAGGTACAGCAATGTCCATTTTAGTCACCTTTATCTGTGATGTAGATTTGTGTCTGTTCAGCCCTGTAGTTAGGCTATTATCAGTCAGTTAGGTAGTTATTAAGGTTTAAGGGGCAGAACTACGAGGTCATCTGCCCCTATCAGTAGATAGCGTAAGCTTCGCCCAGATGTTTTCCATGAGGACATTTTGTTTCCGGTTTGACAAATCATGATCATTATGTCTATGTTGACACCTTGAAAGAATTATACATGTAATTGCAAGTTTCCACGGTTAACATAGAGCCAAAAAATTTGGCTTGTGACTGTTTGGAGTGTGATAAGTTATAAGCAGGGCCCGAATAATTGTGTACTTAATTCCCTTTTCCCAAATGCCTAGCTGTTTGGTGGGTTGTAATATCTGGACTTGTAGCGATGGATTCATAGACTTGCTATTATTACGAAATGCCTCTGGTGCTTTGTCCCTTCAGAGGTAGAAAAGTCTTAATTGGAACAACTGTGAATGTGGATGCCATTGCTATTGTAAACCGGATACCAACTGCCTGATCAGGTATACTGTACTGCCACTTGTCGCACATCAACTATGCACAGAGACTGACCATATACATAACTTCTTTTGTGCCTCATTGTGTAGTGGCTAGTACTCTTGGCTGTCACCGCGAAGGCCCGGGTTCGATTCCCAGCTCTGCCAAGAAGTTTAATTCTGGCCTGAGGGTTGCGCAAAAACTGAGAAGAGGCAGTTCCAATCCCACCTCAGCCATTCTGGAAGTGGCTTTCTGTGGTTTCCCCACTTCTATTCCAGGCGAATGCTTAATTAAGACCACAGCCGCCTCCTTCCTAATCATCATCTGAGTTACAACTACACACACTAATGCAGCCTTCACAGTAACACCGGTTATCAGACAAATTCCACACACATCTAAGTACACGGGGCCACATGAACACAATGTCGCAAAGCCCCGAAATGAATCAACAACACAATATAATTTCTTTGGGTGGCTTCAACACTGCAGCCCCCTGTGGGTGGGGGTTTAGACTACACCCATGGTATCCTCTGGCTATCGTACGAGGGGACTAAAAGGAGCAACCTTGGCTATTCTTTGAGGCTTCCTAGGGTGTGTTTCTATCTCCCAAAATTTTAATAATGGCACCCCGTGGCGTTAACGAACAGCTGATTCCTCACCTCATATTAAAACGCAATGAGAGTGAAACGCGAATTATGATCCGGGTCATCCTGGCTTGTTATTGGCTGGCAATTATTACCAGCCATTGGCTGCCCGCGGGTTTGTTTACAATTATCACCAACATGGCGGCGAGAGGAATAGATTTCAACATCAATTAAATTGCTAGAAAGCTATTCCAGTTCATGACAGTATGAAGTGCAAATCACTTATTGATGAGGAATTGTATGTACGTTTATACTTAAATTGAAGCGTGACACTGTTCATCAAAATTTGTGAAAATAAAAGTACAAATCAACTGAAAGTTTCTACTACTTGGGATGTAAATCAATTGGCTGTCGTTTCCACCAGTTTTATTCATCAGTTCGAAATACATTCAGTACAATAACCTTTTGTGCACTATAAAACTACATTATAGACCATTGCATATTAATGTTGCTGTCTGCTTATATTTACCAATTTCATGACATGTAATTCGTAGGTTATGCCTAATAAGGCATATAATTTAAGTGGCCGTTTGTAATGTGAAGTCCTTACTGTATTTATGTACAAATATTATGGTTCAACTAATGAAGCAAGGATTAAAAACGCAGTTTGCACTGCCACCTTTTTTTTTTTTTTTTTTTTTTAATATTGGTATGTAGTTTCTCAGTCTGGTAACTTCTTGGATTTGCTTGAGACAGATTTATAGTAATATACTACCTTATTTACCTGCAGACTGATTTTTTTTTTAAACATGCCCAGGTGCATACAGTAGCACAAGACCTACTGCAGGCTATGTCGATCCTAAATGTAGGCCTATTATAGTGCTCATGTCAAAGGTCGTCCTAAGTTTTAACTATTGAGACTTGATTTGCATCGAAGATAATTTCAGCTGAGTCTGGCAAGGCTACATAAACTTGGGCGTGACTTCACATTTTCATTTTTCCTATACAGCTTTTGATACCAACCACTTAAATCACAGTGTTTCAAGATTTGCTCTCATTAAACATCACAAACACTTTTTTTTGCCCTGGTGGTGGGCTGTGTTGGAGTCTACAGAAAATAAAGTTGAGAAATAAAAATACATCTTAGGTTTCCATGACACAGTTGCATTTTATCCTACTATATCTCCACTCAATATACCAATCCTACCAATGTTTCCTAATTCCTCATGCTGCATAAATAAACATGACAGATTACAGCATTAGCAATGATGACAGTAATTTATGAATTGCTAAAATGTTCTTAAAAGATGCATAGAAAGTGGCTTGATAAACCCTGTATCATCAAACCATTTAAACATTCCCACAGAGCTCTAATCAGAAGCTCATTTTATGTGCAACAGGTGTGTAGAATAAACCTCCCTCCCAATAACTTGTAGGCCTAACCTGAACATAATCCACGTTAAGAGCTGTTTTTTGGTTCACAGGAAAACCTACCATTTAAAATCTTGCACATAGGCTACTAATCATATTATGGTGCAATTACCCACAGTAATTTTAAAAATTCTGGCTATCAACTACTGATTTAAATATTCCAGACATCTTTCTTAACCCCAATTTTACTGACAGCATATAAGTCCTTACTACTGTCTTTCAAGCCATTGACCAGTTATTTTTTTCTTGAAGAACTATTTTAGTCATTCTTCTCTATGTGAAATACAGTTGATGACAACTGCCTGGAAGACTCAGGTGTTTTTTCTTGTGTCGCTTCTCTGGTTGCCTACGACACTTCCTAATTATTAACAGGATGTTTCATTGAATTGTTGTACGGTATCCAATTGACCAACTGGTAATATATTATGGCTTGCTTTAATATTCCTATGATACACTTTTAGATCCCATACATTAATGAAATATACAACATAGGCTGACATGTTGAACCAATCTCCCATTCCCTAACACTCCCAACTAATGGGACATAAGCTACCGGTACCTAGTGGTTGGTCTCACATTGCTTCCATCTACATGTACCGTACTAGGTCTAGTAGTACCATAGGTATTGTGACTGTTTCTCCAACTCCGTCAAGGGAACTAATTCTGAACTAAGATCTGGAATGGGGCACACTGTCCCACGAGGGCAATCAAGGACAACTTGAATCATTCAAGTGATTTTTCTATTTCATTTTACCAACTAACCAGGTGCCTGGAAATGCTAGTGAAGGAGGCAGCTAAGTAGGCTAGCCTACAGGTATTCACCATTCAGAGAACATTCTCAGCGACTTGTCTATGCATAGGCCTATGACACAATTTTCAGAAATTGATACAGTAGTCACAGAACACTAATGGTGCCCAGTACTCACAGCTTAGCATAGGACGGAGTGGATTCCAGCCACAGATTAACTTATGATCTGTCAACGGGTTTTCAAACAAATTGAGCACACACCCAAGTACAGGGGTCTTGACCATGACGTTCCAAGCCTCTAAATGAAACACTCCTCTTTAAGACTTTCTGGTCTTGCATCCATGGTCGATCAACATTCTCCTGATCTGTGTTCTCAAGTTTCTGATGGTTATGGACATTATTTTAATCCTGATAACTTCATATTTTAAGGGGTTGGGGTACATGCCCTATTCTTAATTAGTTCAGCATATAAGATCATTGAATCCCCTTAAGAAAAATAGGGAACATCCATGTGTTATTTGACCATAGGAAAGGAAGAATTAAAAAAACTGAACCTCTAGGGACATGATGCAGATGACTCCGAGTAAGTAGGCTAGATCAAAATGAACATATTTTAGTGTTGCCTTAATAAAGGTTGATAACTTTCTACCGTTCAACATGAATAGGCCTATATTGGATGGGAAATATTTTTATTATTTGCAGAGATTACAAGGATGACTTGTTGATGTATCATTATTTTGTTAAGCGAACATACAGTAAGTTCCAAGTCCATATCGTGTTGGAACCCATATTTCAGTGCTGCCTTAGTAAACAAAATATTCAATGTATTTCAGTCGGTCAACACGGTTGCACTTAATGGTAATGAGCATTATTCCAAAAACCAGAAAAAAAAACTGTAGGCTACATGCAGACCTAACATGTCAAATCAATCATGCCTAAAAGACAACAAAAATGCTCTATGAAAAACTATTAAAACCCCATAATGGTAGTCAAAAATAATCTCAAACCACCGCCACTATTTCGCGAAGGTGCAGAAAAATCTTAATCATGTACAGCTATTCGTAATAGTTGCTACTGTTGTGATAAACCGCTACTGTGTGATAGGCCCCCGAAATATAACTATTTATCTTAATGTCTACAAGATAACGAGATTGTCAAAAAACCACAATGCCACCCACAAATCTATAGAAGGCAACACTAAAAATGGCTTATCTAATCCACAAGTCACCCACCCTTCACCAACATTAATATTTGTAATTCAAGTAACTTAGGTTATGTTAAATTGAGGTTAATGGTGGAATTGATTGCAGCTGTGTGGCGGGAAGGACCCAATGAGTGCTCAGCCAATCAGGGACGTTTTGATTGGAGACCATGCTCGGAAAAATTTTAGATAGTTTTGATTCACTCGTCTTCGTTAAGCCCCCACCCTAGGCCGTGGCAGCGAACAAAATGGCGGCTTAACGAACACGACGGGGTGCCATTATTAAAATTTTGGGAGATAGAAACACAGCCCTACTTGTCTTATGAATTGGCCCCCTCAAGGGTGGGAGGGATGGAATACACCCACAGGCAGAGTTGGACGGTTGGCACACGTGCTGTGAAAGAATTCTGAAAATATATATAATCTGGTGTAACAGTATGTTAATGTTGTAGTAATTTCTAAAGGAGATACATTTTTCTTTACATTGCACTTTGTCAGTACATGTGTGTGTACTGTATATAGTTTAATGTAAAGTTCTTACATATTTGGTAGCTGCAATCATGTAAGTGCAGTGCTAGGCCATGGGGCCTATCTTTCTGGCGACTGTTTTTGGAGTTTTATGGTCAGGTTTACCTTTTTCAACATCCCCCAATGGCCTGGACGGTACCTCGCTTCATTCCAACTGCTTGGTCATATTCATTTATTTCATCCTTTTATCAGCTCCTTGTGATGTTGCCATCTCTTACGACATCCGGCTGTACACATTGGCTAGGTGGAACCTCATCGACTTAAATTAATGCAATATTTCAATGGTGGTAATGTATTGGATGGCGCTTCACTGAAATCTTGTTTCAATTTTTATAGCAATTCATTGTATCTCATCTCCGATCCCTCTGAAAGAATAATAATAATAATAATGTTATTGGTTTTACGTCCCTTTTAACTACTCTGGCTTTTAGAGACGCCGGGGTGCCGGAATTTTGCCCCGAAGGGGATCTTTAACGTGCCAGTAAATCTACTGACACGGCTCCCTCGCATTTGCGCACCCTCAAATGCCAGCTGACTGCGCCAGGATACGAACCTGCAACCTTGGGATCAGCAAGCGAGAACGTTACCCCTGAGCCACGCAGCCAGCCGTCTGAAAGAATAATAATTAGGTGTAGGTATGCCGGCAGCTAAAGCGCGGCGTTCGGCCATGGGCCCAAGCTCTCTGCTGACTCGGTGGACGTAGGTTCGAACCCCACCGTCACCATCCTTGAAATGGTTTTCCGTAGTTTCCCATTTTCAACTCTAGGCAAATGCTGGGACGGTACCTTCTGACAGGCCACGGCCGCTTCCTTCCACATCCTTGCCCAGTTTCATGAAATCATCTCTCATTCCGGTGCGCAGGTCGCCCACGGGCGTTGACTAGCAAGATCTGTACTCGGCCTCTCAGGACGCCACACGACAAAAAAGATGACAGGGGGTTGATATACGTGCACATGTTTTGAACTTCCCCAGTCCTTCAACAAAGTAACAATGTCATCATTGCCTAACTTTAAAACGATAAATTTTAGCATTTAATGTGTACATTTCAAAACACACATGTTGTGAGATAATGAGTGAGGTTAAAGACGAATGTAAAAAAAAGGAAGCTTGTAGTTTAACGTGACCGTTAATCTTGAGATCATGAGCCACGGGACCTCCTTTTTACGTGGAATCCGAACCACAGGACATGGCATTTCACTTCGAAAATCTCACATGCATTGACCGGGAATCGAACCCGGACCACCTTGGTGAGAGGCATACAGCTAGACCGGTGAGCCACCACGCCCCCAAAGACGAATGTAAATTTATATTTAAAGGGCATAGAGTATTTTCAAGAATATTGGCAACTTGTCTGCGGAACACACTCTTTCCCCTCTCTCTTTTAATACAATGGGCACAATAATCATGTGATGCAGATTTTTTCTTTGTATTTAACAGTAATATGATGTAGCTTCGTACATTTGGCCTGCAGGGGTCCTTTTAACATGCCCGAAACAGGAGATTTTAATTGCCAAAAAATGAGATGGGGGGTATTAAATGTAATTGGTAATGTGTTGCACCATTACGTTCCACCACATCTTCCAAATGTCCCCTCCCTCTTATTTCTTGCAAGAAATGCTGCGTTAACTGGAATTGTGTTGCTTTACAGGCTGAAAAATCATGTTCACCAAAAATAATCCTCTTTGAGTTTACAGCTTCTTCAGCATGAGGATTGATCGGAGCCAGCCAAGAGGTCTTCCTGCGTTGGAGTGTACTTGGCTGTGGGTGATCAGTTGTTTTCCACCGTCCTGCAGCGTAGCCGATCATCTGAGTGCAGCCCGGCATGGTCTTCTTCAATCCTGTCTCCAGTCGACTAAGCCATTGACGTTCACACATCAGAAGTTATGACTCACATGTGAAAGAATGTACAATGTGTAACATGAATGAACATAAATTAATAAATCAATTGAAACTGTCTGGAAAATCAGCTTTCTCATTTCCTTGAAGACAATCCTGAACCCTGTCTATATTTTTTCTGTAGATACAGTTGAAAATCATTTAATCATTGAGGCCAAGTTAATTGTAATGAAATGACATTATTGGGCACATCATTTTATTTAGAGGAGGAGGTATAGCAGACAAGAAATCAGCCATAGTGGCGTACTGGGTCGGAATAGGGGTGCGGTAATTTTGAGGTTATGGTACCTTAATATTGCAAACTTGCATGAAACTTCATGATTGATTTATTTTTATCGTTGAAACTTCAAAAAGACTATTCGCTTGTACTTAAACGTCTTAAAAGGGCTAAGCAACTGAAAAAAAGTAGGAAATAAAACATCGACAATCCTTTTTTTCTTCTCATCGTACCAACGTCATAGACCACAACGTACGTACAAAATTCAAGTTTACGGTGTCCGTTGCCTCTTAATATTCAATCTAAGTAATATGTTGGCGTTCAAAATGAAAACGTAGTTGCTTTAAAGCAACAATAACGACGTGTATCCAGATTAATCTAACTCGATTCGATTTCGTTTCATTTCGTAAGTTGGCTAACGTACTCGGCGAAAGCAACCTAGATCCCTCGGTCACTTATATTTCTTGCACAATATACGGCCAGTTATTGCATCTCAGTGGCGTTGGAATTCGCCACGTGGTGCGCACCATGTAACGCTTTTTAGTAGCTTTGCGCACCATGTGCGTTTGAGTTGGAGCCCAAACAATGACGCAATCCCTGAAATTAACAGATCGCAGAAATAGCAGCGAGTCCCTACTCTGTTATTATATGCTCCTTGACTGCGAGTGCCTTAAACCCTAGCTCACGTTCAAAAACCATAGTGAAGAAGGGGATTCACTACAAACCTTAGGAATCGCTGAAATAGATCCAAAATGCAGCTGTAACATTTCAGAAATGTTACACGATCTACGTTTTCGTGTCTTCCTCATATTAGAAGCAAATACACAATGGACATAATAATTGTTAATGACCATAAGAAGGATACAAGGTTTATGCTGGACCCCACCATCAGATGTGAAGTAACTGTCAGCAAAACAAGAGAGGTTGTATAGAGCAAGTGATAGGCTTCAAAGAGAAGTGAAAGCTTGAGGTACGTTTCGAATAAGAGAGAGGAACAATATCAACATTTTTTAATCACTTATCAAGTTTGGGTATGCCTAAGTATAAATGCCCTAATTTTGCTATCAATGAATCCATTCAATTTTTGAGAATTCATCTACAATGTACTCGCGAACAGTATGCGGCATAGTCTATTGGTACCCAATAACATTTTATTGCTAATAATAATAAAAGAGAATGGAAGAACGGCTTTGACAAACCCTGCCGGGACAGGCGTACCACGTGCGCCTGAACTGACGAGTTCCAGCATAGACAGGGCTAACAGGTTTAACCTTTTGCACTCCTACATCGAGTGGGGTTCGACATTAAAATATTTAACTTCCGCTCTGATGTAGAGTCTCACACGACATGACGATAGCTTGTACTCACAGCGCTCGTATGACTTCTGTGCTGTATTGTGGAGCCATCTAGTGGTCTCCGAGAAAACACTTTTCCGTATTTACTGTAGTTTGCGGGAATCGTAATGAATATTTAACCTTCGTTATTCTCGAATGTTAATGGCAATTATACTGATGATATAGATTGAATGTATTCATGGCGTCTGCTTCGTCTTCGCTCACGGAACTGGATATTTTAGAATAGTTAGTGGACAGTAATAGTGACAATGATGAACCAGGAACTGATTTGGAAATATATTTCATAGAACATAATTATATTTTGTTTTGCAGTGTTCACTTCCTACTGCTGTTCAGAGTGCATAAATTAATTAGGAGTGGAGCAGGAGACATACGCTAAGGGTAATGGAGTTCAAAAGGTGAAGTGGGTCGTGAGGAACTAAAAGCACTTGCTTGGCTCGCAGGGTACCACACCATACTATACATAGCTCGCTCGCACACATAGCTAGCGGCAGGTGGGGAGAGCCAAGGACATGACGTCACGCGTTTGTGGCTTACTTCTTAGACTGTCCATAAGAGTGCAGCAGGATAGAGCATACTATAGGCACTAGCTACGCAGGGCCCTGATACCCAGCGCAAACGGAACAAACTTATTGCCCAGAGAACATCACGGATATTGTACTTAAAATCTCCCTAAAACATAAAATGTAACTTTTATCGCCACAGCCCACAGTCCCATATCTACACCTGCTAAAATCGGGTAAGCCCTTTATACAACCTGGTCAGGCCTCGAACCAAGTAGGATCCCATACTCCGTCCTTGGCTCGAACCTGACGAGTAGGTACCGTAGCGAGATACAACTTGCACACTTAGCCCCATTGCAAACGAAGAAACCCATCGTATTTAATAAATAAGCAGCCTAACCTTAATGTTGACAAAACACAACCGCAATTGACCCCTTCCCACCAAGTTAATACCCAAAAAGTCAAAGTTACAGCACGCATACTCTGACACAAAACTTCACAAAAGAATGCCCCAGCATGCACATGCTGACACAGCACATCTTAAAAAATAAAAATAAAACAATATCAAATGCACCAAGCAAGACAAATTACAGGATGTCAACACAAGACAAGATAACGATGTGTGAAGCTATTAACAACAGCAAAGTAAGTTGACAAAATTTAAAAGAATCAACAGGAGAGATTCTTCAAGAAAAACGCACATAGTATAGGGTGTCAGGGAATGTTCTCCTCAGTGCCTAGGCTCTGCTACGTTAGGTGAGAGCCGGAGTTAAGTTGGCACAGCACTGCTCACACGTATGTTCTGATATCCTGTCGACCTTGGAGAAGACAGCCAGGGCGAGAGAGCGAAAGGTCTGACACCGCGCTGCCAACTTAACTCCGGCTCTCACCTAACGTAGCAGTGCCTAGGCACTGCGGAGAACATTCCCTGGCGCACTGTAGTTAATTAACATAGTTAAACGAAGACATGACTGACGAGCCGAAGACTGAAGAAGGCTTTTACGAACACATGGTTGCTGCTAACAGCTGACTGGGTCTACCAGCTGATCACCAAAACATAAACATCTGATTCCAGGGGGTGTGGTGCACCAAAGTAAACAGTACCACAGAAAATAGAAATCATCATCATCTTGTACAGTTTCCAGCCCCAGGCTGGGTCTGTTTGGAACATAAGCCTTGCCACTTAGTCCTTTCTTCCACCACCTCTCCGCTGTCACTCTGGTCCAGTCCTCGCCTCTCTTCTTGACACATTCCTCCACGCCTTTCAGCCATCTATCTCTTGGTCTTCCCCTTGGTCGTTTCGTCTGCATCTGCATCTCATGTATCCTCTTGGGAATCTTCTTCTCATCCATTCTCTTTAAGTGTCCATACCACCTCAGTCTTGATGTCTCAATCCTACCTTGCAAGGGTTCCTCTTTCACCATTTCCCTGACCTTTTCATTCCTCACCCTGTCTCTTCTTGTTACTCCGATCCTACTTCCCAGGAACTTCATTTCACCTGCCTGTATTCTGCTTATGTCTCTTTTCTTCGTTGTCCACATTTCTGAAGCATAGGTCAGTATCGGGATATAGTAGCTTCTGTATAACATTTCCTTACTTTTTTGTGGGACATCTTTATTCCACACTAAGTTCCTAATGCTTCTCAGAAATGCTTCTGCCTGTCTACCACGTTCCGTAATCTCTTTGTCATTTCTCCCATTTTCCTCCACTATACTTCCCAAGTACTTGAGACTTTCCACCTTCTTCAGCTGTCCACCTCCAAGTGTTATCCCACTCATTGGTCTGTCCCTTTTCCTGGTTGTTAACAGGATCTCACATTTACTGATGTTGAACTTCCATCCGTACTCTCCCACTGTTTCTTCCCAAGCCTTCAGTTGCTCCTGAATTTCCTCCTCCTTGTTTCCCCAGACCATGAGATCATCTGCAAACACCATTGCTTTCATCTTATCTTCTCCTATCTTTCCTGCTATCCGTGTCATCACCTCGTCCATAACCACAATAAAGAGAAGGGGTGACAGCGCACTACCCTGTTTCAGGCCACTCATTTGTCTGAACCAGTCTGTTCTTTCCCCTCCAACTTTCACACAACTCACACTTCCACAATACATCTCCTTCACTCTGCCTACAGTCCCTTTTTCCACTCCCATGTTTTTCATTGCTTTCCAAACCTTCTCCCTACACACACTATCATATGCCTTTTCGATGTCCAGAAAGGCCATCAGCAGATCCTCTCCAAATTCGTAGTGGTGTTCCTGGAGCTGTCTCACTGAAAATATGAGATCCACTGTTGATCTCCCAGGTCTGAATCCATACTGCTCCTCTCTCAATTTTCTCTCCACTTTGCCTTGTATTCTACTTTCTAATATCTTTTCATATATCTTGGCACAGTGAGGTATGAGTGTGACTCCCCTGTAATTTCTGCACTCCTTTCTGCTTCCTTTCTTAAATATTGGGACAATTAATCCTTTCTTCCAATCTTCTGGGGTATTTTTCTCCTTCCATATCACCCTCGTCACACGGTACAGCCACTGTTTCCCAACCTCCCCTGCTGCCTTCACCATTTCAACACTCACTTCATCCACACCCAGTGCCCTTCCTCCTTTCATCTTGTCTATAGCCATCTCCAGTTCCCTCCAAGTCAGGTCCTTTTCCATTCCTGTGTTGTCTTCTCCATCTTCCAATACATTGTCTTCCTCCCTTTGACCATTTGGATTCAGCAAATCCTCAAAGTACTCTTTCCACACGGTCTTGAGGGCCTCTTTGTTGTGTACCTCATTTCCGTTTTTGTCCATCATTACCACATGCTCTCGCACACCTCTTCTCTTACTTTTGACCATCCCATAAAGTACTTTCTTATTTCCTCTGCTGTCTTCCTCCATCATCTCTGTCCACTTTATCATCCACTTCTTCCTCTCCTCTGCGCCAATCTTGTTTGCTTCTTTCTTCTTTATCTTATAATCTTCCCTTGCCAGATCAGTTCTTTCCTGGAACCACACTCTGAAAGCCTTGTTCTTCCTTCCCACAGCTTCTTTTACTCTCTCATTCCACCATGGTGGCTCTTTACACCGCTTTCTGTTGCTTGTTCTTCCACATACTGCCACTGCAGCTTCCACCATTGTGTTTTTGAAATGCTTCCATTCCTCTAGAAATAATGTTTTAAAATTTTACAAAGCGGCGAACATCCATTAAGCATCATGATATTATTTAAATTTGGAAAGGGCTTAATACACGACAGAAAAACACTGCATAAACAAGAGGGAACATCTAACCTCAACTATCTTCTTGCAAAATTAAGCAATAAGACCCAATTGTCCACAGAAATTACATTTAACAGGCCTGCCACGATTACAGCTGCTAAGGTTACCTTGAGGGCGAAGAGTTCTAACAGTTGGTGGAGGAAACGAGACATTAATTCTCAGTGTTGCACTTGTTGCACTAATTCGGCATGGATAGCGGCAGCACACAAATCCTCATGGACTTGGGGCGAAGCCCAAGACTAAGGTACGATCTATACTCTGGTGTGATTCCACCAATAATATTTGAAACAATCTCACCTTCTGACAGCGTCAAAACAAAAACTTTAGTAAACTTCAATATATTTTGGAAGCAAGAATTTAGGGACTCGCCCAGGTTTTGGACCTGGTAAAAATACTCCTGCGTGACTGAACCCATCAGTCTTGCAGGAACAAAAAAAAATTAGAACTACCTTCAAAAATAATTCAAGAGTTACTTCACTTGACATGGCCTCAACGATCTTACTAAGCATCACCCCCGAAGTGAATGGGAACATCAGTTGAAAAATCTGCCCATCAGACACCCCAAAATACACCAGCATATTCGTGAATCTCAACAAGTTCGCAGAGAAACTTAATAACCCCATTAACAGTATCAGTATAGAAGTCCTTAAATTTAGTTACACAATTAGTCAAAGGACGAGTTAAATTCCCGAAACTGGCAGTAGGGAACAATGGACGGCTTGAACGGGGGACTGCAGACACACCACCTACAGAAGAATGAATCGCAGGTACATAGTCACTAAACTTCCAATACTAGATCGGAAAAGAGAATTACAGTACGATTCCTGATGCAGAATCCTATTAGGCCAGTCACCGTCGACACAAAAAATTGCAAGGTTCTGATTTTTGGGGATGTTGTTAGGATAGATACCAATAGTGTAAAACCAAGTTTGCAACTTCGAAAAACCTGTGCTAACTTCGTGGTGCTCAAAAAACCTCGAAATTTTCAGACGTTTTTCAGTTTTTGGCTTACAACTTCTAACAATTGCATTCTACGGCAAAGGCATCCATGACACATTTAAAGAAGACAAAATTAGCGACAATTTGAGCGCAACCCCAGCTTTGTATGCCTTATAGATCACAAGATACAACACTTAGAATATGGGCCATTTTTTCCAAAAAGTTAGAAAATTGTAGTAAGCTAGTCTTTCGAACAAAATACCGTCTAAAAAAAACTCTTTCTACGAGGAGTCATGAGAAATAAAGTTGTAGAGCAGTTATTTAGCTTTATTATTATTACATCATTTTTGCCCTTATGGACAGTGTTTGAACTTAAATATCTCATTATGTCACAATTTTCTTCCTTTGTTCCGTCCACAATGTTCCTATCTTCTTCCTTTCACTTACTAAAAATTTGGTGTTCTTAATTTTGTTTCTGAATTTTTCACTGTCTTCCATCATTTGCTTGCTGATTCCTAATTACTTTAAGGCGTCTTCTATTTCATGATACCAATCTGTTTTCCTTCTTGAACTGTTTACTACATCAAAGATTTTCTTTGTAAGTCGTTTATTGTTCTTTCTCTGTATGTGCCCGTAGAAAGTTAGTCTGTGTTTTCTAATGATATCTGAGAGTCTGCCTGTGTGTTCATATAGATCTTTGGTAGGTCTTTTCATCCATATCCCATCTTTGTGTACTGCTCCAAATATTTTTCTCAGAATTTTATGTTCAATTGTTTCTATGATGCCAGATGCTCCAATTGTGGTCGTTTCTGACGCATACAATGCTTCTGGTAATACAACTGTTTTGTAGTATCTATGTTTGGCCTGTCTTGATATGCTTTTCTTATTATAATGTGACCATGTAAGTTTGTATGCTTTCTGGAGTTTTACCGTTCGTTCTATGTTAGACACGTTGTTTGATCCTCCTATTTGTATATATTCTCCCAAGTACTTAAATGTTTCAACTCTCTGTATGGGTCCATATATGGTATACATGGTTTGTACATTGTTGGTGTGTCGTTCCATGTATTGGGTCTTCTCATAAGATAACTGTAAACCTGTTTTAGCAGCTATTTCACGTAATCGTTCCAGTGCTTCCTTTGTCTCCTGTGTGTTATTGCTGAGTAAGGCTACGTCATCTGCAAATGCCAGACATTTTATGATTATTTTTGTTTCGCGGGTTCTTCCTAGCTGTATTCCTTTAACTTGTTCCTCCCACTGCTTAACAATTATGCCTAAGACCATGTTGAACAAGATTGGTGAGAGGCCGTCTCCTTGTTTGACACCTGTGCGTATATGAAAGGGTTCTGAAATTTCACCCATGAACTTAACTTTAGAGGTGGTGTCAGTGAGCGTTAGTTGTATAAGTGCCCTGTTTTTTTTTTTTTTTTTGTTTTTTTTTTTTTGTCAATGCCATATTCTTCCAGTACTGCAAAGAGCGTTTGTCTATCAATGCTGTCGTATACTTTCTTAAAGTCCACAAAGGTAACTACAGTGTTTTTTGTCTGTCTGACTTTCAGTAGTGTTCTCAAGTTCCAGATCTGTTCGATGTATGATCTCCCTTTTCTGAAGCCTGCCTGGTATTCTCCTCTTTGTGGATCTGCTTGTGGTTCTAGTCTGTTCAATAAGACTTGAGAATATTTTGTAAGTGACTGGCACTAGAGAAATACCTCTGCAATTATTTGGATCTGACTTATCACCCTTTTTATGTAATGGGTGGATCAATGCACAATTCCATTCCTCTGGCATTTTCTCTGTGATCCAAATGTGTGTGATGATCTTATGAATTGTTTTGGTGATGTTTTTATCTTGAAGCTTCCATACTTCAGCAATAATGCCATCTTCTCCTGCCGCTCTATTATTTTTCATTTGTTGTATGATCTCCTCCATCTCCTCTATTGTAGGGTGGGAGGTAGAATCGGGATTGGATGTGGTTTTTCGGAAGGTCAATTTATCCGTGGGTTCTGTACAATTGAGAAGATTATTTAAGTATTGTTTGAGAATTGTGCAGTTTTCTTTCGTGTTCGTTTCCAGGGACCCATCTGTTCTTCGAAAGCAGAGGCTAGGAGGCTGATAACCCTTAATATTTTCTTTGAATGTTCTGTAAAAATTTCTTGTGTTATTTTTCTATTTAGCTTTAATTCAAGCATAAGCAAAACGCTGTAGGATCAACGATTCTGATGTTAACAGGTAAAATATAAAATAAGGAAATCAGATTTTTCAAGAAATACAGCTTCGAATATAGATTGTTATCAATATCGCACAGTTATCTATTGTCATATTTTTTTGTGGGTTGGGTGCCTGGAAGAAATCGATCTTAGTGATAAAGCCGCCCATTGCAGTCAATGATATATCTACTCTTTGAGTAAAACTCACTGTGCTTTTATTTATGTTATGTTGATTGCAATAAAGTGTTTCTAATCTAATATAATCTATTTTTGTGATAATTACTGCTATTATCATAGAAATTGGATGTAATGGAGTCAAATAAATAACTCGAAAGGAATTTGGAAATGTTAAATTTAAAAGCAAAGACAAAGTACGAATCTTGGCAGCAGCCACAATTAAGGTGCACAACAAGCAGGTTGCTATAGACCGTCTCACAATATTCCAATGGCTGTGTGAAACAAAACAGTCTGAGACCGACCTAAAAAGCCACATTACATGAAAGTTGGCCCCATATCCATGGCTCTATTCTCCGAAGAGGGAATGTGAAAAGGAACAAATTCATCGTTCAACTCTGCCTTTACGCCCCTCCCAGAAAACGTCGCCGTTGGAGAAAGAACGTTTGTTGTAGTGGACTGAGGATTATTGCTCCATAAGGTTATATCTCAGTGAAGGAAATTGTAGCTGCTTATATTACCCACACGACCAACCATTTTGGAAAAAATGTCTCAGTTGTATTCAATGGCTACCCAAAAGAGGGGGCAGTTAAGGGCACAAAAACAGCAGAATGGCTACGACGTTATGCAGCCTCAGCGTGATGAATCGACACTGATCGAAGTGCCCCAAGAAAAGTTTTTGTCCAACCCAAAAAACAAGCAGCGCCTGATCAACTTTATCTGCACTGGACTGGATATACAAGGGATCGAAACAAAGCAAGCTCCAAAGGACAGCTCATCCTCCCAAGAGCGAGGAGTACAAGCACATCCTAATCGCTGGAGAAGATGTTGACCTCTTGGTGCTCCTAAATGGATTGGGCCCCAACAAACAAAATGTTTCCTTCCAGAAAAGTGCCAAGGGTGGAGCAGGTTGCAAGCAGTTCTTGTCAACATCATTCATTTGAGGAGATCTCTCACTCCCCCCTGGAATAGAGTTGTTCCTCCACGCCTTCAGTGGTTGCGACACCACCTCTGCTCTTTTCGGGCAAGGGAAAACGAAGATGTTGGGCGTCCTTTCAAAACCTTCTTGACGTGGCTACCACTTTTTTCAACAATAACACCACCCATGAAGAGATAGCCTCTGCTGGCAACAAATGTCTCGTGGCGTTGTATAGCGGTGGAAAAGACGATTCTCTCCATGCCTTGCGTTACGGGATATTTTGTCTGATCTGCTGCCAGGGCAAAAGTCAACCTCGCTTGTCTGCCCCCAACCGAAGAGGCTGCTGCCCAACATTCCTACAGAACCTACCACCAGGTGCAGCAGTGGTTTGGGGTTGAGAAAGAGCCCACCAAGTGGGGATGGACAAGGAGTCAGCAGGGGCTGACACCGGTGACCTCAAACAAGGAACCAGCACCGTAAACAGAGCTTAAACTTCTGTCGTGCAGGTAAGGTAATCCATTCTTATGAGGTCGATCCTAGTCAATGTCCACTGCTGGATATAGGAATTTTTAATGATTGAAATTAAAACATTTGAATCTATTGTAACTTGTATTTATTATAACTGCTGAAATTATTGTCATACAGGTTCCTGAAAGAGTGTGGAGCAGGGCGATGCTCCTGCCAGAGAGCTCGCTGTAAAATTTGTCGGGTGAAGACCTGCCTTAATTCTCCTACCCTAGACATGACCGAGTCAGATGAAGACAACGACTTCGACGACCCCCTTATACATCCAGATCCAACTACACAGAGAGTCTCCAGAGCCCCAAGAAGAGCCGTATGATGAACCAGGGCCTTCCAAAAGAATACTAATGTTTCACTAGGTGCAGATAAGCATAACATTACATACCTACCCTTTTGTTGTAATTTATTAATAAATAGTAGGTAATTGACGCGCTGCATGTTTCTGTCGCAGGTTTTAGCAGAGGTCCCTCCATCACTTCGCCACTGTGACTTCAATATTGATAAGAAATTACACATTATTAATTGTATTCAATTTAATTTTGCATGATAAACAATTTTCCACTTTCTTATCCTTTAAAAATGTCCCACAAATCATCAGGCTACATTTTTTGAAAAATCCGATTTCCTAATGTTTCTTACCTGATAACAAGAGAACTATTCGTCTTACAGCATTGTACTTATGCTTAAATTAAGGCTAAATACCTGTTCTACAACTTTACTTCTTATGGCTTTCCTCGTAGAATGAGTATTATAGACTATATTTTGTTCAAAAAACTAGCTAACAACAAATTTCTAACTTTTTGAAAACAAATGGCCCATTTATGAAGTGTTGTATCTCGAGATCTATAAGGCATACAGACCTGAAGTCACGCTCAAATTGTCACCAATTTCATCTTCTTTAAATGTGTCATGAATGACTTTTCCGTAGAATGCATTGCTTAGAAATTAAAGCCAAAAACTGAAAACAGTCTGAAAATTTCGAGGTTTTTGGAGCACCACAAAGTTAGCACAGGTCTTTCGAAGTTGCAAACTTGGTTTTACACTATTGGTATCTATCCTAACCACATCCCAAAAAATCAGAAACTTGCAATTTTTTGCGACCAAGAATGTTTTAGTTGACTGGCCTATATTGCCACAATGAGAATTAGAAACTGAAAATCTGCCATAGGAACAGGATGCCTATAAGCAGATGGTATGCCCGAACAGCTGATTAGGCCCTGTGGCATGTCGTGATCGGCAACATAAGTTACAGGTGCGGATACACTGCACACTGAGCGAGAATTGAAACCCAAAGAGGAATATGTAACATTAGAACTAATGTTGCGAGCAGAGTAAATTGGCAACAAATGAATTACCACTACAAGCTGGCACACTAACCTGTGATGTGTAGGCACACCAACCAGATGTTCAAAGTGCATGACAGGACCAACGATCAATACCCAGCGAGACTTGTAAGCTACAGCAAGAAGATTAGAATTCATCCCATCGACAGGGGAGGTGTAAGTGGAAACGACAGGGTTATAACTAGGGACTGGATTTTTTGAAAATGCATATGCACATATGCAAATGCACATTTTGAGGGATTATTGGATTGTTTGCATATTCTGAACATAACAGCATATTTTAGGATATACAGTTGAAAATGACTACAGTATAATTTAAAAGATCTCGAACAAAATAGGTTTCGCCTGCATGTTGGACATCCCTTTTAAGCAACTTTCTTAGCAACAGATTACCGTATATACTCGAATACCACCCGCACATTTTTAAACAAATTCGGACGTGAAAAATTGGGGTGCGGGTCTTATTTGAGTCATCCAAATTTGAAAGATCTAAATTGCCCGCCGCGCGCGATATCGGGTGTTGCGAGTATCCGCTAGATGGTGCTAGCCTTCTTCCGGCTATAACTTTGTTTTACCGTAAGCACGCGGCGTCATAGTCACACGCACGTTCTCCGAGTGTAAATATGAATGCTACGAAACGTTTGCGGTCATTTACTGTGAGTGAGAAATTGAAAGTTGCGAGGGAAGCTGAAGTTATTGGAAATCGTGCCCGGTAGGAAATATGATATTGAAGAGTCATGTATTCGTGATTGGGCGGGATGACGTCTATGCTGCGTGAACCGCCCGTTCAAAGCAGCCTTGAAACAGCTGTGCATGGAGCGGATGGCGGCCGATAAGCACGCACCGACTCCAACTGGTCGTATTCAGCGCCCGAAAGTTCAGCTGCTGTGTTCGTGGATTTTGACGGCATGGAATCGTATCTCTGGAGATCTCATATGGAAGAGCTTCAAGAAATGTAGTATTTTGAATGCTATGGATGTCTGTGATGACGACATCTAGTGGGAAAGTGATGGTGATTAAAGTTCCGAAGTTGGTACTTCTGATGACGATGAATGAAGTGTTTGTGTACTTTTATTTGTATTTTTAATAGTTTGATGTGTGTTATTTTAGGACGACTTCAAAACTGTTGGAAACTATTTTGGATAAATGCTATTCTTTTTATTTAGTTAAGATAGTAAATAATTTTGAGTAAAAATTCTTTTTTTTTTAATTTTGTTCTTCAAAATCAGGGTGCGGGTCTTATTCGAGGGCGGGTCTTATTCGAGTAAATACGGTAATAAAATAACTAATATTTTATGCAAGCATGCTTCCTGGGTATTTCAAGAAGGCAATGGGGTGGGACATTCCTTTCACTATCAGGGCAGTATACCTTGTAAGCAACTTTCTGAGGAACAGATAACGAGATGACAGTACTTGTACTTTACACAATGCTGCCTGACTATTTGAAGACGGGAACATTCCTTTCAACATCTCGACAGCCAGTAGCGCGGGGTTAGTTTTGTGAGGAGTTTCGTCAGTTAATGTGTTATATTATTCTTAGTCTGCATATCCTTAACTCAAAATGCCTAAAGAGAAGAGCAGCAGAAAGTACTTATTAAAACAGTGGGTGTCAGGTAATAGTGATTATTCAACTGATGGCCAGGGACCGGACATTTATGCACTGGAAACTATTAAAATAGACGTAAAATGTCTCGTGAAAACATTGAAAAACTTGCAATTATCTATTGTGATGCTTCTTTATGCAGTGAATGATACATGTATAATGTGAGCGAATAAGATTGGCTTAATATTAAGTGCATATTTTCAAATTTTTATGCATATTTTCTACATTTTTACTGCATAGTTGCATGCATATTTTAATTGTTTTCAGTGCATGAATGTCTGGTCCCTACTTATAATGCACACGACCATTACTACTTGTATTCGGTAAGACATCATGCTCAGGCCAGAGCTAACGTTACAGCTGATTCTAGGACTACTTTTAATTGCAGATAAAACAGGTAAGGAAGAAACCACAAGAGAAGTAGGAAGGACATCAGACAAGGTTGAAAAATTACAAACAGGTAAGCTGCAGATTGCCTCAACAGTTGACAAATTACCCACATTAGGCAGCACAAGGTCATTACTGACATTCACACCAATATTCGGATGCCAGTTATCACTCAAACAAGAAACAGTTTATGACGCCAGCTCTTTCCACAAACTAACAATTGGACCATCCTCAAAAATACCGTTTGCACATTCAGCTAGTTTAGCTTCACATTCGGTAAAATTTCCACATCAACAGAGCGATGACCAATACGGGTAAACAAATTTGTGTTCTGGGCATGCAATGTATCATACTGTAGAACACTAGAGCCACCAAAACTAATAAAATTAACTACGTTATGTAATGAATCTCCTTCTGTGATAATCTGGGACTTACACGCCTAGAAGGTTACATCATCAAGCACAGGAGGAACGACAGCTAAATCAGTAGCAACAGAGAGAAGCATAAGGTTCTGGACATTCATCACCTGAATTCTCAACACCTCTAATGCCGAGTTCATAGACTTTCCTCACAAGACAGATATTTTACCACAGGTGTAGGGCGTTCCATTGTACAATACAAAGGTTAAAACAGGCACATCGGTATTCTTACACTAAGTAAGGAAGGTAAGTCGGTACAAATATCAAACAGTTCTCCACTCCTAGCTCAAGCAGTTACCCACTAACATAACCTATGAAAACACCTAGAAATGCAACCATGCTATCCGGTAGCTATTCAGGAACTAAAAGGAAAACAATGCAAATCCAGGCTCTGTCTAACAAATTATTGTACAGCCCTTTCCTAACCCCAAGGTTACTCGGCTACGAAGTTGAGGCAGGAACAAGGAAATACCAGGACTAGCCTGTTGGATGGAAGGTAGACCCTTATCCTAGGTCAAGACTTAGAATATGATCTAGGGTTCCCAGACAAGGTTACTCTTTTTCAGAAATGTATTGCTAACCAAACTACAGTACATAATGTTTACAAGGACTGAACGGTGCCAGGACACAATGCAAATATCTAGACTAATGAGTCTTAGTTACTACAGGTACATAAAACAATGCCTAGGTAATCCTGAATGTTAGTAATTAACCTAACCTAATAATAAAACATTCGATATCCTCCCATCGAGCCAAGACTAAATCCAGAAATTATTATAACCTGTCATCACTGCTGAATCCTAACATATTACCCCTAATTAGACACTGAAATCAAACTGCTAGCAGGTAAACAAAACAACCCCCAGTAATTAATAAAAAGTTCAACTCCCTCCACAATCTTCACGAGGTGAAGTAGCCGCAAGAAATTTAAACAGCACTACCGGTGTAAAATCAAACTAAAATAGGTGGCCTCTTTACTAGGAGAGCACACACAACAATCCCAACAGGAAGGTTCCACAACCCTGAACGAAGAAGTTATGTCCCCGAGCAGAAGTATACAAATATGAGCGACACTAAATTCACAAATAAAAAATAAATAAAAAAATAACTGAAATGAAGACGTGTTACACTAAAGGAAACTTCACCCAAAACACAGTTGCATAATTATATTGAATGTAGTAGAACAACCCGTTGGCCCAAGAATATGAAAATAAAAAAGAAAGGGGACCAACATTGCCCTAACATGCCGGAGCTCCATAACAGATTAACTTTCACGAGGGTGGCAACCCACGCCACAGGTCACAAGCTGAAGAAAAAATTAACACCTCCCACCCTCTGTTCTTACATGAGAGAAACACTTAAAACTTGGCAAGAGTAAATATCAAAATTATGATCTTTAGAAAACATTCATAACCTGTTCGTAAACGGTGCCTACCAGAGCTGCACACGTGATCACAATATTGGATATTTCGAATATTTAAGCACCGTACTCCCTTTCTTACAACAAAGACCATGCGGCCCCGTTTCCAAGCACAATTCATAAATAGTAAAATCAGAAGGCAAAAAAAATTGTAATGGACCACACTAACCTAAATTACAAACGCCACTAGAATAACATTACTACCTCGACGGACCAAAGAAAGAAGGAAAAGGAAGTTTGTGGTTTTACATGACCGTTAATTTTGCGATCATGAGCCACGGGACCTCCTTTTTCGTGGAAACCAACCCTCAGGACACGGCATTTCACTTTGAAAATCTCACAAACCAAAGAAAGACAATAAGACTACTGCCAAGGAACAACATGCCAAACTACCAATACATAAACTGGAATACGAACCCAAAACTTTCACAATCTACGGGTAAATATAAAAGGCAAACGAGTCTCCCAATTATAGAAATAAGGAATTGCGACCATGTGCTCAGCGAAACAGGCTAACTACTCCCCACCCATTTTTACCTCAATAATTACAGTCCGCATTATACCATATTTGCGTTATTTTGACTCAAATATTAAAGTTCTGAACCTCAAGCGTTTACGAATTAAGTTCACACTGTTATTGAAAGTTCGAAGGAAGGCCCGGTGAGGCACCAAGCCCTCCCCGAGATCGGAGCACACACACACACACACGTATGGATACTTCGGTGGCTAAGTTGCAAGTCCCCTCTTCCCTGACACTGACCACTGAAAGACACAGCAACGCGCTTGGCGACGCTAACAGTAATGCCAAACCAATCATAGGCGGGAGATTCAAACTTTAAGGCTCCTTGCCTAATGATTATTTGGATGGAGCTGCTCCCCCTGCGCCATCACTTCAGGAGTCATGTTTTCAAATTGTTGCAACTAAAAGGCGAAATAGAGATACACAGAACGGAAATTTTCCATTTTCTGTGGCTGACAAGTGGGATTTTAAGTGAAGCAACGCGCACAGATTGCATGTAGATTGGTTGTCGGGAGCAAAGCGTGAATTAGATGAACAGAACTTCCAAGGTGGTCTGGACGCATAGGATTTGAAAGGGCGGAAATATCTGGCACTGGTGCTAAGTTGGAGGGACGGAATGCGGGTGGGAAACGCCAGGGGTGGTCGCGTGCACAAACAAGTGTCCTACACCCCGTTTCACAAGTAAGGAAGCGCTCGGCCAAATATGCATTTACGAAAATGCCTGAGGACGCAGTTTTTTACCGTATCCAATTAGACACCCAATTGACACTCCAGCAGTTCCACAAGTAATCTCCACTCCCCAAATCCATTACGTTGTCTTCCGGGCAGCAAGGGTTCCAGGACAGGTTCACCTTTGTTCATGCACTTGAAAACATGCAATTCTTAGTAATAGTGTTTGTCATTTACACACTTTTTCTAGGAAGATCCATCATCTATTCATTCTCCAAAAATTGCCTCAGGCTCATGCCTGTTTAATGATGAACTTGTGTGTGGGGAAGGCTCATTAAAGTCTTTTTTTATTCCCCCTTATCGATTAAAATTAGAAACTTATTGAATTGTGGTAGTATTGTATTATTAAAACTACATTCGAAAATTCATAGAAAGTTACAGTATACCAAGATATATTCATGGATGAATTGAATTCACGCTCTTCTCAGGACTTTGCTTTCAAAGTTCAGCCATTGTCAATCTGACTTTCAATACCATACCAAACAGGCCAAGAAACTTCAGCAGTTACCATATAATCCTGAATACCGCTCACACTCTTTTTCTAAAATATTGCTTCATAAAATCGAGGATGGATGTTCTTCAAGTTTCCTAAAACATTGTTATGAATATCCATCAAATTGGCAACAATGAATTGATGCCCTATGACTTGGCAACGGCTGAAATCCCCTGCGCAGTCGCTCACTTCCATGTTATGAGAACCTTGCCGATGCCAGCACATTCAGAGTTAAATTATCAGTGAAGAAGCATCAGTGATAGTAAGCGATAAATTCAAGAAAGCATTTGCGGTCATTTACCGTGAGTGAGAAACTGCAAGCTGTGGGGAAAGCTGAAATCATCGGAAATTATGCCACCAGCAGAAAGTTCAATATTGATGAATCCAGTACTCGTAATCGAAGGAGGAAAAAGACTAAGGAAATAACATTATTTCAATCGAATCTTGAGCGTAGAGCTTTCCGAGGACAGAGTGCAAAGTTTTCTGAAATTGTACGACTACATAAATTTGTGATTGAAAAACCGGAACTAAGAAACGGTGTGCCATCCGAAATATGCCAACTAAACGCATCACAGATCTCGAAGGAACTTGAAATGCAGGATTTTACAGCAAGCCATGGCTGGATGAGAAACTTCTATCGAAAAAATGGATTGTGCATATGAAGGCGGACCTCTATTTCAAGTCTTCCCGGTGCACATGAAGAAAACGTCATAGCCTTTCATTGTAACGTTATTCATTTACGAAAACAAAATTTTGATTTGTTTTCTCAAATTGGGAATGCCGACTAAAACCCTGTCTATTTCGAAAAGCATGTGGACAATCATCATATTGTGGAGTTTCCAGCCTTACTGGCCGGGTCTGCTTGGAATATAAGCCTCTACACCGTGCATTTGTCAAAGCAATGGAGATTATCCGCTACTGGCTTGCTGGGCCTATAGTAGCTTCACCAGAGCCCCGTTACCCATCACTTTTCAGGGTTCCTGCGAGGCCCTTACAGCTACCGTAGAAGTCCCAGGGCACATGCAGTCCCCACTGTACTTCGCCCCTACAGACAGTCCCCTACTTCATGCTGTTGCCCATCTCCCAGGACGTGGGAGATAGATTGGACTTATGGGACACCAAGTGGGCAATACAGATCACATTAAGGTCTCTGAAATTATTACCATTGGAACGGTGGAAAAGAAAAACAATGATGTACAGTAATGTTGTGCATGTTGGACAGACAGAACCAAAGTACCTCCAAATTTGGTTCTGAAAAGAAAAGAAAAAAACTGGCATTATGGTTCAAACCCTTCAGTCCGGCTGGAAGGACAAGGCACTATTTGAAGACTGGTGAAGTGCATATGGCAATATCACACAGGAGCTTGTGTTGGACAGTTATGGGGGGGGGGGGGGGCACACAACAGACGCTGCAAAGGATGAGTAAAGGAAACTCTGATCTTGTCATCATTCCAGGACGACTCATTTCCATCCTACAGCCATTGTATGCGTATGTGAACCGGCCTCTCAAAGCTGCACCGAAATAGCTGTACACAGAGTGGATGTCTGCCGGCAATCATGCACTAACACCAACCGGACGTGTGAAATGACCCGAACTGGGACTTAAATGCAACTGGATCAAGACTGCATGGGCTTGCATCCTCAATGAACTAGTCTCGAAAGGTTTCAAAAAGTATGGAATTTCGAATTCATCAACGCTAACGAGGACGATGTCGCATGGAAAGGCAACAGAGAAGAAAGTTCCATTGGCGGATCTCCTGAATTGTGAAAGATGTACGAAACTGATTTTATTTTTCAATTATATGATGTCTTTATTAATTGTAACTTGTTTGAATTGAGAGCATGGTTGTGGCACTTTTGGAGAAAATCAAAGTCTTAAGTTAACCGTTGTGATTTAATTGTCTTGAATTTTTCCTCCAACATTTTGTTGTAAGAAATTTAGGGTACAGCTCTTATTTAGAGCTGGGTGGATTTGGGATTACAGTAAAATTCCGCTGTAACGAACACCAGGATGATGAAATTTCCAGAATAACGAATTTTCTTTTGGTCGCTTCCCTTTTCCCTATTTGTTGTGTGTTAAAATATTTCATTTTAATGAATTTCGTAGTTTCAGTTTAACAAATTAAAATTGAGCTTTTCTTTCACCAATTTGACCATATTTCCTCAAACTAAAACTAAAATTGATCCTGTTTTATGACACACTTTCCTTGTTACATTATTTCGTTATTCAGACGATATGATTGCCATTTTCCATATATGCACGGTACGCGATCGAGAAGGCAATCTCTTTTGTGTAACCAATATGCTTTGCCTGTCATCCAATGTAAGACGTCACTCTATTAGCCGAGTAGGAGTGCCAAGTTTGCAATCCACCAATGAACGCTACTCTTAGTGCAACCAATAGGCTTTGCCCGTCATCCAATGTGAGAAGTCATTATTTGCTGAGTAGAGCACCTAGTTTGCAATCAACCAATGAAGCCTATGGTTCCATAGCTTGGAGTAACCAATAGGCTTAGCACATCAAACAATGTAAGACGTCACACTATTGGCAGAGTAGGAGCGCGATGTTTGTAATCCACCAATGAGCGCGACGAATTCATAGCTTTACCTCGTTTCGTCGCATCATGCATTGCAAGTTTCTTCTTCGTATTTAATTCGCAAAGCAAAGTGTTTCTGTTACCGTTATACCATTAAACTTGCAAAGTTCAGGTGCATTTGGTTAAATAATTAAGTTCGTATCATCGCAAATGGATAAGCAGAAGCGACAGCAGTTGTCATCGACTGAAAACCTTAAAATACTTGCGGAATTATAGAAAGCCGGAAAGAAAGGACAAGTAGCGAAAAAATTTGGCATTAGCCCGTCAACACTATCTACTTTTTTAAAACAGAAAAGTTAAGTTGGAGGAAAACATTGGTGCTGATGCCCAAGGTCCACAGCGAAAGAAGATAAGGACAGCCGACTACAAGGAGGTGGATCAAGCCGTCTATACGTGGTTTGTTGAAATGCGAAGTAAAACCATTCCGATAAATGTCCCACTGTTATGTTTGCTTGGGTCACCTGAGTTTACGGGTAGTGCTAGTTGGCTTCATAGGTTCCGGGAGAGATATGGCATATCCCACAAAATTATAAATGGTTAAGCTATCGATGGCCCCGAAGGAAGTTGCAACTTCATGGCGGCTAGAGACTCTAACGGATACCTTGAAGGAATATTCGCCGGCGGACATTTATAATGCAGACGAAACTGCGTTATTTTATAAATTAATGCCGAACAAAACCCTTGGTTTCAAGGGAAATAAGTGTTTTGGGGGCAAACTTTCAAAAGAACGTATCACAGCTCTTTTGTGTACCAACTCCACAGGGACGGACAAACTGAAGCCTCTCGTAATTGAGAAATTTGGGAAGCCAAGGTGCTTCATGGGGGTGCAACATCTGCCCTGTGAATACAGGCACAACTCTTAAGGCATGGATGACATCTGTGTTATTCAAAGAGTCGTTGTTGGACTTGGAACATCGGCTGAAGGCCGAAAAGAGGAGAATTCTTCTGTTATTGGACAATTGCTCTTCTCATAATGATGTGCCTCACCATTTGGAGCATGTAAAAGTTTTATTTTTGCCTCCAAATACAACTTCAATTCTGCAGCCACTGGATCAGGGTATAATTCATGCAGTAAAGCGACATTACCGAGCTCGTGTGGTCCGTCGAATGCTGTGTAATGTTGCCACGAATACAGACATTAACATCAACATATTGGGAGCAATGCAGATGTTTAATGCTGCAAGGAAATCTCTGAATGCAGACAGCTTCACAAACTGCTTTAGAAAAGCTGGAGTAGTTTTTACAGAAGACATCACAGAAAGTGAAGAGTTGGATGATGTGGAAACCGAGGAGAATCGGAAGTGTTTGTGTGCATCGTTGGATGTGCCATCTTCGGTAAAAATTACTGACTACGTCAATGTAGATAGTGATGTAATAGTCCACAAAGAAATCACCAATGAGGAAATTGTGGACATTATGAATGATAAGAGATCCATGTGATGAGGAGGAAAAGTAAGACAACCCCAAAATGATTGTGATAGACAGAGCTTGACTCTTCTGCAGGCAATAAACATGGCACGTAGCCTTCAAGATTTTCTTGTGTCACGAAGTGATGTGCCAGAAACGGTTTTAAATTCATGTAGAGTGGTTGGTAACTAGTTGGAACGAGCTTTTGTGTCCGAGTCTGTTCAGAAGAAAATCACAGAATTTTTTAAAAAATGAGGTTCTGGAACAATGTGTAGACTTGCTGGTACAATGCAAAAATAGATTTTCTGAAAACTTTGTCAATAAGTACTGATAATTACATTGTGAATAGGCTAGGTATATGTAGATTTAATATTTTTCCTTTAAGTAATAAATTTCGAGCTTTTTTTCGTGCATAAATTTGAAGTTATATAGATCCTGCAAAATATATAATGGGGAAGATGTCCTCGTAGTTCTGCCCCTTAAAACAACAATAACCAACAGATAACACTAGGCGAGTTCTTAAGAATTGACTTATTTCAGTCTAACAAATTGATCGGGACCTCGATCTTTATTCTGGCTTGATAAGTGGACTGTATTGGCGTATTTTCATAAATAGCAATTCTGGCCTTCTCAATAGTTGCACTTTTGTCTTCCAACTGTAACTCTTATGTATACCTTTGTATGTAGGATGACTAGAAATAACACTCCTTTATTGTTCCTGTTAAGATTTCATACATCTTATATTTCTGCAGAGCTTTACCACGTCTGGTTTGTAATATGTTGTGCTAGCCATAAGATTAACTAGTAGCAATTCACTGCGTACATTAGCAGTCATGTTTTACAGCTTCCAATGTCTTGCAGTCAGAGCAAATCTACCACAACAATTCCAAGTATCATCTCTGGAATACAGAGAAGCAACTCATCCATGGCCTCCTCCTTCACTGCCTCCTAGAGACACAAGTCAGACACAAGAAGTGTGCTGCCATCTAGTTGATGAGTGGATAAAGAGCAGATTTGAGTTACATCAGAGATTTAAAAAAACCCTTACAACAGAGAGGGATCAAATAAATTATGGCACAGTGGTGTAAAAAGAACATAGCCTACTGAAGGGGCAGTCAACGAACATATCAAAACTGAACACAAATTAATTTCAGAGGTCCCCAAAATTTTGTTATACTGGTATTTTACTGTATAAGGTACTGTATTTTTAAAACCGAGAAGCTATTTAACTTTTTTTTTCTTTTCAATTTGGCCTTATATTTACCACACAAGCAGTAGCAGCAGCAGCTCATGCAATTCTCTACCTGCACAATGTTAATTTTGATCAGCTACCTATCCCAGGGTTTCAGAACTAGTGAATACAGTACACTCCTAAGAGGGAATTAATGTCAAAGGGGTATACAGCAGATTCACAATGAAAAATATAAACATGAAGTTGAGCGTATGTATGTTTATTTTCATACAATTTGTATACTTAAAAACATGTGAAACATCTGTCCTTATATATTCAGAGATCTTAGATGTACTGTATATTCTTAGTTCTTTTTATTAATCCAGTTTCATGAAAAGAACACTGTTAACCAGGTGGGCCTTCTCAATAGTTGCACTTTTGTCTTCCAACACTAAGGTTCATACAATTTGTATACTTAAACACATGTGAAACATCCATCCATATATATTCATCAGAGATCTTATATGTGCTGTATATTCTTAGTTCTTTTTATTAATCCAGTTTCATGAAAATAACACTGTTAACCAGGTGGGCCTTCTCAATAGTTGCACTTTTGTCTTCCAACACTAAGGTGGGTATGCTGGTCTGCAGAGTGTATGTCTGGCGAATATACTCTGGATGAGTTCTGAGAAAAGTTGTCAAAGAAATTACACAGCAAATGGTGAACATGAAGTAGAGATATGTGATTAACATGTTTATCATACTGTTTAATAAAAAGGCAAAAAGATCGAAAGGTCTTTGCCCCTATTTTTTCAGCCAAAACAACGTAATAAACATACGAGGAATAACAAAATTGTGCCAAGAATGCGCTCATTCTTCATTTAAGCAACTGCACATCGTACAGGCTGTTTAAAAATGGTGCTATCTCTATTAAAGAGCATGTTATATTGAAACAAATCCATCTAAATCGGATATAACCATCACTTGGGAACTAGGCAGGTCATTTTTTTCCAAGAAATAGACTGCTATGGTGTTATTTGGACAACTGTGTCCTTTGTCTACACTATGATCAGGAAAAGAGAACCCCTTGGAACTATTGTGTTGGTAGATTCTACCATGAGGATTGCTTTTATAGTTGGCCACCACATATCATCTTGTACAACAATTTTACATACTACCCCCTAATTATCATATATGGCACAGTTTTTGTAGTGTGACTGTTGCATTCCGACCAGGAATTCAATGAGCAAAATGCCTAGTCTGAAATATGAAACATGTTTAAGAATGTATTGTTTCCATATACGGTATTTGCAGTGCAAATTGTGATGTGCATATGATCTTTCTGGTGGACTGTGTGTCTGAATTTCTTCTTCAATGCTGATGTTGAATGCCTTCACAACATGGATTGCTGCTGAGATTCAGAAGTGATGTGGCATACCCATGTCTTGTCTCCTGTCACAATGTGGTTTCACCATGCACCTCGCACTTGGTGAAGAAGAATGTCAACTGGTTTAAAGTTTCGTGCATTCTAGAAATGCACCACCTACCATATCTCACCGCTGGCAGACATATTTATTGTCTTGAGCATTTTAAAAGTTCACCACAGGATGGCCACACTATGTGAAGGTCTCCAACATTGCATGTAGTGTGTCGACAAATGAAGGAAGCCACTGCACATGCGTAACATCACAACCACAGCGCTGCAACACAAATATACAGAAACAGTACTTACTTAAAAACCATGCTTCAAAATTTCCAGGTATTGGAAAGGTTATTTAAAGTAGCTTGTATTATTAAAGGTCTTACTTTTTGGTGAAATAAAACTGTTGATTTCGGTGTTAAAACTGACACTATTTCAGTGGGTATTTCGCGAAATAAATTGTCATAATGATCAATGTTTCTTCTGAAATCTTCCTTATAGTATGGAAACAAATTATGTGACAAGGGGCTTAAAGTCAGGAAGTATACTTGCGTAAGCAGAAAAGCCCCTTTCGCTGTTCACATTAGCCATCGGAAACCATAATGTTTGCTTTGTTGTGTATGTTACAAATTGTTCTCAATCACTTTTCAACCTCTACGCGATATGTAGAGTATCGCCGATTGTTATTTGCCGCTTAGAATTATGTTCATTTGCTTCTTTCATCTTCTTTTTATGGGTTTCTGAATCCCCGCAGTGTTTATCGCACGTGTCTTTTCGTTCCCACTGAATACGAACATTGCAGAATTTACACATTAGAATCTATCTTGTAGCATTAAATACATTGAACCCCTCACTGTTGTATTCCTCGGCCCTCGAGAAAACTGCTGCGACTTTAGTTTTCGGCATTTTTATACTTAAATGCTGGATGTTTAATGATAAAGTTTTATCAGTCGCGAACTTGCACAACTGTACCTACGACCACAACGCCATTTGATGTAATCGATAGCCTTGGCGATCGCGGAACAGAATATACATACTTCTGGCTTTGTGGGCATTTGTGTAGAGAATATGCTGCACTATCAACCAAATGAGAAGGAAACCACGACGGTCAATTCCTCACAAGCATTTTAACATTTATTGGAGAGCTTCTTCGATAATATTTAGCAATATTCGTACGAAGTGGAGTATATTTCGTAATTATTTGCACAATTTGCGCAATAAATCAGATTTCGTGATATTTCAAGAGTTCATTTTGCTAAAAGACGGTACTTTAAGTACCTAGAACAGGCTGTTCCAGCCGAGCAACTAGCCCGTGAGCAGCGGAGTACTCGCCGCCTAGCGTGAGTAAACCTGCAACATGCAATACAGCTCTGCTGTGGGGGCTGCCGCCACTTCGCGGTGGATACATCAAAACTGTCAGGAAGCGCCTAGACTTGTGCTATGACCTTCGCCCAGTGACGTATTGGCTCTCACCCCCCAGTCCCTCTCCAACCGTGCTCCGAGCATTACTGCTGAGTACTCGCGTGTACGCATACTCAAACTCATGGATTTGGAACAGCCTGACCTAGAAGGTCATATATAGGCAAGGAAGAAGATATGAGAAAACTTCGCGTGTATCGCTCTTAACAAAACATACGGCCCCTATGAATTATTATTGACCGCCCAAGATAATTGAGCTCCTATCTTAGTGTTGACCGATTGAGGAAACAATCTTTACATAGATCACAGAATTCGGCATAGTAGTTAGATCCAACTGTAATGAGCAATAAACATGTACAGTGGATTCTCGTTAGTACGTTTTGCAAGGGATTGAAACATTTGGTCGTCAAATGCGGGAAAACGTACTACCGAAAAGAGAAATACTGTATTTACAATGTATAAGAAAGAATGTGGTGTAGAAGTGCACGTTAAATCACCGACCTTAGCAAGTGATTACACGCACTACCACAGTCACAACATAAACGTAGGTTATCAGTAACTTACACAGCGATTAAATAACATAAAAATGAATCACTGTAACTCTACACTACAGTATAATATAGTCCAACCATCACACATTACACAGCACACACTATAACATATTCCAAAATAAAAATATGTATTGCACATTACACAGCTTTGAAAAACCTATCCAGAGTAGACTGCTTTTTCTACTGTCTAAGTTTACATAGTACCGAATCCATCTTCCGTCATTAAAGCCATGTCATCATCATCAACAACAAAACTTGTGACATGATTTCACTGCGTTCATTGCATCTAGAGCTTTTGAAAGTGTAGGCACTAGAGAAGGTTCTGGTTCGTCCTCTTCTTCACTTTCTCCCCTTTTTTTTATCTGCCGTCTGCTGCTCAAGAATTTTGTCAATCGTCATAGACTGATATACCACAATACTGTCATCACCGTCTACATAAGCATCGAAGCTTACGTTTTCTTCGCCTGTGAAATTCATCAGTCTTCGCAAGGTTTCCGTCCACAGGCGTGACGTCATCTGCATCAACAAGACAGAAACCAGGCGTGTTAAAACAATGCTTGATGGTGTTCGGTTCAACTGAATCCCAGGCAGATTTTACAAAATGCATCGCTTCCAGTATTGTTATTTTCCTCGTAGTGGTTTGAAGTGGTGCTGAACGAGCCTCTTCCTGTATTTGTGTTTCACGCATCTGATGATGTCCTGATCAAGCAGCTGCAGGTGACTAGTGCAGTAAGCCGGGAAAAAGACAATTATCACATTCCGTAGATAAGCCGTGTCAGTGGGATGTGCTGCACATTGGTCAACGACCAACAAGATTTTCCTGTTCTGAGCACCCATTTATGCATCCAGCGCGCGTCAATAATGTTCAAATATTGTTGTCACCCAGGCGTTGCGATGGATGTGTACTTGCAAGGAAATGTTCGCACATTTCAAAATCAGCGTGGACTCCTCGCTTTTCCTATTACCAGTGGAACCAACTTTTCCGTTCCCCTTTCACTGCAGCTCAACAGGACTGCCAGTCTCTCTTTATTCAACTTTCCTCCATGACATTTTTCTCCTTTAAATTCCAGGGTTTTGTCCGGTGAGAGGTGAAAAAACAAGCCTGTTTCGTCCGTGTTAAGAACATCATAATGACTGTACTTTTCCGAGAATCTGAGAAAGTGAAGTACTTTTCCACACTTCTACTGTATCGGTATTTACGTTAGCAGCCTCGCCACGCACACATCTGTACACCAGCTGGTGCCGATTCTTGACTCACTCGATCCACCCATTTGAAGCTTTAAATTCAGTGATGCCCAACTGCGCTGCTAAATTACAGGCCTGTGCTCGAACTATGGTTCCGTCGATTGGTATGATTGAAGCACGGGCTTGCTTGAACCACTTCAATAACGCGCTTTCTAGTTCAGGAAACTGTCCCTCTCGCACGTGTTTCCTTTTGCCGCTCACCCCTTCATCAAATGCACGTTCGATTTCCTTCATTTGCCGAAAATAGTGTTCAATGTACACAGAGGAATGTTCCACTTTCGCGCTATATCCACATGCTTCATGTGAGGATTACAGTCCAAATCTCAAATGTATTTCAACTTTCATCATTTGTTATCTGCCATACTTTCATCTTATCCATTATGAAACACGCAATAAAATAGGTCATAACTGGACGTAAATCTGTGCAAAGTCTGAGAAAACACTAAGAACAAGAAGACAATGCGCCTTTGAGAGAAATAGACAAAGGAAGGGGTAGAAAGGGCAGCGAGAGAGAGACACGTCAGCTATCTTCTGTGTTGCGTCATAGCTCAAGTCACTTCTACACCGTCAAAATACACTAAAATCATCTACACTGTCAATAACTATCAAAGCATAGGAAGCAATATCGCATTATGTTTTCCACATGCCGAATTTTATATTTTATAATGAATAAAATCCGGTTCCCTAGTAAATAGTCCAACGAAAATTTGATCGTCGTAAGCGGGAATAGAAAACGTATTAAGGGGATATATCAACATGTATTTAATAGGATTGGGACTGGGACTCGAGAAAAACATTGCGTTAAACGGGAAAGCATGGTAACCGAGAACGTGCTAACGAGATTCCACTGTACGGTTAAGATTTGTGAAACTTGCAGATTAAAAATGCTTTATTCATTAACTTTAAGCAAAGTAGCAGTAAAAGGTGTCATGAGTGCACAGCATACAATGACCTTGGGTTATGAGAATTTGACAATATTACTATGAAGCGCCGCTCAACCTATGGAACATGCTTCCATGGACACATTACAGAAGAAATAAAACACACGACTTGGAAGTTTTCTCTCACTCTTGTGATATAGGAGCCCCTGCCACACATGCATTGTTTCAGTCATTCACAGAATACAAAATATGCACGTTGAAAATGGTTAAAAGCCCTCCCCAAGTATTTAAAACAACAATAACATTTACCATGCGAGGAAAATGTATATTTACTGTATTTATTAATAGATAACTCTTAAAAATACAACACCTATCTATACAAATTATGAAACATCTATTCAATTGTTGAACATGTATTGGTCTACAGTGAGACCATCTTCAGCAAAACTTAGATCAAGAATATATTTTAAATAAAATATAATTTATTTAAATCTAAAATGATTTATTTGGCATGTAAGAAAATTATTGCTATAATTAAATAATTAAAATGTAATATAATACCGTATTTGACCACACATAACGCACTATTTTGACAAAAAATATGGGGCGAAAAGTTTCGGCGCGAAATATATGCTGGGATTTGTGAGCAAAATACTGTATTCCCGAAAAAAAAAAAGAAAAAAAAAGAACGTAAACTGACAGCCTTCTTTATTTTGTCTTCTGTCGTCAGCTTATCGTGAGTAACAATACCAAATCTCGACTGGATCTAACCTACTTACTTTACTTACCCGGCGCTACAGCCCATGTAGGGCCTGGGCCTTGCCAACCACATAATCTTCTCCAGTCGTCTCGAGTTCGCCAGTCTCCTCCAATTCCGGACTCCCAGCCTTCTCAGATCCGACTTTACATCATCCAATCATCGTAATCTTGGTCTCCCCACTGAACGGCTACACACTGGCTTGGTAAATAACACCTTCCTTGGTACTCGCTGTACCTCCATTCTCTGCACATGTCCCAGCCAGCGTAATCTTCTCGCCTTTATGTCTGTCGAGATTGATGGGTCCTTACTAAGTTAGTATATCTCTGAGTTAGTTCTTATTCTCCATGCACCATTCTCACATACTGCACCATATATTTTCCGTAATACTTTGCGTTCCCATGTGTCCAAAATATTTCTGGTTTGTTGTATTAAGGTCCAGGTTTCAGCCCCAAACATGACCACCGGTTTTATAGACTGTCATCTTCAGCTGTCTCGAGATGTTTCGGGATCGCAACATGTTAATAAAACTATAGTAGGGCCTATTACCAGCAGCTATTCTTGCCTTCATCTCTGTTGGCACTGTATTTTCTTCAGTGACAATTCCTCCCAAATACTTAAACTGATTTACTCTTCCGAAACCCCTCAAGCTGGTCAGTGCCTCTCCACCTTGTTTTATTTCTGGTGTTGATCATATATTTAGTTTCTCCTTATTTATAACCAAGCCAAGTGTAGTCACTTCTCGTTCCAAAGTTGCATAGTTCTCGCGCAGGTATTTTCTATTCCTCCCAAGCATGGCTATCATCATCATTTTCTATTAGAGGTTTTGAAGCGGCAATGAAATGTAACGCTCGTTTAAATGTAACTCAACTGATTTATTTAACACAAAATACATAACTGTTTAAATGCGTTGTGCCGTGAACAGATCATAAAACGAAACTGTTTAAAAGTTAGTCTAGTTGCGCCTATCGATCAGGATGGAGGTCGATGCCGGTGGGTACCGAATCTCACCAACACTTCCCCTCGACCAACAGCCGGAGTCATCCTGGTGCATGTGGTCTCAAGCCAAGGCTTTGAGCACATTACTAGTGCTTGGGCCTTGACAATCCTTTTGTCAATATGTCGGCAGGCATCTCATCCGTTGGAGTGTACTCCACCGAAACCACCTTCTTGGCCACGGCATCTCGGACGAAATGGTGCCTGATGTCGATGTGCTTCGTCCGTGAATTCGACGTAAGCTTCTGCGCACCTACATTGTAGTTCTTCACTGGGACAACATCTATCGGTTTTCCGAAGTCTTTCAGAAGTTTCCGCATGTGTAGAGCTTCCTTGGTTGCTTCTGTCAAGGCCATGTATTCGGCCTCCGTCGACGACAGGGCCACAGTAGGCTGCTTCCTGGACTCCCAACTCACTGCAGCGCCGCCTAGTGTGAACGCGTATCCGGTGTACGATTTTCGATCAACCAGGCAGTTTCCCCAGTCAGCGTCCACGTACATCACCGCTGGACCGCTGGATTTGGAGTACATGAGGCCGAGATCACGTGTGTTAGCGAGGTATCGCAAGACACGTTTTGCAGCCTTCCAGTGCTGCTGTCCATGACAGTCATTGAACTGAGAGAAAGAACTGACTGCATGGGATATGTCCGGCCTCGTTCCCACTGACAGGTACATTAGAGCTCCTATCAACTGTCGGTAGGGGACGCTCTCCGCTTGTTCGCCAGGGTTCACGTCTTCCTTCTGCAGCTTCGTACCTGGATCAATGGGAGTGCTGACAGGCCTGCACTCTGCCATTCCGAATCTCTCCAGGACCTCGTCTATGTATCCTTTCTGGCTGAGTTTCATCTGGTTGGCGCTCCTCTCGAACTCCAGCCCCCAGACAATACCGCACGTCCCCCAAGTCCTTGATCTCGAACTTGGTATTCAGATAGTCTCTCACCACGTCCATCTTCTTGTCGTCTCGAGCCATGATCATCATGTCGTCGACAGAGATGATTATATAAATCCTATCTTCGACCGGTCCGATGTGGTACATGCATGGATCTGCATCTGAGCGAGTCGCCTTGAGATTTTTCATCTCTTCCTCGAGACGGTGATACCAAGCGCGTCCTGCCTGTCGCAGTTCGTACAACTCTTTGTTTAGTGAGCACACCATGTCACGATTGGTCAACTTCTCCAGCATCTCATCTGCGGCCTTTCGCACAGTCTCGTCAACCGACTCGTCTTGAACGGTATGGGCAAGAACGTCCTCGAAGTGGTCCGAGGCCTCCATGAAGATTTGCTCCTCGACTTCTCCATTCAAGTACGCCGTCTTGACGTCTAGCTGTCGGATCTTTAGATTATCTTGTACAGCTAACGCCACCGCAGTCCTTATTGTGCTCAGCCTTGCGACTGGAGCGAACTTGTAGTGAAACTCTATTCCTGGTCTCTGCGTGAAACCCCTCGCTACCACGCGCGCCTTCCGCTTGCTGATAGTGCCGTCAGGGTTAAACTTATTCCGGAGAACGAATCTGCTTCCTATCACACGTTGCTCCTTGAGACGGTCGACCAGCTTCCACGTATTGTTCCGAATCAGTGAAACTGCTTCTTCTGACATTGCTTCGATCCACGCAGGGGGAGTCCTCTCCGGAGATAGCCTGGGTCACTGGGATTTCAGCGACGTTAGCCGCTTCCCCTGGTCGATCACCGTAGTCCTTGCGGGGTCGCCCAGATTTTGCAGTTCTAATCAAACGAGGCCGGCCGCCTCTTCTCCTAGATGATGCCGCTTGTTGCTCATCGGATTGGATCTCCGGTTCAACAAAGTAATCGTCGGCAGGAAAGCCTATGAAGCCATCGGGGAATTCCCATTCAGCAACATCAGGTTGGTTTTCTGCCAGAACTTCGTCTCTCGACACCAGCTCGAACTCCAGTTCATGGATCGGATCCTCTGGTTCAATGCGTACTTTGTCCGGAGAGTCACGTGGGAACAGATCATCGATTGATTTCTTAGGGACGGTCATCTCCTCACGAAAAACAACGTCTCTCGTGATCTCGATCTTCTTAGTTTCAGGAATCCAGATGCGGTAAGCCTTCGACTGCTCTGAATATCCAACAAAAATTCCCTCTTTTGAGTGAGGGCTAAACTTCCCCTTGTTTGGGGTCTTGTCCAGGCAGAACACCTTGCTCCCAAAGTCCTTGAAATAGTGTGCAGTCAGAGTTCTGTCGAACCAGCACTCAAATGGAGTCTTCCCGTTTAGCTTTTTGGTTGGACGTCGGTTCCTCAGATAATTTGCGGTGTTGATCGCCTCCGCCCAGAATGTCATCGGTAGGCCAGATTGCAGGAGTAAACATCGTGCTGCCTCTTCAAGGGTCCGATTTTTCCTCTTGGCCACACCATTTTGTTCAGGCGTATATGGTGTTGTGAGACGGCGCACGATCCCCTCAGATTTCAAGAACTCGTCAAATTCCCTGTTGACATATTCACGTCCATTGTCGGACTGTACGCACTTTATTTTCAGACCGTGCTGCTTCTCGACGAAAGCCTTGTACTCTCGGAACATTTGCAACGCCTGGCACTTCGTCTTCATAAACCGTACCTCTGTCCATCTCGAATAGTCGTCCGTAAATGTGATCATGTACTTGGATCCACCGTTCGACACAACACCCACAGGGCCACAAACGTCTGTGTGAATAATATCGAGCTTACCGGTCACACGATTTGACTCTTTCGGGAAAAGTATTCGAGTCATTTTGCATTTCGTGCAAATGTCACACGTTAGATTTCCACATCTCCCATTTAGTTGCACACCTCGAATGGATCCGCTCTTCACTGCCGTATCTAGATCACGAAAGTTGACGTGACCCATCCTTCGATGCCACAGCTGCGCCACATTCTCGTCGCGCTTGTCTTCTGACACTGCGTTTCGACATTTTTCCAGTGGGGTGCCCTGTACATAGTACAGATTGTCCTTGCGCTGTGCAACTAACCTCGTCAGTCCATTCTGGTCAAAAACTTCCGCCTTCTCTTAGCCAAAAACAACCGAGAAACCACGGTCTGTCATCTTCGAGACTGATAAGAGATTAGTGCGGATCTCAGGAACGTGCAAAATCTCATTGAGAGTAACGTTGCAAGTTTTACCGTCTACACTTGTTGCAATTTTTGCAGTTCCTCGGGCCTTTATCTCTGCGGTTGCGCTGCTCGCTAACTTCAGCTTGCCAGTCTCGCCCTTGTCCATCTCTGTAAACACAGTTGCATCACCGCACAGATGAGACGTGCACCCACTGTCGAGACACCACAGGTTTTCGACGCTGCTCGTCGCGATCTGGCACGTATCAGGTTCCTCAACTGATAAGAGTGACGCGTCCGACAGCTGATTTTTGTTGACCTTAACATTGCAGTCCACTGCCTTATGTCCCTTGATTCCGCACTTCGAGCATTTGAACGGAAACGATTTCTCCTTGTCACTCTTACCACCGGAGTAGCCGTGGTTTTTGTTTTGAGGCTTCGACTGTGGTTTCCTTGAAGGACCTTTCTTCTTCACGTACATGGCGCCTTGATTTTCCGTTGGTGTTGACGAGGCAACTCTGGCATCGTGTTCTTCGATTATCTTCGTACGTAGATTCTCAGGCTTCAGGAGATCGTCCCGGCGCTCGATGGCAATTCTGAAATTTTCAAAACTTGCCGGCAAACTGTACAGCATCATGATGGTAAGTTGGTCTGGGTTAATAACTACGTCCATGTCAGCCAACTTGTTGACACAGTCAAAGTAGTTGTTGAGGTGCTCACGGATGTCGCCACCTTCAGTCATCTTTTGCAAGGTTAGACTCTTCAACAACGTGGCCTTGCGAGCCGGCCCCTTCGACTGAAACGTATCCTCAAGTTTCTGCCATATCTCGCTTGATGACCTGCAGTTCTTCACCAACTTGAGCTGGCTTGGTCCGATGGACAGGATTAGGTCTGACATGGCCTTTTCATCCCTAGTCGTCCACTTGGTCACTTGGGCTGCATTGTCCTCACCCGGCTCGGATTTGATGATTTGGAGGTTGACATAACCCCACGCGTCATTCTTTATCAGAATGGCGCGCATTTGCATTTTCCAGGTGTCGTAATTATCGCGCCCTAATGCCTCGATGCGCACTACACCGTTTGAATTCATTGTCTCACTTCAATCGTGCCGCGTGTTAATGTCCGGAACACTCACGATTATTCAAAATAAATTTGCTGTGCCGCGTGTTATTGTTTGAAACACTCACAACCGGCCATACACTTTGCGTCGCGTGCTATTGTCCGGAACACTCGCAAATAGGCCTACGGAATTTCGTGTCGTGCACGTTTGTACACAACTCGCACGTTAAGTACGTTTTCTTGCGTCACGTGTTATAGTCCAAAACACTCGCAATAAGCCAAAATTCGCGTCGCGTGTTATTGTCCAAACACTCGCGATTGGCTTTTTCACTGTTCACTCACGATCAAGCACACAATATTCGAGAAGACGGCGTTTGTTCCTTCTCGCTTTGTCGATGTCCAGAAGTTTCTCGAAGGAGCAAGATGTCTGCCGATTCGACGCGTTCTTCTCTTTTTGTGTCTCCGCTGTTTCCAGTTTTCAGTTAATTTAAATCTGAGCCAATCGTTCTGGGTCCATAACCTATTAGAGGTTTTAAAGCGGCAATGAAATGTAACGCTCGTTTAAATGTAACTCAACTGATTTATTTAACACAAAATACATGAACTGTTTAAATGCGTTGTGCCGTGAACAGATCATAAAACGAAACCGTTTAAAAGTTGGTTGAGGGCGCTAGTTGCGCCTATCGATCAGGATGGAGGTCGATACCGCCGGGTACCGAATCTCACCAACATTTTCATTTCCCCTTTTCCAGCTGACACTGGGTGGGGGCAAATATGGTTCCTCTCCACTTTGTTCTGTCGTTCCACCATTCCTCTTCCGACACGGTGTTCCAATCCAGGTTCCGTTTACTAATGCTATTCTTCACAGAGTCCATCCTACGCATTCTTGGTCTTCATCGTCCTCTCTTCCCTGTCAACCGTCGTTCCAGAGCTCGTCTTGGTAGCCTTACTTCATTCATCCGTTTGACATGTCCAAACCATCTCAATCTGTTTTGCTCCAGTTTGTCATTTAGTTTCTGTACTCCCAGTTCTTTCCGTATATCTTCATTTCTCACTCTGTCACTCCTCGTTTTCTGGACCCTAGTTCTCAGGAATCTCATCTCAGCTGCCTGTACTCTGCTCTCATCCCTCTCAGTCATTGTCCAAGTTTCTGCTGCATATGTCATTATAGGAACATAATATGCTTTGTACATAACTTCTTTAGCCTTAATTGGTATATCCTTGTTCCATACTAGTCCCCGTACCTGTTGGTAGAAAGCACTCCCGAGTTGTACTCTTCTGCTAATTACCAAATCTAGTCAGATAAGTCAGTTCACTTCCCAAGTATTTGAAGTGATTCACCACTTCCAATTCCTTATCTCCTACTTTGATTACTCCTTTTCCTTCTTTCTTACCTCTACTCACCACCACTGTTTTACTCTTCTCCACATTTATCTTCAATCCCCATTGCTCAATCTTTTCATTTATTACGTCTAACTGTTCTTGTACCTCCATCTCATCCTCGCCCCAGATCACAACAGCGTCTGCAAACAACATTACCTTCATCTTTGCCCTACTATAGTCTGCCTTCATGATGTCATCCATCACCATTAAGAACAATAATGGTGACAACACACTTTGCTTGAGTCCAGTGACAATTTTAAACCATTCCGATGTTCCGACTCTAGTCTTCACACTACTGTAGCAATCCATGCACATTCCTTTATCATGTCTCTCAGTTCCTTGCCTATCCCCCTATTTGTTAAGCTTTCCCAAACTTTTGTTCTAGGGATGCTATCATAGGCCTTTTCTAGATCAATAAAAGTAATTACCATATCCTTCCCATATTCTCAATTCTTTTCAATGTTGCTGTCTCAGAATGATAATAGGTTCCACTGTTGACCTGCCCCCTCTAAATCCAAACTGCTCCTCCTCTATTTGGCTTTCTACCTTTACTCAAATTCTTTTTTCTAGGATTCTTTCCATTACTTTGGCAACATGCGAGATGATGGTGATTCCTCGGTAGTTACCACACACCTACCTGTCTCCTTTCTTGAATAATGGCAATATTATTCCCTTTTTCCAGTCTTTAGGAACTTTCTTCTCTCTCCACACACTCCTGAGAAGTCTGTATATCCACTGCAGTCCCACTGGTCCTGCCGCCTTGTTCATTTCTATTGCCACTTCGTCGATTCCCACAGCTTTCCCCATCTTCATCTTCCTAACTGCCCATTCCACTTCTGCCATAGTAATGTCTGGTTCTTCTTCTAATTTTTCCTCCACCGTTTTGGCTGTTTGCGTAACTTCTCCGCATGTCTGGCGTCTCACATTCAACAGCTCGCTGAAATATTCTTTCCATCTGTCCGTTATCTCTTCTGGTTTTGTCAATATTTCACCTTCTTTGTTTTTCATGAACCCCGTGTTCACCTTTTCATTTCTTCTACTTTTTATAATTCCAAACAGCAATTTCTTTCCACAATTTAAATCCTCCCTTATTTCCTCAGTGAATTCTTCCCAGCTTTTCTTCTTTTCCTCTGCAATTACTTTCTTGCAATCTCTGTTTGCTTCTATATATTTTGCTCTCCTTCTTCAGTCTTTTTTGTTTTCCATTCCTTCCAAGTTTTCTTCTTCTCCCTTACCTTTTCTTTCACTCTATCATTCCACCATTTTGTCGCCTTTCCCGTACCTTTCCTGATGTTCTACCACATGTTTTCTCTGCACTGCTTACAAATGCACTATTGAACTTTTCCCATTCTTGTTCCACATGGGTAATATCCGTCCTTGCAATTCTTTCTTAAACTCTTCTGCAACCTCCTTTTCCTTTAGTCTCCAGACCTTAATCTTTCTTTCCCTTTTTTCTGGTAATCTCAAATTTTCCTACTTTTAATTTTGCTACCACTGCCCTATGGTCTCCTAAAAAGGCTTCCTCTGGCAGGGCTGTGACATCCATTAGCTCTTTCCGATGTCCTCTTGCGACTAAAACATAGTCTATCGGAGTTTTCGTTCTTCTATCACCCCATCCATACCTCATTATCTTCTGACTGTTTATCATTCTGAACCACGTATTCCCTATAATTAATTGGTTCCGCTGACAGAAGTCCATTAAGAAATCCCCTTCTGGATTCTTACTGCCATAACCATATGGTCCCAAAATCTCCTCTCTTCCTTGTCTGTCTCTCCCCACTTGTGCAATCAAATCTCCCATTAATCATCAGCAAATGCCATATTCTGAGTCGCTCTATTAAAATAGTACCATCTGATTTACTTGGTGACAATGTTGGTGACAAGGAATCCCCCAGCTTGAGGCCTTGGTTGATTGGAAAATTATTGGAATATCTACCATTAACTTTTACTGTTTGTGTTGTTTAGAGAAATTTTCACAAGTCTTACTAACTTCGGCGGTATCCCCAGATCCTGCGGCAACTTGAAGAGGCCATTTCTCTTAACACTATCATAGTCTGCTTTGAAGTCCACATACAATTGGTGTACAGTTATATTGAACTCTTAACACTTCTCCATTATTTTCCTAAGGGTGAACATCTGGTCTGTTGTTGCTCTCTCCTCCCTGAACCCACACTGATACTCCCCTATAGTGCCTTCAGCATATGGTCGTAATCTCTTATTCAGTATCTTTGCCAATATTTTGTAGGCAGCATTAACCAGTGCTATTCCTCTATGATTATTGCAGATTGTCCTGTCACCCTTCTTGTGTATTGGTACAATAATGGATGTGTTCCAGCTTGTTGGCATTGTTTCACGTCTCCAAATCTTTTGAATCAGTCTGTGCATTTCTTCTAATAGTTCTATACCACCATACTAGAATATTTCACTTGGTATCTTTATCTTCGCCCGGAGTGCGTCAGGCCTCGGCAGCCAGCACAGTTCATATTCTCGCCACTAGATGGGAGCTTCATTCATTCCATTCCTGACCCGGTCGGAGACTGGAAGCAGGCTGTGGATTTTCATTTTCATCTTTATCTTCGCCCATAGCTCTAAAATTTCTCATCTCCTTAACAGCTTCAGTTACTTCTTCCAACGTTGATTCCTCTTCGCCATCATTGCTGTCATTTTGTTCCACCTGATCCTCTTCTTCCGATCCCTGGGTTTCACCTGATTTCAACAGTTCTTTAAAATATTCTTCCCATCTTTCTAGTATTCTCATTTCATCTCCAATCATATTTTCTTTTTTATCCCTACAGATTGCTGTTCGAGGCAGCCAACCTTGATTTATCTCCTTTATTCCCCTAAACATTCTTTTAAGATCCTTTTCATTTCTACATTCATCAATGGCTTTCAGTTTAACTTTCTCAAATTCTCTCTTTTCCCTTCTGCATATGGCTTTTGCAATACGTCACTTTTCCTCATAGTGCTGTCTGGAGGACCTAGTGTCTTGCTGGAGCATCTTGCTTCTTGCGCTATTTTGTTCTTCGATAGCTCTCTTGTAGTCACCATCATACCAACTACTTTGCCTAACTCTATTTTCCACTTCCAGTTTGGATTCCATTGTTTGGCATATTGTTCTTTCCATTATTCCCAAATGTTCATCAGGGTTTGCCCCCTCGTCAACATTTATCGCCCTTATAGTTTTATCCATTTCTCTATGGAATACTGTTCTTTCTTTCTCGTTATTAATAGTTGAAGCCTTATTATACTTCCTATCTCTTTCTACACAAAAATAGACTGTTGCTGATATCCTCTGTCCATACTTGACCATCACCATGTAGTGGTCTGAATCCACATCAGCCCCCCTTCTCTCCTTGACATCCAAAATGTCCGAGTCGTGCCTTCTTTGTATAAGTCGACTGTGGTCCCATCCGGAGATCTCCATGTCCCTTTATGAATATTCTTATGTAGGAAGATGGTGCTGCTTATTGTGAGGTTTTTACTTTTCGCTAAGTCCACCAGCCTTGATCCATTGTCATTACACTCTCCATGTAAACTTTACTTTTCCACATGTGGATAAAACACCGTTTCCCTTCCAAATTTGGCATTTTTATCTCCTAGGATCACTTTTACATCATTTTCCGCTACAGAATCATATGTGTATTCTGCTGTTCATAAAAGGAGTCTTTCTCATCGTCATTCGCCACTTCTGTTGGAGCATGAGCATAAATAAGTGACATGTTAAAGAATTTCATTTTGACTCCCAGTGTGCATATCCTGCCATTTATTGGTTTAAAGTTCAATATCGCCGACTTATATGCCCTGTGGACCAGGAATCCGGTTCCAAAATAAGCTGTCCCACTACTACTGCAAAACATCGTATAATCGGCAGAGTCCATTGTACATGTTTCCTTCCACCTTATTTCCTGCAGAGCAGCTACTCCTATATGACACATGCTCATTTGGTCTTTCAAGTTTCTAAATGCCCCTGCTCTGTTGAGACTCAATACATTCCACGTAGCCATCATTAGATCAGTCCGTGTGTGTTGCCTGGTCGTCATCTTAGAGACTGTCCGGTTTCCATATGTATTTGACATTTTCGTGACTAATTACTTTTTACATGGCTGGGAAGTTGTCCCTGCACAATACCAACAGGAGGGCTGCCCCTTCACAGCCTGTTGGGTGGCTGCCTTTTCTGTCAGGGTTGGTCCCTTAGTTTTTGAAGATCCCTCTTCTACCTACAAGGCAGTAGGTTGGGTTGCTTCTTAGTCTGGATCTTCACCATTGACCTGTCCGGCATGGGAGGCCCTACCAGTAGCTACGCTACCGCCGACTTAGCCCAATGTATAATTAGACCTCGCAAGCACTCCCACCGCATCATGGTCATGCAACCCCTAGGGAGTGGGATCTAACCTAACAATTACTTATTTAGCGTGTGAAGTGCCAACGAAAGAGCCGACGATCACACCCTGTATTGTTGTTTTACAGCGTTGCCACAATTGAAAACACCATAAGTGTTTGGTTAGTAGTTTCTAACACGTATTTCTGTTGACGCCAGTAGAGAATATCAAATTCACAATGAATTCTCGACAGACAGCTCTATTACCATAGTCGTCGGTGTATTTCATTGCTTTGAGTTTAAACTCGGCCGTATAACTTCCGTGTTTTTACTAAACTAAAAGAATGACTTCCACAAGAAAACAATCACAACTAAGAAACAACAATGGAACATAAAGACAAAACACTGGTGCTTGTCGACAATGCAACAAACGGACAAATACCCAGGACATCACCGCCACATAAACAAACAAGAACATCGCGGGCAAGACGAGTGATGTCCTGTGGGCGGCAATCATCTTTATGACGGAGTCAGAAATGAATGCAAGATATATACGAGGATTTTTTTTTCCCCTGCAATTTTAAAATTAAAAACGGGGTGAAGAGTTATATGCGAGCAGATACAGTAAAATCCGAAAAAAGGTTGAAAACCAAATTCAGGAAGAACAGTTTGGGGTCAGAAGGGGAAGATCAAAAATGGAACATATTTTTGTTGTAAGACAAACTATGGAAAAACACTGGGAATATGGGAGATATGGTAATGACCTTCATTGGCTTAGGCCAGTATTACACTATCAAAGAAATTTGTCAAAGATCTTTGATAAAAGGTATGACATTGTAATGGGGAAATCTTTTATAAAAAGTAGTTTTATAAAATTTCTTCTATAAAATGTATGAGCATCATGCTATCATTAATTTTAAAAATCAAACCAAAACGGGGGATCATAACGGTTGGAATATTACCACAACAAACATGTTCATATCAAAGTGTGAAATGCATGAAATGTTACATAATGTTACATAATGAATGGTGTACAATGTAAAACATAAATAACAAGATAGAAAGTGTAGGTAAAAATAGCCGTGACTATAAGCGCTGCACATAAAGGGCACACAATCAGGACATAAAGAGAAATGAAATAGTTAAATTGGCTGAAATAAGCCGTGAATGGTAGTGTATTTTATGTTATAATATTTGTATTATAATTCGTTAATTTCACTCATGGTAATACAATAGAGTGTAAATAAGCACTTTATCTTTAACAGTATGTAATACATGTATCCAACCGCCGTGAGCATGTGTCTAGTGGGCCGAATGAGTAGAGCGCTCGACTCCGGAACGAGAGGACCAGGGATCGAATCCCACCAAATGCATACTTTTTTACTTTGTATGTTTCAATTTTCCTTGCTCGGGCAGTGGTTGTTTCGAACGTCACCATCATTCATGTTATCATAATTATCAATAATTAAATATTAATGCAATTTTTCAAGTCCTCGTACTGCAGCTCGTTCACCAAGATTTTACTCGTATAAATATCTTTGTCACATGGGCGACCCATGGTTTATCCCATAGACGTTTATCTTTCAGTTTCTTTTATATACAGGTATTGCCACTACAGAATTTCAACTACAGTAAAAAAGTCATGTGAACAAGCAACTGTCCTCCATTCATTTTGCTGAACTATGATAAAATATTTGATGTAGTGCAATGGTGTGATGATTGCTTTGTATAACTTTTATAAAAGTTCAGTTTTATAAAATATTTTATAAAATTTCTTTGACCAACTTCTTTGATAGTGTAATACTGGCCTTAGAAAAGGCATATGATATGTGTCCTTGAAGACAGAGTTTGGGGAAGTCCAAAACAAAAAGGTATTGGAGAAGAAATAATACAAATGATAAAAGCAATGTACAGTTTGTTGAGCTGTGTCAAGACTCAAATAGGTAAAACAGGATGGTTTGAAATTGAACATGGATTAAAACAAGGGAGTGTACTCTCACCATTGCTATTTTTACTGGTGATGGATAATTTACTTAAGGCAACAAAGGAAGCATACACAGGTACAAGAATGAACATACCGTATTTCCTCGCATAATCGTCGTACCCCACTTTTCAAACACTAAAATAGGTTTATAAAATTTTCTCGCATAATCGTCGCATAGCATATTTGTATTTGTGCGCCAGTCAGTTGCACATGCTGCCGCGTCTTTATAACCTGGCGCGACTTTGTCAGAAAAAAAATCTCGTCTTTATGCTTGCAGGCTATGAACTGTGACGCGAGTGGCAAGCTTCGTCACTTAGCACATTCCACGAGCGTATAATCTGGCGTGATCTTGTCAGGAGAAAGTAATCTCGTCTTTATGCCTCCGGACTATGAACCGCGACGCGAGCGGCCAGCGCACATTCCGCAAGCTTATAGGCCTAATCTGGCGTGATCTTGTCAGGAGAAAGTAATCTCATCTTTATGCCTGCGGACTATGAACCGCGACGCGAGCAGCCAGGGCACATTCCGCGAGCTTATAGGCCTAATCTGGCATGATCTTGTCAGGAGAAAATAATCTCGCCTTTATGCCTATGAGCTATGAACCGCGACGTGGACGGCCAGCGCACATTCCGCGAGCTTATAGGCCTAATCTGGCGTGATCTTGTCAGGAGAAAGTAATCTCGTCTTTATGCCTGCGGGCTACGAACTGTGACGAAAGCGGCCAGCGCACACTCCGCGAGCTTATAGGCCTAATCTGGCGTGATCTTGTCAGCAGAAAGTAGGCCTAATCTCGCCTTTATGCCTGCGGGCTATGAACTGTAACGCGAACGGCCAGCGCACATTCCGCGAGCTTATAGGCCTAATCTGGCGTGATCTTGTCAGGAGCAAGTAATCTCGTCTTTATGCCTGCGGACTATGAACCGCGACGCGAGCGGCCAGCGCACATTCCGCGAGCTTATAGGCCTAATCTGGCGTGATCTTGTCAGGAGAAAGTAATCTCGTCTTTATGCCTGCGGACTATGAACCGCGACGCGAGCAGCCAGGGCACATTCCGCGAGCTTATAGGCCTAATCTGGCGTGCTCTTGTCAGGAGAAAATAATCTCGTCTTTATGCCTGTGAGCTATGAACCGCGATGTGGACGGCCAGCGCACATTCCGCGAGCTTATAGGCCTAATCTGTCGTGATCTTGTCAGGAGAAAGTAATCTCGTCTTTATGCCTGCGGGCTACGAACTGTGACGAAAGCGGCCAGCGCACACTCCGCGAGCTTATAGGCCTAATCTGGCGTGATCTTGTCAGCAGAAAGTAGTCCTAATCTCGCCTTTATGCCTGCGGGCTATGAACTGTGACGCGAACGGCCAGTGCACATTCCGCGAGCTTATAGGCCTAATCTGGCGTGATATTGTCAGGAGAAAGTAATCTCGTCTTTATGCCTGCGAGCTATGAACCGCGACGTGGACGGCCAGCGCACATTCCGCGAGCTTATAGGCCTAATCTGGCGTGATCTTGTCAGCAAAAAGTAATCTTGTCTTTATGCCTGCGGGCTATGAACTGTGACGCGAGCGGCCAGCGCACATTCCGCGAGCTTATGGCCTAATCTGGCGTGATCTTGTCAGCAGAAAGTAGGCCTAATCTCGCCTTTATGCCTGCGGGCTATGAACTGTGACGCAAACGGCCAGCGCACATTCCGCGAGCTTATAGGCCTAATCTGGCGTGATCTTGTCAGGAGAAAGTAATCTCGTCTTTATGCCTGCGAGCTATGAACCGCGACGTGGTCGGCCAGTGCACATTCCGCGAGCTTATAGGTCTAATCTGGCGTGATCTTGTCAGGAGAAAGTAATCTCGTCTTTATGCCTGCGGGCTACGAACTGTAACGCAAGCGACCAGCGCTCACTCCGCGAGCTTATAGGCCTAATCTGGCGTGATCTTGTCAGCAGAAAGTAGGCCTAATCTCGCCTTCATGCCTGCGGGCTATGAACTGTGACGCGAACGGCCAGCGCACATTCCGCGAGCTTATAGGCCTAATCTGGCGTGATCTTGTCAGCAGAGAGTAATCTCGTCTTTATGCCTGCGAGCTATGAACCGCGACGTGGACGGCCAGCGCACATTCCGCGAGCTTTTAGGCCTAATCTGGCGTGATCTTGTTAGGAGAAAGTAATCTCGTCTTTATACCTGTAGGCTATGAACTGTGACGCGAGCGGCCAGCACACATTGCGCGAGCTTATAGGCCTAATCTGGCGTGATCTTGTCAGCAAAAAGTAGGCCTAATCTCGCCTTTATGCCTGTGGGCTATGAACTGTGACGCAAACGGCCAGCGCACATTCCGCGAGCTTATAGGCCTAATCTGGCGTGATCTTGTCAGGAGAAAGTAATCTCGTCTTTATGCCTGCGGGCTATGAACTGCGACGCGAACGGCCAGCTTCGTCAGCACATTCCGTGAGCTTTAACCTGTCGTGACCTTGTTAGAAGAAAGAAGCCTCTCTCTCCGACTGCAGGCTATGACTCACGCCAGACTCAGGCTACGCGAATGACTGGCCCGTGCAGCAAATAATGATACAATATATTCTTTGAACTTAAATATTCTTCGCGTAATCGTCGCACCCTGCTTTTTTCCACGAATTTTAGGCTCAAAAAGTGCGACGATTTTGCGAGGAAATACGGTAATCCTATTTACTGATGATGGTCTGATTTGGGGAGAGAATGAGAATGTGTTCCAAGAACAGCGGGATGTACTGAAGGAAAATAGAGAAATGGGAAATAAAAATTAGTGTAGAGAAAAGTAAGACAATGGTAATGACAAGAGGAAAGAAAGAAGGAAAAGGGATTGTTAAAATTGGAGATGTAGATCTGGAAGTAGTAGAGCACTTCAAATATTTAGGAAGTGAATTGATGGAAAATGCAAGATTGGATATGGAGACCAACAAGAGAATACAATGTGGGAGTGTTTTCTATCATCAGATTCGGAGTTTAATTTGGGATAAAGACATACCACTGAATGCTAAAGAAGTGTACCACTGAATGCTAAAGAAGTGATGTACAAGACCTATTACTTACCAATAATTACGTATGGAGCAGAAACTTGGCTGATGACGTGGAGAGAAGAAACTAGAATACAGGCAGCCGAAATGAAATTCCTGAGGAGTACGGTACAGACAACTAGGAGAGATAGAGTGAGAAATGAAGACATTCGAAAGGAAGTGAATGTACAGAAGCTGAATGATAAGCTGTAGCAGAACAGATTGAGTGGTATGGCCATCTGAAAAGGATGAATATGAAAGAATGCCAAAACAAATGATGGAGAGACGGATGACTGGAATGAGAGGACGAGGAAGACCTAGAGTACGGTGGATGAATTTGGTGAAGGACAGTGCGAGAGAACGAAACCTGGAGTGGAGTTCAGTGGATGAGGAAGGATGGTGGACAGAGGGGTGGTCATATTTGGTCCGAACTGGCCCAAGCTGGAAAACGGAAATTGAAGATGAAAATGAAATAAATGGAAATTATTCACGACCTAATAGTTGAAAAACCATACCTGGTATAATTCCTTCAATGTTCGATACTCAGCCAACCGGTCACATAATACTGTTACTTTTGAGCAGTCCCCATGTACAAAAGATTATGTAATAAACAAAACAATAACTACAATGAACTAGACCACAGATTCATCTGCTTGCATATAAAAGGATACTGGTTAATAAAGCTTCTGATATCACCAACTGTGTGTGTATGGTTGAAAACGCCTTGTATACGAGAACCATCAGGCAATCGGATCCTGATCGTGGTGACTGGTTTAGATTGGTCAATTTCGAGAGGTTTTTCTACAGGAACGTCGCCAAGCTCAGCTTGGTCTCCTTCTTCTCCCTCTTCCACTTCTTGTTTGATGGTGATAACAGTAGGTGTTGGCCTGTAACAGAAATAAATATGAACTCTCATAAGTGAATAAGTAGTTCTGTGACAAACTCAGGAGCCAGCTTTTCTTAAAATTAAAATATCAAATCAATGATTCATCAATTTAGACCTGTTAAAATAATAAATACACAAAATTTAGTAAAAATCTACTGAATGTTATGGAAGCTACATGCAGTGTTCATGTAGAATCATGGAACCTGTACACGTGCATAGAAATATCTTTGTTACAGACATATACCGGTAGGCATTGCTCAATTATGTATCTGCAAGACAGTGGTGGGCAAAGTCTTAAATTGTTTATACCGTATGGTATAACCCTGTAACCCCTCGAGGGCGCATACCCAGGTGGCGGGAAGGGGAGCCCTAAATTAACATTAGTGTTGGTTCTAATACCCTCCGATAAAACCTGCGTACTAACAGGTAGCCCACTTCCTTGTGGCTTTACAATGCTGGGACACACTCTCTCCAAGGGTTATAAATAGAGGTGTTAGTTTTTGTTAATTAGCGATAAAACGAAAAGTCATATTTAGAGGTTAGGATGTTTTATTTTCACGTATTTACATGTGTCGTGCTGCCCAGGAGTGAAATTAAATCGCAAAATAACGCAAATTTTGTGAATAACACCAAAATTACCGCAATCTGCGAAATAAAAAAGATTTTTCTTTTTTTTTTTCCCCCCCACGCCAATCCGAACATTCTTGTCCACAAGCCGATAATCGAATTTGATTGGTGTTCAATTCGAGAATGATCGATTATATAGTTTCACGAGGGGTAATACTACGATATACGGCATATTACGATATACTGTCGATATTCTCGTTACTCGGATTTTAGAGCTGTGGTAAACAGCCGTTATCTCGCGACGTGAATAGTTTGGCCGACTACCTCCAAAAAGTTATGTGATAATTGTTCATATTGTAAACTACGTTTGCCTCCTGTTACATCGGTAGAGAGTGTAATTCATAGTAGAGAATTCTATATAATTTAATAAAAAGTGCGCAAATTGTGAGTTATCATCGAAGCTAGTGTGTTATTTTCGTGAATCAGTTGGCGACCTCGTGTTCGTCGTAGTAGTTCCGAACTTAGCAGTACAGGAAGATGAGACGCGATGTAATTTAAATATTATGACAAGAATTCAGAAATAAATTTTGCGTGTGGTTACGACTTTATACTGGCATCTGACTACAGTCAACCGGGTGATAACTGTGTTTGTTACTGGGCATCGCTCAGTTGAGGTTAAAAACGCCGAAGGTAGCAGTTTCTGCCACAGACAGACTTAAAGAATATAAGAATGAAGGATTTATAATTTTTTGTGGCATTCTTATGTGCAAATATTGTGATTGTCGGTTAGATTATCGCAGGAAAGATGCATTAGACAAACATTGCAAATCGGAGAAGCATTCAAAACGCCGAGAAAATTCGCGTCTTGAAGTTAGTGTTCCTAGAGTGGCCACCTTGAAAGAAACATTATCAAATGCTAGTCGTGTGAAGGATATGAAAGAAGGGTTTATTTTGGACACTACTACTGCGTTCGTGAAAAGCTAATATACCGGTAGAGAAACTAGACAATCCTTCTATCCGTACTTAGTTGAATAAGTACGTTCGCGGAAGTGCAGATTTACCATCAGCAAATCAGATTCGTCAGAAATACATCCCCATGATTGGCGAAAGAAGGAGGGAAGAAATTATGGAAGATATAAAAAACAAAGACGTGTTTCTACTATGTGACTAAACAACTGACAAGAATGGTAGGTGTGTTTTCAACATTCTTTTTCGTCCATCAGTACCATCAACTGAAATGAACACCCATCTGGCTGCCTCTGTTGTTCTAGATTCTGCCAATAGCGTAAATTGTTCCAAAGCGATATTAGACACGTTGAATTCCTATGAAATTGAACGGGAGCGTGTAGTGGCAGTAGTTACGGACTCAGCACGCTACATGACAAAATGTGTAACTACTCTTCAAGGATTGATTGAAGAATTATGTCATGTCCAGTGCTGGGCTCATAAAGTCAATCTTATCGGCTGCATATTTGAAAATGAGCTGGACGAATTGAACATGTCTATAGTAGAGACAAAGAATGCCTTTCTAAATACGCGAAAAAGAAAAAGCGATTACGTTGCATTTCTAAGGGAGAAACATGAAAACACAGAAAAAGAGAATGAAATTCTAGTTTTCCCAATGCCTGTATGTACAAGATGGAATTCATGGTTTAAGGCTGCAATGTATATGGCCACGCATGTGGAAGATCTGGTAGTATTTTTCAAAACATTGGAAGATTCAAATTCTGGGGTCAAATTTTTCCAACAAGCATCCACTTCAACAATACAAATTATAAAATTACAAGCATTGTATGTTTCTGTTGTTGGTGCCTCTCTTATGGTCTTGCTTAGTTTCTTGAAGGGATCTAGGTACCCAACAATTCACTTACTGGCTGAGAAGCTAGATGACCTTGAGGTAAAGCTCAAGCTATTAGGCGATGGTGGAATGTTCAACCATACGATCCTCGAGAACTTGGAACAGCTTCCTCAAAAGATGCAGATAATGGTTAAGTCCAAGCTTACGTGTGTTGCCCAGTCAGCTCTAGAGGAAGTCAGGACTTTAAGGACCACGGATCCAGTCAGGAAGACTGTAGAAGCCATCGGGTCATTGTTTGATCCTCGGCATGCACCTAAGAACGTATCTCCCACAGAACTGCTCAAATTTAAGAAGAATGCCCCACTTCTTAAGAAGATGGGAGTCTCAACAGTTTTTAGAGGCTCACAGCATTTACCTCACTGCAATCAAGAACCAACTGCATCATGAAGATAATGTGAATGTTCCAGAGATCCTGCTCACTGAGACTATGCAACAGCTGCATTAAAGTGTCTGTGGTATCCTTGTTCAAATGTAGATTCTGAAAGGTCATTTTCGAAATACAGTCTCATAGTAAGTGATAGGAGGCGACAATTGACAGCTGCAAATGCTGAGACTTTAACTATGATCTACTTCCAATGATTTCACTGCAGTATTTGGATAAAACTGAAAAAGGTATTCACTGAAATGTGTTTCGAGATGGTGAATGTAAAATAAAAATGTGACTTCCATATAAGTATTATCTCATTCTTCCATAGCCATATTGAAAGGTTTACCCTGCTGTTTTGTTTTTTACTTTGATTTATTAATTGTTTACATTTTTAAATGCACTTATTGTACAAACCTTATCGCTTTCCAAATTTTAACAAGTCATCCCCCGAAAAAATAATAAAAACACAAAACACCACCTTTTGAATTTTAAATCAACAAATCTTCAAAAAAATAAAAACACTTTCTAACACCTCTAGTTATAAATATGGAGAGGCCAGCTCTGGGTTAAGAGTGAAGACCTCAATGGCACCTGCAGTGGAGAAGAAGTGCTTCAGTACAGTGTAGATGGTGGAAGAGGCACCCTAATTCTCAGTTAACTGGAGTAAAATGTATTTGTTTATCTTCTTATTCTTCTTCATTTCCAGGTTTCAGTGATCTGGGTCGGGGTGTGAACAATTTTCTGTCTCTCCACCACACTCTTTCTTCTTCTAGCATATCTTTCACTTTCACTCCTCTTTTCTCAATGTCCCTCACTGTATCCACCCACCTCATCGTTCCCCTTTGACACCTTCCCGTAACTTTCTCGGGAACTTCCTGGTAACACACCAGACCCCTCACACTCTGGTAAAACCCATTTGCATGTTGGATCCTCTTACCAATATCCTCACTTATCCCTCCATCCCTAAGCATTTGAAGCTTTGCACAACTTCTAATGGTTTTCCAACTACTGCAATATCCCCCAACCACCTTGCACACTTCTTGTCATCACTACCATCTGACTCTTCTCCACAATGATTTTCATTCCATGCTCTTCTATCCACTGGTTCCAAACATTAACTTGTTTTGGGACTTTGAATTCATTGTCCCCCCATATCACTATGTCATCAACAAAGAGTAAGGCCATAGTCTTTTTACTTCCCATTCTACGTTTCACTTGTTTATGGATTCCATCCACAACAGTGAGGAAAAGTATAGTATACACTCCATTGTCGGAGACCTATTTCTACATTGAACTACTGTAGTTTGTTTGTCCAAGCTTGGTTTACACGCTACTGACACACTGACGATACATGGCTTTATCATTTCCACCTCAGCTCTACCTACTTTCTTCCTTATCAATGCATCCCAAACCAGTTGTCTTGCCACACTATCATATGCCTTCACAATATCTATATATAGGTCATCACCAAATCCTTCCCGTATTCCCACCTTTTCTCCATCATATTCCTCATCGTAAAAATAAGATCAAAAGATGATTTGTCTCTTTGAAATCCTCATTGTCCTTCCTCCATTTCCAATCCAATACCATCCTCAGTCGACCCTCGAGTATCCTTTCAAATACATTTGCCACATGTGAGATGAGAGTGATTCCTCTGTAATTGTTACAGTCCTTTTTATCTCCTTTCTTGAAGACTGAAATTATTAGACCTTTACCCCCAACCTTCCGGTACTTCCTTATTTTTCCATATCGCCTGAAATAGTCTATACAACCATTGTATCTCTATGGGTCCAGCTGCTTTAACCATCCCTATAGCTACCTCATCCACTCCTGTAGCTTTCCCACTTTTCATCTTCTTTATGGCCCCTTCTATCTCTAACATTGTTATATCTTCACCTTGAATTTCAACAGTCCTTTCATCCTCCTTTTCTTTCCACTATTGCTTTGAATTTGACGTTTATATTATATTATTTGTTTTGTTTATATTAGGGGCAAATATCAGCAGTTAGCATTTGTACTCAGGAGCAGCTACGAAAGGCATTAGGAGCAGTCTAACAAAAAGCTGGCAGTAGATTGAAAATGCCTTTGGGAGTGGCGACCCCATAGTAATTAACAGCCTACATATAAAGATACGAGAAAATAGCACTATGAAATTGATTTTGTAGCCCTTTCATTTTGAAAAATAGCATTTTGTAGCAATTTGAATTTTAAAAATTAGAATTTTTAAGCATTTAAAAGTTTGTTACCAGGTACGATAAAAATTGAACAGGTTCAAAATTAATATGCATGGAAACTTATTTGAACAGGATTGGATGTATGGGCGTTTCTGATAAACGGAAAAAATGTTTAATATACAGTGGAACTTCGTTAGTATGTTTTTCAAGGGACTGAAATAATTGGTCGTCAAAAGCGGGAAAACGTACTACCGAAAACGCTATACTGTATTTATAACGTGTAAAAATAATTTATAAAAAGCGCCTCATAGATGTGGGCGTGAAATTGCCGACCTTATGAATCATGTTGAATCATGTAAAAATGATTTTAAAAAAGTGTGTCATAGACGTTCGTGTGAAATTGCCGACCTTAAGAATCGTGTAAAAATAATTTTTAAAAAGCACGTCATGAACGTGTTCGTGAAATTGCCGACCTTAAGAATTAGTTAATGCGCTACTAGTCAAAACATAAACATAGGTTCGTCAGCAAATAACAGAGGGAATAAATAACAATGTAAAAATGAATTACGGTACAATATATGAACTTTAATCCTAATAATACATCTTACCTCACAGTCGAACACGAATATTTACAGTGGTTTGAAGTACATTTGTATGGTTGATTGCTTTCTTGGTTTTAATTTTAAAAATGTACTGTCCATCCTGTTTAATAAAGTCATTACTTCATTATCAACTTCGAAACTACACACGTATCGCTTCACTATGTCCATTGCCTCCATCACTTTTGACACCATGGGAACTGGCTCCGGATCTGGCTCGTCATCACTTTCATCCTGCACTGATGCTTCTTCAAGAATTTCATCTATTGTCATAGTTTCACACACTGGAACATTGTCATCAACGTTCACATACAATTCGAAAGTGACCTCTCCTGCTACTCGGCGCCATTCTTCACTCTCAAAAAAAGTCATCCAACGTGACGTCATCAGCGTGAACACGACAAAAGTCGGCTGCATTGAAGCAGTTCCGAATGGTGTTTTGCTCCACAGAATCGCAGGCAAACTTAATGAAAGCAAGGCATCTAAGACGGTAATCTTTCTCGTCGTCGATTCCACTGCAGCCAATCTTCTCTGTACTAGTCTCTTGCAATACTTCTGCTTCATGCACCGTCTTATGCCTTGGTCTAACTGCTGTAGCTTAATTGTGCAGTTTGCTGGGAGGAAAATTATCTTTATGTTTCACAAATTAGATACATTTTCAATGAAGGGTGCAATTTTCCTATTTCTTACACCAAGCATTGCATCCCATGCGCGTCAGAAATTCTCAAATACTGCGGGAGTTGACCATGCTTTCGTCTTAGAAGTGTACTTGCATGGGAAAGATCGCACATTTGTGAAACATCGCGGATTGCGTGCTTTTCGAATAACCAGCGGTACCATCTTCCCGGTTCCACTTTCATTACAGAACAGGGAGAACGGTAAGCCCTTCCTTCTTAAGTTTGCCACCGAAACACTTCACGCCCTTAAAATCCAGGGTTTTATCTAGAAGAAGATGAAAACAGCCCCGTTTCATCCACATTAAAAATATCGTCAGGAGTATAGTCTTTCAAAATTGGAGGAAGCGTTGTAGTTTTCCATGTTTCAATATTTTCGCACAGTGTAGCGTCATTATCCAGGGCAGCAGCTTCGCCTCGCACACATCTATAAACTAGGTCATGTTGATTCTTGAATCGGTCAATCCAGCCATTAGATACTTTAAAATCATCAAGTCCCATCTTCTGTGCAATAAGAGTTGCCTGAGCTCGAACCACAGTACTGTCTATCGGCACATTTAAAGCTCGCGCTTGCACAAACCACTTTAGAACAGCTTCTTCTAATTCTGGAAACCGACCCTGGCGATTACATTTTCTTTGAGCACTTTTCTCTTCTTCAAATGAAGTCGTAATCAGTTTACGTTTGCTAACAATTGTATTTACAATGTTGACAGAGGAATGTTTAACTTCCTTGCTATATCTACACGCTTCATATTTGGATTCCGATCCACTTCTTGAAGGATTTTTAGTTTTGCACTGTTTGTTATTTGCCTCACTTTCTACTTCTCCATTGCAAACACGTAAATAAGGCCCAGATAAAAATAGCCAAGAACACTATACGGCAAGCTATCGTCACTGAATGAATAGAGGACACGACAGGAAACACACTCGCTGCTCAACTGAGCTACACTCTCGACTGCTGCCGCGCCAAGCGTACACAATCACTTAACCTTGGCCGAGCTCTCAATCTCTACGTTGCCAAGCTTATGCAGGAAGCACATTCGCTTCTTAACCGTGGCCTAAGTCCACGTGGACTGACAAATACGCAAGGCCTGGCCAAACTATTGAACGGAAGAACGTCAAAATTTGAACGTAGTAAGCGGGTGCGCTAAAACTTGCTAAAACAATATTTTTACATACAATTTAGTGCTTTGGGACCGGGACTTTTATAATTCAACATAACATGTGGGAAAACATGTTAGTGAGGAACGTACTAACGGGATTCCACTGTAATAATGTGAATCATACATTTACTTAACAGCAGGTAAATATCGCACAACGGATAATTAACTAAATAATGGAATGTGCTTTTACCCCCTCATTATTCCCTTTGCAATGGGGGCCAGGGATCAGGTGCATTGAATTTCTATTTGTCGGATAGTTTAATGGTCCAATCTCATGAGACAAGTTATTAAAAGAATGAAACTTGGCAAGGAGTTAGTAGGGGAACCACACAAAAGGATTTCGTAGACATCTCACAGAATTTGAACCAATTCGTCCACCGAGTCCAGGACGATCCAGTATTGTTGTAAATCCACCTTCCACACGGTAAACTTAATAAGACAAGCATTGTCGCCTGACTACAGCTAGCTTTATTGTAACAATCGGCACCTTGGTATCAGGGAACTAACTTTTATAGCCGAATGTTGACAAACCTGTGAACTTTGTTGTGCATCTTTCATGTTTACTCTCAAGATTTAAATGACCACATTTTATCAGTTTCATCAGTTGATGAACGCTCTCCCATAGTCGTTCAGCCGGCGTATCGAAATATTGACTCAGTTCAAACCCTCTACAAGTGCGCCTGTACTGGTCAATTTTTATAGTCGAGTGGTTAATAGCCTCAATGAATCTCTTCTTAAATAACACTATCCATTTTAATTTGTAAGTGTCGGTCGGCCGTTATTAAACAATTCTCAGCCTTCCTCCCCTCACACAACACAATTGTATCGCTATGTAAACAACCTCGGCCAAGCAATAACAATCTTCAAATAAAAAAGACACTTCCACTTTATCAGGCTTAAACATGGTCGTGATCATTCAACCTATACAAACATCTTTCATCCCCACCAACTGAGCTGTCACAAGAAAGTAACCCGAATACACATATTCGTGCCCCAAAAGATGAGTGGCCATAAGGAAGTATTACACCTATGTGCCCTTATTTCCAAGTGATATGAAAGCCAAAATCCGAAGATGGAAAGGATCGCAGCATCTAGTAGTACCCGGCTAAAAATACCTACCAAATCAGCTGGCATGTCACACACTGGAATAAGGAACATAAATGTATCTCCTATTTAAATGCTATGGTCCATCCATACAGGATCAAACAAAAACAACAACAAGAGCTTAAGAACTCTCATACCTCGGGCATAACGGGAATAAGAACTAGGTTCGGGCCACTGAAAAATGACCATAGCATTTTACTTTAAATCCCACTACCATAAATCATAACGCAAGATTTCTATAAAAGGAACACAAGCATTCGTAATAACGTGCTTGTTGATTTATTCAAAATATGTCATACGCCTCTGAAACACATAAAATATATATAACACGAATTTCACAACACTCAAAGCATGAATTAAACTACTTGTACACCATTAGTGTAGCATTAAAATGTCAAAAGCTCAAAATATATGGCACCTCCCTGTTGGGTCCAAGTTTCAGGATCATCATTAAAATGGATTTAAATACTTAAATTATCGATGAAAATGAAGCTAAAGAGCGATGGCCTTTCACTATTACAAATGCAACGTATTACTCTATACATCGGATGCTGAATCCTAATCCTACTTAAAATAATTATTATTAATAAAATACTACTACTCAAAACATCAACTATAAACATTATATATACGGTAGTTTGACAACATTTTCTACCATAAATGTTTCAATCGAATGTTTTCTTTAAACAACTTTCCATTTTCCACTAACTGTGTTTATCATTCCGGGTAATTTGTCATTATTAGGATAAGTAATCCAATCATTAAAGCTCAGACTATCATTATACAATGCACTCCCTATAGTCTTTCCATTTTTAAAATAAATAAATAAATAAATAAATAAATAAATATAATAAAAATAATACTTTAAATAAATACCAGGAACGCTACACGCTTACATCATTATGTTACAGACTGTACTCTAAACATTCCTCCCCACAGCTGATTGCTTCGACACGTAATATGGCGAGCTAAGAATTGCCCTCTCTGACAATGAAATATTCTCACTTACCATTGCAACGCTTCTCTAATTATACAAAATATACCTTCAGGCCTTCCTTAAGCAACTTGCAACACTATTTAGGCCTGCCTCGTTTCAACAAACGGAATACTGCCTTCAAATAACGTTACCTTCAACTTACATTTCAACTCGCATCGGTCAACATTGCTATACTTACTCCATTCATAGATTGTCACTCCTCGAATACGAGTGAATCCTTCACTTACTATATTTTTCCATTAATACAATAACTAGGCAAGGTAGCAGGGAATAATATGCTAGCCTTCAATGCCCAACCGAATTTGAATCATTGCACACCTCAAATAAAATAAAGCGTTGCTACTCGTAATATACCGTATTTCCTCGCATAATCATCGCCACTGCGTAATAGTCGCACCCCACTTTTCAAACACTATAATAGGTTTATAAAAATTCATTGCATAATTGTCGCATAGCATATTCGTATTTGTGCGCCAGTCAGTTCCACGTGCTGCCACGAATTTATAACCTGGCGCGACTTTGTCAGAAGAAAAATATTTCGTCTTTATGCTTGCGGGCTATGAACTGTGACGCGAGCGGCAAGCTTCGTCACTTAGCACATTCCGCGAGCGTATAATCTGGCATGATCTTATCAGGATAACTAATCTCGTCTTTATGCCTGCGGGCTATGAACTGTGGCGCGAGCGACCAGCGCACATTCCGCGAGCTTATAGGCCTAATCTGGCGTGATCTTGTCAAGAGAAAGTAATCTCGTCTTTATGACTGCGGGCTATGAACTGTGACGCGAGCGGCCAGCGCACATTCTGCGAGCTTATAGGCCTAATCTGGCGTGATGTTGTCAGCAGAAAATAATCTTGTTTTTATGCCTGCGGGCTATAAACTGTGACGCGAGAGGCCAGCCTCATCACTTGGCACATTCAGCGAGCTTATAGGCCTAATCTGGAGTGATCTTGTCAAGAGAAAGTAATCTCGTCTTTATGACTGCGGGCTATGAACTGTGACGCGAGCGGCCAGCGCACATTCTGCGAGCTTATAGGCCAAATCCGGCGTGATCTTGTCAGCAGAAAATAATCTCGTTTTTATGCCTGCGGGCTATAAACTGTGACGCAAGCAGCCAGCCTCATCACTTGGCACATTCCGCGAGCTTATAGGCCTAATCTGGCGTGATCTTGTCAAGAGAAAGTTATATCGTCTTCATGCCTGTGGGCTATGAACTGTGATGCGAGCTGCCAGCGCACATACCGCGAGCTTATAGGCCTAATCTAGCGTGATCTTGTCAGGAGAAAGTAATATCGTCTTTATGCCTGCGGGCTATGAAGTGTGACGCGAGCGGTCAGTTTCGTCACTTAGCACATTCCGCGAGCCTATAGGCCTAATCTGGCGTGATCTTGTCAGCAGAAAGTAATCTCTTCTTTATGCCTGCGGGCTATAAATTGTGACGCGAGCGGCCAGCGCACATTCAGCGAGTTTATAGGCCTAATCTGGCGTGATCTTGTCTGGTGAAAGTAATCTCGTCTTTATGCCTGCGGGCTATGAACTGTGACGCGAGCAGCCAGCGGACATTACGCGAGCAGCCAGCGGACATTCCGCGAGCTTATAGGCCTAATCTGGCGTGATCTTGTCAAGAGAAAGTAATCTCGTCTTTATGACCGCGGGCTATGAACTGTGACGCGAGCGGCCAGCGCACATTCCGCGAGCTTATAGGCCTAATCTGACGCGATCTTGTCAGCAGAAAATAATCTCGTTTTTATGCCTGCGGGCTATAAACTGTGACGTGAGCGGCCAGCCTCATCACTTGGCACATTCCGCGAGCTTATAGGCCTAATCTGGCGTGATCTTGTCAAGAGAAAGTAATATCGTCTTTATGCCTGCGGGCTATGAACTGTGACGCGAGCGGCCAGCCTCATCACTTGGCACATTCCGCGAGCTTATATGGCTAATCTGGCGTGATCTTGTCAAGAGAAAGTAATATCGTCTTTATGCCTGTGGGCTATGAACTATGATGCGAGCTGCCAGCGCACATTCTGCGATCTTATACGCCTAATCTGGTGTGATCTTGTCAGGAGAAAGTAATATAGTCTTTATGCCTGCGAGCTATGAACTATGATGCGAGCTGCCAGCGCACATTCTGCGATCTTATAGGCCTAATCTGGCGTGATCTTGTCAGGAGAAAGTAATATCATCTTTATGCCTGCGGGCTATGAACTGTGACGCGAGCGGCCAGTTTCGTCACTTAGCACATTCCGCGAGCCTATAGGCCTAATCTGGCGTGATCTTGTCAGCAGAAAGTAATCTCTTCTTTATGCCTGCGGGCTATGAACTGTGACGAGCGCGGTCAGCGCACATTCTGCGAGCTTATAGGCCTAATCTGGCGTGATCTTGTCAGGAGAAAGTGATCTCTTCTTTATGCCTGCGGGCTATAAATTGTGACGCGAGCGGCCAGCGCACATTCCGCGAGTTTATAGGCCTAATCTGGCGTGATCTTGTCTGGAGAGAGTAATCTCGTCTTTATGCCTGCGGACTATGAACTGTGACGCGAGTGGCCAGTTTCGTCACTTAGCACATTCCACGAGCTTATAGGCCTGATCTGGAGTGATCTTGTCAGCAGAAAGTAATCTAGTCTTTATGCCTGCGGGCTATGAACTGTGACGCGAGCAGCCAGCGGACATTCCGCGAGCTTATAGGGCTAATCTGGCGTGATCTTGTCAGGAGAAAGTAATCGAGTCTTTATTCCTGCGGGCTATGAACCGCGACGCGAACGGCCAACTTCGTCAGCACATTCCGCAAGCTTTAACCTGTCGTGGCCTTGTTAGAAGAAAGAAGCCCGTCTCTGCCTGAGGCTATGACTCACGTCCGACTCACACTACGCAAATGACTGGCCCGTGCAGCAAATAATGATACAGTATATTCTTTGAACTTAAATATTCTTTGCATAATCGTCACACCCGGCTTTTTTCCACGAATTTTAGGCTAAAAAAGTTCGACGATTATGCGAGGAAATACGGTACTGACAGTTAATTAATTTACACCTCAACATTATCTGTAGGTACCTCTTCCAATTCTCTGGTATTAAATAATAAGCTTTTAATAACAATAGCATTCTACAAAGCTTCATAGCTTCCTTCCAATAACCATCACAACAAATGTGACATTCTTGAGTACTGCAGTTACAAAAACATTTATCTTTCTTTCATGAAATATTTTTAACATGAACTGGTATAATTCCTTACTTACAGCCTTCATTCCACGATAATACAATAATCGTGTTCGTTTCTTTAGACTCCAGATAATAAAACAATCTCAAATTGTTTGCGAGAAAATCATTCACTGACTATGTCGTAACAGCTGACTTCCAACATAAGGTCTGACATAGATCATATTCAAAATCTTTATTTCAAACTTCCATAAATATTTTTAAATATCCGAGAATTATCAACTCAGATAATGTTAAATCCAAAAATCCAAAGATAGGATTTTTCAAAATTCAAAAATATGAAAATTCCAAAAATTCTAAAAATAATTACAATCTTCAATCGAAATACGAAAATCATATAAAATGCGAAAATCCTATAAGATGGGAAAATCCTCCATCCAAAAGCAATGAAAATGAAATCTTCACAAAGATCAAACCAAGGACTCGAATAGTCCTCCTAAAAATTAACTCCTCATTTACTAAGAAAACACAGACAAAACTGACTTCAAAAGCATCCATTAGAAACGACAAAATAATTTCAAGAACCGAAACAATATAAACTTGCTAAAATGGGAAAATATTGAAATGGTCACTTACAGGCAGGCTTCTAAATCACATTACTATAAAACTGAACTACTTAAAGGGACATCTTGCCTTACTTTGAGCAGGATATACTTGTTCAAACGATGAGAATTACTTATAATCATACGTGCAGCAGTTTGAGCTTCAGGCACATTCCTTGGTTCGACGCCAACACCTCCGGACACCTCACAGCTCCATGATGTTACACCTAGACTGCTACACGAAGGTATACCATCACAGGTCCATGGAGGTACGCCATGCAGGTCCATGATCATTTGCTCCCCTCGGAACGCCTCGTGCGCTCATGGTCTCCATCCTGGCTCGAACCCCGGCCACCGCTTCTCTCTTGTACTTCAACCCGTACCGCTCTTCTGTTCTTGGCATCTCGAATTTCTCGTCGTCTGATTCCATACTCAAACTTAAATGTTCAGTTCAGGATGTTGTATAACACTGCGATCTTGAAGTCGCCGCAAAATATCACTTCTATTTCCAAACATACTAGGCAGGTCACTTCCGATAATCCCGAGACCATAATGCAGGCTACATTTCCCACTGCATATTTAGCACATGATCAATATCTTCATCGAAGAATCACACAATGTCCCTCTCAACCATATCTTCGTAAAATCTTCCATTTTCAAAATGTGCAATATTTAAATGAACTTTCAATTTCATACAATGTTCCTTCCTGATATAATGTCTTTCAAATATACACTTTCAATTCGGTTCACTTCACACTCGCTTCGGTCCGGTCTTTCAACAATCACCCTTCTCGAAATCACTTCACTGCCACTTCACTGCTCACAGGTATACTTCTTTGTCTGCGGTGATGATATTTCTAACACGAATTATATCGTAAATTCTCTCAAACTTCACCAAAATACTTTATGTATTCACCACTACACTTGCACATATAAATCTCAAATCATATATCAATTAATTGAAGCACTTTCATTGTTCAAGCGTGTTACGGACTCACAGGGCGACACGTCCATCCCCTTCAAAAGTCGCCCAAGCAATCTACCTCTAATGGCTGCCAATCTCTCCTACCTCCCTCCAATTATTGCACCACCACAGCGTTTCGCCCGTGAATCTGGCGGGAATCCCTTAATTTCTGTCGATTTGAGGCACGTATCTTTGGGAATCTCTCCATAACAATTTCTTAAATAAATATCTCTAATTATTCCAAGCCTCAAATTTAGTATAATTACTCAAAATATCATAATTGCATAGGCGGGTAATTGCTTCAAGAAATTCGTTCATCGGTCCCCGTCGTCATGTGATCTTTGCCTAGCAACAAGCAACACCTTCGCTCACCTATTTTCGTTGAGCGGGCTGTCTACCTCATAGGAGTTCCAATAAAAACTGTCTCTTCCTTGGTGTTTATTTTTAACCATCTAATTTCTGATTGGTCCACACCCTCGCACTGCGCTTCCCTGTCGTCAAACAGGTCTCAAGTCAAATTTCCAGCCTCAATACATTTACAAAACTTAATGCTTTGAAACACTCACACCTCCTCGCTGGAGTTGATTTACAATTAACTACCCTCATTACCACAAACCTACAGAATTTACTGCCTTTAAATACAGGCCACAAGTGATTTTAGCATTACTCCCGACTTTGAATGGGCGCCAAGGTCGACCATATGGGTCTTCCTGAATAAAATAGAATAAAATACGGTACATAACTGTTGCCCCGACTATGAAAACCCTTATCCCAGGTGTGGGGCATTTGGCATGCGTTTGCTGATGTACCAGGTTCATGCAAGACAGGAATATAAACACATGTGAATTTTAAAGAGATAATCTATTGGCTGTAATATACACATATATACATAATAAACTACACAAAATACCCTTCATACACTCGTGAAATAATACAGTACCTTGCCACTGAATTTAGGCTCTGAGAGCAGGAAAACACGGCCATATCAGACCCAGGCATAACAGCCACCTACGTATATACACTGTACCGTCCGTACACAAAATATCTACACACGTTAGACTGGTTCATTCTACTTTCTTTCTTCTGGAACTGCACGTTCACGTCTCCATTCTCGCAGGACTTCGATGAAATGTTACGACTGATCATCCTTTTAGGCGTGGTAAGTTATTACCAACAGCCCATGGTATGGATGGACCCATGAAATGTACGTAGCCTCCAATAGCCCGTAAGAGCTCAGTGGATAGCTAAAAATTAGTCACTGCTCGTTCGTATTACGATACCATGATCGAGTAATAACGACACTACATTGCAAGTAGACAATGGACTTTCGCTGTACAAGCAAGAAGACGATCTCTAACTGTTCGTTACGGAAACCATGTCACGTAAAACGACCCTGGGCGTTAGTAGATCAGTGTTCTGCCGAAAAAGCAATAAGACGAGCTCTGAACGCCAGACACGCCCTTATATGCACTGGCGCAGGGCTACATAACCCCAACGTTTCTGCCGGAACTAAGTTGTGCGTGGCCCGCTCCTAGCGGAACATCCGTGTCAACACATGAACATCAGACAGTCGAAATCCACACCGACGTCACACAGTCGTTCCACACGAAGTTCATGGGAGTTCATGCCATAAATAGCCTAGGTAATCCCACACAAGCCGAATTACTGCCCGTCTTTTCCGGGTATGTCACATATCCAGCACACGAAAATATCAATTCATTGTACCTTTATAGTACAGCCACGAATCTAACATTTAACATTACTAGGTCAAAATAAAGCTATTAACCCCAAACCAAAATGAAATAATGATTCTACTTAATACAGTCTTATATCCTTATTCCCAAAACGTAATAAATCGCAAAACCCCGTATTTTATAATAACAAATATCCAAAAACCGATAATTAATAAACAATGATCCTAGGTTGTCCGGACCATCCAAAGATGAATCCGTCCACAAAAACACACAGGCACAATAAAAATCACCTCTGCAACCCCACGTTAACCCAATATAATAAGATACGAATAAAATACCCCAAACTAACTGCACAAGGCACAAAACCCGAGGGTGAGCTACTGTAACTGAATAAATTCGGTTACAGCTTAATTTTTGTGGACGAGACTGACATAGCTCAAACCACGAATTCGGGTACAGTACAAAGGCTTACAACATTTTATTAATTAGCACAACCAAATGAAACTACGAAATAATTTCTTCAAAAACATTGTTTTATTGGCGGAAATTGTGTATATCATGCGGCAAGAACAGCAGCCATTTTCAAATTGATGTCAATTGATTTGTTATTATGAATAATTCAGTCAAGTTGTCTGCACTATTTTGTTATTATTGCTCTAAATCAACCATTCCTATTTGAACTATTGGCCTAATTGGATTGTAATATATTGTGTGGCCAATACCCAAATACAAAGAGACATAAAAGCACTGAATCTAATGGAATTATGTCAACTTATCTGGTTTTTAGAACCGATCCTAGTAGCGTCCGGTTCCGTTGTATTCCTCCAGCGGACTGATGGTCCGCGTAGCTAGGTATAATCCTGTCGCCTGTGTTGCACTCGTGGTGTGCTGTGATAGTTGTTCAGAATACTATTCATTAATGCTTCGCCCATGTGTTATCAGCGCTATCTGTTGTTATAACTTAAAACATTACTCAGTATTTTATGTTAGATTATTACGTGACCAGCAATGATCTAATCTGTATGAATGTTTGATTGTAAGTTAATTGTAAGAACGATCTCAACTATTAACAACCAATCTCTTCCCCTACTCGCATAAACTAACGAGTCATTAAGCGCTGCAGGACTTGATGGGGGTTCTTGGTCTTGTTAACACTGCCTAATTTAGGTCTGGGTTTATTGAGAATACGGCACAAAGTACATTCTTCACGCATAGCATTTTTCCCCGATACCTCCCAATACTTCATTGTCTGGCTTAATTTTCGTTATGTTGTTACCTATTGTTGCCGGGATTGCTGCCTAATAATGTGAATAGGGGTGAACTCTCCAAACATGTGTAATCATTTAGATTATCTGGGTTGTTTAATTTAGCTAAGTGAATTTCTAGGAAAAAAAGCAAGCTTGTAGTTTAACGTGACCGTTAATCTCAAGATCATGAGCCACGGGACCTCCTTTTTACGTGGAATCCGAACCACAGGACATGGCATTTCACTTCGAAAATCTCACATGCAATGACCGGGAATCGAACCCGGACCGCCTTGGTGAGAGGCATACAGCTAGACCGCTGAGCCACCACGCCCCCGATTTCTATGAGGCTGGCTGCGTGACTCAGCGGTAACGTTCTCCCTTGCTGGGCCCAAGGTTGCAGGTTCGTATCCCGGCGCAGTCAGCTGGTATTTGAGGGTGTGCAAATGTGATGGAGCCGTGTCAGTAGATTTACTGGCACGTTAAAGATCCCCTTTGGGGCAAAATTCCGGCTCCCCGGCGTCTCTAAAAGCTGCAGTAGTTAAAAGAGACGTAAAACCAATAACATTATTATTGAATATCTATGGCTTCTTTAGTGTTCAGTTCCCTACCTTTTGTTTCGTAGTGTATGATTTTTAGGTCTCTTTCTATGTTTGTGAAGCTATGTCCTGTGTTTTCTGTGTTTGATGGCATTTCTATGTTCTTCATAACGTGTGTCCATCCTCCTTCCTGTCTGTCATATGTAATTTGCCTGACACCCTGTATCTTGGCATAAAATAAGTACACTCCTGATATTGAGTATGAGTTTTGTTTATTTCAATTGCTATAGTGGAGGTCTTTACCTAGTGTGTTTTTAGTTCTGAATGCTACTTTCATTCCTCGTTTTTTGAAAAGATTAGCGATTTTTATAGGAATTTGCATTCACGAAATTAAGACGTGCGAACTTGCTTACCTCACTGGTTGGTGTTTGCAACATACAATCTTTTGTCCGATGTCTTTGTATTATTTGATCTATCTTATAACCCAGGTAAGTCTTGCATTTGTTTTGAAAGAAAGACTATACTTCCTGAAGTGCTTTGGCAATGCTCGTGACGTCGATACAACATATTATAATGTGTATCAAGATTGCATTGGCCTACTCAGTAAGCACTTTTCAGCGTCTTGGTGAGGTGTACTGTACAAACTGACGAGCCCAATAGTACACCGGGGCGAAACGCTGATAATATTTGAGCTTAGCCGGACCATTTAACATAATTTTGTTGAATCTATCGTATTAGGTGGAAAATTGATTTTCCTTAGCTATTTGTTTTATTGTTCTAATTTCTTTGTTGTAATTTGGTTTGTCACGGGTATACTTATGGCCCTGTGGACCATCGAATTGAAGCCTGCTAATTTATGCATGCTTGGATGGTTGGAACAATTACCAATAGTGTGTGATGATTGAGTGGGCTTGCGAAAGATCGAGTACGACAGGTTATTGTTCGACCGTTCGATTGTTATATTGAGGTAATTTATGATCGCTCTTTATCAGACTCCTTAGTAAATTTGATCGAATGGTGTGAACTGTGGATATCTTGTAAGATCATATTTTACATATATAGCTTTATTGCGTGATCGGCACCACTTGCTGTCCGTTTGACAAGAATCCAGTTGTCCTCGTCATCGAATGTGGAGATATATCGCAATGTTACGCAATCGCGCCACTCTGCCATTTTGCAAGATGCAAGTTATCCACGCAGTTGGACACTGAGAATGTGATATTAAGCAATCGGCGCCACACCCGGCCATTCAACGATTGTCTGCCTGTCTATCTAACCTAGCAGAATGGCAGAGGTTGGGAATGGTTGAAATTCACAAGCAGTTATTGACATGTTGTATGGTCGACGCTGCTCGTAACTGAGGTGACGTCATTCCCTCAGTCCGAATGTTTTTTAGAAACTACATTATTTCACAATATTTAATTATTTCTTGTTTTTGGGAACTCCAATTTGAGATATTTTCCAAATTTATACGTAAATGACAGAAATGTAAGGCTTCTCTAGAAATTCGGAGAATTTCGCAAAAGGTCAGGATCCCTAATAATACAGAAAAGTTTTTCAGACAAAACAAAAATTCTTCTTGATGCCGAAAATATATGTTGAACTTACGTATACCACTGAAGGTATCCTCAGTATGCATTTCCTTGTTGTAAGGCACAACAAAATATAGCTTTATTACGCAATAGGCGTCGCTTGCGAGAAACTTGTTCCATCGCCACCTATGATCCTCGCAACACGAGTTTAAATGACTTAACCTTCGGCGGACGGAACCATATATATATGCTCTGTTTTTTGTCCACCATGGGTGAAATCATATATATATGTTCTGTTCAAATAGCGCGCTGCAGAGGTCAATGAAGTGCACAAAAGTCCTCATAGATGGCAGGACTGCTTATTTCAACCTTACTCGCATTGGGAATCCCCTCAGCATATCGGTAAGATTTTTTTCCTGGTAGTAACAGCTGATAATTACGTATGTTGCAGGACGCAGTATTTTCATGTCGTGGTATTTGCCGTATTTTGGTGGTTTTGGGATATAATGGCATCTGAAAAACGAGTTAGTGATGTTGAGATAGTCTCAATACTTCATTATTCAGATCGAAGATTTATCAGATTTTAGTTATAGTGACTCTGAAACGGAAAATTCTTCCTACAGCTCATCTGAGAGCAACAACAACATAAGCGACACAGCTGGTGAGCGAGCAGATAACTGGACAGACGTGAGTAATAGGGATCGCAGACCCACAAATACCATCCCCATACAGAACATTGATCAAGGGCCAATATTACCAACAAGTTTTGATGTAGACACACACCCTGTAGATTATTTTATTTGTTTTTTGATGATGAAGTAATTGAAGATATTCTTTATGAAACCTTGAATTACGTTTCCGTGGTTTCCAATTTTCAACCCCGGCAAATGCTAGGACGATACCATCTAATAGGCCACGATTGCTTCCTTCTAACTCCTTGTTCAGTTTCACTTATTTTCATCCATTTCACCTTGCATTACCTACTCTTTGTGGTCTGTGTCAGGAAGGGTATCTGGCCGTAAAAACCATTCACCGCGTAAATATTCATCGCATTCCAACCCTGAACCCGTAGAAATGGAATAGTAAGGAATAGACATACAGTGAGCAGCAAAATATGAGATCTTGAAGTGCAGTGTCCCTTGTGCCATTCTTCAATTGACAAACGGACACTCCAAATTTTATATTGTCTTCAAACCTCTTCAACGATGGTTCTCCAATCCGGGGAAAGGTATGTAGATACTTAAAAGCATATTTGCATGATTTTAGTAACTTTTAAACAATTTGTATTGAATTTTTGTTTTACAAAATAATGTGCCGCCTATAGCCATAAACTACTGCCGCCCGCAAGGGGTTAAACCAACCACAGCGAATTTTCATTCCCTCCAATTATCTAGACATACAAATTAGCTACTTTTAATCACCCGTTTGCAAAATTAGCTACTTTTTTGCTACTTTCCTTGTTGAGGATACCCTAAAATTTCTTCCTTGCAGATCCTGGGATTGGGCCCAACTTCCATCAACGAGCTAGTCTCGATATTCCACATTCCGTCCTCGGGTAGAGGTGTTCATCGCAGGACACACAGGAATGGGAGGCGTACAATTCCGTTAAAAAGGAATGCAAGAGACTTTGCAGAGTGAGAAGGACGTGGTAGACGAAACAGTAGCGTTTTTGCAAGACGAGTCAGTGGAATGTCTAGTGTCATATACTCTTGACTATGTGGACACTGCGCAGAGTGCACGGATGATATGAGTGAAAGTGATATAAAAATAGATGTACAGGCATGTAGTTCATCGTGTAGTGGATGGTTGCACAACTTCAAAGGGAGCTACAGCATCGGACGACGCAGAATAATGAGAATCAAAACAAAGCAGTAACTTGACGATGCACAGCAAACTGCAGATTCAGCTTGAACATTTGTTAACAACCTCATCCCATCCTTCAGTGCGGATTTCGTTTTCAACACCAACCAATCGGGATTTTACGAGGAAATGCATACAAAAGGCCACTGGCAGTTAGAAGTACCATGGGATTTATAGCATGAGCAACAAATATCAATGCCCTAACGCATTGGCATACAACTAAGCCTACTGTTAATCTGGTTGGAAAATCGGCTGGCAAGTCATTTATTCTGCTCAAGAAGTTGGCGGTTGTCTGCCTCCAACGATTCTGCCGCGTGTCAGGGACCTAGCAAGGGCAGCAGGAAATGTTGACGTCACAGCAAGCAAGTGTGAGAAATGGACTTACAGGACCTACAGCTATGGTACGAACACTGCTTTTGGCCCATAGCTGGTGAAAATAGCTTCTTGTTGCTTGACTCCGGTCTGCCAAAAAAAATCTAACTGTATTGGAGAAAACCATCAATCCTGGAAAGTGTGTGACATTGCAATTCATACCACCTGGAACCACGAGACAAATTCAAACCCTGAGTGTCTGATTCATGCCTACAAAACATACTATCACAACATCTACAGTTACGCCATAAAGAATAGCCAGTTGCACAATAAACTGCACGACAGATTGGTTTGCATTCGGTTACATGCCACTTTCCATCAGTTCTCGTCACCACGTTATATCAATATGATTATGTATGCATATTGTAAGAGTGGATACCTAGCTGAATATCTTGAACGATTTATCACTCCCGTGGCCCGTCATTTTTCATTCGGTGTTCATGGTGAAAGTTAAAGGTTAGTTTTGAACATTTTATGAACATCGATGAAGTCCATTTTGTAAAGTGTAACACATACATTCAATAGAAGGTTGATCTCTGCACTGCCCGGACACTCATTTGCCGTCGCAGACCTTTGCACATGGTGTGTCGTTAGCAGCTAATATTGTTTTCTGTCACAATTGTTACCCCAGCACTTTCAAATGCCCCTTACTAGAAATCGCACCTGTGATCTCACACTCGTGACGGTCCCTCATGAGATGACCCAAGCCCAGCTGATGTGCTGAGGAACCAACAATCTTTGTATTTGTACCCACCAATGTAGAAACGTGCTAGGTTTTACAGAGTCTTGCACCTGGCATATGGAATAGGGGCAGACAATCACAAACAGACTACCTGGTGTAAAACAAGCAGGCTACAATGAATTGACAAAGGTGGAAAAATTTGAGAACTAAATAACCTTCACAATTTTTAAAGTAACAATATTTATAAGTCAATGTCAATACAGATCCTAAAACAATGGTATAAGAATGTTGATTGAAACAATATTTCATTGCTTATATGAGGACCCATAAACTTATAGCTCTTTTCCAATACAAAAATGTTGAACTCTGGGATGGCAATTTCTTAATTTTCCTGAACGTAAGATCATTTCATCTATCAAATCTCAAAAGTTAGAAGAAAAAACTCTGTCTTTCATTTCAGTATATACTGTAATGGGTTGCAAACTTGGACCGTCTCTTATTCGCTACCAGCAACGTCAAGAAAACTGCAGTTGTAGCACGATGATTGGAAGAAATTGAATGTTTTTTGTAAGTCACAGCAGCACAACCAAAATGTTATCTTGTCACCAATATTACCTTCCCAATACATGTCCTGCACCAGAAAACGGTTGCACATTCGCTGCCCGGGATTGATGATAACTCTCATTGTGTCGATTCTCCAAGTTCAGCTGCATGCTGTTATTCCCAACATAACTAATCAGTTCTGGGGGAATCGTTCTGAAACAATACGAAAGTACATACATCAGGCCATTCAATCAACAAGCAGTATGTGTATATGCCACCAACATGAATTCTACCACATCCTTGATCAAAAACAAATTTCTTCTGTAAAACAAAATTTTCAATAATGCATTTCCTAAGTTTACAAAAACTTAAGCCAACAGCAATGTTGAAGAGTCGATAGGTGACAGTGGAGACAGCAGTAAAAAATGGAATATTATTCTATAACAATAAATTGCTTGTCCTCCATCAAGGGGTACAGTGTTTGATTCCCAGTTAATGCATGTGGGATTTCCAAGGTGAAATGCCACATCCACTGGTTCAGATTCATGTGAAATAATGTAAACAGTCACGTAATACTACTAGCTTTCTTCCTCCTAACAACTAAAGCACTCTAAGTAAGTAACTGAGACACTGCACTCATATCGTGATGGAACTTGGGGAGTAGTAGTTCAGGTAACGCCCATTGCTGGAGTGAAAACAGCATCGACCCAAATAAATGTTCAAAGTCGTTTTATATTGGAAGAGACTGTTCCTGAATGATACAGGTTGTTTATTTTACAAATGAGCTAGTTATACTTTAACAAACTTCAAAAAGAAAACTTGAATAAATGGTCCGGTTAGCTCAACGCTGTAACTGATTTGAGCCTACCGGACCATTTTTTCAAGTCTTTTTTTTTTTTTTTTTTGAAATTTGTTAAAGTATAACTAGGTCATTCGGAAAATAAACATCCTGTATCCTTCGGGAACAGTCACTTTCAATATGGATGGCTCATATTACATTGGCACTCGTGGCATCATTTGAGCCTTGCAGTGGCCTTCTTGGTGAGGTGTGCCATACCAAATGGATGAGCCCTATTGTACACCGGGGCGAAACGCTGGGAACTGATTTGAGCCAACCAGACCATTTTTTCAAGTTTTCCTTTTGAAATTTGTTAAAGTAAGTCATTTTATAACATGAACTGAGAAAATCTGGTGTGTGTCAGTGAGAGGAAACATGCAAAAAGCAGCAGGAAATGGACACACTGTTGGCTAGTGATGGACGTCTTGCACGTACAGTTATAAACTTATAAAAGGAGTGGCTGAGTTGAGAGCAAAAGTTGAAGTCATGTACAGCACTGACAAAAATTCTTTGCCACAATGTGTTACTTTCATGCAGGGTGTCAGGAATTAATTACAAATGGGGTACATTTTATGCATCAACCCCGTGCAGTTTTCTGCAGAGATAAAGAAGGAAATTTCATAGGAGGAGAAGAACAGATTTTAGATCGATGGGCTGAATATTTCAGCTAGCTGCTCAATGCTACTGCAGAGACGGTATTGCTAGAACAGGAGGATCAAGAGAATGATCAACCATGGTGCAAGGATAACACCGATGCAATGCCAGTACCCGTGCCGATGCTGGAGGAGGTTAGTTTGGCAATTAAAAGCTTGAGAAATAACAAAGCCCCAGGAGGTGATAATATTTCAGCAGAGATGATTAAGTGTGGTGGGGAACATTAGGCAAAGTTGGTATACCAGTTGATTGTGGAGATATGGGAGAAGGAGGTGATGCCAGAACAGTGGAACATGGCCATTATTTGCCCAATCCATAAGAAGAAAGATAAAGCAAAGTGTGAAAATTATCGTGGCACTGCTTAGTGTGGTGTATAAAATCCTAGCCAAGGTAATGGCTATGAGACTTACACCTCTAGTTGAAGAGAGACTTGGAGAATACCAGTGTAGATTCCGACAGGGTAGATCGACGACGGACCTTATCTTCACAATAAGGCAAATAATGGAAAAGTGTTATGAATATAATGTGGATGTGCACCAACTATATGTGGATTTCAAACAGGCTTATGATAGTGTAAGAAGGAAAACTCTTGATCAGACCTTGATGAACATGGGATGCCCACCCAAACTTATCAGATTAGTGCAAATGACTCTTACTGACACAAAATGTCGAGTCAAAGTTGAAGGAAGACTCTCAAACGTTTTTGGGGTAAACCAAGGCTTACGACAGGGAGACGTACTGTCCACGCTACTGTTCAATATAGTACTAGAGAGAATGATGAGGAAGGTGGATATTAGCAATCCAGGAGGCACGCTGTTAAACCGTATGAGCCAAAATCTAGCATATGCTGATGATGTAGGTATGCTGTCATGAAGACTGAAAGATCTTGAAGAAGGGATGGGACGGTTAGAAAAAGATTCAGAAGAAGTAGGACTACGAGTGAACTACAAGAAAACTCAATTATTATTATTATCTACGAGAAATACTGTGGAGAAAGATAAATATATAAATTTATTTATAAACCTAAATGGGGTGAATTTTGAGAGGTGTGAAAGTTTCAAGTATTTGGGAGTACTGGTTACTGAAGATAATAGCACAAGAGAAGAAATAAAAGCAAGAATTGCAGCCGGTAATAGAGCTTATTGGGCACTGATAAAAATCCCCAAAGCACGCAGCCAAAGTAGAAGATCAAAGAAGACAGTGTACCGAACAGTTATAAGACCAGTGGTAATGTACGGCTCGGAAACATGGACTATGACCGTGACAGAAGAGGAGCTTTTGAGAAGATGGGAAAAGAAAATACCGAGGAAGATTTATGGAGCAGTGAATGAGGCAGGAAGATGGAGAATATGGGAAAACAAAGAATTGGAGGAACTATAAGGTCATCCTGATATAGTTTCGGAAGTAAAGAGCAATAGGCTAAGATGGCTGGGGCATGTGGAGAGAATAGCAGTGATAAGAGTGGTTAAAAAGACCTATAGAGGAAACCAAGGTGGAAGAAGATGCAAAGGAAGACCTAGGAAACAATGGTTGGATGACATGGAGGACGACTTACGCAAGATGGGAGTAAGAAGATGGAGGAAACGTACAGAAGATCATAAGGATTGGGCAACAATTGTTGGAGAGGCCAAGGTCCTACATGGACTGTAGCGCCGAGGAGTAAGTAAGTACATTTTATGCAGCCACAATTTATGCTGTACAGGATTTTAACCTCTGCTCTTAATTTAGTCACTTATTTTATCAGATTGCAACTGTAAATACTACTTACAGTGGTTCTTTCTTTACACTCTGTAAAACAGTTTTGCAAGAACAGAGTTATGAGGCATGTTTTTTAAGTGGACACATTTTTTATATACCAAAAAAGTGTGCATTTTTAAACAATTTTATTTTTACACGTAAACCTGTACCTTAAACTACTTCTCAATATAATTCCCATACATATTAGGGCACTATCACAAAACCAGGTTCTGAATTCCGTCCTCATAAAAATCTGTCTTCTGATGTGCCAGGAACTGCAGCATGGTCATGATAATCACATTCTTGTGTGTATAAATGTTGTTTAATAACTTATGTTATTGTGGTGTCAGTAGAACTTTGTGTATTTGTAACTGAAGGTAGGAGTGTTAAGAGGTGGAAGTGGATTAAATTACGAACCATCCCGGCGTTTACCTGGAGTAGAAGCGGAATACCACGGAAAACCACATCCAGGATGACTTAATCGAGTTTTGATATTATCAAGACTCAAGATTCTCACTCAGTGGAGAGACCTAACCTTGAGTGCATGTGGTTGGGGACGATAACGGAACTAGATCTAATTTGCCCGGCTCTATTGCAGTATATGTGGCTAAATAAGCAAACACAACAAATTGTTAATGTCTATTGTGGCGATTGTTTGGTTTGATTGCTATCAAAGATAATTCGTTAATGTCCGATTCTGATTGGGTTCCTACTTTAACTTATGATATTTTTATACAATAGTAATTCGGAATAATATGCCATGCACAGGATAATTTATTTTCTTTTTTTCTTTTAACCCTCTAGGTTGGCTTTTCCTTCGGACATAGGGATCCCACCATTACCGCTGCTAGGACAGTGTCCTGGAGCTTGAAACACCAAGACGGGGGATACAACTGGGGATGTGGGACCAGCACTTCGCACAGGCGGCCTCACCTGCAAAGCGAACAGGGGCCTCATGAGGGATGGGAAGAGAGGGGAAGATTGAGAGGGATAGGCAAGGAAGAGGGAAGGAGGCGGCCGTGGCCTTACAGTAGGTACTGTACCATTAATTTATGGCCCGTGTGCCACGAGCTGAGAACCTTCATACGGTACTTCGCAAGGGATCATATGGCAGGCGGCTATTACATCTCAGATGTGGGTCACCCGAGAGTACCCGACGTCCCGCGAGCGTCTACGAACGCTGGGACAGGTAATGAAGAAGAAATCATATTATTGGTTCACAGTATCAATGACGACACAACACCTGAGAAAATATTGTAATGTTTTAGAGTCAACTAGAGCGATTTACACACTGAAAAAGATATTAAACAACTTGCCAGAATACAAGAAAGTGTATGCGAGTATTTAAAACATTATAAGAAGTTGTAAAATGATAAAAGATGTGTATATATGACAGTCCTAGCGACGGAGTTCGAACTAGGATATCTTTGAGTGGGGGAGGAAGCCCTCGTGCGGAGCAACCCACCGCCAGAAAACAGAACCCAATGTGATTCCATACAGGAAATTTTACACGGGAGTGCTCGTTGTTAGTCGAGTCGTATAGTGAAATACGTGGAAGAAACGGACTCTGTTATAATATTATACTGTGCATTATATCTTGAACCAGTATGCAGTACGGAAATGTCAGTGTCATGTTCGAGCCTTTGAGCGAGGACTATCGCCATTGCAATGCCAGCGCGCATTGATAGACAAATATTCGTACAATCATGGTTCCGTATTGATTAAAAGTCAAATATAAAGGGACAAGAATTCCGCCTGATCAATACAAAACTTTTCAGTCAAGGGGCTATATTATACCCATTTGGTTGGTACATGTTTCGAAAATTTTATAATGAAGCCTGTTGTTTACTTTGGCAACAGAGGTGTCTAGAAAATTAATCTTATTGTCGATAGCTGACTGCAAAGTGAATTTAATGTTGGGGTCTATACTATTCAAATCATTGAAAATTCGGTCATTACCCTGGATGTTGTCATTGTCTATATTTGATAGACAAACACGAAGCGAGAGACGCCATTAAGGACAGCTTGTGTTAAACAAGATTTCTAGACACCTCTGTTGCCAAAGTAAACAACAGGCTTCATTATAAAATTTTCAGAAAGCCTACGCAAACGCACACCCCCATCAAGCACGATTCTACCCTCCCAGGTTCCCATAAAAAAGCAACCTTTTTCTGTTTTGTTAACAGGGCCCTCAAGTTACCCCTTTCTAAACAGGACCGTAATACAGAAATTAAAATTATTTATCAAATAGCCGAAATTAATGGTTTCAATCGGAATTATGTAAACGACATCATCAGGAAAATTAAAAATAAACCAGCCACCCACCTAATTCCAGACAAACCCGAAAAACCTTTGTTTACAATTTTCACCTATCCTAACAATTTCGTTTACAGTATCACTAACATCTTCAAAAAATGCAATATGAAAATAGCCTACAAAACTTGTCATACTAATAGTAACTTGTTTTTCAATTCACACACTTTGAACCGCAAAGATAAATACAGTGCTTCTGGTATTTATAAATTAAGTTGTAATGACTACAAAACCAACTACATAGGTCAAACGGCGAGAAGTTTCACTACCAGATTTTCTGAGCATGTCAACGCTACCAAATACAGGAGAGTTTCAGCCATGGCTTCTCACATGAGTGAGATGAACCATAAATTTACCAACATTGACAATGACCTCGAAATTCTGCATCATGTTGATAAGGGCTCTCTAATGAAAATTCTAGAGTCCATTGAAATTAACTCCGCACAGAGAATTTTCAATCCCCCCAACTTAAATGAAATATGTTTTGACCCTAATGTTTTATTTGACACCTTGTCAGATTTTATCATAACAGCAAACAAAAGTTATAATAAACCGCCCTAAGCTCTCTTTACGCAGCCGGCTTCCCTCCCTTATCTCCCTTTCTTCCCTCCCTTATTTCCCCACCTCCGCCACTCCACGGCAGCGCTCCTTCACCTCCCCTCCCCCGTCCAACACTCTGCTTTGTTTTGTGTGCTCAGCTGTTCACTTTCACTCGTTTAAGCTAGCCAGATTCTCTACGTTTTCCTGCGTCGGAAGTCACGTTCCCTGCTTTGACGCAAGTTCGTTATCTTTTCTGTTAAACAGCTCTTTTCCGTTCTATGTTTTTCGTTTGTCCCAATTTCATTTGCCGTTTATTTAATTGCTTTTATTTTTCTTAATACTATATTTATTTCCCCATTAGGTTTCTCCTAAAGCCCATATGTCTACTAGATGAAAATTTTGGATTTCCTAAACACAAGATGCTCAACTTTCCTTTCGTCTCCATTTCAAGAGGCTTTCATCAAGCTTGGCCGATTTGACTTTCATGCATGGCGATGTATTGTTATTTCTACCAACGATCCTTCGTATGAAGTCAACAAAGTCTTAATATGACTATCAGTTTTTAACATACTTTTAACTCATTCTATAGGTCAAATTCCCTAGATTTTCGGACACGGAATCCTGCTATTATATTTTACCAAAACTCTTAAGATTATTACAAGAGTCATATAAATTGCACATTAAGTTTGCATTTTATCATATACTATTTTTAATGTGTTTTTCCATTTGTTTGTAATATTCGTAAGGTTTTTTTTAGGACAAGTTTTACTCAATGAATTTGTACCACAACTGTCCTCATGTTTTTATGTCTCATTTTCATCAAATTTTCTCATGTTAGTTTTAACATTTTCAATGTTATTCCAAGATTGTACTGACAATATGTTTATGTGTATGGCTGATGAAGGGGCCATGGAAGGCTTCGAAACATGTACCAACCAAATGGGTATAATATAGCCCCTTGACTGAAAAGTTTTGTATTGATCAGGCGGAATTCCTGTCCCTTTATATTTGATAAACAAACACGAGGCAAGAGACGCCATTAAGGACAGCTTGTGTTAAACAAGATTATATTCAATTCGTGCTGAGTTTTGAAGTACGGACAGTTTATGCAATATACACTGTATGTGTATAGGAACTATACTTTTCTCAAGCGTCATGTTTAACATGCAGGCATCAGTGGGGAAAGGATGAACAGTATACAGTGATAATAGCCATGCAAGGCTAAGTTATGACGTAGGCACTACATTCAGAGCATGGTAGAGATTATCAAAGGCAACAACATTTAGCATGTGTTTTAAGAACACGCTATTCTCGCATAAGATGAAGTAATCTTTTAAGAACACGTTTTTCACATCTCTAATCGAGATGGGCCTAACACATGGTTGCTATCAAATGTTTCTTAGCTGCTACATACTGTTATTTTCTGTCGGGAAGCGCGAATGCGTGAACACTGATCACGAGGCCATTTAGTGCGTTAAGCGACCGCGGGGATGGAGTTTGGAACCAGGTTGGAGGAAGGAGATCCTGAGTTCGACACCCAGACCGTTCATGGAGGGGAATTATGTCCTGGTGAAGTGTATAGTGGATTACCATGACATGATAATATCCTTTTCTGATCATCGCTATGAAGCCTGGCGGAAGGTAGACGACTTACAACTTTATTAGTAGTGGCTAGTGGGTATTTGAAAGTAACCATAGTTGTCATATTTCTTTAAAATTGTAGCATGGAGGGACAGAAGTTTAGGTTCGATGCTCTGTCGTATCTGACTTCTTGGCCAGCCCGGATTTTGATTAGGGATAACCAAATGCATCCAATATTGTAGTTTTGGCTACTATATTTGATTCTAGTAATTTTTTTATTTAATTAATGCATATTTTCAGTCGCGAAGACTCATCACAGGGGAAGATCTATATTTTCGACAGAGATAGGAACTATTTTGTGCCCAATGCACATTGTTTTTAATGCACTTGAGCACTTTGATATTTTGATAGGATTATGAATGTGTCTTTGATACACTTAGACCTGAGCTATGTTGATGAAATTAATTTTCTGTTTGAAGAAATTACTTAAATATTTTAAATGTCATTTGGACATAGAGAAGTTTTTGGATTAGTGGATAACTATGATTAGTTAATTTTCTGGAAGACTTCATACTTCTCTATAGAGCGAGAGATATTTCCGATACTGCCTAATGAATCAATAATTCTTTCAAAAACATACTTCTGTTTTACTAGGTTCATGGTGTAGGTAGTATTGCTAAATCATTCTCTAGTTCGCCCGATTGGGGGGAGTCTTCATAATTAGTTTAATTTGATCAATTTTCACTTTAATCCAGATCACATATTTCTTGTGACTTTTGATGGTTTGAGGCATTTTATATGCAGTTAATATTTATAATTCTACGATATTTGAAAGAGTTCATTGGCAAGCATCAACCCTCAGTTATTAATAAATCCTAGTTCAGACTTCAAGAAAGTCTCAATTAATATTAAGAACAATTGTAATGAATAATGTGAGGCAAAGCTTAAAGCTTAATAGGGTCATTTTCTTCGACATGTTCTATTTTTGACACAGTGTAATGTACTTCAGTCTTTATATTCACGATGTATGTGAATTATTTTGTGCAGCACTGAGATGCAATGAAGATCACTGAGGGATCTATTTGGTATAGGGTCACCAGTAGGGAGGTGTACTCATCGTCGAGCAAATTTTGAAAAATGTTGTTATAGTAATTTATGGATACACTGTTGAGTGTTATAAATGTTTTGGAATCGTGCTAGTGAGAGCACATATGAGGTGCTTAGAATCAAAACCCTCCAAATCCATTCATACACTTTTTTGACAACGTGGCAAAAACTGCCACAAACAAACCAATACCCAAAAAAGAAATACTTTTTTTCGCTAAAAAATTAATTAATTATTTTTAAAAACAGTGACAAAGTACGAAGCTGATCCCCGAGACAGTTAAAAATTTATTTCGAAAAATATAGAGCAATAATTCTGATTTGTCACAGTTTGTTACTAAGATTTGGATTTGGCAGGTTTTGATACCAAAGAGCCCTAATAAATTTGAGGTTGTGGAGATTGTAGAAACTGCATAAGCTTTACTATGAAATTAATATTTGGAATGAAAGTAAACTAAATTTAGGTAATAAAATAAAAAACCGTATCATTTTTGTGTTTTGTTAGCAGAGAGATTATTGGCTAGTAAGAATAAACAGAAAAAGAATAAAACTAATATCACCCATTCAAGATTCGATTGCCGCCGAGCGTGGCTGAGCCAGCGTTTATGTTTATTGTAGTATGAGCTCCGCGGTGCGAACGGAGGACACAGCGATGACAGAGTGCAGTCTGCACATAGGTCGAGCTGCATTGCGTCAGATAAGCGTCACAGAAGATCATGTCACCATGGACAGTTAAACGATGACTGAGGGTACTGGAGCTGAGTCATATTCTACTCGCGTAACAGTACCTGTCAACGAAGCAGGCAGACGTGTGACACAAGTACATGATGAATAGTTCCCATATCCACCGCCGGCAATCAATTCGTTAAAGGGTAATAATACTGTGCAGTACTGAATCAAATTAAATTCATGTTCAATTCATATGGTCCAGGTTCTTAGAGACAAAACTATTGTCATTCAACTATTACATCTCATTCTTCACTGGAAGTTCTAGCTACATAATGTCAGCTTCTATCTCATCCTCAATAGTAGTTTCACAATCTTCATCATTCCCTTCGTGTTCGTCATGACCTTCCAGATTGCAATAAATCTGCAGCTCTTCATTTTCCCTCCATCTTTCTCCAAAATGCTTCAAAAGCAGTCTCAAAACATCTTTCACTTATTGTGTCTGAAGGACAATCCCTCTGTTAATGTATTCTGGCTGTACGTGAGTCATATCAAAATCGGGTTTCGTGACACGTTTATGTTCGCAAATGTCAGTTCTGTGGAAAACTTCACCGCGGACAAAAATGTTAATGTTCTTCTTGTTCTTTGTCAAAATTATCCAAAACATTATTATTAACAGAAAGTATAACAACAAAAACCATTCTGATCACGTCAGGCAGGGGTACGTTCTCTGACTAATGCTGATAGGTAAAGAGTATGCATAGTATCTTGGAAGGTAAGATGGCGGAACTGGGCGCTCCTATTGGCTGATGTGGATGTGGCGGGTTTTGTAACCAAAAATGGCGAAACTATCTTTGGACTTGGTGGATATTGCAACTAAGCCTCAACTTCGACTTCGTTTTACAGTAGGATGTAGCGGGTTTTGTGACAAAATAATAATTTTAATGAATTCAGCGCAGCAAAAGCTATAAGAAACAATGCTCATCTCAATTTTCATAAAATATGGATTTGGCAGGTTTTGATTCTAGGCACCTCATATTTGAGATTGTGTGATAATCCACATAGAGTTTAATTAAGGTCAATCCTTACATGGAATTTCGGGACCAGAGGTTTGAGTATAGCATCTGTGTATAATAAGCACTCTGATTAATAAACTGAGTAAAACACTGTGTCATAAAAATGATTAAATAGTTGGAATTAATCCAAGAAAGTAATTAATTTTCAACAGATTCATAATGCAATTAATATTGATATTTTTCCTACATGGACAGACAAATCCACACTTCTAATTAACTTAGTTTGTTAGATTATATCACAACTTAGGAATAGTGCAACCGATTAATGACAAGTAAATCTTGGGATGGAAGGTCGAATCCAGTCTTGTAAAAATTTAAATGAGAGTACACAATAGGTGTAACTCAACGTTCTGTATAAAATGTAAATATTTTATTGTTGATTTATAATATTGAGACATGATAATTTAATAACTATGATAATTACGTCAATTAAGTCTTTACATCGTCGACGACCAATTACAATTAAACATTCTTGTATAGATTTTTGCATGTGTGTGTGTCGAGATAGACACTTGATTTCTTGCCACAGTTGTAGGCATTACTAGTATTTTGTTACTGGCATTCAGTATTTTTACCCCAGTTTTTGAGGGGTAATTATTTATTTTTAGAAGGAATGATAGGATTTTTGTCCAGATGTCATACTTTTTCTGAATAAATTGATTTTATTTTTAAATTCTTCTGCATGATGCTTTAAACAGGTGATGGAAGATTGCCTTAGGAAGGCCATCGCTGGGTATTTCGGAATAGTCCACTCTCCTGAGGTGCTCCATTTGAGGAAATCTCTTGTTCTCTGAGCTATTATGCGATTTTGGCCATGGTCTTACTTAACACCATCCTTTTTATCCCATTCACATGTTAGTAGGACTTGGGGTATTTTCTAGCCGGGAATTTTCAGGTTCTACGATCCGGCTGTCTTCCTGGGATTCAACAGGTGAAGGTAGGTAAATTCGGGCACAGTAACATCCCGGCATTTGCCCGGAGACGAAGTGGGAAACCATAGAAAACCACTTCGAGGATGGTTGAGGTGGGAATCAAACCCTCTCTACTCATTTGGACCACCCGAGGCTGAGTTGACCCCGTTCCTGTCCTCATACCACTTTTCAAATTTCGTGGCAGAGCCGGGAATCAAACCTCGGACCTCCGGGGTGGCAGCTAAGCACGCTGACCACTACACCACGGAGGCGACCCACACGATACTCAAAGAGCAAAAATGAAAATCTAAACGCATCCTGCCTGGACAACAGCCCACAAGCCCGGACAACTTGTACATAGTTATAAGCCCCAGCCGTACATAGTATAAAACCATGTCCCCGATTCTAGGATGTAACGGATAATCTCGAGAATCACTGGATGGTTTTTTATGCAGTTTCCACCATTCTGTAAACGATTTCTCGAGGAAGGTTTCTCTTCAAAAATATTCATTTTTGACCAAAGGAAGGCAAGCAGTAAGGATTTCAGTGAATCCAGTCGAAGAAAAACCTGCCATCCGTGAGCCTTTTAAACTTACGCTGGGTAAACCGTTAAAAATATCTCTATACTGTGAGTGTAAGAATTGTTCAGCATGAAAAGTTCTACATAAAAGTCTGTGACAGCATATCTCTTATCTTTAATACATGGCCCACTATAAGTGTTTTAACGTTTTCATTTCTTCCAACGGGGAGAGTTTACGAGCTAGCGAGGGAGCCTATCACCCCAGCTTTGGCCAGAATCAAGGAGGAGGTTGTGGATATGATGGAGAGGAGAAAACTGGATGTACTCGGACTGGCAGAGACCAGATGGAGAGGGGAAGGAAGAAAAGAACTGAGAAATGGCTTGCAGCTATACTGGATAGGAAATGAGGAGGGGAAGAGAAATGGAGTGGGAATGGTGGTGAGAGAAGGGCTGAGGGAGGAAGTAAAGAGGGTAAGTGATAGAATAATTAGAGCCAGAATCACTGTGAAAGGTAGAAACCTGGAAATTCTGCAAGTCTATGCACCACAGGTGGGATGCACAGAGGGCGAGAAGGACGAGTTTGAAGAGGAGTTGCAGAGGCAGTTGGTGGGGAGAGACCTGATAGTCATGGGAGACCTAGGTGCCCATGTCGGAACTGATGGAGGAGGTTTTGGGGGGGTGATTGGTGGTGGGGGGATGGGGAGGCAGGAGTGGGGAGGGGGAGAGATTGTTGGAGCTGTGCAGGATGGGTGGGCTGATGGTTGGAAACACATGGTACAAGAAGAGAGAGAGCCATAAAATTACTTGGTACAGCAGGGATTTGACTAGGAAATCAGTGGTGGACTATATTCTATGCGGGAAGGAGACAAAGAAGAGTATCACGGATATAAGGGTAATACCTTCAGAAGCCCTGGACAGTGACCACCGTCTGCTGGTCGCCAAGGTGAGAGGACTGAAGGAAAAGAGGAGAACTGAGAACCAAGAAAGAAGAATAAGGACATGGAAGCTGAAGGAGGATGGAAGTGGGGAGAGGTTCCGGATATTGGTGAGGAACGGATTACAGAGGGATGATCCGAAAACAGGTGAGGAGGAATGGAATGGGTTCAAGGACGTGTTGGTGGAAGCAGCGGAAGTCGTGTGTGGCAGAACTGGTGGAAAGAAAAGGTGGAAGGAAACGCCATGGTGGAACCCCAGAACTAAGGAAGCAGTGAAAAAGAAAAATGAAGCATTCAGGAAATGGTTCCAACAGAGGACAGACAGAACAAGAGAAGAATACCAAGAGCGGAAGAAAGAAGCAAGAGAAGTAGTGAAGGAAGAGAAAAAGAAATGGCTGGAGAAATGGACAGAAGTGATGGAGGAGGACTGTGATGGCAGTCGAAAGTGTTGTATGGAATGATAAAGGCAAAGAGAAGAGATACAGGGGAAAATGTCAGAATGGTGGACAGGAATGGAAAGGAGGTCGAAAATATGGAAGAAGTAAAGGTTATCTGGAGAGAATACTTCAAGGAACTCCTAAATCCAACTAAAACCAGCGTAGTGGACATTGTGGAGGAAGAAACAGACAGTGACCAAGACATTTCAGAGAGGGAATTGACATGGAAAGAAGTGGAGGAAGCATTAAAGAAGATGAAAGGGGGAAAGGCGCCGGGAATAGACGAAGTGAGTGTGGAGATGGTGAGAGCAGCAGGGGTGATAGGAACACAGTGGCTCTTTCGAGTAATGAAAGTGATATGGAGGGAGAAGAAAATACCAGAGGACTGGAAAAGAGGGATAATAATACCCATATTTAAAAAGGGAAGTAGGAAGGAATGCAAGAACTACAGGGGAATTACACTCATGTGCCACTGCGCCAAAATATTTGAGAAGGTACTGGAGAGAAGAATTCGGACAGAAGTTGAGGATGGGCTGAGGGAGGAACAGTATGGATTCAGGCCAGGAAGGTCAACAGTTGACCTCATCTTTGCAGTAAGACAGCTACAAGAACACCATTATGAATGTGGGAAAGATCTGGTGATGACCTTCTTGGATATTGAGAAAGCATATGATAGTATTAATAGAAACAAGGTATGGGAAGCAATGAGAGCAAAAGCAGTGAACAAGGAGACAGTGGCAAGAGTGAAAGCAATGTACGAGGGAAGCAAAAGCTGTGTAAGGGTGGGAAGAGAGAGAGCGGAATGGTTTCAACTGGAGAGTGGTCTGAAACAGGGAGGTGCCCTCTCACCCCTGTTATTTATAGTGGTGATGGATGAAATCATACGAAAAGTGGTAAATAGCATTGGGGAAAGGAAAATGAAGGCAATGTTGTTTGCTTATGACCTTCTGGTATGGGGAGAGGATGAGGAGGAAGTACAAGAGCAATTGGATGAGTGGGAGAAGGTAGTGTTGTCATATGGGATGAAGTTCTCAGCACAAAAGAGTGAAGTGGTCATCACAACGAGGAAGAAGAACAGACTGGATATGGGCATAACACTTGGAGGACGGCAGTTGCAGAAAGTAGAATGCTTCAAGTACTTGGGAGGCATAATTGAAGAAAAGGGAGGCAATAGGATGGAAATAAATGAGAGGGGAAGGTGCGCAGATGGATTTTTCGGGAGTGTTAGGGGGATGATATGGAATAAAGATGTACCACAAAAATGTGAGGGAATCATCTACAAGACCTACTTTGTGCCAATATTGACATATGGTTCAGAAACATGGGTGATGAAGGAGAGGGACAAGAATAAAATACGAGCAGTGGAGATGAAGTTCCAGAGGAGTGGGGTAGGAGTGACAAGAATGGACAGAGTAAGGAATGAGAGAGTCAGGGAGATGGTAAGAGAGGAACCATTGCAAAATAGAATAGAGCGATCTAGGCTACAATGGTATGGACATGTGAGGAGGATGGAAGAGGAGAGGATGCCGAAGAAGATGTTTGGAATGGAAATGACGGGAAGGAGGCCAAGGGGAAGACCAAGGGACAGATGGACAAAGGGAGTTAAGAGGAGTGTGGAGGAAAGAGGAGTGTGCTGGGACACAGTGAATGACGAGAGATGGTGGATGGACAGGAAACGATGGAGAGGCTTATGTTCCAAGCAGACCCGACCAGCGGTTGGAAACTGCTCAAGATGATGATGATGATGATGATCTCCATTCAGTGGAAATTTAAATTACTAGCTTCGGGGAGAGTTTACGAGCTAGCGAGGGAGCCTATCACCCCAGCTTTGGCCAGAATCAAACTGTCGAGTCGTGTCGAGTTAAGACTTCAGAGAAGAGTATATGTGTTTGGAATATCGCTGTTCAGCTTGGCTTTTCTGAACTGCGTCTGGTACCAGCCATCCAATTGCCTTTTAAGCTTATGCTGGGTAAAGCGTTAAAGATACCGGGAGGGTTGCTAGTGAATGCAAAAATTAAACTGGCTCCCAGGTAGTCCTGCATCTGCTTCACTTACAAATCACACCTCAACGCGGACTAACTAGTGTGAGCATTTCTGTTAATAGATTATGATGAAGATAATAACTGTTGTTTTAAGGGGCCAAAATCCTTGGTTACAAATTATATGGGTGAAAGCAAAAACAAAAAGAAAAGAATTAAATGAACCTACTACAACTAGGCCTTCTTCTAACTACAAACTAATAATTACCTTACATACTAGAAGAAGGAAAGGAAAACAACAGAAGATAAATAAAAGACAAGAAGAAAAGGAAATGGCCCCAACTCTTGAAGTATGAGGTTTTAGAACATAGAAGGCAGAAGAGCCATTAAAGGCAAATAGGAAAGGGAAAGAAGATAATATCATTGTCCCAATGGCAATTGACAAAGGGGAGAAACTGGACCCAGCTCAGGAATCTATCTGGGTCGCCACCTCGAGAACTCACCAGCCATGAGTCCTTAAGGGTGTAGTCCCATAAGTGTGGCGGGGGGGGCACACCCCAACCCCCCACATGATCTTGAGCAGAAGGCAGAAGATATTGTGAAAAGAAAAATAAAGAGGTCTGACCCCTCGTAGAATGAGGGGATCAGAAAAGAAGAGACAAGAGCCAATTAAGGTTGTTGGAAAGGGACAGACTCCCCAAGCCTCAGATGCCGTAATACTCTTGGGGTCGGAAGAGAACAAGAGTTGACCAAAGAAGGTTGACAGGAAGCCTGGCACAAGTAAGTGGAAGTAATGCCGGAGAAAGCTGGGGTCTTGTGGTTGCCAACCCACGTCTCACCAGTTGTGAGCCCCTGGGGGAGGGAAGAGACAAGGCGGGAAATTGAAAGACTCCCTAGGCCTCAGATACCCTAATACGAATGGGGTCGGAAGATAACAAGAGTTGACCAAGAGAGGTCGACTGGAAAGATTACAGAGAGGAGCCTAGCATAAGTAAGTGGAAGAAATGCTGAACTCAGCTTGTGTCCCATGGTCGCCAACCCATGTGCCACTGGTTATGAGCCCCTGGGGAAGTAAATAGATTACCGGTACTTAGGCAATATGTTATATCTCTAAAATATAGTAATTAATATCTCAGACAATCAATACCTTCATTGTTAGTTATTTAACAGTACATGCTTTGGTGATAACGAATTCGCCTTCCTCTGCTGATTTTATTAACCCTAGAACCGGCAATGTGAAATTCTGTACCGGCAGCCAATTTGTGTGAAATTTTTCTAACAAGTGGATTCTTATTTTCAACCTATTGTGAGCAATGTTCCATGGCACTGTTGCATATTGTTGAAATGCTAATAAACCACAGATTCAGACAGTAATGTTAACTCTTCTGTGAAGCTTGATAAATTGTGAGTTGAAAATTTTGGAATTATTATTTCATGAGTAATATCAAAATTCTAACAACTTAAAATACAAGATGAAACATGAAGCACAAAATCCAAGATATACAAAATTATGCACATTTATGTACATAATATGTGTGAAAGTTTCAAGTCTATGCAATAATATTTGTTTGACTGATAACAAAAAATATATTTCCCACGAGCCATTCACCCAAGTGTGTGAACGAACTTACGTTATTGTAAATGTTATTACAGCTGTTATGCTGTATACAACCCAACTGAATCGAAAATTTTATAGACGGAAATTATAACAACAAAGGTGCACTTTTAACCCCCTAATACATATAATTACAAACTCAAAATAAGAGCGGTAGCGATAACATATACAGCGCCATTACATGATATGTTTTGACAATTTGTTGAAGGGTAATACTCCTAATGATGATATGCTTTGGTTCGCATGGCAGCGAATCCCTCATTTGTTTCCAAGGAAACTTATACAAGGAGATTGTTTCTATGGATGAAAATGAGTGAGAAGCATCTGTAAACTTCTAGGAACACAAGACAAGGCATGTCACACCATCTCTCAGCGGAACAGATCTATTAAATGAAGAAATAAAAAAGCGTCGAAGAATCGACTCTGCAGCTACAGAAATGGGAAAACCTTCGATCCATCTACGCTTGCCGGTTCTAGGATTTGCAAGCATTTATACAATGAACCTTTTCTGGCTTTGAATTTGTTTATCTCACAAGGGAAGTCTCTAAACCGGGGAATCTCGGATCTTTGCAGATACGTTGCGTGAGCCCAACTAGGCAGAACCGTGAAGAAAAATATTTCGGAAATTAACTTCCCCTTCTACTAGATGAAAAATTAAGATTTACACGTTTAAATTGGCGCGCCAGTGGCGTGAGCTTCATTGGCTGCGTCAGAGGTTGCTTCCCGGCCTACGGTGTACGGTCACCGAATGAGAGGCGACAGACCTGGCATACGCTTATATCCGTATACGGAGAGTGTCCCATGCGTTGCATAATGAAGGTTAACATTGGAAAAGTTATCTGTTGTCTGGAGGAAAAATATGGAAAATGTATGGAAAGCCTTCTCGGCATTCAAGAACATGACCTGTTGGACAGTTTGGATGGTTTTGTGCCTATCTGGCTTTCTGGCGTTCGTCTCTTGTAACAAGTGTGTTAGGTATGAAATACAAACAAAATGCTGTTGAGTATTGGAAAAGCGGTAAGAGGCGTCCGCTTTCCTTTTCGTCGGTAAAATGTGAGTTTTACCGTTTAAGAAGTAAGATCGATTTATATTTGTGGGCAGAGCAAGTGAAAAGGGGCGGCACCCACCGCGACAAATTGAGGAGAATAACATGTGCCTTAAAAGCCCAATTTGACATTGCCCATCAGAATAATGACGTAATATATGATGTGACAATTCAGCAATGGGCTATGCTAGCTGCGCAGGATGTAAAATATACAGGGTTTAAAGCCAGCCATTCCTGGGTGCAGCACTTTAAGGATCGCTATAATATCATTTCGCAAAAAATAGCAACTGTGGTGATATCAAAGAATGCCCATCGAAAAATGGATATTATGTCAGCAGAAATATTCGTAGAAGAGGTTACATCGGTTCTAGATTCTCTCGGCCCTGGAAACTTACAGTATGTACTGTAATAGTGATCAAAGTGGGTTCAATTTGGAGATGTGTTCGGGTAGGACACTGGCTATAAAGGGTCGAAAACAGTTTTCTCCAAAGTGCAATCAGTGAGGGCCACAACGCACAGTTATACAATAATGCCAACAGTAACAGCAGCAAGAGGTGTGTTTGGTAAAAGGGTGAGAGAAACTGTTTACAAAAAATGGCAAAATGGGATCTGCACAATTGAAGAATTGGTTTCATAACAGCATGTACTGTCTGGCAATGTGGCACTCCTTCTGGATTCCTTTTCTGGACATAATCGTTAGAAAGTGATGAGCGCATACGACTGATGATCAACCCTTCTGGGTCCACAGCCTATTGTCAACCATTGGATGTATACGGCTTTAGGATCTGGAAAAGCTTCGTCCGTAAATTTTCGAACACCATTCGGTTATTGAATTTTGACATCAATTTGGCCCAGAGAAATACAATCTTGAAAATGCAGTCTCTGACCACCAATTGTTGTCCTCTTGTTTTACTTCAATGTGACAATACGCATGGTACCGAAATCAGTATCCGTCCAACAATCCCGAACGGTTTTAACATCCTGTGCCATATTGTTTCGATATCAGTGCAATACAATGTAGTACTTGCACTCGCCTGTGTCTTATACGGTGAGGATGGTGTAAAAGCAGTATGTGATTCCAACATTATTACCACGAACATCACTCTTGTCAGGACTATGTGAAATAGCTTGGTCTCTTACTCACTCGTGTGACCATTGGTTCAGTTGACTCTGTGTTGTGTTGTAATTATATGTATTTGTGATACTTTACATTGCATGATTAATAATAAAGCACGACGTGCAATATATTGGCATCACTCGTGACGTCAATACTACTTGTATTTTGTGTCTTGTGATGGCCTTCTCAGTATGTGCTAGCCATGTGTATTGGTGAGGTGTGTCTGTACCAACTGACGAGCCCAACGGCACACTGGGGCGAAACGCTGGCATTTTATGTTTGATCTGGCCGGACCAATTTTATCATATTAATTGATAATTTATCTGATCAAACGGAAATTAACATCATATTCCCATTTGGGAATGTTCATAACCTATTTGGATTGCCAAGGTAAGGTTTTTGTTTTATGGAAGGGAGCCTGACTTCCGTAGCACATTGGCATCACTCGTGACGTCAATACTACTTGTATTTTGTGTCTTGTGATGGCCTTCTCAGTATGTGCTAGCCATGCGTATTGGTGAGGTGTGTCTGTACCAACTGACGAGCCCAACGGCACACTGGGGCGAAACGCTGGCATTTTATGTTTGATCTGGCCAGACCAATTTTATCATATTAATTGATAATTTATCTGATCAAACGGAAATTAACATCATATTCCCATTTGGGAATGTTCATAACCTATTTGGATTGCCAAGGTAAGGTTTTTGTTTTATGGAAGGGAGCCTGACTTCCGTAGCACATTGGCATCACTCGTGACGTCAATACTACTTGTATTTTGTGTCTTGTGATGGCCTTCTCAGTATGTGCTAGCCATGTGTATTGGTGAGGTGTGTCTGTACCAACTGACGAGCCCAACGGCACACTGGGGCGAAACGCTGGCATTTTATGTTTGATCTGGCCGGACCAATTTTATCATATTAATTGATAATTTATCTGATCAAACGGAAATTAACATCATATTCCCATTTGGGAATGTTCATAACCTATTTGGATTGCCAAGGTAAGGTTTTTGTTTTATGGAAGGGAGCCTGACTTCCGTAGCACATTGGCATCACTCGTGACGTCAATACTACTTTTATTTTGTGTCTTGTGATGGCCTTCTCAGTATGTGCTAGCCATGCGTATTGGTGAGGTGTGTCTGTACCAACTGACGAGCCCAACGGCACACTGGGGCGAAACGCTGGCATTTTATGTATGATCTGGCCGGACCAATTTTATCATATTAATTGATAATTTATCTGATCAAACGGAAATTAACATCATATTCCCATTTGGGAATGTTCATAACCTATTTGGATTGCCAAGGTAAGGTTTTTGTTTTATGGAAGGGAGCCTGACTTCCGTAGCACATTGGCATCACTCGTGACGTCAATACTACTTGTATTTTGTGTCTTGTGATGGCCTTCTCAGTATGTGCTAGCCATGCGTATTGGTGAGGTGTGTCTGTACCAACTGACGAGCCCAACGGCACACTGGGGCGAAACGCTGGCATTTTATGTTTGATCTGGCCGGACCAATTTTATCATATTAATTGATAATTTATCTGATCAAACGGAAATTAACATCATATTCCCATTTGGGAATGTTCATAACCTATTTGGATTGCCAAGGTAAGGTTTTTGTTTTATGGAAGGGAGCCTGACTTCCGTAGCACATTGGCATCACTCGTGACGTCAATACTACTTGTATTTTGTGTCTTGTGATGGCCTTCTCAGTATGTGCTAGCCATGCGTATTGGTGAGGTGTGTCTGTACCAACTGACGAGCCCAACGGCACACTGGGGCGAAACGCTGGCATTTTATGTTTGATCTGGCCGGACCAATTTTATCATATTAATTGATAATTTATCTGATCAAACGGAAATTAACATCATATTCCCATTTGGGAATGTTCATAACCTATTTGGATTGCCAAGGTAAGGTTTTTGTTTTATGGAAGGGAGCCTGACTTCCGTAGCACATTGGCATCACTCGTGACGTCAATACTATTTTGTGTCTTGTGATGGCCTTCTCAGTATGTGCTAGCCATGCGTATTGGTGAGGTGTGTCTGTACCAACTGACGAGCCCAACGGCACACTGGGGCGAAACGCTGGCATTTTATGTTTGATCTGGCCGGACCAATTTTATCATATTAATTGATAATTTATCTGATCAAACGGAAATTAACATCATATTCCCATTTGGGAATGTTCATAACCTAGTTGATGTCTTTGTCGGTCAGTGTCTCCACAATAGACCATAAATTCATGACTCCAGGTCATTCCCACCTGGAATGTGACGTAGACCACTCTCTTATTGAGAGGAAAAAGAAGAAAACCAATATGGTTATTACTCATCCCAGAGACTGGTATCAGCTAGTACGGGACGCTAGAAAAGTTAAACCATTTCAAGTCGTAGAAATGTCACAAGATATGTTTTTTGACTTTGGAGACCTTCTGAAAGGGCCATTGGTTCAAAGAAGCATAACAGAAAACAAGAAGTGTGTTCGGTGGCTCGATATAAAGTGGTTGAGGTATTTGAAGGGAGAACCTGGTAAAATATTCTTCAAGACAACCCTGGATAATGATGCTCCTTTTGAAGTGATGGACTTTCGCCGACGAGGACGATGTCTTCAGAATCACACATTGAAGAAGTGTTACAATGGACCTGTTCCCATCAGCAAGGAAAAGAAGGACTTGTTGGATTTGCTTCATCTAATCGATTCTATTTTCCATTCATTTTACAAAGATCTTCCTGTACATTCCACTGTTGCAGATATAGATCCTGATGTGTATAGCAGTGATGATGAAGCAATGACAGAAAACTAAAGACACACATCAAAAATGTATTGGTTCCAAACTGTATTACCACATTCCTTTAATGCATATATTAAAAACTTACCTGATTTTGAGGCGGACAAAATGACATATGTCAATGCTCGTAGTGGCATAAGTCATTTATTTTGAGCAGTTACCATAATTTGAGTGTGGTTATTCATTTTTTTGTTATGTACACATATTATGAAATAAAATATTGAATTGAAGCACTGAAATATAAGTCATGTATTCATCAAAGCAGTTTTTTTCCTCTCCTGTAAAATTAGGTTTTATGACTTGTGCCACTTTTCCCGAGCACTACAGAAATTACCTCTTATGTTGTTCTAATTTTCAGTAAAAAAGAACCACGTGGATATAAATTTTGAAGTATTTTGACTTTAATATGGCTTTGCTGAATAGGTTAAGTAAGGTTTAAAATTTCGACTGAAAATCATTAAATTTCTACTTCCTTGTAAAATTTTGAGGTGAAGTTATTGACAAAATATCGGAAATGCAGCCTTGTCTATTTTGAAATATTGTAATTTAATAGACCATTAAGGATGTTAAACACTATCTCAGGCCATGGACTTTTATGAACCTATGTTTTTCATTAAGACTTCATTAGAGGAAGTTAATAGCAGAAAGCTGGAATCACTGAATTGATAGGCCAACACTGCACTATCAAAATTTTTCAATTCTTGTCCTTGCCTTTCAAAGCTTTAGATTATTATTATTTTAAGTATCATTCCCAACAAAATTTTATTGACTCTACAGGTATATGCCAGGATGAGAAGATCTGTCTCGAGGTAGTACCCTTGGCAGGGACCACATTCCACATTGTGCAGATTCAGCAAAGGCAGAGGTGTATGCTACATTGGAAAGGAAGCCCATTGTAATAATTGTAGATGAGAGATCAGACAACTGAGGCAGATGTCTCTTTGCTGTTCTATTCGGGACGATTACACCAACTGCGGAACAACAGTATTTGGCAAGCTGTTCGCTTTTGGATACTGCTAATGGGTCAACCTGCAGCCGAGCTATCATTGTTGCTCTCAATGACTACAATATTGATTATGAAAACTTGCTGGGATTAGTGTCGGACTCTGCCAGGTACATGTTTTCAGGCATTACAGACTATGGAGACCGTCCTCTTCATTTCCAGTGCTTTGCTCATAAGTTGCATCTTGTAGGGGATGCCATTCTGAAGGAACTGTCATAGTTGAATAGTTTGGTATCTTTCAGCTCTCTTACTGCATTAGAGGGATCATCTTACCCATATGCACGCAAGTTGTGGGATGAACTTTCCACTATTAGTGTAGAATTGAAGAGGTGTGCTGATGGATGGTTTCCGTCAGAAACAAAAGACTTGCTGAAGATGTGTCGCAACAAACCAAAGAAGGAGGAAATTTAAATGAAATTTATGGTTAACTAACTTCTCGAACCACACGAGATTCAATGATACGAACATTTCTTTCAATGAAGCTTGCAATTTAATTAATCCTGCAATAGCAGGGCAACATAGTGCCCTGGAACCTAAATTACTTGTGAAACGTAAGTTGCCATTTTTAGAGATGTTACTGTTGATCAGTTTGTCGAGGCTGCGAGGCATATCACCAACAGATGCTACAAAACATTAAAATGGAAAAGAACACTGATACTCTATAAATGCTGATGGCATTGAATTTAAAGTTTCCTTCCTTTGGCTCGGCAGCAATGCAGTGCACTTGGGCCGCTACAAACTGTGTCGATGTAGAGAGGTTTTCTAGAAAATATAACATAATTGTAACCGGCAGGCAGTCACGAATGAAGGAGGATACAATTGAAACCATTGGCATGTTGTATTTCAATAAATATTAAAATTCTCTTTGTTATAGGCTTATTTGTGTGAAAAATGTGCAATTATACAAGTACTTAACACCTTGAAACTGAGTATGTATATTTGTAAATACATGTAATTGTGCATGTAAATATGTTACCTGCAGTTTATATCTTATTTTCCAGTGCTTACAAATACACTGCTCAAAAAAATTAGAGAGACAACATTTGAAACACCTGCATTATTTTGTCAGGAATTGGTGGAGTGAAACAGCCATGATATCTGGGAAATGAAACCTTTATTTAACTGAAATGTACATATCCTTTGCATGTCGTAGCACACACGTTGGTGCTATGACCAGAAACGGAGGACAATGTCGTCAACCAAAGTAGAGAGTCCTTCCATAAATGCACAGAGTGCACAAAAAGAAACAGTTCAATATCTGCTAAACCCTCCATGTGCCCGTATAATCCTCCTCACATCTTCGTGACATGTTCCTGACAAGTCTGCGAACAGTTTCTTGTGGAATTTTGTTCCACTCCTCCATAAGGGCCTCTGCAAGTTGTTCCAGAGTCTGAGGCTCTACAGGACGGACCCGAAGTTGTCTGTCCAGCATATCCCATAAATGCTCAATTGGATTGAGGTCAGAACTCAACGCAGGCCAGTCGAATGTATCAATCGCGATGTCCTCTAGAGTTTCCATGGTGGCTGCTACTGAATGATTTCTCGCATTGTCGAGTTGCAGGATAAACTGGAGACCCATTACAACTGCAATGGGCATAACATGACCAAGTACAATCTCGTTGATGTACCTCTGAGCATTAAGTCAGCCTCTGGTTATCTGAACCAGATGGGCCGTCAATTGTGATGCCACCCCAGACCATGACAGAGCCGCTGCCAAAGCTGTCCCGTTCTTGGACTGCTGCTCCATAATAACGTTCACCACGACAACGATAGGCAGGTATACGCCCGTCCCACCTTGTTAGATGAAAGCGGGACTCGTCCGTAAACAATACATTGCGCCAGTAACGCAGCTGCCAGTCTCTATGGTCCTCAGCCAATCGAAGTCGCTCTATCTTGTGGCGAGCAGTTAATCCAGGGACCTGATGAGGTCGTTTTGGTCTTAAACCTGCCTCGGAGTCTGTTGCGCATTGTTTGGTCACTGACGCTGCTACAAATTGCTGCTCTTAGATCATTTTGCAGGTCCCGGGCGGTCGCCGAACGCCAGGGGAAAGAACAATTCACCACATATTGGTCGTGTCTGGCCGATGTTTTTTGTTTTCTCCCTTGCCCTGGCATTCGTGTGTATGAAGCAGTTTCACAAAATCGTGTCCAAAACCTCCCAACAACAGATGAAGCCACATTAAGCTCTGTAGACAATCCACGAATAGTCCAACCTTACTGCAGTATTGTCACTGCCCGAACACATTCTGTCTCATTCAGATGCCTCATTTCGACTAATGCAATGTACACCAAGTGGATAGTAACGTATTCTTCACTTATACACAATCAAGGACAGAGTGCGACATTGCTCGTCCATTTCACTCTGTGGCATAGCACGATACATGTGTCTACTGCCACAAAGCCATGGCTTTCCAATGACATGTGGAGGTGTCCTCGCATTCTTAAAACATGTCGGACGAATACGGGCAACAGTATATATCGTAATCACGGACTACGTACATGGTAGACGCGATCAAATTCCTGTCCCTCTAATTGTTATGAGCAGTGTATATATGACAAGCCAAATGCGATTAAAATGTAAAATTTCACTCCCAACTGTTGCTTGTGTAATTTTTTAATAAATCCCTATTTTTAATTTAATTTCTGCTTGCCACGGTGGGTGAGTGGTCAAAGTGTCGGTCTACTAACCCCAAGCTTGCAGGTTCGCTCCTGGCTGTGGTAAGTGATTTTTGAAAGGCGGCAAAAATTACGACACCATGTCATACGATGTTGGCATGTCAAGGAACCCGTTTGAATTCAGTAGGCCGTGTTCATAATGGCAAAATTAATCTTGGATGTTTCCGCCAACACAAAGATCCTCATTTCTCTACTAGGAAGCGCTATAGTGTTCAAGGAGCTTAGATATCTAACCTCCTTGACTTTCATAGTGGTTCAAGGAACAACGAAATTCGACTTGCAAGCTACCCTTTGGTTGTCATATAACAAAGCTTGCACCCGGCACCCAAGGCCATATGATATTATTATTATTTAATTGCTAACAAACAATAACCCCTGGCACTACAGCCCATGAAGGGCCAAGGCCCACCAAGCGACCGCTGCCCAGTCATTTGATGATGATGATAATTGTTGTTTTAAGGGGCCTAACATCTAGGTTATCGCCCCCCCCCCCCCCCCCCAGTCATTTGGCCAGCAGATAATGGGATGACACGTGATCAGCGCATCGGGTTCCCTCAGCCGTTAATCTTGGATTTCATTACCGGGGCAATGCCTCACTGTTAAGACAGCCACTCAATTGTCCTCACGAGGCTGAGTGAACCCCGTAATTTAATTGCTCCAAAATTCTAAATTTAAGAAATTTATATGCTAAAAAACACTAAATTTGTAATTCAAAATGTTAAATATTGGATTTTTAATAGCTAAAAACCATGAACTCAGTGAAAAGAGATGGGGTGGCAGGAGTATGGCAGAAAAGGGTAATCTGAGGAATAAAAATAAAACAACACTCAATCACATATTAAAGTTAAAGACTTCTCAGTTTCACATGGTTATGTCATAAACTCACCCTTGACGCACTGCATCCAAAAACGCTTTATTCTTTGGATCATCGTACCTCTTCAAGGCGCCATCATTCACAGTGTAACCTTCACTCCAGAGCTTAAGTGTTACTATAGATGTATCTTCGGTAGGGCCTGATGATGAAGCTACAACTACAAAGACATAATAATCAACATGACCAAAGCCACATGGTAGCTTAAAAAATTCTCTCATTTCCAACAGACCACATACCCAGCCTGGAAAGTAGCCAAGGTCATAATGATAGGGAAGCCCAACACTGATGGTACCTTCCCACAAAACTATAGACCTATCAGCTTACTATCAATCATTTCCAAACTATTTGAAATGACCCTGCTTTCCAGGCTGGACTCTTATATCAGCAATACTATTAATGACGAGCAGTTCGGTTTCCACAAAGGCCATTCCACTGTACATCAGTTAATAGAAAGAAAGAAAAAAAAGCAATTTTATTCCCTTTGAACAAACTGCTACAGAAAGACAAATTTTGAAAATGAATGTGTGAGGTATGGTATCAAAAGCAGCAATTGATGGCAATAGTAAAGGTCACATGAACATTACTATCAGAAAAATGAACAACAGACCAGAATCAACCTTCAAACCGGATTTTAAAAAAAGAAAAAACTCAGTTTTCTGTTTTATGCATAGACATCGCAAGACATGGGGTTACAAAAATGTTCAAGAAACATAATATAAAAAATGCATTTAAATCCAGGAACAAAAACAAAAAGTTCTTCAATACACATTCCATTAATCCTAAGAATAAATTCAACGACTCAGGCATTTACAGATTGACATGCTAAGAATGTCAAACCAATTACATAAGCCAGACAAGGAGAAAATTTTCAATCAGATTTTTGGAACACTATAATGCCATAAAGAGCCTCCGTGGCTTAGGCGGCAGCACGCCGGCCTCTCACCGCTGGGTCCGTGGTTCAAATCCCGGTCACTCCATGTGAGATCTGTGCTGGACAAAACGGAGGCAGACAGGTTTTTCTCCGGGTACTCCGGTTTTCCCTGTCAAAATTTCATTTCAGCAACACTCTCCACTATCATTTCATTCCATCCGTCATTCATTTACTCATTGCCCCAGAGGAGTGAGACAGGCTTCGGCAGCCGGCACATTTCATATCCTCGCCGCTAGATAGGGGCTTCATTCATTCCATTCCTGACCCGGTCGGAGACTGGAAGCAAGCTGTGGATTTTTTCATAATGCCATAAATCACACTAAATTCTCCGCAATGGCTACGCACATGGAGGAAAGAGGACACGAAGTTCACTAATATTGAGAAGGACCTCAAAATTCTTCACAATATTCCCAAAGGCAACCCTATGAACATACTTGAACAAATAAACATCATTCATGATATGCTTACGGACTTCATTAAGAAACAAACAAAGGAAAAGCCACTGTAATAACATAAATTTTACTATCACCCACCCTTTCCCCTACTCCTGCCCTTTCCCTATTTCTTCCCCGCTCCAGGCATGCCTTGCTACGTGATAGTAATGCATGGAGCTAATGTATACACAACCTTTTACTGTCTATTGTTTCAACATGTAAATCTAAAACAATCATAAGTTAGTTAATTGGTAGAAGCTCCGGCAGATGGCTCCCGTTCCTCCACAACCTCCCCACCCTAGTCTTTCCCGATCTCCAGAGGGATGACCAGCTGGATAGGTCTAATTATCTGCGTGCCACAGGTGGTCCTCAGCAGCACGGCCCGTGTTACGCCGTCTCTGCCAGGTCGAAGTTCATCTACTACTTCCACATATGGCGTCGCATATGGTCCTCCTGCAGAGGTACAACATCTCCTGTCTCCTATCTTGAGCGCCGCTGACTTGCTGCGTGTATTTCAGACGATATGGATCTCAATTGTAAAAGGTTGACTTTTGTCCAAAGTCTCCAAAAATCGACCGCAATTTTTTGTTTCGGTCTGTACAACTTGGTTAAGTTAACATCTATTATTGGTTGTCCGGATGGTATTGCTGTTAGTTTTTCTCCATTCAAGAAGTGAGCAGGTGTTAGTATGCCTTGATTGTCTGCCTTGATGAGTGGTCTCCTGGTCACGAGTTAAGGGTGGCTTCAATACTGATGAGCAGGGTATTAGTTTGTTTCTTATCAATTTGCAGTCTTCCGTATACAAAGCTTGACAGAGCCCACCATCCTCCTCACCAAGCCGCCCTCGGTGGGATGAACTTCCATGTGATGTTGTGATGTGCGAGGTACTGGTGAGTTTGGGAATCTGTCAACACGGTAGGGACATTTTGTAGTACTTTGTTGGCTCCATGGAAAGTTTGAGCATTATCTGAGTGTATGGTATGAGGCAGTCCCCTCCGTCAATATATTCTTCACAGGTCACCACGTCGTATTCCGCCTCAGAGGTCATGGATAGCATCATCTAGAACATTAGACGAACCAGAGTTTCCTTAAGACTATTTGTAGAATATTGTCTTCCACGGAAGATTCCTCTGTAAATCCATTTATTTCAGAAGAAAATCAAGTAACATTAGAAGAAAATAGAGTAACATTAGTCCTCTCTCGCTTACGTTTTTTTCTTCAAACTGGATAACGTTGCCAGTTGGGCTTCACTCATCTTGATATAGTAAGTGCTGATTTCAAGTCTAAGAGTCTCCAAGTATAAGTTTGAAGCGTGATATGATCCGTGAATACTCTGTGACTTCGTGTAGACTCTCGGCAAACGTGACGTGCAAACTCACGTTTATGTAGTCAATAGTTGATTTAGTTTGCCAATAGGTGGCAGGAAAAAATGACGGTTCCGAAATGTCGAGTAGGCCGTGAAATTCCCGTAGCTCACCTCGTGTTTATATGAAATAAGGAAGTTGAGGATTATGTCAGTAGATACTGCTAGTAGTCACGCTGAGCGTGTTGGAATCCTGTTAGAGTCACGCATATAACCTCTTTCGCTATATTGCATTAAGGTTATACCAAGAAATATATCAACCAACTTCCAACAGTAACATTTTATATACCCCAACCAAAACGTGATAACTCATTGCCAGTCTAATGCTCTTTAAAATACTCCATAAGTTATTTATTCAATCATCTCAGTACGTATCTGTCGTGGCTTGATCCAGATTCCATAACTCTAACCACTTGAATCTCCAAACTGTAGTTTGAATTTTTATCACAAGTCGCGTTTCTCGTCGCTAGTCTAGTCTTTAAGTTCCCAAGTTTCTCGGCACCAATGTTTGAAGAAATATTAATGTGTGGAGCTAATGGATACACAACTTTTTATTGTCTCAATTGTTTCAACATCTAAATCTGAAACAATCACAAGTTAGTTAATCGGTAGAACTCTGGCAGATGGCTCCCTTTCCTCCACACTTGATAATATTTTAAGAAGTCTGTTCTTTATCTGACAGCAATCTGCTTCAAAATATGAAAATTACATTCTGTTTTTATATGCAACATGGATTGAACAACCTAAACTTAGCTGCATCAGTCACTATATTAAACATCAACAAGAATGACCATCAGCACAGAACGCTCTGTGCTAATTACCCTATAGAACTACAGGAAACGATACATCGAAGATCAACCAAAAATGGTTCATTTTAACAAGTTTAAGAGGACAATTATTATTATTATTATTATATGCATCGTTTATGATTGATAATAATAATAATAAAAATATTGGTTTTACGACCCTTTTAACTACTGCGGCTTTTAGATATGCCAGGGTGCAGGAAATTTGCCCCAAAGGGGATCTCTATGTGCCAGTACATCTACTGACACAGCTCCCTCGCATTTGCACACCCTCAAATGCCAGCTGACTGCAGGATTCTATCCTTGGGAACAGCACGCGAGAATATTATCCCTGAGCCATGCAGCCAGTCCTTTAACGGTAATATTAAGGATGGTATATCATGATCCCTGATGACTGGTCTAAAGGTGTAATAGTGCCATTGTTTAAAAAAGGAAACCTGAAAAAGTGTGAGAACTATCGTGGAATTACTTTGTTATCCCATGGTCTAAAGATCTTGGAAAAAATAATTGCGAAAAGACTACGCAGACACTTAGAAAAGGCTTTAGAAGAAGAACAACATGGCTTTAGACCAGGAAGGAGTACTATTGACTTGATCTTGGCTGCAAGAAGGCTTATTGAGAAACATCTTGAAAAAGGGAAAGAATTAATAATGGTATTTCTAGATATAGAAAAAGCTTATGATAGCATTGCAAGATCAAAAATTTGGGAATGTTTAGAAAGGCACAATGTCCCAAAAGGCTTGATAAACAAGATCAAAATGCTGTATGAGAACACAAGGGCATGTGTAAGAATAGGTAATGGGGAAAGCAGATGGTTCACAACAAAACAAGGAGTCCAACAAGGAAGTTCACTGTCTCCGTTACTATTCATCACAGTGGACATAATCCTGAAGAGAATAAAAGAAGAACAGGGTAATGAAACAAATGCCCTTGTCTTTGCAGATGACGTCATGATTTGGGGAGAAAGTGCCAGAGAGGTACAAGAAAAACTGGTATTCATGGGACAAGCTGTTCAAGGAGTATGGGTTGAAAATAAGCCAAAGTAAGACAGCAGTGATGACAATAGGACTGTCTAATGCAACCATTTACCTGAATAATCAGCCTCTACAAATTGTTGATCAATTTAAATATCTTGGTAGCACAGTGTGTAAGGATAACAACAACAACAACAGTGAAGTAACAAATAGAACTCGTAATGCAGCCTCCTTCTATGCACAAGTTAGAACACTACTGTGCCCAGGAAGTGTAAACATATACTGTTTAAGACATACTACATCCCAATTCTAACTTACGGAGTAGAAACATGCACCCTGTCCAGAAGAGAAGAAAGTTGGATTCAGGCATCCGAAATGAAGTTTATAAGAACAATGCTTCAAAGGACAAGGAGAGACAATATAAGGAACGAAACAAACAGGACAGAGGCTGGCATAGATATCAGTGCTACAAAATATTTGCAGAAGCAACGATTAGGATGGTATGGGCATCTTCAAACAATGGGAGATGAGAGGACACCAAAAGCTTATTTCAACAAGATTATCCCAGGAAAAAGACCAGTAGGAAGACCAAAGAAGAAATGGTTGGACCAAATCAAGGATGATCTTGAAGACAAAGGGCTGGACTGGAGAAGGACCCATGAAGACCAACTATTCATGGACAGGAAAAGGTGGCGAGGGCTCGTTAACAGCACCCGGGCGACTGGAGCTGGAATTTGATGATGATATCAAACACTGAACAAAGCCTGCACAATATGTACTACCCTACCAGGGAATTGTTACCACTAGCTGTGGAGCGCAGCTGAAGTGTATACATTACATCATCTCGCCTCGTTATGGCTGCAGCAAGCGGTTCCGTGGCAAGAGGGGAAAGCATGTACAGTCATACAATGAGAACACACCGCACGAACCAGCATGAATCATGCACACAAGTGACACGCGATGAGGTTTCGCTGGCGACAACTGCACGTCTATCGCAAGTGTGTGGCCGGGCGGAGCACATTAGTTCCGATTTCAATCACCGGTAACAATTCGCTGGTAGGGTAGTATAAATGTTAGATTTTGCACATGTTAAATGATGTTATGTAAGGCCATTTTAAGATTTTATGTATATGATATTTCAAGATGCTATGTTGTATTGTAAACAAGGCTGCAGAAGAGCCAAATTGTAGTCTTGAAGCATGTACCTTCAAATGAGTGAAATGTGGGTTTGAGTCTTCAGTCTTTTGATTGTTTTGATGAAGCCCTCTATTTCTCCCTGTCCTGAGCTAATCGTTTCATTTCTACATAGTTACCACACCCTACCTCGGAGGCAAACTGATTAACATACTCTAACCTTGGTCTACCCCAACAGTTTTTGCCCACAACCCATCCTTCAATAACGAAGTTTGCTATTCCTGGATGTCATTGTATGTGTCCTATCAACCTACCCCTTCTCTTCATTAGCAGTCACCAGATACATCTCTCTTCTCCCTATGGTCTTAATACCTCTTCATTTGTTACCATATCTACCCATCTGATCATCATTCTCCTGTAACACCACATTTCAAATACTTCCAATCTCCTCTTTTCTGCTGCACCAACAGTCCAAGTTTCAATTCCATCAAGTGCCATGCTCCAGACAAAGGCTTTCAAAAATGTCTTCCTAATACCTAAATCTATATTCAATGTCAACAGATTCCTTCCTTTTCTGTAAAAATGCTTTCCTTGCCTGAGCAAACCTAATTTTTATATCCACTTTGCTTCGTCCATCACTGGTTATTTTGCTTCTTAAGTAAATAAATCTCATACTTCCTTTAGCCTTTCACCTGCCAATTAGATGTTTATAGGAGTTTCTGATTTATTTTGGCCGCATTCCTTGTTTTTGTTTTCCATTTATTGGTTTTCATCATGAATTCTTTCCTCAAGACTTAAGTCCTTACCTTTTGAAAACTCATTCAAATCCTATGGTGAATCAACTAGAAGACAATGGCATAAGGAAATCTCTGAGTTGAAATAATTTTTCCTAGAATCTTTACTACTACTTTAAATTTTTCTCTAATTTACTTCCTTGCTTGTTCAATGCATAGATTGAAAAGTATGGGTGATAAGTTGCAGCCTTGCCTTACAACTTTCTGAATACCAGCTCCTCTCCCATGTCCAACTTGAATGACTGCCATCTGGTTTCTTTCTAGATTGAAAGTCATCCTCCTATCCCTGTACTTTATTCCAATCCATTTCAAAATGTCAAATAACTTACTCTAATCAACGTTATCAAAAGCCTTTTCTAAGTCTACAAATGCCACGTGTGGAGGACTGAGAAGATGGACATCTTTGGCTTATTTCATGTATTTCTACTTTGGTTTATTTCTTGTATTTATTCTTTATGTTTGAAGCTCTTTGATATAAGTTAGTGTAATAAAAGATGGCTGCTAAGTAAGATGTCCGTGTTTCACGATCACTATTTATCCATTATACGAATCCCAACATTGGTGCCGAAAAGTTTAGATTACGTAGAAATGTGCATTAGAATACGGGCAATTGTGTTTTACTTGTGTACAAAGTAAACTGGTGATGCTATCACTACAAACAGCAATCACGTTTTGTACATCCACGCCACGCCGGATTACGAGGTAAGAAGATACTGGAACTTCTACACGCGCCACATACTAACGTGATATTTCAGTTTTAATATTATTGTAAAAGTGATACTACTACGATTAAACAGTGCACGAATTGTAATATAATTACTTTACACCACGTAACGGAATTCACGAATGATAGACGAGCAAGTGCTGCCATCTTGCGGTAGATACTAAACTAAATACCTCGTAGCTATCACGGACACTACAAGACGATCTCGCGCATGCGCTGGCATCAGACAATCACCTTCACTTGTCGCAGCACGGTACTATTTATTTATTTCGTCACCCATTCTTCAAGATGCAAGACGAGAGTGTTAAGAGTAAACTAGCGTTTTTGAAAAGAAAGCGGAAGACGGAACGAGCAACTATAACTAAATTCAGTACGATAATAAATAGTGATACGGTCGGCGACATCTCAGGATACGAATATAATCGCATTAGACTCCAAGAAGCTTTAGATCATCTCACAGTTTTGGACGATAGTATACAGGAATGTTGGACCGACGCAGAATACGAGGCCGATGTCGAAAAATGTGAGGAATACATCGACATCGCGAAGAGAGCGATTCTGAAAGCATCACACGCCGAGAATAAATCTAAGTCACTCTCCAGTTTGACAACATCGGTCACCGGAATGAGTATGCAACCAACGCCAGGATCTCCAGTCCCAACACCCGTCACGCACACAGTGAAGCTACCTGCCGTAAAATTAGACAAATTCGCAGGTGACATTGAGAATTGGGCACGTTTTTGGGAGCAATTCCAGTCTTCTGTTGACAACAATCAATCTCTCGCTCACATTGACAAGCACGTCTATCTCCGTGGATATCTGGAGGGTGAGCCGAAGAATCTAGTTGATGGAATACCGATAACGGCTGATGCTTATGAAGAAACTAAACGGATATTAATATCTCGCTACGGAAACACTGACCGCATAATTCAGGCCCATCTTGACTATCTCGAAGCCTTACAACAAATTTCAGACGATACTCCTTCTAATCTAAATGCCATGTACATAGAATGCAATAGACGCGTACAAGCCTTGCGGGCCTTAGGGGAAAATGTAGATAATTACGGGCGGATGTTATGCCCTAAAATTCTCCGAGCATTCCCTCAAGGTATTGTCCGCCGTTGGATAATTTATTCCAAACGAGAAAGCATTCCCGAGAGTCACATTACCAAGTTGATGGAGTTCCTGAACGAGGAGGTAGAGGGCGCTGTGATCACACAGAAGATCAGAGGAGATATCACTTCACTCGAATCCTTCTCAGGCACTGCCGCGACACTCCATGTGAACACAAAGTCAAAACGGACGGGCATGAACACAAAGAAAGTGTATTCCGAATTCTGTGTGTTCTGTGAGACTCAAGGCCACTGGGCCCAGAACTGTGTGAAGATCCGCAATGTAGCTGAGCGGATTGAAAAGTTAAAAACTGCCAACCGATGCTTCTTGTGCCTCAATAAAGGTCACAGTGTGAAGACCTGCATGAAGAAGAGTAAGGTATCATGCGCAAAGTGCAAAAAGAATCATCACATTTCCATCTGCACCGGAGAACAGCCCGCATCAATATCCGTGGGGAAGATTGACGTTACTATGCCGCAGTTCACTTATCTTCAAACGGCGAATATTTGGATCACAGGGCCCACCGGACTGAGAAAACGTACACGATGCATATTGGATGCTGGCAGTCAATCAACCTTCGTAAGCCGAAGTCTGGTAGATCAGCTTCAACTGAATATCGTGGGACACAAGGATTTGACAGTTACCGGATTCGAGTCATCTCGTCACACATCTTCAGCTCGCAGACTCATTGACCTCAACATCAGTGGACTATGCACGGAGGCTGCTCTGCGTATTTCTGCATTTGAGAGTGACAACGTTTACTCCCCACATCCGACTGTTCCACTCGACGTCCAGTCCCTGTCACGCTTACGAAAATTGAGACTTGCTGATCCCAAGGATGACAACAATGAACTTCCTATAGAACTTCTAATAGGTGGAGACCATTATTGGAAGGTGATACTTGACGACAAACCAATACGCCTCTCAGACACGTTAGTACTGCTTCCTTCTAGATTTGGATGGATTCTGAGTGGAAATAGGTCAGGAATTACTGTCCACAGCGTCAACGTGCACCACATTCATACTGCTAATGACCCATCTGTCGAGGACGATGATATGCGACGATTTTGGGATCTAGAGTCCCTAGGAATAAGGGAAGATCAGAAAAGGACCCTCACAACGAAAGATGCCACTATTCTTCAAGAATTCCACTATTCGTTTCACTTACAAGACGGGCGGAGGGTAGTATCCCTACCGAAGAAAGAAGATCTGGTCTTACCCTCAAACCGTAAGAACGCTCTAAATCGTTTTCACACATTGCAGAGAAAACTTGCCGTTAATGCCCAGTACAAAGAAATGTACCATGCGCAGATGATGGACTACGTAAACATGGGACATGTTCAGCTGATCGCTACAGAGGAAACTACAAATGATGTATACTACCTGCCTCATCACGCTATCAAGAAAGAGAGAAATGGCACAGAGAAATGGAGGATCGTCTTTGACGCATCATCCCACGAGAGAGATGCACCGTCCCTCAATGATGTTCTGGAAACAGGCCCTAATCTGTTACCAGAAATACTGTCCACGTTGATCCGCTTCCGAACTTACCGCAAAGCCATAGTAGGAGATGGAACTCAAGCTTTCCTTCAATTAAGCCTGGATACTGAAGACCGAGATTTAACAAGATTCTTCTGGTTCAATGTGGAGAAGGACGAACTTGGAAAATGGCAAGCAAGAGATGATACAGCCGTCTATAGATTCACTCGTCTACCATTCGGCCTTGCTAGCAGTCCCTTTCTTCTGTCTGCAACTCTCCGTGAACTAGCAACGAAATTCAAGGATCAGTTCCCGTCAGCAGCAGCACTTATGGATCAAAGCACTTTCATGGACGACTTTGTTGTGGGAGCTGAAGATGACAACAGAGTTATCACCTTATATTACGAGGTGACAGGTCTACTACGACAGATACGGATGCCAATGGCAAAATGGGCAACAAATTCTGGACCATTGGAAGGTATATGGAGAGCCGAAGGACGTGAAACGAAAAGGGAAACCGGAGTACTAGGTGTACGATGGGACACAGAATCAGATTCACTACTCTTTGACCATACAGATATCACCGACAACCTTTCGCAGGATCCAGGAACCAAACGAAAGCTATTGAAAACGACCGCAAAGTTCTACGACCCTCTTGGATTACTTTCACCGGTGTCCATAGTTGGAAAAGTTCTCTTCCAAGACACCTGGTGTAGGGGCATAGCATGGGACGAAATACTTCCACATGACATTGCATTGCGATGGCAGCTGTGGATAACCAGCCTCACGGATCTGGCAAGTGTGGTCATTCCAAGATGGATTGGTTTATCAAGGACAACATCGGAGACTTCACATGTCCACGTGTTCTGCGACGCTTCAGAGCGGGCCTACGGAGCTGCACTGTATGTTCGAACTTCAGCCGACGTAAACACTTACATACACCTGGTCTGCACTAAGAATAGACTGTCTCCAGTCAAGAAGGTTACACTCCCACGACTAGAACTACTGGCCATCTTAGTGGGTTGCCGTCTTCTGAGGTATTTCTGCCAAGCAACAGACTTTAATGTCACCACATCTACTCTGTGGAGTGACTCCATGGTCGCTCTAGGTTGGATTAAAAGCGTTGCAAACCGTTGGAAGACATTCATCTCCAACCGAGTGACGGAAATTCAAGGCATCCTGAGTCCAGCTCAGTGCCGGCACTGCCCGAGCCAGGATAATCCAGCCGACCTCTTGTCACGAGGAATATCCTCAAAAGCACTACAGTCTTCTTCACTTTGGTGGCACGAGCCTGTATGGCTAGCCGATCATCCTAGCTCTTGGCCCCACAGCAGTGTGCCTAACGCCTCACTTCCAGAGACTCGCAAGACGCATCAGCAAACACTTAATGTCATTACAACGGAACCTCTCATCATTGCTTCCAGATTCAGCAGTTATTGGAAAATACTGCACATCATGGGTTGGATTTTACGCTTCTTGAACAACATCAGACAGTCGGAGAAAAATTCTGGGAATCTCACTGCACGTGAATTAGAGGCTTCCCGATTGTGCTGGATACGTACAGTCCAACGTGAGTGCTTTTCCGAAGAGCACGACGCTCTGACAAAAGAGAGAAACTTATCAGGGAAGTCCAGGATTGCCCGCTACAACCCCTTCTTACAGGACGGCCTTATTCGACTGGGAGGGCGCCTCCACCATGCAGACCTGCCAACGCAGCAGAAACATCCTATAGTACTCGATGGTGCACACCACTTCACTAAGTTGTTGATCCTCCAGACTCACATACGGCTACACCACCTTGGAGTACGAATCGTTCTCTCTGTACTACGCGAAGAATTTTGGATCCTCAAGGCACGCCAGGCTGTCAAGAAGGTCATCCACACGTGCTTACAGGTGTAAGATCGCCAGAAGCCAACAAGGTAACGAGATCGAAGCCCCGTTGCCTCCAGAACGTGTGCGACTTACTGCGCCATTTGCAGTTACGGGTGTGGATTTTGCAGGGCCACTACTCGTTAAGGTGGGGAATCTCGTACAGAAATCATATATTGTGCTTTTCACATGTGCAACTACAAGGGCCCTTCACCTTGAGCTGGCTTTGGACATGACTACGGAGACGTTTCTGATGGCTCTCAGACGATTTGCGGGACGAAGAGGACTTCCAAACACCATTTACTCAGACAACGCTAGAACGTTCCAGGCTGCACACAAAGAAATGACACAACTCAGCCAAGTCCTCACTGACCCACGAACGAGCCAGCACTTCGCCCACAACGGAGTCCAGTGGAAATTTATAGCCCCACGGGCGGCTTGGTGGGGAGGCTGGTGGGAAAGAATGGTGGGTACGACTAAAAGATGCCTTAGAAAGGTATTGGGAAAGGCTCTGATTAGTGAGGACACACTCCGAACTCTATTGGTAGAAGTAGAAGCCGCCATTAACTCCCGACCCATAATCCAAGATGGCTCGGAGACACTGACTCCAAGTCATTTCCTGACTGGGGCACGGCTGACTACCCTGCCCAACGTCTCCGAACCCACGACCCGAATAGACCTGAGGAAGGAGAGGAGACTTAGAGAGAAAATGCAGGAGGACTTCCTCAAGAGATGGAGGAATGAGTATCTTCTTGATCTGAGAAGCTACCACGAAGTACGCCGCCCAAATGGACAGACGAAGGAGTGCCGAGTAGGAGATATAGTACTACTACAGGACGACATGCGACCTAGACACATGTGGCAGAAGGCGCGAATAACTGAAAGGCGACCAGGCAGGGACAACAAGGTGCGAACCCTCATCCTTCAGATGGCCAACGGGACCAAGATTAGTCGGCCTGTACAGCTGGTCTTCCCTCTCGAGATAGACCAGGGTGGGGAGGATGTGGAGGACTGAGAAGATGGACATCTTTGGCTTATTTCATGTATTTCTACTTTGGTTTATTTCTTGTATTTATTCTTTATGTTTGAAGCTCTTTGATATAAGTTAGTGTAATAAAAGATGGCTGCTAAGTAAGATGTCCGTGTTTCACGATCACTATTTATCCATTATACGAATCCCAACACCACGAATGTTCTCTTATCTTTCCTTATTCTACCTTCCAAGATCAACCTATGACTTAGTACAGCTTCCCTTGTTCCTAAGTTTCTCCTGAAATCAAATTGGTCTTCACCCAACTCTGTTTGTATCTGTCCTTCCATCCTCTTTTAAATTATACAAGTCAGGAACTTCGAAGCATAAGTGATCAACTTCGAGAAGAAGAAAGAAATTCTCAATCAAAATCCAATGATGACCAGTGGTCTCCAACAAGATAGGAGAAAAATGTCAGGCTCAGACCGGAATTAATAAGCGACGGAATTCTTAACCCAAATACGATCCAGATTCATGCTTTTCACCAGATGACAGATGAAGATATAATTTGTGGAGAGGAAGACAATAGAAAGTCACGATGTACAGAATGGAAGATTGGAACCCTATAAGATTGGACGTAACTATGGCAACAATAGTTATAAGGTAGTTGACATCGCCACTGACAGAATAATCGGCAAATACAACGCCGGAAGCCTGAAGCGCTATTACAGGAGACGCTGAGACACATGCCATATGGAACATGATTGTCATCTGATTGAAATTGAATGAGAATAATAATAATAATGGTTTCGGAAGAAAAACAGCAGGAAAATTACGAGATATGGTTGGGGCGATAGAAGAACAAAATCAGTAATTGACTACTTTCTGGTGGAAAGGACTAATCGCAGAAAGCTGATAGATGTGACAGCTTTACCAGGAGAAGCATTCGATGGGGACCATAGAGCTGTGGTGGCAAAATTTAGATGGGAAAAATTGGAAAACCTAAAGGAGATCAGAGAAAGTAAAATAAAAGTATGGAAATTGAAAGACAAAACTGTACAGGAAGATTTTTCAGGAGAGATTGAAGCAACAAATCCCAGTTACTGAAGTGGAAAACATAGAAGAGGAATGGTCCCACTTTAAAAAGGCATTTGTTGGTGCAGCAGAGAGTGCTTGTGGTAGGACGTCAACAAGAGTGAAAGAGAAGGAGACACCGTGGTGGAATGAGGAAGTGAGGAAAGCAGTGAAAGAAAAGAAGTCTGCATGGAAAGAATGGAACCGAGATCAAACAGAAGAAAGCAAAAGGAAGTATCACGACAGCAAACGGAGGTGTAAGAAAGTGGTAGGAGAAGAAAAGAAGAAAAGTTGGGAAGAATTTACACGAAGAATGTAAACAGATGTAAGTGGCAGTAAAAGGATGCTGTATGGGCTTCTAAGAAGTATGAGGAAAGAAAGAGTTACCACAAAGCTGGTTAAAAAGGAAGATGGAGAGTTGTTAACACACCCAGAAAAGATAAAGGGACGATGGAAGGAGTATTTCGATAAGCTATTGAATGTGAGCAATTGTACTGGTGAGATGGAAGTGACACAACCTGACGACTCTATAACAGAAGATGATATAACAATGCTGGAGGTGGAATTAGCAGTACAGAAAATGAAGATGGGAAAAGCAACAGGGGTGGATGAAATCAGTGTAGAAATGATAAAGGCTGCTGGACCTGTTGGTATGCAATGGTTGTATCGACTGCTTAAGTGTGTGTGGAAATGGAAATGTGTACCAGAAGACTGGGAGAAAGTTCTAATAATACCAGTGTTTAAGAAGGCAGACAAGAAGGTGTGTGATAACTATAGAGGGATCACCCTCTTATCACAGATAGTAAAAATACTGGAAAGGATATTAGAAAGAAGAATGAGAAGAAAGGTGGAAGGAGAGTTGCAAGAGGAACAGTATGGCTTCAGGAGTGGAAGATCCACAGTGGACCCAATCTTTAGCTTGAGGCAGGTGATGGAAAAGAACTGGGTATATGGAGAGGATTTGATCATGACTTTCATAGATCTAGAAAAGGCATATGATAGTGTCCCCAGAGAGAAGGTACGGGAAACCATGGTTAAGAAGAGACTGGGAAGAGAAATGTTGGAAATGGTGCAAGCAATGTACAACAACTGTGTTAGCAGGGTACTGACCCCAGTTGGAAAGACAGATTGGTTTAGGAACAAGACTGGACTAAGACAGGGGAGTGTGCTGTCACCTCTCTTGTTCATAATGGTGATTGATAAAATTGTAAAGGAAACAAAGGAAGCATATGGACATAAAGAAATGAAGTTACTGTTATTTGCAGATGATATTGTGGTTTGGGGAAGGAACACCAAAGTAGTGCAAAAACAACTAGATGCACTGAACGAAAATATTCAGAAGTACGGCCTGAAAATCAGTATAGAGAAAAGCAAGACCATGGTGATGACAAGAGGGGAAAGACAAGGAAAGGGCACTGTGAAAATTGGAAGTCAGAGTTTGGAAATTGTGGACACGTTCAAATACCTAGGAAGTGAATTGATGCAAACTGGTAGGTTGGACATGGAGATTGGCAGGAGGGTACAGCAGAGCAATGCATTCTATCAAAGTGTAAGAAAACTTGTTTGGGATAAGGAAGTACTGTACCAAGGAAAAGCAAGGAGGTAATGTATAAAGTGTACTATGTTCCCATATTAACTTATGCAGCTAAGACTTGGACCCTGACGAGCAGGCAAGAGAGTAGAATCCAAGCCAGTGAAATGAAATTCCTAAGAAGTGTGATAGGAAAGACAAGGAAAGACAGAGTGAGGAATGAAGATGTTAGGAAGGAAGTTGGGATGGGAAAACTAAATGAGAGAATTGAGAAGAATAAACTAAGGTGGTTTGGACATGTAAAGAGGATGGAGGAAAATAGAATACCAAGACAGATGCTGGAGGCGAAGTGCAAGGGTAAGAGAGCAAGAGGAAGACCTAGAACAAGGTGGATTGATTCAGTGAAGAACAGCATAAGAAAAAGAAATCTGGACTGGGACAAGATCGTGGAAGAAGAATGGTGGAAGGAAAGGGGAAAGTGGAGAAGTGCCATAAATACCCCGACCCGGCAGGAGCTGGATAAGGGGAAATGATGATGATGATGATTAATAATCGGATCTCCGATCGATTATTATTCAATGGTTGGGAGGAGTATGTCCCCGACATGACATGTGTCATGTTGACAGAACGCACCCCGTAAGCTAATGGTGGACTGATGACACGTAGAAGAATTGTCATGTCACTGCTATGAAATCTTGAAATTTAGGACATTTGAATACGCTGAAAAACCTATTAATAAAGTTGGATTATGAAATAAGAGAGGCTCATGATAATTATTTGTTTGAGAATTTGTGAAGAGTGTCGTAGGTATCGTGGCAACATGTAAAGAGAGAGCGGAGGAAGTAGACCACGTAACGAGATACTACGGTAAAGAGTACTCTGCGGTCACGAAAGCGAGATTTGAAGGTGAGCCGATTACAAGAGGGAGGCCACTTCTTGTTATACACCGACCGGTGACGGTAACTTCAGATCGGACAGATACTCAAACGCAGTTTTGTAGTGAGAAACATATCGGATTACAGTGCCACCACGGCAGAAGTAGAATGTGAATCTTATAATAAGTTAACAACGGACTTAAAGTACACGACCTTTACGCCGTATAATAATGATTTACAGTTAAGAATGCAGAAAGAACGTGTGGGGTAGTAGCCAAGAGATTATTACGGAAGTTATGCACGTATTGAATATATAAATTGTATCGCTCAGCACACTGAAATATTAAGTTTATAAGTGGACTGAGAACGAATATTCGTCGGCATGCATTCATGGGAAGTTGACAGGACCAAGCAGGTGTTACGTGTCAAGGCCAGCCAGTTGTGATGTGTCTACCACACATCGGATTACAGTGCCACCACAGCAGAAGTAGAATGTGGCTCATGGCTAAATTCCTTACAGCCAAGAGCGATCGAACATTAAGAAGTATTCCGTGCTCATAACGCTTTACAAAAACGGCCAGAGTTCACAAACCGATGAATTTATCAAAGTGCGGATTGCACGAGTAAGTTCCGAAAATCACGGACCACCATATTAGACCGACAGAAAAGTCGAGAAATTTCGACCATCATAGGCATCAGCCACGGCAACTATTCGTTTCTTGAGATGAACTTCCACAACCACGTGATGTGTCTAAAAAGCAGGCGGCACGGGGAGTTTCGGAGACGGCTGACCTTCTAGAGACGAGGATGGAGTCATACGACCGAAGGCGAGTCCACCAATGGACCTGGAGATGGGTGAAGATCAGAAAGAAATGGCATGGACGGAGTAGGCGCCATTTTCTCTACAGGCACCCCAGGTATCGTCAAGATGGTTTCGAAGGTACAGACAACGTCATGATAACTTGTAGATCCTAGTTAATTTAGTGAAGGAGATTTTAGTGGTTTGAAAATTCTATATCAAATTCTATTGCAACATTAGAACCCATATCCATAAGTTTGAGGACAGGAACGTTAAACCATTTTGTAATTTATTGAAGCATAATGAATTAATCACAGGATCGTGGATGTAATTTCAGTTAATTAGCGGTATAAATAATTATTATTGAAAGAAATAAATCATTGAAACATGGAGATGAGGATGTAAATAACACAATTACTCTCACGCCGTAACATTTTCACAAATCAGCTGGTGACATTTTGTCAGATAAAAATTGATTTAAAGCTAAGGCCACATGAAAGGGATTATCCCAACACAACACAGTAAACCCTTAAACCCACTAATAAGTTGAGTAAATATATAAATTTCACACAGTAAGAGATAGAATAATTGAGCTAGGTATGGAAGGATAATATGATGCTTCGATGAAATAATTAGGAGATTAAAATTGTTAAATGATATGTTGGATTTAATTACATGGTTAAATGGATCATGAATATAAGGAGAAATGTAACGTGATTATATGGTTAAAGAATCACTGTGGAAAAGTGTGATATAATGAACCATCGAGTTAAGTGAAATTATGTGAAATATTAATGTAGTTATTAAAGGCAGGCCAAGGAGCATTCTAATGTGAAGACAGGAGTGCTTTTTTGATAACAGTAAATAAGGTTTTTGGGTAATTATTAAACAGAATCCCAAGTATCAAGGATTCGAATTCATGGCTCTTATTAGTATTTTATAGAATAATTTTGTCAGTCAATTATGTGTTCGCTGAAGCTTATGACATCAGTGAAAAGTTAAAGGACGTGGTATTTTGGCATGATATAAGAACTAATGTAATTTGCAAAGCAGTATGAAAGAGTCTGAATTTAAGCAGTGCCATGGGAGCACAATGATTCGAATGTATTTGTGGTTAAGAATCTCGTAACTAAGACATGAACAGTTGCAGAAGTGTAAATATTGTAAATTAATTCTAGGATAAGCATAGACATCCACGATGCACAAACGAGCATTATTTAGAGGGAGATCAACTGGAAACATTTTATTAATTTCTAGTAAGTGCTTCATAACGTCTTCAACTTTATAAATCATCCAAAAATTACCTTTAGATTAAGAGATGGATGAAATATAATTATGTGTGTAAAATCCAGTTCCCTAGAGTAAATTTAGGCTGGATCTCCATCAGTTCTTTTATATCCAAGATAGGACACGAGGAGATTTTGTCCCGATTAAAATTTATTTACTTATTTTTTCTTTTTAGTTACATTGCACATTAAGACTTAGTTTAGTTAATCTCTGAGTGTAGGGATAGGAGAATTTATTTTTATTATGAGTACCAGTGCATCCCTGAATAAAATGTGGACTTTATCTTGATTGTGTAATTTTTTCATGACTTTCGCAACGTAACATGGATCGTTGGAGATGACTTAAGGAGGCTACAACTTAACCCTAGTCCCTATTCATGCCCTGAAGTCGCTTAGATTTCGTCCGCCCGGAATTTCGTTGTATCTTCAAACCTGAGTATATTTAATCATCCAAGTCTCTTTTTATTTTCCAAAATGCTGTGCCGAGTTTCAACTGAGGATTGTGGTGATGAGCCGGGCCATGCAATCCAAGGCTGGAATATCAGGCACAACATCACATAGGTCTTATAACACTGTGGAATGGTGGTCTATGGGATAGTATGCTTGACATTTGATGATATTAATTTTAGGCAGTGGTAATCCCAATTCTGAAGATTTTATTTGCCTGCCAATTTTTGTTTTATTTTTATGCTCGGTGTTTCATTACATCCTATTTAAGTATAATACACAAATTTCTGTACACACTTTTATGTTAGGAATCATTTGTGGACCAAATCCTGTGATTATTACAGGGAAGTGTTATTAATGTTAGGGATTTTGGCAGTGGCCTTTCAGCCCAGTAGCGAGTTCTACTTTGATCCGTCTACTGCAAACCAACTATCAAATGGCCTTGCTCTTAATTTCCAAAGCAGTGGATAGACCCATCTTGGTTTGCAGCAAAGAACAAGTAAATACAGTAATTACAGGCACACAGACCAGCACACTTTGCTACTTTGGAGTTCCCAATCAATTTGGGTTGTCAACAAAGACAAAGCATACTAGTTTTCTTTTCTGAATCTAAATCTCTACTTAGTATAAAACAAAGTCCCCAATTCTTGGATGCCAAGGGTAATCTCGAGAACCACTGGATGGATTTGATGCGGATTTCACCATCCTGTAAAGGTATCTCGAGGAAGGTTTCTGTATAAAATAATTTATTTATGATCAAAGGAAGCCAAGCCAAAAGGGCATCCGTGCGCTCTTTAAGCTTACAATGGGCAAACTGTTAAAAATACCAATATAATATGAGTATGAGAATTGCTCAGCATGAATAGGTCAACAAAAAAAAGTCTGCGAGGGCATACGTCTACCTTCAATACATTGCCCACTATAAGCGTTTTTACGTTTTGATTTCTTCCAACAATCTCCATTCAATTACTGAGGCGACAGTTTACGAGCTAGCTAGGGGAGAGTCTATCGCCCCAGTTACAGCCTAGCTAGCGGGCGAGCCTATTACACCAGATACAGCCAGCAGCAAACTGTCGAGTCGTATTGAGTTGAGACTTCAGAGAAGAGTGGTTGTGTTTCGAGATTCCCTGGAAGTGCAACTCGACTGTTCTTCATTTTGCCTGTGAACTTTTCGTTCAGCAAAATACACAGTGATTAGCGTTTCATGCACCTCGCCATTCTTAAATTACGTCTGACAAGAATTCGTTGCACATGGATCTCCATGATAATATAATTAATAGTCCAGTCAGTGATCTTAACCCATCATGCTGAGATGTAAAACTGATATAATTCGTAGTTCATTGACATCGAAAAAAGCACTTATCACATAATGCATTCATAACAGTTCCCGGGCGAAGCCGGGGCGGGTTGGTGGTGATATAATAATAATAATAATATTTGTCTTACGGCCCTTTTAACTAAGGTGGTTTTTAGAAACGCCAGGGTGGCAGAATTTTGCCCCAAAGGGGATCTTTAACATGCCAGCAAATCTACTGACATGGCTCCCTCGCACTTGCGCACCCTCAAATGCCAGCTGACTGCACCAGGATTCGATCCTGCAACCTCGGGCACAGCAAGCGAGAACATTACCGCTGAGCCATGCAGCCAGCCGAATCTAAATAAGCAGCACAAGTTGATTCAGAGCTTACACACAGTGAAAATAAGATTCACATCATCCTTATTGACAGATAGAAATGGACAGTTTTGGAAATGGTGGACTCATACCACTGCCAACTAGATTGACAAGCTCGCTCTTTACAAGCTAAAAAACGTGTTTCCTCTCGTTGAAGAACTTTAGTGTAGGAGTGCTTTTAGGTACTCAAGGTTGCTACAGTGTTGACAAGGCTAATAAGCACAGCCCCCAGATGATAGTCAAATTGCACGATATCCGCATGTTGTCTACCAGATTTCCATAATAAAGTCCTTGTTCAAACAGATCTGGGAGGTGCATTTTAATTTAGTGTGCAGTGCAGTAATAGAAATATCCAATAGAGGCACTGTTTTGATGCAATCCATGTTCCAAACTTTGCTCTAGAAGGCAATGCTCATACACAGGCCAAGATGAAACTAGTAATCAACTTGAAATTGCACACAGGATTTTCATTGCTCAGTTGTTTACAATATCTTTAAAAGAACACAAACTTACCAGTCGTGTCAGTGGGTGTTTGGCCCAGTCTGTAACCAGTACCTGCAAACATCTCCCGGGAAGAGGAACTTGTTGCATTGGAAGGAGTTACTATCTCGGCCCCAATCCTGAAAAATGAAGGCAAACACTACTGTATTGTTAAAAAAAACTTATCAATAACTCTGCTCTACATAAACTGTGCAATCTCTCTTTATAACAAAAAATGTACTTTCTGTCAGTATGAATTAATATGCTCAAACATATTTTGAAATACCATTTTACTTAAGAAAACAAATAAATATAATGGCGACTCTGTGTTCCACTGATTTATATTGTGTGGACCAGTTTCGGCAATAAGGTCATCAGAGGTTCTATGTCATGTCATTGTTGATCAAATATGTCTTCAGTAAAATTTTTGATTGTTATGGATTCACTTCATTGATTAAAATATGTCTTCAGTTAATTTCTTTAAAATGAATTGACAGCCTAAATACTAACTTTCTTGGAGTATCAGTGGTGGAGTGTTCGCCCCGGGTTCGATTCCCAATCGATGAAGTATGAATTTTAAAGGGCAGCAAAAACCATGGGACTCGGAATCGTATGACGCCAGCTCATAAAAGATCTCTCGAATCACATTAGGGGTTCGCAAGACAAATCTAATTACATCTCAATCACAGGTCACTGGTCCGGTTTTCACTCACAGGTGGCGGAGGTAACAAAATGTCAAAATCAGAGAGTGGACCGTCTGAATGCCTCCCAACTCTAAAGATCTATGCCACTGTAGCTTAGATCATACGATGATGATCATCAGCATAACTACTACTGAAGTGAATGGAATAAAAAATTGCATTTAGGTAGAAGGCATCCCCAGGTTAAGTAGATTGCAAATTATTTCTTTAATCTTAATGGATGAGGGGGTTTTAATCGTTTCTTCAAAATGGTTGCTTTAATTTTGTTAATGTGCAGAACAAAAGTCAATGAATATAAAATTATGAAAATTGTAAGACAAATATCACTTTGATAAAACGAGTCCTAGTTGAAATAATGTGTAAAACAAGGGAGGAAGGTAACTGCACCAACTAAAGGCTCAAACATGATTTCGTGACTAGCACTCTGATATTGCTGGATCTCTCTCGGCACATAATGGGATGAGGCGCTCTTCCTTCTGATCCTCCTTACTTATGAATTAGTGCGCTACCTGACTATATTTCTCTCAACTATGAACGGCTCTACACTTTAGAGTTGGGTGGAACATTCACCAGTGTTGACATACTTTTAGCCATGTCACAGAAGTATTGCAGATTGTGTGCACTGTAATAGACCTATGGACAAGGAACATAAAGGCCAATAGCACCAGTTGGGACAGCAACAGGGTGGGCAGAGTGCGTCCCTGCTCTTAACAACCGTTTCACCCAGACTCCACTTCTTAATCCACACTTAATTCTAACTAAGCATAACTATGTACAATGTAGAAACTGGCCAGCCAAACTAGGTCTATCAACTACACTAAATTCTTCGAGGTACTATCCTGTGTTTGTGTGGGGATTTTGCCCTAATGTACCAGTTGGGCTCATCTGCAGACAATCAATACACCCGGTCTGGACCCCTCTGTGAAGCAGCAAGCAGTTGCTATCCCAGAGGGTTCCAAAAAGAGTGTAGCGATCACCTGGTAATGAGCCCAATCAGTCCATCAAGGCAAAACCCTCACACAGACACAGCACAATACATAAAAGAATTTGCTGGAGTTAATTTCCTGGCCATGAAACCCAAAATATAAAAAGATTTGGTGTCTCCATAGGGAGCAAAACAGGAGGTAAAAGTTCTTAGCTCCTTTAGTCAAAAAGCACTTTAATACACTTCATAAATGGGAAGAAGTAAGAAGTTTCTCGCATGCTAATGCTCCCCCAATAAGCTAAAACGACATTACAAATTTACTATGACAACATCAGAACCCTGCGCTCCAACCGGGTGACCTTCGAGTTCGCTATCAACCAGCACTCCCCGGATATCTTCATTCTAAATGAAACTTTTCTAAATCCTATCCAACAGCTGCACTTGACCCCATTTACTATCTACCGGGCAGAGGCTGACAGTTGCAGCTCGGGGAGGAGTAGCTGTTGGCATCCATCGAAATCTAAGGGTCAAACAACATTTCTATAACTTTCCAGAATATCTCATACTTGAAATTTTTGCTCCTTCTAAAATGTTTACCATAGTCATCCTCTATCTAATACCCCGAACCCCTCCCCCCACAGATTTTCTCCATTATATCGATCGTACTTTCCCCAACTATGTCCTAGCCGCAGATTTCAACATTAACTCTTATAATGTAACTCATCATCATCATCATCATGAGCAGTTTCCAACCGCTGGTCGGGTCTGCTTGGAACATAAGCCTCTCCATCGTTTCCTGTCCATCCACCATCTCTGGTCATTTACTGTGTCCCAGCACACTCCTCTTTCCTCCACACTCTTCTTAACTCCTTTTGTCCATCTGTCCCTTGGTCTTCCCCTTGGCCTCCTTCCCGTCATTTCCATTCCAAACATCTTCTTCGGCATCCTCTCCTCTTGCATCCTCCTCACATGTCCATACCATTGTAGCCTAGATCGCTCTATTCTATTTTGCAATGGTTCCTCTCTTACCATCTCCCTGACTCTCTCATTCCTTACTCTGTCAATTCTTGTCACTCCTCCCCTACTCCTCTGGAACTTCATCTCCACTGCTCGTATTTTATTCTTGTCCCTTTCCTTCATCACCCATGTTTCTGAACCATATGTCAAAATTGGCACAAAGTAGGTCTTGTAGATGATTCCTTTACATTTTTGAGGTACATCTTTATTCCATATCATCCCCCTAACACTCTTGAAAAATCCATCTGCGCACCTTCCCCTCTCATTTATTTCCATCCTATTGCCTCCTTTTTCTTCAATTATGCTTCCCAAGTACTTGAAGCATTCTACTTTCTGCAACTGCTGTCCTCCAAGTGTTATGCCCATATCCAGTCTGTTCTTCTTCCTCGTTGTGATGACCACTTCACTCTTTTGTGCTGAGAACTTCATCCCATATGATAACACTACCTTCTCCCACTCATCTAATTGCTCTTGTACTTCTTCCTCATCCTCTCCCCATACCAGAAGGTCATCAGCAAACAACATTGCCTTCATTTTCCTTTCCCCAATGCTATTTACCACTTTTCGTATGATTTCATCCATCACCATTATAAATAACAGGGGTGAGAGGGCACTTCCCTGTTTCAGACCACTCTCCAGTTGAAACCATTCCGTTCTCTCTCTTCCCACCTTTACACAGCTTTTGCTTCCCTCGTACATTGCTTTCACTCTTGCCACTGTCTCCTTGTTCACTGCTTTTGCTCTCATTGCTTCCCATACCTTGTTTCTATTAATACTATCATATGCTTTCTCAACATCCATATTCATAATGGTGTTCTTGTAGCTGTCTTACTGCAAAGATGAGGTCAACTGTTGACCTTCCTGGCCTGAATCCATACTGTTCTTCCCTCAGCCCATCTTCAACTTCTGTCCGAATTCTTCTCCAGTACCTTCTCAAATATTTTGGCGCAGTGGCACATGAGTGTAATTCCCCTGTAGTTCTTGCATTCCTTCCTACTTCCCTTTTTAAATATGGGTATTATTATCCCTCTTTTCCAGTCCTCTGGTATTTTCTTCTCCCTCCATATCACTTTCATTACTCGAAAGAGCCACTGTGTTCCTATCACCCCTGCTGCTCTCACCATCTCCACACTCACTTCGTCTATTCCCGGTGCCTTTCCCCCTTTCAACTTCTTTAATGCTTCCTCCACTTCTTTCCATGTCAATTCCTTCTCTGAAATGTCTTGGTCACTGTCTGTTTCTTCCTCCACAATGTCCACTACGCTGGTTTTAGTTGGATTTAGGAGTTCCTTGAAGTATTCTCTCCAGATAACCTTTACTTCTTCCATATTTTCGACCTCCTTTCCATTCCTGTCCACCATTCTGACATTTTCCCCTGTATCTCTTCTCTTTGCCTTTATCATTCCATACAACACTTTCTTACTGCCATCACAGTCCTCCTCCATCATTTCCGTCCATTTCTCCAGCCATTTCTTTTTCTCTTCCTTCACTACTTCTCCTGCTTCTTTCTTCCGCTCTTGGTATTCTTCTCTTGTTCTGTCTGTCCTCTGTTGGAACCACTTCCTGAATGCTTCATTTTTCTTTTTCACTGCTTCCTTAGTTCTGGGGTTCCACCATGGTGTTTCCTTCCACCTTTTCTTTCCACTAGTTCTGCCACACACGACTTCCGCTGCTTCTACCAACACGTCCTTGAACCTATTCCATTCTTCTTCACCTGTTTTCGGATCATCCTTCGGTAATTTGTTCCTCACTAATATCTGGAACTTCTCCTTATTTCCATCCTTCTTCAGCTTCCAGTTCCTTATTCTTCTTTCTTGGTTCTCAGTTCTCCTCTTTTCCTTCAGTCCTCTCACCTTGGCGACCAGCAGACGGTGGTCACTGTCCAGGGCTTCTGAAGGTATTACCCTTATATCCGTGATGCTCTTCTTTGTCTCCTTCCCGCATAGAATATAGTCCACCACTGATTTCCTAGTCAAATCCCTGCTGTTCCAAGTAATTTTATGGCTCTCTCTCTTCTTGTACCATGTGTTTCCAACCATTAGCCCATTTATCTTGCACAGTTCCAACAATCTCTCTCCTTCCTTATTCCTGTTTCCCCATCCTTCACCACCAATCACTTCCTCAAAACCTCTTCTATCAGTTCCGACATGGGCATTTAGGTCTCCCATGACTATCAGGTCTCTCCCCACTAACTGCTTCTGCAACTCCTCTTCAAACTCGTCCTTCTCGCCTTCTGTGCATCCCACCTGTGGTGCATAGACTTGCAGAATGTCCAGGTTTCTACCTTTCACAGTGATTCTGGCTCTAATTATTCTATCACTTACCCTCTTCCTCCCTCAGCCCTTCTCTCACCACCATTCCCACTCCATTTCTCTTCCCCTCCTCATTTCCTATCCAGTATAGCTGCAAGCCATTTCTCAGTTCTTTTCTTCCTTCCCCTCTCCATCTGGTCTCTGCCAGTCCGAGTACATCCAGTTTTCTCCTCTCCATCATATCCACAACCTCCTCCACTCTTCCCGTCAATGTAGTTATATTCAAAGTTCCGATTCATAGTCCATTTCCATAGCCGGGTCTGCTTCCTTTAGATCTGTCCTTTCCGAGGCCCGTTCCCGTTTTAAAAGCAGTTTCATATCCACTACTGGCTTGCTAGGCCTAACGTAGCTTCACCATAACCCTGGCAAGGGGCCTGTTTTTGGTCCGCGAGAGGTATTTTATTTCCCTCAAACCCTCCGGACAAGTCCGGCGAGCCCCCCTATCCACCACCTGGGACGCGCCCGATAGAGGAACAGGCAAACCCCCATATAATGTAACTGATAATAATAATTTTCAACAACTGCTTCGACATATCCGAGGAGTGCTGGCCACATTTCCAACTCACACCATTCCGCATTCCAACACCACCCCGGACGTCATTCTCATGTCTCCCACTCTTTGTGCCAACCCGGCAGTGAGACTCCTACCTCACAATGGAAGTGATCATCACCCTGCTTCTCATATCCATTCCCAACATACTCCCCCGCTCCTCAGCTCCAACCCGTCCGCCTCCTACCCATCTTTTTAAGAAAACCAACTGGAATGCTTACCGAATTATCTGAAACTCACTCCTTGAAGATACTACACCACCAACCTCCATTCCCAATCTCCAAATTCTTTTATCTGAAACAGAAACCGCCCTCCTGACCGCAGAACGCCTCCATATTCCCCACCATTCCCGTCACCCAACCAAACCGCCACTACCTCCAAAAGCGTTACAACTCCTCCACCTTGCCCATGCTAGGGTTACCAACTGAAAATTTCCAACTGCAGGACATTGCTTAGCAAAAAGCAGGACATTTAAGAGAAATGCCTGACAATTTCAATCGATAACAAAATTATACATATATTACACACAACTTTTTACAAAAGGAAATACCTTACTTAATGACCAGTCCTTGCTGCAGTTCATTTCCTTGAAGCTGTATTTTTCAACAGAACCTACTTTTGAAAGAAGACGCGAGTTATTTTCTTGAAGTACATATTTATAAAATTCTTCACACGACACATCTTTGAAATTGAACTTCACAAGTAACATTCCTTTCACTGATTCTACCAACAAACGGTTCCTTTCCTTTGTCCATTGAGCATTTATGAATGAAAACACACGTTCAGTGGAGGCATTGCTGCCTGGTATGGCAAGGAAAAACTGGCAAATGATCAAAAGTTCAGAAAATACCTCAATGTTCCTGGCACTTATAAAAAAAACAGACCATTGTTGGTCTAGTGTTGTATCCAAAGTTGAAGTTTTAGAATAAGCCCTTACGTTGCAGAACTGGTCGAATAATTTTGAATCATCTATTTCTACACCTTTTGACTGTAAGTACTGAATTCATGGTACAATATCGTCAAAACTGAGGTCTTTAATGTTTTGAAGTTTCAACCATTTGAAACATTTGAATTCCTCTATAGGATGCATCCATTTATCCAAGTACTCAGTGCAGGTTTCATAGGAACAAGATACATTCTCCATAAACACTTTGCATTCTTTATCCAAGCCATCGTCTGAAAATGTATTTAACATCTGTCTGACTTTAAGGGGAATGAATTGACCTTCAAGTCTGCCTTTCAATGAAGATTGGATAGATACTAATAGTTCAAGCACTTATACAACTGAATTATTTTCTTTCTCAAGTGACAAAATTTTATAGTGAAAAATGTGCATGATTGAGGAAAGAAGCATACGATAGAGCTCTGGAAAGTCATTTGCAAGGAAGTTTCTAATTGATGAAGGCACTGACTTCCTACCCTGAGAAAGAAAGTAGAAATTATGATTTCAGAGCTGGGAACAATTGCAGGATTCTTTCAACTGCTGGATACAATGTTAACCACCTAGCTTAGAATGATTTAAAAGCTGCAGATAATTTACATCAACAAATTCACAAAAGTCTTTCAGTTCCTGAATGCGCACTGCATACATATGAAAGAAGTTGAAAATTTTCATCACCACACACTCAATATCAACGGGAAGAGCATCAGCTCCATGTTGCAAACAGTTATGTAGAATGTGAGCAGGACATCCAACACCCGCTATGTTTTCATTCAAGTCTTTTTTGAGAGCAGAGAATACATTCTTCCCTTCCCTGCGTGCAAGGCCTCCAAAATTAACATTGGCATTGTCTCCAGAAAATGCAATGCATCTAGAAGTAATTTTATGCTTTTAGAGAGTGCCGTATCTGAAATATAGGAGGAAATATATTCAGAACTTTCATTTGGACATGCTTGTAAATCAAGAACTTTTATGTAAATGCCATAATTTTTGTAATCAAAGAATTGGATGACAATTGGAAACAACTTTAGTGCACCATGATTGCTTGCATCTGTTCCTAGGCCAAAAAATGGAACTTTATTATTAAGAGTTACAATTATAATATCTGTCGAGTAAGGAGCAATCACATTATTTATTATGGCTTCTGTTTTAGTTCTTGCACAGGTTCTGTGCTATTTCAGAACCTAAGAACATACTCTTATTCAATTTAGCTGTGCAGTCCATTGATTTGTACGACTGGTGATGGAAAACTGTATGAAATGACATTGTAGCTTCTGCGGCTTGAACTTTATCATCTGGTGAATATTTGGGAGTGGCAAATGAATACATTGAACATGATATTGACCTAGTTCTCACCATCTTTTTGTGTTTTTCACCGTTAACGTGTCTTTCCAAGTCACCAACACCTTTGTATCCGACATTAACATAACTATCACACACTGCACATTTCGCTTCACTTTCACTGCGTCCGTGAGTAAAACAAGGATACTTATGTTTTAGTATATCCGAAAATTTACACTGTCTTTTTTTAGATTCACTCCTTTCAGGTTGCAAAGATGAAATACCGGTAGGTAATAGGATGCAATGAGATTAATATTTCACTCCACTCGCTGCATACTCGCACTATAATTTACGGCGACAACCCGATAACCAAACAGGATAGCTGCAAAACATGGCAAGCACATGTAAACTGTAGCTCTCGACACTCCAGGTTTCTCTCAACATAAACGTGGACATGAAGCGCGTTGATTGGTTGATCGAATATTATATCGAATATAGTATTACTTATTTCCACCCTCGGAAGTAGCGCCCTGAGCACATGGAGTTTATGTACGATACAATAACATGCTGTCTTCAGCCTAAAACCTAAGTGAGCAATCTTGTAACGAAAAATGCCGGACAATGTTGATAAATTAGAAATGCCAGCCGGACATAACCAAAATGATTGAAAAGCAGGACATGTCCGAAATGGTAACCCTAGCCCATGCCTACTACTGCACCTATATCAGCACCCGTTACCCAATGACTTACACCAACAACGCCTTCACCATTGACATGCAAAATCATATATGAAAGCCACAAAACGTAAATATAGGACTAACGCAGCCATCTCTCCGATACCCCCGACCCCTCCAAATTTTGACCCACCTTCCGACGTCTGACGAAAACCCAACCCCCCTCCCCCACATACCCTATTCAATCCAACAACTCGGTACCAACTTTCTTCCAAAAGAAAAAGCAGACATGTTCGCCACCCACTTTTTTTCTGTTTGCTCCCCTGTCCAAAACCCTAGCTTCTGTAATCCCAATGACCCTCTTATCCAGCGTCTAAACGATCCGAGCCACACCCCCGACCTCCTCCCTTCCTTTGATCATTTTCCCCATACCCAATATGATCTCCCTCTAAATCACCCCATCACACCAGCTGAAATCACCGGCATTCTACATCGACGCAAAAAAAAACACCAGGGACAGATACGCTTACATATCGACACATCCAAGAATCTCCACTCCCCTTTCTCCATATCCTCAGTTTCATATACACTAGTGCAAAGCCTCCATCCTGTTATTTCTAAAACCCAAAAAACTCCCCTCCGACCTAAATTCCTAACGATCCATGAGCCTTCTTCCGGTTCTTTCCAAAATTTTCGAACTAACCCTCGCTCGCCGCATAAGCACCTATCTGGAATCTCTCCTCCTAATCCCAGAATCCCAAGCTGGTTTCCGCCAATGACGCTCTTCAAACGACCACCTTTTCCACCTCACCTCCTCAATCCATGCTTACTGTAAACCCCGCCACACAGCCGCCCTTATATGCCTAGACATTGAGAAAGCTTTTGACACAGTATAATTACCAGTTCTCATGTTGAAACTCCGCCATCTCTCTCTCCCCCACTCCATCATCCGACTCACATAACTTCCTACACCATCGCACCGCTTACGCAACGCCCATTACTATACTTTCCCCCTCAGAGCAGGTGTCTCCTATGGGTTGCCCCTCTCGCCCCTCTTCACATAGGACATATCTCACCCACCTCCACCCTGTACCCGATATTACCTACCATCAGCTTGCTGAAATCCCACGAAGATCACTGGATCGTAGAACTTGAAAAGCCCCGTCTGAACCCCCCCCCCCAGATACTACCAGCAAGAGATGGGGATAATAGGGACCAGGGAAACCTAACCAAGCAACGTTAAAAAAAAACCATGACCAAACGCTGAAAAGCAAAAGCTCAAAGAACACGAGGTCTTCACAGGAGTGTGATCTCAGGCGTAGAAACACCTAGAAATACCGAGCAATGGCTTTCTTAACGTGACCTCCACTCACTTCTATAAATCACCACGATGTCGAATTAAAAGGAATTGAAAATAATTTATTCACAAAAATGACATAGCAAACTGCTATGCCCTCAGAATAAAAATCTGATGAACATTAGTCAACTCGACAGTGGTCAAGAATGAATCACACAAAAGCAAGGATAAATCCATCACACAAGAATGGGCTGAAAATCCCATTTAAAAAAATTGATCCAAACAAACTAATATTAAATCAAATATCAGAACGGTCCCATTCCAGTGGGTAATTTCCCTACTATACATGTTGATAATAACCCTGAAAAAGAATATACATATATACAAGTGGTTTTAACACCTCTCCGAGTGTTATAGCAAAAGACTAAGATTGTACACCCTCCATACGTGTAAATTGTATAAGTCAGTAGTGGTTTCGTGGTAGTAATATCATAAATGTTTGGTGTCCCTTGGACCCAATGTCTTGTGAGAATAAGCAAGAAAAAATCAAATTCATTCGACATTAATCTGAGAATTCATCAAAGGGATGATTATGTAGCTATTAGCATTGCAATTCAATTCAGAACTTGGATAATAAAGATCATTACATAAATTATACGTGCCCGTGTCTGGGAGTACACGTTTCCTGATAGTACACTATTGCAATCTAGTTCGATAACTGTAAATCTATGACTGTTTCAAGTCACACCTGACTTATTCACCTTCCATTCAGCAATGGATTTCATCATAATTAATTCAAACATTAATTATTATTATTATTCAACGGTGCCAGAACATGGTCTTACCCACACGATAAATCTACTCCACTGAGTATTGATTGTCTAAAAATTGCCTTTTATACATTTATAAGCATAAGTGATATGAATGCTTTCATCAATAATATACTTCAATAATTACAGTTTGCTTGATATTTGCGTTTCTAGAATTATACAGGATGTTATACTTCATATAGAGTGTCTAAAAAATGTTATCTCTTATTTTGACAACTGATTATTAGACTTATTGTTAATGCTTTTGCAACAGTTTATTACAATCACACGTCTATTAAAGGACATGCCTCCACATTCGATTATCTGAGATTCTCGTCGAAGAAAAGATTGTAAATGCTGTTCAGAATGTTTTTACTAGACTATAATCCGCATTGAAAAGTCTGAAAAATACCATATATGAAATGGATTTCTATCAGCTCAAAATTGATATGACATTCGTGTGTCAAAACAATAAATTCAATACGATCAAGATTTTCAAGCATAAAAAGAAATATTCCTGCTCGAGTGGACCATGGAAAATAATATAGGGTTCCTACACCATCAACGAGGGTGATCGAAACGATAAACACCAAAATCGTCGATTAGAAAACCCTACTGTCTCCACAATGCACCAAAACTGGAAATCTCTCTTAGCAAAAACAAAAATTAATCCTATCAGGCCAATAGTGAGCTCAAAAAAGTCTCAACTCTCTAACACGACGAAGAAAAATGTTCAAACGAACATTGACTACTCTTCAACCAACAATCAGAACGATCTCTATAAAATAGATCCGTCGATAAATGCGAATGCGAATAAACGTGGCAAAAAGAAAATATAAACCACGATGGAAATTCAAAATCACTATAATAGAAACTTCCCCAAGTCGACTCTCTTCACTACGACAAAAATGTTCCCATATAAATTGCCATAAGTTACCATGACTTGTGTAAAAACACACTACACAATGGATGCATTCTTTTAAAAAGAATCAAAATCCAGCCGAGAATAGGACCAGCCAAGAGTAAGACGTCAAGTCTAAGTCCTACCCATCGACTATACTAAGAAAAAGAAAATATGACAGTTACTAAAACATTATAATATTCATGCATTACTACTACTGACGGGTGTAAATTTGCTGTACCTTCTCGCCAGACGATGATGGACTCAAAAGCAATGATATGCCTCCCATATCAAGTCTTCCTTATACGTAGAAATGCCCTGGGTCCTCCTGGAATGTCAATGGAATCGAATCCTTGATTGCCAATCCCCGACGCTCGGGTTCCAGACAGCCACACGAACAACACCGGTTGTTACCGCACTCCACGTACTGACCATATCGTTCCGAATAAGAGTCTCATCACAGAGTAGTAGCATTCGCCCGAAGAGATAATTGCATCTTAATGTCATCATGTCATGCTGGATTGACACAGTAGAAGAAAATTTAGCACTAGCGATGATGCTTTAAAAAAGAGTCAAGTGTCCATTCCGTAGAATGCATACACCACAGTATTCACGTATAAATGTTTAGCCTGCCATAGCTATAAGGTATACGTGCATTAAAAACCTTCCTCCCGACATCTTGTCGGTTATCATGTCAGTAACATGAGAGGAATGAGTGAAATGGTTCATTTAGTGCTCAAGTGTAACAACACTTGTGTCCATAGAAGTAGCACGATTCTGAAGTAAAAGTCTACTGCAGGTATCACTGTACACTCGCCAAAGTTAACGTTGCTCGTTGTAAAGAGCTTGCCTTAATGTGAATGTGGCATGAATAAACTTGCACGTTACACGGCACATATTCAGCATGAAAATATCACTCATCACTGAAATGCCTATGTTAGAGTTTTCGTCACACAACTCCAACATCCTAACGATGGCCTCACACACGTTTCAAGTGAGCCTTTCACTTCGCGATACGTGTTAATATTCGCGCTCGTAGATCGTTCTGCTCTGGGCAGAGAAAAATCAGAATCTGGCTTGCACGAACTGCCCGCATATTCACGAGGGTAATCGTCCCCTACTCTCGCGGTGCGTAGATCGATAAAACAAAACTTTGGCGCACGGTCAACATAGCTGTCATATATCATGAAGTCTTGCCAAAGAAATCAGCTCTTCAAAGCCAGTACAATGTCAATACATCTTGGGTAAAATGCTGAAAATGATAAATAAACTTCTCTTCCTCGTTATTATAGATGAGGTGATCTTTCAATATTTAATCAATAAGTTGGATCTGCGCGGCGCACTAGTCCTGAATGTTGCTATTGCATCTGCCAGTTCGGAGAACCTCGGCTCTGCTCGGACCAGCCTCACGGAATCCGTCAGCTGTCATGCCACAAGCTCGCTGGTCATGCGCTATTATGATACAAAACAAATCCTACAGATCAGTGCTGCAACTACCGCTTGAGGGAAATGGTACAACCCCTTCCATGGGTATAAATTTGCCGATGATATAGCCATACATGGCCTCACCTGAACAGCCCCTCTCCTCACTCGCCTCCTGCAAACCTACCTAAATTCACTCCAAGATTGGTTGAACGTTTCTCATACCACTAAATCCTCGTAAAACCCAATTCATTGTTTTCCGCCCAAAGTCCCGTATTTGCCGACCATATAATAAAGTTCAACTAAGGGCCGGTCCTACCACATCCGGGTAAAAGTTGCGGGCAGCAACCCGGGTGATAAACTATCTGCCGGTGTAAACCTCTGTGCATCTTGGGCAGCGTTCTACCACTTCCGTGCAAGTTCCGGGCAGCTGCCAGGAACCTAACAGCAAAATACAGATGGTGGCTAGCCTGATTTTTGTTAAATTTGAGTAATCGATGAGTGAGCCACCTATCGTTAGATGCGTTAAGTTTCTTTTCGTTTCGCTTTTGTCCGTTGTTTGTTGATATCACGTGTTCTTTGGTTTCAACAAGATATAGGCCTAGTACCAAAACCTCTCGCGACACTTGTGGGCAGCATGTGATTCAGATCTCGGAGGAATGCAACTGAATAACCATACCTAAACTCAATAATCGAAAACTAGACAAGCATGCAGTGCTTTTCAAGGAGGAATAGCCTGTGAAATATGTTTCTAGCAATAGGCTGCTTTGCAGTCTGAAAACAGGCTTAGGTCTATATGAGCTACAGACATGCTGTGACAAGGCTTGCAGTGCATAGGTTCAATCATAAAATGTATGTTAAATCAAATTATCACACTCCAGGCGACAAGTTTGTTTGTAAACTCTGTAAAATGAATGGAACGGAATGCGGACATTTGTGCATAATTAGATAGTTCTCTTTGCTGTATTCTACGAGAGATTTCACTCTTCTTGCACAGCTATAGAAGGTATCTTGGATAGGTCATGTTGCAAAGTTCACATTTACACTTTTCGTTTGGCGGATGGAATGATTTTGTCACATATTTTATGATGAAAGCCATTGACCGTATAACGCGTCACCACAAGCCTAAAATCCTAGTTATGTTTGTCAAGGCTTTAGTGACGTAGAAAACTACAAAATGCAATGCCCTAAATATCAGGTCTTATGCTGCATAAGCAAAACACCAAGTCAATGACAATGTATAGTACGGTACAGAACCTGAATAATGTCCTGTACACACTGTATTTCTCATGCACACGTGTGCGAATTTATTAAATTATATGAGCGCTTCATACAGTATTCCTAAACATGTAATAGAGATAATATTTTGAAATCTATGATGGTTCCGTACGGTAATCACTAGGCGGTCGTATGTCATGTCCAATCAACCGCATCAAATATAAAACTGTTGGCTTTTGCAGCCTGAACCGGACGAAGAATTTCTCATTCGACCAAATTTCATTATGCTCCAGCCGATCTCTGTTCCGTCTTGGACGTGTGACTGCGTCTTCTTCTACGTCGACAAAAAAGTTATACATTTCCAGGACGTCAATTAGCTCTGTGCCTTAAAATAAAATATGATCAGTAGGCCTAACTGTTACATCCCTTATAATTAATTAATAATTGTAATTATATCATTATGTGACAACAAAATTACAAAATGATTCTAATTGTATTATTAGTAATTTATGAAGAGGTTATGTACAGCATAGATGATGCAAAGAAACCCTTACGCACGGCTCAAATCTCGCTGGTAATGCTTTATCGGCCTCTCGAAGCTCCCGAAAATTTACACTTCGGGTAGACGAAGTTTATAGCCGGCCCCGTGGTGTTGGGGTAGAGCGCCTGACTCTCACACGGAGGCCCCGGGTTCGATCCCCGGCTCCGTCAGGGATTTTAAAACTGACGTGAGGGTTGGAACGGGGTGCACTCAGCCTCGTGAGGACAATTGAGTAGCTGTCTGACAGTGAGACAGTGCCCCGTTCACGAAAACCAAGATTAACGGCCGAGGGGACCCGACGCGCTGACCACGCGTCACCCCAAAATCTGCAGGCCAATTGGCTGGGCAGCGGTCGCTTGGTAGGCCTAGGCCCTTCAAGGGCTGTAGTGCCACGGGGTTAGTTGGTTAGTTAGACGAAGTTTATACCGCCGATAGCGCTACCCGTTGATTGTCGAACAGAAATTCTTTCTTATTCCGACGGGCAAGTTATCGGCCCCTTTGCCCGGATGTGGTAGAACCGGCCCTTACTCTTCATTCTCTCCCACTCATAGAAACCACCATTGTAACTTACCTAGGCATCATATTACAAAATAATTTCAAATGGAATCATCTCCAAATCATCTACCGCCGAACCTACCACCAACTAGCAGCCACCCAAACACTCGTAGGACATACCTGGGGCATTAAAGCCCCCCAAATCCTCATGATTTACCAGACCTTCATCCCCCCCGTCCTTTTATATGCCTCAAACCTGGATACCCGCCCCGCAATATTTTTACCTTTGTAAGCTAGACAGACATGCCTTACCCATAGTCTACCCTTCGATACCCCATCAGCTAACTTTACACCCTTGTACACATTCCCCCCCCTTACCTCTATCCATAAACTTCGCCTCAAATATCTGACCAAAGCCAGTAAGGATGATTTTCCATTCTACTCAGAAATCCTTACGATTTCTCCCCTTGCTCAAGCCATACTTCATGACAATCACGCCCCATCTAACTCTCACCTCTTCCCACCACCAATCACTTAGTTTCCTCCACCATACATTACTTTTCGCCCCACCCCACCATCTACCAATTAACGATCCCCTTATCCTTTTTTCAAATCAACAACATAATTTGGGTTGGTGGTTTCCTGGCCCCCTAGAAGCTCCGTGAGCCATAGGCATAATGCCTCCACAAATTTCTTTTCTACAACTGCAGTACCACATCTCTGTTCCCAATTTTTGTTTTCAATTTTTCATTTTCTCTATGACGTGTGAATTGCGCAGCCAGCAAGGGCCCAGGACGAAGACGACGGGGCCCACAGAAGACCTACAACGCGGGTGGCTCTATGAAGAGAGTGGCCATCGATGTTGCTGGGCCATTCCCGTTGAGCGAGGCAGGGAACCGTTACACATTGGTCTTCAGTGACTACTTCACCAAATGGCCAGAGGCGTATGCACTCCCTAACCAAGAGGCCGCGACGATCGCAGAGACCCTGGTGAAGGAATTCGTCAGCCGGTACGGAGTACGCTTGGAGCTGCACTCCGACCAAGGTAGGAACTTGGAGTCGCAGGTGTTCCAGAACCAATGCCAGCTGCTGGGAATCCGGAAGACAAGGACGCCGCCGCTACACCCCCACTCCGTCTACCTGTCGACCTTGCCTTCAGCCGACCTGGGGACGATCCGGTCCCGGTAAGCCAGTATTGTCAAGAACTGGTCGACCGACTGGAGGACGTGCAAGCGTTCGCAAGAAGGAGACTGCGGATCGAGACCGACCGAATGAAGACCCGATAGACCAGCAGACGGATGGCGGAGGATTCCACGAGGACGACCTGGTCTGGCTCTTCAACCCATTACGGAAGAAAGGCTTGTCACCGAAACTGCAGAAGTCCTGGGAGTGCCCGTACCGTGTCGTGAAACGGATCAACGATGTCGTCTACAGGATCCAGCGGAGCCCGAGGGCGAAGATGAAGATCGTGCATTGAGATCGTCTGGCAGTCTACGGAGGGACACAGAAGGACCAATGACTGATCGGGACGATCAGCCTTTTTAGGAAGGGGGTGGTTTTACGAATGCTAGACTGCTTCGTCGCCCAAGCGTGACTCAGCCCGCCCCAGGCTATCCCTGACTGAGTGTTACCAGCGCCTTACACAACGGGGCTGCAAGAACAAGGACATAGTCCAGAAGGTTCTTGGCCGCCTAGTACTGGAAATCTCGAGAAGGTGTAAACCCTGGTCTACTCTGGAAACATCCATTGAATCACCAGCCCCGCTATATACAAAGCGACTTGGCCAGCGAGGGAGGGACTGTGTTTTGAGGAGTGTATTTATACCTGTGCGACAGAGGTAATGCGGTGATGTGTGAATTGCGAAACAGTGTGTAGTACGGTATTCAAGAACAGTGACAGACTGGCTGGACACGGGTCTACCCCAATAGTGAAGGATTAACTGAATAAGGAAGTGAAAGGGTGAGTGTCCTCTACATGTGGAAACTAATAGTGACTAGTAGTCTTTTATGAAGTGAGACTCATATTGTGTGGTGTATATTTCTGACCTGCAATAAAGCTAATAGTTCTTTAAAGGACCATTTGTGTTGTGATCCAATCAACGAACTTGCTACTAGGGGTAGCACGTATCAATACTTACAAAATTCAATTGGAATTGAAAATACACAATGCAAATGAGATTGAAAAAGGCCGGTTCAGATTCAAAATACTCACAAAGTGCAATTGAAATTCAAAATACTTACAAAATGTATGGTAGATTCAAAATACTCACAATATGTGGAAGCCCACGGTTCAAAATCCTGTACTTACGAAATGCAATAAATTGAGATTGAAGATACTTACAAAATGGAGTTTAGATCGAAAATACTTAGAAAGTGCAATGTAGATTGAAAAAACTTACAAAATGTGGTTGAGTTAAAAAAAACTCACAAAATGTAATTTAAAGACACCGGGAGCCATTTCATAAAAACAGGGCAGGAATCTTAAATTGAAAAGGAACTATAATGAAAAGAAGGCTGATCCCACGAAGAATGAGGGATCAGGAAAGATGAGAGAAGGGCCAATGAAGGCGGGAAAGGAAAAGACTCCCGAGGCCTCGGATACCCTAATACCGTAGGGGTCGGAAGAGAACAAGAGTTGACCAAAGAGAGGTTGACAGGAAAGAAGACAGAGAGGAGCCCGGCACAAGTAAGTGGAAGCAATGCCGGACTCAGCTGGAGTCCCGTGGTCGCCAACCCCCGTCCCACTAGATGTGAGCCCCTGGGGGACCTTCCATAAATGCTTCGTTAAGTTTATGGTTTATAAATAATGAATGAATATAAACCACAGAAACAATAACTGGAGAAGTCTGTTTCAACACAAAACACTGCCCCAAAAATAGCTGTTAAATAAGAAATACAAGACAGTAACATTTATAATTTGCTTTTAACCTCAGGCCTAAACATTCAGCAAATTAAAGGGAAGGCCAGATAAAATTGTATTTGCAATACCGAGACCTAAAACCCTCCTGCAAATGGAAACTGCACCATTATGGAAAGGTTCGACTGCCAAGCCGCAACTCCACAAACAGGATAGAGGTAGGACAATAATGTAGTCAATTCATCCGAGTTCACAGGTGGACTAAAGTAGGTGTGACCACAAGTAGCTGCAAAAAGTCGCTAAATTCTTCATGGCAATGATTCAATAAGGATCACTTCCTGCAGATCTACAGCCCAAGCTTACTGCACCATGAGGGTCAGTTCTACCACTTTTCAGGATGGCTGGGGAAAGTTGTTCCATTGTCTAACCACCATACCCTAAACAAGTCGGTTATACGGTATAATATAGTGTGTCTCTAGAGATGCATGTTACGCAAGGATGGATATTGTCCTGCTGAAACATTGCAGTAGCAATGCTCACCATCAAAGGGAGAACCAATGGAGAGTGTACCCTGTCAACGTACTGCCAAGTAGACATATAGCCCTTAACCCCTCAGGCCGACCCTTCAATCCGGAAGTGTTCACTTCCCCGGCGGTATTTAAATTGAAGCTCAACTGAGGTTTAGACACCAACAAGTTAAAAAATTAATAATGTAATACTGTACCTACGAAAAATATAGGATTACTTACCGAGATCATGTCCAATGTTTCTCAGCAATAAATGTGACTACTGCTTTTTAGGGTTGTCCACGATCACATGCAATATTTACAAAAATATAATAATTTGATAAGTTCCACTTTTGGTATTTGTTTTTGGTATATTTACAATGAAAGCAAGATATTTACATGATAATGCTCAATCTACATATGTACATAATTTTCGGGTATAATTTCCAGGAAAAGCTGAATTTTGAAAATCGGTTTAGGCCCCGTATATGTATCCCATGTAGGATTGTTAAAATGTAAGTATTGCAATATTAGTTCAAACCTGTCCCTTGGCATTGTTTGAGAGAATATAGGGGTTTCTGCATTATCCCCATAAACATTACAAGCCCCAAGAACATATAAATATGTCGTCCCCTGTCAGTGGCTCCCACTCCCTGGCTTGGTTTCCAGGGCACGCCAACTATACATTCTGCCGAGTACATATCTGTTTCTGAAAAAATTAATTCAATCACTTTTTCGTCGAAATACAGAAAAAAAAAGCATCTAAAACAGACGTGAAATGCTTTCTTGTACTCGGCATACCCGAGAAGAGGATCTTTTGTGTGCTCGTGACGAAATCTACTCTCACCAAAACCACTGAACAGCGGTCGTTGTTATTACAGCTGAAGCTATTTCTTCTTCAACTGTGCTGTCTGCCACTTCTCCAATAACATCATGCTGTGCTCACTGTCCGTATCACTACCGAAAATATCGCTTCCCGATACATCACTTCCACTACTGTCATCTATCAAACCAATAATCTCTGCACGCGAAGATAATGAGATAATGAAGAAAATATAAATCATGTGAAAAATCAAAATATCATGGGGTCAAAACTTCTACGTGTCCCAACATTCGACATGAACTTATGGAAATTCCAAACTGTTCCCTAAATTGAATTTTACATTTAACCACAGTTATATCTCAGCCATCTCATATTATACTGTCCATTCATGAGATGCTTTAAAAAATGACAACAAAAAACTAATTATTCCTCCCACTGGATTTCCTTCTAAATAAATGCCTATTATTATATAAGGTGCGTTCAAAAAGTAACGAGCCGGAGGCTGGAATGCGCAAACCGGTGACGACATCGGCTAATCGTGACGTGTGGAACGAGGTGTGGTTCCGACCACAGCGTGGAAGGTCACAGCCCGTCGCTAGAGGGCACGCGTGCGCGTCACGATACAAAGCGAGCAGCAGCATGCATCAATCGTCCAACGCTGCCAGTCGCATTGCAAACAGTGACACGGAGGCGTCAAACGACGCGTATGGCGAACATTCATCGCAGAATGTCACAAGTGTACGGCGAACACTGCATGTCCCATGCAAGGGTCAAGGCCCGGCACAAGCGCTTCAAGGAAGGACGGGCGTCGTTAGCCGATGATGCCCGGTCTGGGGCACCCCCCTGCATTACCGATGACAACGTTCAGCTGGTTGATGCACTCATTACCCAGGACCGCCGAGTGACAAGGAATGCCATAGCCGCCGTGGTCGGATTGAGTGTCGGAAATGTGCACACCATCATGAAGGAACGACTGCACTTGCGCTAAGTGTGTGTCCAATGGGTGCCCCACAGTCTTCAACCACACCAGGAAACATGTCGAATGGCCCACAGTCTTGGTCATCCGCAGCGCTATGCGAGGGAAGGGAATGGGTTCCTGGCACGAGTGGTGGCTGGAGATGAGTCATGGTGTCATCACATCGAACCAGAATCCAAACGACAAAGCCTCCAATGTAAGCATCCAGGGTCACCACCACCCAAAAAAGGCAAGGCCATCCACACGAGTGCAGGAAAGGTAATGCTGAAGTTTTTCTTTGACCAAGATGGCCCCCTTCTGATGCACTTCATGCCGCACTGGACAACAGTGAATGCCCAGCCTTACACGCAAACCTCGACCACCCTTCGCAAAGCGATCAAAACAAAACGACCAGGCAATCTCACCCGTGGGGTCATTCTGCCCCACGACAAAGCACGATCTCATACGGCCAACACAGTCGCGGCACTCCTGCAGAAATTCAAATGGGAGGTTCTCGGCCACCCTCCATACAGTCCAGACCTCTCTCCGTGTGATTACGCCATGTTTGGTCCCCTGAAAAGGGCTCTGCGGGGCCAACGATTAACCTCGGGCGTCGACATCCAACCGTACGTCCGGAACTGGTTCACATCGCAGCCCAGGGAATTTTATGAGACAGCCATTCACCGCCTCGTGCCGCAGTGGGACAAGTGCCTCAACAGCCAGGGCCAATACTTCTAACATACAGGTACTGGTTTCTGTAATTATGCCTCCGGCTCGTTACTTTTTGAACGCACCTTATATTTACACAATAGATGTTCACTCCTGTTACAACTATATTCACATTTTATATACAAAATCTTAACACTGTTTTGTCTCAGATAACAATTTTTACAATAAATTCAAACTTTCCACACCCAGTTACATGTGGCGCATTTTATATTATTGAATTTGTTCAAATCTGATTTACTCTTAGCATGTCTTTCATACGCGTTGTTTAAGAACAATATTTAACTCCATTCTTTCCTCAGCTACCATTAAATTTTTATGACACTTAAGTAGGATTATTTCGTAACACAAGACGTTTTTCACACAGATATTTCAATGATTTACGGTTTCATTTCATTTCACACAGATATTTCAGTACAAAATTAACACTATTATGATTTTACTTTGTGGATCATTAAACCTATTTAATCACCAATCAACCTTTATTACTATATTCCAATTTCAACATTGGATCAAAACTTATCATTGGTACGACCGCATAGATCGAACCTTTATAATTCAACACTTCATTTATTTCAATATTCATTATTTTCTATACTTCAATTATTATAATTATTATTATCCCACGACTATCTTAATCATACCTTATCCACGTTCATTTTACCTTGTACTAGCTGCGGTGGTAATTACGTTTATATATTACACAACTCATATCTGTAAGTTTAGCATGTATAATGTGTAACCTGATCTCAGTAGATGGTCTGTTCTAATGTGTTAAAACTTTGTGTCAAATATCCTCCTGCAATTCCTTCCTAAACATTTTTTCTACATTATTTTATCTGTCAAATTGAATATTACGAAAATCTATTCTTATTAAGGTGCGACATCCATAAATTGTGATTATTATATTCCACTCCCCACTTCCTTTGGGTAATTAATAAAATTCTGATATGGTCTCCAACTGCTGAAGACTACAGGTTCAAAGCTACATTTTATGGTGGATTTCTATGTACCTTCATCCTTTGATCCTTATTACCATAGATCGTCCATCTCTAGGTGTTGGTTCCTCGTCTTCCTGTGTCCAACTTCCCCCTGGTTCCTGGCACGTCACGTGGCCTCCATGATCTCCGAACGGGTCATCTGGTCCTCCTTCACAGCCATCCATCTCAGGAAACCCACATGATCTTCATTTTAACCGGCCATAGTGTCCTCAATAGAATTTACGTTAGATAGTCCGCACTGCGCGGTGCCGATGACCGTAATGTCCATCTTTATCATAATGTTTATTCTCGCATCAAAATACAGTTCCGTCTGCCCATAGGATACTGGTGCTGTCCGTTTCACGAAACGTTAGTCGGATCACTTGTGGTAACCATTTACGTAACGAAATTATCACACATTTAGCTCTGCAGATTACTTGCATAAGCGGCCAGCTGTCGCTTCGTCCTTGGCCCGAGTTCATTAACCCCCGGTTCACCTTGAGTCGTTGCATACGAACAAGTCCAGAAATAGATGACAGTCACATGCTCTCCGTGTTGCTTGTGACAGTTCATAACACATGCGGTCTCGCTTCGTAATATACACGGACGTGAAACGATAATTTCAGACATCTAATGTTCTCGCATCACTTATACAGACTCTACAGCGCATTTTCATGACATTGCACGTTATTAAGTGCAGTCTCTGATCGCGTCCATTACAACTCCAAACTATGATTGTACTGTACTGTTATAATTATTATCACATTCTTCCGCGCACGCAGCCCATGCCAGATATACTCGAATGAAAAACACACTGAACTCCGTTTTTGAATTCGACTGTTCCGCACTGAGTGATATTCTAGACCGGTATAGTGGTCCAACTGTTCCACGTAAGTAAGTCAGGTGAAGTAACCGACCCCAGGTTCGTGTCCTTACCACGATGCCTCGCAGGTATGCAATCAGAGCGCTCTATAACTTCCCATTCCAACTATTGTGCTCATTCTTCAGTTCCGGTCCTGTGACGTCATCCTTCTCGACTTATGCTTTGTCAGCTCCAATATAAATGGAAATCCATTGCACACTACACGCAAAGTGATGGGAGATTTCCCTCATAGCCAGCATAGACCAGTAATACTCGAATTTGGTATCACAGTTCCCATTATACGATCAACGCCACGTCCCCGGTGGAATTTCCAGAAAGCCGATTGGTTTGCATTCTCTGTGGAGCTTGATAAATGCATTCGTTGGATTCCCCCAAATCACCAAAGCTATCAACGTCTTGTTGGCGCAGTTATATCTACTGCTAAGAAATGTATGCCCAGGGGCTATAGGAAAGATTTATTCCTGGCTGGAATACCGAGAGTGAGGAATTGTTTAAGAATTTAGAACAAAACAGAGATGCAGAAACGGCTGACAAACTTCTGGCTAGCTTGGATGACTGCCGAAGACAAAGATGGGTTGAAACAGTTGAAAGCTTAGATTTCACTCATTCTAGCAGAAAAGCCTGGGGTCTTCTTAGAAGGCTAGGAGGAGGTACACCAGTAGTAAAGAGTCAACCTCAGGTGACACCAGACCAAATAGCTTCCCATATTGTAACAACTTCCCGAGCTCCATCTGACAAGAAGCATACGAAGTATGTTAGATACCAGCTTCGTGCTCTGAAATCATCAACACCTCGCATGTCTAGCTATTCACGTCCCTTTACAGCATTTGATGTTCAAGAGGCCCACCTGGCAAGGCACCTGGTTTCGATGGATGAATTCCTCATACATATGGGAAACAATGCAAAGAGATGGATGGCACAGTTCTTCACAGATATTCTCCAGACTGGACAAATCCCACCAGACTTCAAGAAAGCTAAAATCGTTTCCATATTGAAGCCTGGAAAACCTGCAAATATACCAGAAAGTTACAGACCCATAGCCCTCATTAGCTGTTGCTACAAACTCTTTGAAAGGCTTATCTATAACAGAATTGGGTCAACCATTTTAGAACTCATTCCTGTGGATCAGGCAGGCTTCAGACCTAACCGAAACTGCTGTGATCAAGTACTTTCATCAACATCTTACATTGAGGCCGGATTCCAGCAAAAGCTTAAAACATCTGCTGTCTTTGTTGATCTCACTGCTGCCTTTGATACCGTATGGAAGGAAGGATTGATTTATAAATTACTCAGAGCTATACCCTGCAGAACAATTGCACAGCTTATCAACAATATGCTCAGTGACAGAAAATTTCAAGTCTGTTTAGGTGAAAAGAAAAGCTCAGTGAGAAAACTGCATAATGGTTTGCCCCAGGGATCAGTTTTGTCGCCACTACTGTGGCCTTGGAGGCTCGATTTAGACAGCTCCTTAACCCGGTCCATGAGGCAATTATAATTGGCTACATGGATAATTCTTGCCAGGCGCGTCCACGTCGCGGGGGTGGGCAACGGTACTGTAATATACCATGGAACTACAGTACCAGCTAAGTTCTGGTGAGGACCCAGTCCTATGGGGTATAACATAGGCCCCGTGCACAGGGTTACGTGCGAAGACCTCAACGGAATCTGCAGCGGAGGAGATGGACTTCGGAACGGTGGAGATTGCGGAAGAGGCAACCCAGTACTCAGGAAATAGTATGGGTACAGCATCAATCGGCAGCGTCTGTTTCCCAGGTTAGGGGCAGCTGCAAGGGCGTCTGTTTCCCATGTTAGGGGCGGCCTGTATAATAGCTGGCAGTAGCTTCATAAAATGCCTTTGGGAGTGGCGACCCCATCGTAATAATAGCCTAAAATGGAAATGGCACTTCAAATGATTCGGAGAAGGTTAGGGCGTACCCTGCAGGCGACGCACAGTTCTTTTGGTACTGGGGGAACTGTGAGAAATGGGCGACCAGTAACCAAAATGAAAGTGGGAATCATGAATGTCATGACCCTGACAGGCAAGGTGGAGGAGGTGGTAGACTTCATGGAGAGGGAGTATGTTGGATTGATGGGGCTGAGTGAAGTGAAATGGAAAGGTAAAGGAAGGAAGAAATTGAGGAAAGGATATACATTATACTGGAGTGGTGGCCAAGAGGCAAAAAATGGTGTGGGACTGATAACCTCGAAACAACTGGAGGAGTATGTTGAAGTGGTCGAGTGTGTGAGTGACAGAATAATGAAAATTAGAATGAAGATGAAAAATGACGTGATGGACTTCATACAAGTGTATGCACCACAGACTGGAAACAGAGAAGAAGATATTGAAGTATTCCTGGAGGATGTAGAAAGAGTAATTTCAGATGTAGAAGTGGTGATCATGGGAGATATGAATGCACAAGTCGGAAACGAGAGACAAGGAAAGGAAGAAGTCATTGGACCATATGGATATGGGAAAAAGAACCGAGAAGGAGAGGAACTTGTAAACTTTTGTGAAAGGAATGGACTGATAGTGGGCAATTCATGGTTTCGGAAGAAAAACAGCAGGAAAATTACGAGATATGGTTGGGGCGATAGAAGAACAAAATCAGTAATTGACTACTTTCTGGTGGAAAGGACTAATCGCAGAAAGCTGATAGATGTGACAGCTTTACCAGGAGAAGCATTTGATGGGGACCATAGAGCTGTGGTGGCAAAATTTAGATGGGAAAAATTGGAAAACCTAAAGAAGATCAGAGAAAGTAAAATAAAAGTTTGGAAATTGAAAGACAAAACTGTACAGGAAGATTTTCAGGAAAGATTGAAGCAACAAATCCCAGTTACTGAAGTGGAAAACATAGAAGAGGAATGGTCCCACTTTAAAAAGGCATTTGTTGGTGCAGCAGAGAGTGCTTGTGGTAGGACGTCAACAAGAGTGAAAGAGAAGGAGACACCATGGTGGAATGAGGAAGTGAGGAAAGCAGTGAAAGAAAAGAAGTCTGCATGGAAAGAAGGGTACCGAGATCAAACAGAAGAAAGCAAAAGGAAGTATCACGACAGCAAACGGAGGTGTAAGAAAGTGGTAGGAGAAGAAAAGAGGAAAAGTTGGGAAGAATTTACACGAAGAATGGAAACAGATGTAAGTGGCAGTAAAAGGATGCTGTATGGGCTTCTAAGAAGTAAGAGGAAAGAACGAGTTACCACAAAGCTGGTTAAAAAGGAAGATGGAGAGTTGTTAACACACCCAGAAGAGATAAAGGGACGATGGAAGGAGTATTTCGATAAGCTATTGAATGTGAGCAATTGTACTGGTGAGATGGAAGTGACACAACCTGACGACTCTATAACAGAAGATGATATAACAATGCTGGAGCTGGAATTAGCAGTACAGAAAATGAAGATGGGAAAAGCAACAGGGGTGGATGAAATCAGTGTAGAAATGATAAAGGCTGCTGGACCTGTTGGTATGCAATGGTTGTATCGACTGCTAAAGTGTGTGTGGAAATGGAAATGTGTACCAGAAGACTGGGAAAAGGGCTAATAATACCAGTGTTTAAGAAGGGGGACAAGAAGGTGTGTGATAACTAGAGGGATCATCCTCATATCACAGATAGTAAAAATACTGGAAAGGATATTAGAAAGAAGAATGAGAAGAAAGGTGGAAGGAGATTTGCAAGAGGAACAGTATGGCTTCAGGAGTGGAAGATCCACAGTGGACCCAATCTTTAGCTTGAGACAGGTGATGGAAAAGAACTGGGAATATGGAGAGGATTTGATCATGACTTTCATAGATCTAGAAAAGGCATATGATAGTGTCCCCAGAGAGAAGGTATGGGAAACCATGGTTAAGAAGAGACTGGGAAGAGAAATGTTGGAAATGGTGCAAGCAATGTACAACAACTGTGTTAGCAGGGTACTGACCCCAGTTGGAAAGAGAGATTGGTTTAGGAACAAGACTGGACTAAGACAGGGGAGTGTGCTGTCACCTCTCTTGTTCATAATGGTGATGGATGAAATTGTAAAGGAAACAAAGGAAGCATATGGACATAAAGAAATGAAGTTACTGTTATTTGCAGATGATATTGTGGTCTGGGGAAGGAACACCGAAGAAGTGCAAAAACAACTAGATGCACTGAACGATAATATTCAGAAGTACGGCCTGAAAATCAGTATAGAGAAAAGCAAGACCATGGTGATGACAAGAGGGGAAAGACAAGGAAAGGGCACTGTGAAAATTGGAAGTCAGTTTGGAAATTGTGGACACGTTCAAATACCTAGGAAGTGAATTGATGCAAACTGGTAGGTTGGACATCGAGATTGGCAGGAGAGTACAGCAGGGCAATCAATGCATTCTATCAAAGTGTAAGAAAACTTGTTTGGGATAAGGAAGTACCGAGGAAAAGCAAGGAGGTAATGTATAAAGTGTACTATCTTCCCATATTAACTTATGCAGCTGAGACTTGGACCCTGACAAGCAGGCAAGAGAGTAGAATCCAAGCCAGTGAAATGAAATTCCTAAGTATCATAGGAAAGACAAGGAAAGACAGAGTGAGGAATGAAGATGTTAGGAAGGAAGTTGGGATGGGAAAACTAAATGAGAGAATTGAGAAGAATAAACTAAGGTGGTTTGGACATGTAAAGAGGATGGAGGAAAATAGAATACCAAGACAGATGCTGGAGGCGAAGTGCAAGGGTAAGAGAGCAAGAGGAAGATCTAGAACAAGGTGGATTGATTCAGTGAAGAACAGCGTAAGAAAAAGAAATCTGGACTGGGACAAGATCGTGGAAGAAGAATGGTGGAAGGAAAGAGGAAAGTGGAGAAGTGCCATAAATACCCCGACCCGGCAGGAGCTGGATAAGGGGAAACGACGATGATGATGATGACTGTTTAATCTATACATCTCTGATCTTCCAGAAAGTTCTGCTATGCTGATGACTTGACCCTGGCCACACAACAAAAGATCATTGAGAAAACTGAAGACATTTTGATTAAGGACTTGTCCACCCTGACAGAATATTCCAGGAACTGGAGACTCAGACCCAGTGCAGCCAAGACGGAGGTCTCTTGCTTCCATTCGAGTAACCGGCTTGCTAACTTCAAACTAAATATTACCTTTTCCAATAGAGTACTTAATCACAATAGGTTTCCGAAATACCTTGGTGTTACCTTGGATCGGACTTTATCCTTCAAGCAACATCTTTTGAACTTGTCGAAGAAACTGAAAACCCGAAACAATATTATTCAGAAGATAACTGGTACTACTTGGGGATCTGCTGCGAACATCCTGCGCTCTTCAGCCTTAGCACTGGTTTTCTCTACTGCCGACTATTGTGCTCCAGTGTGGCTGAATAGCCCGTATACGAAGTATATTGACCGACAATTGAATACCAGCATGCGTCTTATATCTCGCACCATCAGACCAACTCCAGTCCACTGGCTCCCACTATTGTCTGGTATAATGCCACCTGACTTACGAAGATCCAGTGCTCTTGTTCGAGAGTACAACAAGATCTGCAAGAATCCTCTGCTACCTGTTCTAGGCGACATACCAGCTCTTAGTCTCCAAAGATTGAAATCACGACATCCACCTCTTTGTGATGCAGCTCTGAAGACATCCACCAACTTCGATGCTTTGGAGGAATGGAAAGGCCGCTGGAATAACTCCACTGACTTGCCCCTACATAACATCTTCAGAGGTAAAAAAATTGCTAACGGATTCCAACTACCGCGTGCAACTTGGTCCAGACTGAACAGGATCATGACAGGTCATGGAAGGTGCAGGGATTCCCCTCTATAAGTGGAACTTTGTACCTTCTCCAGAATGTGATTGTGGAGCCCCTCGCCAGACCATTCCCCACATTTTAAGCGAGTGTCAACTACGGGCTTATCCAGGTAGATTGGAAGACTTTGTATCACCAACAGCGGAAGCACTGCAGTGGGTTCAAAAGTTGGACATTCAGCTATAATGGATAACTCGAATGCCTGACGTGAATCAATGTTTTTTTGTTATTGTGTATATATTGTATATATTATGTATATAATTTCCTTGCCATACGCTAATAATAATAATAATCCTTCTCGAGGCTCTGCCTACGCAGGGCTCCCATCCACTCACTCGTCCAAAAATAGTGAAATAGTGAGTGGTTTTCTTTTCAAAAAAGTGAAAAAAAGGTGTTTTTGCATGAAAAAGTGAGTAAATTCTTAGCATTATTCGCATTTATGGCCGTATATCTGGTTCATAATTTTAAAGTTTGTTGATATCTGTAGGCGCAATTAAGGGGGGGGGGGTGAGAAGTTGGGTGGCTAAACTCGCCAGAAACCAACCATAGCCCCCCCCCCCCAAAAATGTGACAAAACTGTATTGAAAGACAAAATTTTTAAGAATGTGTATCTGAAAAATAAATTAGGCCCCCCAAAAATGTCGACCAAATTGTGCCTGTTAATATCTCTGAGTACTGTTTGTCATTTTTCATGTAGTTAGAGAGGACACTTGGAAATAATGGATTGGAAAATCAATGCAACACTCAAGAAATTTAAATCGTAAAACAAAAATATAAATGTGGAAAACAAAACAATGTTTATGTTATAATAGACTCTTTACTAGAAAAAAAACTAAAACAAATAATACTGCCATACTGACACATAAGAATAAAAATAGATATCATTAGTCTTAAGATAAAACAATGTTTATGTTATAATAGACTCCTTACTAGAAGAAAAAAAACCACACCTGAAACAAATAATACTGTCATACTGCCACATAAAAAGAAAAGTAGATATCATCAGTCTTTAAGATAAAATTCACAAGTTGTCATCAGTCTTAAAACAAATTGAAATGTCAGGGTCATCTGGACCGTCGCTGTTTTCATCGCGCTGTCGTTTCCCACGATTCTTGAAGAGCTTTTCAAGTAGGGTGGAGGTGCGTTTCTCGACTTTCTTCCTTAGTGGCACTGCCTGCCTTTTGCGGAGATCTTCGGCCCGGGATCGCATGCAGCGGGCACCTTCTAGCATACCTTGGGTAATTTTTGCAATTTTCAGATCACCCTTTACCAAAGCAGCTTTTAGCTTTTGGTTGGCCTCATCAATTAGGTAATCAGAAGCTTGTCTCTCCTCTTCTTCCGCTTCTTTTGCCTTCCTGAACTCTTCCTGTAATTTTCCTATCTCCTTTCTTTCTTTAACTTGAGTTTTTTCCTGCTTTTCTTGCTTGCGCCGAATGTCCTCCGCCTCTTCCTTTTTCCTTTGCTCTTCCTCTGCCTCCTTGCGCTTAGCCTCTAAATAGTTTTCATATTTGCTGTGAGCGCCAGCTGCCGCTTTCAGAAGCGCCTTTGTGATGGGAACCGCTTCAGTCCGCCCACCGAACTCCCTCATACCGTTACGAATGTTCAGTCTAGCATTCAGAGTGCACTCTTCCATTGCGGCTCCATCTGCAGGAAGTTGATTTCTTGATTCCGAAAATCCACGTTCCACATCTGAGCTTCCATGAGCTGCCTGCCCACTAAAGTCTAAAATTTCAAAAATTTGACGCCAAAAATGGTCAATCCTTGGACTTTCCTCAAAATGTGGGAGATTTTCTAGCTGCAACAGCTTCCATTCATCGCGAAGCTTCTCTTCCTACACATCTTTCAAAGGCAGCTGCAACATTTTGTAAACAAAGACAATGCTCATCAGAGACTTACTTTCTTTGATGGACTGAGGCTGCAAGCATTTCAAGTGCTTGGCATACTTTCCAGTACTAAGGATGGACTTGTTAAGTACGTACTTCGCCACCTCTTGATAATGCTTCCGCGCCTCTTGATGAAACTTTAATAGTTGCAGTTCACTACAGCTCTTATCAATCAGGAGACGTTCAGCACTCTTCCCTATGTCAACATTTTTCAATTCCATAAATTTTTTGCCATCCATGATGAAAGATTCCTTCAAACATTCACTGGTACTCTTCAATGCTTCTGCCTGGCAGAACCTACGCAAGAGCAATATGAACAAAATTGACCCTTCTTCATACAGAACATGTATCATAGGTTGCTGTAATTGAAATACTTTTGAAAATCTTTCAAAAAGACTTGCACTATATACTACAAACGCAATCTGAGCGGGGAAAGTATCATCTTTTAGAGCACTAGCAATAGCCTGATAACATTTTGATTGCAGTAATTTTTCAGCATCCTTTCCCTTTTTAAATGGCAGAGCTTTCAGAAAGTAAGTAGAGAGTGCTGGCCACTGCTCTTGTATTCTTTCAGCTGCAGGACCTAGTGTAAGCCATCTAGAACACACATGTTTTAAAAAGGCATGACATGGCACCTTATTGTCTTCTTGAGATTTCTCATAAACTTCAAATCTACTCGGATAGTCCAAAAAATTGTACACCAAAATTGCACGTTCAGATACATCAGACCCCATAACACTTAAGCCACGTTCAAACGCATTGTGCAAAATGTGCAAGTAACAAAAACCTATGTTTAATAGACCCCTGTCACACTCAGTTTTCATTTTGTCACGGAACCTGTTATAAATGGCTTTATTTACATTTGGGCCATCAGCTGACAACATCAACATTTTCCCTGGGTCCAAAGCAGCGCATTCTATTGATTTGACCAACAGATTAGACAGAATGTCAGCTGTAGCTTTTCCAATAAAAAATGTCTCTAGGTGATGAAACACCACTTCCTTTCTTTTCTCGGAATAGAATCTTATCCGTACTTGCAGTTCCTTTACGCGCTTCTCATTGGTAGTTTCATCAAAACATATAGTATAGCTAACTGCTGAAATAGCATCTTCCAGCATCAACTTATGAAAATAAGGGCCCAGGGCCTCAGTCCACAAGTACGTCGTCTTGGTCCTGCCTAAAGTCATATTCCTAGGGACATGCTCCTTCCCAAACATTTCTCTAAAAACCTCTACGATTCCAACATTCGAAGCGGCGGAAAAACTAGCTTGAACACCTTTCATGGCCCAGATGAGCTCAGCGCGCAGGGCACCGGGCTGCCATAACATTAGGTGAAGGGGAACAGGTTGGTCCAGCACTGCGGGAGGGGTTTGCCCAGCGGCGCCAGCTGTAGACTGGCAGGCGGGCTGAGCCTCATCCTCTTGTCGTGCAGCTAGCACTAGTTGCCGCGGGTTTAGTTGGACCTCCACGGCTGTCTTAAGCTTCTTCGTCCTGACATGCTGTTGGAGGGCCTGGAAGCCCTTCTGCTCAATGCTGAACATGCAGTTACAAAGCCTGCACGAGATGATAGTACGGCTGGCTCGTGCGGCCCACACAGCGTACTTGTGTCCCAGTTCGTCTTCTTTGTTGAACCACTCGTCCCACACCGAGCATTTAGCCTCCATCTAAGAATGAACAAGAATAAAAAGAAATCCCTAGCCGCAATGCCATGAACGAAAGGCAGAAAATAAAAAATAAAATAAATACACAGACGGATTTTCCGACAGTTTTGGTCCGTCACGGACTAAAAGTGGTTTCACACGACGCGATTGTTGAACTGGCGGACGTGATTTTTAATTGCCGCGGTTTAAAATGGCTCATTTTATTTTGGTTTCATACGGGGCGATTAACCGTTCGATGCAAATGATTTGCGATCATTATTTCCCATCAATTTTCAAATCAAACAATCTATCTAGAATTTTACATTTTAGTTGTGCAGACATCGTGGTTGTTTGCAGTTTAAAATAATATTTTAATAATATTATTATATTATTTTAATATTTTCTGACCGGCCGACGTACGCACGATACGAGAGATGCCGACCGGTCATCAAATGCACGCTGCAGCATTCGCATAAGGACGAGACGCTAGTGGTCGGCCGGCATACGCACGCCAATCTGTGGTGTATTTCGAAGAAAGAAAAAAGTGTTATAGGTAGCGATTTTGTATTCAGCCTGCATGTTCTACTGGCGCGAGAGAGACACGTCGGCTATCTTCTGTGTTGTGTCATAGCTCTCAAGCCACTTCTACACCGTCAGCTATCTTCTGTGTTGCATCATACCTCAAGCCATTTCCACACCGTCACAGCACACTATAATCGTCTACACTGTCAATAACTATCAGAGAATAGGAAGCAATATCGCATCATGTTACCAAGATGCCGAATTTTATAATGAAATAAGAATAAAATCCGGTTACCTAAGAAATAGTACAACGAAAAATTGATCGTCGTAAGTGGGAATAGAAGACGTATTAAGGGGATATATCAACATTTGGTAAATAATAATGTTAATAATGTTATTGGTTTTACGTCCCTTTTAACTACACTGGCTTTTAGAGACGCCGGGGTGCCGGAATTTTGCCCCGAAGGGGATCTTTAACGTGCCAGTAAATGTACTGACACGGCTCCCTCGCATTTGCGCAACCTCAAATGCCAGCTGACTGCGCCAGGTTAACATGTATTTGGTAGGAATGGGACTGGGACTTGAGAAAATCATAGAGTTAAACGGAAAAACGTGGTACTGGTAACCGAGAACGTGCTGACGAGATTCCACTGTATTGAACACAGTTGGAAGTGAGTGTTATTTATGCATTACACAAATACGTATAATAAATGATTTTGAAAATATGAACTTGATTTGACAAACGTATTGTTTACTACAATATATATCAACAATATCGATCAAAACTACGAACATTCGCGCGGTGTGTATAAACCCATTCAAAACAAAGCAATTGTTGATGGCCATTAAAAAGCACGTGGGAAACCAGCTTAAATCTGTGGTGTAGGAATTTTTGTGTATGTGTATATAACGGACCGCGAATGAAACTTTCTTTACGATTTGAAGATTTTTGCACAACGATAACCATAGGCGCCTATAATGACAATTTTTGTTTTCGTTTTATTTTTATACATTTTAAAAGTGGTGAAATAATACGCAAAATAATAATAAATAATAATAATACGCAATTATTAATTTTTAATTAATAATTAAAGGTTAACTCACCAAAAAAGGTTAAGATTTTCACTAATCGAAACAAGTCACGCAGTTTATAACCGTTCGGAATTGCGAAGAATATTTCTTAAATGTCGAGAGACCAATGGACAAACCATAACCACAGAGAAGTAGACAGATTTGACCATATACCTACATATCAAATGTTGGAACTATTCAGCAGATCTGGAATGGCGGTGTATGAGTTGAAAAAGTTTTGTACCGTGACAGTCCAGATCGGCGGGGTCGGTATGTCATTCTAAAACCGACGGAAAATTCGTCAGTGTAAGGCCAACTATCGACTTACCTTTGATAAATTGTGCAATACTAGAATATACGGGAACGCCACGCTCCTTTCCGTCACAACACTTTTGTTAAAAAACGCATTGTTAAAATTTTCGTCGATCGCTGCACGGCTCCGGCTGTGGTATTGCACCATGGAAGCTTTTTATGTTTCTGGCCGCCTAGCTCGCTGTCGGCAGTGCACTCAGGCAGCGGTGGCAGAAAAACGAACTACCCATTCATGGGTATATTTTGGGTAAGCAATCTGATTGTGCATGAGAACATTTTTAACGCAGAACGTGACCAGCTTTGTAAAAAAGAAGTGAGAAAAGTGAGTAATTTTAGCAAAATAGTAAGAAAAGTGAGGCTGCTTTGAAAATAGTGAGAAAAGTTAGTCGCTGGCAGCCCTGTACGTCATATCGGTGACATAAGTGGCAAGAATTTTCAGGTTATATATAGTTCACAAAACATTTTCGAGATGGCAGGAAAGGATGTGGTACCTTCTAAAGCAACTAACTTGAAAATCAATAGAGCGTGTTTCATATTCTTTCCCTGATCGATATGAGTCGTCAAAAGCAACGGATATCGATCAATTTTGTATTAGTACTAATTATGAAACAGAGATGGCATGAAAGTATATAACTTCTCGGTTCATAAGGTGAAAAAAGATCCCACGAAGCAGCAGTATATCATGTGTAATAGGCATTCTAACTTCCGCCTGCACCGGTCGTTTGTGGTACGTCGAAGCGGCTGAACAAGTAGAGTCCAGCGGATCTACAGTGTATGACGAACCGGCCTGAGGAGTTAACACTCAAGTATTTAGATTTCACATTAAAACCAACAACTCCCCTGAAATCCTCACGCACTACTGTCCAGCGGCCACATTTACAAAAATAAGTGCCTTAATTTAGATATTACTTACCATACACCTTCTACTATATACATACATACATACTGTATCTCAGCCCAGACATAGATATACCTAACTTTCACACAGATTCGCCAATCAAGCCATATTCACTGTGGCAGTTGATCATGTGCATCTCTGTCACGAGGCATGTTTGACGACAGATCACTTCACTAAGTCAATTAAGCTGCACCCTGCGTACAAGAGGTGGATCTTCCATGACTAATCGTGTGGAGATTCCTTACATACGTATCTAGCATCATTCCATACTTTCAAAATCAACACAAAAATCCCATCCCATCTTGCATTGCATTTTCCATTAAAAGACATGTTAAAAAAGAAAAATAAGTAGAATATTAAACAGTGCTCATTAAACAAGGATCTCACTGTATTATATATCCAACTTACCGCTTCACAGATTTCAAAATGTCTGCAATGAAATCCTTCTTCTTTGCAGGGGGTCCAAGAACTTGTTGCCCACTATGCTCCGAGCCACCTGCATAATAGGCTTGCGGTTCTTCATCTGAACTGTCAGACCCATCTGGTGACTTAAGGTCAGCAATAGTACCGAATCTGCAAACAAAACAAACATTTAGAATACTGATCAGCTACTAACAACATACATGAGCTTCAGTGAATCAACGGGTATGGCATTGGCTTCCCAATTGGAAGGAACAAGTTCAATTCCTGACAGCGGCAGAATATTTTGAACTACCGGTATCCCCCACCTTCCAGATGGCTTCTGGTCGAGTACCATACAGATAACCTTCATCAGTGGATCCCATCTGAGAGTACAGCAAAAGTCTTAAGAAAATGTAGAGCCTTACTCTCCACATCCCTCGTCCAACAGGCCAATGCTTTACCCCGCTTTACCTTGAAAATACCAAATTATTCATCAAACAAAATGAAATAATACTATAAACCTAATTGAAGTGTTGCCTAGTGACCTATTAACAGAATTGCTTTTCAGTCGGTCAACACGTGTGCCCAAAGAGTATGAGTTACATGTGTGTGTTCGAAGGTGCAATATGCCGTAGTAAAAGATTCTGTGTGGGAGAGGTACAGACCCCCAATAAAGATATCTAAGGTTTGATTCCCAGGTATGAAAACCCGGAGGTTATATGAAATAAAGGGCATCCCATAACTACGATGAAATAAAGGTCATAGGTAAGTCCTAGGGATATGTTTGACGATTATCGAAGTAATACACAGTAACACGCGGGTTAATTGTAAACAGAAGATGAGGATTCTAGCGAACTACAAGGTAAGCACCAGAGTTGTCCATAGTCTCACATCAACGATCCATGGAACAGTCCAGTGAATGATATCTTAATAATAATAATAGCTATGCGGATACAGTTATAGGATTTTATTGATGTTTTTAATCAAGGTCAGGAATTATTCTAATTTTCATTTAAGTGAGTGCATTTTAGGATTTCTATATCGAGGTTTGATCTATGTTGAGGGATGTGTATTTTGAGTATCGGCATACCTGCAAGTTTCAATATTTTGGAAGAAGGCGGCATGGACCGCACTTAACGTAAAGTTTTAATTAATAACAAGCATTCAAGCGTAAAAGTGTAAGGCATCAATTCAGACTATCGTTAGAAAGTGTGTATTTGTGTTCTAAGGTAATTTTAGCTACGTTCTAGGGTAACATTAAATTTGATTTATATGTAAGATTTGGTTTCATTGCTATAGGTAATGGCAAATCCATGTTCAACCTAGATTATGTTCCTGTCAGTTGATTACTTTGTAGGGCAAATTTATTTCAAGGGCATGTTAGGATTTGTATTGTAATTAGGGACCAAGCCACATTGTAAATAAATTCCTCATTTCTTATTTTGTAATTGAATTGGTAGTTCTCATCACTGATGGCTAAGCATTAACATAAAGAAATACCGTAATCATTGTTTCAAATTCAAAATATTCATTGTTTCAAATGAAAATTTTGTGTATAAGGATATTGTTTCATCCTTGTTCCAAACAAATAAGGGTTTATTAGTGAATGTATTTCACACATTTAATGTGTGTGTTTTAAATTAAACTCATTGGTATTGGAGATAATTAAATTTATTTTCAATCCACCCACAGTATGTGTGCATCGTTAGTATTTCTAAGACCCCACATGTAGACCTGGTTAGGCCTATGTGCTATCGTAATTCTAACTTAACAACCCAGCTATGACTCCGAGCATCGAACTGATTTATTTCCACATTTAATTTTATTCTAATTTAATGGTCTACATATTAACGGTTACAGTATGTTAGTTTCTTTAAATGAAGATTTTAACAAAGTTTTGATGAATGTTGTTTTTAAATGCTATGTTGAAAGTTTGTGAAAAGCTCAAGAAGGGAGAATTATCTCACGAAACATGTACCACTGTTCGAACTAAAACAAAAGATAACAAAGGGATTGACGGTAATTGGTAAGGAGTGGTGAACCTGGATTATACAGTACACTTGTCATTTTCATACCTTATTTCATATTCCGGGAGTCATTACCAATGGAAATTACTGTCTAGCACTAAGATGCACTGGAAATACAGCATGTGCTAAATTAGGTGACTATGTGTTTTTGTTTCTTGCTCATTCAACAACCATTGCCATGTTTGTTTGGTGCATCAGGTCTCTTCAACTGCTACCGATGCGCACACACTGACGTCGCATCACTGTTACCAACAAATGGGATGCAAAATAAACCTTGTAATTATGTGAAAAAGCATTAATTGGCAAAACGATTTGTGTGCATATAGGCTATTGATGTGCAAGCACTCCCACTGTGAGTAACAAAAACCAAGGGTGTACATATTAGCTAACGGCCGAGCCACGTAGCGATTATTGGTCTAGGCAAAAACCATCGATCTCGATAAAGATAATGGATGAGTAGTACCATATGTGCAGGGTTGGCAATACTGTATTTGTCCCATAATTCACGCTTATTATGGCAGACAGAACTAGAATTTTACCATATTACTAAAAGAGGAAGCAGACCCGACCAGCGATTGGAAACTGCTCAAGATGATGATGATGACTAAAAGAGGATGGCGAGCGTGTCATAGACAGCGGAGGAGAAAACACCTTTTAACACAATTATTATTTATCAATACGAAAGGTATTTCGCCTAATTTAAATACTTTTTAGAAGGTTCACCACGCCTGTACTGTTATGATATTGATTAGGCGGACTATTTACAGTTAAAACCGTCAATTTAATAGGTATTAACATAGCTTACAATTGGATTTTACACCAAGAATATCTTGCCAGTAAATTTGACCAACTTTTAAATCTGTGATGTAGAAAGTAATTAACGTAGTTAATTTTCTTAGATTACGTGAATTAAATCCTAGGCAATTCATAGAACTACTCAAAGAGCTTAATTCATAGTCTGGTGATGTTATCATCATCATAATCGGCTTTAACTCGAATCCGAGTATAAATCTTCTTCCTTCAGTCCAGTTTGTGGATGTGTTTACGGTGACTAAAGAGTCCAATCCTGGCATGGAACAAGCGACCACACAAGTCACATAGTATTGCTGGAGGAGGACGTGGTTGGGCTGCTCGAAGTTTCCTAGCTTGACGCTTGGCCTCTTCATGTATGCGTCGATCCCTTTCAAACGTCTTTACAGTATCCGAGATGGTACGGCGCCAAGTTGAGCGGTCTTCAGCCAGCATGTCCCAGGTTTGTGAATCAAGACCTGTCAATTTCAGGGTCTGCTTAAATTGGTCCTTGTAGCGCCTCTTAGGACCACCATGAGGTCTGGTGCCATAGCATAACTCACCATATAGCATTTGACGAGGTAATCTCACATCATCCATCCGATGGACATGACCAATCCATCTAAATTGGTGACCTATTATGGATGATTCTATGCTGTTGATTTGAGCCTTTTCCAGAACAGCAATATTGGTAATGCGGTCTTCCCATTTAATCCTGAGGATTGGTCGAAGTTTTTGTAGGTGGAAACGCTCAAGCTTCCTAAGATCACGTCGGTAAAGGGTCCACGTTTCACAGCCATACAACAATGTAGAAATGACTACTGCTTTGTACACCATAAGCTTTGTACTCATGGATAGATCTTTATTCATGAAGACCCGGTGCGCTAATCGTCCATATGCTGCATGGGCTGCGCCAATTCTCTTATCCACATCCTGCTCACAGGTACAGCTCACAGAAATGGTACTGCCCAGGTACGAGAAGTGGTCAACCTGTTCTAATGGCAAATTTGAAATGGAGATATTGAACTGAGGAAGAGGTGTGCCTGGTGAAGGTTGTGCCAAGACTTTAGTCTTATTGACATTTATGGTAAGACCAAAGCGATCACATGCACTTTTGTAACAGTTAACTGACTCTTGCAGCTCTTCTGGTGTGAGAGTTGGTGACGCAGCATCATCTGCATACAACATGTTACTAACCTTAGTAACCTGAGTTTTCCTCAAGGAGCGGAGACGAGTTAGGTTGAAAAGCCCTCCATCAAAACGATACTTGATCTCCACACCTGGGATGTTTGTGGGTGAATCATAAAGCATTGCAGCCAAGTACAGCGCAAAAAGCGTTGGAGCCAGTACACATCCTTGTTTCAGTCCATGGGTAATGGGAAATTCATCGGACATCTTATTCTGATGGCAAACCTGACCTGTCATGCCATCATGGAGAGCTTTGATTAGATCCACAAAACGCTGAGGGCAACCAAACCACTTCAGCACTGCCCACATGGCTGGTCTTGGAACCGAATCAAATGCCTTTTCCAAGTCATAAAAGACTAAGAAGAGTGGATTCTGTTGTTCTCTACATTTTTCTTGTAGCTGTCTCACACAGAAAATCAAGTCAATTGTGCTTCTGGAAGTTCTAAATCCGCATTGTGACTCTGGGAGGATCCTCTCAGAGATAACCTTGAGGCGGTTAAGTAGAATTCTAGCAAGAATCTTCCGCACAATTGATAGCAGTGATATACCACGGTAGTTGCCACAAACACTGCGATCACCCTTTTAAAAGATAGTGACGATAGTGGCTTCTTTAGGTCTCCAGGTACCTTTCTTGATTCCCATATTCTGAGGATAAGGATGAAAATTCTTGTTTTGAGGGAATGACCTCCGGCTTGAATTAGTACCAGAGGGATGTTATCTGGGCCAGGTGCTTTTCTGGGTTTCAATTGGGTGAGAGCTGCACTGAATTCATGATAAGTAGGAGGTACTGCCAACCACAGTTGTTCAGGTTGTTGCGGCACATCACAGAGGAAGTCTTCAGCAGCTTCTGATGGACGATTTAGAGATTGGAGAAGTGCTCCTTCCAGAGTTCCAAGATTTCTTGACTATCAGTAAAGGTAGTAGAATTATCAGCGCTTTTCAGTGTACCTGATGATGAGTGAGATGGTCCATATATTTCCTTGAGTACGGCATAGAAGTTCCTCAAGTCTCGAGCATCCGATATTCTCTGCAGTTCCTGAGCCTTCTGTTGCCACCAAGTATTTTTAATCTGCCTTATCTGCATCTGGCATTTACCCTTGAGTTCCAGTAGTTTATCTCTCTTTGTGTTGGAAGTTGGGTCTTGAAGATGGGCAAGATAGGCATTCCTTTTGGCATTGATGAGAGACAGAATTTCCTCATTGTTGTCATCAAACCAGTCTTGTCTTTTCCGCACTATAAAACCAATGGTTTCCTCAGCTGACTGTGTGATAATCTTCTGTAATGTGGCCCATTCTTGCTGAATATCATTTGTTACTGGGTTTTCTGATAACTGGGTGACGATCCTGTTTCCAAAATGTTTGTACATGGATTCATCCTGAAGTTTGGATGTATTAAACTTCTTTCTTGGCAAATTTTTGATGTTCCTAGGTGGTTTAGGTCTGATGGATATCCTGAGCTTACATATAAGAAGTTTATGATCTGTCCAACAATCGTCTATATTCCTTGCTGTTCTGGTAATAAGAGTGTCCTTCTTGTCACATTGCCGGGTTATGATATAATCAAGAATGTGCCAATGTTTGGAACGAGGATGCATCCACGTGGTTTTGAAGCAGTCAGGTAGCCGGAACTGCGTGTTGGTAATGAAAAGTTCGTGTTCTGCACAAAGACCAAGAAGCAACAATCCATTGGAATTACATTTTCCAAGTCCCTGTTTGCCCATCACATTATTCCATAGCCTGTGATCTTTCCCAACTCTGGCATTGAAGTCACAGAGGAGCAAGAGTTTATCTGCAGATGGTACCTTGGAGATGATTTCACTTAGCTGATTATAGAACTGAGCCTTTACTTCATCATCAGAATCTAAGGTAGGAGCATAGGCAGAGATGAGTGTCATAAAGGAACCTCCTGAGAGTGGTATGCGGAGAGTCATGAGCCTTTCGCTGATTGCAATGGGCGTAAGTTGGTGATAATTTACCAGTTTGGTCTTCACAGCGAAGCCCACACCATGAATACGACATTCACCCTCATCCTTTCCTTTCCAGAAGATGGTATATCCTGTTCCAGATTCAGTAATCTTGCCTTCAGCAGACAGCCTAGTTTCACTGAGAGCAGCAATGTCAACGTTGAGTCTTGATAACTCATGGGTTACGAGAGCTGACCTTCTCTCAGGTCTAATGTTATTGTCAAAATCAAGCAAGGTTCTGATGTTCCATGATCCAATAATCAAATTGTGATTCTTTACTGTTTTTGAGTTTCGACCGCATGAGTGCGGTTGCCCAGCCGGACCAAGATTGTGACTTCCGATGTTCAGCCCACCTTTTCTAGGGCCTTCCCCATGTGGGGTGGGCAGCGGTGATCCTAAATAGGCCTGCCCAAACACAGGTGCAGGACCGAATTCCTGAGTAGTCACAGAGTCTCCGGAAGACGACCATCACACATCTGCTGCCAACGTGCAGGTCCGAACTAGGGGCTTCCAGTTATACCCATAACCTGCCCCCACCGTCCATATCCCATCGCCGTTGGACTTTGAAAAGTGACGTTCGGAAGAAGTGCCACTGGCGTGAATTTGTTTAGGGTGGATCTCAGCTTGCCAGGACGAGACCCACACACTATGATCTCTGAGCCTTATCCTGCGGCTCACAAAGAATGAGACATGCAGGACCGAACACAGAGACTGCAACGAACTGCCGCATACTCAAGTACTACTGAGGTGCGCCTTTACAGCCAGTCCGTCTGGCGTGGCCTCTTCCGCCTCTATGACCGTTGGGAGCCATGAGAGTGATTGGCTCCTCATCCGCTCATTTTGCCGTTGGGCCAAAACCTGCCCATCATAACTATGGACAATAGTTTGCCCTATTAAACCTGAGCAATAGGCTGCCCCTTCCGCCAACAACACTATGCCAGAGTTCACCTCTTCCACTGCAGGTACCGTTGAGGACTTCACCGTAACCCTGGCAAGGGACCCTAACAAGGTACTACCAGCCGGGCCAGCTGGACCAAGGTTTTTTAAAGAGGTGTTACTCCTCTATCACTCCCTACTTGATCATACTATATATATATATATATACTGTAACACTGTATCACACCACACTATGTGCTATTGCACCACACTGCATCACTCACCTGGTAACAATACCAACACTGTATAACACTACACTAGGTGCTATTGCACCACACTGTGTCACTCCACTAGTAGTAATACCAACACTGTATAACACTACACTAGGTGCTATTGCACCACACTGTGACACTCCACTAGTAGTAATACCAACACTGTATAACATTACACTAGGTGCTATTGCACCACACTGTGTCACTCCACTAGTAGTAATACCTACACTGTATAACACTACACTAGGTGCTATTGCACCACACTGTGTCACTCCACTAGTAGTAATACCTACACTATATAACACTCAACTAGGTGCTATTGCACCACACTGTTTCACTCCACTAGTAGTAATACCTACACTGTATAACACAACACTAGGTGCTATTGCACCACACTGTGACACTCCACTAGTAGCAATACCAACACTGTATAACACTACACTAGGTGCTATTGCACCACACTGTGTCACTCCACTAGTAGTAATACCAACACTGTATAACACTACACTAGGTGCTATTGCACCACACTGTGTCACTCCACTAGTAGTAATACCAACACTGTATAACACTACACTAGGTGCTATTGCACCACACTGTGACACTCCACTAGTAGTAATACCAACACTGTATAACACTACACTAGGTGCTATTGCACCTATTGCTATTGACAGTGAGGTTAGGTGGCTGAGTAAAGGGGAGTAGTATAGAAAGCAAATTAATTATGCACGACGTATCACTCATTTCCTTTTTGCTTCTATTTCAACAATATATCATTTTCATACCTTATTTCAGCTTTTGAGGGTACATTATCAATTTTAATTACTAACCTCGATCACTTTTACACCGACTGCACCAGTTATTTGTGCTAAATCACGTGTATATGTGTTATATTTAACAACCGGAGCCATGCTAAATCAGATGTTCTTTAGTATGTGAAACTGCTGCAGCGAGCGCTCACAACGAGGCGCACACATTGACGTCAGTAGTTGCCAACATGTCCAAAATACACCAGACGACACATGTAATGTTGTAATTATGTGAGAAAGGAAATAATTGGGCTTTTGTGTATTATTTGAATTTGTAAATAATGCTTGTATGAGGCAATGGTGCCAACTTCACTTAACACAATCCCCTGTAGCGAGGTTTGGAGACTTCCTGGACGAAAAATACTCAAAAAACTAAAATGGGTGTCTGGACTAAACCGTTCGTCGCTACTGGGTTAGATGACTGTCTGGACAAAAATTACTAATTGCACTACAAGCAAGGGGGTCTGGGGTGTAAGCCCCAGGTTAGGTTTGTTTTGTAAGTAGAACAGTACTGCATAGGTCACTACTTGGTCTGATTGCCAGGACAAAAAATACCGATTGCACTACAATCGGTTATTCTGCACGCCGTGAGAACATGCCTTTTCGTAACTTTTAACGAGGTATATTATTGAAAATATAGGATTTATGATTTACATACCTTTCTTGGAGTTGTTGGGAGTCGTTTCACAATCTCAACTACAACTGCCGCACCTCAATAATGTTTTTTTTACGAAAATAAAGAATTTTTATCGTGTTCGTTTCACTACGGACGCCATCTTGGACACTCGACAGACGGAAATGTGACTACGTTACCAACATGTCGCATACAAAATTCACCATTCACCATTTCACACGTAAAGACGTAAAGTACTGCCTGGCCGAAAATTACTGCTAGTACCACAAGCAAGGGGGTCTGGGGCGTAAGCCCCAGGTTATGTTTGTTTTTGTATGTAAAACATTAATAAGATAGAATTTATGAAGTAATTTCACATGCCACACAATCCATGGTTAAAGTACGACTGACGAGTTGGATTTGGCGCAATAGTATATTACATTATCGACGCTCTTTTGTTTCTTTGTATACCCGGTGCGAGATAGTATCAAATGCGTGGGGTTGGCATTCCTGACTTCGTGAGAAAGATGTCTTCTAGAGACTTCATTTGAACTATATAAGTAGTGTTGCTATTTGGGATGGCTGGGTGGGTCTATGACAGCGGACGAGTCAACATCTATTAATTTATCATCTCCAGATACCATTACTACACGTACTTTGGCTAATTTCATTACTCAATTTTTTTTATACACATGTTCTCACGGTGTGCAGCGCTACCCTACAATCAAGGTGGTCTGGGGCACACGCCCCAGATTAGGTTTGTTTTGTATGTAGAACAGTGTTGGCTTCGATGAAAATGATTTTAAAAACTCGAATTATTACAGTGGAAAAAAAACAACAAAAAACACACATTCATTGAGGTGTCTCTGCAACAGCTTCAGCACCTCTTTGCGGTCATTGTAAAAACGCCAATTGAAATTACTTATAGGAATCAGACAGCTTGCACAATTCTTTGCGATCTGGTTCAAATTCAGAGCACTTTCAAGTGAACTCTGCGTTATTTTGTTTCACGGTACCGCACATATACAAAGTAGTACCGTAAGTGTTGGCAATACTGTATTAGTGCATAATCAATGGCAAAAACAGTTGGAATTTCATGTATATAAGTCGTGATCCTATTTGGGATGGCAGGTGGGTTTTAGACAGCGGAGGACTATACATTAGTTTATTCAGTTGAAACTTCCCGTCAGATCAATACAAAAAATATTTGCGCTATTATTGCGCTATTTGGTACATGTTTCGAACCTTGTATACCGGTCCTTCATCAGCCCTTCACAAACAACAAATGGCCACACATCAAATCAACACTGAACAATCCAAAATGCATGCACACTAATAATACATATTAAAACCATTGCATTAAAATTCTGTACAAAACATATTAAAAACACATGTTAAAAATTCTAAGAGTCCACTTCACTTGTTCATAAGCACATGTCTTTCTGGTAGGAATCTTGTCCTATTCTGTTGTCTGCTTCCTGTCATGTGGGGAACTAGAATATTAATCCTATTTGAATGGTCCAAATGAGAAGACTTTAGGTACTCCCTTTTGATAGGAGACTTGTCCTGTTCTGCCTCTTGTCATATGTGGAACGGAAATAGAATAGTATTCCCATTTGAATGGTCCAAATGCTAAAGACTTTAGGCGCTCCCAGACTAAACCTGTAGTCCTCTCCCAGCCTGTGCAGTGAACCTGTGTGCTTTAAACAGCTGTTGCAACTCAACAATATCAGTACAGTATCTCCAGATATTTTCCTGACAATTATTATCGGTATATTGGTTAGTTTTTCTACTTTAGAAAAGTTATGATAAGAGTCATACGTCATGCACTGCTACGGAATGCAATAACCTACACTACAACATTCCTCTAGACACGAAATGGCAGCACCCATGACTTCATGGACAACACTGAAGGTTAAATTACATCTTAGGCTGTAACCATTGACCTGGACGCGTTAGGCTGTAACCAATGTTAAAAACCATTGGATTGGACAAAACGAGGGTTAGGTTAGGTCCGGTGTAGGTGCAAGCTAGCGGGGTAAGGTTGACAAGAAACAATTGATCTGGGCGGGTTAGGCTGTAACCATTGTCAGAACCATTCACCTAGACGTGTTAGGCTGTAACCATTGTCAAAACCATTGATCTGGACACGATAGGCTGTAACCATTGTCAAAAAACCATTGGATTGGACAAAACTAAGGATAGGTTAGGTGTCTGTGCAAACTTTGGCCGCGGAAAGCTAGCGGGGCAATGTTGACAAAAAGCCATTGATCTGGGTGGGTTAGGCTGTAACCATTGTCAAAACCATTCACCTGGATGCGTTAGGCTGTAACCATTGTCAAAACCATTGATCTGGACGTGTTAGGCTGTAATCATTGTCAAAAACCATTGGATTGGACAAAACGAGGGTTGGGTTAGGTTAGCTCCGGTGTAGGTGCCGCGGGAAGCTAGCGGGGCAAGGTTGACAAAAAACTATTGATCTGGACGCGTTAGGCTGTAACCATTGACCTGGACGCGTTAGGCTGTAACCATTGTTAAAACCCATTGGATTAGACAAAACGAGGGTTAGGTTAGGTCCGGTGTAGGTGCGGCCTTTGGCCACGGGAAGCTAGCAGGGCAAGTTTGATGAAAAACCATTGATCTGGGCGGGTTAGACTGTAACCATTGTCAAAACCATTGGATTGGACAAAATGAAGGTTAGATTAGGTTAGGTGTAGGTGAGGCCTTTGGCCGCGGGAAGCTAGCGGAGCACGGTTGACGAAAAACCATTGGATTGGAAGTGTCAGGCTGTTACCATCGTCAAAGTTATTGGTCTAGGCAAATGTAAATTTACTAAAACAAATTGTATAATGCAGAAAAAAACAATATATAACAAAAAATAAATATATTCACTCCGAAAAAGTGCCAAATCTTGCAGTGTTAAAAAGTATCAGTTTCACGGCGCTCTATTGCTTTTTAGTAATAAATGCGTGGGGTTGGCATTATGTCAGAGCTGCGGCAGCAGTGAATGAAGGTAGAACGCGCGATAAAATTCTCTACAATACATGAATTAGCCAAAATACCTAATGAAACGCTGGGAAACAAATCAGTGAGCGATGTTTTAGTAGATATTCCATTAAAACTACAGGAGAGGAGACCGAGCCGTCGTAACATTCAACAAGGTATATTACTGAAAATATAGTATTTATGATTGACAAACCTTTCTCGGAGATGTTGGGAGTCGTTTTACTTTCTCAATTGCCACTGCTGCACCGGAATAATTCCTTTTAATTGATTATTTACGAAAATAATGCTTTTAGCATTGTCTTCATTTAACTATGGACGCCATCTTGGACACTACGTCATACGTCATGTGACACCCGAGAAACGAACATCTGAGTACGTTACCAACATGTCAAATACAAAATTCACCATATGACACGTAAAGTTTGAAATTGTTACAAATTTCCACTAAGTTAAGCATTGTCTTGCGGAAAATTACTGCTAATACCACAAGCAAGGGGGTCTGGGGCGTAAGCCCCAGGTTAGGTTTGTTTTTGTATGTAAAACATTAATAAGATAGAATTTATGTCCGCTACTAGGTTAGGTACTGCCTGGTCGAAAATTACTGCTAGTACCACAAGCAAGGGGGTCTGGGGCGTAAGCCCCAGGTTAGGTCTGTTTTTGTATGTAAAACATCATAAATACATAATTTTTCATTACATTACTTTATCGATGCTCTTTTGTTTACTCGTTCTATACCCGATGTGAAATAGTACCAAATGCGTAGGGTTGGCATTCCGGAATTAGTGAGCAACATGGCGCCGAAAGACTTCATTTCTGCTATATAAGTCGTGTATCTATTTGGGACGGTTGGGTGGGTTTATGGCAGCGGACGAGTCAACATCTATTATATTAACGTCTCCGGATACCATTACTAAAGGTACTTTGGCAAATTTCATTTCCTAAAATTTTTTATACCTTTGGTCTCCTCTCCTGTAGCGCTACCGATATTCCCTCCTCCGATGTCTGTGACCCACCCAGCCATCCCAAATAGGTACAAGACTTATATAGCAAAAATTACAGCTGTCCGTGCCAATATTCTCATCGATCGTTATCAAAACAGTACCATGACAGTACTGCCAACCTCGCGCTTACAGTACTATGAAAAACAAAGAAGCGCCCAATTCAGTCGCTAGTGCGCATCATTCGTGCGCACCACTCAATTCATAGATAGTGCGCCCAATTGAATTGTTTATTGATGATGGATTGTGGAAATTGCCTCCCAAAGGCCGCACCTGCCCCCGACCTTCTAACCTTCGTTTTGTCCAATCCAATGGTTTTTGACAATGGTTACAGCCTAACGCGCCCAGATCAATGAGTTTTGGCATTGGTTACAGCCTAACACGTTCCGATGAATTATTTTTTTTGATCAACAGTGATTTTGTATCTCACATGTTGGCATCAATGTGTGCGCCTCGCTGCGTGCCTGTAGAGTTCACCTTGTTGACAGTTGGCGTCCGGTTTTTAGAACAGCAAGAAATAAAACTTATATTTACGAATTTTAGCACATATAGGAGGTTCAGTACTGACAAGGGTTCGTAATTTTAATACGTACATTTCGCCCAGAACATGAAATGAGGACACAAGGTATGTAAAAGCCACATTCATGTCTGCTGCAAGTGTATAATCCGCGTTCCACTTACATTCACAATTAATGTAAACATTTATTACTACATCACCTCCAGATATTTGCCAGACCATTGATTCCGGTAAAATCGTTAATTTCAGTACTTAAAAAAATTTATACAAAGGAATATCTCTCCAAAAGTTTTACCAAATACACAGAGCTGTATGAACACGATGATTGAGCCCCCTAAACAAACATTTGCTAAAACGGTACATTCAGTTTCTTCTCACATACTGGACAAAAGTTCAACCAATATGCAAGGGGGGAGGCGGGGGTATTTCGATATTGACTGAATAGGCAAATTCTATTTCAGAAGACCTCATACCTCGATTTCTCTGATCTTGCCCTCTTTTTCTCTGGAGGCTGATCTGACGATTCGTCAGTCATTTCCACTACTTCTGGAGAATCCGGATCTGCAATTTGTCCACCATCATCCATATTACGGTAGTACCTCTCTAAAGCCAGCTAGAAAATAAAACAGTAAGAATTTTTATGACAAATTCATCGTAAACACAAATGTAACTCAAGACTGAAGACCAATAGTAGTACTACGTAGCATATTTGCAAATAGTTTGGCATGACTTGACAAATTAGGAATAAAGAGTAAATTCACTAACCGGTAAATCCCACATCGACCACTCTAAGTTGTCTCGAGCAACCGGTGCATTGGACCCAGTTACGTGTATAAAACTCTCAATTAACCGCACTTGTTGAAGATTCTCGTTTATCTGATCGTCACTGCCGGAGGACATTTTTACAAGAATTTATCAATTACTAGCGAGCCACTACACCCGCGCTCGCAAATCGGCTTTCTCAGTTCAATCTCCGCCAGAAACAACAAATAATTATTTACCAATGATATTGCACAAGACGTTGAATAGAAGCAAGGAATAAAATAGGTATATGATTTAGTAGTGACTCTGCTCAATTGACAACTCAAAATATCATATGGGGCGCTGCGGTCGGTCAAAGATGGCCGAGATACGTAGGATAAAACACTCAATAACACAGGATCGCTATGAAACACTTTCGTATTATCCTGTTATAATCAGTAAATACGATCTCTAAAATACTGACAGTATTATATTAAGTATAACAGTGCGATACACGCGATCTAATTTGCAAGTTCCACTGTATTTTATGTGGGAATTACGTATTTTCAAGCATTGATTTTCTGCTAGGATTTGTTTTTGTGCATTTCAAATCATGACTCTGTTTTATTTCAAAGCTATATACGAGTTTGCTAACTGCACCATAGACTCCAGAAACTTTACAGAAGGGGTAGCAGTGTTATTTTCAAAACATGTCTTGTGAAAGAGTACACAATTATGAAACTTTTTGGTCAATTTACGCTCTTGAGCTCCAAACATCGGTGCTCCGCCCCACATGGTTATAAGAGACATTGAAAGGAGAAAGCTAACAATAATTAAGCAGTTTCAACGTTCATATAAGGCAGGTGCATCAGAATGTTGCAAACATGTTTTATCACGGCATCTTTTCGGTCACAGATAATTAGGGCCTATTAGTTCAATATTATTTGACTATTATTATTATTGTTGTGTTTTTACCACCTTAAGTGGCTAGACTGTCACCCAACGTCCACACCAACTGTATTCTAACTCGTTCCTGTAGGCCTACTCCGTATTTATTCGTTATCGCCACCTTTCGGCCATTGCTATTTGCTTCCTTTGAAATATAATGAAAATGTATATCCGTAGCCCTGTTATACATCGGCTTCCAGTCGTAAACTGAGCAATATACTTTGCTTTTACTCATTTAGTATTCTACCAATGAGTAAAACTCATTAATTGTGTATAAAAACACAAACTAGTTAACACGCTCTGTTCACCCAAACAAGAAACAATACAAACTTTCACCAAGTGGTAGATTTATCCTACTTGGTGGGATTCTTATTTTCACCGCTAGATGGCATATCAGACTAGCGCTTAGAGACAGCCCAGCGGGGCTAACGAAGTGACCCGAATGCTCACGAATATACCCGATCAGCCAACCTCTTCCACGTACTATGGCTGTGTTTCTATCTCCCAAAATTTTAGGCTGTGTTTCTATCTCCCAAAAGTTTAATAATGGCACCCCGTCGCGTTCGTTAAGCCGCCATTTTGGACACGATGACGGCCTAGGGTGGGGGCTTAACGAAGCCCTGAGAATCAAAACGATCTAAAATTTTTCCGAGCATGGTCTCCAATCAAAACGTCCCTGATTGGCTGAGCACTTATTGGGTCCTTCCCGCCACACAGCCGCAATCAAATCCGCCATTAACCTCAATTTAACATAACCTAAGTTACTTAAATTACAAATATTAATAATGTTGGTGAAGGGTGGGTGACTTGTGGATTAGATAAGCCATTTTTATTGTTGCCTTCTATAGATTTGTGTTTTTTTTTGGCAATCTCGTTATCTTGTAGACATTAAGATAAATAGTTATATTTCGGGGGCCTATCACTCAGTACCGGTTTATCACAACAGTAGCAACTATTACGAATAGCTGTACTATAGTAAGATTTTTCTGCACCTTCGCGAAATAGTGGCGGTGGTTTGAGATTATTTTTGACTACCATTATGGGGTTTTAATAGTTTTTCATAGAGCATTTTTGTTGTCTTGTAGGCATGATTGATTTGACAAGTTAGGTCTGCATGTAGCCTACAGTTTTTTTTCTGGTTTTTGGAATAATGCTCATTCTCATTAACATTAAGTGCAACCGTGTTGACCGACTGAAAGACATTGAATATTTCGTTTACTAAGGCAGCACTGAAATATGGGTTCCAACACGATATGGACTTGGAACTTATGTTCGCTTAACAAAATAACGATACATCAACAAGTCATCATTGTAATCTCTGCAAATAATAAAAATATTTCCCATCCAATATAGGCCTATTCATGTTGAACGGTAGAAAGTTATCAACCTTTATTAAGGCAACACTGAAAAATGTTCATTTTGATCTAGCCTACTTACTCGGAGTCATCTGCATCAATGTCCCTAGAGGTTCAGTTTTTTAAATTCTCCCTTTCTAAGGTCAAATAACACATGGATGTTCCCTATATTTCTTAAGGGGATTCAATGATCTTATGCTGAACTAATTAAGAATAGGGCATGTATCAGGATAAAAATAATGTCCATAACCATCAGAAACTTGAGAACACAGATCAGGAGAATGTTGATCGACCATGGATGCAAGACCAGAAAGTCTTAAAGAGGAGTGTTTCATTTAGAGGCTTGGAACATCATGGTCAAGACCCCTGTACTTGGGTGTGTAATCAATTTGTTTGAAAACCCGTTGACAGATCATAAGTTAATCTGTGGCTGGAATCCACTCCGTCCTATGCTAAGCTGTGCGTACTGGGCACCATTAGTGTTCTGTGACTACTGTATCAATTTCTGAAAATTGTGTCATAGGCCTATGCATAGACAAGTCGCTGAGAATGTTCTCTGAATGGTGAATACCAGTAGGCTAGTCTACTTAGCTGCCTCCTTCACTAGCATTTCCAGGCACCTGGTTAGTTGGTAAAATGAAATAGAAAAATCACTTGAATGATTCAAGTTGCCCTTGATTGCCCTCGAGGGACAGTGTACCCCATTCCAGATCTTAGTTCAGAATTAGTTTCCTTGACAGAGTTGGAGAAACAGTCACAATACGTATGGTACTACTAGACCTAGTACGGTACATGTAGATGGAAGCATTGTGAGACCAACCACTAGGTAGCTTATGTCCCATTAGTTGGGAGTGTTGGGGAATGGGAGATTGGTTCAACATTTCAGCCTATGTTGTTGTATATTTCATTAATATATGAGATCTAAAAGTGTATCATAGGAATATTAAAGCAAACCATAATATATTACCAGTTGGTCAATTGGATACAACAATTCAATGAAACATTCTGTTAATAATTAGGAAGTGTCGTAGGCAACCAGAGAAGCGGCACAAGAAAAAACACCTGAGTCTCCCAGGCAGTTGTCATCAACTGTATTTCACATAGAGAAGAATGACTAAAATGGTTCCTCATGAAAAAAACAACTGGTCAATGGCTTGAAAGACAGTAGTAAGGACTTACATGCTGTCAGTAAAAGTGGAGTTAAGAAAGATGTCTGGAATATTTAAATCAGTAGTTGATAGCCATGATTTTTAAAATTACCCTAGTTAATTGCACCTTAATATGATTAGTAGCCTACCGGTATGTGCAAGATTTTAAATGGTAGGTTTTCCTGTGAACCAAAAAACAGCTCTTAACATGGATTATGTTCAGGTTAGGCCTACAAGTTATTGGGAGGGAGGTTTATTTTACATACCTGTTGCACATAAAATGAGCTTCTGATTAGAGCTCTGTGGGAATGTTTAAATGGTTTGATGATACAGGATTTATCAAGCCTCTTTCTATGCATCTTTTAAAAACATTTTAACAATTCATAAATTACTGTCATCATTGCTAATGCTGTAATCTGTCATGTTTATTTATGCAGCATGAGGAATTAGGAAACATTGGTAGGATTGGTATATTGAGTGGATATATAGTAGGATAAAATGCAACTGTGTCATGGAAACCTAAGATGTATTTTTATTTCTCAACTTTATTTTCTGTAGACTCCAACACAGCCCACCACCAGGGAAAAAAAAAGTGTTGGTGATGTTTAATGAGAGCAAATCTTGAAATACTGTGATTTAAGTGGTTGGTATCAAAAGCTGTATAGGAAAAATGAAAATGTGAAGTCACGCCCAAGTTTATGAAGCCTTGCCAGACTCGGCTGAAATTACCTTCGATGCAAATCAAGTCTCAATAGTTAAAACTTTAGGACGACCTTTGACATGAGCACTATAATAGGCCTACATTTAGGATCGACATAGCCTGCAGTAGGTCTTGTGCTACTGTATGCACCTGGGCATGTTTAAAAAAAATCAGCCTGCAGGTTAATAAGGTAGTATATTACTATAAATCTATCTCAAGCAAATCCAAGAAGTTACCAGACTGAGAAACTACATATCAATATTTAAACAAAAAAAGGGTGGCAGTGCAAACTGCACTTTTAATCCTTGCTTCATTAGTTAAACCATAATATTTGTACATAAATTCAGAAAGGACTTCACATTACAAACGGCCACTTAAATTATATGCCTTATTAGGCATAACCTACAAATTACATTTCATGAAATTGGTAAATATAAGCAGACAGCAACATCAATATGCAATGGTCTATAATGTAGTTTTATAGTGCACAAAAGGTTATTGTACTGAATGTATTTCGAACTGATGAATAAAACTGGTAGAAACGACAGCCAATTGATTTACATCCATTACATCCAAAGTAGTAGAAACTTTCAGTTGATTGGCAAGAGTGTTGATTTGTACTTTTATTTTCACAAATTTTGATGAACAGTGTCACGCGTCAATTTAAATATAAACGCACATACAATTCCTCATCAATAAGTGATTTGCACTTCATACTGTCATGAACTGGAATAGATTTCTAGCAATTTAATTTATGTAGAAATCTATTCCTCTCGCCACCATGTTGGTGATAATTGTAAACAAACCCGCGGGCAGCCAATGGCTGGTAATAATTGCCAGCCAATAACAAGCCAGGATGACGCGGATCATAATTCGCGTTTCACTCTCATTGCGTTTTAACTTGGGATTTCGGATCAGCTGTTCGTTAACGCCACGGGGTGTCATTATTAAAATTTTGGGAGATAGAAACACGCCCTTAATAATGGCACCCAGTGGTGTTCGTTAAGCCGCCATTTTGTTCGCTGCCACGGCCTAGGGTGGGGGCTTAACGAAGCCCTGAGAATCAAAACGATCTAAAAAATTTCCGAGCATGGTCTCCAATCAAAACGTCCCTGATTGACTGAGCACTTATTGGGTCCTTCCCGCCACACAGCCGCAATCAATTCCGCCATTAACCTCAATTTAACATAACCTAAGTTACTTAAATTACAAATATTAATGTTGGTGAAGGGTGGATGACTTGTGGATTAGATAAGCCATTTTTAGTGTTGTCTTCTATAGTTTTGTGGGTGGCATTGTGGTTTTTTGGCAATCTCGTTATCTTGTAGACATTAAGATAAATAGTTATATTTCGGGGGCCTATCACTCAGTAGCGGTTTATCACAACAGTAGCAACTATTACGAATAGCTGTACTTTATTAAGATTTTTCTGCACCTTCGCGAAATAGTGGCGGTGGTTTGAGATTATTTTTGACTACCATTATGGGGTTTTAATAGTTTTTCATAGAGCATTTTTGTTGTCTTGTAGGCATGATTGATTTGACATGTTAGGCCTGCATGTACATTTTTTCTGGTTTTGGGAATAATGCTCATTACTATTAAGTGCAACCGTGTTGACCGACTGAAAGACAATGAATATTTCGTTTACTAAGGCAACACTGAAATATGGCTTCCAACACGATATGGACTTGGAACTTATGTTCCCTTAACAAAATAATGATACATTAACAAGTCATCCTTGTAATCTCTGCAAATAATAAAAATATTTCCCATCCAATATAGGCCTATTCATGTTGAATGGTAGAAAGTTATCAACCTTTATTAAGGCAACACGGAAAAATGTTCATTTTGATCTAGCCTACTTACTCGGAGTCATCTGCATCAATGTCCCTAGAGGTTCAGTTTTTTAAATTCTCCCTTTCCTATGGTCAAATAACACATGGATGTTCCCTATTTTCTTAAGGGGGATTCAATGATCTTATGCTGAACTAATTAAGAATAGGGCATGTACCCCAACCCCTTAAAATATGAAGTTATCAGGATAAAAATTATGTCCATAACCATCAGAAACTTGAGAACACAGATCAGGAGAATGTTGATCGACCATGGATGCAAGACCAGAATGTCTTAAAGAGGAGTGTTTCATTTAGAGGCTTGGAACATCATGGTCAAGACCCCTGTACTTGGGTGTGTGCTCAATTTGTTTGAAAACCCGTTGACAGATCATAAGTTAATCTGTGGCTGGAATCCACTCCATCCTATGCTAAAGCCTGTATCACACGACACTCGCTAGCATGGAAGCTGCTACCAGTACGAGTATACACGCTGGTATAGCCGCGTCTAGCACCGTGTGATTTCTACCTTCTATATTAGATTCTGCCTTCTATGACAGCCTTCATGGCAACTCAGTAACTGGTCCGGTGCTATTTTCGCTGGAAGATTGTATGGAGGGTTCAGCACCTGAGCCAATCTGCCTTTGCAGAGATCCTAGCGGTAGCATCTCCAAGTAATCTTGGTTAATGGTTTTCTCGAAGGCAACGTATTTCATAAACACAGGATGTCACGTCCTTGGGCAAATGAGGTTATTTATTCGCTTATTGAAAGATACGAAAGTAATCCATGCCTTTATAACACTAAACTGCCGGTGTATCATACAATAATTGCCATATCAATGCATTACTTCCACAAAAAGAAAACTTTTCAGACGGAATGAAGTCGATTACTTCGCGTGGCAAAGCCGATTTCGAAGGATATGATCGCATGCGGCTGGCATTTTACAAAGGAGAATTATATATTAATAAATACAATAACCAGTACCCTACATTCTTCCCTGCACTACAAACTAGGCGACTTAGCAAGGTCGATTTGACAACTGTTCTTCCCAAGTGGCAAAAATTACTTTTAGGGTTCGCTTTATTGTAGGCCTACATGTGGTCGTCTTTCTTTAACATTCCCCATTGCTGCTTCAAATCTGTGAAGCTCTGGTCTTTTAAGTTTATAATCAGGCGCCTATTAGAAATTTAAAAAATCTTTATACGGTAGTCAACTTGTAGGCTAAGCTACAGTCGTTGATGTATTGACTTCGACAGTATTAGGCTGCCGGTATATCTTCCAAATTTAAATGTATCTACTTACTGAAGTATGCAAAGCAATGTACCGACTCCACGCTCATTAGGCCTACCTTTTTCCTGAAAAAAAATATTTTTTTCTTACCAACTGGTAACCGAATTTCATTTTGAATCGGATAAGGTACTCCTTTCGAATTACTAGTTTGTAAGCATAAAGCTTCAAGTCTCATAAAATCTTCTGTTCCTAGCACTTTCCCGCACATAATTATGTGCTTGGCGTCTAAAAATGCCTGCCCTTCAACAAGAGCCCGCCTAGAATTGCCAACAACATTCAACACAATCATTAGGCTATATGAAGTCCATCACCCTTGTCCCGACCAACCTGTCTCCTACATTCGATTCAGTTCGCGAATATCCAGTAAATACAGAACGTGTCATATTATTATTCTTCTGGGATAAATTTTGAACTGTTTAAAATCTAATACGCCTCCGTAGCGTAGCGGTCAGCATAGTTAGCTGCCGCCCCGGAGGTCCTGGGTTCGATTCCCGGCTCTGCCACGAAATTTGAAAAGTGGTATGAGGACAGGAACGGGGTCTACTCAGCCTCGGGTGGTCCAAATGAGTAGAGAGGGTTTGATTCCCACCTCAGCCATCCTCGAAGTGGTTTTCCGTGGTTTCCCACTTCGTCTTCGGGAAAATGCCGGGATGGTACTGTACCCGTAATCCACGTGGTCTTACCTGTTGCAATCCGATGGAAAAGCTGGATCGTAGATTCTAGAAGTTCCCGGCTCAAATGACCTCTGAAAAACCTACCAACTAGGATCAACCAGGGATCAGGATACGTCGATATAAAAGAATGCGGTACGAAGATGCCAGTGGTGTATAAAATTACGATGAAACAAAGCTCAAAAGAACTCGAACAAGAGACTCTAATATAAAACGAAAATATCTCGGGCGTTAAGTTTAAGCAAACTCAAAGAAAAACCACCCACTGGTCCTCCTAACGCACTCCCCTTTTCTAATTGAAAACACCAGTCGTTCTAAGTTTCTTTTAAAATTAAATTTAGTTTATTGACTGGTTAATGATGAATGTCCGTCAACTAGACACAAAATTAAAGCAAAGCTTCTTTAAATCAAGTGATGAAAAATTATTTTAAATAAACGCCTATAATAAGGCCCCATCTTACTGCTCATATCATCCGCTGAACAAATTACAAGAAAAATTACAATATTAAATTATGTACTCATGTTATACCATTATTAAAGATTTATACATATTTTACATTTTATATACAAGTTATATCCTTAATTAGGATTTTGTTCTAAACGCTGCCCATCTTCATTTAATTTTACAAGTATGTTTCAAGGTTGTCATTGTCTTCATTTGTTGCATTCAACAATCAATTAAGATAATCGAATAATGTTACAAGTTATGAAAATAGTTTGTTAACTATTTATATGCTCCAATGAATGCAGTATATTTTTGCTAAAATTACTGAAATATCACATGTATTATATTGCAAGAATTAATTAAAGTTATTCGAAAAGTGGCTGTGTTACTTAAATATGGGTGTCATGATATAAGCAATTTATCTCCGGCAAATCCTACTAGGCAAGAATAAAACGTAGGGTAACTTGCATAGAACAAGCATAAAGAGAAACATACGTGATTCCAATTCACGATTACTACATCAACATATCCACAAAAGTGATAGCTCAAAAGCTAATTTCACTCTTACTAAAACGCAATAACTACGTTAACGTCTTCTCAAAAGACTACGAGTACAATATACAACATTAAGATTGACCATCCAATGATGTCAAATATTCGCTTCACTAACACAATAAATCGTATGCACAAAATTGCAATACCTTAATTCAGCTTTCCAAAGCTGTCAAGAATTAATCCCAAACGTTATTAAACTTAAAACCTTTCAAAAATTGCTCTGAAAATATCATGCCCTATCACAGACGAATATAGAAGTGCCACAGATTACTTCTTTTCTAACTTCATTAAACAAGAAGCAACAATTTATTAACTAAATTGTATTATCCATTTCCATAGATTATCGTCATTTAAGTCTATGACAAATTCTGTTATACTAGTTTGAACAGTTAAATTTAGTTCACAATTCCAATATATTTATATATATTTATTTCCATAATGACTTATATGTGAGAGAAAAATTGTAAATAGACACTATCAAAATAGTCGTTTCAGTTTCGCCTATCCAAACTCGAAAAATGGCTCAACTACTCGGAAGAAAACACGTGAGGCTTACACCATGGAAAGGAGTCTATTATCATATCAATAGATACACGCAAACCATTAAATCAAACGATGATCTATCCAAGAGTCTTCCCAAAAACGAATTGAAATATCGCAAGCTAAAAGCTGAACGAACTGAAAATTATCATTTAAAGAAAAATCTTTAATCAAAAAGAAATATGAAAGTAGGCTACAAATGCCTTGGCAATCAATTCACAAATGTTTTCGCTGGACGATTTCCATAATTCCATAACCATGGAAAATAACGATGAAAATGCACTATCATTTCTAAAAGAAAGAATTTCTACTAGAATGTCATAAGTCCAAACGAATAGTATCACTCAAATATTTTTGGAATAGTTCAAGTGCACGAGTGTGTGGCCATCTTCTTCCTAATTGCTATTCTTATACAAAGATATCGTCGTCTTGGTCCTAATTATGCTGCAGATATCTTCTCAACAAAATTGAATGCTTGGTTTTATTTCCAAAATTTTCAAATCAAAAGCAACAAAGTAATGCTCTAAATAGCATCACGTTTACTGTTAACTACACAAAAAATTACACTCTCCGACAGAAATGATAAAAAAGAACCAAATCTAGTCTTCGAATGAATTTCATACCAATTTAATAAAATATTGGTGAAAAGTATCGAACTAAAAGTGACAAGGTCTACTGTCTACAAGAGAAGAAAAGTTTTCCAGCTACCTTGGGCGAAGTTCTGGTTGAAATTGAAGAAAGTATAGGAATATACATTCCTGTCAGGAACTGAACCATCATCCCTGAATAGTTCATGGCTGGAGCTGCAAGTCGCCGAACCAACTTCCTCCTAACCCGAAAACTACTGTCCACGAAACGGAGTTCCTGCATATTGCTTGTACAATGCTCCCTCGACGTTATCAGTAAAGTTGTTTCGTTCATTTGGAATTATTTCTTCATTCTTGGCTACTGTAAAACCACTGGATCAGAACTAACGTTCCCCAGCGTTTCTTTCTCTTCATTGTAGAGTTCATAAGGATGTCACTCCAAATGATCAACTCTGCTACTGCATTACATTCCTGCACGATATGTTTAGCACATCATTATTCCAACAGCTAGTTTCTCACAATAAAATCCAGTCATATTGTTCTTGATAATATTTATGCTTTCCTGCATTTCAATCAAATACGTAGCAGATTTCCTCATCGAAGTCTGTATTAACAAGTCTATGCGTTGGCTAAGCTCACTCGTTCGAACCGCTCCGCGGGTAGAAAACACTCGTATTACCGCGTGATAAACGGAACTTTCTTATAAGAGCGATAACATGTTCACTGCATAAGTTGCTGTACTCAAGTGTGTGTCGTTTTAAAACTGCCCATCCACTCCTCAGCTGGCAGTCTACCCAAGATGCATCACACCTGTATCGAGGTGAACAATAGAACCCAGTCGATTATCATTTCATATATGCATCAACTAGTTGCAGGACCAAGTCCGTGAGCATGAGCTGTGCACGTGATCAAGAGTGTGGCGGGATTGTCTATTCATCTCCTTAGTGCATAACAAGCATACTGCGTCTCAAAGCCTGCAGTAAAGATAATGTCAAGCAATAACTTCGAAATACGTCTCGCTGTCATATCAGGGTTCAAGTAAATAGCAAAATACTGTCTCAGTACCTACTGCAAGGCCACGGCCGACTCCTTCCCTCTTCCTTGCCTATCCATCCTAACCTTCCAATCCCTCCCCTCATGAGGCCCCTGTTCGCTTTGCAGGTGAGGCCGCCTGGGCGACGTGCTGATCACACCTCCCCAGTTGTATCCACCCTACCAGATGTTCCAAGCTCCAGGACACTGCCCGTAGAGGCGGTAGTGGTGAGTTCCCTCGCTGAGTCCGTGGGAACCACCAACCTAGAAGGTAAATCGACTAAATAAAAAAAATCTAATAGTTATCACGAATAGTATCCGCCATGGTTTTAAACAGTATTTAGGGAAAATAGATTTTTATGAGAGAAAACATGTTTACTATCGTCCTCGTAGATCATGTAGACAAAACTAAGTTGCAATATTGTTGTACGACGTGAGGAGGATATAATAAAATACCGTAATTAAAAAGAAGTAAGTCGCCTCCGTAGCGTAGCGGTCAGCATGGTTAGCTGCCGCCCCGGAGGTCCTGGGTTCGATTCCCACCTCAGCCATCCTCGAAGTGGTTTTCCGTGGTTTCCCACTTCGTCTTCGAGCAAATGCCGGGATGGTACTGTCCCCGTTTACCCGGATAGTAGGCTGTCAGATATCCGCCCCCTCAATCGGATTGCCAACAATCAATCGCCCCAGCTCAGCTACATCAATGAAAATGGCACTGACAGATACTATCGAGGTTTGAACACAGAAGTTACCAAGAAAAATTATTGTGGAACACACCAAAATAGACGGGGTTTCATACTTACTTTACTTACCTCTTATAAATATCTCGGGGATTGGGTTGACAACAGGATCATTAAAGTATGCTCTCACAATAACCTTCACCATGACATTTAAAAATGAACCAGACCGAAGACGAGAACTTTGAACTGTACAAGAGCTTTATTTTCAAATAAAGAGTATGATTTTCACAACTCAACAAAATAAACGTGGCTATCAGTAGCCTATGTCAATCTGACTACGTCCTCCTAAAGGACTTGCACATTTATCAAACAATATGTTAGCTCCCATGAGCTCAAAATAACGTAACATTTTATAACACATTTGGATTGGATGAGGAAGTCAGGGTACGACATATATCGAGCATTTGGTTTCTTTTAATAAACATTGCACTTGTATAAATAGGCACAAGGCCGGAGTATCGACCTCGCCTGCTTGTAACCAGATGTCGAGCCAGCTGGTCTACTCCTCAACTTGGCGCATGCCCGTCAAATGGGGCTCCCTACTCACACCACACTGTGTAAGAATTCAGCTCCTTTTAAAGCTTTAAACGTCTACAAGACAACTCATACATATTGACGCAAATCTTTCAAATGTTTAACTTACATCCCACTGGATTATTTTGACATTACTTAAACTTGTTAAGTTATCATCCAAATGTTTAAAAAGCATAGTTTAGAGTATAAAACACACTCTTAAATGTTTATAACAAAATCACATAAATTATTTATAACAATTGGAAATTGTTTATAATATTGTCGAAAATAATTACAAAAATTTTATACACGCCTTTAACATTACTTTCGTTCCACATTATTGTCAAAGATATTTACATTTATTATTTACACTATCAACATTTAAATTATTTAAATTATTAAATTTAAGAAATACATTGAACCACATGTTTTATCCGGTTGGTAAATTCAAAATCGTGTTTAATATAATCGACCAATGAAGGTTAGTTATACATGTAAATGTCACAATCTGGTTTAATAAAGGTTGTAATAATTTTAATTATTTGTGACGGTAATCTTTATTCAAAATCTTATCTCAAATTCTTTCAAACTCTTGTTAATTATAACAGTAAATTCACTTGATTAATTTTCAACGAACTATGACCATACACTCTAGCGGAAAATACTTCGCTTACAAAATAATGCACAAACTGCATTCAAAATAGCCCAAAATTCATCATATATTAATCTATATGGCATTAAAATCATCCACAGCATTTACAAAAAACTCCCCTAATACAATCTTTATCATCATTAATTACTGTGGGAATCTCCTTCATTTATTTAAGGGCATTATACGTCAGCGACTTTCAACATGTCCGCTGCACTATCGATTATACATTCATAGTTCCACTTAAAAATTCTTATATCAATAATTGTTTCAAAACTGTTGTCATTTAAACTTCGTGGATTTCATTCATGAATCGAAATGAAATAAAAATTTGCCAATCACAAACAAATTTAATAGTGAATACGCTTATATACGCCTGTCTGGTCTATCAAAATTTAAGATTAATCATCTTAAAAGAATTGTAGTATAAAAATACTATCATCAAATAAAGTGCGACTAACTGCAAAATAGTCGAATAGAATCCAATTAGACTGGGGAATGCAAACATCGTTATATAAATCTCTATATGAGAAAAAACCTAACACAAGTTTCACGAATTTAATGCATTCAATAATTCATAATTAATGTTCATCTTTCACAAAATTGCCTGTGATGCAATGGTCGTTCATGACTGACGATAAATGTCTGTGTTGCAATCAATTCGAATAACGACTAGTATTTCCAAGATCGTCGACAACGCACTGGATTTTAACGCTCTAAAATCATTTAAATGTTCTTCCTTCTTGATGATGACAGAAAATTGTTCAAAGTAATTAAACTGGGGTAGAATTACTTTAATAAAGTGACACGCTGTCTGAATTTAAATCTGCCATAAAAATCATTAACTTACAGTCAAATCGAGACTACAAAAATAAGCAAATTACTGAAAAATCTAAATATCAGTCTCAACTGATTCAAAATCATTTAACTATGCCCATGACATAACAATGTCTTAATAAAACGTCGAAAAAGGCATAACTCATCAAGGTGTACTGAGAATAGGAATCTCAAACAAGAATATCGGGCAAAAATACATGAGGACAAAAATATGGGAAAAATGGTTGCTCAAATATGCTAAGAAACTCAAATACAATAAACATTCACGACTACCTTATCTGCCGATTGACGTTCCAGAGGAAAATTCCCCAAAGAAGACTGTTGATGAATCCATTTCACCAAGTTAAAGCTGAGCTCCATCCTCGAAACCAGAAACAGCACCATCGGAGAATCGAACTGCTTCACGAAGACGAACGACATCCTTCCGGCAATAATCTTCTTTGTGAGTCGGGACAACCCTGACCTCTCTTGAAAAATCCCTGAAGTTCCAGTTGAAAATCGCCATGAAGTTTTTGTATAAATTTCCGAAGAAATATTCATATTCAGAAAGTATGAAATCATTTCTATTGCTGTTTGATAGCATTCAGCCTTTAATCACGAAACATGGGTGTAGATGGTTATTTACCACATGTTCGCTTGTATGGAATAGCAATTAGCGAAGTTCCATGTCGCTATCTTGCTCCGTTGAAATATGTCCCAATTGCATAAAGTCTTTTAGCCTTCCATCTGCTCTTCGGTAATAGTATTAGAAGAACAAACTGCCTTATTAAATTGCTCCATTATACTGCAGTGTTGTGTCACAAAAGCAATCTGAAGTCTCCCTATTTCACTAGCCCTGTCAGCCGTAGCGTTGAGTCTGGCTATACAAAGTGTTTCTTCTGTGGCGAGAAAATCACTTTTGTCAGTCGTCTAATATTGTCAATAACTTCCAAAATACTTCCTCGAAATTGTTCAGCTTTTCTACAGTCCTTACTGTAGCAATGCACAAGAGAATTAGCTTATAGGCGACCGCTAACTGTTCACAGCTAATCTTGTAGAAGCGTTATAAGTGTCGTTTCAACTTCACCTAGATTTACTTCACAGTAAACCTGCACTGCTTGTATGTTCGACTCTCGTTTCATGCAGTGGCTTCGCCACGCGTTACAAAGACGACTTTTTCACTACTAAACTCACTCGACGTTTCACTGAAATGACTATTTGAGATCTCACAATTGAGAATGAGCGAATGAGCGAATGAGGCTCCTCTCTTCTGCGCAAGGCCTTTTATGAACTTCATGAGGGGCGTATCTATCCCTTCCATCGCGTGTTACTGCGTCATCGCTAGAAGTTCCAACTTCGTCAATACATGACGGATTTTCATAATTCAAAAACTGAAAATAAATTTCACCAAAATTCCAGAACAATGCCTCTACTGCAAATGGATTTCCACAATTCTGCATTCCAAAAAGTAATAAAAATACCATAGTTTCAGCAATCTCCGTCTTCCTTTAGACTATCGTTCATTGGTTTAAGTCTCCCCTCCAATAGCATAATTTCTTCCTCAGCAGAATTCCACGTTTCCTGCGACTGCGTCGTACATCTCGGATCCTTCTCGAATAAATGCTGACGTCACTGAGAATCTCAGCTCAAGTAGCCTGCTGGCCTAGCGTCTGCGTCATCCGTGCTTACGTCATGACTACCCACGTCATAACTATGACAGCCATAACTTTCGCTATAATTTCCAAAATAGCCACCGTGGTCTCTATATAATTCAATTACGGGGGCAGTACCTACTGTAAGGCCACGGCCGCCTCCTTCCCTCTTCCTAGCCCTTCCATCCCTTCCCATCCCTCATGAGGCCCCTGTTCGCTTTGCAGGTGAGGCGGCCTGGGCGAAGTGCTGATCACACCTCCCCTGTTGTATCCAACCCGACCAGATGTTCCAAGCTCCAGGACACTGCCCATAGAGGCGGTAGTGGTGAGTTCCCTCGCTGAGTCCGTGGGAACCACCAACCTAGAGGGTAAATTGACTAAATAATAAAAAAAAGTAAAAATTTTCGCCGTTGGATAGACTTGAACCCGGGATCTTCAAAACAGTAAGTAGGCGCGATACCACTTGCACACTTTTGCAACAGAGGTTGCCGTATTTTGTTACGCTTCTTATTAGCGCGTATGGTTATATACTAATTATTACAGTTAGATCTTAAATATTGATTGGAATGCATTCATTCAGTACCAGACATGTTTTCAAATGTACTTAAAGCAAGTTTCACGACCGCTTTGCGTTAATAATGCGAATTGACTGCAAATTTTACCCCCAAACGACAAGCGTCCTCCATGTTTTATTCCTTACTACATGGCGCACGAAATGCTAGCGTGTGATACACTTCAGCCATAAAAGCAGGTGTACGGGCGAGGATGAACAGAATCATACAGGATTTTATACCAGCGATCACAACAGCTTCCATGCTAACGAGTGTCGTGTGATACGGGCCTAAGCTGTGAGTACTGGGCACCATTAGTGTTCTGTAACTACTGTATCAATTTCTGAAAATTGTGTCATAGGCCTATGATTAGACAAGTCGCTGAGAATGTTCTCTGAATGGTGAATACCAGTAGGCTAGCCTACTTAGCTGCCTCCTTCACTAGCATTTCCAGGCACCTGGTTAGTTGGTAAAATGAAATAGAAAAATCACTTGAATGATTCAAGTTGTCCTTGATTGCCCTCGTGGGTCAGTGTACCCCATTCCAGATCTTAGTTCAGAATTAGTTTCCTTGACGGAGTTGGAGAAACAGTCACAATACCTATGGTACTACTAGACCTAGTACGGTAAATGTAGATGGAAGCATTGTGAGACCAACCACTAGGTAGCTTATGTCCCATTAGTTGGGAATGTGAGATTGGTTCAACATGTCAGCCTATGTTGTTGTATATTTCATTAATGTATGGGATCTAAAAGTGTATCATAGGAATATTAAAGCAAGCCATAATATATTACCAGTTGGTCAATTGGATACCGTACAACAATTCAATGAAACATCCTGTTAATAATTAAGAAGTGTCGTAGGCAACCAGAGAAGCGACACAAGAAAAAACACCTGAGTCTTCCAGGCAGTTGTCATCAACTGTATTTCACATAGAGAAGAATGACTAAAATGGTTCCTCATGAAACAAACAACTGGTCAATGGCTTGAAAGACAGTAGTAAGGACTTACATGCTGTCAGTAAAAGTGGAGTTAAGAAAGATCTCTGGAATATTTAAATAAGTAGTTGATAGCCAGGATTTTTAAAATTACCGTAGGCAATTGCACCTTAATATGATTAGTAGCCTACCGGTGTGTGCAAGATTTTAAATGGTAGGTTTTCCTGTGAACCAAAAAACAGCTCTTAACATGGATTATGTTCAGGTTAGGCCTACAAGTTATTGGGAGGGAGGTTTATTTTACATACCTGTTGCACATAAAATGAGCTTCTGATTAGAGCTCTGTGGGAATGTTTAAATGGTTTGATGATACAGGGTTTATCAAGCCACTTTCTATGCATCTTTTAAAAACATTTTAACAATTCATAAATTACTGTCATCATTGCTAATGCTGTAATCTGTCATGTTTATTTATGCAGCATGAGGAATTAGGAAGCATTGGTAGGATTGGTATATTGAGTGGAGATATAGTAGGATAAAATGCAACTATGTCATGGAAACCTATGATGTATTTTTATTTCTCAACTTTATTTTCTGTAGACTCCAACACAGCCCACCACCAGGGGAAAAAAAGTGTTGGTGATGTTTAATGAGAGCAAATCTTGAAATACTGTGATTTAAGTGGTTGGTATCAAAAGCTGTATAGGAAAAATGAAAATGTGAAGTCACGCCCAAGTTTATGAAGCCTTGCCAGACTCGGCTGAAATTATCTTCGATGCAAATCAAGTCTCAATAGTTAAAACTTTAGGACGACCTTTGACATGAGCACTATAATAGGCCTACATTTAGGATCGACATAGCCTGCAGTAGGTCTTGTGCTACTGTATGTACCTGGGCATGTTTAAAAAAAACTCAGCCTGCAGGTTAATAAGGTAGTATATTACTATAAATCTATCTCAAGCAAATCCAAGAAGTTACCAGACTGAGAAACTACATATCAATATTTAAACAAAAAAAAGGGTGGCAGTGCAAACAGCACTTTTAATCCTTGCTTCATTAGTTAAACCATAATATTTGTACATAAATACAGTAAAGACTTCACATTACAAGCGGCCACTTAAATTATATGCCTTATTAGGCATAACCTACAAATTACATGTCATGAAATTGGTAAATATAAGCAGACAGCAACATCAATATGCAATGGTCTATAATGTAGTTTTATAGTGCACAAAACGTTATTGTACTGAATGTATTTCGAACTGATGAATAAAACTGGTGGAAACGACAGCCAATTGATTTACATCCATTATTACATCCAAAGTAGTAGAAACTTTCAGTTGATTGGCAAGAGTGTTGATTTGTACTTTTATTTTCACAAATTTTGATGAACAGTGTCACGCTTCAATTTAAATATAAACGCACATACAATTCCTCATCAATAAGTGATTTGCACTTCATACTGTCATGAACTGGAATAGATTTCTAGCAATTTAATTTATGTAGAAATATATTCCCCTCGCCGCCATGTTGGTGATAATTGTAAACAAACCCGCGGGCAGCCAATGGCTGGTAATAATTGCCAGCCAATAACAAGCCAGGATGACGCGGATCATAATTCGCGTTTCACTCTCATTGCGTTTTAACTTGAGGTGAGGAATCAGCTGTTCGTTAACGCCACGGGGTGCCATTATTAAAATTTTGGGAGATAGAAACACACCCTATGTAAGACAGACCAAGTGGGGCATGATCCTTGGGCAGCCACTTTTCTTTCGTTTATCGACGGGCTATTTGTTCTGTGAATAATTGCTTGATTTGTTGTTCTGTGCGTTAATTCCTAGAGTCTCAGGCACTCACTGGACAACTGAAATAAACTTAAGTCCAGCCGCTGAGTCTCCGGCAGAGTGTCCATCCCCTTATCTCCACTAATATCTTCTCTGGCCCTTTCTCAACAGCTTATGAATTGCGTTGAAAATCCGTTTCATGTACCTGAGTTTCCAGTGAACAAATAAATTTCACTTGCGAAAAAATATTTTTCTTTTACAGTAAGAGACAGAATATGTAATTTTAAATAAATCAAGTGAAGTTATGTTTAAAAAAATCATTTTGATCAATTATGTAAAATAAAAACACAGAATATTAATTCTAAAGTAAAAATATCTAAAACAAATGGCATTATGATCAAATATTTAAAATATGAAACAATAGATAGATAGATAGATAGATTTTTATTAATTCCATTTGATCAAATACATGCATTCAATACATTTTTGATATAGGACACGTCAGAATTTACATGCATAAAATAAAAGAACTAACAGGTATATATTACTAAGATTATAACTATTTATAACTTATTATAATAGCAAATCTTAATAGATACAATCTTATTGCACAACTATTTACACCTCACTCTATTATCATAATATGAAAACTTAATTCTATAAATACAACAACATACAGCTAGGTATTAAAATTAAATTAAAAAAGTAAAATATAGTTATAGATTCCATCACTCCTATACGCTAAAATATTCAACTACTGAGTAAAAACAATGGCACTGCAGATAAGCTTTCAACATTCTATCAAAGGTTTTTATTTTTGGGGCCAGTTTTATATACTGGGGTAGTTTATTGTATAATTTAACTCCAGTGTGAAAAGTTCCTTTTTGATATATGCTTGTGTGTGTGTGTGAAATATGAATGTTTTGATTTTGTCTTGTGTTATGCCTATGAACATCATTGTTTGTTTTAAGAAAAACATCTTTATTCATTAAATTCTTTTTAAAAAACATAATACTTTCAAAGATATATATGCAGGGCAGTGGGAGAATGTTTAAATCTTTAAACAGAGGTCTACATGATTCTCTAGAGTTTACATTTGCCATAATTCTAATCGCTCTCTTTTGTATCCGAAACGTGCTTAGTACATCTGGCGACATACCCCAAAATATGATCCCATATCTTAAGTATGAATGGAAATAAGCAAAATAAGTATTTCTTAATGTGTGCATGCTAGTGCAGGTTTTCAAAATACGTAACGCAAAGCACATCGAGTTCAGTTTAGTATTCAGATATTGTATATGTTTATTCCATTTCAAGTCTTGTTGTATCCATAGTCCTAAAAACTTTATTTCTGATTTATTTTCTATTTGATGACCATTTAATGTTATATTGGGCATCGCAGGATTCCTATTCTGTATAGTGTGGAAATTTAGACATACTGTCTTTTTATAGTTTATTATGAGGCGATTATCTTGTGACCATTTGGTTAACTCTCCTGTAACGGAGTCAGCAGACTGCTGTATGACCTGTTTAGTTTCACCTTTTATTACGAGTGTTGTATCGTCCGCAAACAAAATTTCCTTATGTGAATGAACGTTCTGTGTTATATCATTTATATATAGAAGAAAGAGTAGTGGGCCCAAAACCGATCCCTGGGGTACTCCAAATTCAATAATTCCCTCATTGGACAATGTTTCATTAAGTAATTTGGTTCCATCATCCTTGTGTCTCAAGCTTACTATTTGTTTACGCCTTGTTAAGTAAGACTCTATCCATTTATTAGCTAGACCTCTAACACCGTATTGATTTAGTTTGGTAAGGAGGATTTTATGGTCAACTACATCAAATGCTTTCGATAAATCCAAGAATAGGCCAGTTACATGTTCCTTATTGTCAATTAATTTCAGTATACTATTACTACATTCGTAAATTGCTGTCTGTGTAGATTTTTCCGTTCTAAATCCATGTTGTGAGTTTGATAATATTTTATTTTTTTCTATGAAACTTATCAGTCTCTTATACATAATTTTTTCCACAATTTTTGCAATACCAGTTGGTAAGGTAATAGGACGATAGTTATCTAATTCATCTTTTGAACCGTTTTTGTGCACTGGAATTACTTTTGATAACTTCAAAATATCCGGGTAAGTTCCTGAGAGAATTGAACTGTTTATTAAGTGCGTAAGTGGATTTATTATATTTTCTGCACATTTCTTTAAAATTGCATCAGGGATTCCATCAATGCCAGCACAGAATTTATTTTTTAGCTCTTTTATAACTATTCTTACCTCTTCACTTGTGACATGATTTATAAATAAAGAATCACTGCATATATTTATTTTATTATTAGAATTTAGTGTATTTACCTGTGATTTATTTAATAATTTTTGCGGAATTTCCAGAAAATAGTCATTAAAAGTGTTTGCTATTTCCTCTGGATTATTAATCACTTTATTATTTCTGGTCAGTGTAATGTTCCTTTGTATTTTAGCAGATTTTCCAGTTTCTTTCTTTATTACGGACCACATCGCCCTGTTTTTATTAGATGATTGGGAAATAAAATTATCATTATGCATTTTCTTTGCTAGTCTTATTACCTTATTTAATATGCTAGTGTATTTTTTGTAGTATAAATTGAATTCAGGTGTTGTGTGGTATTGTTTATATAATTTGTGTAGAAATTTCTTTCTTTGACATGAATTTATAATCCCTGTTGTTATCCAATTGCTAGTTTTGTTATTTTGAACAGTTCTTCGTTTAAAGGGGAATGCTATTTCAAAATAGTGTTTTAGGGTACTGTTAAATGCATTAAATTTATCATTTACATTTTCTAGTTCATAAATTTCTGACCATGTTTCCTTATTTAATAAGTCATTGAAATATGTAACATTTGATTCAGTGAATGACCTGCACTTTGATTTTACTCCATTATCATTATTATTGATTACTTCGGATACTTCAAAACTCAGTATTTGTCCATGGTGGTCACTAAAACCCGGACAATAGACTTCTATTGAATGGTGATATTTATCTGTATTTATAAAAATTTGATCAGGAGTGGTTTTACTAAATTTTGTTATTCTTGTTGGTGTATTTACTGTAGGTTTCAGTCCATAGGAAATTAGTAACTGGTTTAATAATTCACAATTTCTATCAAGTTTTAAGAAATCCACATTTACATCCCCACAAATTATTATATCGAAATTTACTTTGCTCATGTTATTGAGTAACAATTCTAGTTTATCTATAAATAGAGGAAACTTTCCTGACGGAGAACGGTATACGCATACAATTATTAACTTAAACTGCTGAATTTTTACGGCAGAGAATTCAAAATCCTGTTCCATAATTAGATAATCATAAGCTGTTATCTGTTCATGATCTAAATTATTTCTTAAGAAGATGCAAGTACCACCATGGCTAATATTAGATCTAGAGTATTTACTAGCTTGTATAAACCCTGGGAATTGAATTAATTCGAGTTGTTCCTCTTTCAGCCAATGTTCTGAAATACATAGTGCTGAGATGTCTTTAAGTTCATTTTTAAGCATTAGATTTATGTAATCAATTTTATTATAAAGAGACTGGACATTCTGGTGGTAAATTTTAAATTTGTTACTTTTGCAAGCTTGTGTTGGTGATTTATTTACATTATTATTATCATAATTGTTATTATTATTGTTGCTAGACAAATCCGAAATACCATTGTTGCACTCCGTTAAATTTGACTTTAAAAGATGTGAATGCCAAACCTCACGTTTGGCTTCTTCTACCAGTTTCCCTGCTTCCACTCTAATGATATTACTGTTGAATTATTCTTACCATTTGAATTTACAATTTTGCAGATTTCATCACTAAGATACTCTTTTCCTAATCTATTTAAGTGTAGGCCATGCCGAGTGTGGAACTTCCTGTCTAATTTACTTACATCTACAATTTGGACATTTGGAAAACTCTTACAAATTTTATGAATTTTTCCATTTGTAGCCTCTATTTCTACATTTACACATGACTTGGGAGTTAAATCGTGTCTCTGCGGAATGTTTACAATAATGACATTTGTTTTTTGCATGGATGGCAATGTACCCTTTAAATCTTTGATTACCTTTTTACTCTCATTTCTATAGACATCGTTTGCTCCAGCGATGATCACTGCGTAGTCCTTTGCAGTAAGGGACGCACACTCTCCTATCATCCCGTTCGTGACTTCTGCAATCTGAGCTCCCGGCTTCACTGTCGAAGTGACCTCCATTTCTCGGTTTCTCTCCAAAACGCTTGCTGCTACATCTCGCCCGTGGCTATCCGCAAATATCCGCATCTTCCTGGATTTTCTCTTTATCACTCTCTTCTTTTCTTCTTGAGGAAAGTCATCATTTTCTTCGACAAGCACTCCAAATGAATTTGAGACGGGAATTTCAGTTACATGTACTCCATTTATAGGCCTAGGCTTATTCAATCTTACCTTACCAGCAATCACTGTCGACCAAGTTTCCTTGCTTTCCTCTCTGTTTCCTTTTAATGTATTCAACTCTTCCATTAACTTAGCAATATCTTCCTTTAGCAGCTTTATAATTTCGTCTTTTGAGGACAGTTCGTTTCTCAGGTTATGACATTCGCATGACGGTAGCGGTAGGCCTACATTACGACAATCGGTTTCACTTTTCTCCTCATTCAATTTTACCTGAGATCTTGTGACGATTTTATTTGCATTTTTTACTTTTATTTTGCACGACGAGCATAAATCCGTTACTGTTACACAACCTGACGAGATACTAACACTGTTTACTGTCGTCATACTAGAGATCTAAGTGAGCCTAGATGTTTACACCAAATTACACTAAATTTAATTTAATTATTACTACCTAATAGAATTAATCTAATAACCTACCAATAAAGAAGAATGTGAAATACGTATATCTTCCAATCGGGTGAAGTCTCGTAAAAGCACCACTGCTCTACTTGGTTCAAACAGTGATTGAAGAAGTCACCGAATCTTTGGATACACGTTCCCACAACTTAGTTTAAGTTTATTAAATTATCAACAAGAATTTCTAAATACTATCAATATTCCGTATTACACTTGATCTAAGGAAAGTAACTTTATAGATTTTAAGCCTCTGTTATAATATTTTACCACTTTTATCAAATATTTACACTAGCTGCTATTTCACTACACTTTCACTGTGACGCCATCTTGCCGTAAATCAAAATGTAATTAGATGATAGCTCAGGTTCTAATTCATGGACATTTATCATTTTTAGTTATGTACAAGCAAAGGGAAGGAATATGCATTTATATAAAAATCCTAGCCCTAATGATCGGTCTAGGTTGTGAAATTTCGGGTACGTTAGGTTTGCCCCGCTGCGCTGGTCTGTCTCGGTACGTGTCAAACGATCGTGAAGGGGGATGGATGATCGGTTGCGGTCGTGAGTATTCGAGTCGCTTCGTTAGCCCCGCTGGGCTGTCTCTTAAGCGCTAGCCATATTAGATAGCTGGTGTTGCCAATTGAGTACGCTAAATACTTAAAAGGTTATTCTTGTTCCTGCGTAGTTCGTTACTGGGCGCAGTCAATGCACTATGAACAATATCACACAGTGGCGTCGTCTTATTCAGATTTTATTTATTTCTCCAGGGTAATTATGTTAATACATCACCGTCTATAATTATCAAGTCGTGCGGTTGGTAGAATTGGCAACATTTAGTAGAGTCCGTAAATTCAATAAACACGTAAGACCACATGCTACGTTTTATTCGTAAATATCGCTTATTTTGATATGACAGCATCTAAAAGCAGTTCCTACTAACTATTACAACGCCCGTGAAATTCCTCGTGGTATATGAGACCTGCTGAAAGTTGTAGAAGTGAGTATTTGCCGTATTAAGTTGCATGTGTAACTAATACCTACTAATGAATTTCACCTTCCAATTCTTCACTAATATTTCATTAAACTATTTCAGAAGGCTAGAAAGTGGAGTCTGCCTGACTGTAAGTCAAATTATGGCAGCACTATTAAAATAACTGGTTATATCACTACCTCTTGATCACTACATTGAGGTGGACTTTCAGTGCCTAATAATTTACTTTTGGTATTCCACACGAAATTTGAATTATTTCTGACAAAAATGATGATATTTTTTCCGAGCCCATGATAAAAATCAACATTGGTAAAGTGTTTCAGGATTGTGACAGTAACGAGTTTTGTTAGCGAGCGCTAACCGAGTCGAGGCTTGATCACGGGATTTGTGATGCTTGGAGACGCGTGACAAGGTCATAGTCGCGTAATAACAAGGATTTTCCCGCGATTTGAAGTCATATATTGTTATAAATTATGCTATTGGACATAAGAAGACCGCCAATGAGAAGAGGTTTAATGGAACGAGGGATTGTCAAAGCCTCATTAATATAATTTAATTATTGCATTTAGGCCCTAACAAAGATATTTTATGGTTCGGAATACTTCAGAAAATTATAAGAGTATATTATCAGTAATTTGAAAGTCGCTGGAAGTACGCAGTACACTGTTATACGTATCATACATGTACGCGCGTAAAAATTCCCGCGGGGTCGAAAATGGCGCTTCCAAAATTTATGATTGGAGAGTGGGAGCAGAGAAGAGGTGTTCTTATGTCTTCAGAGTTCCAGGAGGACAGACGTTGGTCCGGGAGAGTTGAATCTTGGTGATCATTGCTGAGTGGGCTATCTAAAGCAGTGCCGATACGGGCAAAAAATATGCACGGTCGAGCTTCTATATCTAGTTAAAATTACTGCATTCTGATCAGATACACATTTCAGTATTTCGTGAACATTTCCACGAGTGTATAACAGTGAAAGTTAATACAGTATATGTATTCGAGTATCCACGAACAGTTTTTGAAACAGATCGTGAAAATAAGATGTGTTTAAGACAACGTATTTCTGCAGTTGAGAAAGGAACGCATTTCTAGCGGACGAATATTATAAGACAGCATTGAAGGCTGAGATATTCTACAAAGGAACGTGAGTTATTAAATATTATAGCAATTCTTGTGGACATTGAGATTTATAATAACTTGAACTACAATATGACTGATATTATGAAGGTTGAAGGAATGATGTATTATACATTAGAGATGACTGTCGTTATGGAGTAGAGATAATTATGCGACGGGGATACGTTTAACAGAGCTATAAGTTGACAGCATGGAGCAACGTTAGCTACAGAACTATGTATGATATCATGTTCGACTACAATGTCAAGTACACATGTAACATTATGTACTACCACATCATGTACATTTATGTATAACTACGTACAAGTACTATCTGACAATGATCAAATATTACAATTCATCGAACAACTACATGAACATTTCCAACTACAATTGTGATTCGATCTACAACTTATAAATTTCGTTTGCAACAATGGAGTTAGATCGACAATATTGCTCAAATATGATCTGGAATTTCGAATGGAATCAACGAAAGAAGTTTCATCACTGGAAGAAAGAAAATGTCAGGGCAATTCCCGGCAAAAGCTTGAAACTTGGTATCCATGAACGAGAGGAAGGTAGTTCGATGCCCGAGAGATGTTGAAATTTACCGGGGAGGAACCACTTCCTTACCCGAGGTGGCAGCTTCAGGATTGGGGCAGACTTGGACTCAAGATCGTCTTCTTTGGAACGTGAAACAACTGGGTATTTCCTAATACCTAATATGAACTTCAAGTGTCTACATCAAGGTAGAAATGACCAGCTTTCATTACAGTAGCTAGAGTATTTTGATGGCATTTGAGCAACTTATTTCTCCATTTTTATTATGTATTTTCACTTCGACATTTCTTAATTTTATGCTTCGATATCATGTGAGATGATTGTCTTTCTTCATTTCAACGTGAGATTTCAACAGTTCAGTTTCTGAACTGACATGATTACATTATTTGGGAATTAATTTCATCATTTAAGATTTTTATTAAATTAGTATTCCATGTTTTCGATTTTAATGAATTGAATTTCAGACAGTTTTGTCAGGGATGTCTATTTAAGTCCATTTTGGTTAAAATGAATTAGGCACCTTATTGTAACAAGAATTTATTAGCAGGGGAAGAAATCTACGGCTGATATACTGTTAAATATCGTAAATGTTATTAACATTCGTCGATCTGGCTAGTAATATTCGTCATGATTATGTTGCGAATTGATATACTCAAAAACATTCTTAAATGGAATTACATTCATGATTTGGCAAACCATTTATTTGAGAGAAAGCATTGAACTTTCTATAAATGAATCTTTTAATGAGACACATCTTCTACGGAAGATATTTTTATCCGACAGTAGGGAAGTTAGGGAAATTCTATTCTAGTCGTGATTGATATTTATTGGACACTTAAATAACATTTGTCGTTATTTAAACACAATTTGTAACGTTACGTTATATTGTCAACGTAATCATGCGACAGTGCAATTTGAAGATAGATCAGTATGGGGAGACGTATTAATGTATTTTTATTTCATCTTAGTAACAAAGATTTAATGACAGAGTAACTATACGGGGTAAACCTTCGGTAGGTCTTCCATAAGCAACTTCATTTGTCGTTAGGACAATGAAACCTACGTAATAACAACAGATATTTTCTGGTAACAATGTAAGTAGTTGTATTGACAGCACAAATGTGAAAGTAAGTTTGAATAAAGCAAGTACTAAGTGAAAGTCGTTGGAAACAAATGCAATGAATTTATAAGGATTTGTTTATGGGTATACGAGGAATGTTAATGCTGTATACGAAGGTATAGAAGTCTGCGAGGATATGTATTTGATGAAATACGAGGGTGTTTTCCGTATTAAGAAGCTGATGCAATATAGTATTTTTGTATGAAGTTTGGAATATTGTTATTTCTGAAGGTGAGTTAATGATAACTTAGATGTATGAGTATGTCAACGAAATAGAGGGGTAGATAGCAGAATTAAGGCAGAAACGTATTTCTGAAATGAAATTAACCTTTGATTACTAATTCTTATTATTAATTTTATTAAACCGGAGTTGAGTAATAATCATATGCACTTATCTTAACTGATTGACCATATTAGACTGATATAGACATTTTAACCCTAATACAGACTTGAAGGCAGCGTATTCTTAAAGAAAGTCAGAGTGAAGATTAATATTTTTAAATATTTATAATAACGAGTCAAATACACTATAAACAATAAAACTTGAAGTGATAGACCGTTGTAAGTGTGGTATATAATTATGTAATAATTATTTAATTACATTATATTTTACGATGATAATAATAATGTTTTCACGTGTGATAAGTATGCATGAGTCACTTGAGAACGTATGAATTGTTATGAGAGTGCAAGTTTGTGTAAGAGAAAGAGAATGAGTGAGACTTCGTAGTTGCAAATGTCGTAAGTACTTTAATGGAATGAATCGTTTTTGTCTAGTTTATTTTATCATAATACTGTACTGCATAAATGTGAAGGTTTTTAAGAAGTTAAAATAATTGAAATGATATAGTCAGAATGAAAGGACTTTAACCAGTTTTACGTGTTAAAATGAACGGAAGTTTTGAACAGGTATGAAGCGTGTAGGCGCCTGTTATAATTTAATGGAGAGCTTATGTAACAGGAATGCACAGGTGTGTATACGCAGCAGGGGTGACTGAATGAAAGCATGACATAATGCAGACGTGGCTTCCAGCTGTGGTCTCGACATGTATAAATATTTTCAGTGTTTAAAGAATGTCAGAATCAATGGATTTATGTAATTTTTGTTAAATGATCAGTAAACTGCTGATACGAGAGTGAATGTAACTACTCATCTAGGAAAGTCATGTTGGACTTTATCTTCGTTAGTGGAGGAGGCATGCGAGCTTTATTGTTATATTATGTGAATTTAATTTAATTTAATATACCATCGTAGATACTGTGTATGACCATGAAGTGCTTGTTGGTAGGATATTTGAGGGTTTATCTAGCCGGGAACTTTCAGTATTCTGCTCTCCGGCCGATCTTCGGATTCCCAGCAATTGGCTTCTTGATTTATACGGGTACAGTTGGTAAAAAATAGACGCCCAACTATGGGGCGCCGAAAGCGGTTCGTAGAGCCATTTTAGGTATAAAATGGCCACCCAACGTGTTGGCTTCGAATTATTCATTCGTGGGGACATGAAATTCGATCAAAATGTTTTCGATAAGCGGGTGAATAGCCAGCTCATTTGTGGTGAAGTTGAGTGCGATAATATCGGCATGTTTTGAGTTAATTGTAATAGTGTTGCACTCAAACAAAGATCAGATCTGTTGTAAACCTAAGAAAGGAATAATATGGGTTAGAATCACACGAAAATAACCTACGATCTTAATTAATTTCATTTCATACCGGTCAATGGCCTATGTTAGTCATAATTAACGTAAATATCACTTGTTTTGACGTTGGTAAACTTAAATTTAATTATGGTAGTATAATTAATTTAAGTCACGTAGGAACGAAGGATACTTTGTGTCTTATTAATCCTACTAATGTAACTGGTAAGTCTAAATTTAAGTTATGATAAGATTCAAGATACACATTAAGATGCCCAATACATGGTTGAAATTGTTGCTCTAAATGTTGTCGACTTACTCTGTTTTTGACGTATCCCTATAGCAGTTTGTGAACTGTGTTATTGTAATGGCAATGATGTCGGCAGAGGATGTCCAGAAGCTGATTGACGGGATGAAGGAGAAAATTGAGGGTGTAAAACATGATTTACAGGAGAGTTTCAATAGGGTCGAGCGGGACTTGGAGCAGGTAAAGAGGGATAGGATGGAGGATACTGTCACTAACGTTGTCAAAGTTGTTGAGAATGTAGTTGAAAATATTACCGAAAGGGCAACAGAGAGTGTCAAAGACAGTCAAAAGGAGGAGATACAAAGTGTACAGTCTTCCTTAGATGGATTGCAGACCAGTGCTACTGCAGTCAATGTAAATGTGTCGCGTTTATAGGCCAGTTCTACTGAGGTGAAAAATAAAGTAGACGAGATCCAGACAGATGTAAGTAATGTGCGGACAGATGTCGGTAATGGCCAAACTAAGGTCGACACTGGACAAAGAGACGTCAACGAAGTCCGAACTGACGTCAACAATGTACAAACTAAGGTCGACACTGTACAAACAGATGTCAGTAAGGTACAAATTGATGTTAATAATATACAGGTAGATGTTAACAATGTACAAACCGATGTTAAAGGTATACAAACAGACACTAACAAAATACAAACAGAGGTTAATAACATGTTTATCGATGTCACTAATATTCAAACAGATATAAATAAATGTAGGACAAATGTAGAAGATGTACACACTGATGTAAATGGTATTAGAACTGACATAGGAAAGATGCAGACAGTAGCATCTAGTTTAAAAGAAAAAGTTATTAAAATACAAAACAGTTCAAATGATATGCAAACTAAACTCAATAGCATAGAAACTAGTAACGTAACGTTCCAAAGCGATATCAGAAAAGAAATGGAAAGCTCTAAAACCCAATGTCAAGAAAATATAGGTGCTTTACAGTTGGCAGTCAAAGTGAAAGGTCGTGTTTTTCCCGAGCTCTCAGGTGTGCTGAAATGGGTTGTTCTCTGGAGTGTTATCGGGCGAGGATCGGACTGTGGTATGCGAAGGGTAGTCGGGATTTCCGGTGTTTGTGTGTGCGTACGGGACCTAGCAACTTGTGGTTCATAGCCCTAGTGATAGCTGCATTGCTAGTTATTGGTGGAGTGGAATTGAATCCAGGGCCTGTTACTCCAAATGTGAATCAGGCAAATGATCCAGTGGCAGCTTTAAAGTGTTCGACGTGCAGTAAAACATTGAAGAATGGTGTTGAGTGTGGACTATGTGAGAAATGGTTTCACTTCGGCTGTATTAAGGTCAAGAAGGAGGATTGTGATGTCGGAAATTGGTTTTGTAAAGTATGTGATACGCCGGACTGTTTGAGGGTGCAAATCAAAGCAAGGGATCAAATAATACAGGAACTTAGAGCAAAGCTTCGTGAATCAGAAGAAACGGTGAAGGATGTGACTGAACGGCTTTCTACTGGGATCAGTGTGGAAGAGGGCATGCAGGAGCAAACTAAGAATGACGTTATCATAATGGGTGATTCAATAATACGATGGAGTGCGAATATCTCGAGGAAATCAGGTGCGAAAGTGCGGTGTTATCCGGGGATTAAAATTGACCAGCTTGCCCAACAAGTGGAAGAATCAAATGTAGAGGACTGTGACAAAGTTAAAGTGTTGTTGCTACATGTTGGGACGAACGATTTGAAGAAGAGGGCTACAGCTGATTACATCATGGGAGAGCTCTACGAACTAGGCAGAAAAGCTAAAAGCAAGTTTAGAAATGCAAAAATTATAATGAGTGGCATTGTTCGGCGGGGAGATATTCCGTTAAGGCGAGTTAAGACAGTAAATGACCGCATGGACTGGGTATGTGCACAACTGGGATTAGTGTACGTAGAAGCTGACTGCTGGATTGGTGGCCGTGACTTCGCCCGAGACGGGCTGCATCTAAATCGACGGGGCGCTTTTAACCTAGGGAGCCTACATGACAGGGTCATCGGTTCGTGCCGGCTTTTGTGAGGAGGAGCAGGTCCACAGGTTGCCAGCCGATGGGAACAGAAGGAGCGATTTCGAGATATTTGCTTCGGAGGTAAGACTCTAAGATTACCGCAGGTTAATTGTCAGAGTTTAGGAAATAAATTAATTGAATTTTGGAATCTTGTAGAGATGTATTCTCCGGACATTGTCATTGCAACTGAATCTTGGTTATATGGGGACATAAATAGTAGCGAAATAATTCAAGGGACCTACGAAATGTACAGAAGGGATCGGGGGAAGCGAGGTGGTGGGCTATTTATTTGTGTGCGCAAAAATATAGCTAGTTTCTTAAAGTGGGCTGATATGGATCATGAAATGTTATGTGTACAAATTTCGGATAAAGGAAATAAATTCCCTCTTCAGGTGATAGGGGCGTATAGAGCACTGAAAGATAACTTTTCTCTCCTCGAAACACTGTATGATAAAACTTGTAGGGTAATGCTATGAAAAAGAGCATAATAATTGCTGGAGATTTAAACCTCCACAAAGTAGACTGGTCTGGTGAGTCAACTAGCTGTGGTCAAGCTCAGAGCGCTGCAAACAAATTCTTAAGGGAGGGGGGATTTTCTCAAGTAGTTGACTTCCCAACTAGTGACAATAATACCTTGATGTTTATCTTGTAAGGCCTGTAGAGCTGTATATTAACTGTCTGAAAATACCAGGAATTAGTGACCATTCTGGGGTTGAATTAAATATTATATATGGTGACATTACAAAATTAGACTCTGACGTAGCACAAAAGATCATATTCCAGTATCGCAGGGCGGATCAGGGCAAGTTTCAGGGGTATTTGAATGAGCTATTTGTAGGATGGGCATCGGAAGGAAATCACATTAATATCCTGTGGACTAACTTTTTGAAAATTTTAAATAGCGCTGTTGATAAATTTGTCCCATTTAAATTGCTGAAACAAAACCCAGATCCTGAGTATTACACACGAGAAATTAGGAGTCTAAAACGGAAAATTAGGAAATTATACAATAAAAGACATGATAGTGACAAGTATATGTTGAAATTTAAGTCCTTATCAAGAGAGCTCGTCTTAAAAAAGAGGGCTGCTCATGACAGTTATATGCAAGGTTTACTTGGTTCGGGAGGTGATGGGTGGAAAAAAAATTACAGTTATGTTAGGAGAAGAAAGGGAAATTCAAATAATTTGTCGATGATAATGTCCGGTGACGGTAAATTAATTACTGAGAAACAGGCCATTGCTATTGAATTAAATGTCTTTTACGCTAGTGTGTTCAATAAATCCAATAGCTGTGTGTTGGACCTTAACGACGAATCAGGGGCTTCCCTGTTCCAAATAAACCAGTCAGCAATTGTAAAGCTAATACAAAAACTACGTTTCAATGTATCAAAGGGTCCTGATAATATTGTTAGTGAAGTACTTAAACTAGGAGATAGGGCAGTGGCACGATACTTGCAGGTGATGTTTAATGTGTCCATAAACAATGCGCAAATCCCAGATGACTGGAAAAGAGCTACGGTAGTCCCAATATTTAAGGGAGGGAGCAGACTTGAATTGGGCAACTACAGGCCGGTTAGCCTTACGTCCATCGTTTGTAAACAGATGGGGCATCTCATTTGCGACTACTTGAGGGAACAGTGGGAAACATTATCATGGGTTAATGATAGGCAACATGGATTTCGGAAAGGTTACTCATGCGAGAGTCAGATGCTATCACTTTTTCAAGACATTAGCGAATCGTCAGACCATGGAGTTTCAGTCGACGCCGTGGTTATAGATTTTGCGAAGGCATTTGATGTCGTGCCGCATGACATGCTACTCCATAAATTAGCTTCGACGAAGATTGATAGAAGAGTAATTTTATGGATCCAAGAATTTTTGACGGGTCGTTCACAGAAAGTGAAAGTCGAAGGCATATTCTCGGATGAAATTACCGTAACGTCGGGTATCCCTCAGGGCAGCGTAATCGGAACTTTGTTAGTTTTGACGTTTATAAATGACTTACCAAATGGGATTCGCAGTGACTGCCGATTGTTTGCGGATGATTGTGTAATATATCGAAAGATACATGACTCACAAGACAATGCAGTGCTTCAAGAGGACCTGAACCTGGTCTATAAGTGGGCGATGGAAAATAAAATGAAAATAAACACAAGAAAATGTAGTCTCTTAAAAATAGGGAAAGTGCGAAGGCAGGATTTTCAATATAACATTGGCTCGGAAATACTTGTAGAAGAAGATTCTTGCAAATATTTGGGCGTTCACGTAAGGAATGATATGAAATGGAGTAGTCATATAGGATGTGTAGTTTCAATAGCTTACAAATCCCTGCACTTTGTAATGAGGGTATTAAAAGGAAGTAGTACCTCTGCTAAAGAATTAGGCTATTTGTCACTTGTAAGACCTATTCTGGAATATGCCTCGGCCGTTTGGGATCCATATCAAGTAGGGCTCATCAATGAGTTGGAAATGGTACAAAGAAAGGCCGCTAGATTTGTGCTCAGTGACTTTAATCCCAGGAGCAGTGTGAGCCGTATGTTAAAGAAACTTGGGTGGGAATCACTGGAGGCTAGGAGGATGAAATCTAGACTCTGCGCTATGTACAACACGTATACAAATCAACCAGCATGGGGTGAGCTTAGCAAACGATTTGGAAAGCCCACTTACATGGGTAGGAGCGATCATCCTTTCAAAGTTAAGGGCCGACCACAGCGAACAAATTATGATAAATATTCTTTTGTAAACCGTGCCATTGATAACTGGAACTCTCTACCTGCCGCAGTCTTAGAGCCTTTTCCCAAACATATAGGTGTATTTAAGAAAAGACTGACTATTTGTGTAAATACTCCAGTTTAATTGTTGTATAATTGTTATTGAATTGTTATGTATAATTATTTATTTGTTATGTGTATCCAATTTGCCACCGGGGGACACACCCCCATTGCAAATAAATGAATGAATGAATGAATGAATGAATGAATGAATGAATGAATGAACAATTTACTAATGATAACCAGAAAAACATAGGTGCTTTACAGTTACCATTTACTAATGATAACCAGAAAACAACTAATGCTTTGGAGGAACTTAAAAATAATGTAGATTCTTTACGCACACAGGTAAGAGATCATAACAAAATTCTTTAGGAGGATATAGAATTAGATATAGAGGAAATATTAAAAGCTAATCTTGTTGTGCGGAATGAGGAATGGAATAAGTCCAGTAGTGAACACGTTGAAGAAATACAAGGTAATATAGAGAAAAGGTTAGCAAGTACGCAGTTAACTATAAATAGAAAAGTAAATAGTGTAAGATCAGACTTATGTAAACGTATTGATTCTCTTCAAAAGACACAAGTGGAAGATACAAATCAATTTAGACAGGAATTGGAAAAAGAAACTAAAACTTTAAAAGATAAATTAGATAAGATTGCCAATGACGTGAATGCGATAGGTGAAGGAAAGTCTACCGAGATAGAAGAATATGTTAGTAGAAGATTACACAGTTAAAATTTGGAGATGTAGCATGTATGGAGACCTACAAAGAAGATTTGGAGAAAGAAGTAGGAAAACATTTGAAGGAGAAAATAAGTGATCTCGAAGAGAAAGAAAAGGAAGAAATAGATGATTGGGGAAGTGTAGACATTGAGGAAAGAGAAACCAGACCAGAATTAAGGATACATAGACCTACAGAAAGACAGGAATATAGAAGTCAGGAGCCCGAGAGAAGAATTAGAAACTATAGAACTAGTATTCCTGCAACACAAACAAGGAATGTAACTCTAATACGTAACTTTGCGGATAAAACTTGTAAGTTTACTAACCAGGATGGTTTCACACCGATAGAATTTGTACGTAACCTCCGGGATTATTTCATTGAAGCTCAAAATCCTAAGGAGCGTGAAATGAAGATAGTAGAACGCTATCTAGCTTCGGGACCGCTAGAATGGTACCGCGCGTTCAGGTAAACCTTCATAGACTTTGAGGAGTTCGCAGAATCACTAATAAAGAGGTTTTGGTCGATAGAAACCAGAACAGTATACGCGCAGAAGTATATTCTCGAAAGTATTCGAGCACTCTACCAACACGCTACGCGGATTTCTTTTCAAGTCAGCTAGCTCAATTGAGAATTTTGCAACCGCCTCCGTCTACAGGGGAACTGATAGAAGCGATATCAAGACAGCTTCCAGTCGAAGTCCGATGCTTCATTATTGCATCAGGAATTAAGGATTTGGCAAGTCTAGACGAACTTCTGAGCAAGTTAGATTGTACCAGTTCTACGCCGAATGTAGGGTCCCGAAACCAGAGACAAGATCACAGGGACATATGTACGGCATACATAGATCAGACCCAACTGACTGATAACCTAACGAACAGGAAAAAGGAAGGATAGGTCCAGAAAGGAATAATTACCTTAAGGACAGACGACCTGAGCCATGGTATAGAAGGTTCCGTGAAGGAAGGCCATACCAGCAACAGCAAGGTAAAAATGACGATAACAACCGTAGAAATGGGTATTATTACAAGAACTATAACTATTGGTACAATAGCAATAACAATAATTATAATCGGTATAATAGCAAGCCTCCGTGGCTTAGGCGGCAGCACGCCAGCCTCTCACCGCTGGGTCCGTGGTTCAAATCCCGGTCACTCCATGTGAGATCTGTGCTGGACAGAACGGAGGCAGACAGGTTTTTCTCCGGGTACTCCGGTTTTCCCTGTCATAATTTCATTCCAGCAACACTCTCCACTATCATTTCATTTCATCTGTCATTCATTTAATCATTGCCCCAGAGGAGTGCGTCAGGCCTCGGCAGCCGGCACAGTTCATTTCCTCGCCGCTAGATTGGGGGCTTCATTCATTCCATTCCTGACCCGGTCGGAGACTGGAAGCAGGCTGTGGATTTTTCATAATCGGTATAATAGAAATAACCACGGTTATAACCGGTATAAAAACTACCGAGATGACGTATTCACGAAAGAACAGTTTGAAGAACGCTATAAGGTTAGGGAAAGAATATTTAAAGAATATTAGGCAAGAAAATGTGTCAGGAAATGGGAATGAGAAAAACCAGAGTGTCGATCCCAAGCCTAGTACCAGTCAGCAGGGAAATCAGGAGAGAGGCACTCAGAGACAAAAAACATTTATTAAACGCACATAGGAGAGTTTGAAGATGCTATGCCTTCACACTAAGTTATGATCAATGAGATATACGAAGTGACTGATGAAGATTTATTGTACGAGAAGGAAATTATTAAAGACCAAAGACCATTCGAGTTACCCTTTATAAATGTCAATGTTAATGGACAAATATTATACATATTAATGGATACGGAAGCCGTCATTTCTATTTTGTCAGAGGAGTGTTACCAAAGGCTTTAAAAAGGTGACGAAATTACTATTTTACCCGCATCTTCAGTTAAACTGCGCGGTATATTCCAAGATAAATCGGTCAAGTGCAAGATCCAAGTATTGTTAAGTTTTGAAATGAATGGTCGCACTTATGAGCACATCTTTACTGAGGTAAGCAGGATTCATTTTGCCATAGTGCTGGGAATAGATTTCATTACCAAGGTTGGTGCAGTAACTGAAATATTAAATTTAGTGAAGGTTCCATAGATACAGAAGAATCAGAAGAAAAGGATATTGAAAACAATCTAGACATAGTTTATAGAGAAGAAATCATAAATAATGTCATAGGAGAAGCCGAGAAAGAAAGGGAAGTGTATACTTGTAATGCCGATGGATCCGAAGAAATTCAGAACGAATTTGAAAATTTAATACTGGAATTTAAAGACATATTTGATGAGAAACTTGGTTTGCTTAAATATTACAAGTACAGGATTCGTTTAACTGATGACACACCTTATCAGAAGCGAATTTATCCAATCCCAGAGAAGTACTATAAAGAAGTACGAGGGATAATCGAGAAGATGGAATCCGATGCATTATTGAGAAGCAAGCATCATCTTATATAATTCCAATTACTGTGGTAAAGAAGAATAATGGTCAATTACGTATTTGCCTCGATGCGCGGACAATCAACTTAAAAGTGTTGCCCAAAATGGACCACCACCGAAGATCCTTGACCTTTTACGGAAGTTCAAAGGGAAGGCATGTTTCTGTGTCTTGGACCTCACAGCATCTTTCTATCAGATTGAGCTGCAAGAAGATAGTAAGCAGTATACAGGGTTCTTATTTGACCAGACGACCTGGGTATTTCAAAGAGTCCCATTTGGTATTGTGAATAGAGGACCAGCCCTAATTAGAGCTCTTGACAGCAAGCTCACTGATGAAGTGAAGAAGAACCTTTTATGTTAAATCGACGATTTAATCATTCATAGAAGCCTCCGTGGCTTAGGCGGCAGCACGCCAGCCTCTCACCGCTGGGTCCGTGGTTCAAATCCCGGTCACTCCATGTGAGATCTGTGCTGGACAGAACGGAGGCAGACAGGTTTTTCTCCGGGTACTCCGGTTTTCCCTGTCAAAATTTCATTCCAGCAACACTCTCCACTATCATTTCATTTCATCTGTCCTTCATTTAATCATTGCCCCAGAGGAGTGCGTCAGGCCTCGGCAGCCGGCACAGTCCATATCCTCGCCGCTAGATGGGGGCTTCATTCATTCCATTCCTGACCCGGTCGGAGACTGGAAGCAGGCTGTGGATTTTCAATCATTTATTCCGAGAACGTACGGGTACATTTGGTACACCTACGTAAGCGTTTTGAGAACTTGAGGGAAGCTAATATCAAGTTAAACTTTGATTAATGTCACTTCATGCACGAGAAAATTAAGTTTCTTGGACATACTATAGGTCAGCATGGGAATTACCTGAACCTAGAGAAAGTAGAAGCAATCATGACATTTCCGAAACCCACTAAGGTTAAACAAGTGAGAGAGTTTGTAGGTGTATGTCAATTCATAAGTAACCATTCTTAAAAAGGATAATCGTTGGAAATGGACTAGTGTCACAGACGAGGCATTTGAGAAAGCCAAAGAAATCCTAAGAAACAATGTGAAATTAGAATATCCGGATTTTACCGTATATTTTATATCCAATCAGACGCTTCACGTGTCGGAATAAGTGCTGTTCTATATCAGAAAGATGAAGATGGAAATAAGCATTACATCGCTTTTACTGGAAGGAAATTGAGAAAGCAAGAAGATAATTATTTCACCACAGAGTTAGAGGCATTAGCTTTTGTGACAGCTTTACAAGCCTGGAAGAAGATATTAATCGGTCACCAGATTATTATAGTCACCGATCATAAAGCATTACAGATCATGCTACAAACGGACATGTCTAGTGATAGGCTGACGAGATGGGCTCTGTTTACTCAGCAATTCAATGCAGCTATAGTCCACCAGCCAAGTAAAGATAAGTTGTTGGCTGACGCATTATCTCGTAACCCTGCTAAGAATTTACAGATAATCCATGTACAGTAGGTGCAAGAAGATCTGGAAACCATGAGAATATTGGAACGAATTGGAGTGTCACAGAAGAGACGCGCTCCAATAAGAAAAATGTATAGGTTTTTAAACGGGTTAATGGACATAGCAGATCTAGATTATGCAGCTACTCAGAGACGCTCGCATCATTACGTGTTTAGCGGAGATCTGGTATGCCAGTATGCAGACGCCGAACGAACTAAAATCCGCATTGTTTGCCACCTAATCGAGTCTCTAAATTAGTATGGTTAGCACATCACTGTATAGGATATGCAGGTCTAGATAAAACTCTGAGTAAATTCAAGGAGAGATTTGTATGGGCAAATATGAGAACGTCTGTAGCGGAAATTGTAAGATCATGTGATAGTAGGGGGGGGGGGGGGGGTGAGTGATAGGAGTTCCAAATAGTGTCATGGCCGCCGCGTGAGTCCAAGCCAATATCTCGCGAACCCATGGTCGGATGTTGACAAATGAGGTGTCGTTGAACTCGAGCTGACGTCCTCTTTCCTATGGACCATGTATTATATTTTTCAAAAAAAATTGAATTTTTTGTTTTCGAAAATAGGCGATAGTTTGAAAACCAAACAGGATAGAACGTTGTGCCATGGCTCAAACACATTGTCTTTATGACCTTTATTTTTTGTAATAAAACTTTTTTATTTTTTATGTTTTTTTGAAAACACTCGAATTTTGAAAAGCCTATATTTTGGAAACTGTGAATTATACAAAAAAGTTTATTTGAGGTAAATGCAAGGTCCCTCCAAAATAAATTTCAAGTCTCTAGGATGAAAACCTGACAGTAGTGGGATGACAGGGGTTCTGCGACACTTCTTTTTGAACCCTCCTCGCATTTGCCCCGAACCTGATATCTCGCTAACCAATCATGGGATTTGAACATACAGGGTGTCCTAGCACTCGTAGTGATGCCCCCTACTTTCCTATAGGCTCGTTGTTAAAATAAAAGACCAAAACTAAAAGGTCATCCGCTTTTAATATCTCGCGAACCAATCATGATAGAGGCGTGTACGAGGGGTCCAAGGACTCGGGCTGACGTCCTCTTTGCTATGGACCACTCGTTATATTTTTTAAAAAATTGGAAACTCGATTTTGTGGTAAACACGTGTTTTTTGTGATTTTGCCGATATCTCACGAACCAATAACCCTAGAGACGTGTACGAGGTGTCCTAGGACTCGGGCTAACGCCCCCTTTCAAATGTGGTAGATATTTTTTCCAAAAGATAATTCACAAAGGGCCTAACGCCATACATGTTGAAAAAACTTTTTCTTTTTCTTTACCTGTTTATAATGTTTATGAAGCGTGGTGGTTGAGAGAGACGATACGGCTGGGTGTGTGTGTTCCAACTAACCTGTCGCTAACCACAAGGACCATGCTTAATAGAACAATTGCTATTTCGGCGGGTCGGTGTATGAGAGAGCGAGCGTGCGTTTTTCTGATATTTTACCTTTAACGTGTAAACGGTGAAGAGAACTTGGTTCTATGTTGGTCGAAGCGAGTAGAGAAAAAAAATTGCCGAGGAGCAGGAGGTGAATGTCATTTGAGCTTATTGGAAGGCGTTGATCTGACTTGACAACAGGTGCAATGGAAAAATGACAATGACGCTTGAAGGTGAAATAATCTGACCATCGTGGTGGCAGGGGAGTGCGAAATGCATGTGAACACGTGTGAAACCACATGAGGGCTAAACCAGTGACATCCTGTCTTGCTTTGTACGTGACAAAATGCAAGTCCATGTGAAATTTGATCTGCCACAGGTGTTCACCTTGGGTGTTAGCTGTCCACGTGCGCGATAACTGTTAACAAGTCACATCCTGTCTTGCTTCGTACGTGACAAAATGCAAGTTCATGTGAAATATGATACAACACAGGTGTTCGCCTTGGACGTTAGCTGTCCACGTGCCTGATAACAGAATCTTCAAAGCGTGGGAAAAAAAAGATTATACATGCAAGGTAATATATATAAAGACATGTCGTTATCATTTCCACACTCACTTAAGTGACTACCTTAGAACACACTGCGTTGCGTGAAACACTTGGTCTTGTTTAACAGTTTTGGTGTTGGTGGAAAATACTTAACCTTGTTGTGGGGTAGGTATATATTTATTCATTTATATATTTATTGATTTATATATAAATACATGCAATTATTTATTGATTAGGTAATTAATGATTTTATTTATTTATTTGTTTGTTTGCAGATAACGTGTATAGCCTACCTGTCGTGTGTCTGTGGGAAATATATTAAAGAAAGAGAAAGACAGACAGCTAGAAAAGGAAACCATTTCCACACTAGCCCACGAGACGGGAATATAGCAAAGCATTTCACGCCAAGGTGAGATTTTTTTTATATATATAACCTGTTTGATTTTGTTTTGTTTATGAAATGCATAAACTATATGGAATGGATATACTTATGGTGGTTTATTTTATTTCTTTTTAGAGTGTTGGAAAACGCTTGAACTCTGTTGATAACCAGGAACGCGTGTGTTTGAGGTCATTGTTCAGCAGTCTACAGCTGAAAACTCAGGTGAGAGTGTTCTTTCAAAATAATGTCTTTTACTGCTGCGGATACGTTAACTTGGGAGCCTCTTGAGACTTGTTTCAAATCGCGTGTGTGCTCTGGTCGTGTGGTCAATGTTAGAAAAAGTTTGATTCCCAAAGAATTTTTACAATCTTGTTTTGAAATTTTTAAAATTGAAATTTGTACAGCGCAAAGATTGCATACGGCTTTAAAGGTGAATACCGAACTGGTGTGCGATTTCATTTATAAAAAGAAGGACGTAGAGCATAAAGAGACATTTTATATTTGCAGTAAAATGCAAGAGCTATTCATAGCCCATAATTTGGAAAAGTGGTAAGAAACCCACGTGGTGAATGCCTTGCTAACAAAATTTGATAAACTGCAACAAGGGCCGAGTGGTCTAGCCTTAGACAAAATTCATCATTTACAAATCAACATTTGTCAATTCAACCCGTTGAATACTGGATCTATCTATATTAAAACACCACCAACAATAGCTTCGAAAAATGCTGTGGTCAATATAAAGAATCGTGACAATGATTGCTTTCTGTGGTCTGTGGCTGCGTATTTGCAGCCGGTACAACAAAATGGTTGTTGGCCGGGAAAGTACAAGGCCTAGTTTGAAGAATTAAAACAAACTTTAAATTTAACTCGAGTATCGTTCCCTATGGACTTAACCGAGATCCATAGGTTTGAACAAGATAACCAGGACTTTTCGTTCATGGTCTATGGCCTTAATGGTGATGAGATTGTGGGTCCTCTTTATGCCACAAAAGAACCAAAACGACACCACATTCATCTTTTATATCTGTCTTACGGAGAAGTGAATCACTATTGCCTCATTAAAAGCCTGAGTAGATTGCTAAGCAGTCAAATGTCCAAAGCACATGGTAAAAAGCACATTTGTGATCGATGCTTGCAATATTTTACCACTCTTACGCTTTTGGAACGTCATAGGGTAGATTGTGTTACTCAGGAAGCAGTGAGATTGATATTGCCACAAGGGGACAAGGTTCTGTTAAAGTTTAAGGACATTCACAAGCGTGACACTGTTCCCTATGTGGTATACGCAGATTTTGAATATCTCACTACACCCATGGCGGGATGTGAACCAGATCGCACCATCAGCTCAACCACACCCATTCAAAAACATGAACCCTTTGCCATAGGATTTAATGTGGTGTGTGCCTATGACCCCACACATTCCGTTTACAAATATAGCGAGGGGCCAGATTGTGCCAGATGGTTCTTGGATGAACTTGTCAAGTTGGCCGACCATGTACAGGAATTACTGGAACACCCAGTACCCATGAGCCTATCTCCAGAACAGCAGCAGCGGTATGAGCATGCCACGACATGCCATATTTGCGAAAAGCCACTGATCAGTGCTGAAGACACCGTTCGTGATCACTCGCACTTTACGGGGGAGTTCCGTGGAGCTGCGCATAGTAAATGCAATTTGAACTTTCCAGCTCCTCGTTTCATCAGTGTCTTTTTCCACAATCTGGCAAATTATGACATTCAGTTTTTGATTCGTGAATTGGGCCATGTCAACAAGGGCTCGTTTACCATTATTCCCCAAAACCATGGGCGTTTTACAGCCCTGACATGGAGGTTGGGCGACTTTAGCATTCGATTTTTGGATTCCTTTAAGTTTATGGCATCCTCGCTAGACAGCCTTGTGAATGGCTTGAATGAGGAGGAATTAAAAAATACTAGAATGTATTTTAATGATCCTGAGCAATTTCAATTGTGCATTCGGAAAAGTATATTCCCGTATGATTTCTGCAACAGCTGGGACGTGTTAAAGCAAAGAAAACTCCCACCACAAGAGAAATTTTACTCGAAACTAACACGCAGTACCGTTTCCGATGAAGACTATGCACATGCATGTCAAGTTTGGCGAGTGTTTGGTATGAACACGCTAAGTGAATATGCTTTGCATTACCTAAAACTGGATGTATTGCTGCTCACTGATGTGTTTGAAAAATTCCGTAACTTGTGTCAACACATTTACGGTCTTGACCCGGCTCACTATTATACGAGTCCTGGACTCTCGTTTGATGCCGCTTTGAAATACACTCAAGTGGAATTGGATTTACTCACTGATGTAGTCATGGTTCTATTTTTGAAAAGGGCATTCGTGGCGGCTTTGTGTCACTTAACCAGCGCCATGCCGAAGCGAAAAATGTCTACATGCCTGATTATTCACCAGACAAACCAGAATCGTACTTAATGTACTATGACGTGAATAATTTGTACGGTTACGCCATGAGTCAGCCTTTGCCCTATGGGAAGTTTGCTTGGCTGACAGACAAACAAGTGTCAGAATTTGATGTGATCAAGGCTAGCCAAGAAACAGGCCGTGGATATTTGCTAGAAGTGGATATTGAATATCCCTCATCCTTGTATGATGAACATGCCGATTTCCCATTCTGCCTTGAGCAAATGGTTCCCCCTGACAGTAAAGTGAAAATTGAAAAACTCATGGGCACACTTTACAACAAAAATCGGTATGTGCTACATATCCAAATGTTGGTGCAATGCCTCGCCCAAGGCTTGGTGTTGAAGAAAATCCGCAGGGGTATTTCTTTTGCTCAAAAAGCATGGCTCAAGCCATACATGCAACTCAACACGGAGCACCGACAAATGGCAACACAGCAGTTTGAAATTATTTTTTAAAATTAATGAACAACTGCATCTATGGCAAGTCTATGGAGAATGTCCGAAAATACCGTGACATTAAATTGGTGAATGTCTGGGAGGGGCAGTGGGGTGCCCGGCGGTACATTGCCAAGTCAAATTTCAAATCGATCAAAATTATCGATGAGGATTTCGCTACTATTGAAATGAGTAAGACCAGCGTGACCATGGATAAACCCATTTACTTGGGTGAAGTCATTTTAGACTTTTCTAAATCGGTCATGTATCGATTCCACTATGAGTTTGCCAAACGCCATTTTGAGAACGTCTCTCTTTTGTATATGGATACGGACTCATTCATTTACCACATTCGCCACTGCAACCCCTATGACGTCATGAGGCAACATAGTGACTGGTTCGACACCTCTTGCTATAGCGCTGACAACGTGTTTCAGCTGCCCATAAAAAACAAAAAGGAAATGGGTGTTTTAAAAGATGAATGCGGTGATTCCATTTTGACGGAATTCGTAGGTTTGGCCTCAAAAATGTATGCATATCGCACACTCGACTGTAAGGAAGCCAAAAGAGCAAAAGGTGTAGGTAGGGCAGTGGTAAAATCGCTACGTGTTGATGACTATCTAGCAGTTTTACGTACGGGCAAAGCTATGTCTCATACACAGTGCAGGATACAATCCAGCAACCATCATTTGTATCTTGTGGAACAGAGAAAACGCACCCTCGCCTCCATGGATAACAAGCGTGTGTGGGCTGATGACCTGCTCACCAGCCTGCCCTGGGGTTATGATCGCAAGGAGGAGGAGGTGTGATTTCACTGTTTAATCGTTTATGGGACATAGCTTTATGTAACTTGTAGATTTAGTATTTTGTAAATATTGGTTTCTGTCATTGAAAATAGTAGATTTTGTAAAATAGTGGCAACCCACTTGGACCATTTGCTCTTTAAAAAGTTCTATGCAACCTTACTTTTTTTAAATGTTTTGATTGGTAAATAGTGTGATTCTTTTAACGCTGTACAAAGTTGAGTTTTTTGTAAATATGAAATAAGTAAGATTTTTAGTAACTTTAATAACTAGTATTTAATTATTTTTCGTAATGTAAATGATAAACTAAAAAAGTTCTTTTGGGATGAGTGTGCATGTCGAGAATGTGCTTTGGGAATAAATAAAGTGGTTGTGTTTGTTCCCAAAGACAGGTGTGAATGTATGAGTGGAGAGAGAAAACTGGTGTGTATGGTTGACCAGAGCAAACACGGTGAGGTAGGGTGGGTGGGTGGGGAGGGGGTAAACTGGTCACTTATATACTCATTTTGTTTTCAATAGTTTTGTTTTCTTTGAAATGTGGCAGACAATAGACATTATTTTTGTAAAAACAGTCTTACCTGCAGTAGTCGTAGACCTCGACGTTTCTCCAAACACCCATAAACACATTGCAGCATCGCCATGGTCAAGCACTTGCATCAATATCATTGTCAAATCTCAACTTTCGACATACACCAAATGGAAAAATGTGAAAACAGCAAAATGGAAAATCCATGTTTCCATATCACCAAAAACGCAAAACTTAAAACGGATATTTAAAAAAACTGGAAATGGCCATGTGTGAAATTTGAAAATTCAAAAAACTTCAAACGGACATTGTTTAAAAAGTGTCATCAGCAAACTGGAAAAATCCATATAATCAAAAACGTTAAACTTGAAACGAACTTTTTTTAAATCTGTAAATTGCAAAATGACAAATGGCAGTGTGTGAAATGTGTAAAATGAAACATAAGCCATCAACATCACGATTTCTTAAAATTAAAAATAACAAAACATCGTGCTCTGTTAAACATTTGTTTTTATTTCATAATCATAGTGAATTGACAAAAGAAAAATAGAATACAAACAAATCCCAATTCCTCACTCCTCAATTCCTCGATGTTTATGTCCATGCATCATCAACTTTCCTTTCATAGCACTCATGACAATCAGGGCTGCCATCCTTTCACCCACTGAGGCATCACTGGATGTGAAACGTTGTTTAGCTTTCTTCAATAACAATTTATCTGCCACAAGTCTTAAACCAGGATGACTATGGCGATAAGAAAGGTCATGTTCCTTGCATGCTTGATCCAAAAGATTAATGGATTCATCACCACGTTGTAAACGTTTTTCAAGATGAGTTCCAGGGCCGCAAAAACGATAACCTGGAAGATGGATTTCAAAAGGTAAGTATTGAATCACTTTGTCAATGACGCCATTGCCAGTACAGGTCTGGCATATCCTTTTCCATCGATGGTAAAAAGGTTTGGTCCTCCACCTCTTCTGTGGACGATGTTTGTGTTTGTTGTTGTTGTTGCTTTTTCTCGCCATGACGCCCGTGGAATGATTCAACAAATTCTTTACATGGACTTTTATGACCGTGAGACAGTTTCACTAGCTGGCAAGTCGCACACTGACGCAAAGACGGTATTTTTGCCATGGCCACTTGCTTATGGTGATCGTAATCCGTACATGGTTGCAATTCACTCAACACAGGGTCTTGAGTCCATGATTTTGGTACATGTTGCCAGATTTCTTTCACTGCGTTGGCGGCCACATAATAAATGAACGACTTGGGGAGCGCCAAGAGTTCCTCTTTGGTAAAACTGTCTAGTTTCTTTTTGCACACAAAGAACTTGCCGATGGCTTTGTCCGTAGCATTGCCTCTCTCCATGGTATCACGTGCTGTAGATGTTTACACGTCGCTTGTAGAAATCTCACTGGCGTCATTCACAGGTAAATCTTGAGTTATAATTTTGTTCAACAACTCCCAGCAGGCATGGGTGGTTAACCAATGAAAGAGATGCCACGCATGCGATAGGGCTGTATGGGTAATGTTGCCACAGGAACAAGTATTCATGAGCGTTTACAGGTAGGGGCAGCCCAACTCCATGAGGTCGATACATTGGCAGTACGACGCCAAAAATGGTTGCAACCATTGACGTTTTTCATTACCTTTCACAAATACCACAATGGCCGAGGACAAGTGTGCTTTCATGACCACGTCCAAATATTTATAGGTAATGGTTCCCTGATTCTAGTCTAGTTGCCTATGATTTTCAATCCACTGGGTTTGTTTACGGTCTTTTTCACACAACAAATCAAAAGCATGGGGTGGTTTAAATAGCAAATGCGTAGCTTGCGATATCCAAAACGTGGTACAATCGATAATGGCCACTTGTTTAAATATAAATTTGTTGTCACCAATTTTAAACCCTTGGCAATCCACAATGAGTGTGCGCAACATGTTGACGCTTGCCTGGACCAAGTTCAACTGACGACAGACTGACGATCAATGACTTAAATGTGTTCATGACATGGACTTACCTGCCATGCTAGTTCCAAAAAAAGGTTAGGGTAGGACAGAGGGACATGCAAAAATAAGAATTACATCATTTTATTATCATAACACGTCTTACAGGCTTTTGTCATTTTGGGATAAGGACGATACCAACTGATACAACAATATAGTCTCTTGTGTTTGTAACGTCCATAACACCGATGATGTCCCAATGTCTCTAAACTAGGCGTTTTTGATGGTGCGCTGCTCACCGAAGCACCACGGATACCATACGGTCCACGCGTATCGTAACTTGCTTTTTCATCACTCAGAGACACAAGTGAGGGATAGCTTGAATGACAGGGTATATTTCCCACTTCCATTCTGCACAGGTAGGGGCAAGTGGGTGACCAGCGCTGCTGTTCCTGCATGGGTTCATCGCCCTCCTGCCATTGGTCTATGATGATGGGACAAAAGGCACATTTCACTTCATCTCTTGTTTTTAAATAGTAGAATCCAGCAGCCGCCAAGGCTTGAGGGTTTATGAAAGGCACCACGTGGCAAAAGTCTTGAAACGTTGTTCCTCAGAGTTTAAATTCATGGATGTAACGTCTCTTGAGGCTTTAAAGCAAGACATGACTGAGCGGCTTGACGTGGGTTGAGCTGTTATTTATACACTCGTCACTTGGTTGGATAGTGGATAATAGTTGACTTGTTTGTGATGAATAATCAAACAGTAGGCCGTCGTATTGGCTGGTACATTGTCATGCGTTTCAAAATCTAGTCGAATGTCAATATTGGATGGCTTGACAGACTCTTCCAGGTAAGAACAGTCAAAGACAATCAGTGGCGCTCTTGCCTTAAACGCTTGGGGTAGCAGCATGGGGCCGTTCTCTTTTTGATAATACGACCATCGAAATTTAGAAAACAAGTCGTACAGAGGGCCAAACTTATTTTTTGAAAAATCCAAATCCAGTCCTTCAGAGGGAAACACAGCTCCGTTGAAGAAAAGACGTGCATTTCTCAATTGCAGGTGATCAAATTGCGTGGCATCTTTGGTTTGTTGATACTTGCGATTCGTTTGAAAACCCACGATCAGGTAGAGAGGTCTCTGTATAGCGAGCTGTTCTTACAGACCAACTGTGTGTGTTGGTGGTGGGCAATAGCGGATACTCATGGAGTGCCCAGCTTCTAAATTCCATGGGTAGAGGCATATCTCTCTTTACCATTTTGAGTATGTCCAGTTTTTTTGCTATATTCAAGGGTCACATGAGGCACTTTCCATAGCAAGCGTTGTAGTTGAATTTTTGAATCTATGGGGGCATTGTCGGCTCCCTTGAGTGCATTATTATCACTCCTGTCTCTCACTAGATAAAGCACTTGCCTTGCGTTGACCACAATGCGTTGGTGATCTTCGGCAAAGCCTAAAATCAGTTTAAGAGGTAAATATCCAGTAAAGGTTCCATCAGTGTGTACCATCCAGTCATTGGTCGAGTCAGGACACCAACCTGCCATGCAAAGTGTTTTACCTTCTTCCTCACTATAAGAGGGGTATAGTTTCATGACACTGGAAATGCCCACATTTCGAGTGCTATCCACCACGATATCGTTAATGACATACCGCACTTCAGAAAACAGAAAGGCCAAACCATGGTTGGCCAACTTGGATGCGGTGGGTGTAGAGCCATCGGCTTTGTTGAGCCGTTCTTCAATCTGAATGACACTTTCATGCGGTAGGGTGTAAATATCTTGGTTGTTGATAACAAATTGAATTTCATCATTGTTATTGAGACCAGGTGTTTGAGCTTGATAGGAATGGAGATCAATTCTTACCACTCCTGGTTGCTCCTCGATGCGGTTCGCTATCTCTAGGATAGAATTCATTATGAGGGTTGACGTGGTAACCCAAATGCTGTAAAATCTGCTTGTCTTGAGATGTTAACGTGTATTCACGTGGCAAACAACTAACACCATTCCTAGAGGGTGTTGTTGCTTTATACACAAACTTCATTGTGGATTTAGCACCAACTTGTAAGTCACTGGTGTGGTAGAATCTAGATCAATGAGTTGTTGATCTCTATTGATCAGTCTTAATGTTATATTACTAATACTATCGACAGCCACAGAATGGAAAAGCACCACTGGAGGGTTTTCACGAATAATATACCCATTGGGCGATGTCACAATAAAGTCATAAAGCGAATGCGATGGTTCTTGATTGGTGTACACTTGGCTAATAATATTACACGTCACCGACACATGATGGTCCTCAATTAATTTCACTTCATGGTCCGATTCATGTTTTTTTGTTGGGCTCCAACACACGTGGTTTAAATCCTAGTAATGGACCAATGGAATCGGGGTGTGTTTTAAAGTCAATGTTGAAGGTAGAGAAAATACTGCAGCGATGAGTGTTGGTATTGCCTACAAGTTCAAACTTGTGCGTTCCGTCGAGAAATGACTTTAAACCATACTCATTGATCAACACTACATAAATGTGTTCATAAATGCCATCGATCGTGTATCCACCAGAGTTCAAGGTGAGCACAGAATCATCATAGTAAAACTTGTTGTTCACATTTTCACGTATGTTGTATATTCGATTGTACGTTTCAAGAGAAACAAGTCCTAAACCATAGGGTTTTTCACTCAATTCGATAGGCGGGTAAAAGTCTAGGCTGACTTCAGGTCCACGTCCATGCAGTGTAAACGTTTTACTTTCTGCCGACATACTGGAGGCGTTTTTGCTTATGCTGCGTCTTATATAAAAAAATTAAACACAAACGTCCACACTGTTGGCTGTTAAACGTTTGCTCTCGTTTCACATTATAATATATCTTGATCCTGTTTCCAAAATAGTTCACTAGTTCCATGGGCGGGGGCAAATTCCCAAAACTGTCAAAGTACCATACGATGGATCCCTCTTTGACATAAGCTACATAATGCGTTCCTGGTCCTCGGTGATCATCCAAATTGACAACAGCACATTCCTGTTTCCAGGGTCGTGGGGGTAATTGGTTTCGCATAAACACACCTCGAAAATGAGAAAGCTTTAGTTGTTTAGCATAGATTTCCACTTGTTGATGCTATGGCTGAGGTTAATTTTTTTTAATATTTCGAAATGGTGAAATCCCAAATCCTTGTTGATAAAAGGCTGGCTTTAAATTGGCATTTCTAGCCCCCATGGCAATCGCTTCCATCGTTTCATTGTGTCACTGACTCTCTTTGACTTGTTGCTTGCCCTGCTGCGCGGCTTTAATGGTTTTCGCCACTGCACTGGCACCGCCCAAAGTGAACCCAGAGCAGCCAAACCGGCAAATAATGCAGGCAAAAATCCCGCTCGTTTGTGGACGGGAATCACTCGCCCTTGGTTTGAAACCTGTCGCCGACGTTTTGGAATAACATGTCTCTGTGCTGCTCGAAAGGCTTTCCTTATGTTCAATACATTATTTTTTTCTTTTTTTTCTTTCGCAAGGGCTTGTCCACGAATGTCTTAAGCCCAGGCTTTGCCAAGGACAAAGTCCTTTTTTTAGTATTTCTCACCGCATACCTTTGTTTCACCATAATGATAATGACCAACAACCTTTCACAAGAAAGTTTAAATCACAACTAACGTCAGATGGTAATTTCATGGCTGTATATTCCAATTCCACATAAAGTGCTTTTCATCCCATGTCAACATGAGGTGAAAGGATAATTCGTCACCTGCATTGACCATTTCATGGTTATGGATCAACATCCTATGACCATTTACCTTTATTTGTAAATGGTTCTCATCAGGTATGGCATATTTGATGTGAATGGCTCCATCATAGTGTAATCGATAGTGGCTTAAACCCGAAGCAAGCACATAGGTCAAGTGTTGATCATGGACTAGCGGTATATGGTTTCTCTCATTCAAAGGTTTTTCATTTGTCAGATACACTAAAAATACAGATGGGATAAATTTATAAAGCCTTTTCATTTCATAGGTCATGTAACGCTTGGTACAAACATCGTCTTCGTCTTGTGGGTCTACCACGTGAATAATCCGATGGTGATTAGCGCTATAGCCATTCACCGTAAGCTGGGGCACTTTGTCATAAAACTCATACACTTTGTTATCCACATACTTTTTCGTAGTAACGTCTGTAGACACTTGAGGATGTTTTACATGGGTTGTGCGTGGCACTACTGACCTATCCGCATAGTGTTTATTAGCAGGATCTGTTTCTTGTTTAGGATCATGTATGGGGACAGGCCTAGCTTTGACCATCAACTCACGTCCAAAGACATCCATCGTCAACCTGTAGTACCAGAGTACTGTTTCTATGACAAGGCTCGGTGTCCTGTATATAGACAACCTGCTAGCCTGTCTAAGCCTTAGTTGAAATGAAGATTATTAAGCAGCAAGAGTCATTCCCCGTGGGGGACATGGCTTCTCATCTGTGTCCCACATCACGTGAACAACGCCATGGTTCACTGTTTCCATCTTCCATTCGCTGCATCATTGTGGGGCCTTCCGGCTGTGGAAAGACTAATCTTTTGCTAACGCTCATTACAGCACCCAATGGTCTGCGTTTTCAAAATATTTATATTTTTGCAAAATCTCTCTACCAACCCCTCTACGTGTTTCTGGATCAAGTCATGTCTGGATTACAAAAAGAGAATATGGATTATTTTACATTTTCCATGCAAGAAAATGTGATTTCACCGGATGAGGTAAAGCCTGATTCACTCATGATTTTCGATGATGTATCCACTGAACGTCAAGGCATCATTCAAAGCTATTTCAGCATGGGTCGTCACAGACATATCGATTGCTTCTATCTTGGACAAACGTATTCTAAAATGTCCAAACAGTTGATTCGTGACAATGCCAATGTCATTGTTTTATTTCGTCAGGACGAGAGGAACAGTCGTCACATTTATAATGAACATGTGAATCCGGATATGACCTTTCAAATGTTTACTGAATTGTGTGCCAAGTGCTGGAACACTCAACGTCATGCCTGTTTAGTGATTGACAAACAAAGTGAACTCAACCAAGGACGGTATCGCTTAGGGTTTGATCATTTTATTGCTATTTAAGGCCCTGTCTCATTCCCCGGCAAGTCATTTGTCAAGACACCATGGCGTTAGCAGAGAGTCAATTGAAAAAGCATATTATTAGAGCAAAAAATACTATTCGCTAAAAGTTTCGTCAATTGAAACAATCACGTGCAAATCATGCTTTGTTTATTCAACAACATTTAGCACCTCCACTAAAAACCATGTTGAAACCCTCTTTCAAGCCATCTGAAACGCTACCCACCGTTTCACCAGCCACGCAGACGCTGCACGAGGACCCTGAGGAAGAGGAAGAGGAACAGGAAGATTTGACTAGTGTTAGCGAAGTTGAGGATGAGCAGGAACAAGTGTTTACGCCTCAAAAAAAAGTCCTCACCCCTTGCAGAGTTTTTGAGAAAAAAGAAATCCTTGGCCATGGTCGAAACACCTTGCCCTTCCAGAGCGTCTCCGTTTTCACAACTCTTGGCCACCCCTCAACATAAAGCTCAACTGAAAACCATTTTAATAAAATATTATGGATCATCATTGGAACCCTATTTCACCGATCTATTTATTGGAAACACTGATACCACGTATGGTGTTCGCTATGAGAATGATAGTTTTAAAATTGGCGATTCATCCATTAAATTTGCTCGTACTAAAGCTGTCATTAAAAACATCAACTATAAATTAACTCCAGGACTGTTAAAGCTGCTCTTTTCTCGGACCCCCTCTTCCCATGATTATACGTCAGAGGATCTTGACAAATATAAATCCATTTTATTGGATACCCATGCCCATAAAAGACAGTATGATCCCGTTCAACAAGTGAATGCCAATATATCTCAAAAATATAAAACCATCATTGCAAAAATGTTTCCCACCAGTCAAAGTACTCGTCGTAAAGCATCCGCTTCGGGAGTGACATTTAAACCATTAAAACCCCTTGTGGATGTTACCTACTGGCACAATCCCAATAAGCTCGTCCAGCGGCTACAGTTGTTGCATGCCTCACGTCAAGCTGGCCATACCGGTCACGATTGGGAAATTCAAGAAATTGAACAAGAAATTCGAAATGCCAAAATTATTGTTTAAGCCCTCACCCATTAAAATGGGTATTGCTCACGAGTTGCATCGCCCAGCTAGGCGTCACTATCCACGACTCAAGGTGATTTCACGAGGTGTGGAAGAACTTTGGCAGGCTGACTTGGTTGAAATGATACCCTATGTTGGCGTTATCGACGGTGTACGCTATATGTTGACTGTCATTGATGTATATTCCAAAATGGCCTTTGTTGAACCTGTGCGTCGCAAGTCTGGTCCACTGGTCACCAAGGCCTTTCAACATATTATTCAACACTCCAAACGTCAACCTCACTTGTTACAAACCGACCAGGGGAAAGAATTTTTCAACAAGGATTTCTCCAGTTTTCTCAAATCTAAGGATATTCACCATTATACCACCTATATCAATCTCAAAGCTAGTGTAGTTGAACGCTTCAATCGAACATTGAAAACCCATATGTGGAAAGCGTTTACCGCTCAGGGCACGTATCGCTGGTTGGACATGTTACCAGAGCTAGTACCACGTTACAATGACACCAAACATAGAACGATTGGGACCAAGCCACGCCTCGTGACCAAAAATATTCAGCGATTGGATAAACTGTTTAACCCCATAAAAACAGCCGATCCTAAACGTCACCGACTGGAAATTGGGGATTTTGTTCGTGTGAGCAAATTTAAGTCTGCCTTCAATAAGGGCTACTCGCCTCAGTGGGGGACTGAACTATTTCGAATTCGTCAAGTCAACTTGGACACTCCAGTCACCTATTTACTGCAAGACCTCAACCACCAACCCATAAAAGGTAGATTTTATCTCCATGAACTTCAGAAAACAGCATTTCCTCAGCATTATCTTGTGGAAAAAGTGTTGAAACGAAAAGGAAATAAACTATATGTAAAATGGTTAGGGTTTAACTCCACGTTTAATTCTTGGATCAATAAATTACATGTTGTGTGAACCTGTGTACATCTTATTCACACATGTTGTACACTACCTATACCTCTGTGTGTACAGCGCTCCGCGCTTCGTGCATGTTCATACATGTTTGTCTTTCCTTTTCCACCTGTGTTCTCTCTTACAGTACCCCTCCCCCCTCTCCCCCCTCCACCACCCACCACTGCTGTTCGCAGCTCTCGCCTATCTATTGGTTGTGACATCATTCCCACAAATTGCATCATACTTTTTACAGATTCAGCGATTCCCACGCTTTGAAGATTCTGTAATCAGGCACGTGGACAGCTAACACCCAAGGTGAACACCTGTGGCAGATCAAATTTCACATGGACTTGCATTTTGTCACGTACAAAGCAAGACAGGATGTCACTGGTTTAGCCCTCATGTGGTTTCACACATGTTCACATGCATTTCGCACTCCCCTGCCACCACGATGGTCAGATTATTTCACCTTCAAGCGTCATTGTCATTTTTCCATTGCACCTGTTGTCAAGTCAGATCAACGCCTTCCAATAAGCTCAAATGACATTCACCTCCTGCTCCTCGGCATTTTTTTTCTCTACTCGCTTCGACCAACATAGAACCAAGTTCTCTTCACCGTTTACACGTTAAAGGTAAAATATCAGAAAAACGCACGCTCGCTCTGTCATACACCGACCCGCCGAAATAGCAATTGTTCTATTAAGCATGGTCCTTGTGGTTAGCGACAGGTTAGTTGAAACACACACACCCAGCCGTATCGTCTCTCTCAACCACCACGCTTCATAAACATTATAAACAGGTAAAGAAAAAGAAAAAGTTTTTTCAACATGTATGGCGTTAGGCCCTTTGTGAATTATTTTTTGGAAAAAATATCTACCACATTTGAAAGGGGGCGTTAGCCCGAGTCCTAGGACACCTCGTACACGTCTCTAGCGTTATTGGTTCGTGAGATATCGGCAAAATCACAAAAAACACGTGTTTACCCCAAAATCGCGTTTCCAATTATTAACAAATTATAACGAGTGGTCCATAGCAAAGAGGACGTCATCCCGAGTCCTTGGACCCCTCGTACACGCCTCTATCATGATTGGTTCGCGAGATATTAAAAGCGGATGACCTTTTAGTTTTGGTCTTTTATTTAAACAACGAGCCTATAGGAAAGTAGGGGCATCACTACGAGTGCTAGGACACCCTGTATGTTCAAATCCCATGATTGGTTAGCGAGATATCAGGTTCGGGGCAAATACGAGGAGGGTTCAAAAAGAAGTGTCGCAGAACCCCTGTCATCCCACTACTGTCAGGTTTTCATCTTAGAGACTTGAAATTTATTTTTGACGTAGGGGGCATAGGGACCTTGCATTTACGTCAAATAAACCTTTTGTATAATTCACAGTTTCCAAAATATAGGCTTTTCAAAATTCGAGTGTTTTCAAAAACACATAAAAAATAAAAAAGTTTTATTACAAAAAATAAAGGTCATAAAGACAATGTGTTTGAGCCATGGCACAACGTTCTATCCTGTTTGGTTTTCAAACTATCGCCTATTTTCGAAAACAAAAAAATTCAAAAATTTTTTGAAAAATATAATACATGGTACATAGGAAAGAGGACGTCAGCTCGAGTTCAACGACACCTCATTTGTTAACATCCGACCATGGGTTCGCGAGATATTGGCTTGGACTCACGCGGCGGCCATGACACTATTTGGAACTCCTATCACCCCCCTACTTGTGATCGATGCCAGAGAGGGAAATTTGCATCTGAATTACTGAAGGGAAGACCCAGAGCTATAATTCCTTCCAAACCACGTGAACCCTTTGCGTGTGATATTTTTGGTACTTGCCCGAATGGCTATCGTGGAAACCAGTATTTACTAGTGACCATAGATATTTTCACTAAATTCGTCACTATGAACCCCATACAAAAAGCTAATACAAAACAGGTTGTAAGAGGACTAGAACATGCTGTTTTTCCGCAGGCAGGAAAACCGGGGTATCTACTGTCAGATCATAGTACTCAGTTTACCTCAGCAGAATTTGAAGCAGAGATGGATAGATAGGGGTAAAGCACATATTTTCAAGTGTGAGGTACCCGGAATGGAATTCAAGCGAGATATATTTGCCTGAATTTTCTAAATTCTGTCGCATATTTTGCCCTAACGATCACCAAAGTTGGGTAAGATATGTGCCAATTATAGAGGAATGTTTAAACTCTACAGTACAGGAAAGCATTGCCAAAGCACCGATGTTGCTAAACTTAGAGCAGAGTCCAGAGAGACCGTGGGACAAAGTGTTCAATTTTATACCAAGGGATCCCGATATAGGAAGGCAAGCGAGAATCGACAGAGCTAAGGAGAATCTTCAGAAAGCAGCTGAGAAGAGCTTGAAACGAGTAGACGGGAAAATATTCTGCGCACTATTGGAAATTGGAGACATGGTATTATTACGTAGACCTGTTAAAGCCGATGGGGCCATGAAAATATACCCAACTTTGGTTTGTATTTACACGGGTGCGTTCCGCATTGAAAATTCATTTGGGAACAATTGTTATGAACTATTTGATGAAGAAAATGGTGTCACACTCGGAAATTTCAACAACACAAATTTTAAAAATATTTTGTGAACGTAGGCTGAAAAATAATTCAAAGTTCCAGTTCAGTGACATGTCTAAGATCCTGATTCGATGTGATTAAAACATTTTGGAAACCGTTTTAAATCTAGTTAACGGGGGAGTGCACACGAAATTTGAATTATTTCTGACAAAAATGTTGATATTTTTCCGAGCCCATGATAAAATTTAATATTGGTAACGTGTTTCCAGATTGTGACAGAAACGAATTTTGGTAGCGAGCGCTAGCCGAGTCGAGGCTTGATCACGTGATTTGCGATGCTCGGATTCGCGTGACAAGGTCATAGTCGCGTAGTAACAAGGATTTTGCCGCGATTTGAAGTCATATATTGTTAAAAATTATGCTATTGGACATAAGAAGACAGCCAATGAGAAGAGGTTTAATGGAACGAGGGATTGCCAAAGCCTCATTAATATAATTTAATTATCGCATTTAGGCCCTAAGAAAGACATTTTATGGTTTGGAATACTGTTGAAAATTATAAGAAGATATTATCACTACTTTGAAAGTCGCTGGAAGTACGCAATATACTGTTATATATATATCATACATGTACGCGCGTAAAAATTCCCGCGGGGTCGAAAATGGCGCTTCCAAAAGTTATGATTGGAGAGTGGGAGCAGAGAAGAGGTGTTCTTATGTCTTCAGAGTTCCAGGAGGACAGACGTTGGTCCTGGAGAGTTGAATCCTGCTGACCATTGCCGAGTGGGCTATCTAAAGCAGTGACGATACGGGCAAAATCTATGCACGGCCAAGCTTAGCTAAATCTAGTTAAAGTTTCTGCATTCTGATCAGATACACATTTCAGTATTTCGTGAACATTTCCACGAGTGTATAACAGTGAAAGTTAATACAGTATATGTATTCGAGTATCCACGAATAGTTTTTGAAACATTAAAGTCACAGATCGTGAAAATAAGATGTGATTAAGACAATGGATTTATGCAGTTGAGAAAGAAACGCATTTCTAGGGGACGAATTTTATAAGACAGCATTGAAGGCTGAGATATTCTACAAAGGAATGTGAGTTATTATATATTATAGCAATTCTTGTGGACATTGAGGTCAATAATAACTTGAACTACAATATGACTGATATTATGAAGATTGAAGATATGATGTATTATACATTAGAGATGACTGTCGTTATGGACTAGAGATAATTATGCGACTGGTATACGTTTAACAGAGCTATGGGTTGACAACATGGAGCAACGTTAGCTACAGAACTATGTATAATATCATGTACGACTACAATGTCAAGTACACATGTAACATTATGTACTACCACATCATGTACATTAATGTATAACTAAGTACAAGTACTATCTGACAATGAGCAAATATTACAATTCTTCGAACAACAACATGAACATTCCCAACTACAATTGTGATTCGATCTACAACTTACAAATTTCGTTTGCAACAATGGAGTTAGATCGACAATATTGCTAAAATATGATCTGGAATTTCGAATGGAGTTGACGAAAGAAGTTTCATCACTGGAAGAAAGAAAATGTCAGGGCAATTCCCGGCAAAAGCTTGAAACTTGGTAACCATGAACGAGAGGAAGGTACAGTTCGATGCCCGAGAGTTGTTGAAGTTTACCGGGAAGGAACCACTTCCTTACCCGAGGTGGCAGCTCCAGGATTGGGGCCGACTTGGACTCAAGATCGTCTTCTTTGGAACGTGAAACAACTGGGCATTTCCTAATACCTAATATTAACTTCAAGATTCAACATCAAGGAAAAAAAGACCAGCTTTCATTGCAGTAACTATAGTATTTTGACGGCATTTGAGCAACTTATTTCTCCATTTTTATGATGTATTTTTACTTCGATATTTCTTAATTTTATGCTTCGATATCATGTGAGATGATTGTCTTTCTTCATCTGAACATGAGATTTCAACAATTCAGTTTCTGAACTGACATGGCTAAATTATTTGGAATTAATTTCATCATTTCAGATTTTTATTAAATTCGTATTCGACGTTTTCGACTTTATTGAATTGAATTTGAGACAGTTTTGTCAGGGATGTCTATTTAAATTCATGTTGGTTAAAATGAATTGGGCATCTTATTGTAAGAAGAATTTATTAGCAGAAGAAGAAATCTACGGATGATATACTGTTAAATATCATAAATGTTATTAACAATCGTCGATCTGGCAAGTAATGTTCGGCATGATTATTGTTACGAATTCATGTACTCAAGGACATTCTTTAATGGAAGTACATTCATGATTTGACGAAACATTTATATGAGAGAAAGCATTGAACTTGCTGTAAATGAAACTTTTATTGAGACACATCTTCTACGGAAGATATTTTTATCCGACATTAGGGAAGTTAGGGAAATTCTGATCCAGTCGTGATTGATTTTTATTGGACACATAAATAACATTTGTCGTTATCTATACACAATTTGTAATGTTACGTTATATTGTCAACGTAATCTTGCAGCAGTGCAATTTGAAGGTGGATCAGATCTTTTATTTCACCTTAGTAACAAAGATTTAATGACAGAGTAACTATACGGGGAACACGTCCGGTAGGTCTTCCATAAGCAACTAAATTTGTCCGTAGGAGAATGAAAGCTACATAATAACAACAGATATTTTCTGGTAACAATTTAAGTATTTGTATTGAAAACACAAGTGTGAAAGTAAGTTTGAATAATGCAAGTACCACGTGAATGTTGTTGGAAACAAATGCAATGAAGTTATAAGGATTTGTTTATGGGTATACGAGGATGTTAATGCCGTATACGGAAGTATAGAAGTCTGCGAGGATATGTATTTGATGAAATACGATGGTGTTTTTCGTATTAAGGATCTAATTCATTATAGTATCGTTGTATGAAGTTTGGAACATTGTTATTTATGAAGGTGGGTTAATGATAACTCAGATGTATATGTCAACGAAATTGAGGGGTAGATAGCAGAGTGGTGGCAGAAACGTATTTGGGAAATGAAATTAACCTTTGACTACTAATTCTTATTAACAATTTTATTAAACCGGAGTTGAGTAATAATCATATGCACTTATCTTAACTGATTGGTCATATTAGACTGATATAGACATTTAAACCCTAATACAGACTTGAAGGCAGAGTATTCTTAAAGAAAGTCAGAGTAAAGATTAATATTTTAAAATATTAATAATAACGAGCCAAATACACTATAAACAATAAAACTTGAAGTGATTGACCGTTGTAAATATTCTATGTATTTAATTGCAGTGTTTTTATTTTACGATGATAATAATCATGTTTCCACGTGTGATAAGTATGCATAGATCACTTGAGAACGTATGAATTGTTATGAAAGTGCAAGTGTGTGTAAGAGAAAGAGAATGAGTGAGACTTCGTCAGTTGCAAATGTCGTAAGTATTTTAATGGAGTGAATTGTTTTTATCGAGTGCATTTTATCATAATACTACACACATATGAAGGTTTTTAATAAGTTAAAAGAATTGAAATGATATAGTCAGTATGAAATGACTTTAACCAGTTTTACGTGTTAAAATGAACGGAAGTTTTGAACAGGTTTGAAGCGAGTGTTGTTGTTTGAGTCTTCAGTCTTTTGACTGGTTTGATGCAGCCCTCCATGCCTCCCTGTCCTGAGCTAATCGTTTCATCTCTACATAACTACCACACCCTACATCTGAGGCAATCTGTTTAACATATTCTAACCTTGGTCTACCCCTACAGTTCCTGTTCTCGACCCTTCCTTCCATAACTAAGCTTGCTATTCCTGGGTGTCTTAGTATGTGTCCTACCAACCTATCTCTTCTCTTCATTAGCAGTCGCCAGAAACATCTCTCCTCTCCCACTTGTCTTAATACCTCTATGTTTGTAACCCTATCTACCCATCTGATCTTCATCATCTCCTGTAACACCACATTTCAAATGCTTCTATTCTCCTCTTTTCTGCTGCACCAATAGTCCAAGTTTCACTTCCATAGAGCGCCACGCTCCAGACAAAGGCTTTCAAAAATGACTTCCTAATACCTAAATCTATATTCGATGTCAGCAGAATCCTTTTTTGTAGAAAAGCTTTCTTTGCCTGAGCCAACCTACTTTTTATATCCTCTTTGCTTCGTCCATCACTGGTTATTCTACTTCCTAAGTAACAGAAGTCTTCTACTTCCTTCAGCTTTTCACCTGTCAATTTGATCTCCATAGAGGTTTCTGATTTATTTCGGCTGCATTCCAGTATTTTTGTTTTACATTTATTAATTTTCATCATGAATTCTTTCTGTAAGACGGAGTCCATACCATTCAAAAACTCATTCAAATCCTCAGGCTTGTCGGCCAAGATGACTATGTCATCAGCAAATCTCAGAGTTGAAATTATTTCTCCTTGAATCTTCACTCCCACTTTAAATTTTTCTCTAATTTCCTTCATTGCTTGTTCAATATAAAGATTGAAAAGTATGGGTGATAAGTTGCAGCCTTGCCTTACACCTTTCTGAATACCAGCTTCTCTCTCATGTCCTTCAACTCGAATGACTGCAGTCTGGTTTCTGTATAGATTGTATATCACCCTCCTATCCCTGTACTTTATTCCAATCGATTTCAAAATGTCAAACAATTTAGTCCAATCAACGTTATCAAAAGCCTTTTCTAAGTCTACAAAAGCCATGAACGTTCTCTTATCTTTCCTTATTCTACCTTCCAAAGTCAGCCTAAGACTTAGTACAGCTTCCCTTGTTCCTACATTTCTCCTGAAACCAAACTGGTCTTCACCCAACTCCGTTTCTATCTGGCTTTCAATCCTCTTGTAAATTATCCTAGACAGGATCTTTGAAGCATGAGTAATCAAGCTGATTGTACGGTAATCTTCACATCTGTCAGCTCCCACTTTCTTTGGTATAGGGATGATTACATTCTTCTTGAAATCAGAGGGTACCTCACCTGTCTCATAAATCCTACACACCAAGTGAAATAACCTGATCAGACCTTCATCTCCTATGCAGCGTAGCAACTCAATCGGTATATCATCTATGCCTGGTGCTTTGTTCCTGCTTAAGTCTTCCAAAGCTCTATCAAATTCTGATCTCAATATTAAATCTCCTTTCGCATCCTCATCAATTTCCTCCTCCCTTTCCATTATATGATTCTCAATCTCCTTTCCCTTATACAAACTCTCTATGTAAGCTTTCCATCTCTCAACCTTTTCTTCCCTATCTGTTAGAGGCTTTCCATTTGTGTCCTTAATATTACAGCACTTCGTCTTCTTTTCCCCAAAAGTATTCTTAATCCTTCGATAAGCTGTGTCTACTTAACCTAATTTCAGACAATTTTCTATACCTGCACATTTCTCTTTCAACCATTCTTCTTTCGCTTCCTTGCACTTCTTGTTAACCTCATTTCTCAGACGTCTGTATTCTGCTTTCCCCTTCTCATCTCTTACATTCTTGTGTTTCCGCCTTTCATCCATCAATTCTAGTATATCCTGAGTGATCCACGGTTTTCTACCTATTCTTTCTTTCCTACCAATGTTTTCTTCTGCGGATTTTGTTATTTCATTCTTCAAAAGTGCCCATTCGTCTGCAATTGAAGTTTGTTTAGGGTTTTTAATTAGTCCTTCCTTTATACTCTTCTTGAATCTTTCGTTTACATCCTTCTCTTTCAGTCTGGATATTGCCCACCTTTTTGGCTTTTGACTTTTCTTCAGTTTCTTCAACTTTAATCTGCATTTCATTACGACCAGATTGTGGTCAGAGTTTATGTCAGCACCAGGATATGCTTTACAATCCAAAATCTGGTTTCGAAACCTCTGCTTGACCATAATGAAGTCGATTTGGTAACGCCCTGTATCTCCTGGTCTCATCCATGTGTATATTCTTCTATTGTGGTTATTGAATAAGGTGTTAGCTATGACCAACTCATGCTCAGTGCAGAATTCTACCAGCCTGCTTCCTCGATCATTCCTTTCACCTAATCCGAAATCCCCTACTATTTTCCCTTCTCTCCCTTTTCCTACCACAGCATTCCAATCTCCCATTACTATAACATTTTCATCACCCTTGATATACCTCAGAATTTCGTCTAATTCTTCGTAGACCTTTTCAACATCCTCATCATCAGCTTGACTGGTAGGCATATAGACTTGTACCACTGTGGTGCAGGTAGGTTTAGTATTGATTTTTGCTACAATAATCCGTTCACTATATTGTTCATAATATTCCACCCGCTGTCCAAGTTTCCTACTCAATATGAGGCCAACCCCTGCTTGGCCATTGTTTGATTTAGTGCTAATGACCCTATAGTCTCCTGACCAAAAGTCCTGTTCTTCCTGCCAGCGCATTTCACTAATCCCAACCAAATCCAACCTCAACCTATCCATTTCCCTTTCTAAGTTTTCTAACCTTCCACTTCCTAGCAGACTTCTAACATTCCACGCTCCGATCCGTAGAATGTCAGATTTCCTCTTTGTCACTTCTGTGATGTTAACCCCCTCTCGAGTAGTCCCCACCCGGAGATCCGAACGGGGGACTAGTTTACCTCCGGATTGAAATTTTACAAGGGAGGAGGCCATCATCACATGTAATTATGCATAGAGAGGTGCATATCCTCGGGAATAGCATACGGCTGTAGTTTCCCGTTGCTTTCAGCCGTGCAGCAGGACGCAGTGTAGCCATTATTTGGCTTATATTATCAATATCTTAACCGTCTATAAGACTAGTAAAGAATTGATTTATTCTGAAAGGCTGCTACTCCCTTTCAGAATAAGTAAAAAGCAATTCTACTAAACAAAAATACTAACCTTCTAACGTACTAACAATTAAATGCCAAAATTCTACTAACGAAAAAAATACTAAAGTTCCACCAACAACAAATACTACCACTAAAACAGTCTGTCACCAGGCACACTCACATGCACCCTCACACATCACAGTCTACTGAAACAATGAACTAGAACTAATAAACTAATAGACTAATAGACTAGTAAAGAATTGATTTATTCTGAAAGGCTGCTACTCCCTTTCAGAATAAGTAAAGAGCAATTCTACTAAACAAAAATACTAACCTTCTACCGTACTAACAATTAAATACCAAAATTCTACTAACGAACAAAATACTAAAGTTCCACCAACAACAAATACTACCACTAAAACAGTCTGTCACCAGGCACACTCACATGCACCCTCACACATCACAGTCCACTGAAACAATGAACTAGAACTAATAAACAATGCAACTGCTACCAGACACACTCACACACCACAGTCTAATAGAACAACGACATATATCTAATAGACAAACTAACTACCTACTTACAACTAAAACTAACTACATACGTACTGTACTGTCAAACGCCTCACTAGTTGGGCGTTATTAATATGGTTAATGTTAATAAGAAAAATGTTAATAAAAAAAGGTTAATATGTATGTAAAACTAATTATTTAAATAGTCGCCCACTTTTGGGTGATCAAAATGAAACATTTAATTGTGTATTAATCTAATAGTGTATCTGTATTGTTGTCAGCTTCACTAAAAAAAAGTACATAATGTGTAGTATTATGTGTTGCCAGGGCGCCAGACCATTTATATATCATGATCAAAATAATATATTAAACCTCGGTTAAACAGAGGTAGAGCATCGAAATTCCTATCTCCAGCCGTAGTGAACCTTACGTAATCTAACCTTACGATAATTAGATCAGGAGTATGGTGTTGCCTTATAGTAATTTCTAGCTACTAAAGGAAACCAGTCAAACATTTGAATTTAAAAATGAATTTAATATATAAAAACAAGTGCAAAAAGAATAAAATACTAAAGATAATAATAATTATAAATTTAAATGAAAGAATCTACTGAATTTACTTGTATTATGGGTCTTGATTGGAAATTGGAGTATACTGAGTTAATTGAATTAAATATAGATTGAATTTAATAACCATGAGCGCCTTCTGATTTGACTGGAGTATAACTGTTTAAATCGCTCACCGCATTGAAGATCATTGTAGTTGAATTGTTACGTGAAGAGTTCATGATGGCCCTAATCTTCCTCAACGTAATAAATTTATATGTGGATGACGAAATAAATTCCAAAAATCATCCCTGTGACAATAGCCTCGTACACAACCATGTCACAGTTTGATGAGACTGTCTTATCAAATTCACATACTTAAATAGTCAACTGTCTAGTTTAGAACTGCGTTACAGACTCCATCTCGCTACAAGTTCCATTCCTCTGCTCCACACAGCACCATTCCCTCTCCTCCAGCAATTCAATAATAATAATCCATTTGGGCGGCCGTCATATATATAACGTTCCCAGGTAAGGCACGTGTCTCTCCCCTCTTCTGAAGTCGCTAGACGATATTAGCCCGCCCTTCACATATCAACAATGACAATACTTCATTGTAGCATTTCTCGGGAGGTCCAGCCCACCTTTTGTATAACGTTGCAAAGGACTCATTCATCGGCCCAGCATTGTTAGTGGCAAGTCATCATAGAACCTTTTCTTAGTATGATTTGTATACTGGTAGAATACTTGATGTAAAAGACATAAGTGTCTATTTATGTCATATCCAAGAAGCGGTATATAAGCCGACCTTCTGTGAACACCCTCTTCTTCTCTTGTTCGAATTTTCTTCAGAAATAATATTCAGTCAAGCGTCTAACTTATTTCAAATATAATGTGTATCGCTCCAAGTCCTTTCAATTGCCATAATATTCTACATTACCGCATAATAATAGATATAAACATATTAGTTAATATAATAACTAATAATAGGTGAAATATAAACTTAAAAAATATTGATAATAATAATATATAACATTATTTCATCCTGGTCACAAATTGGGACCTTCACAATACCTCCCTCTCACTGTGTGTGTTGTATTGTTTTCCTGATCGATCAATCAAGCATCTATGATTGATTAAAATCTTTAGAGCTCTCACCCTCTCTTCTCAACTTAGCATTTCACTGGAAATTCTGACTATTTCTACTCACTCAAGATAGGAGGTGAAACCGGTTGCATTCCAAATGGCTCCTTTCGGCAGTTCCGCAATTCCCTACGCGGTTTTTCAGGCTGAAGACTTTTTTTTCCCGATTTTATAATTGGAGCTTAATTAACTTTGTTTTTCGTCATTTTATGCTTATTTTAAACATTTTATTGTCTTAAGGGAACGGTAACCTTCTTGTTATTTGGGGTCCAGTTTTATACTTGTGGTCACACTGTCCTTACGCAAGATTTCGACACTGATGTGTAACTATGTAACGGTCTGTTACTTCTTCACACAAAATTATATCTCCCGCAGAGATTTTGGTTGGTTCCTCAGTTTAGGGGCTGCGACAACGCGGTCATGTAACCCCGTGTACTTTGGGATGGCTATATTAGTCTGTAATTCAGGTAAGGACCGCAGACTGTCAATTTCAAGCGGTAGTTCCTAATGTTGCTACCAGGTACTACCGTCAATGACACCTAGCTGTGAACCCAGCTACCAGACGCCACCCCAACCAGCAACTCGCAACGAACGTTGGAACTTCCCCTCCAAAGGAAAGCATACTGAGGGATTTCAGCGCTCTTAGAAAATCCGAGTAGGAGCCTGTTATGATTAAATGGAGAGCTTATATAACAGGAATGCACCGGTGAGTATACGCTGCAGGTCTCGACACGTATAAATATATTCAGTGTTTAAAGATTCTCAGATTCAATGGATTTTTTGTAATTTATGCTAAATGATCAGTAAACTGATGATACGAGAGTGAATGTAACTACACATTTACGAAAGTCATGTTGGACTTTATCTTCGTTAGTGGAGGAGGAATGCGAGCTTTATTGTTTAATTATATGGATATTTGTTTATTTATATTTTAGTATTTTTATTAATAAATTTATTTCTTTCTTTTTCTACGTATTGTGTTGCGTGACTTATTTTAATTATAGTGGAGATTGAGTTGTGGAATCCTGGAACAGGTAAGGTAACCCTTAACCTTTATGACCCGAGATTTTGGTAAGTATCTCACTCTTCCACCTTTTATTTTTAATTTAATACATAACACGATCGTAGATATTGTGTATGATCATGAAGTGCTTGATGGTAGGATTTTTAAGGGTTTTTCTAGTCGGGAACATTCAAGATTCTGCGATTCAGCCGATCTTCGGATTTCCAGTAAGTGGCTTCATGATTTATTCGGGTACAGGATATATCTTCGTGTGGCCCTATACACCAGTACGTTATGAACTGTACTCAGTTGGCAAGTGTCCTTAGGTAGATTTCATTAAAAAGCTACCTATTTTTAAATTAAGTGAACAGTGGAGCATTATTGGTAGCCAGTCAGCATTAAGCTTGGAGGCCTATTTTAACTATGATGTGTGCATGTGTGAACAAAAAGTGAAGATTTTTTTTATCAAAGGCAGTCTCTACGTTCGTAAGGATTGTCTTAAATATTTTTTCTGAGCGCGTCAATGACGGCAGTGAGAATTGCAGCAAGAAAAGGAAACTTCCGACATTGTGACTTTGAGGTTCAATACAGCCTTTTATCATTACAATATCGGGAATCGACAGTACATAGCATACTGAACCCTTATTATACGGGTCGCATAATAATGATTCATGTTTTAATTTATTCATCGTATTGAGGTACAATTTGGGTAAAGTTGAGGTGGGACAGAGGGCCGCGTGATGTTGCAAGTTGACAGAGGCAGGAAGGCAGTAGGGCAAAAGGGAGATATTAATAGCCAGTTCCTAGAAGACAGGCGAATGAACCTTGGCGCGTGGCTTGGGCTCTTTGTGAGTGAGGTCAAGGCAGAGAAAGAAGAGCTTGAATGTGTTGAGATGGGAGATGTATGTGACGTCAGGTAGGCGTGGTGAAGGAGTCTAAATCAACGTGCAATGCTTGAATCAACGAATCACCGAGATGACGCCGTCCAACGCGCGAAAGCAGCATCATATCAGAAGTGGAAGGAATTACGTTCTGATTGAATTAGCGAACGGAATGAGGTCCGCGGACCATGAATGTGATCTGCGCGAAAAATAATGATAAACGATACCACACACAAGTCTGTAGCTCAACTGCTTCGATTAATTATATTTTATTACTCCCCACTCCTGATGTTCGTGCCGTTTTCATATAAATGAGACCACGACGCTTGTCTGGGACACACTATTTTGAAGTCTCTGGGGAGACAGGATGCTGTCCGAGTACGGTGATATTCAAGTCTCGTTGGAGACAAAGTACTGTTTGTTTGAGTCTCAGTGGAGGCATTTAAATACGTCAAGTGAACTTATACATTTCAAGTCAGACTTTGGGTCTGGACAGCATTAACATTGTGACAAATTTAATTATTTGTAACTATGAATTTTTCGTGTGCAAGTGCATGTGAAGCTAAGCTTTATTGTAATTAGGGAAAAGCCTACGATATGAATTGCACTGGACTGTGAGTGAAACTAGTAGCTACTGCGGCAATTTTAGAAGGTTAATTAGTGTATATTTGTATAATTTAACAATTCTCATCATTAATAATTCTGCAAGATGACGACTACATGGTTGAAAATCGGGATGATGTCGGTACAAACTACTTTGGAGATGGTGATAGCTGAGTAGGGAGATCCTGCTGGGGCCATGCCTTGTGACGTACGCTGATTTGAGACGAAGAAATGGTTGAATACTGTAACCAATTGTCATCATGTGGAACATGTGTTCGTATCCCAGCTAACTCACGGTCTTTCGAGGTATGGGACGTTCCTGCCCACCATACGACCACATGCTCAGGATTTGAGTCTACCAGGTAACTACTCTACATGAAAGAAACAACATATTCCTAAAATAAAACATTTACTGATATAAAATCATGGCTATACAACAAATACAAACAAAGGATAATTTACATTTAATTCCCACAATTAAAATCAGGGTTATTTTGTGAGTCTCTTCTTAATTAGTGCTACACTGCACTCAAATCTATTTCTAGCATCCTATCATTGATACTTTCAGACCTCTACGAGTCTCCATAGTGTTCTTTATGTGGCACAATTTTACATAATTGGAGTATCACAACACAAAAGTCACATATCACATCTAAATGACATTAATACTGTAATAATAAAACATTAATCCGTTTCCTACGGCATTTACTTTGATTAGCATAAATTCATTATTTTATGCCTTAATTAACAAATATTGTTGTGTCGTGTGAATCATCTTCCTTCTTTTCCATCAATATGAAACGCTTAAAACGTGGTACGTTTCCCTTCCAAAATACACATGGATAGAAATGTTTATAGTTTCACCATACAACGATTTTCTGGGTCTTGTCGAGATTATTATCGTTACAAACGTGTCATGTTCTTAGAAATCATCTACCCGTCTGCATAAATTAGCGTGAACTGGGCAAAAGTGCACTTTAAAAAGATGCCTAACAATTACTTGGTTCAGTGTTCCTCCTCAGAGAATAACTGGGCCAAATATTATCCGATCACATTGATTCAACAAGCTATGTGTCTTGTATCACATCATTTAAATCAATTGGCATCGTTACAACAATCGTATCTTAATTACATTTCGAAATAACGAGATTCTTCAGTGTCCCACTATGACTCTAATTTAAAAGGATCTGGCCGACCGACCTCCCCCTTCCCTAGCAGGCAATAAAATTAGTTCCAGCTGGCGCGCAAGATGGCCGCTCGTCTCAGTGGGCTACTCCCACTCCCTCTCTTGGTTGCAAGCAAGGTCAACTTTGTTTACAATTGCAGTACAATGGAGTTACGCTAAGTGTTGTTCTCAAGTAATTGAGTCATTCTAATTATTTAACACCTATATTTATAGTGTAATGGGCTCAACTCGGCTCCTATTAACATTCATGGCTGGGGATGGATTCTGTAATAGCCTTGCCGTTCTATGGTGAATACTACTGGCTTTGGACGCGCATCATAATGAAAATACAAGATTTTCACCAGCAGCTGTCTCAATAATATAAGGAAATCTGCGTTTCCTAAACGACGAACTTTGATTCTTACCTCTCAGGGCAGATCATTTTATACATGTGCTCACGGAGTCTCGAAGGACATCCTTCGTGGCAACTATTCCTGCAAGCGATGGATACAGACATACTCTGTCCAATTCGCTGCGAATAATAAAAGTATGCACAACGGCGATACTAACTCGTAGATTAGCCAACTTTTCACCTAACGTGCAAGCTATGTTAGTTTGGTCCCCGCAACCTTATTTACGTAAATCACTGGATTCTACGTTACTTCGCTCGCTCTATGCGGTTCAAACAATACTTCTCATAGATGACTCAATTATTAAGGCACTCGCGTTCTCTCCGCAATTACACTTAAGCCAAAGCTTTAAATAGCTCCTAAAAACAAGTATAAATTTACTGGCTTACATTACTTTAATGGTTCTCAAATACAATCCTAAGAATTGACCATATCAAATATTCATTCAACACTTCATAGACACTGAAAAACTCTCGTATCTCGCTATATTCCACGTTACTTTCTTACTGTTTACCAAAATACAGTATCTTTATACTAGACATGACACACTTTGAACGTTATTTAGGCCAAAAATGCCTATTACTTTACTTTACTGTTACCGACCCCAGATTATTATTATTATTTATCATTTAACGTTACCGTTACATTCATCACTAACTTCGGCCTGAATGGCCATAAACAAATCACCTTCCAAGACATATTCTATTCAAGACGAGTGGTGAAAACTCGTTCATAAGTGACTGTTACATCTTAGTCTCAAAGTGATGCATCGTTGTATGGTGAACTATTTACTTAGAACAACATTGTAAATTGGTACTCACTTTTTCATTTTCGCTGGATGATACCAGCATCCCAGCTCCGGGCCTACCATGACGCTTGATTTAAGCCATCATGATATATCTCACACGACACTTAATTTCACATATTTCCCACATGATAATCATACTCTTATCAGTGGCTTCTCTCACATTTACACAATACATATTAATCACAATACACATAAACACTTTTGAATCACTATAATAAAATGTATGTACACTTTCTCACTATTTCACAGGTTGATCCTTAATCGGACTCCTCCTAACGCCTGACCTCAGAGATGCGATGAAGCTACGACATCCGCTGGTCCCAGTGAAAGTCTATCTGCGTGTACGTGCGTTCGATTCTCGTTCCCTTCAATACTGTTTATTTTACCGTCATGATTACTTGTGATGCCTCTCGGCTCCCATAACTGCAATGATCTTGACGATACTGCGTCATTTATAAGTATGACAATACCTCCTGGTATTCAGTGTCCATAACCATCCTAAATTATTGCTACGCTGTAGTAAATTATACTTGCGTATAATAATGGATGAATATCTTCTGTAAATTAAATCTTATGCGATTCATGATTACTATTAAGAAGCTGGATGATGCTTCCATTGTTCTTCAAATACTCTAACATTTCGCGCACTTATTGGTAGCGTTTAGTTTACGTGTAGACTGCAGATGAACTCAAGACGAACTGAAGACAACTGGATTGGTCTGCACTGCTTCCCCTATGTAAAGGTTTCTCGTAAAATGTAGTCCACAGGACACACGAGAGCGACTCCTTTCTTGAGATACTGTATTTCCATTCAAAATGACGAATACACCTTGTTTATCTAGATGTGGGAGTTCCATAATCACTTGCGTGCAAGTGATCGCTTCCGCCAATTAATTACAATTAATTGCCTTATTCCATCGCATCATGACGCCACCATGGTGATACCCCTCTGGCTGGTCACCAAAGCACCCCTCTCGAGCGTAGGCTCGGTGTTAACACGCTCATTTGGAAATATAGGCTTTAATTTAGGTGTAAAACCCCTCCTAAATTATCTCTCCCAGAATATATTCACCTGGGTGTACATTTCACTCCATTTCAATGCTACCCTTGGCTGTAATCAATTAATTTCCGTGGGCAATCATCCCCCCTACAGCCTCCATCGTTGTCAAGCGGTGAATACCCGAGTCATTAATTTCGAGCTGTCTCCACGGTCCAGACGGAAATAGTCCTTCCGGCTCCATGAGTCTCCTCCCATTCGCCGGGTGCAATTAGTAAAATGTCAAACTGGCCTGCTTTCGTTCTTGTATGCTTCGAAAACGTATATATGACTGCAATTTCTGACAACTATTCCCTTAAACAGCTATGATATTCACAATCTGGCCGTGAAATCATGCTATATTATTATATGTCAGTATACATCTCATTGCTCTTCGGGTTCCCTGTCACTGTTCACCCTCAGAGATCAATGGTTCGACTCTAGGCAGAATCATGTCTTCATGCCTGGTCTTCTCTGATAAGACCCGAGTTCGATGCCAGTCTGCCGTGACCGATTGGGCACAATACTAACAATTGAACTATTTCAATAATGTAGATAGATTTTGCTCTGGGAACTGTATATAATTTATTTTAGATTTTTGCTTGTGTTTTGCCTTTTTCGATTTTGATGATAGAGTTTGTTACGAAACTCATCTGAAAAATAGAATGATGCGTGACTATTTGTTGTTTCCTTTATGTAAATATTTCAGTGTAATGTTAATCCAAGTGCCACGTGTACTTAGGTGTGATAATTTGTTTTTGCGGAACACGAGTTGCGGATTGTGTGACAAGTGGGGCGTTATTAGGATAATTTAAGAACAGTGTTTGGGAGGAAATTGGCTATTTTGGTTGCCGTTTGAATTAAACAGTCTCTATTATAATTTGAGTTTGCCTATTGCAATCATTCTGAGGAGGACCGTCTGCTCTCTAATTTGGCAAATTAATTCTTTTGTTGAAGTGTTTGTCGAGTCTATGATCTGCTGCGCTGGTTGTGTGTGGAAATTATTATGTATTTTTTTAGGTATGTCAAACCCTGATGTATGCGATGTGTGTCAATAGATGTGTTGTGTCAATTGTGTGTATAGTTGCGCGGAGGAAATTGCTATGACCTTCCCTGACTGCAGCAGTATGGGCGTCAGATGTTGCTCTATAGAGGCTCTGTACCGACCCCGACGAGGTTCTTTAATTCTGTGTTAATTAACGGAGCTAATTAGTATTTGGTGACACACTTGGTATTCTCCGTTTCTTGGAGACATGCGTTAGGCTGGCCTAAGATATTTTCTGACACACACATCATTTTACTGGAGTACAGTAGAAAGTCTACGTTCTTGGTGCCATGCGGTAGTTGCAGGCCTGGGATATTTGTTTACGCATCGGGTTGTTGACATTTGACAGGCGAGGTACACACCGAGCACAGATCTATAGATAAGGTGCGCTAATGAGTAGAGAGGGTTGGCAAGTCCTGACCTAGTCAATTTTTGAATGCCTGTTTGGTTGAAACTCTGAGATATTTGAAGGGTCAGATCCCCACGTACGAACGGTAGTGTCATGTCTCGTTAAAAATAAACATTTGTTTTGCTTTATATAACTGCCACTGGGTAGTGTGATATGATATTTCCATTCCATATTTGATTTGTATTTTGGCACCTCGTGTGTGTTTGTATAAAGTGACGGCGGTCATCAGTTGTTGTCAGTTAGCATAGTCACGTGCGTCCATACTTGTTTTGATTCTGTGAAGTCCTGTTTAGGCACTTGTTCGTGTCCCTGACACTTGATAAAGATTTCGACCGGAAATCTCAGCTGTAGTTTATTAAGCCTATATAATATAGTATTTCTTCCATTTTCTGTTTGCTCGTCACATCACCACACACATGGGTTGTCGAGTATTTGTAATTATTTTGTGTAGATGTAGTGTATGTTCCCAGATCATGTCTATCTTCACATATACGGATCCGCAGCTTATCAGCTGATGATTATGGTCGCGGATCACATATAATATAGTATTTCTTCCATTTTCTGTTTGCTCGTCACATCACCACACACATGGGTTGAAGAAAATGACAAGTCCATTGGCGGCCTGATTTTAGTGCAATCTCATCAGAGAGATTTGTGTTTTGATATTGTCATTGAATTAAATTGAGGGTGTAATTTGGGAGTTGTTTTATTCTTGTTTTTATTTGTTTATTGATCTGAAATTAAATTAGTTTAGTTAAATCTTGGCTTCACTTTTCATTTTTAGTTGATATTTTGTCCTGTTACCTTGTTATGATAAGAAGCAAATTTTATAACAACAACGGTATGGACCGAAACACTTCCCTGAAACTGAGTCTCGTTACGCTTCTTTACAATGGTTCATAACGTTTAAAATGTCTGCTCAACGTGGGTTTTTTGTTGTTGCTTAGTAGAATGGCTGGCCTTGTTGCCTCATATTGATTTTGGTGAGAGATGATGCCAGTCAACGCCGGTTTTTAAACGTAAACTCAATAAATTTAAGCGAAGTCTTACCGCTATTTATGACCATGTAAAATCAATGATTTCATTTAAGGATAAAATAAATACGAAACACAGTTATATTTGATATTGTGATTGATTTTGTGACGTTTTTCGGGTGCCCTGTTTAATTAAATTAGAAATTGTTTTAACCTATGAACTGGGAATATTTAAATGCCAGGAATGTGATGCCTTAAAATTTTAATTGACACTTGGTTAATTAAAATATTGCTATGTAAATTGAGGCAGTTTAATAATTTAAATCAGATCAATGGGGTTGATTTAAAATTTAAGGTAAATTCATTATACTCAAGGATGCATAGATTGCTGTTGTGTTTTTACGTAAAAAAATGAATTGAGTATTTTAAATAGTTAATATCAAACAAGTGTGTGTGGGTGCAGCGGACGTCACTTATGTGCATGACCCCTATTTCTTAAAGGTATATTTGTGTATTGCCATGGCAACGATCGCGGAGATCAGTGTCCTGATAGAGCCTGCTTCGGCAAAAACCATGGAACAGTTATCTGAATTAAAATCAGAAATTAGTTATAACAATGAGGGGCAGTTATCGGCTCAGAAAGAAACTAATAATGTACAGATAGTGACATTAAACAAAAACATTACACGACATTTAAATGCGCAAAAGGAAAATAACACCGAAAAATTGTCGGTATTAAAGACCAAATTAAACAATAATATTACGGCAAAATTAAATACGCAGAAAGTCGAAATAAACACTAGATTTGCAGAGCAGTCGGCGGCACAAACAGAACAATTAAATAAAATTACAGCAGACATTAACGATAGCACGAAATGTATGATGATAACAGTAAACAACTAGGGCAAATTCAGGTAATCGAGAAAAAATTCGACAAGAAACTACTCGAAATTAATGAAATGTTAGCCGCGAAGTTAGAGCAAATTGAGCAGGCTTGTGTGAATAATACAGCAGATATTAATATCGCGCAGGATCAGTTGAAGGTAGATTTAATCAGATGGAGGCCAAGACAGTCAATGTACAAGAGCAGATTGAATCGGTCGACAGAAATGTATTAGGTCTCGTAAAGATAAGGACCGTTTTCAACTCAAGACAAACGATAGGTGGGAACACTTAGAGGCGGACCAATATCAGATAAAGAAATGTATAGCAGAGAACAGAATGCAAATTGGGGAACTAATAGCAGAGAACAAAATGCAAATTGAGGAACGTATGGGAGAGAACAAAATGCAAATTGAGGAACGGCTGGGGAAAAGAGAAGCAGGTCAGACCGGGAATCAGGAGATGAATGAAGAAAGGATAAAACTACTTAAAGACAAGATTAGGAAAGACTGGAGGCAAATGACCGAAGACACGAAGGAAGAAAAATCACTTGTAATTAGGAAGTTAGGAGAAAACCAAAATCTTATTCAGTCGCTCGAAGAAAGTATAAATGTTAAGTTCTAGGAGCAAGCTGACATGATAATTAAGAGTGAACAACGGTCGCTTGAGCAGGCAAATCTATTTTCGTCCGAGCGAGTAGAGGGGAAACCAGAAAGTGTGGGGAGCCCTAGACTATCGAACTCAGCTGGTGGTACGAGCAGTGAGCAGAGTCCCAAGACAGGAATAAACTCAGAAGCATTTCGCGAATACAGAGGCGCAACATCGACACCTCTGCAAAATACAAACACTGCGCAGATAGTCCAAGTTATTCGGGGAAACATTTTTAAACCTTCAAAATTCAGTGATGGAATGGGAACGACGCCAATAGCCTTTTTGCCCGAGCTGGAAGAATATTATAATGGCCAACAGATTAGCCCATTAAAACAAGTAAGGATGGTAGAAACATTTTGGCAAGGTTCTAGCTTAATAAGGTTCCAGAGCTTCAAATATACCTTTGAAAACCTGGACCCATTTAAGGAGGCGTTCTTAAAAAAGTTCTGGAGTCCCTCTTTACAGCAAAGTCTTAGAATGGATTTATACTCGAGAAAATACCATAATACACTTCCTACGAAGTTTTCCGAGTTCTTTTCGCAGCAAATGGTGAAACTACGGGACCTTGACGAACCACCAGCTGAGGAAAATCTAGTTTTAACAATAGGGAAACAATTGCCGATGAATATCCAGCAATTCCTGGTGACGGCAAACGTTAAAACGGCACTACAGGCGGAAGAAATACTGAGACATTTAGATGAAACTAGGATGGTCACCCCTCAAGGGAGACAACGGCAAATTGAACAGGTCAGTACAACAGAAGTAGTCAGGAGTACTAGTAACAACAGAACAAGTACTAGGTCCCAGGCGACAAATACACAATTCACGCCGCGGAGACAGGAATGTTGAGAGAACAGGGGTCGTTATGGGTGTGAACACAACAATAACAGAAATTACCTGAATAATCAGGGGGTTATTCAAATTGGCAAGGAAACAGAAGACAGGAAAGACCATACCAAAGAAATGGCGAGACGCAATTTTGGAAGGACCGGCGGAATAACATGGAATCGGAACCACAGGATGACCGAAATAATTGGAAGGAACGTTACCTGGAGTCGCAGAGGTACCTAGAAGAGCTGCACAGAAATGAAGAGACGGTGCGGGAAAAATGGGGAAGAGCAATAGAACACAGAAAAAAATCCCGATAATCACGGTCTCGAGGGAGCGGAAAGCGTAGCCAGACAGCAGGAGAGACATAATAACAACAGAGGCGGGAATTCACAAGCGGGTTGATCGTGTGAGTGACATTAATATGTGCATGAACACGACCAAGCACGAATCCACTGGACAGATTCCTTTAATTGTCCATCACAACAAGTACCCGGAGAGATCTTGACATAATATCATCCAGAGTCCCAAGGATCCATTAGTAGCGCATGAGCTAAGAGTGCAGAACACAGTGGAATATATGAGGAGCCAGGCTGACCGACGTTTGCGGCGATACAGAGGGAAGAATTTCCACCGGGAGCTAAACGAAGGGGAACTTGCCCTTGTTAAAACAAAACCACCTATTTCCGATCCTAAGAGCAAGGTATTTGCCAAATTCTGTCCAAAATATGTTGGCCCGTTCAAAATTGTCAAAAACTTGGGTAACAATGCCTACAGGATTGATGAACTGAGTTTTGGAACAAAGTCAGTTTTCAATATCGCTAATATAAAACTGTACTACAGAATGGAACCGTGGTAGCAGAATGGAAACGATGTAGCAGCAAATTTATTGGAATTATGAAGGAACACACTAAAATGTACGAGGCTACTGTACGTGAAGTAAAACTGAGTCGGGCAGCTTTGTTTACAAACAAGACGGGAGGCGAGCAGGTCGCCGTGCTTGTTATGAGAGAGAGGGAGATACCACGAAATAACAGGTGATGACAGCTAAGTGGAGTCCGGAGTGCAATGAGGCAACAGCAGAGGCAATTAACGAGACTAGAATTTCACTGCACAGACGGAAGTGGGACACTTCAAAACTGAAGATGATTACAGCTTGAAATTATAGTGTAGTGGGTGGCTGAAAATCTACTCAATGTCCTGAGCCAGACTTTCAGTTCAGATGGTGGTAAATGAACCCTTATTATACGGGTCGCATAATAACCACTCCTGATCAAATTTTTATAAATACAGATAAATATCACCATTCAATAGAAGTCTATTGTCCGGGTTTTAGTGACCACGATGGACAAATACTGAGTTTTGAAGTATCCGAAACAATCAATAATAATGATAATGGAGTAAAATCAAAGTGCAGGTCATTCACTGAATCAAATGTTACATATTTCAATGACTTATTAAAAAAGGAAACATGGTCAGAAATTTATGAACTAAAAAATGTAAATGATAAATTTAATGCATTTAACAGTACCCTAAAACACTATTTTGAAATAGCATTCCCCTTTAAACGAAAAACAGTTCAAAATAACAAAACTAGCAATTGGATAACAACAGGGATTATAAATTTATGTCAAAGAAAGAAATTTCTACACATATTATATAAACAATACCACACAACACCTGGATTCAATTTATACTACAAAAAATACAATAGCTTATTAAATAAGGTAATAAGACTAGCAAAGAAAATGCATAATGATAATTTTATTTCCCAATCATCTAATAAAAACAGGGCTATATGGTCCGTGATAAAGAAAGAAACTGGAAAATCTGCTAAAATACAAAGGAACATTACACTGACCAGAAATAATAAAGTTATTAATAATCCAGAGGAAATAGCAAACACTTTTAATGACTATTTTCTGGAAATTCCACAAAAATTATTAAATAAATCACAGGTAAATACACTAAATTATAATAATAAAATAAATATATGCAGTGATTATTTATGAATCATGTCACAAGTGAAGAGGTAAGAATAGTTATAAAAGAACTAAAAAATAAATTCTGTGCTGGCATTGATGGCATCCCTGATGCAATTTTAAAGAAATGTGCAGAAAATATAATAAATCCACTTACGCACTTAATAAACAGTTCAATTCTCTCAGGAACTTACCCGGATATTTTGAAGTTATCAAAAGTAATTCCAGTGCACAAAAACGGTTCAAAAGATGAATTAGATAACTATCGTCCTATTACCTTACCAACTGGTATTGCAAAAATTGTGGAAAAAATTATGTATAAGAGACTGATATGTTTCATAGAAAAAACAAAATATTATCAAACTCACAACATGGATTCAGAACGGAAAAATCTACACAGACAGCAATTTACGAATGTAGTAATTGTATACTGAAATTAATTGACAATAAGGAACATGTAACTGGCCTATTCTTGGATTTATCGAAAGCATTTGATGTTGTTGACCATAAAATCCTCCTTACCAAACTAAATCAATATGGTATTAGATGTCTAGCTAATAAATGGATCGATTCTTACTTAAGGGACACTGGGACTGAAATTTTAGTGAAATTTGTGGAAAATGTCGATTTTCGGTTTTTTCCATATTAATACACCCCTATCCCCTGCGGATTATATAGCAGTGTTTTTATCCAAATTCCGCCATTTTTAAAGCCCTGGCGTAGCTTTAAAGTGCACGGTGTGTCCTTTAAACGCCCCAGCACAGTAAGTGTCCTGAAGGTTCTGAGTCTTGGTGTGTCTACAATCGAAGTATCGCAGCTGGTAAAACACCGCAGAGTCATGACAAAATGGCTGTAGAACTTTAAGAACCCTTAGTTGCCAAGATTATGCCTGTTTATCAAAGGCTGGCATCAGATGAGCTACTATCCAGATGCATCCGTGGTGCTACTGAAACTCAGAATGAGTCTCTGCATTTTGTTATCTGGAGGAAGTGCCCAAAAGAGATTTTTATTTCACGGAAGATACTTGAAATTGCTGTTAGTAATTCTGTAGCAGTATTCAACATGGGGTGTAGTGCAACAACAGAGTTTAAATCAGGAAGAAGACTAACTTCAGTATCTCATGTCACAGCACAAACACTTGAAAGAAGTGACATTCGCAGGAAGTATGTAAGTCCGCGGTCTTAATTGGAGAAGCGAAAGGCATGTCGACGGAAGGTGAAACTGACAGAAATGAAGGAGGAGGCTGCAAAACAGAAGAAGGAGGGTGTCACCTATTCTGTAGGACAATCCTAATGTCATTGGTAAGCTGAAACCTTGTAAATTGTGCATCATTTTAGAAAATTGCTGTTTTCTCGGATTCACTTTTTCAGGCATTCAAAATGTTACTCGCGTCATAAATCTTATGATATTGCTTTCAAAATGGGAATTTATTATCTTCATTGCAATGACTATAAACCTGCGGATCGTTTTTTAGATTGCACTTTTGGTATGGCTGCAAAAAATTTTCAAACTGGAAAAAATACGATTTTTTTGTAGAAAAAAAACTTGGATATGAAAAAAATTAATTTCTTGACACTCGTTAATGCAATTCAAAATCGGATCCGTAGGTTTCTTCCAATTGTTATAGTGCAATAGAATATTACCTAAAAGTTACACTATCTTGTTTTTTTTAACGCGGCTGACCTTTATAAAACTTGAATAATTAGCACAATAAATGTACATAATAATTAATATCTGGAGAACTAATCAACTTACAATGCTCACCTTTCCCAAAGTGGTTTATAATATGACTATTCATAACCATATAAAATTACAAAGCTGTACCTCAGTTTATATAGAATTTGAAAATTTCAGTCCCAGTGTCCCTTAACAAGGCGTAAACAAATAGTAAGCTTGAGGCACAAGGATGATGGAACCAAATTACTTAATGAAACATTGTCCAATGAGGGAATTATTGAATTTGGAGTACCCCAGGGATCGGTTTTGGGCCCACTACTCTTTCTTCTATATATCAATGATATAACACAGAACGTTCATTCACATAAGGAAATTTTGTTTGCGGACGATACAACACTCGTAATAAAAGGTGAAACTAAACAGGTCATACAGCAGTCTGCTGACTCCGTTACAGGAGAGTTAACCAAATAGTCACAAGATAATCGCCTCATAATAAACTATAAAAAACAGTATGTCTAAATTTCCACACTACACAGAATAGGAATCCTGCGAAACCCAATATAACATTAAATGGTCATCAAATAGAAAATAAATCAGAAACAAAGTTTTTAGGACTATGGATACAACAAGACTTGAAATGGAATAAGCATATACAATATCTGAATACTAAACTGAACTCGATGTGCTTTGCGTTACGTATTTTGAAAACCTGCACTAGCATGCACACATTAAGAAATACTTATTTTGCTTATTTCCATTCATACTTAAGATATGGGATCATATTTTGGGGTATGTCGCCAGATGTACTAAGCACGTTTAGGATACAAAAGAGGGCGATTAGCATTATGGCAAATATAAACTCTAGAGAATCATGTAGACCTCTGTTTAAAGATTTAAACATTCTCCCACTGCCCTGCATATATATCTTTGAAAGTATTATTTTTTTTAAAAAGAATTTAATGAATAAAGATGTTTTTCTTAAAACAAACAATGATGTTCATAGGCATAACACAAGACAAAATCAAAACTTTACTTTTCTATTTTCATTGTAATACGTAGCTGTATGTTGTTTTATTTATAGAATTAAGTTTTCATATTATGATAATACAGTGAGGTGTAAATAGTTGTGCAATAAGATTGTATCTATTAAGATTTGCTATTATAATAAGTTAAATAGTTATAATATTAGTAATATATACCAGTTAGTTCTTTTATTTTATAGATGTAAATTCTGACGTGTCTGACGTGTATTGAATGCATGTATTTGATCAAATGGAATTAATAAAAAACTATCTATCTATCTAATGATTCATGTTTTAATTTATTCATCGTTTGGAGGTACAATTGTGGTACAGTTGAGGTAGGACAGTGGGCCGCGTGATGTTGCAAGTTGACAGAGGCAGGAAGGCAGTTGCGCAAAAGGGAGATATTAATAGCCAGTTCCTGGAAGACAGGCGAATGAACCTTGGCGCGTGGCTTGGGCTCTTTGTGACTGAGGTCAAGACAGAGAAAGAAGAGCTTGGAAGAGTAGAGATGGGAGATGTTTGTGACGTCAGGTAGGCGTGGTGAAGGAGTATAAATCAACGTGTAATGCTTGAGTCAACGAATCTTCAAGATGACGCCTTCCTACGCGCGAAAGCGGCATCATATCAAAATTGGAGGGAATTACGTTCTGATTGAATTAGCGAACGGAATGAGGTCCGCGGACCATCATTTGTGATCTGCGCGAAAAATGATGATCAACGATACAACACACAAGTCTGTAGCTCAATTGCTTCGATTAATTAGATTTTATTAGTCCCCACTCCTGATGTTCGTGCCATTTTCATATAAATGAGACCACGACGCTAGTCGGGGATACACTATTTTGAAGTCTCTGGGGAGACAGATTGCGGTCCGAGTACGCTGATTTTCAAATCTCGTTGGAGACAAAGTACTGTTTGTTTGAGTCACAGTGGAGGCATTTTAATACGTCGAGTGAACTTATGCATTTCAAGTCAGACTTTGGGTCTGGACAGCATTAACATTGTGATAACTTTAAATATTTGTAACTATGAATTTTGCGTGTGCAAGTGCGTGTGAAGTTAGGCATTATTGTAATTAGGGAAAGGTCTACGATATAAAATGCACTGGACTGTGAGTGAATCTAGTAGCTCATGCTACAATTTTAGAAGGTTAATTAGTGTATATTTGTATATTTCAACAATTCTCATCTTTAAGAATTCTGCAAGATGACGACTACATGGATGAAATCGGGATGATGTCCGAACAACCTACATGGGAGATGGTGATGACTGAGTAGGGAGATCCTGCTGGGGCCATGTCTTGTGACGTACGCTGATTTTAGAGGCAGAAATGGTTGAGAACTAACAATTGAATTATTTCAATAATGTCGATAGATTTTGGTCTGGGAACTGTATATAATTTAATTTAGATTTTTGCTGGTGTTTTGTCTTTTTCGATTTTGATGATAGGGTTTGTTCCGACACTCATTTGTAAATGTAGAATGATGCGTGACTATTTGTTGTTTTCTTTTTGTAAATATTTCAGAGTAATGTTAATCCAAGTGCCGCGTGTACTTAGGTGTGATAATTTGTTTTGCGGAACATGAGTTGCGAATCGTGTGACAAGTGGGGCATTATTAGGATAATTTAAGAACAGTGTTAGGGAGGAAATTAGCTATTTTGGATGCCGTTTGAATTAAACAGTCTCTATTATAATTTGAGTTTGCCTATTGCAATCATTTTGAGGAGGACCGTCTGTTCTCTAGTTTGGCAAATTAATTCTTTTGTTGAAGTGTTTGTCGAGTCTATGATCTGATGCGCTGGTTGTGTGTGGAACTTATTATGTACTTTTTTAGGTATGTCATACCCTGATGTATGCGATGTGTGTCAATAGATGTGTTGTGTCAATTGTGTGTATAGTTGCGCGGAGGAAGCGGCTATGACCTTCCTTGACTGCAGCAGTATGGGCGTCAGATATTGCTCTATAGAGGCTCTGTACCGACCCCGACGAGGTTCTTTAATTCTGTGTTAATTAACGGAGCTAATTAGTATTTAGTGACACACTTGGTATTCTTCGTTTCTTGGAGACATGCGTTAGGCTGGCCTAAGATATTTTCTGACACACACATCATTTTACTGGAGTACAGTAGAAAGTCTACGTTCTTGGTGCCATGCGGTAGTTGCAGGCCTGGGATATTTGTTTACGCATCGGGTTGTTGACATTTGACAGGCGAGGTACACACCGAGCACAGATCTATAGATGAGGTGCGCTAATGAGTAGAGAGTGTTGGCAAGTCCTGACCTAGTCTATTTTCGAATGCCTGTTTGGTTGAAACTCTGAGATATTTGAAGGGTCAGATCCCCACGTACGAACGGTAGTCTCATGTCTCGTTAAAAATAAACATTTGTTTTGTTTTATATAACTGCCACTGGGTAGTGTGATATGATATTTCCATTCCATATTTGATTTGTATTTTGACGCCTCGTGTGTGTTTGTATAAAGCGACGGCGGTCATCAGTTGTTGTCAGTTAGCCTGGTCACGTGCGTCCATACTTGTTTTGATTCTGTGAAGTCCTTTTTAGGCATTTGTTCGTGTCCCTGACACTTGATAAAAATTTCGACCGGAAATCTTAGCTGTAGTTTTTTAAGCCTAGCGTGTGTCGGGTATTTGTAATTATTTTGTGTAGATGTAGTGTATGTTCCCAGATCATGTCTATCTTCTCATATACGGATCCGCAGCTTATCAGCGGATGATTATGGTCGCGGATCACGTATAATATAGTATTTCTTCCATTTTCTGTTTGCTCGTCACATCACCACACACATGGGTTGAAGGAAATGACAGGACCATTGACGGTCTGATTTTAGTGCAATCTCATCAGAGAGATTTGTGTTTTGATATTATCATTGAATTAAATTGAGGGTGTAATTTGGGAGTTGTTTTATTCTTGTTTTTATTTGTTTATTGATCTGAAATTAAATTAGTTTAGTTAAATCTTGGCTTCACTTTTCATTTATAGTTGATATTTTGACCTATGTTACCTTGTTATAATACGAAGCAATGTTTATAACAACGGTATGGACCTAAACACTTCCCTGAAACTGAGTCTCATTACGCTTCTTTACAAGGGTTCAATATGTATCCTTTATTTGCAATATTTGTGTGTAGATTTAGTGGACGTTATGTTCCGTTCTATTTTCGGAAACATTTGACGTCAAAATCCATTTGTTTACGCAGTGTTAGCAATTACCATGTGTTTGCCCTAGGGCTCCCAGATGATAGATTGGCAGTGTTGCCAAACCGTATGACACGTCTTGAGAATTGTTGACGGCAATTGTTAAAATTCTGCCAACGTGACGCGCCTAGCAACTGCATAGGGCGCAGCCACATTGGGTTCAATCAACTGGTTGTTAAGTTTTTTATACATAGGAAGCTGCATTAACGCTACGTAGTATCTTGAATTGTGTGGGTAAAAAGGTGTAATACGCGTGAAATAAGGCAAACGCCTCCCGTGAGGATTATCTACGGTGTTGGAGCTTCAAAATAAAAGTGAAATTCTAAGGATGAAGTACGAGAATTTTGCGAGTTATTATGAATAAAATTGAGCTCAGTCCTGAGGCAAAAATTGCATGGTGGGTGTATGCTCTTGCGCATCATTGTGCCCACAGATGAAGCATCAGGGGAGAAATTACACGACTGAATGATATAGTGGACTGTATTTCCCTATATACACTCTAATAACTATTGTAATTGCCATAGAATGTAATTGAGCTAATTCTCCGATTATTTTAATGTTCAGCCATGTTGACTAGATAACACAATAATAATGACAATGAAGGCAATTGCTGCCAATCCAAAGATGAATGAATCTGGGAGCATACAAAGATTACACATAGAGATTACAAAGAATACACATAGAAACTACACAAAGAATAAACATAACCTTGGCGAGTAAACGAAGAATATACATACTCCCCACCTTGAAATACATGGATTTCAATAATCTGAAATGGATACACTGAAATGTTCCAATGACAAAGACGTGAAACACTAAAATATTCACTAACTTACAAACACTGACATGTTAACAGTCAAAATTATGTGTCTGCTCAATTGGTAGCGGAGCTACCTTGGAAACTGGTCGTTTAAAAATACTACTGTTGCACTTCACTGAAACGACTCTTACCACATTGTCTTTACCACCATGCACGTCAGTGATGACACCAAGGGGCCACTGGAGTGGGGGAACATTGTCTTCCCGCATCAGCACCACCGTGCCTGGTGATACGTTGCAGGAGGAGGTCGTCCATTTGCTGCGCTGCAGCAGATGAGTGAGGTAATCTGCTGACCATCTCTTCCAAAAGGATTGGAGTCTTTGTCGAAGAACCTTATATCTAGTTAACAAAGGCAGTTTACATAATGTGAAATCAGATTCGGGAAGAGTCGTGAGGGGTTCGCCTATAAGGAAGTGCCCTGGTGTCAAGGTAGATGCATCAGAAGGATCGTTTGACAGGGTTAGAAGGGGACGTGAGTTTAAACAAGCCTCAATTTGTGAAATTAATGTAGCCAATTCTTCATATGTGAAATGAAGCGTTCCGAGAACTCTTCTTAGATGATGTTTGAGGGATTTTACTACGGCTTCCCAAAGCCCTCCAAAATTAGGGGCATGAGGAGGTATAAAATGCCACTTAACTCCACAACTACTGGCGAAGTTACTGATCTCCTCTCTAGTCCGTTCCTGAGTGAAACATTTCATGAGATCCTTGAGCTCTCTACTAGCACCTTCGAAATTTGTACCATTGTCGGAGTACATGTTACTGCATAATCCTCTTCTTGCGATGAATCTCCTGAGTGCTGCGAGGAAAGCTTGAGTGGTTAGGTCGGAAACTATTTCTAAATGATTGGCCTTGGTGCACATACATATGAAAATGCATATGTAACCCTTGACAATGGTCTTGCTACGTGGATTGCCAATCTTCAAGTAGAAAGGGCCCGTGAAGTCTGTGCCGGTGTTGCGGAATGGTCTTGCTTGAGACACACGAACTGAAGGCAACTGTCCCATTAATTGCTGTGTGGTTTTGGCTTTGAACCTGAAGCATTTTGCACAAGTGTTAATAACTCTTCGAACCACCGACTTTCCTATGATCCAGTAGCACTGTCTGATGGATGCTTAAGTCAACTGATTACCTGAATGTAGGAGTCTTTCGTGTTCCCTCTTGATTATTAAATCAGTAAACTGATGTTTAGCGGGCAAAATCATCTGATGTTTAAAATCGTAGTCTTGGTTGGAGTTCTCTAGTCTTCCTCCAACTCTAAGGATTTGATCCTTGTCTAAAAACGGAACTAAACTTTGAAGTGTGCTATGTCTTGAAACTGAATTATGTTTCAACAGATCTGCTATTTCCTCGCGGAATGCTATTGACTGAACTAGTCTAACACATGTCATGTTAGTTTGCTGCAACTCATCTATTGTTAATGGATCATGTTTTCGTTCTGAATGTTTGCATTTAATGTTGTGTAGAAATCTTGAACAGTATACCAACACCCTTTATAGCTTGAGGTGTGACGAGAATCTGGTGAATAATTCTGAAGGATTGGAGTGAATTGAACAACTGAGCACTATCTTGCGTTGCTCAGGAATCTCCGATACATATTTTTCACTGGAAGTGGACCAGTTCTGTTCTGAACACTGTAACCACCCAGGACCAATCCACCAAAGATGATTATTTACAAGGTTTGTAGGATCAGTTCCACGAGAAATTAGATCAGCAGGATTATCTGCAGATGCAATGTGCTTCCAAACTTTGACTGAAGTATAGCCTTGCACTTCGGCCACATGGTGCGCAACAAAAGTTTTCCATTTCGAAGGCGATCCTGCTAACCATGCAAGAACGATCTTTGAATCTGTCCACAGATGAATACTGCGGAATTCGATATTGAGAACCTGACACATCTTTCTAACCAATTGTGATAATAATACTGCTGCACATAGCTCTAATCTGGGTAGCGTAATTTGTTTGATTGGAGCTACTCTGGACTTGGAGCACAGGAAATGCGTGGTTACGTGACCTTGATCTGTTGATGAGCGTAGGATCAAACATGCACCGTAGCCCTTTAAGGACGCATCAGAAAGCCATGCAGCTGCACCTAAGTACAATTTTCTTGAAGCACAAATCTGTTAATTAGATATTGTCAATTAAGGGTATTTGAGAGTGCAGAGTATGCCATCTTGTAAGAAATTCTGTTGGAAGTTCATCATCCCATCCTATATTCTCTTGCCATAATTGCTGCAGAAACATCTTGAATGCGATAACAATGGGACTGATTAATCCAATAGGGTCAAAAATTGACGATACAATCGATAACACCTTGCGTTTGGTAACTGGAGATCCTATTCCTTGTTCTTTCTGAATACCAGTGGATATCTGTAATCTGTCTGTCGCTGGATGCCAAAGTAGACCTAAAGTCTTAATATTTTCACCCGAATCAATCTGTAAAGGAAGCTGCGTCTCTCTGCAGTCCTTTGGAACCGCCTCTAACAATGCTGGGTGGTTAGAACACGACTTACGGAGGTTGAAGCCTCCCTTGGATAACAATTGGATTAATTATCGTTGTAGGATTAATGCATTGTCGACTTGACTTTCTCCTGAAATGCAGTCATCTGCATAAAAATCACGAAGGACAGATGCGGCTTGTGGGTACTGTTGCTCTTCATCATATGCCAATTGCCTTAAACACCTTATAGCTAAAAACAGAGCTGATGATGTGCCATATGTGACCGTCTGAAGTTGGTACTGTTTGATAGGCTCATTTGGAGAAGCTCTCCAAACGATGCGTTGAAGGCTGCTGTCTCTGGAATCAACCTTAACTTGTCTGTACATATTTTCGATATCAGCTGTAAAGCCTATGGCGTGAGTTCTAATTCTAGCAACAATCGAACATAAGTCTTGTTGGATAGTAGGACTCGTCATCAAAATGTCATTAAGTGACTTTCCTGACTTCGATTTGCAAGAAGCGTCGACGACAACTCTAGTTTTTGTCGTAGTGCTGGATTTCTTAAAGACCGGATGGTGCGGCATGTAGTATGCTACTGATGTCGCCATACTACAATTAACAATATCCATGTGACCTAGTTCCTTTTATTCAGTGAGAAACCGGTCATAATCTACCTTCAATTGCGCAACATTGTTAAGCCTACGCTCAAGGTATTGTAATCTGCTAATTGCTGTTTGTAAAAAAACTAACCTAACCCCGTGGCACTACAGCCCTTGAAGGGCCTAGGCCTACCGAGCGACCGCTGCCCAGCCAATTGGCCTGCAGATTTTGGGGTGACGCGTGGTCAGCGCGTCGGGTCCCCTCGGCCGTTAATCTTGGTTTTCGTGACCGGGGCACTGTCTCACTGTCAGACAGCTACTCAATTGTCCTCACGAGGCTGAGTGCACCCTGTTCCAACCCTCACGTCAATTTTAAAATCCCTGACGGAGCCGGGGATCGAAACCGGGGCCTCCGGGTGAGAGGCAGGCGAGCTACCCCAACACCACGGGGCCGGCATGCTGTTTGTAAAGAATTGCCTAATATGCTTGGATCCTGCTTAAATGGTAGTTGACTATGTATTTTTCAGATCCATCTCTTGATACATGAATAGAAAAATGTTGTTCACATTCCATCTCTTCTTGTGACTTAACTGGCTCGTGAAGTTCTTCGAGCTCCCAAAAACGTTGTACTTGGTTATGAAGGTGAACATCATTACGAAGGAAAAACGTTCCTGCAGTATTGTTTCTCTTTCTTGATGTAGATTCATATGAACCTGACACAATCCAACCAAAATCTGTGTTTTGTAGGACTGGAAACTTCCCTGGTATCGTCCTGTGTCCCTTCTGAAGAATTCTGAAGAATACGTCAGCACCAAGAAGCATGTCTCTCTTGGCTGAAGCATAAAACTTCGGATCTGCTAATTGAATGTCACTAGGGAGCTCCCACTCTTCATATGGTACCTGTTGACCAGGCATATCGCTTGTAATCTTGGATAGGACCAGACATTCAACAGTGTGATGTATGTTGCTTATGGAAGATTGAACTTCAATACTCACACTATACTTGGCTTCAGATATGAACTGAGAAATACCTTCGATGGGTGTGAGATTTTTGGTCTTCCTTAAGCCCAAAATTTGAACCAAATTTTCTGTTACAAAATTGCTTTGACTGCCACTGTCTAATAAGCAACGAGATAAGTGTAGCCTACCAGCATTATCCTTTACCTTGACTAATGCTGTAGAAAGTAGTCCTTGAGTTTGTGGTTTGAGTTTCATAGTGCAATAACTTGACGAGTTATCACGAGCTTGAACATTGTGAGCCTGGTTAGACTCTGAATTTGAGCATGTGCTGATATCTCCCTGATGAGACTGTTTAGACGAGTTACCATTGACTTGATAATTCCCAGAATTAAAATGCAACAGTGAGTTGTGACGACCGTTGCAAGTTTTGCATGTAGACTTCGAAGGACAAGAACTTATTCCGTGTGATTTATGCAAACAATTGTAGCAAAGTTTATGCTGCTTAACCAGATTGTATCTACGATGGACATCGTAACCTAAAAATGTATCACATCTGAAGATGGGATGTTGCCCCTAGCGGGCTTCACAATTATTGTTAATTACAATGTATGACTTACTTGTATATGATTGTTTCTCATGCTTGACACCATGCTTAGAAGTTCCATCTTGAGCCAACTTGCTACTCTTGTCAATGTGACCCTTAGAAGGTGAAAAATCAATTAATTCAAGAGTTTGAGCTCGCCTTTCAAGACAATCTAACAATTCTGTAAGTGAAGACAATTCCTTTGATTTGTTACTCATTTCCCATTGTTTACGTGTAGCCTCAGGTAACTTGTCAAGTATAATTTGACTAATTATGATTTCATGTAATGGAATATCCAACTTCAAAGACTCAACAGCCTTTGAATTAGACTGTACTTGACTTAACAGTGTGCGTAAACTAGAAGATGGCTCCTTTTGAACAATATCTCGAGATAACAATAATTTGATATGTGTATTTACAATTATCTTCGAATTACGGTATCGCTTACAAACTGTTTCCCAAGCAATATCAAAGTTATGTGCAGTGACCGGAAAATTCTGAATGAGTTGGTGAGCATTACCATGCAGTGCTGACATCAAGTAGTGGAATCTTTCAACATTACCCAAAGTCTGATTCTTCAGTATTAATGAATCAAATAGGTCATGGAAATGCATAAATTGTGTAACGTCACCTGAAAATTCGGGCAACCGTATCTTTGGCAAACTGTACGAACCTGTATTAGCACTTGTAGAATCTCTACCATTGCTACATACAGACGAGGCATGTGTGTAATGGTTATTTGACAGCTGTTGAAGCTTAACCCTAATTTCATCATATTCATCTTCAAAATCGTATCGGACCTGCTCATGAGAATTTGATTCATCAGAATCCTCCAACTTGGTTTGAATTTCATTAAATTCTGGCAATAAAGATAACAAACGTTCATTCTTCACATTTACTAATTCAATGGGAGTCTCATTATCAAACCCATTAATTTGGTTATGAAATCTCGTAAGAGATGCTCGGAGAACACCTCTGCGTTTGGTCAATAACTTAACCTCACATTCAATAGACATAATTAACATGGATCATACACTGAAAGAAATGTTGGGAAAGGGAAAGAATTGCAATGAATACCTTTGTAATCTTATTATCTTGACCACATAGCTTCAGTTGACGAAGCGAACATAACCCGTGTAGGACCAAAACAAATGTAATCCGGCCCTGGTGTACCAAAACAACTGTATGCTCCTGCGCACCATTGTGCCCACAGATGAAGCATCAGGGGAGAAATTATACGACTGAATGATATAGTGGGCTGTATTTCCTTATGTACACTCTAAATAACTATTGTAGTTACGATAGAATGTAATTTAGCTAATGCTCCGATTATTTGAATGTTCAGCCATGTTGACTAGATAACACATTAATAATGACAATGAAGGCAATTGCTGCCAATTCAAGGATGAATGAATCTTGGAGTATACAAAGATTACACATAGAGATTACAAAGAATACACATAGAAACTACAGAAAGAATAAACATAACCTTGGCGAGTAAACGAAGAATATACAGTGGGTACTACAAATTATAAATTTTTATTTATAACATAATTTAGTGGATACAGTATATCTAATATAGTGAGATATTTAGGACTTACATGTCACATAAAGGGGTATTTGGTTCATGTGGGGAGTGTAGTTATAAATAAATATGGTCTGCACTGTAAGTACCGTATTATAAACGACAACCTACATAACCTTACAGCTGATTCACTAACAGAAATTTTCTCCTACACCTCTGATTGGTGACTTTTCTCTTAATTAATTTAAGCAGTGAATTGTGTCCCCAAATAACAATTAGGTCTATCCCAGACTGACAATTTATGCCTAAATATTTTATTTTCTGTACTTTCAGAAACAATTATCATGTACCAGTAGCCTAGGCCTACGCCCTGCAACGAAGATACAGTAGCACTGTACCTTACAGTGACATTATTCAAGCCTATTAATACTGCTTATTTCTGAAGTGATGGAGTGGCAAGTCTTGTTGTGATTGTCAGGGAAGTTTCTGTGAAAAAGTCAGTTGTGTCAAGAAATGGGGTGATGAGTCTAGTGTCGAACCAGGCTACCACGGCAAGTTTGTTAGAAAATGTTTCAGCATGAAATATCAGTGAAATAGTCGGGTCAGTACTGCTATAAGGTTATCAATAAAAGTGAAAATATAATAACCTATTGTGTCCTTGGCCTATGGTCATAGACCAAGACCACAGTCCAGCTTTGAAGCAATGTTAGTGTAATAGTTGAATCAGTACTGGGATATGTGAATATTCAGGAATGATAATAATAATCTTTGGCCAGGAAACTTATGCTGAGCTGAAGGCAGCAAATATTGCAAAAGATTTTAGCTGTCCGCTAAGGTGAACACTTATAGCCCCCACACGATGGACCAGGCAGGGGAGTGGCAAGTTGTTTACTCGCATTTCCAAGAGCAGGCGCGCTCGAACGAATTCTCAGAAAATAACCAGAATCCAAAAATGTCCCTGGCTGGGACAAAGAAATCCCTAAGCTCCACCCTTAAAACGCACACTTTTATTAATTACGCGGGGTCGGATAATCACATGAATGTTTTGGAATGCCTATCATGGATTAAAATATTGGAAGGATTTTTTAAGATGAAATGATCAATTTAAATGTCTCCGTATCTATCAGAGAAAATAGTTCTACGCGCAACGAATCATGGCAACGTTGAATTGTGCGACAAAGAGCGCTTAGAGTCCTCAAATATGAATTTAGATCTACCGAAGGATATCTACGATTGGATTCCGTTCGTGATCGTATCTTGTGCAAGACCATATTTTTACGTACTGTTTAGCTAAGTTTAAGATTTATAGTGTTTGTAATACCGAAGCACAGGTAGCCGTACGTGTTAAACTGTGAAGTGTCACCCATAAAGGAATATATACGTGTCAGCACAAGGGCGAGACACAGTCCTGCACAGTCCTGCGAGAGTTGTAGTCATGCCCGGTTCGTGCTAGGAGACAGCAAGATTTTTGTATACGCAGATGTTTGCACCATATTGAAATGTTCAAGTTGTGCGACAAACATTGTCAGTTGTATCATTCGTGTGCACGAATGTAACTTGCTTTAGTGTAAAGGAAAGAATATTTGTAAACAAGGTGTGTTGTAAAAGTGACTCATGGAAGCGAGGATAGGCCGGCTCATGAACGAGATGAAATGGATTGCAGAGATATGATAAGTACAATAATTTGATTATTCCTTTGTCGGTAATTCATGGATGATAACTAAATTCATAATGCCAGGTTTATTTTTTTTATGTTTGCACATTAGGATTTAAGATATTTCATTTGGTTGTCCAACCATTATGTGCTTATCATAGTGATTCATCAAATACAGTTGACGTAAAGATGTCGTAGATTAGCGTATATAAACGTGAAAATTGTATCACTATAAGGAGGCACACGTTAGGAGTTCACTATGTTTGCAAGTGTGTGTATAGAATTCCTCCCTTGTATTTTTGCCCTGAATAAGGAAGAACAAAGCATGGTATTTTTATAGAGGTTCATTTAGGGCTAAATTTTTATTTGATAATGGCCACATGTGTTTAAGTTATGTAATTGCATACCGGATGAATTAATATCTGAGGATTTAGTAAGATATTGAAGGACCATGGTTGAAGTGATGAACTGAGTTATATAGTTTTACAGTGGAGTGATAACCTGAATTTAGATAAGTAGCATGCAATAGTGTGAAATACTTAAGAGCGAGTGATAGCTGATTCCGGCTTCACTACTTATTATTATTATTATTATTATTATTATTATTATTATTATTAAGTGCGATTATATTATGGCCATACGAGTAAGATGCTAGAAGTAATGATCTACGATGGAATACGTAAGTAACAATCTTCGATGAAATACAAGTGAATATGCATGAAATATGAATGAATCTACGAGAATATGTGAATGAATTTATTTAAATGCCAGGTAATAAGTCCTGATGAAAGCGCCGGATTAGGTAAGTACAGTGAATCTACGATAATATGTGAATGAATTAAGTTATAATGCCAGGTAATAAGTCCTGATGAAAGAGCCGGCTTACGTAAGTACAGTGAACCTACGATGATATGAAGTGAATTAAGTTATAATGCCAGGTAATAAGTATTGACGAAAGCGCCGGAATACGTAAGTACAGTGAATCTACGATAATATGTAAATGAATTGAGTTACAATGCCAGGTAGTAAGTCTTGAGGAAAGCGCCGGAAATATATACGTGAATCTAGGAGAATTTTACGCGAAATCTAGTACAGCGATAGTTATTTAGGTTCGGTCCAAGTCTGATATTATGTAAGGGTACTGCACCCTTATATCTGGATGATCCACCAAAATCCCAGGCTGGAAATAATAATGGATTGTAGCATCTTGTAGTCCCGGCTAAAAACAACATGGTGCTACTTGACGAAAACACTCAGAGTAAGGAACATGATATTTTAAAAGTGAAATGTGCTATAGTAACTAACTACAGAACAGTAGGGTTCTCTATCTACTTAGGAACAATGAGAATCTATGAAAATCTCGGGCGTAAGGATGCGGATTAAGTCCCTCAGGAACTTCCACCCTACAGCACATTCCTCTACCATTTAACTACAAAGATAATGCCAATTTCCTATAAAAGATCAGGGAATCGTAACAACGTGCATATCGTATTTATTCTCTAAACAATTACACGTTTCCTAGCACTGGCATTGAGTATATGCCTTAATAATGTTGAATAAAATCAAATGACCAAATGTCATTTCTGCACTTGCATAAAGTACATGTTCGTTTCCTAAGAAACCATAAAACAATATTATTCCAAACGCTTGTATAAGCTTAAAAAAATCATGACTTAAATCAGCAAACAACTTCTGTGTCCTAGGTAACGGGAGTTTAATAACAAGAAAGAAATGTTATTAAGTTAATAAAAAAATTATCTTCCAAAATAAATGAAGTTACTACTGACGTAGATCTCCGTCATTACCAAAACTATTCATTACTCTCTCCCGCCTCCTATCACTTAAATTCTTCTCATGGAAGCGATAAAAATCTCTATCTAAATTTAAATTACAAGTTAAAAATAATAATGCGCTTAAATGTAACAATAAACCTATTTTTAAATTATTAATATACTTTCTGTACAACACAATATTAACATCGTAGTTCAGCAACTACTCAATATAAAATAAAATATGTACAACTGTCCGTCTGCTTTCTCTACTGACAATATAGACTGAAATTGTCTTCCTATTTCTTTACTGCTTCTCTACTGACTTTAGAAAATAATCATTCACCATACTATATCTTATTCGTGATACTGTGACAATCCGGGATTCTATAATCCATACAATTAAGTAGAATCATAGTTCTAAGACCTCCTATAACTTGTCTGTCAATAATAAAAATACTTAATAAAAATATAAACTTCCACTGCGTTGAATAATTACAGTAAATTCAATATCTAATTAAGAACCATTTAAATAGATCTCAGTTTACTCTCAGTTTCATCAAAGATCCATTAAACCCTATAATTTCTATCAGATTTAACTTCATCTAGGATCCGCTGTCCTGTGAATTTCAATTAGTTTCAACTCTGTGAGACTATTGCAATAACTTCCGATACTAATAAACATCAATAATACTGCATCTTCATAAAACATCCTATTTCAACCTCAAAATATGCTCAAGTCTGTCACTACAGACATCCCTTCAATAATTGACCATTGGCTTCACATTTACCCATTGTCAAACAACAATTACCTCCAACTAAAACGGGAATAATAAATCTCACTCTCAGAGATGCTTCGTAGTTCCTTTCAAAACCATATACTTCTTAACTCACTTCTCATAATTACAACATTCTCAATAAAAATATATAATAAAAAATACTGGTTCTATCAATGAATTAATTTAACAGGTAATACGATAAAATACTAGTCTTCAAATAACAATCTTATCTCTTTACATCACTCACATTTCTATAAAAGCTTTCAATTAGCTGTAATATTTCTTTAAATCTTTCTTCACATTCTTATTACTTCAAAAATACGCTGTAATTCGTATTTGTTAACTTGACATTGTATTCCTTTACATATTCTTTCTTTAATATATTTTTCTCACGAACTTCAATACTTTATAATCGTTAGTCACCAAATATTTATAACCAAATCTGTCTAATAAGTTATCAGATCGTGACTTTGCGTAGATCTCTACATAAGATCTTTAAGAATCGCATTCTCTCAAATATATCTCTGTATAACATTCTAGGAACAATTTTCTATTATTATTATCGTTGACAAAAAACGATATCTTACAATTCAAAAATTAACGAAATGTGATCTAAACACATTTAAACTTTTCCATAAACATATTCTGAACTAAACCGTAAAATCGCCCCATTCAAATTTCGAAAGTCGCAAAATTCTAAAAATTCCGAATAAAAATTCCAAATACCCAAAATCGACGAAAAATGTGAATAAACATCCGCATGATGTATTTCTGAAAATATAGCGTCGAAATCTACAATAATATTATTAAAATGTAGAAAAATGGCATCAATAAAAAGTTGTCGGATATTCGTAAAAGTTCTACATTACTCTACAAGTTGGGATATATATCGTTGGTCCGAAGACAACCTTGTGTTGCGTTAAAGATGACTAGAAGTGGGCTTTCTTCGCTATCCTGTAGAAACGGGTTGTTTCCAATAGCGCGAGACTACATGATGTAGTTCGCTCTGCTCCTGTCTCCTACAGAAGTTCCCATGCGTTCCGGTCCGGGATTCTAACCCTATCATCATCGTGTTGCTGTTCCTTCTGCTGGTGACTCTTCTTGCATGAGATGGGAAAGCCCTTTCTCTCTTAATGGCACCGGGTCCTCCCTGGCCGCCCTCGTTCTGGAAATTCTTCTATCTTCTTTCGCCAAAGTTCTGATATATGTCGTCATTTTAGTTGTTGAAATGACTTGTAGATGTAGAATTCTCTGCATGGGAGAGATGAGATGTTAATCTCTCCCGCGAGATTGATGTTATGTCATTTCGAATATTCTTGCTGCCGTCATAGCTCTATCCCCATAACATCTTCATTGATCATCATAACTCCTGTAGATTCATTAATAAATTCCTCCCTCAACTTTAGGAAATTCGACATGGTAAATAATGTAGATTGGTTCTAATAACTTTATATTTCGTTGAATGTCGACTTTATATTTCTGCTTGCACAAACTAAGTGCCTTCGTTCGTGAATTTCTATTTGTTTTATTGAATTGTTGAGTAACTTGTTGTGACGTCCTTCTCCGCTGAAGTCGTAAATATTAAGAGCCCTGATTCTTCTGCCATTTCCCCCTCATCAAATTTCCAAGTCTGCGTCCTTTTCAGACCAAGGATCTGATTGGTCGCTCACTGTCGATGATCGTAATAATCCTTAATTAAATAAATAATTAGCCGCAAATTTAATAAATAGTTCTTTTTTATTATTTAATATCTTCCATGATATTACGATGTGTTAAAATCATCCTGGTAATTAGCAAAGCTCATTACATTACTTGGTGTCGTTTAAGTAAGGCCGCTTCTCATTGGCTGTGTGACACGCGTGTCGCTCGAGTCTACCCCTACCATACTCGAGACACGCTTACAGCACGCGCTAGCTTCGGCTCTCTTCGGGAGTCCTTGATTCTCCTCGTGCATGCTCGTCCAGTCCTTGTTTGAGCGACGCAGTTTGACTGCAAGTTCCCCTCGTGACTGCTAATATTCTCCTTGGTTGGCTGGGTTAACTAGGTTAACTCTGCGATGAACAAACCTGTTTTATGTCGAGTTCCAGCATAGCTATATTTTAACATGGGACAATTTAGAAAACTTTTGAAGGGATGAATAATTTCCTGGCTCATATCCATATAAGAGCACAGTACATTATGTTTAAACCCCATGGTCCTGGTTTATCAAGTTTTATATTGCCTGGTCAATTTGATATTATGGAAGGGTGCTATATGGTAGCAACATTGAGGTCTTTGGTTCAAACATAATTATTTTCGGTCCTGGAAAATAATTATTGTTTATTTTATTCAAATGTTTAAAATTATCTTGAGGGTGCTTCCTCGTTAATTGTTAAACAAACATGCGTTGGATCTGTAGGAACGTGATCTGCGAGATAGGGATACTCAGGTAGGAACGGGTACCTCAGGAGTAGCCTACCCTTAAGAAAGTTATGACCTGATTTGGAGTGTACTGTAAATACAATTTTGAGTTATGTTTATTTATTTCTGGGGTCGGAGAATTTATTGAAGAAAACTCACCGTTGTTTAATGATACTGTGTTAATATGATACGATATTTGGCTAGGAGGTTGATTTTGAATATTATTCTGATTTCTAATATCATATTGTCATGTAATTTCTCATTTTTGTTTGAGATTCCCTTTTACATTTTGTAGAGGGATGTTTTCTATTATTGAAGTAATATTTTAGCTCCTAGTCGCACCTTTACATATAGTTGGTTAACAGAATATCCATGAATTGCTCGACATGGCAAAGGGATCTTGGTTCGTGTGTTGTATTGTCGATCGTAAGAATCTGTGCCTAACTTGTCATATGTCTCTAAATAATGTTTATAATATTGTAGAACTTGTACAGAAATTTCAAACAATGCTTCCATAAAAAAATGTTCGCAACGCTTCCATAAATGATGTTCAGAGTATGCATAAATAATGTAGAGAAAATGCATAGTTTGCATTCAGAATATGTATAAATAGATGACAGAATACATTGTCGTAATAATTCAAGATTTTTTTTAATGATTATTAACTAATTAAATTTGAATTGAAGTAAGCGTTGAATTTATAATCAAAAGGCACAAACAATGCATAATTATGATTGATTAAAAATTTGCATTGTTATGAATTTATAATGGCCATGGAAACGGTTGACTTTCTACCATACCACTCATTGAATACAATGTGTTGATGAAGTCTGATTGATAGACTAATTGAGATTCGATAATTTATGGTGCCAAGCTTACTTAAGTATTTCTTTAATTTCGTTTTGATTTGATTTCTTTTATTAATTTTGGTGTTCGTCAAGTGTTAAGCTTGATTGATTTTATAATTGAATGAGCTACAGTATATAATCCCACAATTCTAATTAATTCTAATTAATTTCATTGTATGATTAATCAACATTCTGATTACGATTAATTGACATTATATGGATTTGATTAATCCATTATTCGTTTAATTTTCATTCATTGAGTGATGTTATTGATTTTATTGATGTTTGATTGATTTTACTGATTTTGGTTCATTTTATTGATTTTTATTGATTTCATTTATTATTATTAATTATTATCAAATTTCTAATTTTATTTTTTTGGCATTCATTCATTATTAATTATATGTGTGGTTTAAGTTAATAATTTTTTGAACACTTTATTTGAAATATGTGTGTGAAGATTTATTAATCAGTCCTAATGATCTTCCTGTGGTATATCCAGAACAGTTTTATTTCAAGTAGAGTACTGTCCTCGCCCCGATGACAGAGTCCTGTTCTGAAGGCTTTATGTTAAAGGGTACATACCAAGGGATAGCCTATTTCTCTATTCTTCTTCGGTTTCTTTTGTTTGGAGTATCTATAGTGGTTAACACACACAGATGCACTCGGGTATTGATGCATTTACGGAGCAAGTTGTGGTTCGCCTATTCGTCTGGCGTATGTAGACTTTTTCTAGCTTCTTGCTTGTGGGTAGATCATAGAATGAAAACCCACATGCCATTTACCTGTCAACATGCCCCCCATATTATACCAATATGACCCACGACGTGGGGCGTTCAACCGTAAAAACCACCCTTGCCCTCATTCCCATTCACCGTATTTGCCCGATACCCACGCTACAAAACATCGTACCAAAAAACATGGCGCCCAACGTGGAGGCCAAAGCTTGAGACAATAGTTGCCGAAGGTAGAAGTGAAAGTGTAGCTCAATTAATTAATTGAGATTTGTTGTAATTAGTGTTTTTCCTCGTAATTAAGTCAGGTTTACACAGTGATCTCAAGGAGTCCCTAGTATATTTGTAATAGCATTAAGCATCCATCAAATAATTAATAAGGCTCATTAGAGGCCTAATGAAAACATTAATTATGTATAATTAATGCTTAATTAATTAATTAGTTTGCCATTGGTCAGTCGCGTGGATTCATTAATTTATTATTACCATACGATTTGTTTTTTAATCGTTTATTGTTGCAATATCACTTAAGGTGATTGCATTTAAATGAACGTGGGAAATTTTGAAATATGCCTGCAGTACATTATATGTACTTAGTGTTAACATTTCGGCATGGGCCGGAGCAAGCTCCACATATTCTCCATTGTTATTATGGTTTCTATGGATAACCTGAGGATCATGTTGCAAGAGTTGAAAGAAAGCAGTCTGGAACAGTTCAACCGTAAAAAACACCCTGGCCCTCATTCCCATTCACCGTATTCGCCCGATACCCACGCTACGCAACATCGTCCAACAAACATGGCGCCCAACTGGATTGAAGGATAGTGTTGATGAGTTAAAAGCTTTTAATGCAGAATTGAAGGACAGTGTTGCTGAGTTAAAAGTTAGTACTGCCGTACAAATAGCTAGTACGCAAGCTAAGATCGATCATGTAGGCCTTGTTTATAATCAGAATACTGAACAAATGAAACATCATATGATCGCGATCGAGAATCAGGTCGGGGAAATTACTCGAAAGATGTCAAACATGGAAGTCCAAGTTAAAGCTCAGGTTAATGTTTGAGAAGAAGGGCTGGCAACGACTCGAAAGGATATCAACATAATCAAGGAAGAGCACAAGGTGAATCAGGATCGACTTGAGACAGTTCAAGCAGACGTCTCCAAGATTAAGGAAGTGGTGCAAGAGTCCTTGCAATAAATGAGGAACGACATGAAAGGCCAACGTGAAGAAATTAAAGAATCTTGGGAGAAAGATAAAGAAGGATTCCGAAGAGTCGATGAATTGGCATATGAGGATATGAGCCGAGAAGGCATACAGGAACGAAAAGAATTAGCTCAGAAGATAGAGGAGAGTAAACTGAGATTCAATAAAGTAGAGACGGAGCTGTTATCTCGGATAGAGAGACAGGAGAATAAATCCATCAAAATGGACTTAAAGATATCGATAGAGGAAGAGGCCGTGAAAGATTTCCTGAGAATAATGGCCAGATCCATCAAATAGACACGTGCTGAGGGCAAGACAGGCTACCAAGACCTCGTCAGTCTGATTTTAAAGGTTTCAGGGGCCATGCTTCTACACCCATGGAGCCCAGCATTGCCACACAGGTCATTCATGTGATCAAAATGAATGACGAACGGCCTGATAAGTTTTCAGGGAATTATAATTTCACCCCTATAATTTTTCTACGGGAACGAGGAGAAAATATTAAGGAAAACAGAATCCCAGAGGACAGACATCTCCGAACGGTATGGAAATTGCTCACAGGTAACGCTTTACAGTTATTTTTCAGTTTCCGCTACACGTTCAGTAGAATGGGCGAGTTCCATGAGGCATTTTTGTGGAAATATTCGAGCCTCGCGTCACAGCAAAATCCCCGCATGGAATTGTAAGCTAGACGCTACAGTACCACTTCGCCCACAAAATATTCAGAATATGTTATTACCCAGTTACACCAGATGAAAGAGTTGGACATTCCACCATGCGAGGAATAGATGATAACCGCCATAGAAAAACAGCTACCGATGGGCATTCAACAGATAATGGCAGCAGCAAATGTATGGACAGCAGTACACGCTGAAGAAGTCCTAAGTAGTTTGGATGAGACGACCATTCACACTCCGAAGAGAGCAGGTCGCATTACGTAGAATGTTAACTTGGCTGACATCGGAGAGACACCGAGAAGACGGATGAAAGACCACGGAACCGATGCCAGAGATTTAAGTCTGAATTGAGAAGACAGAACAGGACACGACCCGAACATAAGACCCTCGAGGAATCAAGACAGAAGAAATGACGATTGGAGGTTAGATAGAAGACAAATGGGATCGTGGGGTCAAAACAGAGGAACTCATAAGCCGTACTACAGGAGAGGAGGTAGATTCCAGAGGGGAAGACCACCTTGGCAGGAGGATCAGCAACGCCACGTGAGGTGGATATCTCCAGATAATCATAGAGGTGAACTGGAAAGATGGATCCGCGATTCTGAACGATATTTGGCAGAGCTGCACGCCAAAGAATCGGCGGAACAAAATAAAAGGGATAAGTGGACTAAAGGAAATGAGGTTCGGAGGAACCCGGATGTTATTGAATAGGGGGCTGAGAGTCTTGAGCTTTCAAGACGCCCGAAGATTTCAAGATCAATCATCCCGAGGAACACCGGATAAGAACAAAAAACGCCAATTTTAGAAATTGGGAATGATGATGGGACAGAATATAAGGAAAATACTAAACATATGGTCGTAGCACAAATTAGTGACTAGGTTGTCAAGGAAGATGACTTGACGGAAGACATTAGAGGGTCCAAGATAAATGTAATTAAAGAGTTTCCCATACTTTATGCCCGAGTGGGTGGTTTGACGGTACGCTATATGGTGGATACAGGTGCCAGTATCAGTATAGCTTCCCAAGCATTAATCAAAGAATTGGAAAAATTGGGAAAAGTTCCTGTTATGCCAATTTCCAATATCACCGATAAGGGCATTATACCAGATAAATCTGCAATTTGTAAGTTCCAATCATTATTAGACATTACACTGCAAGGATATAGTATGCCGCATTCGTTCATCGTAATGAACAAAATCAACTATAACATCATCTTAGGAGCGGGCTTTATTCGAGATTATAAAGCTGTTATAAATCTACACGAGACCACTATTTGTTTCAAAGATGTTGGGGAGGATAGTCATTTGGACATGCAATTAAATGCGGATATTCAAAGAAATGGTGAAGATATATGGACATCATGCACCACTCAAGAGATGGAAAAATACGAGAAGATAAATCGAAGGTTAAGGGATATCAAGGACGACTTAATCAAACCTGAATCCTGGATGATGGCGATGGAAGAATTAGAAGAAAAGTCCATTGACAATTTTGAAGAAAAGGTCCATGAGGCTTAAATAGATGGGGAAAATAAGATCAAATTGATAAGTATTTTAAAACGACATGAACGGTATTTAATTTCAAACCCGGTAAAATAGAACATTTTAAATATTCAATCCAAGTTAATGATTGGACGCCGTTTAAGAAAAGGACATACCCGATAGCCGAAAAACACATGAGTCAAGTAATTCAAACTATTAAGCAAATGGAAGATGCAGGGGTCATAACCAAAATGGCTACTCCATTTGTGAGTCCGTTGGTTGTGGTCAAGAAACTCAACGGTACTGTCCCGATTTGTTCGGATGCAAGGACAATCAATGAACGATTGATCCCCGATTATGATCAGGCCCCAGCAATCAAGGAGGTCATCAATAAATTCAAGGACAAGATTTATTTTTCATCGATGGTCTCGACTAGTAGTTATCACCATCTGGAACAAGATGAAAAATCAAAATTATTAACCGGATGTTTATTCAATCAACAAACTTGTGTGTTTCAAAGATTACCATTCGGCATTAAAACGGCAGGTTCAGCACTCACACGAGAGTTAGAACGGAACCTAACATCAGAAGAAAAATATGCCACCGTAGGATATGTCGATGACATACTCTTGGCCTATGATAATTTGGATGATCACCTCATGAATTTTGAAAAATTATTTGACAATTTCGAGAGAGCAAACTTCCAAATTAACATCCACAAATCACATTTTTGCCAACACGATATACTCTATTTAGGCCACATCATTGATGGTGGAGGGGTACGCCCAAATCCTGCAAAACTAGAGGCTATTCGCAATTCCCCAAAACCTAATAGGGAGAAACATGTCCGCCAATTTCTGGGCAGTTGTGATTTCTTCGCAAATCATTGTCCCGAATACACTGAAGCTGTAGCACCTTTACAAGACATGCTTCATAAAAACAACAAATAGGCATGGAATGAAGAATGTGACGTGACTTTTCGGAGAGCGAAGGAACTATTGACAAACAGCATCAAATTGGGTTACCCCGATTTTCAAAAAAAATCGTTATTCAAACTGACGCCTCGCTAATTGGAATTGGATGCATGTTGTACCAAGTAGATCCAGACAACCTTCAGGAACGATATTAATTGGCATTTTTAGCCGAAAGTTGAGAAAGCATGAACGTAACTATACGGTAACGGAATTAGAACTTCTATCCATTATTTTCGCTTTACAACGATGGAGGAAGATTGTTTATGGTTACGAAATTCTAATAAGAACTGATCATAAAAGCCTCATCTTCCTACTGAAAACTCTTATGACCAGTGAGCGAGTAAATCGATGGTCGCTATATGTTCAAAAATTCAATATTGGTATTGAATATTGCCCAGGAAAATTCAATATGATACCTGACGCATTAAGCCGAAACCCGGATCAAGGGGAAGAAATCGAATCAGTACATCAAGTTGAACTTACTCAACGAGATCAGGAGTTTTTGGTAAAACTGGGAGACATTCAGGCTGAACAGGAAAAGGATCCATGGATGAGTATGATCATAAATTATTTGAAGGGGAAATTGCAACAAGGAACGCCCTTATATTTGGAAGCGGAGAAAATTTCGATAAACTATAATTAGTATAACAACATGTTGCACAAGTTCATAGATAATGACCACACAAAATTGAGGATTCTGGTGCCACCTTCTATAAAGAGAGGTCTAGTCTGGCACGCACATAACATATCAGGACATGGAGGATTCGATAAGAAAAGTGCTCTTATTCAAGAGGCATTTGAATGCCCAAAATTAAGGGAAACTATTCGCAATGTTTTGAAAATCTGAGACAAATGTCAAGCCGAATTCATTCCTCCTCATGAAGCAGTATCCCAAGCCGTTGTTATGCATAAACCATGCGAACTTGTCGCTATGGATGATTATGGTCCATTACCAAAAGGTAGAAGAGGATGCAAATACATTCTCGTCAGCATCGAAGTATTTAAAAATACGTGGTGTTATGTCCAGTTTAAAAATTGAACACTAAACAGGTACTGAACAGAATCAAGACAAGGGTAATTCCGACATTAGGAAAGGTGGAATGCTGTCTTACGGATCACGGTCGTTAATTTACAAGTGCCGAGTTTTGAAATGAGATGGTAAAATTAGATATCCGGCACGTGTTAAAATCAGTACGCCATCCCGAAGGAAGTCCATCCGAGAGAATAATGAGAGAAATCGCAAAATATTCCCGAATTTACTGTTCTGATCAGCATTGGAAGTGGGTCGACGTATTGCCCATAATGGAGTCCTGCATCAACGAAACGATACATGAGAGTACGGGACAGATCCCTTCGGTCGTTCATTTCAACCGATGTCCAGATCGACGGTGGAAGAACGTCCTGTCTTGTCCAACGGATGCACGACCAAGTCATGAGTTAACAATACAGGAAACCGAAACATACAGTATTTAAAGAAACAAGCTGATCGCCGATTACGTAGGGTGCGTAAGAAAAGATGTCACCGCCCGTTGGAATTAGAAGAATTGGTCTTGGTGAAACGACCAGCAGTATCCGATCTCGTGAAACGAATATACGCCGAATTCTGTAAGATATTTCATGGACCATGCATTATCACGATGGTGATTGGAAATAATGCGTATTAAGTCAAGCACATACATACTGGGGTCGAATCGGTCTATAACGCGCAGAACCTAAAATTGTACTATCCCGCCGAAGAAGATGAAGTTCAACATCGAGTCAATGTGGTTGAGAAGAAAGAAGACGGGGGAGATCCGCTCCAAGTAGATGAACTTTCAGAAGCAGAAGAAGAGATCGAGGGATCAACTGATCACGACTTTCCATTGGTGATCCTGCGTTAAGAAATGATGATCTTATTAGAGAATGAGCTGTGGAAGAATATGGACTTAAAAGCTGAAGATGCGATGCAACATGAAAAATATGATTAAATTAATTTAATCCCACCAGAAAGTCGAGTTTGAAAGAAGATTAATGGGGAAGTAATAACTTTGCAAGATTGAATTACGAAGCAAGGCATTGTATGAATTAAAAAACTACTTCATAACCTTAAGTAGTTCTTCCAAACTAAGGAGGAGGAAGATGTGCCCTTGTCCTATGGTCATAGACCAAGACCACAGTCCAGCTTTGAAGCAATGTTAGAGTAAAAGTTGAATTATGACTGGGATATGTGAATATTCAGGAATGATAATTATAATCTTTTGCCAGGAAACTTATGCTGTGCTGAAGGCAGCAAGTATTGAAAAAGAGTTTAGCTGTCCGCTAAGGTGAAAATTTGTAGCCCCACACAATGGACAAGGCAGGGGAGTGGTAACTTGTTTACTCGGATTTCCAAGAGCAGGCGAGCTTGAACAAATTCTCAGAATATAGCCAGAATCCGAGAATTTTCCCTGGCTGGGGCACAGAAATCCCTAAGCTCCGCCCTTAAAACGCACACTTTTATTAATTACGAGGGATCGAAAATCACATGAATGTTTTGGAATGCCTATCATGGATTAAAATATTGGCAGGATTTTTTAAGGTGGAATGATCAATTTAAATGTCTCCGTATCTATTAGAGAAAATAGTCATACGCGCAACGAATTATGGCTGCGTTGAATTGTGCGACAAAGAGCGCTTAGCGTCATCAAATATGAATTTAGTTCTACCGAAACGCGATTTATATAAAGTAAATCTACGATCGGATTCCGTTCGTGATCATATCTTGTGCAAGGCCATATTTTTCTGCACTGTTTAGCTAAGTTTAAGATTTATAGTGTTTGTAATACCGGGGCACAGGTAGACGTAAGTGTTAAACTGTGAAGTGTCACCCATAAAGGAATATATACGTGTCGGCACAAGGGCGATACACAGTTCTGCACAGTCCTGCGAGAGTTGTAGTCATGCCCGGTTCGTGCTAGGCGATCGCAAGATATTTTATACGCAGATGATTGCGCCATATTTCAATGTACAAGTTGTGTATGACAAACATAGTCAGTTGTATCATTCGTGTGCTCGAATGTAACTTGCTTAAGTGAAAAGGAAAAAATATTTGTAAACAAGGTGTGTTGTGAAAGTGACTTATTGAAGCGAGGATAACTATGGATAAGTTCCATACTACCGCCACCATGAGCCAGCTCGCTGAGCTGGAGCCCAGCCCGGCTCATGTATGAGATGAAATGGATTGCAGAGATATGATAAGTACAATAATTTGATTATTCCTTTGTCGGTAATTTATGAATGTTAACTAAATTCATAATGCCAGGTTTATATCTGTTTATGTTTGCACATTAGGATTTAAGATGTTTCATTTGGTTGTCCAACCATTATGTGCTTATCATAGTGATTCATCAAATACAGTTGACGTAAAGGTGTCGAAGATTAGTGTATAAAAACGTGAAAATCGTATCACTATAGGGAGGCACACGTTAGGAGTTCACTATGTTTTCAAGTGTGTGTATAGAATTTTTCCCTTGAATTTTTGTCCTGAATAAGGAAGAACAAAGCATGGTATTTTGATAGAGGTTCATTTAGGGCTAAATTTTTATTTGATAATGGCCACATGTGTTTAAGTTATGTAATTGCATACCGGATGAATTAATATCTGAGGATTTAGTAAGATATTGAAGGACCATGGTTGAAGTGATGAACTGAGTTATATAGTTTTACAGTGGAGTGATAACCTGAATTTAGATAAGTAGCATGCAATAGTGTGAAATACTTAAGAGCGAGTGATAGCTGATTCCGGCTTCACTACTACTACTTATTATTATTATTATTATTATTATTATTATTATTATTATTATTATTATTATTATTAAGTGCGATTATATTATGGCCATACGAGTAAGATGCTAGATGTAATGATCTACGATGGAATACGTAAGTAACAATCTTCGATGAAATACAAGTGAATATGCATGAAATATATGAGTGAATCTGTGTATGTGAATTAATTAATTTAAATGCCAGGTAATAAGTCCTGATGAAAGCGCCGGACTACGTAAGTGCAGTGAATCGACGATAATATGTGAATGAATGAAGTTATAATACCAGGTAATAAGACGTGATGAAAGCGCCGGCTTACGTAAATACATTGAATCTACGATGACATGAAGTGAATTAAGTTATAATGCCAGGTAATGAGTCTTGATGAAAGTGCCGGAATACGTAAGTACAGTGAATCTTCGATAATATGTAAATGAATTGAGTTACAATGTCAGGTAGTAAGTGCTGAGGAAAGTGCCGGTAATATATAAGAGAATCTACGAGAAATATAGGCTACGCGAAATCTAGTGGCCTACAAACGCAGGTAAGAGAGTGCTATATTTAGATTAATTAATTGGAATAATTAATTTATATTCGAATGAGATCGCATCGCAAGGGGGAAGAAACTTCAGGAATTCACACTGTAATAATCTCTAACAGGTAGAGGGTTAGCACCCCGCAGCTGGGAGTAGCCTGCCTTCAGTGTCAGGGCCGCTTAACGGTATCCCATTCATGGAGAATGCCAATCTCCATACCAGCTGATCATTGCAAGTATTGGAAATGATATGCAGCGATAGTTATTTTGGTTCGGTCCAAGTCTGATATTATGTAAGGGTACGTTATGTTTAAACCCTATGGTCCTTGGTTTATAAAGTTTTATTTTGCCTGGTCAATTTGATATTAGCGACCTGGTAGCGGCCTTGAGGTCTTAGGTTCATAAAATAATTATTTTCGGTCCTGAAAAATAATTATTGTTTATTTTATTGAAATGTTCAAAACGATTTTGAGGGTGTTCCCTCGATAATTGTTAAACAAACATGCTTTGGATCTGTAATAACGTGATCTGCGAGATAGGGATACTCAGGTAGGAACGGGTACCTCAGGAGTAACCTACCCATGAGATTGTTATGACCTCATTAAGAGTGTACTGTAAATACAATTTTGAGTTATGTTTATTTATTTCAGGGGTCGGAGAATTCTTTGAAGAACACTCGCCGTTGTTTAATGATTCTGTGTTAATGTGATACGATTATTGGCTAGGAGGTTGATTTTGAAGATTATTCTGATTTCTAATATCAGATTGTCATGTAATTTCTCATTTTTGTTTGATATTCTCCTTTATATTTTTTAGAGGGACGATTCTATTACTTAAGTCATATTTTAGCTCCTAGTCGCACCTTTACATATAGTTGGTTAGCAGAATATCCATGAATTGATCGATATGGCAGCGGGTTCTTGGTTCGACTGTTGTATTATCGAACATAATAATCTGTGCCTAACTTGTCATATGTCTCTAGATAATGTTTATAATATTGTAGAACTTGTACAGATATTTCAAACAATGCTTCAATAAAATATTTTCGCAACGCTTCCATAAATGATGTTCAGAGTATGCATAAATAATGTAGAGAAAATGCATAGTTTGCATTCAGAATATGTATAAATAGATGACAGAATACATTGTCGTAATAATTCAAGATTGTTTTTAATGATTATTAACTAATTAAATTTGAATTGAAGTAAGCGTTGAATTTATAATCAAAAGGCACAATTAATGCATAATTATGATTGATTAAAATTTGCATTGTAATGAATTTATAATGGACATGGAAACTATTGACGTTCTACCATTCAACTCATTGAATACAAAAAATGCATAGTTTGCATTCAGAATATGTATAAATAGATGATAGAATATATTGTCGTAATATTTCAAAATTTTGATATGATTATTAACTAATTAAATGTGATTTGAAGTAAGCGTTGAATTTATAATCAATATAATGAAGTCTGATTGATAGACTAATTGAGATTCGATAATTTATGGTGCCAAGCTTACTTAAGCATTTATTTAATTTCATTATTATTTGATTTCTTTTATTAATGTTGGTGTTCGTCAAGATTTATGCTTCATTGATTTTATAGATTTAACTACAGTATATAATCCCACAATTCTAATTAATTCTAATTAATTGTATTGCATGATTAATCAACATTCTGACTACGATTAATTGACATTATATGGTTTTGATTAATCCATTATTCATTTAATATTCATCTATTGAGTGATTTTATTGATTTTTGATTTATTTTACCGATTTTGGTTGATTTTATTGATTTCATTTATTATTATTAATTATTATCAAATTTCTCATTTTTTTGGCGTTCATTCATTATTAATTATATGTGTGGTTTAAGTTAACGTTTTTTTAACACTTTATTTGAAATATGTGTGTGATGATTTAATAATCAGCCCTAATGATCTTCCTGTGGTATATCCAGAACAGTTCTATTTCAGGTAGAGTTCCGTAAACGCCGCGATGACAGAGTCTTGTTCTGAACGCCTTATGTGCAAGGGTACACTATGTGTGTACTTAGTCAGTTTCTTGTGCATTACTTATCTGGAAATTTTTCAAACATTTGACAGTAGAATTAGGCTGATTCAATGAAGTGATGGTAGGCTACAGAATTGTACATTTATTATGAGTTATAATAAATTGTTACAAATACGTACCCCAACAACTGATCTTTGGTTTGAATTAAGCGCCAAGAAGCGCGACGCCCTTGGTGTCGGATTTAGTTACTATAATGCTCTTGTTGATTCTTTTGTCTTCCATTTTATATTACACATGTATGTGACCTAGTAAGTTAGTTCGTATTAAAAGTTTACCCTGCATATATTTCCGGTCGTCATTCTCCTGCCATTTACTCCAACGAATTATGGGCCCAGAATCATTGACCTGTGTATAGATATAGTTCATTGTTTCATCAGACTGTAATGTAGGAGGGTCCATAGGAGTGAGTCTGGTCACTTTTATATTGTTTATTAGATATAGTTAATTGTTTCACTACACTGTGATGTGGGAGGGTCCATGTGAGTGTGGTTGGTGACAGTTACATTGTTTATTAGGTAAAGTTTATTGTTTCACTAGACTGTGATGTGGGCGGGTGCATGTGAGTGTGTCTGGTGACAGTTACATCGTTTATTAGATATAGTTCATTGCTTCATTAGACTGTGACTTGGAAGGGTCTATGAGAGGAGCGGTAGTATTTTGTTTTTGGTAGAACATTAGTATTTTTCGTTAGTAGAATTTTGGTAATTAGATGTTTGTAGAAGGTTAGTATTTTTGTTAGTAGAATGTGTCTATTACTTTATTCTGAAAGGGAGTAGCAGCGTTTCAGAATAAATCAATTATTTACTTGTCTTTTGATGGTTAAGGATATTGATAACATTAGCCTACTAATGGCTACATTGTGTTTTGCCGCACAGTTGAAAGCAACGGGAAACTACAGCCGTATTGCTCTTCCAGAGGATATGCACCTCTCTATTCATAATTACATGTGATGATGGCCTCCTCCCTTGTACATTTCCAATCCAGATGTTAACTACTCCCCCGTTCGGATCTCCGGGTGGGGACTACTCGAGAGGGCGTTAACGTCACAGAAGTGACAAAGAGGAAATCCGACATTCTACGGATTGGAGCGTGGAATGTTAGAAGTCTGCTAGGCAGTGGAAGATTAGAAAACTTTGAAAGGGAAAAGGATAGGTTGAGGTTGGATTTGGAAGGGATTAGTGAAATGCGCTGGCAGGAAGAACAGGACATTTGGTCAGGAGACTATAGGATCATTAGCACTAAATCAAACAACGGCTATGCGGGGTTAGGTCTCATATTAAGTAGGAAACTTGGACAGCGGGTGGAATACTATGAGCAATATAATGAACGGATTATTGTAGCAAAAATCAATACAAAACCTACGTGCGCCACAGTGGTGCAAGTCTACATACCTACCAGTCAAGCTGACGATGAAGATGTCAAAAAATGTCTACGAAGATATAGATGATATTCTGAGGTATGTCAAGGGTGATGAAAATGTTATAGTAATGGGAGATTGGAATGCTGTGGTAGGGACAGGAAGAAAGGGGAGGATAGTAGGAGATTTGGGATTAGGTGAAAGGAATAATCAAGCAAACAGGCTGATGGAATTCTGCACCGAGCATGAATTGGTCATAGCCAACACCTTATTCATTAACCGCAATAGAAAAATATACACATGGATAAGACCAGGAGATACAGAGCGTTACCAAATCGACTTCATTATGGGCATGCAGAGATATCGAAACCAGGTTTTGGATTGTAGAACATATCCCGGTGCAGACATAAACTCTGACCACAAGTTGGTTGTTATGAAATGCAGATTAAAGTTGAAGAAACTGGAGAAAAGTCAAAAGCCAAAACGGCGGGCAATATACAGACTGAAAGAGAAGGATGTAAACGAAAGATTCAAGAAGAGTATAAAGGAAATGTTAAAACATGTTGTACAGTATATTTCCTTGAGATAACACGAACATTCTAGATCCTATGCCCAGAACATTTTAATCTGGAACATTCCGATCCATCCCCTCACTCCATACTTGGACTTCTCTGTATATATGCACCCGCAGACTATAGACGCGAGTTCCGCGCTAGTTCCGATCTGGACCGCTCAAGTTACTCCACCTTGTGTATCGTTGTGCATCAACTAGTGTTAAATAAACCGTTTACTCTTATTAACAAGTGTGTGTTATTTATTTTGTATCTCCCACGATATAACAGTGGTGTCAGAAGTGGGATAAGATAAATAACGTTGTGAAACTGAGTGAACTTTCTAATCTCAACGCAAGTGTTGCACCGAACTACGTTCATAGCAGTGCGTGTTAGAAATACTAAACCGATTGAACTTTCTAACCTCAACGCAAGTGTGTGCACCGAACTAAGTTCATCGCAGTGCGTGTTAGAAATACAATTTTTCACTTATCTTCACCATGCCAAATTTAACCTCTGAGCAACTCCAACAAATCCCGGCAATCATCGCCGACGCTATCCGACAGACAACAAGGTCAACAACATCATCACAGCCTCGACCGCCACAGTTTACAATACAACCGTATCGTGCAACCGACGGGACGACTGTAGCTGACTATTTCACTTGCTTTACCAGGGCGCTCAACCTGAGCAAGGTACCCGCGGATCAGCATGCACACTTTGCACGGGTTTACATGGGATCTGAACTCATTGACGCCCTAAAGATCCTGGTGAGTCCTAATGAAAGGAAGCATGTAGTTTAACGTGACCGTTAATCTCGCGATCATAAGCCACGGGACCTCCGTTTTACGTGGAATCCGAACCACAGGACATGGCTTTTCACATCGAAAATATCACATGCAGTGACCGGGAATCGAGTCCTAATGATCCGGAAACTCTGACATACAATGAGATTCAATCTAAGCTGAAAGGCCACTTCGATGCCACACGCAACAAGTTTGCTGAGAGCATCAAATTTCGGAGTGTAATGCAGAAGCAAGGAGAAACTACCGCTAGCTTCACCTTAAGACTGCGGCAGGCTGCAACATTTTGTGAGTATGGCACGTTTCTTGATCGCATGTTAATTGAACACATGCTCGCAGTGTTGGAATCACGAGAAATGTGCGACGAGATTATTGCCAAAACAAAACAGAGAACTTCACCGCGGCATATAAAATCGCACACGCACTCGAAGCTACTCGCATCACCACCGACGAGGTCAAAACAGCTTCCGCTAAGTCTGAATCAACCAATCGGATTGGATACGAGAAGCCTCTGTCCAGGAAGAACAGCAACCAGCAGCCGCCACGCAGCAAGTCAGCTCATCGAAATCAGGGGTCTTACAACCTAACCAGGCAGCACCAAGGGCCACACCAGGCAAACCGAAGGGCATCCCAGGACAACCAATCAACATGTGCAGGGTGCGGTGAAGCTCACCCTCGCAGTCAGTGCTGGTTCCTGAACGCCGAGTGCCTGAAGTGTGGCAAGAGCGGTCACATCGAAAAAGTTTGCCAATCGAAATCTAGGAAACATCGAACAACAAACCACGTGACCTAAGAAGAGTTTCCAGCACAGAACCTCGACGTCGTGGAGTACTTCAGCAAAGTCGAGGTCATTGGATCGGTCAACGCAGCACCTACGACACTGGTTGATGCCAGCATAGACTCGACACTTGCGGCCCCTGCTCAACCATGAGCAAATCAAAGATAAGTATGATCAAACCAGGTTTTGTGTTGCAGGAAAATGACCGTAACTTCGTCAGTTTCACCGGTCATCCAATCAAATGCATTGGCAAAACGTCAGTGTGCACCACCATCGGAACCACAACCAGGAACCTGAATCTCTACGTGGTTGACGATGAAGTCGAATCGCCCTTTGGCCGAGAGTGGATTTCGGAGTTTGTACGGGAGATCAACTTTGGTCACCTCTTCAGAAAATCCGACCCAATCCACAAGCTCTCAGACAAGCAGGCTCTGTCCTTGGAACAACAGAAACAGCTCGACAACATACTATCTCGCTACCAGGATGTGTTCATCGACACCCGCGGGAAGGTCTCAGGTCCCCCAGCGAAGATGCACTTGAAGACTGGAGCTACACCTGTTTTCACCCGAGCTCGAGACGTACCACTTGCCCTCCACGATGCCTACGCCAAGGAAATCGACAAGGAAATTGTATCTGGCTTCTACAAAAGATTGGACTACACTGAGTGGGCATCGACAACGCACGTCGTCGCCAAGAAGAATAGCAAACTGAGGATCACAGGCAACTACAAGCCTACTCTCAACCCGCGGATCATCATCTACGAACATCCGATTTCCAAGGTTGAACACCTGTTCAACCGAATGCGCGGAGCCACTCTCTTCTGCCACCTGGACATCACCGACGCGTATACGCATCTCGTGGTTGACGATGAGTTCAGCCATGCTCTCACGCTTAACACCCCCAACTCACGGTCTGATACGCCCAACGCGAGCATTATATGGAGCAGCTATCATCCCCGCTATCTGGCAGCGGCGAATGGATACAGTCCTGCAAGGTCTCCCAAACGTCTAAGTTTTTTCAATGACAGTATAGTTTTTCCTGATAGCTTTGAAAATCTGATGCAGGCCCTCAGCACCTCTCTAGAACGGTTTCGGCAACACAACCTCAAGCTCAACCGAGCCAAATGTGTTTTCACTCAAACATCCCTGGAAGTCCTTGGCCACAAAATCGATGCGTCAGGCACCCACAAGTCTGATGCACACGTCTGAGCTGTACGTGATGCACCGAAACCGACTTCACCCGAAGAACTCCAACTGTTCTTTGGTAAAGCAACCTACTACAGCTCGTTCAACCCTGATTTGTTCACCAGAGACATGCTGTTCAAGGACCCTCTCATATGGACACCAGAAGGCGACAGGGAATACAAAGACATCAAGAACGCCCTAACCTCGCCCCAGGTACTCGTGCAGTATGACCCAACGTTACCACTCCTGTTGGCCACGGACGCCAGCAAGACTGCCTGGGCGCAGTACTGTCACACCGGCTCAGCAACGTGCAAGAACGTCCAATCGCTTACGCCAGTCGAACGATGACACCAACGGAGCAAAGGTACCCTCATCACAACACGAGACTCTTGACCAGGCCACGTCGAGGTTACTGCGCAACCGACCAAGTTGCCGTGCAACCGACCAGGTCACCGCGCGACGGACCAAGCCACCGCGTAACAGACCGTGTCACCGCGCAACCGACGAAGCCACCGAGCAACTGAGCCTGAGACGAGTTCGCTTCATCGAGATACCAGCAACAGTCCAAACACCACCAGCCACACCAGCTACACCTGTAAACAGGGTATTTTCCAGAACCCTTTTATACCCCGAAGGAGTACTCGCCAGCGCCGAACACCATTGAGATTCTCTCCTGATTAAGTTTCCTAAATCATCCATTTAAAAGAGGGAGGAAATGTTGTGTATTTACTTGAGATAACACGAACATTCTAGTTGCTATGCCCAGAACATTCTAATCTGGAACATTCCAATCTGGAACCTTCCATCCCCTCACTCCATACTTGAACTTATCTGTATATATGCACCCGCAGACTGTAGACGCGAGTTCAGTGCTAGTTCCAATCTGGACCGCTCAAGTTAGTCCACCTTGTGTATCGTTGAGTATCAACTAGTGTTAAATAAACCGTTTACTTATATTAACAAGTGTGTGTTATTTATCTTGTATCTCCCACGATATAAAAAACATGTGTTAGATTGGCAAGGGTTATAACCAAATATTTTTCTGTTATGTTGGTACTTATTGTGTATGTTGTTTGTTTTTCAAGAAAAATAAAAGACAACAGTTAGGTCATTTTAAGTCGGTCAACACGAATGTACCCAAAAGAGCTGGGTTATGCCCTAATCCTGAAAAAATTACATGAGATTAATAAATGAGATTAATCCTAGTGTATTTATTAATCGCATGTAATTTTCTTCAGAATTAGGGCATAACCCAGCTCTTATGGGTACATTCGTGTTGACCGACTGAAAAACACCAAACTATTGTTTACTAAGGCAACACTGAAAAATGGCTTCAAACCCCACATTAATTAAAGAATAGTACACTGGCCTGCCTTGCAAGGGAAAATGGTGAGTGAATCATTGAGTGGAGTGAAACCTAAAATACTATAAATTAAAGAAAGCAGACTGAATCAGTTTAGTAAATTATCAAATCCAGAACAGGTTATCGGCCCAGATGCGCCAAATGCAATGGGTAAACTGTGAAACAAGATACATACGGTAATCAAGAACTGTGCAACGTGTTGAAAGAAAAAAAAGACCAAGACAATGGCATCAGAAGATAGTGAACTACACAGCATACAAAAACTCGACAGCCCCGACACATTTCAACTGTGGGATTTTGAAATTCAAATACTACTTAAAGCCAAGCAAGTATGGGATGTTGTTAATGGGCAAGAACCTCTCACTGAAATACCGCAAGATGCACCTTAAAGAAGAAAGGCATGGTTGGCCAAAGATGCTTAAACTCAGTATTACGTATATTCTGAGAACAATTGAGAAGGTGGTGAAAAATCATATTCTGACATGTACTACTTCCAAAGAAATGTATGAAGCACTAAGAGGTGTATTCAGAAGAGATACCAGTCAACAAAAACAACAGCTGCTCATGGACTTCCACGGTTTTAAGTTTGATAAAGCTAAAGGAATGACGATGAACATCAGCCATCTAAGAAATATTTTCTTCAAACTACAACAATTCAAACAAGAAATATATATCAAGTAATGGTTATGGCAAAAATTCTTTTTTCACTGCCTGAGCAATATCACTATTTCTCAAGTGCATGGGAATTTACACCTACTTCAGATAGATCCAATGAACATCTTGTGGCTAGTCTTTGTGTTGAAGAAGACTACAAGTTGGCAAGTAGGCCTAAATCACAAGAGACAAGTGTTGTTTTTGGTGCACAAAATGAATGCAAGGGGTCAAAAGGGTCTCAAGTGAAGTGTTATAAATGAGGGGGAGAGATGGGCATATTAAAGCAAGATGTCCAAAGAAGAAATATTGCAAGATCTGTAAACGTGACACTCACAATGAAGAAGAATCCTTGAAGAAAGAAAAAGAACAATGTGCTTGACAGTAAGAAATGCATTTACTGTAAGAAATCTAATCATGTGGCTGACAACTGCTGGTTCAAAGAAGAACATGAAAAGAAGAAAGACAAAGTATCCTTCTTTACAGAATCTGAACAGTATGGTGAAGTGCTATTCTGTGAAAAACTAAATGAAAATCTGTTTGTGGTAGACAGTGGTTCTACATCACACCTGACAAATAAGCGTGACATTTTATCAGGGACCCGGAACAGAACTGAAATGTGTTACGTACCGCTCTGTTCCACGTTACGTTATGAATCCCATACCGCGGCCCCAGCTGGCTTGCGGTATCGTTCCGTAACTCTAACTTGTCGCTCGGTACGAGCATGTGGAACGTTACAGCGCTGGAACGGTACAGCAGGAACTCGACTCCCAACTGTACCGAGCATCAAGGTATGTGTTAGCGGAACGTTCCGTCTGTAACGGTACATGACCGGAACGATTCCTCAGCGTTACCAGTTGGCAAGTTACTCTGCGTACCGTTCTTGGTCCTCGAAATAGAATAACGTTTCCACCAGTCCCCGGTTACACTGTGTACCATTCCAGGTTCTACCAACCAGCCACCCGGTTTCTATGCGTATCGTTCCAGGTTCTCATGTTCCAACGGAACGTGGAACGGTACAAAGCTGGAACAGTACAGCATCATTTCCAGAAATGTATAAAGGCCTACAGACTATCACCGGCCTATTACACATTTATTACACCGGCTATTACAACAATTATGGCTATTAAACCGAATTTTACGTAGACTATTACAGCTATTACACAGTCTATTTAAATATCACGGCAAATGTACCACAGCACTGTTACGCTGGTTATTACAAACTGTCACGTAATAGCCTAATATGCCCAACATATTACCCTAATATAAGGACGGATTGGCAACCCCGTGAGAATGCGAGCGAAAGGCACCGCATGACAACGCTGTGTGCGAGACGGCAGGGTAGGGTGACGTCACGCGTACCTGAATATTATCACCGCCAGAGCGCGCCGCTGCTGACCACGTGACGGCCGAGGTGTTTGGCGACCTGTCACATCGAGGAGAAAGACACAGGCTTTTAAGTGCGCGTACGGGACAGTGCTCCGTCGTGATGTACGTGAGTGGCTTTATATCCAGTCGTGATTGCGAAGGACCGTGAATGCTTTATCGCCGTGTATCGGGAGTGGATTGTATTAGAGTCTATGAAAGACCCAATAATTACGTATCGCCGAAGTTACCGTGCGCAATCGAAACATTAGACGGCCGGGTTTTGTGTGCATAATTGTGAAAATGCTTTTGGCTAGAAAACGAAAGAACTAACTTTACATGCGGGCAACATTACGGCATCTTGTATGAACGAACATTTGGGAACAATCGAGCACTTGCCATCGTAGGACGACTCGCTAATGCAATTTGTGATTTGAGGATGCAAATGAATTTCATGAATAGCTGTGAATGCTTTCAACTGACTGCCAATATAAAGCTTGTGAAGTCTAGTTGATAGAAAGAGTCGTTTTCCAATATGAACTGTGCGTGGCGCAGAGACTTGTAATTTCCAGAATGGAATTAGGGCATTTTCCAACTTGTGCTATTGGAGTGTCTGTGAAAAATTTGGAAATGGAAGTATTTACTGAATATATGGAGCATTACGCCAGTACATGAGGGAACGAGATGGAGTGATAGCCTCGCCAGAATGAAGCCATGAGACCACCATGATGACCACATCGAGGGAGATGGTGATAACCCCCATGGGGCTGGAAGGTTCCGGGTTCGGTTCTTGCAAGAAATTTGGAAGAAGACTGAAGAAGATGGATTCCTGCAGCTTTGGATTTGGGAACAGATGGTACTGGATGAAGATGGGGATTTCTTCAATGGATCCGGAGATTCTTCACACCAGGAACATACTAAGCTTGCACCATTCTTTCCTATTTCTTCGAGTTGGTGAGCCAGAATATTTCTTCATTTAGTAGTTGAGTGGTTTGACTACTCAGTATTACTCTATATCATGGAATTGAGCTAATATTGAACTAAAGTTGAATTGGAGGTAGAATTGAATTTAGATAAGATGGTGAAGGAATTGGATTATAAATTACTGGTGAATTAATTGTTTGATGATGATTATTATTATTAATAGCCAGATTTATTCTACGTCTACGAAGGAAATCTGATGTAATATTTCCCATGGTTGGGCTATTGGATGTGGAAGGACATAACCCACGTTGCCTTATTCTACGATCCAGTTAATAATAGTTTGCGGATATTCTATAAATCCATCTCAAATTCTGATGATTGCTACTTTTGGACGTTGGAACTTAATAGGAGCATGCCTATATTTTTGGTCGAATACTTGATAATCTATTCGACGGTATTTTCGATGGAATATGCTAGATACCAGTAACTAATTTGATATTGAGTGCTATAGTGAAATTCAGGTTTAAATTCTTGGATCTTAACTTCGGATATTGGCGGACATTATTATGATTTGCTAAGTATGATCATCAGTTTAATACTTTCATATTTTCTTCTGTCATACTCTTTGCTTTGGGAATTTGAATTATTTCAAGCACGTTTTGCCATTTTTGCTTGAACGTTTATACATTAGACATTGCTACTAGTCAGGCCTACAGTATATCATAATTTATAAATTCCAATTATGTGATCGAAGGGAAGCCATAATGATTATAGGGTAATAATTATACATTTTTCTGCACTAAAATGGTGAAGTTCGTGTGTTTGTTTAAAAAAGAAAAGAGATTTAAAAAAGAGAGAATAATTTAAGGTGATAATTCACATATGCTGTGAACAATTCAAGGAAGAAGGAAGGAAACTTGTAGTTTAACGTGACCGTTAGTCTCGAGATCATGAGCCACGGGACCTCCTTTTTACGTGGAATCCGAACCACAGGACATGGCATTTCACTTCGAAAATCTCACATGCATTGACCGGGAATCGAACCCGGACCGCCTTGGTGAGAGGCATACAGCTAGACCGCTGAGCCACCACGCCCAGTGAACAATTCAATACGATGGTTGGAGGATTAATCATGGTGTTTAAAGAAAAAAAGACAGTAGAATAATGAAACACTTGGTGAATAAAAAAGACATGTATTACTTATAATAATGATTATTGGTGTGAGGTCATTAAAAACGGCATGACTACGTAAAGTATAGGCAAATGATTGTACATTAAGCATTGATATAAGCATTGCATTTAATCAAGTGGACTATATTACAAACTAACCATCGAATGGGAAGAAATAGAATCACTTAGTTGTCATATTATAATGAAATATAAAATTTGAATTTTGTACAAAAAAATAATGAGGGATGCACATTTGTTGCAACATTTTGAGTAATAAGAGTAATGAGACTCTGAAATAACTTGTAAAATAATTTGGAAATCATAATATGAGTGTCTGATAGATTTGGAAAGCATGGATATTCTACTAATGAAATGTAGATAACAAGTTGTATAATAATTGTAAATAGTGAATTTAATCTTGATTTAGTGGTCAAGCTAGACCAATATTGCTGCGGCAATAATTGCTGTTAATAATTGATGAATGATAGAGTTAATTATTGGATTTTTCTCATTGGTTGCACTAGTTAGAATGGAGATCTATACTTTTATTCCACGGCCAGATACATCTTTTCTATAGATTTTCCTTTAAATATAATCTCAAGTGAGTGTGTTTGTGATAGACTGAAAACACCACCTGACGGACATTCAGGGTGTTTAATGGATTATATAGTCAAATATGACCGAATCTAACCTGTTTTTATTTAATTTAATTTTCTTCGAGTATCTCCTAATTTTATTTATATCAAAGGTTAGGACCGAGAAGATTCGTTGACCATTTAAACCTTATTTTTTTTATTGGGACCATAAATATTTTTCTTTTGCGTCGATCCACATCAAGCTTTAATTTAGACCGAATCTCCGAGGCAAGATAGGCTTTTGGGATTTCTATTTTTATGTGTTGGTCGATAAGTTGCCCAGTAAATGGATACCTATTTGATCTTATTAATTGTGCTTATCTTCTTATTTCTGTTGTGCTATTGCTTTGATTTATTTTTGGGAGTGGGTTGATTTAACCTGTTACACCTGTATCCTGTTAACCACCCCTGAGACTACTTGAGTTTTCGTATCCACCGGTATTTTTTTAATATTCAAACACAGACCTCAATCATCTTTGTTCTTTATGTGATATATGTCTTGTGTTATCGGCATAAATTGCGATGTTTTCACCGGGTCATCCATTTTACTGCCGGTTAACGGGGACATATAAAATGGCGTCCAGTGGGCAGAGGCTCGAATTGAGAAATCGTACCACACGATGGTGTAGCAATTAGATGTTTTTGATGTAATTCGACAGCCAGTGTGGGTTGTTTTGTCGTTGGCACTTGCATTTGAGTGGCTCAAGTAAAATGGATTAGCACATTTGAGGTACTTGAATGGGAGGCTAATGATTTTTCTTGCGGGAAGGTCTACTTACCTTTGGTAATGAGATTTTCCTAGTTTCTATGACATAGGCAACAGAATCAGAAGTTCTTTTTCTTTTTGGATTGTTGTTTTTGATCTCCATTCGTCCTTGGGTTAATAATCCGATTGCGTAAAATTGGATAAGTATCCATTTATGCAGCTCATTGATGTTAGTTCAATTCCATGATATAGTAGTAGAAAGTATGGTGCAATCTTGGTGTGGTCAATCTGATGGTTCCATTATGTTGTATTGTCCTATTGTATTTATTGACATGTCTAATATGGAAGAGTTGAGGCAGTTTTTAGCTGATTTGAAAACTGATTTAAAGCAGGGTCAGGAGGATTTTAAAGGCGACTTAAAGCAAAGTCGAATGTAGTTAGATGGTAGTCTTAATAATAGTATCCAACAAAATCATGACGAATTGGACAGGAAATGTAACCAATACCGAAATGAGGCAGCTAATCAGGCGTTAAAAACACAGGCAGATTTAATCAAGTTAGGAGAGCGTATAACCAACAGTCAAAAGGAAACGGATAGTAGCATGGACGCAAAACTTAATGCATTGAAGGCCACTATGCAGGACAATTTGATAGAGGGCATACAGAAAATTCAGAAAGATGTAGAGAAATACATTGAAGCATTGAATACACACGTCAGGACCCTAGAAAAACGGTTAGATGAAAACATCAAAGGATTGGGATCTGATATAACCGCTCACGTAGACAAGCTTAAAGGGGAATACTAACATGAAATAGTGGAAGTAAGGAATGAGTTAAGTGAAACTACTGTCGGCATTTGAAATGAATTAACGGAACAAGTAGGAAAAGTAGAGACGAAAATCCTTAAGATGGAGGAAAGTGTTGGCACATTAGCACAAGACGTGGATGCAAACCGAAAACGCATGGATGAGGAAGCAGGGAAGATAGAAAATAAATTGGACTCAATCCATACTAATATCTCACAAGTCAGAACAGAAATAGATGGGGCGATTTCGTCAGTAGACGGTAGTCACCCAGACTGCATTACGCATATGGAAAACTTCTTACAGATGAATAGTCCGGTTCAAACGTTGGAAAATAATTCACCAGAGACTAACCAGGAGAAACGATGGGGAGATTTGGATTCGACACCGAGGATTTAATGGGGCTAGTCCTGTAACTATCATTAGGACACATGAGGAAAACCGAGAATGTTTAGTGGTGTGGGAGGTATCACCCCAATAGAGTTCCTACGAGATCTCAGGGATTATCTACATGAAAATCGGATCCCAAGTGAACCCGAGGTATGGCTTATTGAAAGATCGTTGCCGAATCAAGCGCTAACCTTGTTTAGAGCTTTCATTCATTCATTCATTCATTCATTCATTTATTTGCAATGGGGGTGTGTCCCCCGGTGGCAAATTGGATATACATAACAAATAAATAATTATACATAACAATTCAATAACAATTATACAACAATTAAACTGAAGTATTTACACAAATAGTCAGTCTTTTCTTAAACACACCTATATGTTTGGGAAAAGGCTCTAAGACTGCGGCAGGTAGAGAGTTCCAGTTATCAATGGCACGGTTTACAAAATAATATTTACCATAATTTGTTCGCTGTGGTCGGCCCTTAACTTTGAAAGGATGATCGCTCCTACCCATGTAAGTGGGCTTTTCCAATCGTTTGCTAAGCTCACCCCATGCTGGTTGATTTGTATACGTGTTGTACATAGCGCAGAGTCTAGATTTCATCCTCCTAGCCTCCAGTGATTCCCACCCAAGTTTCTTTAACATACGGTTCACACTGCTCCTGGGATTAAAGTCACTGAGCACAAATCTAGCGGCCTTTCTTTGTACCATTTCTAACTCATTGATGAGCCCTACTTGATATGGATCCCAAACCGCCGAGGCATATTCCAGAATAGGTCTTACAAGTGACAAATAGCCTAATTCTTTAGCAGAGGTACTACTTCCTTTTAATACCCTCATTACAAAGTGCAGGGACTTGTAAGCTTTTGAAACTACACATCCTACATGACTACTCCATTTCATATCATTTCTTACATGAACGCCCAAATATTTACAAGAATCTTCTTCTACAAGTATTTCCGAGCCAATGTTATAATGAAAATCCTGCCTTCGCACTTTCCCTATTTTTAAGAGACTACATTTTCTTGTGTTTATTTGCATTTTATTTTCAATCGCCCACTTATAGACCAGGTTCAGGTCCTCTTGAAGCACTGCATTGTCTTGTGGGTCATGTATCTTTCGATATATTACACAATCATCCGCAAACAATCGACAGTCACTGCGAATCCCATTTGGTAAGTCATTTATAAACGCCAAAAATAACAAAGTTCCGATTACGCTGCCCTGAGGGATACCCGACGTTACGGTAATTTCATCCGAGAATATGCCTTCGACTTTCACTTTCTGTGAACGACCAGTCAAAAATTCTTGGATCCATAAAATTACTCTTCTATCAATCTTCGTCGAAGCTAATTTATGGAGTAGCATGTCATGCGGCACGACATCAAATGCCTTCGCAAAATCTATAACCACGGCGTCGACTGAAACTCCATGGTCTAACGATTCGCTAATGTTTTGAAAAAGTGATAGCATCTGACTCTCGCATGAGTACCCTTTCCGAAATCCATGTTGCCTATCATTAACACATGATAATGTTTCCCACTGTTCCCTCAAGTAGTCGCAAATGAGATGCCCCATCTGTTTACAAACGATGGACGTAAGGCTAACCGGCCTGTAGTTGCCCAATTCAAGTCTGCTCCCTCCCTTAAATATTGGGACTACCGTAACTCTTTTCCAGTCATCTGGGATTTGCGCATTGTTAATGGACACATGAAACATCACCTCCAAGTATCGTGCCACGGCCCTACCTCCTAGTTTAAGTACTTCACTAACAACATTATCAGGACCCTTTGATACATTGAAACGTAGTTTTTGTATTAGCTTTACAATTGCTGACTGGTTTATTTGGAACAGGGGAGCCCCTGATTCGTCGTTTAGGTCCAACACACAGCTATTGGATATATTGAACACACTACCGTAAAAGACATTTAATTCATTAGCAATGGCCTGTTTCTCAGTAATTAATTTACCGTCACCGGACATTATCATCGACAAATTATTTGAATTTCCCTTTCTTCTCCTAACATAACTGTAAAAATTTTTCCACCCATCACCTCCCGAACCAAGTAAACCTTGCATATAACTGTCATGAGCAGCCCTTTTTTTTAAGACGAGCTCTCTTGATAAGGACTTAAATTTCAACATATACTTGTCACTATCATGTCTTTTATTGTATAATTTCCTAATTTTCCGTTTTAGACTCCTAATTTCTCGTGTGTAATACTTAGGATCTGGGTTTTGTTTCAGCAATTTAAATGGGACAAATTTATCAACAGCGCTATTTAAAATTTTAAAAAGTTAGTCCACAGGATATTAATGTGATTTCCTTCCCTTGCCCATCCTACAAATAGCTCATTCAAATACCCCTGAAACTTGCCCTGATCCGCCCTGCGATACTGGAATATGATCTTTTTTGCTACATCAGAGTCTAATTTTGTAATGTCACCATATCTATTATTTAATTCAACCCCAAAATGGTCACTAATTCCTGGTACTTTCAGACAGTTAATATACAGCTCTACAGGCCATACGAGATAAACATCTAAGGTATTATTGTCTCTAGTTGGGAAGTCAACTACTTGGGAAAATCCCCCCTCCCTTAAGAATTTATTTGCAGCGCTCTGAGCAGCAAATATCTCGAAATAGCTCCTTCTGTTCCCATCGGCTGGCAACCTCTGGACCTGCTCCTCCTCACAAAAGCCGGCACGAACCGATGACCCTGTCATGTAGGCTCCCTAGGTTAAAAGCGCCCCGTCGATTTAGATGCAGCCCGTCTCGGGCGAAGTCACGGCCACCAATCCAGCAGTCAGCTTCTACGTACACTAATCCCAGTTGTGCTCATACCCAGTCCATGCGGTCATTTACAGTCTTAACTCGCCTTAACGGAACATCTCCCCGCCGAACAATGCCACTCATTATAATTTTTGCATTTCTAAACTTGCTTTTAGCTTTTCTGCCTAGTTCGTAGAGCTCCCCCATGATGTAATCAGCTGTAGCCCTCTTCTTCAAATCGTTCGGCAAGCTGGTCAATTTTAATCCCCGGATAACACCGCACTTTCGCACCTGATTTCCTCGAGATATTCGCACTCCATCGTATCATTGAATCACCCATAATGATAACGTCATCCTCAGTTTGCTCCTGCACGCCCTCTTCCACACTGATCCCAGTAGAAATCCGTTCAGTCACATCCTTCACCGTTTCTTCTGATTCACGAAGCTTTGCTCTAAGTTCCTGTATTATTTGATCCCTTGCTTTTATTTGCATCCTCAAACAGTCCGGCGTATCACATACTTTACAAAACCAATTTCCGACATCACAATCCTCCTTCTTGACCTTAATACAGCCGAAGTGAAACCATTTCTCACATAGTCCACACTCAACACCATTCTTCAATGTTTTACTGCACGTCGAACACTTTAAAGCTGCCACTGGATCATTTGCCTGATTCACATTTGGAGTAACAGGCCCTGGATTCACTTCCACTCCACCAATAACTAGCTATGCAGCTATCACTAGGGCTATGAACCACAAGTTGCTAGGTCCCGTACGCACACACAAACACCGGAAATCCCGACTACCCGTCGCATACCACAGTCCGATCCTCGCCCGATAACACTCCAGAGAACAACCCATTTCAGCACACCTGAGAGATCGGGAAAAACACGACCTTTCACCTTGACTGCCAACTGATGCACCTTTGCGAATTACGAGGCGTTCGCTAAGGCATTCCTTAGGCGTTTCTGGAGTTCGGAAGACCAACTTAGTATCAGATCTGAACTTTACTCCAGGAAATATTCCACATCTAACCCGACGCAGTATGCGGGGTATTTGACAACACAGTTAGCCAGGTTACAATATTTAGAACCTCCATTACCCGAAGAGGAGATGATTCAAGCGATAAGGAGGCAATTTCCGGTAGAAGTTCAGAGAACACTCATAGCATCTGGGGCGAATAGTTTGAAGATATGGGACGAAATTCTGAGGAAATTAGATCACACGAGTTCTTTAATGCACGCGAGAAACACTAGATCAGAGCACAAGGAGGTGAATCTAGTCGTGACAGACCGGAAAATACAGACTGAACCACCACAAAGAAGAATATTCCAGGATACAGGAGATTGGAGAGGACGATATGAGAATCGTGGATATAATCAACGAGATAGAAGATGGAACCAAGGTGGAAGGCCATACTATGCAAACCAACAGCAGCAACTCAATTCACAAACGTATAGACCCAGGGATATAAAGGGAAGAAACTCTTAGCAGCAAGGAAGAGGTAGATTTCAAACCTATAAGAGGCAGTGGAACAGAGATGAACCTCGGGACAATCGCTTGAATTTGGATGAGAGACATGCAGAAGGTCAAGCATACTTGCAGCAGATGAAGGAAACAATTCAGCAGCAGAAAGGGCAAGAGAACGTAGACCCAGAGCCTAATACAAGTGGCTCAAAATAAAAAAAACGTCGAATACAAATCAACAGACACAGTAGATTCCAGTAATTCCAAACCTATCATCGATATAATCGCGGTACATAGAATTGTAGATGAAGACCTCATTTACGACGAGGAGAATCCCGTTAGGAGACAGAGAACTGAACTACCAATGATTGATGTACATGTTGGAGGACGTAAATTTAAGACATTGCTGGATACAGGAGCCATGGTCAGTATCATATCTGAGGCAAGTTTTGATAATATTAGGTTGACAGGAGACATGACTATATTACCTGCATCCGGGATGAAGGTTAGAAGAGTGATTCCTAAACGATCTATTAACTGCAAATTACAAGCATTGATTAACTTCACGATAGCCAACAGAAATATTGAACACGTCTTCATAGTACTAAACGATATTAAGTTCGACATGATTTTAGGTGCGAAGTTTTTGACAGAGCAAGGAATAGTAATTGATTTACAAGCAGGTATAGCAACTTTCCGAGGAAGCGAAGGGAAATGGAATGAGGAGATTGGTATATCGCATAGCCAAGAATTACCTGGATGGAACACCATAGATAACATGGCAAATGAAACGGAGGTAGAAGTAGAGAGGTTAATTTACGTCAAGAAGGATACACTAGAACCACACATCTGGGAGAAATTTGACGAATTAATATCGGAATTTCAAGACATCTTCGATGAGAAACCTGGTCTTATTAGTAATTTCGAATACCGGATACGACTGGAAGATGAGTCACCATTCGAGGGGAAGCTTTACCCGATTCCAGAGAAGTGGAATGAGGAGGTAGGCAAAGCCATTAAAACCATGGAAGATGACGACCTTCTTCAGAAGATGGCTACCCCATATCTCAATCCTCTTGCTGTTGTTAAGAAACAGGACGGAAAGCTTGGAATTTGTCTGGACGCCAGAAGCCTCAACAAGAGAATGTTGCCGGAATATGACAGGCCTCCCAAAATTAGGGAACTGCTCAGATGATTTAAGGGAAAGACCATACTCTCTACAATTGATCTCAGAACTTCTTACTACCATATACGTTTGTCGGAGGAGAGCAAACGATACACTGGATTCATGTACAATGGCATTACCTACGTTTTCAAAAGACTACCGTTTGGAGTGAAGAATAGTGGTTCTGCAATGGTCAGAGCATTGGACAAGTATCTGACGGAGGAAGTAAAAAAAGGAAGGAAGGAAGCTTGTAGTTTAACGTGACCGTGAATCTCGCGATCATAAGCCACGGGACCTCCGTTTTACGTGGAATCCGAACCACAGGACATGGCATTTCACATCGAAAATCTCACATGCATTGACCGGGAGGAAGTAAAAGGAAACTTATTATGTTGTATCGATGATCTAATTATAGCATCTACAGCCATGGAAGAACACGTAGGACATCTTCGTAAACTATTTGAGAAACTAAGGGAAGCATGTTTCATGGTCAACTTTAATAAATGTAATTTTTGCCATAAAGATATTAGGTTTAGGTTCTTGGGACATGTAATTGATGGAAATGGGTATCGACCTAATCCTGATAAGATTGAGGTGATTAGGGGTTTTCCCAGACCGCGGAAGGTCAAACAAATTAAGCAATTCCTGGGAATGTGCCAATTCTTTTCGGCACATTGTCCCATGTACTCAGAGACAATGGCACCACTACAAGATCTCTTAAAGAAAAACAACAAATGAAAATGGGATGAGAAATCTGAAGCAGCCTTTGTTAAAGCAAAAACTGTGTTGATAGAGAATACTAAACTTGAATATCCGGATATCGAGAGAACGTTCTATTTAAAATCAGACGCTTCACGTGTTGGCGTCAGCGCCATTGTTATTTCAGATAGATGACAAGCAAGAATGTCACTATTTAGCATTCGCCAGTAGAAAGTTACGTGAACCAGAAAGGAACTACACTACCACGGAAATAGAGGCACTATCGATTATTTATCCATTGCAGAGTTGGAAGAAGATATTGCTAGGGCATAAAACTGTCATAAACACCGACCATAAAGCGTTACAGTTCATGCTAAAAACAGAGTTAGCAAGTTACAGGGTAGCCTGTTGAACTTTGTTTCTACAACAATTTGATGTGTCCATTGTGCACCAACCGGGCAAAGACAACTTCTTAGCTGACGTATTGTGTAGAAACCCGACAGAGGAAATGCAAGTACACCAAGTAGAAATCGTCCAAGAAGATCAGGAAACTTTAGAGAAGCTTATGAAACTACCGCAGTCACAGAAGAGGCATACTCCTTTGAGAATGATGTATAGATTTTTGAAGGGACGCATGAGAAATATCGATCCTGAATATAAAGCAACTGCTAAATTGTCTAACGATTATGTCATCGTGGAAGATGTGGTATGCAAGTTTGTGGATGAAGATCATCTCATGTTATTGGCAGTTTTACCACCGAACCTAGTTGAACGTGTAGTTTGGTTGGCGCATAGGGCCATAGGACATGGTGGTATTGATAAGACCATCCATGTGTTACAAAAAAATTCAAGTGGAAGGGGATGTGTACGTCTGCAAGAAATAATTTGAGAAAATGTGATGATTGTCAAAGAAGTAAATTTGTATTTCTTGAAAGAAAGACCAAGGCCTATATTACCATTAGAACCTCGAGAGCTATATTCTACTGATATTAATGGGGCCTTGCCTAAATCAAAAAGGGGAAACCAGTTCATCTTTGTTACTATGGACGTCTTCACGAAATATGTAATGTTCTTCCCCATACAGAAGGCTAAGTCACGTTATGTGATCAGTAGACTTTAGAAGGGCGTATTTCCTACCATGGGTAAGCCTACTTATATTCTTTCCGATCATAGAACTCAATTCACCTCTGCTGAATTTTATCAGGCCATGCATGATCAGACTTGACGTCAAGCACATATTGAATTCCATACGCCATCTTGAGGGAAATCCAGTGGAAAGGGTCATGGCGGAAATTGGGAAATTTTGCCGGTTGTATTGCCACCATAAACATGATCAGTGGATGGATGTTTTACCAATTTTGGGACATGCCAAGATGGCTGCAAGTGATCGATCTCGTGTTTTAGTAGCTCTGACATATTACTGTATTTTAGTGTTAATTTGCGTGTTCAAGTGTACTATATGGTGCGCAACTGCATCAAAAAACACTTCCAATCATAGCGATGTGTCGTGTGACCAAGAAATTCAGTGGTTCTGTGTAGATAGACACTTTACTTACTCGACCGCGGCTGCTTGTAACCTCCCAGTTCTCCGCCATGTTTCCGCCACACCTCGTGGACCAGTACAAGGTTGCCGTGCTTCCTCCAGTGCAGTGTACTTCATACTACTTCTACTATCAGGTGACATTCACTTAAACCCAGGACCCCTTAACCTCTAATATCAGAATTAGGGCACGGATTTTTGGGTAAATAAATATTTTTTTATGTAAATACATATTTTAAGAATTTTTTCTATAAATAGATAAATTCCTGCTTTTCACTTATGAGCACACAAAATACATAATATTTACATTTTTAAGATCAGTATGCTAGATCTTTCAGTTTATTGCATTTTTGTTCTGTATTACTTCAACGATGAAGAACCTGTGAGCTATCTAATCTTCATGCAGAGCGTATGTCAGCTTGCAACTGTATTATTCTTAACTTATCGCCCCGAGCCACTCACTGTGGCAGCCGGGGATTTCCTAGTCCATAGCCATATTGCACCACGTGCCAGACCTCCCCCTCCCCCAGCTACCTGGAACCAGTTTCACTCACATGCAGTTCATTTATGGCACTGTGAAGTGCAAGGCAGTTCTGCGATGCCTAAATTAAACCACCACAAGTTATCGTCTGTTGCAGAATTTAAAGATAATTTTATTTCTGATGGGGGCGTTCTGTTCGGACAACCATGTGGGAAAGCAATCAAGGCTGAAGAGTGATCTTATGTTACACAACACCTCAAGGGCAAGAAACATATTGACGCAATTTCGCGCCTTCAGAATAAGTGTTTCGCGATAATCATCGGTTATTTGTATAAACCGCACTCGTTCCAGGTCCCGTATTGACCATGTTTACAAGAAGTATAAAACAATTTTCACTCGCCAAATCAATACTTTACTTTACTTTGTGATGGACAACCTGAAGATGTGTTTCACTGTGTATTGTAATGCTTCAGCAGTTAGTGAGACATAGAAGAAATTGCATTCGTGAATACTGCATATTGTTTATATTCACATTAATAAACTAGATTATAATTAAATATTATTACTTTTTTGTCACATATTTCAGGTATTTTTAATACATAAACAATAAATATTTTCCCGATTTTTAGCACCTAAAAATCCGAGCCCTAATCAGAATGTACAGAGCATCAAAAATAAACTAACCGACTGTATAGCAAATGCAATAGAAATTAACCAATTTGATATCCTCTGCCTCTCAGAAACATGGTTGTCAGACTTTGTCTCATGTGGGGAACTTCCGTTTTCATCTGAGTTCAATGTGTTTCGGCGCGATAGGTCCTCAAGAGGTGGTGGTGTTGCAATCGCAGTTCATAACAAACTGAAGGCAAAACATCGGCCTGACTTAGAAACTTCCTGCGAAATCATATGGGTCGAGATTAATATCCCAAAAAGGAAGAATTTACTCGTAGGTTGCTTCTACCGCCCACCTACCAGCAAAATTGACACCTTAGAAGAATGTTTCAACTCTACTGTTCTTGCCCTCAACCAAGAAAATGAAATAGTGTTACTAGGTGATTTTAATTCACATATCTCCTGGACATCAATAGACAATGGTACCATAAACTCTCCCCAATTGATACTTTCATCTTATCTAATTTTATAAACGGTCTTCGTCTGAAACAATTCAATCTATACCCTACAAGGAAATCTGAAACACTGGACCTCTTATTTTCAACACTGCGTGATGTCACCGTGGCAGTTTGAAGAAATATCCTGAACACTGACCACAGTTCAACAGAAGCCTCCCTCCCCGTCCCAGCCAGCAGACATAAAACAGCCCACCCGCCAAGAACAAAACATTCCCTCTCTGGAGAAAGGTCAACTGGCAAGCTGTCAATCAAGATTTATCATCTCTTCCTTGGTGCCTACTAACAGCTGAGAGAGATGTAAATAGCGCAATGGCCTTGTTCGAGGATTTTCTTTACTCGACTATTAAACAACACGTGCCTTTCTCCGTTCCCAAATCCAACAAATATCCGCACTGGCTAAGTCAAAACACCAAACTCCTTCTCCAAAACAAAACTCGAGCGTGGTCACTGTGGAAATCAGTTCTTAATCCTCATACACGCAATGTATTTACTAACCTACGGAAAATGTCAAGAGATCATATGACAGAAGATTACAACGGCTACATTTCTTCCATACCAGGAAATCTCAAGAATAACCCGAAGAAGTTCTGGACACTTATATCATCCCGTAGAAAGACTCCTAGAATTCCACTTAACCTAAACCTCCATAATGAAGAAATCCCATTTGAATTGAGGTCCACATATTTCAATGAATATTTTTACTCAACCTTTTCAGTTCCCGTACCAATCCCCAGTCCCCCTCAACTTACTAGCGTCTGTTCTGATTCACTGTCTCAAATTTCAACGACCCCCGATGAAATCGAAAATATCTTAAAAAGTCTGCCCGCAAACCGATCTACCGGGCCATCAGACACAAGCTCTATATTCCTGAAAAACACCTGTGCATCTCTCAGCATCCCCTTGTCCATAATACTCAACTGGTGCATGACATCCAGCACTTTTCCTGACTCATGGAAAAGAGCTGACGTCACACCTGTCTTTAAATTAGGCATCAAGCACGAAATTTCCTCTTACAGACCTATATCTATCGGCCCTATACTCTCTTCAGTCTTCGAAAGAATAATACATTGCCTTCTCCTCTCTTTCACCAAACCTCACCTCTCAGAAGAAAGATCCCTGGAAAATCATGTTTAGCAAATGTGACTGTTCTGAACCATCACATAAATTCTGCAATTGATCAAAAATCTCAGCTAGATGTAATCTACGTTGACCTGGCCAAAGTATTTGATTCCGTGAACCATTTCCTTCTCCTCCACTAGCTTGCTTCACGATACAACGTACATGGATCCTTCCTGTCCCTAATTCAAAGCTTCCTGTCCAATAGACAACAACGGGTAGTGCTTCCAGGGTCTGTATCGTCCTGGCTCCCAGTCTTATCCGGAGTAACTCAGGCAGGATCCTGGGACCCCTTCTCTTCGTGCTGTATATGGACGATATAAACACATGTGTGCAAAATTCTCCGTGTTCCATTCTTTTGTACGCTGATGACCTCAAGATATTCAGAAAAATTTCCAGTTCTGACGACCGCGCTGAGCTCCAGGAAGCAGTGAATGCATGTACTGATTGGTTCAACAAATGGAGGTTATCTCCAGATCCCAAAAAGTGCTTCAGTGTGTCTTTTTCACTACTGAAATCTGGAAATCAGGCGGACTATAAAATTTGTGGAAATAAATTGGATACGGCTTCTCAGGTAAGAGATTTAGGTATTATTCACGATGATAAACTGACATTCTCTCCCCACATTGACCACATCAAATCTCGCGCAATGCGCAGTCTCGGCATTCTATACAGATTCACAGAAATTAAAGACCTCACTGCACTTAAATTATACTTCACCACATATGTTCTCCCTATCCTAGATTTCTCTTCTCCAATTTGGTCTACCTCGGCTATAACCAACATTTCTAAATTGAACCGTGTCTTTAATTCCTTCATATCAATAGTCAAAGCTCGCAATCCTTCAATAAGGCACGTTGCCAAATCGAAATTTTATATCAGCTCAATGTACTCGACATGAAAAGCCGTCTACAATTTACTGACCTGTGTTTCCAACATAAAATTATGAATGGTTACACAAAATGTAACATGCTACTAAGCTACTTCCCACTCCATGTTCCCTCCCGTTCAACACGTCAGAACCATTTACACCACATACCTCGCCCACGTCTTGAAGTACAGAAGCGCTCTATTTTCCACCGTCTGCCAACCCTTGGCAACTCCCTTCCAAATATTGACATATTATCTTCCTATAGAACATTCAAACATAACATTAGAGGATCTCTTTCATCCTCAATCCCTACCCCCTCACCCTCCTAATCACCCACTACCCCAATCATTCCCTGCGTCTTTCCCGAGATTTATCCCTTGCTGCCATCACTGCCATTTGTTACCTGTTATTGTTGTTGTTGTTAATATTATTTAAAATTGTTAAAATAATAGTGTAAAATGACCTATTCATGGTTGTATCTAATAATTATTAAATAAATAAATTTTGCATAAATGCAACAGTACATGAAAGTACACAACAGATTCCCAAGGTACTCCACTTCAATGTCAAACCAGTAAGAACTTGGGATCACATTGTCAAAATACCACCTGTTGTAGAACCCAACATGGAGAGGAGAATCCAATTAGCCGGCGTAAGACTTCAGACACAAACAGAAAAAAGGAACAGAAGGAATGAAAAAGGGAAATATGGTCAACCTTTACGTGTCGGAGATCGCGTGTTAATACGCAGACCCATGTCATCCAACCTACCACTGAACTTAAACGGAAAATTCGTTAGGCTGTTTTTGGGCCATACCTAGTCCATGAGACTTATGGAAACAATTGCTATGACATCAGAGATATAAGATCTGGAGCGAGGATAGGCAAGTATAAGGCTGCCAGCCTTATGAGATACTACTGTTGAAGAACGAGCAGGATAGGTTTGGCACATGAAGAGAATACAAAATAAGCTTATGTTATTAACTCGCTTATATTCCGGGGAGAGGGGAGTATGTGCCAAACATATTACCCTAATATAAGCACGGCTTGGCAACCCCGCGAGAATGTTAGTGAAAGGCACCGCAAGACAACGCTGTGTGCGTGACGGCAGGGTAGAGTGACGTCACGCGTACCTGAATATTATCACCGCCAGAGCGCGCCGCTGCTGACCACGTGGCGGCCGATGTGTTTGGCGACCTGTCACATCGAGGAGAAAGACACAGGCTTTTAAGTGCGCGTACGGGACAGTGCTCCGTCGTGATGTACGTGAGTGGCTTTATACCCGGTCGTGATTGCGAAGGACCGTGAATACTTTATCGCCGTGTATCGGGAGTGGATTGTATTAGAGTCTATGATAGACCCTATAATTACGTATCACCGAAGTTACCGTGAGCAATCGAAACATTAGACGGCCGGATTTTGTGTGCATAATTGTGAAAATGCTTTTGGCTTGAAAACGAAAGAACTAACTTTACATGCGTGCTACATTACGGCATCTTGTATGAACGAACATTCGGGAACAATCGAGCACTTGCCATCGTAGGACGACTTGCTAATGCAATTTGCGATTTGAGGATGCAAATGAATTTCATGAATAGCTGTGAATGCTTTCAACTGACGGCAAATATAAAGCTTGTGAAGACTAGCTGATTGAAAGAGTCATGTTCCAATATGAACTGTGCGTGGCGCAGAGACTTGTAATTTCCAGAATGGAATTAGGGCATTTTCCAACTTGTGCTATTGAAGTGTCTGTGAAAAATTTGGAAATGGAAATATTTACTGAAAATATGGAGCACCAAGCCGGTACATGAGGGAACGCGATGGAGTGATAGCCACGCCAGAATGAAGCCATGAGACCTCCATGATGACCACATCGAGGGAGATGGAGATAGCCACCATGGGGCTGGAAGGTCCCGGGTTCGGTTCTTGCAAGAAATTTGGAAGAAGACTGAAGAAGATGGATTCCTGCAGCTATGGATTTGGGAACAGATGGTACTGGATGAAGATGGGGATTTCTTCAATGGATCCGGAGATTCTTCACACCAGGAACATACTAAGCTTGTACCATTCTTTCTTATTTCTTCGAGTTGGAGAGTCAGAATATTTCTTCATTTAGTAGTTGAGTGGTTTGACTACTCAGTATTACTCTATATCATGGAATTGAGCTAATATTGAACTAAAGTTGAATTGGAAGTAGAATTGAATTTAGATAAGATGGTGAAGGAATTGGATTATAAATTACTGGTGAATTAATTGTTTGATGATGATTATTATTATTAATAGCCAGATTTATTCTACGTCTACGAAGGAAATCTGATGTAATATTTCCCATGGTTGGGCTATTGGATGTGGAAGGACATAACCCACGTTGCCTTATTCTACGATCCAGTTAATAATAGTTTGCGGATATTCTATAAATCCATCTCAAATTCTGATGATTGCTACTTTTGGACGTTGGAACTTAATAGGAGCATGCCTATATTTTTGGTCGAATACTTGATAATCTATTCGACGGTATTTTCGATGGAATATGCTAGATACCAGTAACTAATTTGATATTGAGTGCTATAGTGAAATTCAGGTTCAAATTATTGGATCTTAACTTCGGATATTGGCGGATATTATTATGATTTGCTAAGTATGATCATCAGTTTAATACTTTCATATTTTCTTCTCCCATACTCTTTGCTTTGGGAATTTGAATTATTTCAAGCACGTTTTGCCATGTTTGCTTGAACGTTTATACATTTGACATTGCCACTATTCAGGCCTACATTATATCATAATTTATACATGCCAATTATGTGATCAAAGGGAAGCCATAATGATTATAGGGTAATAATTATGCATTTTCTGCACTAAAACGGTGAAGTTGGTGTGTTCGTTTAAAAAAGAAAAGAGATTTTAAAAAAGAGAGAATAATTTAAGGTGATAATTCACATATGCTGTGAACAATTCAAGACGATGGTTTGAGGATTAATCATGGTGTTTAAAGAAAAAAAAGACAGTAGAATAATGAAACACTTGGTGAATAAAAAAAGATATATATTACTTATAATAATGATTATTGATGTGAGGTCATTAAAAACGGCATGACTACGTAAAGTATAGGCAAATGATTGTAAAGTAAGCATTGATGTAAGCATATAAATGATAGTCTAATCACTTTGCATTTAGTCAAGTGGACCATATTACAAACTAACCATCGAATGGGAAGAAATAGAATCACTTAGTTGTCATATGATATTGAAACATAAAATTTGAATTTTGTACAAAAAATAATGAGGGAGGCACATTTGTTGCAACATTATGAGTAAAGAGACTGAAATAACTTGTAAAATAATTTGGAAATCGTAATATGAGTGTCTGATAGATTTGGAAAGCATGGATATTCTACTAATGAAATGTATTCTTCTATTTGAAAGAATGTAGATAACAAGTTGTATAATAATTGTAAATAGTGAATGTAATCTTGATTTAGTGGTCAAGCTAGACCAATATTGCTGTGGCAATAATTGCTGTTAATAATTGGTGAATGATATAGTTAATTATTGAATTTTTCTCATTGGTTGCACTAGTTAGAATGGAGATCTATACTTTTATTCCAGGGCAAGATACATCTTTTCTATAGATTTTCCTTTAAATATAATCTCAAGTGAGTGTGTTTGTGATAGACTAAAAACATCACCTGACGGACATTCAGGGTCTTTAATGGATTATATTGTCAAATATGACCGAATCTAACCTGTTTTTATTTAATTTAATTTTCTTCGAGTATCTCCTTATTTTATTTATATCAAAGGAGATTCGTTGACCATTTAATCCTTAATTTTTTTTATTTGGACCATAAATATTTTTCTTTTGCATCGATCCACATCAAGCTTTAATTTAGACCGAATCTCCGAGGCAAGATAGGCTTTTGGATTTCTATTTTAATGTGTTGGTCGATGAGTTGCCCAATAAATGGATACCTATTTTATCTTATTAATTGTGCTTATCTTCTGATTTCTGTTATGCTATTGCTTTGATTTAGGTTTGGGAGTGGGTTGATTTAACCTGTTACACCTGTATCCTGTTAACCACCCGTGAGACTACTTGAGTTTTCGTATCCACCGGTATTTTTTTTTATATTCAAACACAGACCTCAATCATCTTTGTTCTTTATGTGATATATGTCTTGTGTTATCGGCATGAATTGCGATGTTTTCGCCGGGTCATCCATTTCACTGCCGGTTAACGGGGACACTAATTACACAAAAACTACATCAAATTACATGTCTGTTATCGAATCTAGGGGCATTTCTATCAGGATATCGTAGTACTCTATCTAGCCTAAAGATATTTTTCATTATCTAATGTCCTACCTAGAACCCTGATTTTTAAAAAAATCTGCGTTAACAACTATCCCAGTTTGAACGATGCTGGGCCATATGTAATTCCAGTCAAATTATTTATTCAAACATAGGATAATTACTTCTTGAAATATCAATAAAAATCAACATAGGGATTTCAGACAGGGCAGACCTTGCTCGTTTCGATCACGGTCACACAGTCATGATCATACTATAGCCTACGTTAGAAATATTTCCTAAATACAATACGATGGATCCTATTGATTCGAAATCTTTCTTGTTGCTTGATATAGGGGTTTGGAACATAGTCTATTATTCATCAGTCCCATGTAGTAGGGGTGTTTATGGAATTTGTATGATAAACTTTGTTATTGTGATGTCTGTGGTGGCGTGTGTATTTGTAATTAAGGCATGGCTTGGGAAGGAGTTGGCCGTGGCCTTGACTTAGGAACTATCCGCGCATCTTCCTGGAGTAGAAGTAGGAAACCACGCAAAACCACTCTAAGATGGCTAAGATGGTAATCGAACTCACCTTCTCGCAGTATTGCCGTATAAGCCAGAGTGTAACCCACACACCAAATTTTCACTTCTTTGTGACCAATAATAGTATTTCTATCCTAAATGAGACCTCCCGTTCTTGCTTTTCGTTTACTTGTTAGCCTATTTTCATTTAGCAGTGATAGAAGCCATTTGTCAGTGTTGCCTAGTCTAATTCTAATAAAGAAAGCTATTCAGTCGGTCAACACGAATTTCATGTTGACCGACTTAAAAGCTTTCTTTATTATTTTCATTTATGAAAAAATAGGTTTATGACATCACATTTAGTCCGTGTGTGTGTATGTGTGTGTCTGTGTGTGTGTGTGTGTCCCCCTAATAAAATCAAAACGACTGGAGCGATTTCAATGATACTCGGTAAGATCGTAGTACTATTTTGTCTGACCCCGACCGTGCTCTTTAAATTGTATTACATCTCACCAATCCAACATGGAGACTGTGTGAAATATTTTACCAGCATTCTATATCGCCGAAACTATTCCATATATCACCCTGACATTTTGTACGATGATAAAGGGCACTACTAGAAGTGTAACGATGGCACTCCCAAAAACCTGTTCAGTACAAAACGAACATGGCGGCTAAGCGAAGTTGATACATTTAAATAGGCTTTTCTCGCAATTCAACCATCCGAGCGCCGTCACACATGGTAAAGCAAATGTTATACACCTTGTAATGCATTGACATCTTATTCACCTCAATTGTTTACATAACCTCAAGATGGTGCATGTGCGAAATTTTAAAATTAAGTTTTAATTTCTTGTGTCCTAATCATGCGATCGAAGCCAACGTTTGAACAATAATAATAATATCGAATGTTTTCGGGTGCCGGTAGCAAGCTTTGTTATTTGACACCCAGAGGGCAGCTTGCATGTCGAATTTCATCGTTCCTTTGAACGCTTTGAAAGTCAAGGAGGTTAGATATCTAAGCTCCTTGACACTATAGCGCTTTATAGTAGGGAATGGAGGAACTTTGTGTTGGCGGAAAATCCCGAGATTAATTTAGCCATTATGAACACAGCCTACTGAATTAAAATGGGTTGTTTAACATGTCAACAACGTATTACATCCATGTCGTGACTTTCGCCGCATTTCAAAAATCACTTACCACGGCCAGGAGCGAACCTGAAAGCTTGAGATTGGTACATCGACACGTTAACCACTCACCCACCGTGGCAAGCGTTTGAACATTGAACCTACGCAATAATCGTCATCTAATAGTATATAGCTCTATGGCCTACAAAGTATATAAAAATCCAACATGGTGACCATCCGAAAAATGTAGACGATTCTCAATGTCAACTTATCTATGACAGCAGTCAAACCTAATTGTTTTCATAACTACAAGATGGTGGCTGTGCGAACATTTTAAAATCTCGTTGATAGCCTATTTTCAATTATGAAAAAATAGGCTTATGAGATCACCTTTTGTCCGTGCGTGTGAGTGAGTGAGTGTGTGTGTGTGTGCCCCCCTAATAAAATCCAAGCGACTGGGGCGATTTCAATGACATTCGGTAAGGTCATAGTACTATTTTGAACGACCCCGACAGTGGCCTTGCAATTTCATTACTTTTCACCAATCCAACATAGCGGCTGTGCGAAATATTTCACTGGCATTCTATATCTCCGAAACTAATTCCGATATTACCCTGAAATTTTGTATGGATATAATAGGCACTTCTAGAAGTTCACGTAAGTAATTTTCAAAAAAATGTTAACTACGAAACGAACATGGCAGCCAAGCGAATTTGAAACATTTAAATAGACTTTTCTGGCAATTTAAAATCCTAACGCAGTGAAACTTGCTACAGCAATTGTTTATACACATTGTAATGCACTAGCATCTAATTTAGTTAAATTGTTTACATAACCTCAAGATGGCGGCTGGGCAAAACTTTAAACTTAACTTTTATTTCTTGTGTCCTAATCATGTGATCGAAGTCAACGTTTGAATAATGAACCTACGCAATAATAGTCATCTAATAGTACATAACTCTATGGCCTACATATATTACAATCCAACATGGCAACCATCCGAAATATTTAGACGGTTCAAAATATCTATTAGTCTATATCAGTAGTCAAACTGAAATTTTGTATGTTGATAGAGGCTATAAACATAAGTTCACCTATGGGACTTTCAATAAACTGGTGAGAACAAATCCAACCTGGCGGCGCCGCGAAATTTGAATATTTAAATGGACGATTCTCGCGATTTAACCATCCGAGCACAGTGAAACATAGTACGGTATATGCTTACGAAAATTTTAATCCACTGGCATATAATTTATTTCAATTGTTTTCCGAACCACAAGATGGCGGCTGTGCGAGATTTTAAAATCTCGCTTTTACTATTTCTTGTGTCCTAATCATGCGATTGAAGTTTGAATAATACACCTACACAATAATATTCATGTAATAGTTCATAACTCTACGGCCTACATATACCGGGTGGTCCGCCAAGCCCCTTGTGATCCAGTTTTATGCATCCCGTCACATGTAATACAATTCTGAAAGACATCAGTCCCTCTCCCTAAACTGGGGTAATATAACGAGATGTGTGTTTACGGGCTAGAAGACGGCAGGAATCTTGAGCGGCACTATTAATTTAGTATGGGTACCTCGAATGAACCCGTAAAACGAGCACAGATACGCAAAACACGTACTTGAAAATAGGAGGTGCGCGCTCAGACCGAGGGCAGGTATTGTATTGACTGGGAAGTGCGCACTGCAAGCCAAATGTCGCAGTAGCTCTCATGGCAAGCGCACGGTAGGATGTGCTATCGTTGGCAGTGCTCGAGGGTTCGAAGGTTCAAGTCCCATGCATGCATTTTTACGTGTTGCCTGGGATGTGGCAAGGTTGTATACTTAATAGTTTTATCGTTTTACTCTCCAGGGTTGACTTTTCTAACGTACTAAGCGAGGGATCCCACCTCTACCGCCACTGAGGGCAGTATCCTGGAGCATGAGGCCCTGAGCCGGGGGATAAAACGAGGGAGTGTGACTAGCACTTCGCCCAGGCGAAGTGAACGGGGACCTGATGAGGGGATGGGAAGATTAGGAGGGATAGACAAGGAAGAGGGAAGGAGGCAGTCGTGGTCTTACGTTAGTTACTGTACCCGTATCCACATGGTCTTACCTGTTGATATCCGATGGAAAAACTGGATCGTAGAATCTGGAAGTACCCGGCTGAAATAAACCCCCCAAAATTCTACCAAAATGGATCAACCTGGGATAAGGATACAGCAATATACTAGAATGTGTTAAGAAAGTCCCAGTGGTAAAAGAACAAATAAAAACTAGCTCAAAGTGAACTCGAAAAACTCTAAAATTAATCACGGGCATATGGCTGAACATTCAAAGTATTGCTCCACTGTTTCTCCCAGCATATCCTGTTCCTAATATAAATCACTAAATCATTTGGTATTTAAAATGTATTACTCCGTTTATTAACTAAAAACGTGGTAGAGTGTAGATCAAAATCTACGAAGAATAGGGTAGATCAGAATCTACTATCAACATAACAAAACAAAAATGGTTCGTCTTTAATCCTGATGAAAATTATGGTATTGCATCGACAAGCACTGTTTCCTGACCATGTAAACGTTCATATACGATTTAACAATATCGTCAATTAAATATACACAAATACCCTAGAAAATATTAATTATGAATTATATACAAAAATTTACAGTCTTATACTTTCACTAAATCTTGCTATGATTCTCTTATTTTCCATTAACTTTATTATTATGACATTATTTTAACCATATTCTGTCTTATTCAACACTTAATTAAGTTCATCGAACGTAGTGTTCCTAAAGTAAATTTCAGTCGTATATTCAATACATTACAACATTATAGTGTAGTTTCCAATTATTGTTTCACACTAGACATTCGTTAATTTTTCTTCTTCTTCTCTTTTCTTAGTCGTTTACCCTCCAGGTTGGTGGAACCCACAGACTCAGCGAGGGAACTCACCACTACCGCCTCTACGGGCAGTATCCTAGAGCTGGGAACATCTAATCGGAGTGGATACAACTGGTGAGGTGTGATTGGCACCTCGCCCAGGCGGCCGAACCTGCAAAGAGAACAGGGGCCTCATGAGGGAAGGTAATGGATGGTGAGGATGGATAGGCAAGGAAGAGGGAAGGAAGTGGCCGTGGCCTTGAAGAAGGTACTGTCCCCGATAATCCGGATAGTAGGCTGTCAGAAATCCGCCCCCTCAATCGGATTGCCAATAATCGATTGCACCGGCACAGCTACATCAATGAAAATGGCACTGACAGATACTACCGAGATTAGAGCACAGTAGTTAACATGAAATTATTGTGGAACACACCAAAATATACGGGGGTTCATACTTACCTTTTACTTACCTATTCAATTTAATCTCGGGTCTGGGTTTTCAACTGGATCACTTAATAGTATGCCCTCACAATAACCTCCACCACGATATTTAAAATGAACCAAGTCGGAGACCAGAAAATTTAAACTGCACAATAATTTATTTCACATAAAGAAAAAAAATATTTTAACAAAATTTAACAACAAAATAGTTATGGCTGTCTGAAGCCATTGTCAATGCAACCATGTCCTCCTGTAGGACTGTAGACTTCACATACAAAAATTCAGCTTTCTCTAGCTCAAAAGAACGTAATAATAACAACAATGCACATTGGAATGGATAAGGGAGCTGGGACGAGACATATAGCATTTGTTTCCTTGTTCATGAACTTCATAATTTAGTTCATTGACACACATTTATTAATAACCGCAAGGCCGCTAAGTAGTTGACCTTGACCTCCACCATTCAGTTATCTGGCCACCTGCAATACACCCTAAGCAGAGTTGCATGCTTGCTTCGTCAAATGGACGCAGCTGCCTAACCAGTGTCACCATATGCTGGCCAACGCAGAGTCTAGCTCTCATTCAAAACAATTTAAATGCTCACATCTCAACTCAAATATTATCACGCAAAATTTATACAAGTTCCGTTCACAATGCAATGGATTACTCTGTTAATCTCAAATCTTATTTAAATGTTTATTCCAATTATCGAACTAGCGTTGTTTAAATGTTAATAGCAAAACGCATAATGTTATATCATAGTGTTCAATAATTATTTATAACATTTAGATTGTTCATAACTTAGTCAAACGACAATTGAAAAATTTTTACACGCCTCTATTAATCCCGTTTGTTTCAAATTATTATTATAGATATTTACATAGTTATTTACATTATTTATATTTTATTTATATTTGAAATACATTAACCACACGTTTATCCGGTTGATATTTTCTTAAATCGTGGTAATATAATCGACCGACGAAGGTTACTTATATTTAAATTTTAGATTCAGGTTTAATAAGATTTAATAATTATTATTTGTGACGGTAACCTCCATTCAAAATCTATAATTCAATCAATTTATCACTCTTGTTAATTTTAACAGTAACTTCACATGAATAATTTTCAATGGACCTAAACAATACAACTCAGCGGAAACACACCTCGCACAAACGCACAAAATTGGCCCATAATTCATCATATATCTCATTATATATGGCATCAAAATCTTCCACAATACACACAAAAACCTCCACTTATAAATTCATCATCATCATCAATATTACTGTGGGAACCTCCTTCACTTATTAAAGGGCATTATTCATCAGCGACTTTTACACGTCCACTGAACTAACGATTATACATCCATAGTTCCTCTTTAAAAATTCTTATATTCATCAATTGTATCGAAAACTGTTATTATATTTAACCTTCGTGGATTTCATTCATGAAGCGATATGAAGTAAAAAAAATCCAGTCACAAATAAATTTAATAGCAAATACGATTAGACACGCCTCCCTGGTCTATCAAAATGAATTAATCTCATCATAATTATCGCAGTATAAAAATACTATATTCAAGCAAAATTCATTTAACTGCAGAAATAGTCGAATAGAATGCAAATAGACTAGAAAATGCAAACATTATTGTTTCAATCTAGAATTGAGAAAATCTCCTATCAAATGTTCATTACTATAGTGTACTGAATAAATCGTATTCAAAGTTCCTATTTCATAAAATTGTCTATAATGCAATGGTATTTCAGAATTGACTAAAATGTCTGTGTTTCAATCATGTTCATAAAAACGACTAGTATTTCCAAGATCGTCGATAAAGTAGTAGATTTTAACGCTCTAAAATCTTTTAATCATTCTTCTTTCTTGAGGATGACAGAAAATTGGTCAAAGTAATTTACTGGAAAGAATTACTTTAATAAAACGACACGCTGTCTGAATTCAAACTTGCCATAGAAAATCGTTAACTTTACAGTCAAATCGTGACTACAAGAAAAATTCAAATTCTCGAAAGAATATTTAACTTCAGTATAAACTGATCCAAAATGTTTAAATATGCAAATGACATAATAATGTCTCAATAAATCGAAGAAAATGGCATAAAGCTGCAAAGTGTACAGAGTACAGAAACATCTAGCAAAAGAATATGGGGCAATCAAATATATGACAGAAAATATGGGAAAGATAGTTGCTCAGATATCACTAAAAAGGCTCAAATAAATCAAGAAACGTTCACGGCTACCTTATCTGTTGGATTGAAGTTCTAGAAGAAAATTTCAAAGAAGACTGCTGCTGGTTCCATTTCACCACAGGATAGATGTGCACCGACCTCGAACCTGGAACCTGCGCCCTCGGAGAATAGAACAGCTTCCTCCTCCGGAAATCGCACTGCTCCGTGTAGACGATAGACATCCTTCTGGCAAAACTCTTCTTTGTGTGCTGGGAAAAACCCTTGCCACTCTTGAAAGTTCCCTGAAGTTCTTGTAGAAATCAGCCATGAAGTTCAATGCAAATATTTCCGCAGAAATGTTCATAATTGTGGAGTATGAATTTATTTCCACTGCCATTTGATGTAATTTAGCGATGGATTACGATGCATGAGTGTAGCTGAATGTTCACTACATGCTCGTCTTTGTAGAATGACGATTATCGAAGCTCCATGTTGCTACTTCACACTACTGATGTATGTCCCAATTGCATTAAAGTTTTAGTCTTCCATCTCCACTTCCATTATAATGTTAGTCGAAAGTACTGCCAGATTGTATAGTTCCATTGTAGAATGTAGCGTTGTATCACCAAATGTAATCTTCAGTATCACGGTTGCAATACACGTGTCTGCCGTAGCGTAGAATGTGGTAGTAAAAGTGCTTCTCAGGATTCGAGAAAAACACTTTTCTCTGCAGTCTTTAAATGCGAATATCTTCTGAAGTATTATAATGAAAAAGTTCAACTTTCGCACACGCCTCAATATTGTAATGCACTATTGAATTAGTATAAATGCAGTAGCTAATTCTTGATAGATAAACTGTAGAATCGTTTATGTGTGCGCTCCAACTTCGCCTAGTTTTAGTAACAGTAAAATTGCACTGCTGGATACCCAATACTGTTCGATGCGGTGGGCTCTGCCACGCTTGCTTATGACGATATGCTTGTTCTATCAGAACACGAAGTCAGACTATGAAGTCAGAATAAAACCACGAAGTGGGAAACTCCTCTCTGCTGTGCAAGGCCTTTTATCAACTTTGAAGGGGCGTATCCATCCCTACCGTAGCTTCTTCTTCCATCATTACTCGAAGTTCCAACTTTGGCTATTCTTGACGGATTTTCAGATTTCAAAAACATATAATTAATTTCTTCAAAATTCCAAATCAATGCCATAACTGAAAATAGTTTTCCACAATTCTGCATCCCAAAAGTTATTAAATATGGTAGTTTCAGTAATCTCCGTCTCCCTTCAAGCTATCATTCATTGGTTCGAGCCTCTCCTCCAATAGCGTAACTTCTTCCTCAGCACGTTTACTTGCTTCCCTGCGACTGCGTCGTAAATCTAAGATCCTTCTCGAACAAAATCGTGACGTCCGCAAGAATCTAAGCTCAGCCAGCCTACTTGCTCGAGCGTTGCGTCATCCACGCCTACGTCATGAATATACACGTCACAACTATGACGGCCATAACTTTATTCACATATGCCAATACAGCCACCGTGGTCTCAGTATAATTCAATTTACGGGGGCATTCTCCCATCACCACGTTTTAAAAACAGTTGCAAATTGTTTTTAAACTCTGTTACAAATATCTGAATTCACTTGAACACGAAATTGAATTATTATTGGCTTACTCTTGGATAATATTTCTTCAAGTTTCCAGCATTGAACTTGCCATATACGACATCATTCTCATCATCATAGAGTTCATAACAGTTGTTTCCATAAGCATTCGTAATTCTGAACGGACCCATAACTACTATTCCAAACTTGGGATAGATTTTCTTACTCACGTCAGCCTTGACAGGTCTGCGTAGCATTACCAGATTTCCAATTTCTAAGGGAGTACCAAAACGTTTTCCAGCTACTCTTTTCAGTCGTTTTTGTGCTGCTCTCTGGAGTTGTTCTTTCGCTCTGTCAATTCTCTGCTGCCTTCCTAGGTCGGGATCTCTAGGAACGTGGTTGAAAAGATTGTCCCACGGCCTTTCTGGGTTTCTTCCTAGATGAAGTCCCAGTGGCACCTCTCCTGTGCTCTCCTGCACTGTAGAATTTAGACACTCCTCAATAAGGGGTACAAATCTCACCCAACTAGTATGATCATTCGGACAGAAAATTCGACAAAATTTCGAAAATTCAGCCATGTATCTTTCTGAAGAATTCGATTCCGGATAGCGCACGCTTGAAAATATGTGCTTAATACCAAGCCTTTCCATATCTGCAGCAAATTCTAAGGATGTAAACTGAGCTCCATGATCCGATAGTAGATACTCTGGTTTACCAGCTTTTGGAAATACAGCATGTTCCAGTCTGCTTACAACGTTCCTCGTGTTAGCTTTTTGCATGGGACTCATTGTTACAAATTTCGAGAAGACATCCACGGTAACCAACAGGTACTGATTACCCTGGTATCCCTTCGGACAGGGGCCAAATATGTCCGTCGCCATGAGTTCATTCGGTTTAGAGGGAATCATAGCCTTAGGTTTTCCTTTTAATAGAGCGGAAGCATACTTTGCTCTTTGACATTTATCACATGAACGAATAACATTAGCAATGCTGGAACGCATGTTAGTCCAAATAAACCTCTCTTTAAGAGTATCAAGAGTTTTATCCAGACCGGCATGTCCAGTTGCGTGATGAGCTACCCACACTAAATTGACTACAAGTTTAGGTGGCACGACTATTCGGAGCTTTGTATGCGCAGAGTCAGCATACTTACATACGACGTCTCCACTCAAGACAAAGTGTCGTGAATCTCTCTGTGTAGCTGCATAGTCAACATCAGTATTGTACATGTAACCCTTAAGGAACCTGTACATTTTCCTGATTGGAGCGTGTCTCTTCTGTGACACACCGATTCGGGCTAACCTCCTAACGGTCTCTTGATCTTGCTGCTCCAATTGTACATGGTGTATCTGCACATTTTGATAGGGTTACGTGATAAAGCATCAGCCAGTAAGTTGTCTTTCCCAGGCTGATGGACAATAGTGGCGTTAAACTGTTGGGTGAACAAAGCCCAACGTGTCAATCTATCACTAGACATGTCAGTTTGCAGCATAAACTGAAGTGCTTTGTGATCTGTAATAATGATAACCTTGTGTCCCAGCAGCATTTTCTTCCACGCTTGCAAAGCTGTTACAAAAGCTAACGCTTCTAGTTCTGTCGTAAAGTAGTTTTCCTCGTGTTTCTTTAATTTCCGACTAGTGAACGCAATGTAGTGCTTGTTGCCTGCCTCGTCTTTTTGGTATAAGACTGCACTAATGCCTATTCTTGATGCATCAGACTCAATATAGAACACCTTCTCAAAGTCTGGGTACTCCAGTTTAACGTTGTTTCTGAGCATCTCCTTTGCTTTCTCAAAAGCCTCGTCTGCTGCGGTACTCCATTTCCATCTATTCTTCTTCTTGAGTAAGTCATACAGAGGAGCCATAATTTCAGAGTATCTCGGACAGTGGCTGCTGATGAATTGGCATGCGCCTACAAATTCTCTGACTTGTTTCACCTTAGTTGGCTTTGGGAACCTTGTGATCGCATCTACTTTCTGCATGTTCGGATGATATCCATCCTTATCAATAGTATGCCCCAAGTAGTTGATCTCCTTCTTCATGAATTGACATTTTCCAAAATTGACCTTAATATTGGCCTTCCTTAAATTTTCAAACAACTTTCTCAAATGCACTAAATGTTCTGCGGCGTTGGGTGAAGATACAATTAAATCGTCAATGTAGCAGATTACATTTTCCTTTACTTCGTCAGTGAGCTTGCTATCAAGTGCTCGAATAAGTGCTGGTCCACTGTTGACCATTCCAAAAGGCATTCTCTGGAAGACCCATGACGTCTGGTCAAATAAGAATCCAGTGTACTGCATACTTTCTTCTTCCAGTTGAACTTGGTAAAACGAAGATGTCATGTCAAGAACACTGAAACATGCTCTCCCTTTGAACTTTCTAAGCAGATCTCTAATCTTAGGGGGTCGGTCATTTTCTGGAAGAATCTTTAAGTTGATGGTCCGAGCATCGAGACAGAGACGTATCTGACCATTACTTTTCTTGACTACAGTGATGGGGTTTATGTAAGACGACGCCTGTTTTTTTATAATCCCGTCTACCTCCATTTTTCTGATCAACCCTCGTACTTCTTGGTAGTATTTCTCAGGTATGGGGTATATTTTCTTTTGGTAAGGGGTTTCATCGGTCAGCCTTATCTTATACTTATAGTCTTTAATCAATCCAGGCTTTTCATCAAATATATCTTGGAATTCCTTTATCAAATCCTCAAATTCCCCCTGAATTTCTTCAAATCCTTCAGTTTTTCTACTGGGTATTTCTGTTAGATTCTCCACTTCATTGATAATGGTATTTAAAGTCTCTTCCCTAAGGTCTATCTCCAGACTGTTTTTCACGTCCTGTTCTTCGATCTCTTCTGTGATCATGTACCCATCATTAAAGCTAATAATCCTATTCTTCATATCAATAATGGCTCCAACTTTCGATATAAAATCGATTCCTAGCACAATGTCGAAATGGATCTTGTTCACCACAATAAAGATCTGTTCATAATTCCTTCCATTAATTTCAAAGTTCAACAACACTTGGATCTTGCATTTCACTGCCTTGTCTTGGAAAATTCCTCTCACTTTGACGGTAGAAGCAGGTAAAACTGTCATGTTTTCTCCCTTTAATAGACTTTGATAGCATTCATCAGAAATGATAGAAATAATTGCGCCGGTATCCATAAGAGCTTTGTACTGTTGGCCATCTATCAGTACAGAAATAATAGGTAAGGCACATGGTCTTTCCTCTTTGACGATTCCTCTCTCTTCTAATAAATCCTCATCAGTTACTTCGTAAATGTCATTGATAGTAATTATGTGTGGTGTGGCAATGTATTCATTGTTTCTCACTTTCGTTGAGAAATCGGCGTTTTTTTTTCTGTGTTACCATTTTCAAAGTTCCCCTGCTGGCTTGTAGAAGGACCAGGATCGATCACTAAATCCTGTCTTTTCTTCTGGTTTTCAGCTTCCTTCTCTCGTAATTCCTTCAAATACTGCTGACTTTCTTTCTCTCTCTCTTGATACTTGTCCGGTGTCATAACCTGACCTTGAGAATTTTGATTCCGATTCTGGTACTGGTTATTTCTGTTGTAGTTCCTATTGTACCCATTGTTATTATAATATCTACCTCTTCCGTTATTATAGTTCCCTCTATTGTTATTCCAGCCTCGTCTTTGCTGATATGGACGGTAACCTTGTGATCTGTTGTTGCGAAAATAATTGTTCCTGTGAGGACCTACATTTTCAGTTTTCTCTTCAGCAGGCGTATCAGTTTGCTGAACTTGATCCATGTAGACTGTATTAATGTCTTTGAATTCGTGCCTCTGACCTTTTTGAACCAAATTTGGCACCGGACTCGTGTAATCAAGCCTTCTCAATAGTTCGTCCATACTGGTCAAATCCCTTATATTTGACGATATAATAAGCCTTCTTACCTCAACAGGTAGCATACGTGAAATGGCATCTATTAACTGCTCTGTAGACAATGGGGGTTGTAAAAATCTTAAGCGCGATAACTGGCTCGTGAAGAAATCAGCGTACCGTGTTGGAAGAGTACCCGAATACTTCCTCGAGTATACCTCAGCTCTTAATGAATTTTGTGCTTCTATTGACCAGAATCGTTTTATCAGTGCCTCTGCAAATTCATCGAAATTACTAAAAGTGTACCGAAATGCTCTGAACCACTCAAGAGGTCCTCCAGCTAGAAATCTTTCTACGATTCTCATTTCTCTTTCTCTAGGAATATGGGCTTCAATAAAATAGTCATTCAGGTTTCTGATATACTCTATCGGTGTTAGACTATCTGTATTACTAAATTTCTGAGGCTTGTCCTCAAAGTTTCGGATGACTGTCACATTTCTTGGATATGAATCCATGTAATTCTTCCCACTATCACGATATTTCCATTCAGGTTCAATATTCCTATCCTCTTCTTCTTCCCGGAATCTGAATATACGTTCCTCAGGACTAATATCTCTCTCTTCAGTAGCGAGGTTACATCTTCGCACGTAATTCCTATTATCTTCAAAAGTCAACCCTTCTGGATCCTTATCTGTGATTTCCGTGATGACTTTCCTAATCAACTCTTCTTTATACATTTCCAACATGCTAGCTTCTCCTAGGTTTAAATTCTGAAGTTTGCTCGTAGTTTCATTGACATCAGAGACAACCTTATGAATTTGTTCCTCTAACGCGGTTTTTAATGCTTGCACGTCCTGGCCTATTTGAGTTCTATCCTCTACCTGCTTTTCGGATAGCGAATCCATCCTTATACTCAAATCCTTTCTAATTTGAACTACCTCATTATTTATATCTACTTGTGTACTGGCTAGTTTTCGTTCAATTCGCTCCTGAATCTGATTGACATGTTCCCCACTTGACTTGTTCCATTCATCTTTCCAAACCGTTACATTTGCAGTTAACATTTCAGCAATGTCTACTTCAATGTCTTCCTTAAGTAAACGATTATGATCTAAGACTTGGGTCCTCATGACCTCTACATCATGTTTTAATCCAGCTAGTGAAGCTGTTGTCCTAACAGACTCGTCAACCAATCTAGTTGTTAAAGCACTAATGTTACGAGTACAAAGCGTTTTTGAAGTTTCAATTTCTTCTCTAACCTTATTAACATCAGTTTGAACTGTGGCAATGTCTACAAAAACTGTATTAACTTCTATTTGCACCTTATTGATATCGCTTTGCATATCATTAACATCAGACTGAATATTATTTATGTCTACTTGAACGTTTGACACATCGGTTCGAACATTTCTAATCTCTCTTTGAACTTCTTCTACCTTGTCTTGTACAGTAGCAACATCATTCCTAACAACGATTACTTCTGCTCTAGCACATGAAATATCACCCCGGACATTAGCAACATCAAGATTTAACAAAGTAAGGTCTTTCTGGACTGAATCAACTTTTCCCTGTACATTGGAAACATCAATTTTTACATCTGAAACATCTTTATGGACATTGGATAAATCTACTTTAACATCTGAGACATCCTTGTGAATGTCAGTCACGGCATTCTGGACCTCCTGTGTACTGGTCTGTAAACGCGACATGTTATTTTCCAAATTTGCAGAACTGGTCTGGAGATCCTTCAAATTCTTCTTCATCATCTCCTGCATTCGACTAGCATTCCTAGCTTCCATCTCCCTCACACTTCCATTCATGCTAGCTTTCAAACTGTTGGACATCTCCTCCAACATCTTTCTCATACTCTCATCTGCCATCTCAATAATATTTCAATAATAGACTGCGTTAGGGACATACATCAAATAGAGCAAGATAACAACATCTGAGCAACGCCTTTCACCATATATAAAGTTTAAGCAATTTTCTGTCTTAAATCTAACTTATAATTAGCTTATCACTAACTTCATAAACACCCTATGTTGAAATAAACTCCAGCACATGTTCAAATTTCTTTGGTTCATTTTAAATATCCTAACATAAATAATTTACATTTACAATCCAAATAGTTTAATTTTATCTTTAATATGACTAAACATGTCATAAGCCGGTCAAATAAAATAAGACTCCAGATCATAGGCGATTTTTCAAAGTTTCCAGCCTATTTAACCTCTCTCAGGTTGTATAAGATCTGATCTTTTCTGAGTGTAATTTTCCTAATACAACACAACATTTAATCCCTATATAATCACACTCTCAAATTCTACACTTGGCCAAGACATCTAACAAAGAATCAACCTCTTTATTTGAGTCTTCACAATCCCATTGACATCGATAACTTGGTAATCCAATGTTATTCGATCCCCACGTTGGGCGCCAATCCTACTGTCCCCGATAATCCGGATAGTAGGCTGTCAGAAATCCGCCCCCTCAATCGGATTGCCAATAATCGATTGCACCGGCACAGCTACATCAATGAAAATGGCACTGACAGATACTACCGAGATTAGAGCACAGTAGTTAACATGAAATTATTGTGGAACACACCAAAATATACGGGGGTTCATACTTACCTTTTACTTACCTATTCAATTTAATCTCGGGTCTGGGTTTTCAACTGGATCACTTAATAGTATGCCCTCACAATAACCTCCACCACGATATTTAAAATGAACCAAGTCGGAGACCAGACAATTTAAACTGCACTATAATTTATTTCACATAAAGAAAAAAAATATTTTAACAAAATTTAACAACAAAATAGTTATGGCTGTCTGAAGCCATTGTCAATGCAACCATGTCCTCCTGTAGGACTGTAGACTTCACATACAAAAATTCAGCTTTCTCTAGCTCAAAAGAACGTAATAATAACAACAATGCACATTGGAATGGATAAGGGAGCTGGGACGAGACATATAGCATTTGTTTCCTTGTTCATGAACTTCATAATTTAGTTCATTGACACACATTTATTAATAACCGCAAGGCCGCTAAGTAGTTGACCTTGACCTCCACCATTCAGTTATCTGGCCACCTGCAATACACCCTAAGCAGAGTTGCATGCTTGCTTCGTCAAATGGACGCAGCTGCCTAACCAGTGTCACCATATGCTGGCCAACGCAGAGTCTAGCTCTCATTCAAAACAATTTAAATGCTCACATCTCAACTCAAATATTATCACGCAAAATTTATACAAGTTCCGTTCACAATGCAATGGATTACTCTGTTAATCTCAAATCTTATTTAAATGTTTATTCCAATTATCGAACTAGCGTTGTTTAAATGTTAATAGCAAAACGCATAATGTTATATCATAGTCTTCAATAATTATTTATAACATTTAGATTGTTCATAACTTAGTCAAACGACAATTGAAAAATTTTTACACGCCTCTATTAATCCCGTTTGTTTCAAATTATTATTATAGATATTTACATAGTTATTTACATTATTTATATTTTATTTATATTTGAAATACATTAACCACACGTTTATCCGGTTGATATTTTCTTAAATCGTGGTAATATAATCGACCGACGAAGGTTACTTATATTTAAATTTTAGATTCAGGTTTAATAAGATTTAATAATTATTATTTGTGACGGTAACCTCCATTCAAAATCTATAATTCAATCAATTTATCACTCTTGTTAATTTTAACAGTAACTTCACATGAATAATTTTCAATGGACCTGAACAATACAACTCAGCGGAAACACACCTCGCACAAACGCACAAAATTGGCCCATAATTCATCATATATCTCATTATATATGGCATCAAAATCTTCCACAATACACACAAAAACCTCCACTTATAAATTCATCATCATCATCAATATTACTGTGGGAACCTCCTTCACTTATTAAAGGGCATTATTCATCAGCGACTTTTACACGTCCACTGAACTAACGATTATACATCCATAGTTCCTCTTTAAAAATTCTTATATTCATCAATTGTATCGAAAACTGTTATTATATTTAACCTTCGTGGATTTCATTCATGAAGCGATATGAAGTAAAAAAAATCCAGTCACAAATAAATTTAATAGCAAATACGATTAGACACGCCTCCCTGGTCTATCAAAATGAATTAATCTCATCATAATTATCGCAGTATAAAAATACTATATTCAAGCAAAATTCATTTAACTGCAGAAATAGTCGAATAGAATGCAAATAGAGTAGAAAATGCAAACATTATTGTTTCAATCTAGAATTGAGAAAATCTCCTATCAAATGTTCATTACTATAGTGTACTGAATAAATCGTATTCAAAGTTAATATTTCATAAAATTGTCTATAATGCAATGGTATTTCAGAATTGACTAAAAATGTCTGTGTTTCAATCATGTTCATAAAAACGACTAGTATTTCCAAGATCGTCGATTAAGTAGTAGATTTTAACGCTCTAAAATCTTTTAATCATTCTTCTTTCTTGAGGATGACAGAAAATTGGCCAAAGTAATTTACTGGAAAGAATTACTTTAATAAAACGACACGCTGTCTGAATTCAAACTTGCCATAGAAAATCATTAACTTTACAGTCAAATCGTGACTACAAGAAAAATTCAAATTCTCGAAAGAATATTTAACTTCAGTATAAACTGATCCAAAATGTTTAAATATGCAAATGACATAATAATGTCTCAATAAATCGAAGAAAATGGTGTAATGGTTTCGCTAGCCCACACTGTTGGGAGATAAATGTAACTGTTTACCTTTGCCTAAGCTATGTTGTTTTAATGGGCGCCAAGACCTCAATGCAATGTTGAAATCTAAATTTGTATTTAACAACGTCTAGCTCTGGCAGAACACCTTCAAGACTCTATTCACTCAGATCGTGGTATGATTTGATCATTAACCCAACAAACAATTGTATCAGGAGAAGGAATTGGTCTATATCTAATGCTACCTACTGAAAGCAAAGATTGCATTGTAAAAGAAATGAATTTATTATATAAAACAAGTATAGCAAAATTAATAATAATAAGTATAAAATTTAAATTGGAGCGTTGTGATTTGAATATTACCGATAGAAAATTACGTGAAAACGGAGTCTGATAAAATGATTTTACTCTTATTTCCAAGCTATGAAGTTACTGAAATATGAAATGTAAAACAAAGAAAATGAGAGATTGCGTATTTCTGCGTCATTGGCGCTTACCACTGGAAATTGCCAAAGCATTTCCCTCGTTCTTGATGATGTTGTGAGCTTCCCACAGTCTCCTGGACGTCGTCATCTCCGTCGGAATTTGATGATATTCTGGTAGATTAGATAATTCAATGGTCCGTACATCGGACCCAAACTCTCGTAAAACCGCACTGGTTACGTTTTACAAAAGTTCGTCGCTAACTCCACTGAACATCGGAGCGTCACGCACTTGCGACCGTACACTGCAAGTTCTACACAGATTGTCACTAACTCCACTGAACATCGGAGCCACTCGCACGCGCATCCATACTCGTCAAGTATTTCACAGATAGTCCACGTTTCACGGCGCGTCGAACGATATATGCACACGTTGGCTCCCCACCATGGTACCGTCTTCCAGCTTACGTTGTCTCCGCTGATTGGCTAAGCACGCCGCCACTTCCCCTCCTCCGGTTCATTACACTCCGCGGGCGAGAGGGAGAAGTCGTTTTCCGTTTCAACAATTCGCCTCTTCTAGACCTTGCGACCCAAGATTGCGTCATGCTTCTCGACAAGATTAAGCGTGTACTTGAAATCCCAGTGAGTCTCGTCTCTCGATATACCCTAACTGACGAAAACTCCGTAAAATTCCGTAATCAGATAATTTTCTATAATATTGTCGTTCGTAATAATTTGCTTGATAGCGTTTTCTAAGACATAGAAAACCTATCTGAATGCTAATAATTTTTATAAAATGCTCCGAAAATACCTTAATAATAATTATAATAAATTAATAATAATAATAAATTACCCTGAAAAATTCTCTTGGCTGAACAATTTGCCGCGTAAATAAATATAGAATGGCTTCCTACTGACTTATGCCAGTTGCATAAAACCCCTCGAAAAACACGTTACATATTCGCCTCGGATCATCGGATGATTTACCGTGACGACGGTCCATTATCCGATTATCCCAGACACGTTAATAAACCCCATCCAAAATACATATTACATAAATGAAATCACCCTAAATTACAGATATATACACTCATATTTTTTCATCACGCACTTTGCGTCAAAGTTTGTTGTCACTATGGATTGCACTTTGCAACCAGTCCCATGTTTTACATATGGAATAGTGTTCCACGGATATTTCCGCCTCTCAAATTTCTCTATGTTGGAGAAATAGACATAATTAATGTGTGAGCACTATGTATTTATGATGTCATATCACACGCATTGAAGGTGTTCTGATATATTTATATCACCATAGAACTTCCTAATTTCACTGGAGGTCCCCTCCTTATGGTGACATTTAATTCCACTTATCACTGGGCACACGATCACACTATTGTGGCAGCGCCTCGTGACCATAATACTTAATCTCTCTTTTAAGTAGATTAAATTAATATTGACTTCTGAAAAAAAAAACAGTAAATGCGCATTACATATAACACCAAATATTTCTGTGCCGTAATCGCCCTGTCTTGTTAAGTTCCCGTACACCATATTCTACTTAATACTAGTTCTCAACACAGACCATTTCACCTCACACAAATAATACCATTGTACAAATTATCTTAAATTACACACTTACAAATCTTACATGGCGAGGCCGTAAACAGAAATCACGTGTGCAGATATGTATGAGTTTCATGAAGGACTGTCTCGCATTCTGATGGCCCATCTTTTATCTCGTGGACGCCTTAAGCTAACAAGCCCTATTCAAGCGCTCCCCCATCTCTTGGAGATAAATGGGAACCCATCAGCGCTGCCAAAATGGCCTTGGTGCATCGAGACAATTTAGTGCTCAACAGCATCCGACAATCCCGTCATATTTCCCTGTACCTTAAAAACTCTCATTTACTTACATACTACCCCCTTGTGTGACTTCTAATACGCCTGCCTTAAGACCAGATCCTCCCACGCACCCAATACCACACTTACTCATTTGATAGGCTGGCTCGCCAGCTAAACATCCTTACTTTATGACACATATTTTCGTAGACTATGTACATTATACGTCCCGTATAATCTGTTTCACTCACTATTCTCCAGCACATATGCTGTTTTTCCAATACGTTTGGAAACTATAAATGTTACTGCATCACCTGCTTCCAACCTTGCAAGTGGCTCCCTTAAATGAACGTCATCACGTTGCTCTACCTACCTATTACTCAGTATCTGTAACGATGCCCTGTTGCTACTGTCCACACATGCTAACCCTACCTTCCTATGGTGTCACACCTCTACTCGACACACGATGACCTAAAAATGTCACTTCCGACTGACAGAATGACGACTTAGACAGCTTCAAAGTGAACCCTGCCTGATCTAACTTCTGAAAAACTATATTTAAATGACGTAGATGCTCCTCAAAACTGTGTGAACTAATTACCATATCATCTATGTAAATGGTTACAAACTCTCCTGTGTCATCCCCTAATGCGATGTTTAAAGCCCTAATTAAAGCTGCTGAACTACTCTTTAACCCATAAGGTGTTCTACAAAATTGATAAAGGTTATATTTATGACTAAAAGCTGTAAATGGTCTATCTTCGTACATAAGTGGCACTTGCCAAAAACTGGAACTCAAATCTACACAAGTGAAATACTTCTTCCCCTCAAATGTTTGCATTAATTCTTCTATTGACATAGATTTCAGCTGATCTGAACTAATTCTACTGTTAACCAAACGAGCGTCTAAACAAATACGAACAGTGCCGTCGGTCTTGGGTACCGTGATCAAAGAATTAACATATGGACTGTTCGAGTGCTCAATAATCCCATCTTCAAGCATCTGATTAATTTGTGCCTCAACTGCACTCTGATAAGCGAAAGGTACAGGATATCTATGTCCTGTGAATACTGACCTATCAATAACGTTCAATGAATGTGTATAGCAATTGGTCATACCAATGCGATCCTCAAAAACTCTCCTATTACACCATAACACATCATAGAGCCGAACACACTGTTCATCCTCTATATTTCCCTGAAATGCAGCCTCACGTAACGAGTCCTCTAGACTTCCGTTCGTAATCACACTGCCCACAAAACATGGAGAACCCCGCTCTACGGCTGGCGATATCTCATTTAAAGTACAAATCACACCTACAACACTACTTCTCTGAATTTGGTCATTGAACGCTACTTCTACTTCAGAATCTCCCCATTTAAATTTCAAACTCCGTACATCATAACATAAGTTACCAGACACTCTACTTAGCCACTCTGAACCCAAGATAACACTGAATACTAAATTTGGAATTACAAGACAAATCTGCTTCTCTACATGATTATTAATTTTAATGTCTACTAAAACTTGCTTAGAAATTACTTTAGACCTCTTCCCAACAGCTGTGATAACAAAAGTGCTTTTAATTGGCATCTCCTCAAAATTTACTCCAGTTCCTTTCATTTTATCATAAAATGCACTACTTATGCAACTCTTCATACAACCACTATCAATTAAAACATCTGTGTACGCCTCGGACACGTTAAATTTAACTATGGGGCTCTTACTAACCACTTCCTGAATAATACCTTCATCATTTAGTTCATGTAATAATTCATTTCTTACATTTAGGTCATAGGGTTCCTGTATAATTGTATGGACAGGGCATGCTACAGACTGAGATTCTGACCTTACTTCGCAGCCTGGTTCGCGTTTAAAGAACCGCTACAGCTGGCCGTAGTACTACTAACTACTAAACTGGTCTGGTTGTTCTGGGCTGTGGTGTCATTGTTTGGCTGTATATTACTACCACTAGGCTGTCCTCTTCCTTGACCCCTATTCTGGTTGTAATTATTGTCATTATAATTTCTCCCTTGATTTCCCCTGAAATCATTGTTTCTCCCTTGATTTCCCCTGTAATCATTGTTCCTCCCTTGATTTCCCCTGAAATCATTGTTCCTCCCTTGATACTGATTACCATAGCCATTTCCTCTGTTCTGATATAGCTGATTATTATTATTTCTATTTTGAGCGTTGGCCCCTTCGCCACCGTTCCCTTGAACTTCCTGATGCCTGGCTTCATTAGGTCTATTATTATTATTACCCTGGTTCCGATTGAAATTGTCCTCATAACCCCCTCTCCCTAGTGCATCAAATGTGCTTAACAAATTTTCTACTTGTGATATAGTCTTTACATTCTGGATACAAGCAGCCTCCTTGATCCTATAGGGAAAGTGCCTAAGTAGCAACCTTACCACATCACTTTCCTCCTTCAAGCCATCCAGATATTTACACACTAATACCTGCCCTAAAAAGTATTCGGTCATGGTGGAGCTTCCCTTAGGGTTATATTTACCACACACTACTCCCTCACGATGCTGCGACTGAATAACCTCATTCCAGAACTTTTCACAGAATTTCATTTTAAAATCATTGATATCAGTAAACTTGTCTCTGTAGACAGCAAACCAATTCCTCGTTTCCCCCACAAACACTTGTTCTAAAATTTCAACTACCTGGCACCACTCAATACTACCATTTTCCAACCTCTCCCCGAATTTATTTTCTATAGTGTTCATGAACTCCATTGGGCACCCCTGTCGATTGCTGAACTTACCCAGTTCTACCTCCCTGTGTGTGCTATTCACAAAAACTGGCCTATTCTGACTATTTTCTTGCCTGATCCTAGCTTTTAATTTTAATTCTAATTCTGCGATTTTCTCCTCAGCCTTCCTCTCAATACTGTTTACTGTTAATTTAATGTTTCCTTCTGATTCTTCTACTTTATCATATAGCTTTGCTTGTTTCTCCTCAATCTTGCTAATGCTTTCCCTATTACTCTCTCTTAAATCATTTACTTCTGCAACTATTTGTGAGTGGACTTTCTCTATTCTACCCCCCAGCTGTTCCTTAACCTCTTTAGTAGCTACCTGAATTTTGTCAATTTCTCCCCCCAATTGCTTTTTGACCTGCTGTGTTTCCAGTTGCACTAGTTCTTTTAAATTTTTAGCCTGTGTACTGATTCTAATTTCCAACTCCTCCTGTACTTTTCCTAATTTTCTGTCTACATCTGCAATAATCTCTTTAGCCTTTTCTTCCATCACCCCCTGATCTCACCTCTAATCAGTTCGAATTTGTCACTCATTTCCCTACTGGTTTGTTCTAATTTAGCATTTAAAGTTTCAGTACTCTCTCTATTTTCCTTACTGTTTTGTTCTAATCTGGCGTTTAAAGTTTCATTACTCTCTCTATTTTCCCTACTGTTTTGTTCTAATTTTGCATTATTCTGTTCTAATTTTGCATTATTCTGTTCTAATTTTGCATTTAAAGCATCACTACTAACTTTGTTCTGATACATGAACTCGAGAAGTAAAGTTTTTAATTCTGGTTGGCCGCCTACACTCCCTGTTTCAGTATCGGGATTTACCTCCGCTACCCCGGTACTACCATCACTCGACATACTGCTCGTATCATCATTCTCCAGTTGATGACCACTACGTAACCTCATCTGTCTTTCTTTCTCATCCCCCATAATGATATACACTGATAAAGACAAATAACCCCCAAAATACAGGCACAGAAATATATACCCTTCTCCTTCCACAAATGTTATTAGGTTTTCATCCCCACGTTGGGCGCCAAATGTAATGGTTTCGCTAGCCCACACTGTTGGGAGATAAATGTAACTGTTTACCTTTGCCTAAGCTATGTTGTTTTAATGGGCGCCAAGACCTCAATGCAATGTTGAAATCTAAATTTGTATTTAACAACGTCTAGCTCTGGCAGAACACCTTCAAGACTCTATTCACTCAGATCGTGGTATGATTTGATCATTAACCCAACAAACAATTGTATCAGGAGAAGGAATTGGTCTATATCTAATGCTACCTACTGAAAGCAAAGATTGCATTGTAAAAGAAATGAATTTATTATATAAAACAAGTATAGCAAAATTAATAATAATAAGTATAAAATTTAAATTGGAGCGTTGTGATTTGAATATTACCGATAGAAAATTACGTGAAAACGGAGTCTGATAAAATGATTTTACTCTTATTTCCAAGCTATGAAGTTACTGAAATATGAAATGTAAAACAAAGAAAATGAGAGATTGCGTATTTCTGCGTCATTGGCGCTTACCACTGGAAATTGCCAAAGCATTTCCCTCGTTCTTGATGATGTTGTGAGCTTCCCACAGTCTCCTGGACGTCGTCATCTCCGTCGGAATTTGATGATATTCTGGTAGATTAGATAATTCAATGGTCCGTACATCGGACCCAAACTCTCGTAAAACCGCACTGGTTACGTTTTACAAAAGTTCGTCGCTAACTCCACTGAACATCGGAGCGTCACGCACTTGCGACCGTACACTGCAAGTTCTACACAGATTGTCACTAACTCCACTGAACATCGGAGCCACTCGCACGCGCATCCATACTCGTCAAGTATTTCACAGATAGTCCACGTTTCACGGCGCGTCGAACGATATATGCACACGTTGGCTCCCCACCATGGTACCGTCTTCCAGCTTACGTTGTCTCCGCTGATTGGCTAAGCACGCCGCCACTTCCCCTCCTCCGGTTCATTACACTCCGCGGGCGAGAGGGAGAAGTCGTTTTCCGTTTCAACAATTCGCCTCTTCTAGACCTTGCGACCCAAGATTGCGTCATGCTTCTCGACAAGATTAAGCGTGTACTTGAAATCCCAGTGAGTCTCGTCTCTCGATATACCCTAACTGACGAAAACTCCGTAAAATTCCGTAATCAGATAATTTTCTATAATATTGTCGTTCGTAATAATTTGCTTGATAGCGTTTTCTAAGACATAGAAAACCTATCTGAATGCTAATAATTTTTATAAAATGCTCCGAAAATACCTTAATAATAATTATAATAAATTAATAATAATAATAAATTACCCTGAAAAATTCTCTTGGCTGAACAATTTGCCGCGTAAATAAATATAGAATGGCTTCCTACTGACTTATGCCAGTTGCATAAAACCCCTCGAAAAACACGTTACATATTCGCCTCGGATCATCGGATGATTTACCGTGACGACGGTCCATTATCCGATTATCCCAGACACGTTAATAAACCCCATCCAAAATACATATTACATAAATGAAATCACCCTAAATTACAGATATATACACTCATATTTTTTCATCACGCACTTTGCGTCAAAGTTTGTTGTCACTATGGATTGCACTTTGCAACCAGTCCCATGTTTTACATATGGAATAGTGTTCCACGGATATTTCCGCCTCTCAAATTTCTCTATGTTGGAGAAATAGACATAATTAATGTGTGAGCACTATGTATTTATGATGTCATATCACACGCATTGAAGGTGTTCTGATATATTTATATCACCATAGAACTTCCTAATTTCACTGGAGGTCCCCTCCTTATGGTGACATTTAATTCCACTTATCACTGGGCACACGATCACACTATTGTGGCAGCGCCTCGTGACCATAATACTTAATCTCTCTTTTAAGTAGATTAAATTAATATTGACTTCTGAAAAAAAAAACAGTAAATGCGCATTACATATAACACCAAATATTTCTGTGCCGTAATCGCCCTGTCTTGTTAAGTTCCCGTACACCATATTCTACTTAATACTAGTTCTCAACACAGACCATTTCACCTCACACAAATAATACCATTGTACAAATTATCTTAAATTACACACTTACAAATCTTACATGGCGAGGCCGTAAACAGAAATCACGTGTGCAGATATGTATGAGTTTCATGAAGGACTGTCTCGCATTCTGATGGCCCATCTTTTATCTCGTGGACGCCTTAAGCTAACAAGCCCTATTCAAGCGCTCCCCCATCTCTTGGAGATAAATGGGAACCCATCAGCGCTGCCAAAATGGCCTTGGTGCATCGAGACAATTTAGTGCTCAACAGCATCCGACAATCCCGTCATATTTCCCTGTACCTTAAAAACTCTCATTTACTTACATACTACCCCCTTGTGTGACTTCTAATACGCCTGCCTTAAGACCAGATCCTCCCACGCACCCAATACCACACTTACTCATTTGATAGGCTGGCTCGCCAGCTAAACATCCTTACTTTATGACACATATTTTCGTAGACTATGTACATTATACGTCCCGTATAATCTGTTTCACTCACTATTCTCCAGCACATATGCTGTTTTTCCAATACGTTTGGAAACTATAAATGTTACTGCATCACCTGCTTCCAACCTTGCAAGTGGCTCCCTTAAATGAACGTCATCACGTTGCTCTACCTACCTATTACTCAGTATCTGTAACGATGCCCTGTTGCTACTGTCCACACATGCTAACCCTACCTTCCTATGGTGTCACACCTCTACTCGACACACGATGACCTAAAAATGTCACTTCCGACTGACAGAATGACGACTTAGACAGCTTCAAAGTGAACCCTGCCTGATCTAACTTCTGAAAAACTATATTTAAATGACGTAGATGCTCCTCAAAACTGTGTGAACTAATTACCATATCATCTATGTAAATGGTTACAAACTCTCCTGTGTCATCCCCTAATGCGATGTTTAAAGCCCTAATTAAAGCTGCTGAACTACTCTTTAACCCATAAGGTGTTCTACAAAATTGATAAAGGTTATATTTATGACTAAAAGCTGTAAATGGTCTATCTTCGTACATAAGTGGCACTTGCCAAAAACTGGAACTCAAATCTACACAAGTGAAATACTTCTTCCCCTCAAATGTTTGCATTAATTCTTCTATTGACATAGATTTCAGCTGATCTGAACTAATTCTACTGTTAACCAAACGAGCGTCTAAACAAATACGAACAGTGCCGTCGGTCTTGGGTACCGTGATCAAAGAATTAACATATGGACTGTTCGAGTGCTCAATAATCCCATCTTCAAGCATCTGATTAATTTGTGCCTCAACTGCACTCTGATAAGCGAAAGGTACAGGATATCTATGTCCTGTGAATACTGACCTATCAATAACGTTCAATGAATGTGTATAGCAATTGGTCATACCAATGCGATCCTCAAAAACTCTCCTATTACACCATAACACATCATAGAGCCGAACACACTGTTCATCCTCTATATTTCCCTGAAATGCAGCCTCACGTAACGAGTCCTCTAGACTTCCGTTCGTAATCACACTGCCCACAAAACATGGAGAACCCCGCTCTACGGCTGGCGATATCTCATTTAAAGTACAAATCACACCTACAACACTACTTCTCTGAATTTGGTCATTGAACGCTACTTCTACTTCAGAATCTCCCCATTTAAATTTCAAACTCCGTACATCATAACATAAGTTACCAGACACTCTACTTAGCCACTCTGAACCCAAGATAACACTGAATACTAAATTTGGAATTACAAGACAAATCTGCTTCTCTACATGATTATTAATTTTAATGTCTACTAAAACTTGCTTAGAAATTACTTTAGACCTCTTCCCAACAGCTGTGATAACAAAAGTGCTTTTAATTGGCATCTCCTCAAAATTTACTCCAGTTCCTTTCATTTTATCATAAAATGCACTACTTATGCAACTCTTCATACAACCACTATCAATTAAAACATCTGTGTACGCCTCGGACACGTTAAATTTAACTATGGGGCTCTTACTAACCACTTCCTGAATAATACCTTCATCATTTAGTTCATGTAATAATTCATTTCTTACATTTAGGTCATAGGGTTCCTGTATAATTGTATGGACAGGGCATGCTACAGACTGAGATTCTGACCTTACTTCGCAGCCTGGTTCGCGTTTAAAGAACCGCTACAGCTGGCCGTAGTACTACTAACTACTAAACTGGTCTGGTTGTTCTGGGCTGTGGTGTCATTGTTTGGCTGTATATTACTACCACTAGGCTGTCCTCTTCCTTGACCCCTATTCTGGTTGTAATTATTGTCATTATAATTTCTCCCTTGATTTCCCCTGAAATCATTGTTTCTCCCTTGATTTCCCCTGTAATCATTGTTCCTCCCTTGATTTCCCCTGAAATCATTGTTCCTCCCTTGATACTGATTACCATAGCCATTTCCTCTGTTCTGATATAGCTGATTATTATTATTTCTATTTTGAGCGTTGGCCCCTTCGCCACCGTTCCCTTGAACTTCCTGATGCCTGGCTTCATTAGGTCTATTATTATTATTACCCTGGTTCCGATTGAAATTGTCCTCATAACCCCCTCTCCCTAGTGCATCAAATGTGCTTAACAAATTTTCTACTTGTGATATAGTCTTTACATTCTGGATACAAGCAGCCTCCTTGATCCTATAGGGAAAGTGCCTAAGTAGCAACCTTACCACATCACTTTCCTCCTTCAAGCCATCCAGATATTTACACACTAATACCTGCCCTAAAAAGTATTCGGTCATGGTGGAGCTTCCCTTAGGGTTATATTTACCACACACTACTCCCTCACGATGCTGCGACTGAATAACCTCATTCCAGAACTTTTCACAGAATTTCATTTTAAAATCATTGATATCAGTAAACTTGTCTCTGTAGACAGCAAACCAATTCCTCGTTTCCCCCACAAACACTTGTTCTAAAATTTCAACTACCTGGCACCACTCAATACTACCATTTTCCAACCTCTCCCCGAATTTATTTTCTATAGTGTTCATGAACTCCATTGGGCACCCCTGTCGATTGCTGAACTTACCCAGTTCTACCTCCCTGTGTGTGCTATTCACAAAAACTGGCCTATTCTGACTATTTTCTTGCCTGATCCTAGCTTTTAATTTTAATTCTAATTCTGCGATTTTCTCCTCAGCCTTCCTCTCAATACTGTTTACTGTTAATTTAATGTTTCCTTCTGATTCTTCTACTTTATCATATAGCTTTGCTTGTTTCTCCTCAATCTTGCTAATGCTTTCCCTATTACTCTCTCTTAAATCATTTACTTCTGCAACTATTTGTGAGTGGACTTTCTCAATTCTACCCCCCAGCTGTTCCTTAACCTCTTTAGTAGCTACCTGAATTTTGTCAATTTCTCCCCCCAATTGCTTTTTGACCTGCTGTGTTTCCAGTTGCACTAGTTCTTTTAAATTTTTAGCCTGTGTACTGATTCTAATTTCCAACTCCTCCTGTACTTTTCCTAATTTTCTGTCTACATCTGCAATAATCTCTTTAGCCTTTTCTTCCATCACCCCCTGATCTCACCTCTAATCAGTTCGAATTTGTCACTCATTTCCCTACTGTTTTGTTCTAATTTAGCATTTAAAGTTTCAGTACTCTCTCTATTTTCCTTACTGTTTTGTTCTAATCTGGCGTTTAAAGTTTCATTACTCTCTCTATTTTCCCTACTGTTTTGTTCTAATTTTGCATTATTCTGTTCTAATTTTGCATTATTCTGTTCTAATTTTGCATTTAAAGCATCACTACTAACTTTGTTCTGATACATGAACTCGAGAAGTAAAGTTTTTAATTCTGGTTGGCCGCCTACACTCCCTGTTTCAGTATCGGGATTTACCTCCGCTACCCCGGTACTACCATCACTCGACATACTGCTCGTATCATCATTCACCAGTTGATGACCACTACGTAACCTCATCTGTCTTTCTTTCTCATCCCCCATAATGATATACACTGATAAAGACAAATAACCCCCAAAATACAGGCACAGAAATATATACCCTTCTCCTTCCACAAATGTTATTAGGTTTTCATCCCCACGTTGGGCGCCAAATGTAATGGTTTCGCTAGCCCACACTGTTGGGAGATAAATGTAACTGTTTACCTTTGCCTAAGCTATGTTGTTTTAATGGGCGCCAAGACCTCAATGCAATGTTGAAATCTAAATTTGTATTTAACAACGTCTAGCTCTGGCAGAACACCTTCAAGACTCTATTCACTCAGATCGTGGTATGATTTGATCATTAACCCAACAAACAATTGTATCAGGAGAAGGAATTGGTCTATATCTAATGCTACCTACTGAAAGCAAAGATTGCATTGTAAAAGAAATGAATTTATTATATAAAACAAGTATAGCAAAATTAATAATAATAAGTATAAAATTTAAATTGGAGCGTTGTGATTTGAATATTACCGATAGAAAATTACGTGAAAACGGAGTCTGATAAAATGATTTTACTCTTATTTCCAAGCTATGAAGTTACTGAAATATGAAATGTAAAACAAAGAAAATGAGAGATTGCGTATTTCTGCGTCATTGGCGCTTACCACTGGAAATTGCCAAAGCATTTCCCTCGTTCTTGATGATGTTGTGAGCTTCCCACAGTCTCCTGGACGTCGTCATCTCCGTCGGAATTTGATGATATTCTGGTAGATTAGATAATTCAATGGTCCGTACATCGGACCCAAACTCTCGTAAAACCGCACTGGTTACGTTTTACAAAAGTTCGTCGCTAACTCCACTGAACATCGGAGCGTCACGCACTTGCGACCGTACACTGCAAGTTCTACACAGATTGTCACTAACTCCACTGAACATCGGAGCCACTCGCACGCGCATCCATACTCGTCAAGTATTTCACAGATAGTCCACGTTTCACGGCGCGTCGAACGATATATGCACACGTTGGCTCCCCACCATGGTACCGTCTTCCAGCTTACGTTGTCTCCGCTGATTGGCTAAGCACGCCGCCACTTCCCCTCCTCCGGTTCATTACACTCCGCGGGCGAGAGGGAGAAGTCGTTTTCCGTTTCAACAATTCGCCTCTTCTAGACCTTGCGACCCAAGATTGCGTCATGCTTCTCGACAAGATTAAGCGTGTACTTGAAATCCCAGTGAGTCACGTCTCTCGATATACCCTAACTGACGAAAACTCCGTAAAATTCCGTAATCAGATAATTTTCTATAATATTGTCGTTCGTAATAATTTGCTTGATAGCGTTTTCTAAGACATAGAAAACCTATCTGAATGCTAATAATTTTTATAAAATGCTCCGAAAATACCTTAATAATAATTATAATAAATTAATAATAATAATAAATTACCCTGAAAAATTCTCTTGGCTGAACAATTTGCCGCGTAAATAAATATAGAATGGCTTCCTACTGACTTATGCCAGTTGCATAAAACCCCTCGAAAAACACGTTACAATGGCATAAAGCTGCAAAGTGTACAGAGTACAGAAACATCTAGCAAAAGAATATGGGGCAATCAAATATATGACAGAAAATATGGGAAAGATAGTTGCTCAGATATCACTAAAAAGGCTCAAATAAATCAAGAAACGTTCACGGCTACCTTATCTGTTGGATTGAAGTTCTAGAAGAAAATTTCAAAGAAGACTGCTGCTGGTTCCATTTCACCACAGGATAGATGTGCACCGACCTCGAACCTGGAACCTGCGCCCTCGGAGAATAGAACAGCTTCCTCCTCCGGAAATCGCACTGCTCCGTGTAGACGATAGACATCCTTCTGGCAAAACTCTTCTTTGTGTGCTGGGAAAAACCCTTGCCACTCTTGAAAGTTCCCTGAAGTTCTTGTAGAAATCAGCCATGAAGTTCAATGCAAATATTTCCGCAGAAATGTTCATAATTGTGGAGTATGAATTTATTTCCACTGCCATTTGATGTAATTTAGCGATGGATTACGATGCATGAGTGTAGCTGAATGTTCACTACATGCTCGTCTTTGTAGAATGACGATTATCGAAGCTCCATGTTGCTACTTCACACTACTGATGTATGTCCCAATTGCATTAAAGTTTTAGTCTTCCATCTCCACTTCCATTATAATGTTAGTCGAAAGTACTGCCAGATTGTATAGTTCCATTGTAGAATGTAGCGTTGTATCACCAAATGTAATCTTCAGTATCACGGTTGCAATACACGTGTCTGCCGTAGCGTAGAATGTGGTAGTAAAAGTGCTTCTCAGGATTCGAGAAAAACACTTTTCTCTGCAGTCTTTAAATGCGAATATCTTCTGAAGTATTATAATGAAAAAGTTCAACTTTCGCACACGCCTCAATATTGTAATGCACTATTGAATTAGTATAAATGCAGTAGCTAATTCTTGATAGATAAACTGTAGAATCGTTTATGTGTGCGCTCCAACTTCGCCTAGTTTTATTAACAGTAAAATTGCACTGCTGGATACCCAATACTGTTCGATGCGGTGGGCTCTGCCACGCTTGCTTATGACGATATGCTTGTTCTATCAGAACACGAAGTCAGACTATGAAGTCAGAATAAAACCACGAAGTGGGAAACTCCTCTCTGCTGTGCAAGGCCTTTTATCAACTTTGAAGGGGCGTATCCATCCCTACCGTAGCTTCTTCTTCCATCATTACTCGAAGTTCCAACTTTGGCTATTCTTGACGGATTTTCAGATTTCAAAAACATATAATTAATTTCTTCAAAATTCCAAATCAATGCCATAACTGAAAATAGTTTTCCACAATTCTGCATCCCAAAAGTTATTAAATATGGTAGTTTCAGTAATCTCCGTCTCCCTTCAAGCTATCATTCATTGGTTCGAGCCTCTCCTCCAATAGCGTAACTTCTTCCTCAGCACGTTTACTTGCTTCCCTGCGACTGCGTCGTAAATCTAAGATCCTTCTCGAACAAAATCGTGACGTCCGCAAGAATCTAAGCTCAGCCAGCCTACTTGCTCGAGCGTTGCGTCATCCACGCCTACGTCATGAATATACACGTCACAACTATGACGGCCATAACTTTATTCACATATGCCAATACAGCCACCGTGGTCTCAGTATAATTCAATTTACGGGGGCAGTACCATCCCGGCATTTGCCCGAAGACGAAGTGGGAAACCACGGAAAACCACTTCGAGGATGGCTGAGGTGGGAATCGAACCCCCTCTACTCATTTGGAACACCCGAGGCTGAGTAGACCCCGTTCCAGTCGTCATACCACTTTTCAAATTTCGTGGCTGAGCCGGGAATCGAACCCAGGACCTCCGGGGCGGCAGCTAACCATGCTGACCGCTACGCTACGTAGGCGACTTCGTTAATTTTTAACCATTTAATTCATGATAAATTACTTTCTCTTTAATTAACATTTAAATGGTGGGTTATATTTAAATTACAGCATTGTAACTTTAATAATCGTGCTCTATTCACGAGTAATATTCATCATCTTATACAATTCAGCGACTGCTTATTAGCCTCTCATAATTCTCAAACCTTCATTAAATAAGTGGCAATCTTTCCACACTCGAGATTCCTAACACAAACTTCACACTATTTCAGAATATCCACTGATATCGAAATGTATCCAAATTATTTAATTAATACCTGTATTGCTTCATTCAATACGAATAATAACGCTTAATATCTGTATATAATTGTCCACGCCTAAATAAAGTTATTAAATTTTCAATTAACCATCAAGAAATAGCATGTTTCCTAATTAAGATGGCTATGAAAGTGTTAATCCACTCTTGGAAAAACTATCATTATAGTTTTATAATTCTTCAATTTAATTCATTACATCTGTAAATTCCAACAAAGTCATATTCCTTCATGACAGAATAAATTTTACTTGATATTGAGATACTTCTCAAATATAATTCATTTCATTATGAATTTCCACAATCACAAAAATATTTTGCAAGATATTACAAATTTAATAGAAATCGAAATTTAATTCAGATCCGCAAAATAAATTCAAAATTCAGAAAATCGTACAACTCTACACCATGGAAAAATGCCTAATATAAATAGGTTGCGATATAAACCATTAGAATCGTGCGGAATCAGAAAAGAACTAAACCAAAATGAACTATAAAAATAGAAAAACTGAATATACTCTCATCCTACAAAAATATCTGTACTCTAAAACTTGATTCAAAAACTGGCTATAATTTCCTAATCCAAAAAATGTTGCAAATATTCACTTTAAAAATGTTATTAGATTGCAATGCATGTATCTAGTTTCACGCAGAATAATACAGTCATTTGAAATGCAATACTGTATAAAAATGTCGAAGTAATTCTGTTTCGAAGTTCACGAAGTAATAGAATTAATATTGCAAAAAGTTCATGGTATTGTAGTAGGTCCATCATCTTCCTAATTCCTATTCTTATACAAATATATCGTAGTCTTCTTCCCAAAACACTTCTTCTTGAAAAATATTTATTCTCAACTAATTATAATGCTCGTAATTTATTACGTACTTACTTAGTCGGTCCTCTTCTACCGGTTGGTGTCGAGGTTTCACAGAGAGATCTCCATCCTTTCCTGTCATGGGCCTTAATTCGAGCTGCTGTCCATTGAATGCCTCTTGTTCTTAGACTGGCTGCAATATTGTCCTCCCACTTGGTGCGTGGACGTCCTCTGGTTCTGGGACCCTCTCTCCTAGCCTGCCATACCCGGTATGGCAGTCGTGTTTCAGGCATACGTGCGACATGGCCATACCACCTCAATTGGGCTTTCTCTATGATTGATCCCAGTGGTTTTACACCAAGCGTATTTCTTATAGTGTTATTTCTGATAAGGTCTCGTCTCGTTTTATACGCCTCAAGATTCTCATCTCCATTGCTTGTATCCTACATTGATGTTTAGTGCCTAAGGTCCATGATTCCGAGCTATATGTAAGTGTTGGTACATATGTTGACTTGTACACAGCGAGCTTGGTCTTCTCGCTCACTTCTCTTTTGCTAATAAAGTTACGGCTTAGTGAGTAATAAAGTCGTCCTGTTGAAGCAATGCGGCTATTTATTTCTGCGTCCATCTTTCCATCTTCAGATATCATGGCCCCTAAGTACTTAAATGTTGGAACTTGTTCCAATTCCTTGCCATCGATCTTGACGTTCAGCACTCTTCTCTGCCTTGACACAGCCACCACTTTGGACTTCTCTGTACTGATTACCATGCCTACCTTCTTCAGTTCTTCGTTCCAGATATCCAAATTATACTGAAGCTCTCGAGAGGACTTGGCTAATATAACAACATCATCTGCAAATGCCATGACTGTTATGTAAATAGGATTTAACTTGTAGTTCCCAACTTTGAATTTCTTGCTGCATTCCTTACATCTCTTCATGACCTCATCCAAAAGTATGATGAAGAAATATGGTGACAAAATGTATCCCTGTCGCACTCCTGCTGTTGATATGAATTCTGTGGACGTACAGTTCGATGTCCTTACTTGATTTCTGCAGCTTTTGTAGAAGCTCCTAATTGCTTGTATAAGGCAGGATTCCACGTTCCGTTGCTTTAGGACTTCCCACAGGACTCTCCATGGTACCTTGTCAAATGCTTTCACCAAATCCAGAAAACACATATACGTATCTCTGTTGCGTTCTATGTTCTTCTCACACACTTGACGGATTGTGAATATTAAGTCCTGAGTGCTTCTTCCTGCCCTGAATCCACATTGTTCTTCTTCCAATTGTACCTCTACTAGGTTTCGTAGTCTTGTTTCAAGAATCCTTGAGTATATTTTCCCCGGTACACTTAGCAATGATATTCCGCTGTGGTTGCCGCATATTCGGTTATCTCCCTTTTTTGTAGATAGGTATAATTGTTGCTAGCTGCCAGTCTCTAGGGATTTCTTTCGTCTTCCATGCTATGTTCATCACCTGCAGCAATAGATTACCCCTTTTTGTCCCATTATTTGATCATTTCTGGTGAGATTTGATCATGCCCAGCTGCTTTCCCAAGCTTTATCTTTCTGATTGCTGCCCTCAATTCTTCTAGTGCAATATATGTACTTTCACCTTCCTCTTCTACCGCTGTATCCACTTCTTCCAATCTTTCCCCCACATGCTGCTCCTTTTGTTCGAGCAGTTCCTCGAAGTGCTGCTTCCATCTCTCCATGATCTCTTCTTCTGTTGTTAGTAACTCGCCATTCTCATCTTTCATATATTTCAGGGGGCATTCCTTCTCCTTTCTCCAGTTCTTCAGGATTTTATAGAACAGTTTTTGATTTTCGTCATGGGATTTTTCCATAAACTCACCAAACTTTTCCCAACTTTGTCTCTTGGCAACCTTAACAATCTCCTTCACCACAATCCATTGGTTATTGTACCTCTGATAGTCTTCTATTGATTTCGTATTGAGGTATCTTCTCCATAACTCTTTCTTTTCTTTAACAGCCTCTTTTACTTTGTCATTCCACCAAGATGTTTTCCTTTGTTTTGAATTTCCTGTTGTAACTCCACAAATTTCAGTTGCACTTTCCCGGATGACTCTTTTAAACATATTACATGTGGTTTCTAAATTTCCTTCCTCACTTTCTTGGTTCATGTCTCGTAGTTTTGAACTGACCTTATTTTGAAACTGTTCTTGTATCTCTTTCGCTTCCCTCAGTTTATACGCCTTTATTCTTGGCTTTGCTCTTTCCTTTCTCTTCCTTGTTTGTACCCGTTCCTGTGTTCTCTCTGTCACATATGTTAATACCAGTAATAGATGGTCACTTCCTATCTAGGGTCCTCGTACAACTCTTGCGTCTCGGACGAATCTCATTTGATGTTGCTTTACAATTATATAGTCAATCACTGACTTTTCTGCTCTGGCTGGTTCTACTCTTGTATATTTGTGGATGTCCTTATGGGGGGAACTTTGTGTTTGTTATCATTAAGTTATTGGCCATACAATATTCCAGAAGCCTCTTCCCATTGTTGTTTGACTTGCTTTCACCTTCTTTTCCAATTACGTTTTGCCATTTTGTAGGTTCATTACCCACTCTTGCATTTATATCTCCAAGTAAGATGACATCTTCCCCTTTAACTTCGTCCATTGTACTCTGAAGTTGTTCGTAGTACTCATCTTTCTTTTCTTTCGTCTCATCATCATTTGGTGCATATGTGACAATAAGAGATAGGACCCTTCGTTCTTCCTCTATGTCTATGGTCATTATACGTTCATTAACAAACTTCCAGTTTTTGACATTTTTTGTTCTTTCTTCTTTAACTAAGAGTCCTACTCCAGCTTTGTCTCTTTCCTGTTTTGGTAGAAGAAAAGAAAGCCATCCTCCCACTGCTCACAGCCCTGACCTTTCTTCTTTGTTTCGGTCACCGCTAGGTATTGCACTTTGGTCCTCTGTATTTCCTTCGTCAATTCAATTTCCTTCCCATTTACTCCTCTAACATTCCAAGTACCCAAATTCGTTATCCTTAATCCGCGCCAGTTTGTCGTCTTCTTGATCAGTCCGGTTATCTCTCTGTGTTTGCTTTTAGTATGAGTGTTTCGGAATAGCAGGTAACTGGCCTACTGATTCCTAGCCTGATGGGAGGACTGCTCCCTTCTGGCATCCAGGCTTACCATCTGGTTGCTTCCTTGCAAAGGTGTTTCCGTCAATTACTTCCTGAGCTAGGGAATTTGTCAAGCCCCTCTCAGGCGCATCCCAGAATCCCTCCTCCTTTCTCCTCCTTTTCTGGGACTGGCTATGGCGGAGTTCTCGTAATTTATTACCAAAATTTTTATAGCAAAGTTGCAAAACTAAAATTACAAAAGAGATTATCTACACAAAAATTGACTACATAAGTGCATCCGTTATCGGATCAAAACTTAAAATAGGCTATCAAACAGAAATGACAGAAACGTCAAGTCTAATCTTCAAGTCCATTTTTCAAGATACTAAATAAAAATGGTGAAAAAGGCAATCTACAGATATGACATGATTCATACCGTCTACTAATAACGAAATTTCCCAGCTACCTTATGTCGTCTTGATGTGAGCAAATGCATGTAAGAACATACATCACTGTTGAGACCGAACCGTCATCCTCGGCGTTGAGAAGTTGAAGTATTGGTCCGTAATTCAGGTGTTCGAACACGTCTCCTCTCCTAGCCCGAAACAGCTGTCCGTAACTCAAAACCCGTCTCACGTATCTGCGTGAAAGGGTCTGTAGCGAAGAGTCAGTTGACACCTCCTCTCTTGTTTGAAGATCCATCATAGTAGTGGTAACTATCTCAGTATCATTCCATAAACTCCTTCAGTCTCCTTTTATATATACGTCTGCTTATGTATTCCATTATCAAGCATCGGTCAATGTAAGAATTTCAATCCTGCTTATGTGTTGCATTCATTATGGATGCTTTAGCAACTCATAACTACACTCAAATTATACTGGTTGACTATTCCCCTCAACTCAGTACTGTAAATCATAGTAGTATAGTTCGTTTATAGCTAGATAATAATATAAGTTCACTCGAAGTAGCGTGCAAGCTAACGAAAAGTGTATCAGAAGCACAATGTCCATTTGCGACACTTTTCTAGACCGAACTGCGTTAACACTGGGCTATGCGATCGTCCCATGTTCATCACGGCCGTGCCTGCCTGAATGCAGTAAAGCACTATTCCCGTGCCGGACTTTACAAAGCGCACCATTTCAATGATATTTGAGACTCGTTGTCGTAACAGAATCAAGATGTGTTTGTCTGAATACTGAGCTCCCCTCAGCTGTGCTGGATTTTCCCCAAAATCCACTGCTTTCCGGTCGATATAAATCGAAGCTGCATACCGTTAGTGCCATAAACACCTGTTAACGTTTTAAATGCATCTATAACTTCGTAAATGTCTTTAAATCACTCCATATTATATATCATTATAATCCCATGTTGTAGATCCCCTCTGTGATCTCTATAAATGTTAATATTTGTAAGTTTCATGTCACGGTTTTAGGGCAGCCATCTTGTGAACAAACTCGTCCTTCAAAAACATGTGTAAGTTGGGTCACCGTGGACTGACCGAAACGTCACTGCTATGCGAAGCAGGGTTGCCTATGCGATTCCCCTAAGCTCGCGTTCTGCTTGATGTAATTCTCGACTGAAAGTTGAAATGTCCACATAAAAGTGTAATATTCGCTTCTTAAAAATACATGTGATCTGTTGCTACAGAAAATACCGGTACAGTACTGAGCCAGTATTTTGCATTGATTTGGAACCTGGTCATGTTAGAAATAACACAGATGATATTTTTAAGGCAATATTTCAACTACAAGCAGCAGCGATGACTTCGTGACGCACGCTTAGGAGTTGTACTAGCAACCCGCATTACAATCTTGACCACGTGACTTGTCCAAGGTACAGTTATTGCCTACAAGACGGATGCCGAGTAAACGTGACTCCAATATACGCTGTTATAAAGTACTACAGAGATCATAGAAGGGATTGACAACTGGCAAATACATTGTATTTCATGTAGAAGCAACTTGAGAATGATTTTGACATTATAAATGCACATTTCAGAATACCAGGTGATTATCGCAATCATACTGTGTCGACTTCGATTGTCATATCGTTTGAATCCAGGAGTATTGTGGGTAGACTGGCAGTCAGTACGAAATATATCGCTCGGGAGTGAGACATAACATTCGTTCGTAATACTACTTCAGAATCAGCCAAGAAACGTGTCCGCTGGCATGATTGAAAGTAAGCATATCAAGTGAAACTTAAACTTGTGCGGAGTGAGAATAGTCCGATACATAACGATTAGTCTTGACTTGCTACAGCAACACACGAGTGTTAGAAACGCACGGGAAGAACGAATTGCCCATTGTGTTAGATTTGAGTGTAATGAAAGTGAACATAGTTTTTCATATAGACTGGTTATATTCTACTGCCATTATAAAACATTTGGACATTATAGTACGGTCAATATATACTGCAGCATTGAACATTGATATTATATTGTGTGGAAATACACTTCGATACACTACAGTTATGATTAAGAAATACTAAATGAATCACAGGAATGCAGCAGCTTAGCAGAATTGAGCATTTGGAATGATTACTAAGCTCAACTATGGATTTCAAATCAGAATTCTGTATAAGAAAAGGCTGAAGGCACTTTGGAGATATTGACACTACATTTCTACTTCTACAATATGAACGTTCAATGGCATTTTCAACTAAGCTATCGAGCAAACTTAAGACGTGTCGGTGCGATGAACTTTGCAACGCGAACAGCAGTTTCTCGAGCCGGACGGGAACGGGGTTCGATTCTTCGCAGTTCCAGGCGGTACGAGATTTACGCAACGCAATGGACAAGGGTTCAGTCCCTACCAGGAATGTGTGCTTCAAACATTCTTTTCCATTTTCATCGAGATGACTACGAACAAGGTAGCTGGAAACATTTCATGTAAGTAGACAGTATGAATTAGTCATAATTTAGAATGTCCTTCTTCCACCAATTTTTATTAAGTAGATAGAAAGTGCATTCTAGGGCTCGACTTGATACTTTTTATCATTTCTGTCCAAACATGTATTTTATTTGTAGTTAATATTAATATTAAATGTGATGTTATTTTTAAAGCATTACTTTTCTTTTTCTAAATTTACCTTGGCGATAAATTGAGCATTATAATTGGTTGTGAAGACACGATATAAGAAGAGACAGGGCCAAGACTACGATAAAATTATATAAGAATAGTCGTTAGCAAGAAGATGACCGATATTTCACGTATACTTGAACATTATTCGGAATAAATACTTGTGACTATTTAAACAACGAAACAGAATATTTTGGCATTACATGCAACATTGTTTGATAGATGTGTTAGTCTATTTTTCATCGAGTTCGATATAGACTTGGAAATATCGTGATTTCTAGTGTGAACAATTACGATTTTTGGATTAGGCTTTTGCGATCCACGCTTTTGAATTTCTTATTGAATATAGACACAATTTCGAGTTCATTCAGTTCTTCTATTTTCTTTATTCTTTTGGAATACTCCAACTTGGTTAAGCGTTTGATTCTAATGGATTATTTGTACCTTCTTAAGACAGGCTCTTTTCCATGGCGTAGTTTCTCACGTGTTTCCTTAGAGGAGGATTTCCATTTCGAATTTTGTTTAGGCGAAAACTGAATTATTCTCTTTACAGTGATCACTCTATAATTCTTTGAAAGAAATATTTGTGAAATATGAGAATACAATGAGAAATATTATTGAAAGAAAAGAAATCTATGTATAAAATATTTTCATCATGAAACGAAATGACAATTTTGGAAAATCACAAATACTACTATTTGAACATGTGAATACAACATATTTAACACAGTTCTGATAAAAATTGTCCATGACACTCTTAACTTTTGTCTATTATGCTCTATGAAAGCTTTTTGGATTCTAAAAAAGTTTGGTGATTATTTATAGCTATTGAGAGCTAACATACGTGTAAAGCAATTAATGTTTGCGTGAACTGAGTTATATTGAGGCAGATATTAGACATCGATGGATGGTCAATATCAGATTTCCAGTATTAAATAAGCTGATAAGCTATTACTGAGTGAATTAATGCGTATTTTGAACGTGAATTACAGTCTCGATTACAGATACTAGAAAGCTAGTAGACTTTTGAATCCAACATTTAAAACCAAGTTATGCATTGTAACAACTAATCTAAAATGGATTGCTAATAGTAACATATGTTTCAGTGGAAAGTTATGATTTGAAAGACGTATAATAATAATTGTATAACATTATAATAATAATGAGTGAAAGTTTAAGGGATGATAATTTAAACATTTTGTAAATGATTTAAAATGAATTGTTATAATTTACTGAAGTGATATTACGTTCGATTAACTTCATTGTTCGTCGGATATGACCAAATAAGACTATAACAGAACTGAATAGAACACTTGTCAATGGATTAATGAATAATGTAGGAGTGATTCGAACAACGAATTAAATGTATAAATGTATATAGATTAATACGAATTTATTAGGGTTTCTGTATTTGTAAAATTAATTTGTATGATATTGTAAAATTCAAAGACGTTTATTTTGAACTTCGTTTAAAATGCTGTACTATTTGAGCAGCATAATTTAGCCAAATTTCAGGCTAACGTCACATTTGACTATCATGTGCTCCAGTGGAAGCAAACATATATTTTGTTGAGTGGAGAGAATTTCCACGAAGCAGCAGTTTCTTAGACAATAAACTGTTGATCCAATTTTAAATTTTCTTCGGATGACTTGGTGATTTATATTAGAACTAGGATGTGCTACGAGGACCAGTGGGTTATTTTATTGAATGCTTAGCCTTATGCCCGAGATTAATTTAATTTTTAAGAGACTTGCTAGTTCATTTTGAGCTGATTTTCGTTTTCATTTCGTCGACCACTGGCATCTTCTTATCACATTCTTTTATATTGAGGTATTCTTATCCCTGGTTGATCCTAGTTGGTAGAGTTATGGGGGTTATTCCATCCGGGCACTTCCAGATTCTACGATCCAGCTTTTCCATCGGATTCCAACAGGTAAGACCACGTGGATACGGGTACAGTACTATCCCAGCATTTGCCCAGAGACGAAGTGGGAAACCACGGAAAGCCACTTCGAGGATAGCTGAGGTGGGAATCGAACCCCCTCTACTCTTCTCTCTGAGGCTGAATAGACCTCCAGTCGTCATACCACTTGTCAAATTTCTTGGTAGAGCCGGGAATCGAACCTCATACTTCCAGGGTGGCAGCTAAGCACGCTGACCGCGACACGATTTGTTTATTTTCCTCTGTAAAAGACCATGTCACTGCGGAGGCCCAGGTTCAATTCCCGTCTCTGCCACGAAATTTAATTCTGGTCTGAGGGCTGGAACGGGGTTCACTCAGCCTCGTGGGGCACACAAACTTGTATAGGCAGCTTTGCTTCCTGCCTCAGCCATCCTGGAAGTGGTTTACCGTGGTTTCCCACTTCTCCTCCAGGCGATTGCTGCGATGGTTCCTTTCGACAGGACTACGGCCGTGTTTCTTCCCACTTCCTTTGCTGCCCTTTCCTTCATTAGACCCAAGTTCGTGGTCGCCTGGGCGTTTGGCTTGTCACCATCCCCAGTTGAATCTGCTGTCAAGGCGTATTCAGCTCCGAGACACCGTCCTGGAATTCGAAGGTAGAGGACTGATATCTCGCAGAGTCCGAGGTTAAGGCCGAGCTTGGACGGTAAGCGATCAAATAAAACGAAAAGAAAAAAGATACCGTATGTATCATTGCATAAGCTGTAGTGATGGGTTGGACGAGGATGAGGAGGTGATTGTATGTGGCTAGGGCACAAGCAACCAGTTAGCTACGTCGTACATGTTCCAAGCTTCGTAGACCACAGGTAGGGCAAAGTGTGCCCCATTGGAACGATAACAACATGCGATGGCAAGTCAGTATCTAGCTGCGCGACCTCCCCTCCTTCGAAGCAATTCACAACACAAAGCTTATTCACTGCCGCGAGATGTATTCCATCGACGAGTATGTGGATATGTTACCTATCTATGGAGAAGCTCGACAGAATGCATACCAGGCACAACGCACAACGCCTGTATCAAGAACACCATCCCGATAGACGACAACCGACAGGCATGGTATTTCGGTGTGCGGAAAGACGCCTGGCGGATACTGGATCCCTATCCTATTATGGATATCCTATTTACGTTAATGGCCTCTCTCTTCTTCTTCTTCTTCTTCTTCTTCCTCTTCTCCTTCTTAGCGTCATCCCGTAGAAACGGGGTCCGCTTTTTGGATCAATGCACGCCATTTCTTGCGATCTAATGCTTCCCGAGAGTTCAGGTTTCTTGATCGTAAATCTGCGATAATAGTGTCCAGCCACGGCAATTTTGGTCTCCCACGCTGTTTCTGGCCATCAACCGTTAGATGGTAGGCCGAGACGATGACTGAACTTTGTGGTGCACGGACAATGTGTCCATACCAACGAAGTCTCCGTTCCTGAATGTTCTCATTGATTGGAGCTACGCCAGCAATATGTCGAATCGTTGTGTTGGGGGTTATGGTCGAACAGAGAAATGTCTAAAGATCTTCGCAGCATCCGCATTTCCATGACATGAAGTGAATGCTCAGCACTTTTAGGTGCTGGCCAACACTCTGTACCATATAATGCAACTGGTCTCACCATTGTGCGGTTTATCTTTGATTTTAGGCGGATAGGGATCTTCTTATCACAAAGAGCACCGGTGACATCTCTGAATCGCATCCAAGTCGCATTGATTCGTGCTCGCACATCTTCATTCACAGAGCTGTCGCTATGCTATCGTGATCCTAGGTATCGGAATGTATTTACCTTGGTAAAAATTTCAGTTTGATTGCTGTAATAGATTCGTAGATATTGAGAACCGTATAGATATTTCGTATGGTCGCCATGTTGGATTTTTATATATTTAGGACTTAGAGTGATATACTATTACATGAAGATTGTTGTGTAGGTGTAGTGTTCAAACTTCAATCGCATGGTTAGGACACAAGATATGAAAATCGGATGTTAAAATATCACAGAGGCATCTTGTAGTTTTGAAGGCAATTGAAATAAAATAGATATCAGTGGATTAAAATTTGTATAAGCATTTACCGTACCGAGTTTTACAGCGCTTGGATGGTTAAATTGCGAGGAACGTTCATTTCAATATGTATATTTCGCGACGCCACCATGTTGGATTTGTACTCATTAGGTATTTGAAAGTTACATAGGTGAACTTCTGTGCATAGCCTCTATAAACATACAAAATTTCAGTTTGATTGCTATTATAGATTAGTAGATTTTTATATATGTAGGCCATAGAGTTATGTACAGTTCGATGACGATTTTCGCGTAGGTTCATTATTCAAACGTTCACTTCGATCGCATGATTAATACCCAAGAAATAAAAACTTAATTTAAAATTGCGCACAGTCACCATCTTGAGGTTATGTGACTAACTGAACTAAATTAGATGTCAGTGCATTGCAATGTGTATAGACCTATACATTTACTGTACCTTATTTCACTGTACTCAGATGATTAAATCGCGAGAAACGTCTACTTAAATGCTTCACATTCACTTTGCCGCCATGTTCGTTTTGTATTTCACAGGTGTTTAGCTGAACTTCTAGTAGTACTCGTTATCACCGTACAGAATTTCAGGGTGATATCAGTAATAGTTTCTGAGATATAGAATGCCAGTGAAATATTTCGCACAGCCGCCATCTTGAATTTATGTAGACAATTGAAATAAGTTAGATGCCAGTGCATTTCAATGTGTATAAACATTTCCTGTACCAAGTTTCATTGCGTTTGGATGGTTAAATCGCAAGAAAAGTCCACGTTCGTTTTGCAGTTAACGGGTATTTGAAACGTCTCATAGGTGACTTAGTAGTGCCCTTTATCACCATACAAAATTACAGGGTGATATCAGTAGTAGTTTCGGAGATAGTGAATGCCAGTGAAATATTTCACACAGCCGCCATGTTGGGTTGGTGAGACGTAATGAAATTTGAAGGGCACGGTCGGGGTCGGCCAAAATAGTACTACGACTTTACCGAGTTTCATTGAAATCGCCCCAGCCGTTTAGATGTTATTAGGGGGCACACACACACATACGCACACACATGTTCACACACGGACAAAAGGTGATCTCATAAGCCTTTTTTTTTTTTCATAAAATGAAAATAGGCTAAAAAGGTGGTAAAATCGTTTCGAAGCGGACAATTAATACTATTCTTTTGCTTAGTTATAATAATATTTCTTAAACAATATGCGTACAGGTTCTTACAATACGCTGATTTTCACAAGTTTTAATTCTTAGCATATGAAGTTAAAGAGTTCGTCCTAGCTTGGCAGGTGAGTATATGATACTGTGTCCACATATGGTGCAGGTGTGGTATCCTCTTTGTGCGCCGATTCTGTGATAAAACCCATGGGCTGAGGTCCTTGATAAAACGTGTCACAGCTCGAAGTTTACCTTCTTCCACTTTTCTGTTTCCATGTTTCTGTTTTCTTAATTATGAAACCACCCAAGCATAAGAATATAATAACTAGGGACCGGATTTTGTTGGCGTTTAAAATTGTCATTTTAGGTTTTCAAAACCATAAAATTATTCATTTTTTGGTTTTCAATAGGTTGAATAGGTTTTTACAATCTATATATTAAAAATATTTATGAAGCCTTAACCGAGTCCGTCAGGCCATTCTATCCGGTCGATTACATTCATTCTTTTTAATGAAAAGTATTCATGAACAGATTTGTTATCAAGCATTTCAAATCACTTAACTTCCGTCTTCCTCAAATGATTTTTTTTTCCAAATTTTTCCAACTTTTTCCAACTTTGTTTCTCATTTAAGCAAACATATCTTTGGTTCTAATAGAGGAGCGCATGTCGCTTTGGTCTAAGAGCACTCAATGGATCAAGCGCTTTTTTTTAGGTATTAAATATTTTAATTGGTTGATTCTGAGGAAAGTTATGAGTGCCGAAGCGAATATTAGAAATATTTATGAAAACTTAACCGAGTCCGTCCGGCCATTTTATCCGGTCGATTTCCTTCATCTATATATTATTTTTTTAATTTTTTTTTAAATTAAATGTATTCATGCACAGATTTGCTATCAAGTATTACAAATCACTTAACTTCCGCCTTCCTCAAATTATTTGATTTCCTGAACTTTTTCCAACTTTTTTTTCTCATTGAAGCAATCATATCTTTGGTTTTAATTGAGGTACGCAGGTCGTTTTGTCTAAGAACACTCAGTGGATCAAGCTCTTTCATTCGAGCCCTTAACTATTCAAATCGGCTGATTCTGAGGATAGTTATGAATGGACATTCATTTTTTTAACGTCGACTTGAGCCTCTATGACTGCGTGTTAACAACCACTCTCATTTCAGTGTCTGCGTCTTGTTCGTTTGCCGGCTTTGATATCTCGCCAGTATCTCTTGTGCCCATTTATCAGCTTGTTCTTCCACTCCTCTGTTAAAGGGCCTCTCCGTCTTCTGGGTTCTGCCTCCACCATAAGACCTTGATAGCTTTTCACTATTCTTCTGAAACTATTCAATATTACTTCTCATTTTTCATTTTCTTGAACCGAAAAATTAACATTGCCATGAAATTAATAGGGTAGTTTCAGATCTACATCCAGGAACGTCTAGATTTTACACGAGTGTGAATGCATTGGTAACTGAAGAAGAAAGTGAAGTTTTGCATGTGCTAACTTTGAAAGAAGGTGCTATTGTAATGCTCCTTAGGAATGTCAATGCAACTGAGGGATTACTGAACGGGACGAGGATTGGCCGGATCGGCTGATGTGACGTCAGCCCATCACGTAAGCGGCCGGCAAGGAAACACACCTGTCAGTTGTGATCTCGCTACTTGCCATATATAACCTTGAACAGTCCTAAGGTAAGAATCTTAAAGATATGTTGGTGAAGGGTATAATCACTCGCAGTTTAGCAATATATATTACAAGAAGAAATGCAATTAAATAAACAGTAATCGTTCGGTGGTCTCGGAAAATCAAAAGTATTTGACTAGCAAATGCAGCAGCTAACTATCAGAAAAAATAAATACGTTAAACATCACGAAAGTGATCAGGCTACACAATCATAATGGGGCATGTGTTTATAGAAAGAGTATCGTCAATGCTGTAATTCTTGTTGCTCTGTATGTTGTTCATTTCTTTGTGTTCCACAATAATCCACAGGAAGTTTGCAAACTAAAAGATGTCTTGAAACAAAATTTCAAGAAGAAAGATCTTGGACCTGCTGCTCAGGTTCTTGGTATGAAAATAAAAGGTACACAGATAACGGTATACTCAAAATTTCTCAGACACAGTTCATAAAAAATCTGCTCAATAAGTTTGAGATGAATGATGTTAATCCCATCGGTACTCCTATGGATGTAAATATGAAATTGTTAAAGCCAAAAGAGTGGACGATAAACCTTATCAGCAGCTGATAGGTTCACTTATGTACTTGAGTGTAATGGACCAGATATTGCCTATGCATTGTCATATTTAAGTCAGTTTAATTCTTGTCACAGCGAGGAGCATTGTCTTGCAGCCAAAAGGGTACTTTGGTATCTTCAAGGTACCGTACGATAAACCAAGGGTTCATTTTTAAGAGCATTGGTTTAGGTTTGGTAGGGTTTGCAGATGCCAGTTTTTCCACAGATAGTGATAGTAAGTCATATACTGGTTATCATTTCATGCTTACTGATGCTGCCATATCATGGGAAGCTCACAAGCAGAGCTCCGTTGCTACCTCATCGACAGAGGTTGAGTATGCAGCTTTGTCAGAGGGTGCGAAGGAAGCAGTTTATCTCAAGAGTCTGATGTTTAATTTGGTTAGTTATAATCAAGGTCCAATAAAAAAATGAATTTGTTAAAGGTAAATGTGTTGATGGATTGTAATCAAGAAATTGGTTTGTATAATGACAGCCAAAGTGCACTGAAAATTGCAATCAATCCTGTTTTTCATAGGCGCACTAAACACATCATCACCAAACATCATTTCATTAGGGAAAAGGTTCAAGGGAGAATCATCTCATTAAACTATTTGTCCACACAAGAAATGATTGTAGATATTCTCACCAAACCTTGGCCTAAAACAAAACATGTGTATTGTACCCGAGGAATGGGATTGAATTGTTAATTAGTACTTAGAGTACACATTGTGTTCAAAAATTTGTTTCATAAATTGTATTATGTTTATATAGGGTACTGTATGATTGAAGTCTGGTTCACAAATGTCTATTACATTCTAGATCAGCTATTGGTTTAAGTGGGTAAGTTAGAAATACGTAACCCAACAACTGATCTTTGGTTTGAATTAAGTGCCAAGAAGCGCGACGCCCTTGATGGCAGGTTTAGTTACTATAATGCTCTTGTTGATTCTTGTGTCTTCCTTTTTATATTACGCCTGTATGCAGTGGCGTCTCTAGGGTTGGTGTCACCCAGTGCGGTAACTCATGGTGTCACCCCCTTCACGACACCCCATAGACCTCCTCCGCGTCCGTCAGTGCCAAATAATGGAAACCTACACAATCCTTAGTAACGTTTATAAACATAGGTCCTATATGTACAAAGGCAATAGAAGAAAAAAAATTCAAGGTCGGTTGGTAAAAGATTGTAAGGAGTTAAGAACTAAGAACTACATAGGAAATATGTTACTTTTTATTGTTATTTTAACATTAAATTTTAAGTCATATTTAATCTCGACTAAAGCAATACTTTCCTTTCCTGGCCATTGGAGCTGCAAACTTGTAAACTACTTCATCGAAATCAACTCCTTTGGCCAAATCACTTTCAGTTGATAATATTGCAAGACCAGAAAGACTTGACTGTCCCATGGTAGATCGCAAATAGTTCTTAATAAACTTAAGCTTTGAAAAAATCCTCTCACATGAAGCCACATACACGCAGATCGTAAGAAATAATTGTAGGCTCACTGAGAGATATGGGAGAGATTCTAGGAAGTCCCATTCAGCTATGAATTTCAAAACGCCAAGTACTGACCAATCTTTGACTTCTTCGAGATCAATCTCTGCTGCCCTCAGATGCCTTCTCAGCCTTGGTATTTCTAATAAAAGCTCCTCCTCTAATAACTCATCATAGAAAGTGGTTAATTTTGGAATGGACACCAGTAAGTCTTCTTCAGTGGCAGATATCAAACTCTTGGCTTGAACAGCCTCAAACATGGCTGCTACTTCCTTGATGGCTCCTGATCTGATCTGGAGTTCAGAATGAAAACGATCGATACACTCAAGCATCGCTCTCTTGTTTTCTTCTTGCAGAGTTAGTCCAGCATCTCTCGTCTTCTCAGTCATCCTCTTCTTGAACCTGGGTCTACTGTCTACTGAAATTCCATATCGGTCTGATTTTAAAAGCGCCTGTAATTGCCTGCTCCACAAGATGATTGCGCTCCTCGTACATAAAAAGTGTTAGCGTCTCTAGCTTTGTCACTACCTTGTCAAGAGTTAAGCCCTTAGTCTGAAGGTACAGCTGTGTAAGATTAATTTCTTCAAGTACATCACACCAAAAGAAGAGGTAGCACATAAACGTGAAATTGCAGACAGCAGGTAAGAGACCTCGGGCTGTACCTCTTGTGTCTAAATTTTCATCTGGATCACATGGAGCTTCAATTGCCGCCACACATACATCGAATTTTTCTTTCACTGCCTTTACTGCAGCATGATGAGAACTCCAGCGTGTTGTTGATAATCCTTTTACTGAGACTCCAGTGTGGTTCATTAAAACATCCCATCGGTGAGTGGAAGCAGCAAAGAAGGAAAACATTGTCTCAAGAGTTCAAAAAAAAAGTCACGCATGAAGCTTCCCAGGAAATGAGTATTGGCCGCACAAGTTAAGCGAATGGTCCACACATCCATTAAAAATAGCTTTCCGGTTCTTTCTTTTCAAAATGGCTTGTACACCCCCATGGATTCCAGCCATAGTCGCAGCATTATCGTAACCTTGAGCGCGGCACAGCATAATGTCGGGTCCATCACTTTCCAGATTTCTGAGAATATTAGAACTGAGGTCAACAGCTTTTTTCCCCTTTAAAGGGAAAAATCCTAGAAACACTTCTCTTACTTCAACTATCCTATTGTGAATTTTCGAATATCTGATAACATCGGATATTTGGTCAGTGTGTGATGTGTCAGGTGTGCTATCGAACATGATCCCAAAATACCTGGTAGATTTTATATCCATGACAATCTTCTCCTTCACATGATTTGCTAGGACATGTATAAACTCATTCTGAGTTTTTGATGCAAGGTAAGATACTGATGCTTTGATTTTACATGTGCTTCGCTTCAATCTCATTAGGTGCTCTTTCAGCACTGGGTATATTTAGAAAGCATCTCAACCATTTGAAGAAAGTTTCCTTTATTCAATGAAGATTCATCTTCATTGTGGCTCCTGAATGCCAGATTTTGCTTGGTGAGAAACCTGTGCAAGATGTCTCTCTACTTTTTCTTCTCCATGTCCATCAAAGCAATATTTTCAGCGTCAATTGTTTTGTGCAGTCTAAGTCCTGATGCCAACGTTTTCCATTTTGCAAAGCAATGTAAGTGATCTTCGGATGTCTCATGATTATGCATTTTCGGGCTCAGTTTCCACCACGTCTGAAACCCAGTCACAAATTTGGATGTCGTGTCTGTAGCATTAACGGTAAAGAGTCGGCAGCAAAACCAATATAATTTCTCACAGACGAGAGAGTAGGCCATCCCTATTCGCAACACTTTCTCGCCATTTGGCATCACCTTGTAAAACCACTCTTTTCTTAGCTGGCGAACATCTCCTTTCGCCTTTAGATCTTGCCTTGTCACAATTCTGAAAAGTTCATCTTTCTTCTGGAGAGAAGCACTTCCTTTTTTGATGATTAGAACCCGCAAATGATCTGGAATTGGTACATTCCAATAAGAAGCATCATCTAAAATATTCCATTTTTTTCCCTTAAGCTCATTTATCATCACATTTTCAGTATCATGGTTAGAGTCACTATCAGTCCACTCTTCGGCTACGAATTCATCCATTTCCTTCCCTTGTTCTTGCGCTTTATTTATTCTATTTCAACTTCCTCCTCTGCTGAAAGCATACTAGCATCAGACAAATTAGCCTCATCAGTTAGTGACTGAGGAACTGTGTCTTTGGATGAACCCTGGGCCTCGTCCGGTCTCGTTACATATTGCAGCATGCATCCGCGTAATGTTGATAGTGATTCACTTTTCTTAATTTTTGCTCTTCTTTGTTGATATCCACTCGGCCTCTTCGTTTTATGTATCCCCCGTGGCATGATATAATATCCTGGAACAATAAAAATAAAATAAGATAATTTAAAACTAGCGAACCCGTGCGAGAAATCTCGCATGTTCATAAGTCACACTTTCCCCAATAGGTTTATAATAAGAGACTTAAGGAGAAAGGTTGTTATGTTTTTATTTGAACCAAATGATTATAGAACACTATTTACAATTCAGGTGTCCCTGCGGCCAAAATGCGAACTGAACAGCAATGGTGTCGCGTATTTTCCTATAGCAACAGTATTTGCAAATCGCACACTTCATTAAAGAAATTGATATTTACGAAATTAGAATGCAATTCGTCACTGCTAATGGCATTTGTATGCTGAATCCATTCATTGACACCTTAGCCGCAACACTCAACGGTTATTTGGTATTTATGAAATTATACGATTTGAGTACTCATTCCTTTAAATTACTGTTTCTGAAATCCATGCAAAATGATAAAGGAAAGACCTCAGAATGTTAAAATGACATGAAACAGGCGTCACAGCAGCTAATATGTGAAGTGGACGGCAATTATGGAGCGTACCTTCCTGCAGCAACAGTATCTGCAAATCGCACATTTCGTACAGTTTTTAAGTCTTCATTTTTTAAGAAATTATAGATATTTATGAAATTAGAGTGCAATGCGTCATTGGTAATGTATATTCTCTTTCAATTGAATGTTCATTTTTCACGATCGGTCGCTTGTGAGCGCCGCAGGAGGGATCTATACTACTGAAATAATACATATGATGATTTGGTTTAATTGATAGAACAAAATATATTTTAAAATCTTTTATTTATTGAACAACGTCCTTTAATAAGAATAATTTCATGGAGTGACATAGAATCATTGACAGTGATATTTTGTTTGAAACGAAATATACAAATAAAATTGAATAAAATGCAAATTGTAGATCACCCTCCTATTACATAGAAAAATCAAATAACATATCTTGTCTGTAAAAACGCTAAACATAACTACAAACTGAATTATCATATATTTATGTAGCTAGAAAAATAATATTTGTCCCTTTGACCATCCAAAGGAAAAGCTACAATTTATCACCCATACTTTTCAATCTATACATTGGAGGAAATTAGAGAACAAATTTAAGTATGAGTAGGGATTTAGGAACAAGGGAAGCCGTACTAAGTCTTAGGCTGACTGTGGAAGGTAGAATAAAGAAAGATAAGAAAACGTTCATGGCATTTGTAGACTTAGAAAAGGTTTTTGATAACGTTCATTGGGCTAAATTGTTTGACATTTTGAAAACGATTGGAATAAAGTACAGGGATAGGAGGGTGATCTACAATCTACGCAGAAACCAGACAGCAGTCATTGGAGCTGAAGCACATGAGACAGAAGCTGGTATTCAGAAAGGTGTAAGGCAAGGCTGCAACTTATCACCCATACTTTTCAATCTTTACATTGAACAAGCAATGAAGGAAACTGGAGAAAAATTTAAACTGGGAGTGAAGATTCAAGGATCAATAATTTCAACTCTGAGATTTTCTGATGACATCGTTATCTTGGATGACACACCTGAGGATTTGCATGAGTTTTTGAATGGTATGGACTCCGTCTTGAGGAAAGAATTCATGATGATTTTTTAATTTTTTTATTTAGTCAATTTACCCTCTAGTTTGGTGGTTCCCACGGGCCCAGCGAGGGAACTCACCACTACCGCCTCTATGGGCAGTGTCCTGGAGCCTGGAACATCTGGACGGGAGGGATACAACTGGGGAGGTGTGATCAGCACTTCGCCCAGGCGGCCTCACCTGCAAAGCGAACAGGGGCCTCATGAGGGATGGGAAGGGATGGAAGGGCAAGGAAGAGGGAAGGAGGCGGCCGTGGCCTTACAGTAGGTACTGTCCCCGTAAATTGAATTATTCAGGGACGAAATGAGAGTATTTTCCGTTCCCATGATAAAATTTAACCAGCAAATATAATTTCTGGAAGTGTGACACAAGAGGGTCGTGTTACAAGCTCGAGACTGTAGGAGAGCCCGATCACGTGATAGATTGCACAATGGACGCTTCTAGAAGGCTATTCTTGGCATAGCAACAGCGAGTTTGGAAATTAATACTATAAATATTGTTATAAATTATGCTATTGGATCCCAGTCCACAGCCAATGAGGAGAGATCTTATTGAAGACGGGATCAACTTTAATTACACAACATGAGGAAATTAGGCCCTTAGAAGAAAATTTTCTTTTTTGGTAATGAAGAGAATATTAAGAGAAATTATGTCTGATACTTTAAAAACCGCAGATCGGTTAATATACGCAGTAATAAGCATTACTAATCTATGCACTAAAATTATGGTGGGAGATTGATATGGCCGTCAAAAATTCGACTTGGAGAGGGATATCCAAGGATCGAGGTTCTTATTCCAGCAGACTTTGAAGAGTGAGGAAGTGTTTTTACTGGGTTAACGGAGATCCTAAAGCTTAGTCCGAGTGCGACGACTGTCGAATTGTGGAGACGCGAGTATAGCTAGGTGGAACGGTAGAGATCACCGCACTTCCATTCTGTGTGAAGTTGCGAAGAACATAGTATTGATTATATTTCATACAATATTGTGATTTGAAGTTAAATAAGTGAACATTTATATTAAGAACTGGTCGCCTACTATATATTGTGGAAAGTCGAGCGCTTAAATATTCAACGTTTTGACAATATAAGCATGTCAAGTTAGATTTCCAAATGTGTTGGAAATAGAGCTGAAGATCATTATAAATTGCAACGTGAAGTTGGCAAACGCAGTTCAAGTGAACAGTGGCGGAGAACTTTTAGTATTGGCGCAACACATAAACATTAACAGTATGACTATGATTATTCTTCAAATATTATCATTCAACTTAATTTATATTGTTGATATGATGAACTAAACAGTCATGCGCCAGATACATATTCGATAACAGGAGTTAAGATACAACGATGGAGCTTCGTTCGACAACGTATTCTTGAATACAGACGTAGTGTACGGTCCATCTTGTGCATTTTCGTCAGTCTACGAACACTAATATAACATCAATTAGCAATGGAAACATTTCATTCTCTATTTATATGAATATTTCCATAATTATATTCCACTGATGAAGCTGATACATATTTATGACGGAGAATGAAGACTCTACAGAAGAGATTTGTCAAGATGCTAGGGAAAGGTAGCCCAGCAACCCAGAAGAATTTGCCAGAAGGATATCGCTCGAGCCCAGCCGAATGTTGGTGAATTCCAGAGAGAGACGTTTCTTATCTCTGAGGTCGCAGATCCGAGGTTCGAATGCAGATCCATCTCAGTGTCTTGTACTGAGGAAACATCTAAAGTATTGTGGCAATACTTACATTGATCTTCAAGTTTTCGTCTAAATAAGGTATTAGTGTATCTCAATTGTTATATAGAGCTTGATTAGTGACATTCTGAGCCAGCGATCTTATTCCATATTTTCGGAGATCTTATTCCACATATTTCTATATTTTCATGTTTCATGTATTTCAGTGCTTTTATGTATTTTACACTTCAGATGTGTGTTGAGATTTTTATGCTGCAAGATTATTTAGAAGATGATTGCATTTCATCTATTTTTCAATTTTAATCTACGGATCAGTTGTGGAACTAACATTAATATTTTGTTTGAGGCATCATATTGCCTCATAAGAGACTAGTCGTTTCGACTCTCGAATTTTAATAATTTCATTTAACCTAAGTATTCTGACATTGTGGCATAGCTTCAAATTAAATTCTTATTAAATTTAATTTGAGCACTTTAATGTAACAACTTATTACTTCAAGAAAAGAAGAAACATCGAATGATATTGTTATATCATTATTGTACATAAACAATCGACGATATAAGAAATACTAGTCGTTTGATAAGACCGAAGCCTTAATTCTTATGATCATTCTTTGTGTAGAGTGGAAAAACATTACGACATTGACAAACCTTTCTTATTATCTGTAAAGCTAAGAGCTTTGTTCATTTAATATGTTAGAGGAAATACCTTTTGATAGAAGATTATTCAAATCTTTGGCTAGGAATTCAAACCTAGTTTATCCCGGTCAAGATTGAATTCTATCTGACACTATAAATAACATGTGTGTTATTTTATCCTATTTGTGTAACATCAAGTCATTTTGTCGACATGATATTACAACGATAAACAATAGTAGGGTAGTGAGGCCGATTCTAAGCCACCCATTTTATTTGTACCCGTCTGTACATGTTAAAATAATTAATATCTCTCGAACGCATGGTCCGATTTTGACAAATGAGGTGCCGTTGGACTCTAGCTGACGTCCTCTTTCCTATGGACCCCTCGTTATATTTTTGAAAAAAAAATTGAATTTTTTGTTTTCGAAAATAGGCGATAGTTTGAAAACCAAACAGGATAGAACGTTGTGCCATGGCTCAAACGAATGGTCCTTATGACCTTTATTTTCTATAATAAAACTTTTTTACTTTTTATGTTTTTTTTGAAAACACTCGAATTTTGAAAATCCTATATTTTGGAAACTAGGAATTCTACAAAAAAATTGTTTGATGTAAATCAATGGTCCCTACCCCCTCTATCCCCAAAATAAATTTCAAGTCTCTAGAATGAAAACCTGTAGCAGTGGGATGGGGAGAGAGCTGCTTAAAAAAGCAAGTGGTGAGCCCCTGCGACCTTGGAATGGAAGGAGTCATGCTAGGAGGGCGTGCTTGGATTCGTTTTTTTTGTCTCGTTGTGCTCTTTACGGGAATGTAGGTGTCGAAAAGGTGAAAATCTGGAAACACGGTTTTTTGGGTGGAAAAACGTGATTTTAAACTTTTTGCTATATCTCGCGAACCAATCATGCTAGAAGCGTGTACGACGGGTCCAAGGACTCGGGGTGACGTCCTCTTTGCTATGGACCTCTCGTTGTAATTTTTAAAAAATTTTGGAAACTCGATTTTGGGGTAAACACGTGTTTTTTGTGATTTTTGCCGATATCTCACGAACCAATAACGCTAGAGACGTGTACGAGGTGTCTTAGGACTCGGGCTAACGCCCCCTTTTGAGTGCGGTAGATATGTTTTCCAAAAAATAATTCACAAAGGGCCTAACGCCATACATGTTGAAAAAACTTTTTCTTTTTCTTTACGTGTTTATAATGTTTATGAAGCGTGGTGGTTGAGAGAGACGATACGGCTGGGTGTGTGTGTGTGTGTGTCAACGAACCTGTCGTTTAGCACAAGGACCATGCTTAATAGAACAATCGCTATTTCGACGGGTCGGTGTATGACAGAGCGAGGGTTCGTTTTTTCTGATATTTTACCTTTAACGTGTAAACGGTGATGAGAACTTGGTTCTATGTTGGTCGAAGCGAGTACAGAAAACAAACTTGCAGACGAGCGGGAGGTGAATGTCATTTGAGCTTATTGGAAGGCGCTGATCTGACTTGACAACAGGTGCAATGGAAAAATGACAATGGCGCTTGAAAGTGAAATAATCTGACCATCGTGGTGGCAGGGGAGTGCGAAATGCATGCACACACGTGTGAGATGACATGTACGCTAAGCAAGTTACATCCTGTTTGCTTCGTACGTGACAAAATGCAAGTTCAGGTGAAATTTGATCTGCCACAGGTGTTCACTTTGGACGTTATCTGTCCACGTGCATGATAACAGAATGTTCAAAGCGTGGGAAAAAATGATTATACATGCAACGTAGCATATATAAAGACATGTCGTTATCATTTCCACTCTCACTTGGGTGGACTACCTTTGAACATACTGCGTTGCGTGAAACACTTGGTCTTGTTTAACAGTTTTGGTGTTGGTGGAAAATACTTAACCTTGTTGTGAGGTAGGTGTTTATTTATTCATTTATACATTTATTGATTTATATATATATACAAGCAATTATTTATTGATTAGGTAATTAATGATTTTATTTATTTATTTGTTTGCAGATAACCGGTATACCTTACATGTCTGAGAGAGAAGAAACCATTGCACTTTTGAGCCCACTAGAAGGAAACAGCAACAAGCCACGGCAAGTAAAGGAGAGATGATTTATTTAAACTAACTTGTTCCATTTTTTGTTTGATATTTTATTTTATGAAATGTATGTATTAACCTGAATTTAGGTATTTATAGCGGTTTATTTTATTTATTTTTAGAAACTTGGAAAGAATAGCCTTACCGCCGTAGCAGTTGCTGAAAAAAACCCGAAACGCAGTAAAGCGAAACCACTGTTTAAAACTCAGGTAAGTCTAACTTAAAAATGCTATTCCATTTTACCACTACTGAAAACTCGTAGACAAAAAAAATTCATTACCTGTACATGACTGGGACAATGATTGCTTTCTTGATTAATGGCTATGTTGTTGTTGTTGACTGGAAAAAGTACAAGGCCATGTTGGATTTTCTAAAAATAAAAAAATAAATTTAATTTATGGGTGGTTCCCTATGGACTCAACGAATATTCAAAGGTTTGAACATGATATTGTGAACAAAATGAAATGACATTCATTTTTGTTTATATATTGGTTAAATGGGGGGGGATGTAAATGACTGCAGCTTTATAAAAAAAAATAAGTACATGGGTTACTGTTAGTGCCAACATACAGTTTATTTTTAATGGTGTTTTGATATATTAATGCCAATTAACGTTAACGTTTTATTTACAAGTATTGGTTGATTGATAGATTGATTGATTGATTGATTGATTGAGTGATGGGTTATTTTGTTTGCTTTAAGGTGTCGTCATGTGCCATTAACGTAATGAACAGACAGTGAACAAGCATGCATTATGCTTTAAAGTACTCTGTGCTCTTGTGCAACGTTAATAACTTACAATTAGAAATTTTTTTTATTATAACACATGGCGTTAGTACCAAATACAACAAGTGAGCAAGTTGGTTTACCACGTGGGTTAAATTTAAAATCAGAACATGATCGATGGTTAACATTTGAATCCTGGACTGTAGGCTTTTGTCGACACATAAACTTGCAAAAGCCGTTTTTTTTTTACTTGAACCGAGAAGATGTGGTGCGTTGTGTGTTTTGTCGTATTGAACTTTCACACTGGGAAGAAGGGGATGATTCCTCTAGAGACCATTTGCGATGGTCTCCTCATTGTCCTTATATGCTTGGAAAGCAAGTGGGTAACCTAACCGTGCATTCAATTTACCGAACCACAAGGCCTTTGGCCGCTACTTACGTTGCTGAATCACAAATAAATAATAATAATAATAATGATGTATTACCAGCCAACGGTAGTGTAGATATATGTGGTCCATATGCCATAGACAGTGTTGAATTGGAGTGTGATTTTTGAAAAATTGGGAGTTTGCAAGACTAAAGCACTAGCACACCCAGAGTACAGCTCGGTTTAAAAACGTTTAGAATCTTATAAAAATGTTTGGCCATTAATATTAAAACACCTTACCAAACAGCTAAGTGAAGCTGAATTTTTTATACTGGTGAAGGGGATAAAACAATATGTTTTTATTGTGGATTTGCTTTAAAGGATTGGCAAATGACTGATGACCCTTTTGTGCAACACGCTCGTTGGTTACCAAACTGTAAATACATGGTGTTGCTTAAAGGTCAAGAATTTGTGAACACTATTCGTAAAGAAAACGTGATTGCAGCACAAGAAATAAAAGTGCCTTTAGAGTTAGAACACGCGGAGCAAATACATAAGGCTGAAAGTAAAGACTTGTGTTACGAACAGATACAAAAGTGTGACCAACAATTATGTAAAATTTGTTATCAAGATGAACTAGGTGTTGTATTTTTGCCTTGTGGACACATGATAGCCTGTGTCAAGTGTGCATTAGAACTCAACACTTGTGCTATATGCAGAAAAGCAGTATCTGCTACTGTTAGGGCATTTCTTGCATAACTAGTATAATTTATTCGTCATGCATAGTGCAAAATCCCTAATTGCACAATATTATTAAAGCTGTTTTAGAGTGTAATAGATATGCTTTTCTTTTGTTTACAGACTACTACAATGAATGTTTTGAATGCTGTGGGACAATCATGTGGCTTAGAGACAAAGAAGCTCAGCGAATTGCCAACGCATATTCCATTCTGCATTATCAAGATTCGGAAATTGAAAACAGCATATGGTGATCGTATACTTTGTGTATGTGAAAACTTTGAAACATTTCTGCCTATACGGTTTAATGATATGTTGGAGAGTGTTTTTGATGAAGTCAATAATGCTGTGCAACCTGTACACTTAATATATGAAGGTTTTAAAAACAATAGGTGCATGGTTCGTTTTAATTAAATAAATAAAAAAATGTGAAATAATAATGGAAAATATAAGTAATGACAATATACTGAAAAAGAAAGAAAATATGTGTATAGAATAGTAATGTTTTAGTGTTTAGTGTTGTCTTAAAAAATATTATGATGAAACCAAAAAACAAGAAATGTATATAAAGTTTGTAAATAAATGCAAAATGATGTTACAATGTTGTTTTATTTTATACAAAGTTAGTATATTTAACATTGCAAAGTATATATGATTATGACAATAAATGCACACTGAATACAAGCCTTTCTCACTTTACAATAGTCTGTTATAGTTTTAAACACAAGACTTGTGTAGATTATTTTATAGCAATGCCCATTCAATGTTGTTTTCGAAAAGTGGGGAAGCCGCAATGGTTGTATATGCATAAAATCCTTATTGTTATTACTATTTAGTCACTTTGATCCCCTTGCATATCAAGAGCAGATGACCTAGTTGTTCCACTCTTTAAAACGACGACAACAACAACACTACCTCTTTCATAGTTTGTGATGTTGATGGCTCTTGCGACGTGGAAGATGGATTAAAAATAACTTTTAGAACAGGGGTTAAACGTTGCTCATTAAACAATGCACTATTTTGAGTAGCAATATGGTTTTCTTGCTTTTTGTCGACGGCAACTGTGTTTCATGCAGTACACTACATTGATGATCACTGACACTTAAAACCTCACTATTTTTACTTTCTTAGGTCACCACGACAATGTTTGGAACGTTGCTTTGAACAACGCCAAATAATAGTTCCATTTTTATTGGTTCGTTTCACAATATATGAATATCCTTTATAGTATGCGTAAGGCTTACCATACCTAGTCACTGATACTTCCATATCAACTGTCAAGCATAGACTAAGCTCTAGTAAAGTCAACTTGGTAATAAGAATAATAGTTTAATGTGAGAGCAAATATGGATCCAAAGAGTTCAGGTAAAAGTGGAAGCAAATAAGCAAATATTAGAAACAATAGTTGGGGTGAACGTGGTCGCAAAGTGGTAGACCCATTACACAATAATTTCAGCACGACGAAGCTCTTGTTCAATTTCTTTGATTTCCCAATCGTGACCGGTATGCCCAGCTTGTTGTAAAGCATGCAATTGTCGAAGCCGTTTAATTAGCATACTGGGTTTGTTCCAGTATACAAATTTAACAAATGGACTTTTAGGTGTAAACAAAGCATTACCATTATCATCATCATCATCATTATCATCATCATGATCACCATTATCATCATGACCATCATCACTGTTATTATATAGTCCTTTTTGATCCTCTTGCAATACCACTTCATTTATAGTCTGAGTTGATTTTGATAGTGTTGAAGGTTTCTTGGACGTTGACAACTGTCCTAACATGACGTTTTGAGGACATGATAAGTCCTTTTGAACAAACACTGCACTATTTTTAGCCGCAATATCGTTTTCTTGGACTTGCTTTTTAGCATTTTGATAATTGTTTGTAAACAGCAAGCGTGGTTCGTTTAGAGCACTACATTGATGAACACACACACTTAAAACCTTTCCAGTTTTACTTTTCAGATTGCCTCGACATTTTGTTGACCTCTCTTTTGAGCATCGCCAGAATATTATTCCATTCACATTCTGGCGATTATAGTTATAAGAGTAGCCTTGATAGAGTGCCCGTAGCCTACCTTAGTTGGTTGTAATAAGTTCCATAGTAGTAACTCACCAGTCAGTACGATGTTCACACTACAAAGGTTACAACTGTTCTGCTGATGGAGTGACCTACCATAAGCTTATATATTGGCTTATGTGTTGGATTTTTGTGTTGGCTTTTTGTGTTGGCTTTTTGTGTTGGCTTTTGTGTTGGCTTTTTGTGTTGGCTTTTCGTGTTGGCTTTTTGTGTTGGCTTTTGTCTTGGCTTTTTGTGTTGGCTTTTCGTGTTGGCTTTTTGCGTTGGCTTTTGTGTTGGCTTTTGTGTTGGCTTTTTGCGTTGGCTTTTTGTGTTGGCTTTTGTGTTGGCTTTCTGTGTTGGCTTTTTGTGTTGTCTTTTTGTGTTGGCTTTAGTATTGGCTTTTGTATTGGCTTATTTGACAAGTTATTTATGTCAATGTATTCAGTGGATTTTTTTCTTGGTGTTGGAAAGTAGTTGAAAGAGAGGGAATATTTAAAGACTTAACCCCAGCTCACTAACATAACCTAACCTAACCTAACTCTACGCAGCCTAACCTAACCTAACCTTTCAACTCTCAGATGTTAATTAAATTCTGTGCATAGTCGAGTTGGAACCCAAGACCTCAGGGGTAAAAAACCAATTATTTTTTATGGCTTATTTTGGTAACTTATTTTGATGGCTAACCTAACTTTACCTAACCTAACCTCAGCTCACTTTGGATATTACTAGTAAGTGTTCATATCCTCCGCTAGGTAGGATGCTAGTAGTACAGGTAGTGCTCATATTTACCGCTAGGTAGCGGAAACATTTTTGCGTGTTGCATGTGACACTTGTGAAATTTAACCGCATGCAAGGCGTGCTTGTATAAGTTCTCTATTTAAACCCAATATACAATTAACCACTAAATGTTCAGAACTAACATGTATAGCCATGTTTAGGGTATATAGGAGGCCCTTAGCAAGAAAGGCTGTCTAACCCACGAGTGTACAGCTTTGTCATACGCAGTAAGCACCTGTTGGCAGAAAACAACAACAACAACAATTTGAGAAAGCCAACAAAAAACTGTTTCCTTTAAATACATTAATGGATATGTTGTTGGCTTTCTCAAATTGTTGTTGTTGTTGTTGTTTTCTGCCAACAAGTGCTTACTGCGTATGACAAAGCTGTACACTCGTGGGTTAGACAGCCTTTCTTGCTAAGGGTCTCCTATATACCCTAAACATGACTATACATGTCAGTTCTGAACATTTAGTGGTTAATTTTATATTGGGTTTAAATAGAGAACTTATACAAGCACGCCTTGCATGCGGTTAAATTTCACAAGTGTCACATGCAACACGCAAAAATGTTTCCGCTACCTAGCGGTAAATATGAGCACTACCTGTACTACTAGCATCCTACCTAGCGGAGGATATGAACACTTACTAGTAATATCCAAAGTGAGCTGAGGTTAGGTTAGGTAAAGTTAGGTTAGCCATCAAAATAAGTTACCAAAATAAGCCATAAAAAATAATTGGTTTTTTACCCCTGAGGTCTTGGGTTCCAACTCGACTATGCACAGAATTTAATTAACATCTGAGAGTTGAAAGGTTAGGTTAGTTTAGGCTGCGTAAAGTTAGGTTAGGTTAGGTTAGTGAGCTGAGGTTAAGTCTTTAAATATTCCCTCTCTTTCAACTACTTTCCAACACCAAGAAAAAATCCACTAAATACATTGACACAAATAACTTGTCAAATAAGCCAATACAAAAGCCAATACTAAAGCCAACACAACAGCCAACGCAAAAAGCCAACACGAAAAGCCAACACAAAAAGCCAAGACAAAAGCCAACACGAAAAGCCAACACGAAAAGCCAACACAAAAAGCCAACACAAAAGCCAACACAAAAAGCCAACACAAAAAGCCAACACATAAGCCAATATATAAGCTTATGGTAGGTCACTCCATCAGCAAAACAGTTGTAACCTTTGTAGTGTGAACATCGTACTGACAGGTCAGTTACTACTATGGAACTTATTACAACCAACAAATGTAGGCTACGTGCACTCTATCAAGGCTACTCTTATAACTATAATCGCCAGAATGTGAATGGAATAATATTCTGGCGATGCTCAAAAGAGAGGTCAACAAAATGTCGAGGCAATCTGAAAAGTAAAAATGGAAAGGTTTTAAGTGTGAGTGTTCATCAATGTAGTGCTCTAAACGAACCTCGCTTGCTGTTTACAAACAATTATCAAAATGCTAAAAAGCAAGTTCAAGAAAACGATATTGCGGCTAAAAATAGTGCAGTGTTTGTTCAAAAGGACTTATCATGTCCTCAAAACGTCTTGTTAGGACAGTTGTCAACGTCCAAGAAACCTTCAACACTATCAAAATCAACTCAGACTATAAATGAAGTGGTATTGCAAGAGGATCAAAAAGGACTATATAATAACAGTGATGATGGTCATGGTGATAATGGTGATCATGATGATGATAATGATGATGATGATGATGATAATGATCATGATAATGGTAATGCTTTGTTTACACCTAAAAGTCCATTTGTTAAATTTGTATACTGGAACAAACCCAGTAAGCTAATTCAACGACTTCGACAATTGCATGCTTTACAACAAGCTGGGCATACCGGTCACGATTGGGAAATCAAAGAAATTGAACAAGAGCTTCGTGGTGCTGAAACTATTGTGTAATGGGTCTACCACTTTGCAACCACTTTCACCCCAACTTTTGTTTCTAATATTTGCTTATTTGCTTCCACTTTTACCTGAACTCTTTGGATCCATATTTGCTCTCACATTAAACTATTATTCTTATTACCAAGTTGACTTTACTAGAGCTTAGTCTATGCTTGACAGTTGATATGGAAGTATCAGTGACTAGGTATGGTAAGCCTTACGCATACTATAAAGGATATTCATATATTGTGAAACGAACCAATAAAAATGGAACTGTTATTTGGCGTTGTTCAAAGCAACGTTCCAAACATTGTCGTGGTGACCTAAGAAAGTAAAAATAGTGAGGTTTTAAGTGTCAGTGATCATCAATGTAGTGTACTGCATGAAACACAGTTGCCGTCGACAAAAAATCAAGAAAACCATATTGCTACTCAAAATAGTGCATTGTTTAATGAGCAACGTTTAACCCCTGTTCTAAAAGTTATTTTTAATCCATCTTCCACGTCGCAAGAGCCATCAACATCACAAACTATGAAAGAGGTAGTGTTGTTGTTGTCGTCGTTTTAAAGAGTGGAACAACTAGGTCATCTGCTCTTGATATGCAAGGGGATCAAAGTGACTAAATAGTAATAACAATAAGGATTTTATGCATATACAACCATTGCGGCTTCCCCACTTTTCGAAAACAACATTGAATGGACATTGCTATAAAATAATCTACAACAAGCCTTGTGTTTAAAACTATAACAGACTATTGTAAAGTGAGAAAGGCTTGTATTCAGTGTGCATTTATTGTCATAATCATGTATACTTTGCAATGTTAAATATACTAACTTTGTATAAAATAAAACAACATTGTAACATCATTTTGCATTTATTTACACACTTTATATACATTTCTTGTTTTTTTGGTTACATCATAATATTTTTTAAGACAACACTAAACACTAAAACATTACTATTCTATACACATATTTTCTTTCTTTTTCAGTATATTGTCATTAATTATATTTTCCATTATTATTTCACATTTTTTTATTTATTTAATTAAAACGAACCATGCACCTATTGTTTTTAAAACCTTCATATATTAAGTGTACAGGTTGCACAGCATTATTGACTTCATCAAAAACACTCTCCAACATATCATTAAACCGTATAGGCAGAAATGTTTCAAAGTTTTCACATACACAAAGTACACGATCACCATATGCTGTTTTCAATTTCCGAATCTTGATAATGCGGAATGGAATATGCGTTGGCAATTCGCTGAGCTTCTTTGTCTCTAAGCCACATGATTGTCCCACAGCATTCAAAACATTCATTGTAGTAGTCTATAAACAAAAGAAAAGCATATCTATTACACTCTAAAACAGCTTTAATAATATTGTGCAATTAGGGATTTTGCACTATGCATGACGAATAAATTATACTAGTTATGCAAGAAATGCCCTAACTGTTGCAGATACTGCTTTTCTGCATATAGCACAAGTGTTGAGTTCTAATGCACACTTGACACAGGCTATCATGTGTCCACAAGGCAAAAATACAACACCTAGTTCATCTTGATAACAAATTTTACATAATTGTTGGTCACACTTTTGTATCTGTTCGTAACACAAGTCTTTACTTTCAGCCTTATGTATTTGCTCCGCGTGTTCTAACTCTAAAGGCACTTTTATTTCTTGTGCTGCAATCACGTTTTCTTTACGAATAGTGTTCACAAATTCTTGACCTTTAAGCAACACCATGTATTTAATGTTTGGTAACCAACGAGCGTGTTGCACAAAAGGGTCATCAGTCATTTGCCAATCCTTTAAAGCAAATCCACAATAAAAACATATTGTTTTATCCCCTTCACCAGTATAAAAAGTCCAGCTTCACTTAGCTGTTTGGTAAGGTGTTTTAATATTAATGGCCAAACATTTTTATAAGATTCTAAACGTTTTTCAACAGAGCTGTACTCTGGGTGTGCTAGTGCTTTAGTCTTGCAAACTCCCAATTTTTCAAAAATCACACGCCAATTCAACACTGTCTATGGCATATGGACCACATATATCGACACTACCGTTGGCTGGTAATACATCATTATTATTATTATTTATTTGTGATTCAGCAACGTAAGTAGCGGCCAAAGGCCTTGTGGTTCGGTAAAATGAATGCACGGTTAGGTTACCCACTTGCTTTCCAAGCATGTAAGGACAATGAGGAGACCATCGCAAATGGTCTCTAAAGGAATCATCCCCTTCTTCCCAGTGTGAAAGTTCAATACGACAAAACACACAGCGCACCACATCTTCTCGGTTCAAGTTAAAAAAAAACGGCTTTTGCAAGTTTATGTGTCGACAAAAAGCCTACAGGCCAGGATTCAAATGTTAACCATCGATCATGTTCTGATTTTAAATTTAACCCACGTGGTAAACCAACTTGCTCACTTGTTGTATTTGGTACTAACGCCATGTGTTATAATAAAACTTTTTTCTTATTGTAAGTTATTAACGTTGCACAAGAGCACAGAGTACTTTAAAGCATAATGCATGCTTGTTCACTGTCTGTTCATTACGTTAATGGCACATGACGACACCTTAAAGCAAACAAAATAACCCATCACTCACTCAATCAATCAATCAATCTATCAATCAACCAATACTTGTAAATAAAACGTTAACGTTAATTGGCATTAATATATCAAAACACCATTAAAAATAAACTGTATGTTGGCACTAACAGTAACCCATGTACTTATTTTCTTTTTATAAAGCTACAGTCATTTACCCCCCCCCCCTAAAACCAATATATAAACAAAAATGAATGTCATGTCATTTTGTTTACATTATCATGTTCAAACCTGTGGATATTCGTTGAGTCCATAGGAAACCACCCATATATTTTTTTTTTTTTAGAAAATCCAACATGGCCTTGTACTTTTCCCAGTCAACAACAACAACATAGCCATTAATCAAGAAAGCAATCATTGTCCCAGTCATGTATAGGTAATGATTTTTTTTGTCTACGAGTTTTCAGTAGTGGTAAAATGGAATAGCATTTTTAAGTTAGACTTACCTGAGTTTTAAACAGTTCACTATTTGGCAGTGGTTTCGCTTTAGTGCGTTTCGGGATTTTTTCAGCAACTGCTACGGCGGTAAGGCTTTTCTTTCCAAGTTTTTAAAAATAAATAAAATAAACCGCTATAAATACCTAAATTCAGGTTAATACATGCATTTCATAAAATAAAACATAAAACAAAAAAATGAAACAAGTTAGTTTAAAAAAATCATCTCACCTTTAATTGCAGTGGCTTGTTGCTGTTTCCTTCTAGTGGGCTCAAAAGTGCAATGGTTTCTTCTCTCTCAGACATGTAAGGTATACCGGTTATCTGCAAACAAATAAATAAATAAAATCATTAATTACCTAATCAATAAATAATTGCTTGTAAATATATATATAAATCAATAAATGTATAAATGAATAAATATATAAATAAATACCTAGCCCACAACAAGGTTGAGTATTTTCCACCAACACCAAAACTGTTAAACAAGACCAGGGGTTTCACGCAACGCAATGTGTTCAAAGGTAGTCACCTAAGTGAGAGTGGAAATGATAACGACATGTCTTTATATATGTTACATTGCATGTATAATCATTTTTTCCCACGCTTTGAACATCCTGTTATCGGTCACGTGGACAGCTAACGCCCAAAGTGAACACCTGTGCCGGATCAAATTTCACATGAACTTGCATTTTGTCACGTACGAAGCAAAACAGGATGTAACTTGTTTAGCGTACATGTCATCTCACACGTGTATTCGCTCTTCCCTGCCACCACGATGGTCAGATTATTTCACCTTCAAGTGTCCTCTGCGTCTTTGTCATTTTCCATTGCACCTGTTGTCAATTCAGATCAGCGCATTCCAATAAGCTCAAATGACATTCACATCCTGCTCCTCGGCAAGTTTGTTTTCTGTACTCGCTTCGACCAACATAGAACCAAGTTCTCATCACCGTTTACACGTTAACGATCATCTTCGGGGTAAGGTATCAGAAAAAAAACGCACCCTCGCTCTGTCATAAACCGACCTGTCGAAATAGCGATTGATCTATTGAACACAGCCACCGTGGTCAGCGACAGGTTCGTTGAAACACACACACCCAGCCGTATCGTCTCTCTCAACTATCACGCTTCATAAACATTATAAACAGGTATCGATAAAGAATTTTTTTTCAACATGTATGGCGTTAGGCCCTTTGTCAAAATGTCAAACATGGTTTCTAAAAGGGGACGTGATCCCGAGTCCTAGGGCACCTCGTACACGTCTCTAGCGTTATGGGTTTGCGAGATAAAGCAAAAAGTCTAAAATCATGGTTTTACCTCAACATGGTTTTTCATTCCTGCTCATCACGAACATCCTCGGCAAGAGGGCAACGCAATGAAAAAAATGACACCTCGCACTTGTCTCTAGGCTTATTGGTTCGTGAGTTATCAACAAAACTAAAAAAAATACGTGTTTACCCCAAAATCGAGTTTCCAAATTTTTTAAAAATATATAACGAGTAGTCTATAGTAAAGAGAACGTCAGCCCGAGTCTTTGGACCCCTCGTACACGCCTCTAGCATAATTGGTTCGCGAATTACAGCAAAAATTTTAAAATCACGGTTTTACCCCAAAACATTCTGTTTCCCTCATTCTCAAAAACTTTAACCTATTATCAAAATAAAAAGGCTTTCGAGACAAGCCATTTGACACGTCATAGGACCAAATCCGACCAGGCATTCGTGAAATATCGGAAAAAGTCTAAAATCACGGGTTTACCCCCAAAAAGCCTGTTTCCCTCATTCTCAAAACTTTAACCTATTAATAACATGTATAGGGCTTCGAGACAAGCGATTTGACACGTCACACGTCCAAATCCGACCTTGCGTTCGAGAGATATCGGCAAACATCGTAGGAAAGTAGGCGACTATCTGGTTCTCTCCTCACCACCAAAATCCCTTCTTATCAATCATTTTTTTTTCAAAGAGCTCGCCCTCTTACAAAAATCCCAAGTGCGCATGCGTACAAAACAAAAACAAAAATGTTCATCCATAGCGGCAGCCAGAAAAACGCATGCGCGATATGAGCAACAACGTTTAAGTTCATTTTAGCAGCGCACCTTATACATGTCGCATTTGAAAAGAGACTTTCACTAAAAAAAATACAATTTCACCCCCTAGTAGGGGTAGGTTTTATTTAGGGGTTGAAATGAATGGTTCATTGGAAAGAGGGCGTCAACCCGAGTCGAACGACACCTCATTTGTTAAAATCGGACCATGCGTTCGAGAGATATTAATTATTTTAACATGTACAGTCGGGTACAATTAAAATGGGTGGCTTAGAATCGGCCTCACTACCCTACTAACAATTTATAGATTGACAAGTGAGATAAACAGGAGTATTATTTTTATTACATGTATTTGCGACAGACGAGTTAACAGTTAATTATCCCTTGGTGGAGTAAACTTTAGGAGGTTAATCACGACTGTCTAATATCGTTCATTATAATTGGAAGTTTCGTTTTAAGAACTTACGTATGTATAATTGTAGTCCAGTAGTCATGTGCAATGATACTGAGGGTCATGCCAGTATTTGAGAGAAGTTCCTACATAAGATATGTTAATAACAATTAATCCCTTTTGATTATTGTTTAACATAGTAGATGATAATTGGTTATATGAGGTTTTGTAGAGCTATGGAGTGCTCAGGCGAGGGAGTTCCGCATTTTAAGGAAGTCAAAGTATTGTTGTTCTTTGATAAAAGGCATGTATCATGATAAGAGCCGTTGTATACAAGTAGTTCAGTTCTTGTGAATTAACGATTTAGCTGTGTTAACAGGAGGGTTTCAGCGGAAATACAACTTGAGAAAGATTGTCTACTCACGTCTATAATACAGTTATTAAATTTTATTAAACCCAAATTTATGTAATTAAGTACAGTTCACCTTAATCAGTCGACTGTATATAATGTAATGAAACCTATATAAGACGAGGTGTATGCAGTATATTAAAACTACAGAACGTTAAAGAAAGAGTGGTTATGTGAAAAACCAGTGTATATATTTAGTTAAGAATTATATTGTAACCGAGAGGTTAGAATCTCGAAAGTGTCACGTTAGCAACACTAGATAATGGATATTATTATAAAACATATTACATGCAAATAATTTTTGTGGAAATGATTTAATTAGTTAAACAATTTAGTAGGATTTATTAATCAATTGTTTTGGAACAGTGTGTGTTTATGAGCGGATGTTTTTGGTGTGAATGATTATTCATTGTTAAGAGTAGATGTGGAACCGTATTGGTCTAGAACAATAACGGAGTGCGAATGAAAGAGTGTATAAAAATGTTAGAATGATTGGTTAAGAAACAGAGCAGTTATATGAACTTTTGTAAGATCTAAATGTTAATTTTTACGTGTTTTATAAATGCACACAAGCAGCCTCTGTGGGCTCGCGAGAATGATTCACCGTTAGTATTGGAGAGCGATGACATAATATTTAAGCAGGTGTAGACCAACTGCCTTCTATTTATTGTATAAACCAGTTTTGAGTACGGCGTGGTACCGGTGTTTCATTCATGAAACCAAGTTTCTGCACGTGCGTTCTACAACGCAGGTTTGTGAATGAAAACATGTGTCTGGAATGCCATTAAGAGGCTTCATTAAACGTTTCTATGTTTACGCTGTATAGGCCTAGAACAAGCCAAGATTTATACTCATAATTTTCAATACAGCATTGTAGTAAGATGTAGAATTGAATGGAGGTGTGAATGATTGCGTGTTTTTAATTTTAATGTCTATTGTTAAATTCATTTGTTGTTATTTGTTGATAGTAGATTAGTTTACCTCTTTGTTAATATATTTTTTCAGATTGTTTTCCATTGTTGTTGGAGTGTGATTCATTTTAAATATAAGGAGCAGAGTATTGTGGATGTAGTGTAGGCGAAGCTGAGTCCCAGTCCCCGAGGTAAGTCAAGGTGAGTGCCCCGTGTAGTTGGTTGTTGATCCACAATATTCTGGTAACTGCTGTCTGTAAATCCCTAAAGACCATGTTGGAAGCGATTTCTAATGTTGTATTTGCCGGAGCAATGAGAAATAGGCAATCCAGCGGGGGCAATGGATATTCCAACAGGATCCTTTCCGGATTATCGGGTACAGTAGGAATGGCGCCCTATGAACTTTGGGGCTACGACATTAGCTTCGTAGTGTCTCTAAAGAAAGTTGGTTTGAACATTTCTAGTGAAAGAAATAATTACCAGACTTGTGGGATGTCTTATCCAATTTCGGATGGATGTGAGTGTAATTGTATAGGCTTAATTTGAATTAATATTAGGAAGGTTACACTCAGATAAAGATCAGATCTTAGAAACCTGAGAGAGGTGTGGTAGGTAGACAGTTTCGAAAAACGACCTATGATCTGATATCTATTTTATTTTACCGGTACATGGCGATTGCCAAGGTCATGTGTAAAACTAAAGCTAACTTGTTTTGATGATTGTAATAGTAGAATTTTTCTTTGTGGTAGTATATTTAAAGTGAATCACAGGAGAACAAACATTTTGAGTGAGTTTATTCAACATAGGGTGTATAATAAGTTAATGCTAAGGTAATTGTAAGTTACTTTTAGACATTAAGGTGCTTATAAATATATATGGAATAGGACGTTGCTCAGATGTTGTTATTTTGCTCTGTTATTGTTTATATCTTTACAGCACTATATAAAGGGTTATTTCAATGGCAAGTGAGGATGTAAAGAGGATGTTAGAGGAGATGCAGATGAAGTTGCAAAAAAGTATGAAGCAGAATTTGAAGGAGCAACTGCAGGGCAACTTAAAGGATGTCCAGAATGAAATGAAGGCAAATTTCATTGTTGTTGAAGGTAAATTTCAGGAGGCGAAGCAGGACCTAGTACAAGTGAAGCGGGAACGAAAGGAGGACCTTAACACAGTGATTGTTAAAGTTGTTGATTCTCGTACAGATAATGTTGCTGAAAGTGTTAAAGAGAGTTTCAAAACTGAAATTCAGGAAGTTCAAACTTCTTTAGAGGGTTTGCATACTAGTGCTTCTAAAATGGTTGCAAATGTCACGCGATTACAGGCCAGCTCAAAGCAGATACAGGACGATGTAAGTGGTGAACGGACCAAAGCAGACATAGTACAGTCCGATGTTGGTAATGTTAGGTCAGATGTATCTAATGTCCAATCCAAAGTAGACATAGTACAGTCTGATATTGGTAATGTTAGGTCAGATGTATATTATGTCCAAAGTAAAGTAGATAAAGTCCAAGCCGATGTCACCGATATTCAGGTTGACATAAATAATATGCAGTCAGATGTCACTGATGTACAGTCTGACATAGGTAAAATACAGACAGAAGTTAATACGGTATTTGTAGATGTATCAAAAGTCCAAGTGGACATCAATAAGATTAGACAAGAGGTAGAGGCGTCTAAAGAACTGTGTACACAAAATATAACTGCTTTAACGACACGTCTTGTTAACGATGCGATAAAAACTACAGCTTATCTGGTCAAATTGAAAGGTAACGTAGAAACTTTAGTATGGAAAGACGAATGGAACAAATCTAGTGGGGGAACACGTTAAGCAAATACAAGACAACATAGAAAAGAAATTAGTCATTACCCAAGTAGAAATTAATAGAGAGGGTATCGAAGTAAGAACAGATCTAGGTAAAAGGATTGATACGCTCACTGAAAAGCAAGTAGAGGATAGAACTCAGTCTAGTCAGGATGTACAAGCTTAGAAAGAATCGTTAGAGAGTAAAACTAAAACGATAGAGGAACGATTAAACAAGGTTGTCACTAACGTTAAAGCCATGAGTGAGGAGAAGACCGAAGTAGGCCAACAGCTGAAGAAGATTATCGCTGAGATAGAAGAAAAGGAAAGGGAGAAGGTAGATTTTGAAGATTCGAGGAATCAGACTAGAAGAAATAGCCTAGAAGTAGAAGAAAGGGAAATTAGGCCGGAAGAAAGATTATTCAGGTTTACGGAAGGTTTAGATGAGAGGAGTAAAGAGCCCGAAAGTTACAATAGAGATTTTCGACAAAAACTTCAGGATTCATATCCGAGAAACGTGACGGTCATAAGGAACTTTGAAGACAAACCGCGTAAGTTCAGCAACTTAGATAGTTTCACACCGATAGAGTATATCAGAAATCTCAAAGATTACTTTATCGAAGCGCATATTCCAAGAGAGAGGGAAATGAAGATCGTAGAACGCTTTTTATCAGATGGGCCCCTTGAATGGTTCAGAGCCTTCAGATATACCTTCATGAACTTCGATGAATTCGCAGAAGCACTAATAAAGCGTTTCTGGTCTATTGAAGCACAAAACTCCCTTCGCGCAGAAGTATACTCACGGAAATATTCAGGAACTCTTCCTACACGCTACGCAGACTTCTTCACGAGTCAGTTAGCCAGGCTCAGATTTCTTCAACCCCCGTTATCTACAGCTCAGTTGATAGACGCGATCGCCAGGATGCTCCCTGTTGAAGTCAAACGTCTAATTATCTCGTCAGGAATCAACGATCTAGCAAGCATGGACGAATTGCTCAGAAATCTCGATTACACGAGCCCTACGCCAAACGTTGTTGCGAAAAACCAAAGGCAAGAGTACAAAGACATTAACACAGTATATCTTGACCAAACACAACTGACAGACGATCCGAAAGAACCAGAGAAGGGGAATATTGGTCCTGAAAGGAATAATTATTTCAGGGATCGTAGACCAGAACCCAGATACAGGAGATTCCGTGGAGGTCGTCCATACCAGCAACAGCAAGGACGTGGTAATGATAATAGCAATGGCAACCGTAGAAGTGGTTATTATCACAATAATAATAACTACCGATACAATAACAATGGTTATTATAACAGGAATAACAATTGGAATAACCAGAACTATAATCGTAACAGAAACTCACAAGATGAAATGATGACGAAGGAGAAGTATGATGAACGTCATAAGGAAGGACAAGAGTATCTCAAGGAGTTGAGAAATAATGAAAATGGTAATCGAAGGGAAAATAAAAGTTTGATTATAGATCCCGGTCCATCTACTAGTCAGAAGGGTAACCATAAGAATGTGTCTCAAGGACAAAAAACCAATTTTGAAAAGGAATTAGAGGAGACAATTTTGATATCCTGCTAGGCATTGACTTCAATACTAAAATTGGAGCAGTAATTGATATGAAAAACCGAGTCATAAAATTTAGTGAAGGGTTAATAAACACAGAAGAGTTAGAAGAACAGGATTCGAATGACAGTCTAGATAAAGATCCGAGGGAAGAAATTATTAACAACATTATTGAAGAGGTAGAAAATGGAAGGGAAATGCATACTCTCCAAGCAGAAGGATTTGACGAAATTCAGGATGAATTTGAGGAATTAATCATGGAGTTTAAAGACATTTTCGATGATAAGCCTGGATTGATAAAGGACTACAAGTATAAGATTAGGCTTACGGATGAAACTCCTTATCAGAAGAGGATTTACCCCATACCAGAAAAGTACTATGAAGAAGTACGAGGGATAATCAAGAAAATGGAAGCTGACGGAATTATAAAGAAGCAGGCGTCGTCTTACACCAACCCTATAACAGTAGTCAAGAAAAATAATAGTCAATTACGCCTATGTCTCGACGCCAGGACCATTAACTTAAAGATTTTGCCCGAGGCAGGCCGACCGCCTAAAATACGAGATTTGCTCAGAAAGTTCAAAGGAAAAGCATGTTTCAGCGTCCTAGATGTAACTTCTTCGTTTTACCAAATTTAGCTTGAAGAAGAAAGCAAACAGTACACAGGATTTCTGTTTGACCAGACGTCCTGGGTATTTCAGAGAATTCCATTTGGCATGGTCAACAGTGGTCCAGCCCTGATTAGAGCCCTTGATAACAAACTCACCGATGAAGTTAAAAGGAACGTGATCTGTTATATAGATGATTTAATCATATCTTCATCAAATGTCCAGGAACATCTTATACACTTGCGTAAGCTTTTTGAAAACCTGAGAGACGCAAATATAACGGTAAACTTCGATAAGTGCCGTTTCATGAAAGAAGAAATTAATTTTCTCGGACACACCATTGACCAGCATGGATATCACCCGAACTTACAGGAAGTGGAAGCTATTATTAGGTTCCCAAAGCCCACTAAGGTCAAACAAGTGCGAGAATTTGTAGGTGCGTGCCAATTCATTACCAGTCATTGTCCAAAGTATTCAGAGATTATGGCACCTCTCTATGACTTGCTAAAGAAAATAACCGTTGGAAATGGAGTAGTACCGCTGACGATGCGTTTGATAAAGCTAAGGAGATGTTGGAAAACAACGTGAAATTAGAATATCCGGATTTTGAACGAATATTCTACATAGAATCCGATGCTTCACGTGTAGGCATTAGTGCAGTCTTATACCAAAAGGACGAAGAAGCCAATAAGCACTACATTGCGTTCACCGGAAGAAAGCTTAAGAAACACGAAGAGAACTACTTCACGACAGAACTAGAGGCGTTAGCTTTCGTGACAGCTCTACAAGTGTGGAAGAAGATATTAATAGGACATCAGGTTATAATTATCACCGATCATAAGGCACTCCAATTTATGCTTCAAACTGATATGTCGAGCGATAGATTAACTAGATGGGCCCTTTTGACTCAACAGTTTAATGCTACAATAGTCCACCAGCCAGGTAAGGACAACTTGTTGGCTGACGCATTATCACGTAACCCAGTTAGAAATTTGCAGATTAACCATGTACAATTGGAGGAAGAAGTTCAAGAAACCGTTAAGGGATTAGCCCGAATCGGTGTGTCACAGAAGAGAAACGCTCCAATTAGGAAAATGTACAGGTTCCTTAAGGGTTACATGGACACAGCAGATCTAGATTATGCTGCTACTCAAAGGCAATCACGACACTATATATTGAGCGGAGATCTTGTGTGTAAGTACGCTGACTCCGAACACACTAAATTCGTATAGTCGTGCCCCCTAATCTTGTCACAAAGTTAGTGTGGTTGGCACATCACTCTGGGCCGGTTCCATCAACCTTGCGTTAAATTTGGCTAACAAAACGTTAGTTAACAAATCGTTATAATTTTAACATTCTGTTAAAGATTACGTGTTCCACAAAACTTTTTAACAAGTCGGTTAACAAACGATGCGTTAAATGTCACTTGCTGTAAGGATCAAGGAAGCAGTGAACGGTATGGATGGTTTTTCAGACTTCTGAACTGTGTCTAGTCAACTTGTATTCATTTGTTTGCTATTCGCATACTCAAGCGACGGTGCTGCCGTTATCTGGAACTAGCGTAAGGGCGATGATACAGGATGAACGTAAAATGCCGCACTTGGAGGTCGACATGTGGTTCCTCATTCAATTGCAAGACAAAAGTTTCTACCTATAGCAAAATCGGATCGGGTGCTGATTAAAACCACAAGTATGAAAGCGAGGAGCTGGCAACACTGTCACATACTGAATCGCATCGGAATGTACAGAGAAATGTGTATCATCCCGCGATACAATACTAGTCGTCGCAGCTCACTGAGTAGACTGCTGGGTTATCAAACCCACAAGCACCTCGGAGCTAGGGTTCGAATCTACGTCATTATTTTTTTTTTTTTTTGCGTGTTACGTCAGTTCCCGTGGTTTAACTGCGTTTGTAAGCAAACACGACATCACATCATTTTGACAGTGTGAGTCGTCTCCGCTGCATAGTGGTCACCGTGATTAGTTCCTATCCTGGACGTCCACGGTTCGATTCCCGGCTCTGCCACGAAATTTGAAAAGTGGTATGAGGACTGGTACGGGGTCTACTCAGCCTCGGGTGGTCCAAATGAGTAGATGGGGCTCGATTCCCACCCCAGCCATCCTCGAAGTGGTTTTCCGTGGTTTCCCACTTCGTCTTCGGGAAAATGCCCGGATGGTACTGCGCCCGAAATTTGGATGATTTAATATGAAAATGATGTTATTATCCGAGCACATAATAAAATTTAACATTGGAATATAAATCTTGGAAGTTGGCTCAAGGCGAGATTTGTTAGCGAACGCAAACTATGGGAGAAACCCATCACGTGATCGGAGACGCCCAGAATATTCTAGATCATTGGAAAGTGCATAGCAACAAGGAAATTGCGCGAAATATTACCAGTTAATTGTTATAAAATATATCATTGGATATATGCTTTCAACCAATGAGAGGAGGGTTTATGGAAGCAGACATGGATTTTTACCTAGTTAATGTGATTAACTATGCCATTTAAGCCCTATGTAACAATTTTACTCAATTGAAAACACGAAGAAAATTAAAAGAAGATATTAGTAGTGGTTTTGTACGGGTTCAGATACCTCCTCCTCCTCCCCTCCTCACAAGATGGCGACAGCCCGATATCTCTCGAACGCTTGGTCGGATGTTGACGAATGAGGTGTCATTGAACTCGGGCTGACACTCCCTTTCCAATGGACAATATATTTCAACCCCAAAAATAAAACCTACCCCTACTAGGGGTGAAATTGTAATTTTTTAGAGAATCTCTGTTACCAATTGCAACATGTGAGAGTTTGAATGCCGATATGGATTTAAACGTTGTTCCACATAAAGTGCATATATTTGGTGGAAAGCCACTATGAATTAGCATGCCCACTCATGGCTTTTGAAGAGGGTGGGGGGGGAGCGTTTCCCTGTGGACGGGTCCTTGTTGACAGGTCCCTGTGGACGGGTCATTGTTGCCGGGTCCTTGTGGACAAGTCCTTGTGGACAGGTCCTTGTGGACAAGTCCTTGTGGACAGGTCCTTGTGGACGAGTCCTTGTGGATGAGTCCTTGTGGATGAGCCCCTTTGGACTGATCCCTTTTGGACCGGTTCCTACGGACTGGCTCATGAATTTATTTAAATTATGTCAAAGGGCCTAACTACATTTCGCGTGTGTTGAACTGACGTTGTTCACTAATCCCCTGTGAGAGTTTGAATGCCGATATGGAATGAAACGTTGTTCCACACAAGAGACATGTTTTCGGTGGATAGTCACTATAAATTAACATGCTTGTTTTTTGTTTTTTTGTTTTGTTTTTTACGCATGCCCACTCATAGCTTTTGTAAGAGGGCGGGCTTTTTAAAAGATGGCGGCTGTAGTGTAAACTAACCTAACCCAACCCACGAGTGGTGATCAAAAAGTATTTTAAGTGACGCTTGTCGATTGGCAAACCAATAATCAAAGAGGGATATATCAGGCCTTGAGGTGATAGCCCCTTTTGATTGATCCCTGTTGATTGATCTCTGTTGATTTGTCCCTTTGGACTGGTCTCTATTGACTAGCCCCTTTTGGACTGGCCCTTTTTGACAGGGGGTCATTTTTGATGGATCCTTTTTGGCAGGTCCTTTTCGACGGGTCCCTGTTGACGAGTCATTGCTGACGGGTCCTTGTTGATGAGTCCCTGTGGACGGGTCATTGTTGACGGGTCCCTATTGACAGGCCATTGTTGACAGGTCATTGATGACAGGTCATTGTTGACGGGTCATTGTTGATGGGTCCTTGTTGACAAGTCCCTGTTGATGGGTCCCTGTGGAAGGGTCCCTTTAGACCAACCCCTTTAGACTGGTCCCTATGGACCGGCCCATGAAATTTATCCAAATTATGTCAAAGGGCCTAACTACATTTGTGTGTAAAGCAGTGTGTTGAACTGACGTTGTTCACCAGTCCTTACTACTACAATTGGATAACGATATGAAAGGAATTGATTAACCAGACATGAGTTAACTACCAACGAAACACTTTGGCGACTCTGCTTGTTATTGACCAATGAGTAGGGTTTTAGAAAAACTGTTTGCTATTTTGGGTTATATACAAAAAATGCTTAGACCTTTTGAGTGACTATGTTTGCTAAACAAGACATTATACCAGACACGATTAGGATTCTTATGTAGCTCAGACAAGGAAAGCATTTCTACAGAATCAGTTGACATTGAATATAGATTTAGGTATTAGGAAGTCATTTTGAAGGCCTTTGTCTGGAGCGTGGCACTCTATGAAAGTAAAACTTAGACAATTGGTGTAGCAGAAAAGTGGTGAATTGAAGTGTTTGAAATGTGGTGTTACAGGAGAATGATGAAGATTAGATGGGTAAATAGGGTTACTAACAAAGGGGTATTAAGACGAGTGGGGGAGAAGAGATGTATCTGGCGACTGTTAATGAAGTAAAGAGATAGGTTGGTAGGACACGTACTAAGACACCCAAGAATAGCAAACTTAGTTAAGGAAGAAAGGTTCGAGGACGAGAACTGTAGGGGTAGACCAAGTTTAGAATATGTTAAACAGATAGCCTTGAATGTAGGGTGTGGTAGCTATATAGAGATGAAACGATTAGCTCGGGACAGATAGGCGCTGAGATCTGCATCAAACCAGTCAAAGGTCTAAAGACTCAAACAACAACATGTAAGTACACTAAAATAATGTTGTGTAACGGTAAATGTTAGTCAACGAACAGTAATGCATTACTAAAACCCATGACACGATACCTAAGAGCTTTTCTAAAATGATTTTAAAATGCCTTTAACCCTATATTGAACACCCAGTTCACAAGACTCATAACTGCAATGTTATGGTAAAACAAAACAAAATCTATATTTCAAAACAAGCAAGTGGTTTAGTCAATGTATACTGGAAAAAGTTTTGTAAACACTCAAGTCCTCAAGACTAATTAAATTAGTAACTGTCAGGTTGACCGAGTGGTTAAGGTGTTTGACTTAAGATCAAATTTTCTGTATAAGGAAGCAAGGGTTCGAATCCCTTACCTGACATAACTATTGCCTTGAAATGGCTTGGCCACACTGCATTATTATGATACTCGGTACACAAACCATAGATATAGTGTATTGTTTAAGACCACTCTCTTTCTGAACATAGTCAGAGACTGTTGATGGTTAACAATTGTATTAATAGTGGGACATGGGGATAGTAATTAAGAAAAACAGACAATACCCATACAATATTTTTATTAAATTCATTTTATAATAGTTACACACTGAATTCAACTCTATCTCTTTACCATTGTTCTATATAGATTTTTAAACACAACGCTTGTTGTAGATCCTTTTACAACTTTCTCTAGGTACTCTTGCTCTTAAAAACTGGGGAAACCGCAATGGTTTTATAAACATAAAACTTTCATCCTCTTCTTTTTCATAATTATCATCATCATCATCATTATGAATATTATCATCAAAATTATTATAGTCATTGTCACCATCATTATCATCATCATCATCATTCTCAACATCACTAGAACTATCCAATTCCTCTTGTTTGTTTTCCACAGGGACCTCTTGTAGAGTCTGCGTTGCTTTTGATAGTGTTAAGGGTTTTTTGAACGATGGTATTTGTCCTAACATGTCTTTTTGAGGTGATGATGAATGCTTTTTAACAAACAATGCACTATCTTGAGCAGCAATATATTTTTCTTGTACTTGCTTTTTTACCTGGGTTAGAGTATTTTGCGTATTTAAATGTGTATTAATTTGAGATTCACAATGATGTTCTTTTGAAGTAAGTACGTTGGAGTCTTTTGTTTTAATCATTCCTCGACACTTTTTGGATCGTTGTTTTGAACATCACCAAATAACAGTTCCATCTTTATTGGTTGTTCTTACAATATATGTATATCCTTTATAGAAGACACATGGCTTGCCATGACTGGTTGTTGAGACTTCCATATCAACTAATACATATGAATTAAATTTTTAGTAAAGTCACATGAACAATCTTTAGATTACAAGTGATTTACACACACACACACTTTCCTAAATGTCAGGATTTATGGATGTTGTTTTCCGCCAACAGCTGCTTACTGCGTATGACAAGGCTGGAGACTGGTAGGTGAGACGGTCTTTCACGATGTGAACACTGTAACAGGCAGTAGTCAACTGACAATATTCTTATACCCTAGTCAAGGTTAACAGGTACTTACTGCGTATGACAAGACCGTACACTCGTAGGTTAGACCGTATTTTTTGTTTATTGCTAAGGATCCCATATATACCCTAGACATGTTAGTTCTGAACACTTAGTGGTTAATTGTATATATTGAATTTAAATACACAGCTCATACAAGCACGTTTTGCGGATGGGAGGGGTGAGAGCCTGGCAAAAAAGGAAATGTTTTAGTTTAATGAAACGTCATGTCCTAGTAGGCTTGATTTATAGTAGACGCAATTGATAGTAGACGTAATTGATAGTAGGTGTAATCCATACTAGACGTGATTAATAGAAGACGCAATTGATACTAGGCGTGATTGATAGTAGGCGTGATTTGTAGTAAGCGCGATTTATAGTAGACGCAAATGATAGTAGGCGCGATTGATAGTAGGCGTGATTGATAGTCGACGCGATTGATAGTAGGCGCAATTTGACATGGGCGCGACTCAGATCATTTTTGATATCATAAATTTACAGTGTCAATGTTTATACAAAGTACAAGGTAGAGGGTATTTTAAGACATAACCTCAGCTCACTTAACATAACCTAACTTTACCTAACCTAACTTTGTCACGTGACATGTTCTACAAGTTTAGACTTGCTTTAAGACTGATTATGACGTCATAGATTGATGGGAGGGGTGAGAGGCTGACAAAAAGGAAATGTTCTGGTTTAATGAAACGTCATGTCCTAGTAGGCGCGATTTATAGTAGACGCAATTGATAGTAGGCGCGATTAATAGTAGACGCAATTGATAGTAGACGCAAATGATAGTAGGCGTGATTGATAGTAGACGCAATTGATACTAGGCGTGATTGATAGTAGGCGTGATTTGTAGTAAGCGCATTTCATAGTAGGCTCAATTGATAGTAGATGCAATTGATAGTAGACGTGATTAATAGTAGGCGCGATTGATAGTAGACGTGATTGATATGGGCGCGACTTAGATCATTTTTGATATTACAAAGTTACAGTGTCAATGTTTATACAAAGTACAAGGTAGAGGGTATTTTAAGACATAACCTCAGCTCACTTAACATAACCTAACTTTACCTAACCTAACTTTGTCACGTGACATGTTCTACAAGTTTAGACTTGCTTTAAGACTGATTATGACGTCATAGATTGATGGGAGGGGTGAGAGGCTGACAAAAAAGGAAATGTTCTGGTTTAATGAAACGTCATGTCCTAGTAGGCGCGATTTATAGTAGACGCAATTGATAGTAGGCGCGATTAATAGTAGACGCAATTGATAGTAGACGCAAATGATAGTAGGCGTGATTGATAGTAGACGCAATTGATACTAGGCGTGATTGATAGTAGGCGTGATTTGTAGTAAGCGCATTTCATAGTAGGCTCAATTGATAGTAGATGCAATTGATGGTAGACATGATTGATAGTAGGCGCGATTGATAGTAGACGTGATTGATATGGGCACGACTTAGATCATTTTTGATATTACAAAGTTACAGTGTCAATGTTTATACAAAGTACAAGGCAGAGAGGGGGTATTTTAAGACTTAACCTCAGCTCACTTAACATAACCTAACTTTATCTAACCTAACTTTGTCACGTGACATGTTCTACAAGTTTAGACTTGCTTTAAGGCTGACTATGACTATGACGTCATAGATTGATGAGAGGGGTGGGAGGCTGACAAAAAAGGAAATGTTTTGGTTTAATGAAACGTCATGTCCTGGCAGGCGCGATTGGTAGTAGACGCAATTGATAGTAGACGCGATTAATGGTAGGCGCAATTGATAGTAGGTGTGATCAGGTACTTACTGCATATCAAAAGGCTGTACACTCGTGTGTTAGACACTCTATCTTGTTAAGGACCCCTATATATTCCCTATACAAGGCTATACATGTTAGTTCTAAACACTTAGTTGTTATTTGTATATTAAATTTATATACACAGGTTATACAAGCACGTTTTTTACACAGTAAAACTTTGTCAAATAGCCACATGCGACACGCAAAGTATGTTTCCGCTATCTAGCGGTGACTATGGAAACTACCTGAACATATCCTAATCTAATCCTAGCTAACTTCACCTGACGTGACCATACCGGTTTGTAAGCAACAACAACAACACACTAAGATTCCATGAATTCCAGAGTACTTTTAGATTAATTATCGACTCTCAACTCTTATAACTATGTCTATCCCACTCTGTCAAAAACACGATATATTTTTTTAAAATTTTTGCTTGATGTCAATACTAAAGTGATAATGGGTTTTCCGATCCTATCACTATAAATTCATTACCCCCACTCTTATCTCGGTCTCGACAACAACCATGCCTATTTTTATTACGTCAGATGATGTAATGTTCGAGTGCAAAGTGGATGTAAAAGTGAGTGCAAAGTGAGTGCAAAAGTGAGTGCAAAGTAAGTTTAAAAGTAGTTGTAAAAGTGAGTGCAAAGTGAGTGCAAAAGTGAGTGCAAAAGTGGGGTGTAAAAGTGGTACCCTATTTGTAATGGCTTATTTGACAAGTTATTTTGTGGTACCCTATTCGTAATGGCTTATTTCACAAGTTGTTTTTGTCAATGTATTTAGAGGATATTTCTCTTGTTCATGGAAAGTATCTCAGCCCTTTTTATGATAGCATAATGCTTACCGTCATGTTTGTAAGCAACAACAACACACTAAAATTCCAAGAATCCAAACTACTCTAAGGTTAATGATGGTCTCTCAACTCCATTCCACGCCTAGTCAAAAACATTATACATTTAAAATATTTCAAAAAAAGGTAAATTGAGAAAGTAGGCTATATATTTAAACTAAAAATCATATGCTAACTCCAACACCTACGTCTATCCCATTCTCAGTCAAAAAGAATATATATATATATATATTCTTTAAATTTTTCTAAAAACTATTTGGAAAGTAGGCTATAATTTGAAAACTAATCATCCTAAAAAGTCATATATAGACTCAAACCAATGGCTTTTATGTCCTTAATCGTTAGAACAAAACATGGAATTTGACATTTTTCCAAATATTGATCATTTTTATAAATGGGCTATATTTTGTAAACTATGAATTACACAAAAAATGTGTTTGACATAAAAATGACAGGTATTTACCCCCTCTACCCACAAACCAAGTCCCAGGTCTCTGGGACAAAATCCAAAAAGGTTCAATTTTGAAAGTAGACGATGTTTTGAAAACTAATCATTCTAAAAAGTCATATATAGACTCAAACAAATGTCCTTTAAGTCCCTTAACGTTAGAACAAAACTTAACATTTTTTTCATTTTTTCAAAAAAAAAGTCCAATTTTCAAAATTGCCTATATTTTGGAAACTAAGAATTAGTTCCAAAATGGCGGTCGTAGCTTAACTCAACCTAACCTAACCCTACGAGGTTTGATCAAAAAGTCCAAAATGGCTGCCGTAGCTTAACTTAACCTTTGATTGATCCCTGTTGATTGACCCCTTTTGATTGATCTCTGTTGATGTATCCCTTTGGACTGGTCCCTGTTGACTACCTAGCCTAACCTAACCTAACCTACAACGTGTGTTCAAAAAGTTTCAAAATGGCGGCCGTAGCTTCACTTAACCTAACCTAACCTAACTTAACCTGAACCTACGAGGTGTGATCAAAAATTTTTCAAAATAGTGGTCATAGCTTAACTGAACCTTGCCTAACCTAACCTAACCTAAACCTACGAAGTGTGGTCATAAAGTTCCAAGATGGCGGTCGTAGCTTAACTCAACCTAACCTAACCCTACGAGGTGTGATCAAAAAGTTCCAAAAATAGCGGCCGTAGCTTAACTTAACCTTTGATTGATCCCTGTTGATTGACCCCTTTTAATTGATCTCTACTTAACCTAGCCTAACCTACGAGGTGTGATCAAAAAGTTTCAAAAATGTGGCTGCGACTTAACCAAACCTAGCCTAGCCTAACCTAACCTACAACGTGTGTTCAAAACGTTTCAAAATGGCGGCCGTAGCTTTACTTAACCTAACCTAACTTAACCTAAACCTACGAGGTGCGATCAAAAAAAATTCAAGATGGTGGTCATAGCTTAAACGGGTCCCGGAGGACGGGTCCTTTTTGACGGGTCCCTGTGGGCGGGTCCCCTTTGACATAATTTGGATAAAATGCAAGGGCCAGTCCATAGGGATCAGTCCAAAGGACCCGCCCACAGGGACCCGTCAAAAAGGACCCGTCCTCCGGGACCCGTTTAAGTTATGACCACCATCTTGAAATTTTTTTTGATCGCACCTCGTAGGTTTAGGTTAAGTTAGGTTAGGTTAAGTAAAGCTACAGCCGCCATTTTGAAACTTTTTGAACACACGTTGTAGGTTAGGTTAGGCTAGGCTAGGTTTGGTTAAGTCGCAGCCACATTTTTGAAACTTTTTGATCACACCTCGTAGGTTAGGCTAGGTTAAGTAGAGATCAATTAAAAGGGGTCAATCAACAGGGATCAATCAAAGGTTAAGTTAAGCTACGGCCGCTATTTTTGGAACTTTTTGATCACACCTCGTAGGGTTAGGTTAGGTTGAGTTAAGCTACGACCGCCATCTTGGAACTTTATGACCACACTTCGTAGGTTTAGGTTAGGTTAGGTTAGGCGAGGTTCAGTTAAGCTATGACCACTATTTTGAAAAATTTTTGATCACACCTCGTAGGTTTAGGTTAAGTTAGGTTAGGTTAGGTTAAGTGAAGCTACGGCCGCCATTTTGAAACTTTTTGAACACACGTTGTAGGTTAGGTTAGGTTAGGCTAGGTAGTCAACAGGGACCAGTCCAAAGGGATACATCAACAGAGATCAATCAAAAGGGGTCAATCAACAGGGATCAAACAAAGGTTAAGTTAAGCTACGGCAGCCATTTTGGAACTTTTTGATCACACCTCGTAGGGTTAGGTTAGGTTGAGTTAAGCTACGACCGCCATTTTGGAACTAATTCTTAGTTTCCAAAATATAGGCAATTTTGAAAATTGGACTTTTTTTTTGAAAAAATGAAAAAAATGTTAAGTTTTGTTCTAACGTTAAGGGACTTAAAGGACATTTGTTTGAGTCTATATATGACTTTTTAGAATGATTAGTTTTCAAAACATCGTCTACTTTCAAAATTGAACCTTTTTGGATTTTGTCCCAGAGACCTGGGACTTGGTTTGTGGGTAGAGGGGGTAAATACCTGTCATTTTTATGTCAAACACATTTTTTGTGTAATTCATAGTTTACAAAATATAGCCCATTTATAAAAATGATCAATATTTGGAAAAATGTCAAATTCCATGTTTTGTTCTAACGATTAAGGACATAAAAGCCATTGGTTTGAGTCTATATATGACTTTTTAGGATGATTAGTTTTCAAATTATAGCCTACTTTCCAAATATTTTTTAGAAAAATTTAAAGAATATATATATATATATTTTTTTTTTGACTGAGAATGGGATAGACGTAGGTGTTGGAGTTAGCATATGATTTTTAGTTTAAATATATAGCCTACTTTCTCAATTTACCTTTTTTTGAAATATTTTAAATGTATAATGTTTTTGACTAGGCGTGGAATGGAGTTGAGAGACCATCATTAACCTTAGAGTAGTTTGGATTCTTGGAATTTTAGTGTGTTGTTGTTGCTTACAAACATGACGGTAAGCATTATGCTATCATAAAAAGGGCTGAGATACTTTCCATGAACAAGAGAAATATCCTCTAAATACATTGACAAAAACAACTTGTGAAATAAGCCATTACGAATAGGGTACCACAAAATAACGTGTCAAATAAGCCATTACAAATAGGGTACCACTTTTACACCCCACTTTTGCACTCACTTTTGCACTCACTTTTCACTCACTTTTACAACTACTTTTAAACTTACTTTGCACTCACTTTTGCACTCACTTTGCACTCACTTTTACATCCACTTTGCACTCGAACATTACATCATCTGACATAATAAAAATAGGCATGGTTGTTGTCGAGACCGAGATAAGAGTGGGGGTAATGAATTTATAGTGATAGGATCGGAAAACCCATTATCACTTTAGTATTGACATCAAGCAAAAATTTAAAAAAAATATATCGTGTTTTTGACAGAGTGGGATAGACATAGTTATAAGAGTTGAGAGTCGATAATTAATCTAAAAGTACTCTGGAATTCATGGAATCTTAGTGTGTTGTTGTTGTTGCTTACAAACCGGTATGGTCACGTCAGGTGAAGTTAGCTAGGATTAGATTAGGATATGTTCAGGTAGTTTCCATAGTCACCGCTAGATAGCGGAAACATACTTTGCGTGTCGCATGTGGCTATTTGACAAAGTTTTACTGTGTAAAAAACGTGCTTGTATAACCTGTGTATATAAATTTAATATACAAATAACAACTAAGTGTTTAGAACTAACATGTATAGCCTTGTATAGGGAATATATAGGGGTCCTTAACAAGATAGAGTGTCTAACACACGAGTGTACAGCCTTTTAATATGCAGTAAGTACCTGATCACACCTACTATCAATTGCGCCTACCATTAATCGCGTCTACTATCAATTGCGTCTACTACCAATCGCGCCTGCTAGGACATGACGTTTCATTAAACCAAAACATTTCCTTTTTTGTCAGCCTCCCACCCCTCTCATCAATCTATGACGTCATAGTCATAGTCAGCCTTAAAGCAAGTCTAAACTTGTAGAACATGTCACGTGACAAAGTTAGGTTAGATAAAGTTAGGTTATGTTAAGTGAGCTGAGGTTAAGTCTTAAAATACCCCCTCTCTGCCTTGTACTTTGTATAAACATTGACACTGTAACTTTGTAATATCAAAAATGATCTAAGTCGCGCCCATATCAATCACGTCTACTATCAATCGCGCCTACTATCAATCACGTCTACTATCAATTGCATCTACTATCAATTGAGCCTACTATGAAATGCGCTACTACAAATCACGCCTACTATCAATCACGCCTAGTATCAATTGCGTCTACTATCAATCACGCCTACTATCATTTGCGTCTACTATCAATTGCGTCTACTATTAATCGCGCCTACTATCAATTGCGTCTACTATAAATCGCGCCTACTAGGACATGACGTTTCATTAAACCAGAACATTTCCTTTTTTGTCAGCCTCTCACCCCTCCCATCAATCTATGACGTCATAATCAGTCTTAAAGCAAGTCTAAACTTGTAGAACATGTCACGTGACAAAGTTAGGTTAGGTAAAGTTAGGTTATGTTAAGTGAGCTGAGGTTATGTCTTAAAATACCCTCTACCTTGTACTTTGTATAAACATTGACACTGTAAATTTATGATATCAAAAATGATCTGAGTCGCGCCCATGTCAAATTGCGCCTACTATCAATCGCGTCTACTATCAATCACGCCTACTATCATTTGCGTCTACTATAAATCGCGCTTGCTACAAATCACGCCTACTATCAATCACGCCTAGTATCAATTGCGTCTACTATTAATCACGTCTAGTATTGATTACACCTACTATCAATTACGTCTACTATCAATTGCGTCTACTATAAATCACGCCTACTAGGACATGACGTTTCATTAAACTAAAACATTTCCTTTTTTGCCAGGCTCTCACCCCTCCCATCCGCAAAACGTGCTTGTATGAGCTGTGTATTTAAATTCAATATATACAATTAACCACTAAGTGTTCAGAACTAACATGTCTAGGGTATATATGGGATCCTTAGCAATAAACAAAAAATACGGTCTAACCTACGAGTGTACGGTCTCGTCATACGCAGTAAGTACCTGTTAACCTTGACTAGGGTATAAGAATATTGTCAGTTGACTACTGCCTGTTACAGTGTTCACATCGTGAAAGACCGTCTCACCTACCAGTCTCCAGCCTTGTCATACGCAGTAAGCAGCTGTTGGCGGAAAACAACATCCATAAATCCTGACATTTAGGAAAGTGTGTGTGTGTGTAAATCACTTGTAATCTAAAGATTGTTCATGTGACTTTACTAAAAATTTAATTCATATGTATTAGTTGATATGGAAGTCTCAACAACCAGTCATGGCAAGCCATGTGTCTTCTATAAAGGATATACATATATTGTAAAAACAACCAATAAAGATGGAACTGTTATTTGGCGATGTTCAAAACAACGATCCAAAAAGTGTCGAGGAATGATTAAAACAAAAGACTCCAACGTACTTACTTCAAAAGAACATCATTGTGAATCTCAAATTAATACACATTTAAATACGCAAAATACTCTAACCCAGGTAAAAAAAAGCAAGTCCAAGAAAAATATATTGCCGCTCAAGATAGTGCATTGTTTGTTAAAAAGCATTCATCATCACCTCAAAAAGACATGTTAGGACAAATACCATCGTTCAAAAAACCCTTAACACTATCAAAAGCAACGCAGACTCTACAAGAGGTCCCTGTGGAAAACAAACAAGAGGAATTGGATAGTTCTAGTGATGTTGAGAATGATGATGATGATGATGATATTGATGGTGACAATGACTATAATAATTTTGATGATAATATTCATAATGATGATGATGATGATAATTATGAAAAAGAAGAGGATGAGAGTTTTATGTTTATAAAACCATTGCGGTTTCCCCAGTTTTTAAGAGCAAGAGTACCTAGAGAAAGTTGTAAAAGGATCTACAACAAGCGTTGTGTTTAAAAATCTATATAGAACAATGGTAAAGAGATAGAGTTGAATTCAGTGTGTAACTATTATAAAATGAATTTAATAAAAATATTGTATGGGTATTGTCTGTTTTTCTTAATTACTATCCCCATGTCCCACTATTAATACAATTGTTAACCATCAACAGTCTCTGACTATGTTCAGAAAGAGAGTGGTCTTAAACAATACACCATATCTATGGTTTGTGTACCGAGTATCATAATAATGCAGTGTGGCCAAGCCATGTCAAGGCAATAGTTATGTCAGGTAAGGGATTCGAACCCTTGCTTCCTTATACAGAAAATTTGATCTTAAGTCAAACACCTTAACCACTCGGTCAACCTGACAGTTACTAATTTAATTAGTCTTGAGGACTTGAGTGTTTACAAAACTCTTTCCAGTATACATTGACTAAACCACTTGCTTGTTTTGAAATATAGATTTTGTTTTGTTTTACCATAACATTGCAGTTATGAGTCTTGTGAACTGGGTGTTCAATATAGGGTTAAAGGCATTTTAAAATCATTTTAGAAAAGCTCTTAGGTATCGTGTCATGGGTTTTAGTAATGCATTACTGTTCGTTGACTAACATTTACCGTTACACAACATTATTTTAGTGAACTTACATGTTGTTGTTTGAGTCTTTAGTCCTTTGACTGGTTTGATGCAGATCTCAGCGCCTATCTGTCCCGAGCTAATCGTTTCATCTCTATATAGCTACCACACCCTACATTAAAGGCTATCTGTTTAACATATTCCAAACTTGGTCTACCCCTACAGTTCTCGTCCTCGAACCTTCCTTCCTTAACTAAGTTTGCTATTCTTGGGTGTCTTAGTACGTGTCCTACCAACCTATCTCTTTACTTCATTAACAGTCGCCAGATACATCTCTTCTCCCCCACTCGTCTTAATACCTCTTTGTTAGTAACCCTATTTACCCATCTAATCTTCATCATTCTCCTGTAACACCACATTTCAAACACTTCAATTCACCATTTTTCTGCTACACCAATTGTCTAAGTTTTACTTTCATAGAGTGCCACGCTCCAGACAAAGGCCTTCAAAATGACTTCCTAATACCTAAATCTATATTCAATGTCAACTGATTCTGTAGAAATGCTTTCCTTGTCTGAGCTACATAAGAATCCTAATCGTGTCTGGTATAATGTCTTGTTTAGCAAACATAGTCACTCAAAAGGTCTAAGCATTTTTTGTATATAACCCAAAATAGCAAACAGTTTTTCTAAAACCCTACTCATTGGTCAATAACAAGCAGAGTCGCCAAAGTGTTTCGTTGGTAGTTAACTCATGTCTGGTTAATCAATTCCTTTCATATCGTTATCCAATTGTAGTAGTAAGGACTGGTGAACAACGTCAGTTCAACACACTGCTTTACACACAAATGTAGTTAGGCCCTTTGACATAATTTGGATAAATTTCATGGGCCGGTCCATAGGGACCAGTCTAAAGGGGTCGGTCTAAAGGGACCCTTCCACAGGGACCCATCAACAGGGACTTGTCAACAAGGACCCATCAACAATGACCCGTCAACAATGACCTGTCATCAATGACCTTTCAACAATGGCCTGTCAATAGGGACCCGTCAACAATGACCCGTCCACAGGGACTCATCAACAAGGACCCGTCAGCAATGACTCGTCAACAGGGACCCGTCGAAAAGGACCTGCCAAAAAGGATCCATCAAAAATGACCCCCTGTCAAAAAGGGCCCGTCCAAAAGGGGCTAGTCAATAGAGACCAGTCCAAAGGGACAAATCAACAGAGATCAATCAACAGGGATCAATCAAAAGGGGCTATCACCTCAAGGCCTGACATAACCCTCTTTGATTATTGGTTTGCCAATCGACAAGCGTCACTTAAAATACTTTTTGATCACCACTCGTGGGTTGGGTTAGGTTAGTTTACACTACAGCCGCCATCTTTTAAAAAGCCCGCCCTCTTACAAAAGCTATGAGTGGGCATGCGTAAAAAACAAAACAAAAAAAAAAAAAAACAAGCATGTTAATTTATAGTGACTATCCACCGAAAACATGTCTCTTGTGTGGAACAACGTTTCATTCCATATCGGCATTCAAACTCTCACAGGGGATTAGTGAACAACGTCAGTTCAACACACGCGAAATGTAGTTAGGCCCTTTGACATAATTTAAATAAATTCATGAGCCAGTCCGTAGGAACCGGTCCAAAAAGGGATCAGTCCAAAGGGGCTCATCCACAAGGACTCATCCACAAGGACTTGTCCACAAGGACCTGTCCACAAGGACTTGTCCACAAGGACCCGGCAACAATGACCCGTCCACTGGGACCTGTCAACAAGGACCCGTCCACAGGGAACCGCTCCCCCCGCCCCCACCCTCTTCAAAAGCCATGAGTGGGCATGCTAATTCATAGTGGCTTTCCACCAAACATATGCACTTTATGTGGAACAACGTTTAAATCCATATCGGCATTCAAACTCTCACATGTTGCAATTGGTAACAGAGATTCTCTAAAAAATTACAATTTCACCCCTAGTAGGGGTAGGTTTTATTTTTGGGGTTGAAATATATTGTCCATTGGAAAGGGAGAGTCAGCCCGAGTTCAATGACACCTCATTCGTCAACATCCGATCAAGCGTTCGAGAGATATCGGGCTGCCGCCATCTTGTGAGGAGGGGAGGAGGAGGAGGTATCTGAACCCGTACAAAACCACTACTGATATTACTACTACTTTGAAGGACGTTAAACGGAAGAATTTCACCGTAATAAGGATTATTACAAGTGCGCGCCACTATCTGCGCGGGACTAACAATGGCACGAATTTCAGACGAGTTGAAGGAGAGACGACAGCCAAGAGCGTTCTTCTCTCGACTGACTTCATAGCGATAAGACGTATCGTTCGGAGGTAGTTCATTCCCGTAGGCGTGATACTTAGTGAGGTCCTACGTGACACAATAGGCAGCGGTGTTGACCGGCCAATATTTTCGAGAGCCCCGCATCAAACTAGGTGAAGTTGAGCGGCGGATATTTTGCTTAATAGCGGACAAGTTTTCGACGTTGTCGAGATATCAGAGTTTTCAGTTTACTTATCCAGTGATAAGGCTTCACCACAAGAAGGTTCATTAAAATACATCGAGTATTTTAAGAGATATTTGAGACTTTGTGTTGTCAGACAAAGTTACTCAACTCCGAGCGGAGAATATCATTTTAGTGCAGTGCGACTTCAACCCTCGTCCACGTTGGAGCACGAAGTAAGTACAGTGATATTGTATGAACATTGTGACTTCATTGTGTATGAACATTATGATGGCTACAGACAATTATGAAGTGGAATTGGTTTATGACTTTTTAAGTATGCGTGTGATGATGTATTAAACTATTACGCGTATGGGATATATCAAGACAGATTTGTGATAGCAACAATGGAACAACGTTAAGAAGCAATGAGAATATCTATAACATCTAGATAAATAGAATGCCAAGACAACATGATGCATTAAGTACACTTCCATCCAGTACATTTAATGTATTTTCATGTACATTCATTCTCGAATATGAGCAGATATAATCTTTCATTGACCAACCAAATGAACTTTACCATCTATGATAGTGAATCGACATTCACCTTAGGAATTTATTTTGTAACGATGATGCTATCAAGAATATATTGCTCAATGATGATGGAGGAACTTCTAGAGATGTCGGCGATTGAAGAAGCATCAACGGAGGACAGAAGATATCAGCCCGATGATGGTTCGAGATGGAACTCAAGTCCGAGGAACGAGGTTCGATACCAGGAGGAGATGAATGTGCCGAGAAGGAATCCTTTCCATTCTCGAGGAAGCAGCTCGTATCCGATGGAGGGGACTGGGTTTGATTTCAACAAATCATACCTGGATGACGATCCAGTTGGGTATTTTCTGATACCCGACAATGAACTTCAATTTTCTACAAGACCAAGGTAGAGATGTTTCCTATTATTATTTTGTTTGAGTGCGTTTGATGGCATTTGGAAACAACAATTCTCCTTATTTGTTTTATGAATTTTCACTTCGATGTTTAGTAAATTTTATTCTTCGAGTCTGTATAAGATGAAAGTCAGTTATCATCTATACTTGTTAAATATTTTATGATTCAGTTTCTGAACTGAAGTCAACTGTTTAAGAAATATATTTTCCATTGGGAAAATCTTTAAGGAAGTCATTATTCTACGATTTCGTTTTTTATTCAAGACTTCAGACATTTAGTCTAGGACAATCATTAAATTCATTTTGTTTAAAATGAACTTGGGTGTTCTTTTTGTAAGAAGAATTTATAATTAGGAGAAGAAATCTACGAGTGATATAATGTGAAATATCACCTAATATAACAGACAATACGACGACCTAGGAAGCTACGTTCGTTATGAATACGACGTGAAAGTGAATAGTTATGAACATTCTTTGTGTAGAATGAAGGTACATTCAGTTAATGACAAACTTATATTGAATTGGAAGGAAGACTTTGCTCTTCACAAATATAAATGATTTGAGATATATCTTCTGAAAGATAACTTATTCGATCTTAGGAAAGTTTAGTTAAGACTTTTTCCGGTTGTGATCGATCCTTATTGAGCGATAAGATAACACGAGATGTTATCAAGGCACACGTGTAACACTATGTTATGTGTCAACGTAGTATTACAACCGTGCACTTTTTAGAAATGACCAGTAAGAGTAAACATGTATATTTTTATTAAATATTTGGAGACATGGTGTTTTATGTCTGAGTAATTTTGTTTAGTAAACCAGGAAATATCTATTAATACCATCGTTTGAAAACGATCAATTTAATTGTAGATCAGATATCGCTGTTCATTGATATGTTGTATTATTGTAACAACAATAAGATCTAAGCCACGAGAGAGCTATACCAGTACAGTGGAACCATTGTGGAGAACAAGAGTGTTAGTGATATGGGAGTTTTATAGTGGAGTTATGGAGGTTTTTGCCATAAATAGTTGTTTGTAATACGAAGGGGATTACCGTATTTATTGTCATGAAGTACTGAGGATTGTATAAAAGTAGCATTGTGATATTTTTAAAGAAAGTCAGTGAAGACTTCTCATGTGATCAGATCTGCAACACGAATGTCGTTTATTGGCGGAACTTCATTAGGAAAAGATTTAATGTCCCTGTTCTCTAAATTATTATTAAATTTATTAAACTGGAGTTGTAACAACAATGAACTCATCTTGAATGATCGGTCATTGAGATACCGATAATGTCTTTTAACTAGATATGACAAGAAAGTGGTCAAGCATTGTGTAAATAGAAGGCTCTAGTAAATTAATACTATGAGAAAGTAGCGTTGATAATGAAACTAACGCGGTCGTATCGCTCAAGAATAAGTCTTAGAAGCGGTAGACACATGTATATAGTGTATAAATATTTCATTTAGTTAATATTTGGGGTTGTTAATTTTTGATAATAATAATAATTGGTAAATGTTTTTGACTTAGGTTTTAGCTAGAAGGAGTGAATGGTTTTCAAATGAGTGTTTGATTTTTATTGTTAATAGAAGGCTATAGCAAATTAATACTATGAGAAAGTAGCGTTGATAATGAAACTAACGCGGTCGTATCGCTCAAGAATAAGTCTTAGAAGCGGTAGACACATGTATATAGTGTATAAATATTTCATTTTGTTAATATTAAGGGTTGTTAATTTTTGATAATATTAATAATTGTTAAATGTTTTGATTTAGGTTATAGCTAGAAGGAGTGAATGTTTTTCAAATGAGTGTTTGAATTGTATTGTTAATACAGTGTGTATGCTAGCATCGTTGGTCATGAACAACGATCGCAACTGTAAGAATGAGTGTTTCAATTATGAATGAGTTTCAACTAGAATTAGCTGAGATATGACAGTTTTTGTAAAGCTATATTTTATGAAACGCGAGGACGGCGTTTGCGTGTTCATATGTTAGCATTGTGAGTCTCGTGTCGACCACAACGGCTGAGAAACGAGCAGATCCCGTTTCTGGCAGGGTCAGGCAAACAAATGAATGAAATTCTCGCACCTGTGGTGTGGAGGAAAGACAAGAAGGCTATGACATAACCAGACCAGTTGGTCACGGACATGCGACTGAAATATGCCTCTAATTTAAATGGAATGTTCGCTTCAAAGGAGCAGCAGTTAAATGTTTAGAGTTCTTTTTAATACTTGCAGACGGCAGAGCGTCTTTAAATTTCAACAGTTTACGCATGTATGAATGTAGGGAGTTTTTATTTGAGTGTCAGTGGCGTAAATGTATATTTAAATTTAGGGTGTTATGTACTGTAGATTTTGAATTGTTATTTAGTTCTATTAATAAATTTATATTTTTCTACACGTTTGTTCGATGTTCCTTTATTACTCTATAAATAGAGACATGTTATGGACGAGCCTAAAATAGATAGGATGTCTTTTTCCTTTCGACAAAGCCCCGAGAAAAGCAGGTAAGTTTGCACACTTACGTATAAAAGCTAGTTTGTTTAATCCATAACATGTTTCAAGCTTGCTGTGTATAATCTTGGAGAATTCACTCGCGGGACTGTGTTATGAACTTAAGCCGGGACGTTCACTTTTCAAAAATCCAGCTTCACTTTGGATGGCCAGTGAGTAGCTCATTGATTTTTACGGGTACAGTACCTACCGTAAGGCCACGGCCGCCTACTTCCCCCTTCCTTGCCCTCCCACTGTTCCCATCCCTTCATCAGGCCCATGTTCGCTTTGCAGGTGAGGCCGCCTGGGCGAAGTGCTAGTCACACTCCCCAGTTGTATCCACGACTCAGAGTCCCAAGATCCCGGACACTGCCCTCAGTGGCGGTAATGGTGGGATCCCTCGCTTAGTCCGTTAAGCGATAACGGAAAAAATGGCATGCATGAGTCGACTAACCACGCAGTGCACAACCATAACTGGTCCTGTCAAGTGCATGTAGTGTGGCTTCATGATGGAGTTCACAAACGGTGAATACGTCGATATGCTCTTAGTGTTGGGTGCATCCAATAGCCAAGCTTCTGCTGCTGCTCGTGAGTATGCAGCACGGTACCCCCAAACGCGCCATCCCGATAAAAATGTTTTTCGTCGCCTTGAGCAATGCCTGCGGGAAACAGGTAATCTTCGTCCACAAGTAGTGGACAGAGGTCGTCCAAAGACTCGACGTACGCCACAAACAGAGGACGCAATTCTGGAAACCGTTCACCAATCACCTCAGCGAAGTACCCGTGATATTGCAAGGCAGTTCCAGGTATCTAAAACACTGGTTGTGGACGTGTTTCACGACGAAGAACCGCATCCATATCATTACACGTGGTGTATTCTTGGAATACACGGTACGAGAGAATATAATTTTTAATGCTCTTTGCATGTTCATTTCTTCCTTTTTTATCAAACACCAACAGTGATCTTCTATTTTCTCTTTGTTGGTCATGTCTCTTATGTTCTTTGTGAGTCTGTTCTAGATATATATCTTCCATGACCCACCTAGCGTCATCTAGCAGCGAATCTCTGAAGCTCCTCAATTCTTCCTGATGCAAGAGGACTTCCTTTTCCATTTGGCCATCAGATCTCGTCACCATCGCCAGCTATCATCTCTTTGATCAAGAGAACTTCGTCTACACTTTCACCCACCAGGCTGTGCTAGTATCGCCTGCTATCAACTCTTTGAAGACCATTTCCTCAAGAGAATTTAAGTCTACAATATTGGTCATGCTTATATGTTTTCCTTTTGTCTCCTACCCCCACTCTTTTCCCTTCCTTGGACCCTCCGCGCTTCGCTGAGTGGGTCTCACTTGTAAGTCGGCAGTTGACTCGGTCAGTCAAGGCTCAACTAGAGCCAGTCTCCTCAAACCAAGAGGCACTCTCTACCTTCTACGCCATGTTGGCACATTAAGTATTCGTCAAAGGGAACTTCACCTTCGACATGCAACCAAGATAAGTACAGACTTAAGATTTTAACCTCATCTTCATCAGTTTTATTATCTACATGCTTTTATTAATCATTTTATAGACAGCGTGAGATTACTTATTTGGGGCGGTAATCATTCTTCGCGGGATTTGCCATGTTGAGCTTTTGTCTGTCTAAGCCAACATTTAAATGAGAGATCTTCTCACAACGTGGGATATTATCTAATACCCGCTGTCCATAAAATATTAAGCTCGTTCCACTGCTGGATTAACTTTGGCCCCATTCTTCTATTAGGATTGTTCTGGAACCTTCCAGACTCTGTACTCTATCTACAAGTCTTGCCGTCATGTATTTTTCACTCACTTGTGGGAATACAATTTAAAATGAGGAATCTTCCTTATAAATTACTGCAATAGCTAAATTTTCTTCCACCGTTGGAATGTTCTATGGCGCATTTAATTGTAATTCACAACTTTCTCAAGCAATAGACTCTCGCCTACCTAGTGCAACCAGTTATTTTTCATCATTGCAATAACTTTCTTTCCCATAAACTTTCGTGTTACTACAGTGAACGTTTCATCCATTCAACAAACTATAGTGAGAACTAGTGCTTGTTCAACATTTCTACCGCGTCGCGATCGTCCGATTACCACAAATAAGGCCATGAACATTGATCCTAAATCCAATTGATCTTTCCTAAACCTTCTACTAAAAAACCATATTAATAAAATTGTAACTCTAGATCATTTTCAATGAGGTGTCACTAACGAAGTGCCCTTCCATCTTGCTTGTTTATCATCAATTAATTTCTGCATAACCACGTGTTTTATACACGGTTCAAGCTTACATTGTTTCTCCCTTATAATCAGGGAATACAATTCTTTCAACTCAGGAGTGAGTTATTTCTAGGTTTCACGAAAGGGAAACTTGCCCCATTTGTCTCGTGATTTCTAATTAAACATAGGGAGTCTAGAACCTTCCTTTTGACTTTCTCTTCAGGTTTCACAGTAAGTGACCTGCCCTCTTTTGTATAACTGTAATAAAAGTAATTTTGCTCAAATATAAGAAGTTATAGGAACTTCTATCTTATTCTTCATGTTTTTCTTGTTGTTATTTTCGAAATGGTTACTTTCTCTAGAATGTTTTCTCAGAAATTTCTTATAGTACACACCTTGTACTCTATTTATTGTTAAACTTGAATCACCTTAATTGTCTTTAAATTTTGAATTTTTATATTCGCTATTTTAAATTCTTGCTAGGATTTTGTAAAGGTTTGAAACCTTATAAATTGTTAATTGCCTGGAGCAAACTTTAAATGTTAGGAGGTCTGCGACCCCAAATTGTTACTAAAAATTGAAACTATATACTTGTCAAATCTATTAGACTTTTTTGCATTGTTAAATAAATTCAAACTTTCCTTTTCGACTCATCATTTATCTAATACTACAGTTAGGCAAGATCCTGGCTTTCCTAACTCTTCCTAGGTTCATGCCCTCGTTAATACGCAATAAATCTGTTACTATCTGTCTTGCCAGACCATCACCCTTCCCCATAGTACGCATATGCATGCTTGAGAGGGAATATTTTAAAGCCATTCTCTTGCAAACCGCCCAAGTCCTAGCTGCGGTTCCCGTTAGCTTCGACCAGGTCCTTACCCACTTTAGGTATCAGAGAACGGATTTGCAGTGGCAACCGCCTCTAAGTGCATTTAAAGTTAAATTTACAACTTTTGTGGGACTCTCCTCCTATCTTTCTATCCCTTTTCTCCAGTCCGAAACCCACCTCCTTTTCTTTATCATCTTCCCTTGGTGGTTAGGTTATTCCTCAGCCAATAATCTACCCAAAATTTGGTACCAGAAACCCGGGAGAGTCCATTTGTCATTTTTTCTGTTTAAAAGATCATTTGACAATACCTTACAAATTATTAATACCTGCTTTGAATTTTTCAGCTATAACTACATCGAGCAAAGCCTGTGAAGGGGAAAGAGGCCGCTCCTGTCTTCCGTGGTGTGTCCCGTTCATTCTACTTATTCGCTGCTGCCAGCCTGACAGCATCTCCAAGGTTCCACAGTTTCGTGAATTACATTTTAATCTATTTTCTTTGTCATGGCTCCTACTGAAAAGGATGAAACTCTCATTGCCAGACGTTCTTCCTATAAAGGGCAACTCACCAGATTCAGAAATTTCATCAACAAAATAAATCCAGCCGAGTGTGATTTAGACACCTTGACGCAACGCCTTAAGTTGTACGAACGGTCCTATGATTATTACGATCAAACTCAAACCGAGATTGAATCCGCTTGCCCAGAACTTCAATCGGATCGGGACGAGGTCGAACCCTTGTACTTTGAAGGGATTGCCAAGGCCCACCAACTGATCCGCAGTATCTCAGAACCGGACACTAGGGTCATCAATCCGGCCCAGTTCGCACCCGCTTCAGTTCACAAGAACAAACCGAAACCGTTACTTCCTAAGATAAGCCTACCTCACTTCTCAGGCCAGGAAGGTGAATGGTATTCTTATTATGAACTCTACTGCTCCCTTATTCATGAAAACTCAGACGTTGTCGACATTTATAAGTTCTATTTCCTGCATGCGTCCTTGGAAGGCGAGGCCTTGGCCTTGGTTCAGTCACTGCCTTTAAGCGCAGATAACTACCACATCGCCTTTAATCTCCTTAAAGAGAGATATGGCAATTTACGTTTGAGTGTTGCTCGCCACATCCGCTGTCTGTTCAACCTGCCAGTCGTCAAACCTAATGACGTCACCTCTTTATGAGACCTGTTAGACTCTATTCAATTGCACGTGAGAGCGTTATATCAACTCAAGCAACCAGTCCAAACGTGGGACACTATTCTTATTCATCTAGCTACATCAAGATTCGATTTTTCGACATTAAAGGCTTGGGAGATCGAACTCACTCGCAACGAGGAACATTCGTTTGAACACCTCATCTCGTTTCTCAACAGCCGGTGCCAAGTCCTTACAGCACTCTCATTTCAGTGCGAAAATGTCGAAACGAGTCATCAGTGTCACATTTTTGAGAAAAAACTTGCTTCTTCAAAGGGTCATTAGCCCCCATCTGTCGAGAACAAGCAAACCCGTTCTGCTTCTTTCAACCATCCAAGAGAACATATCAGGCCGCTCAACAAATCTTTAAAATGCATGCTCTGCAAAAAGTTGCACATTTTGTACTTGTGCAAATCTTTTAAAGAATTGCCTGTCGAAGACCGAAGGAAGTTTGTCTTCAATAGCAAACATTGCTTCAACTGCTTGTCACCTAAGCATTCTTCTTCTAAGTGTACGTCTTCCAACCTCTGTTTCCATTGCAAAAAACCGCACCATTCCTTATTGCACGTTCATGATAAATCGAGGTCACCAGTACCCGCTTCTTCAAACTCCATGCAGAGCAGCTCCGAACAAACTAATGCTTCTTCCTGCATTTCTAATGCCGAAACTTCTCACAGTGCGCAAGTCCTTTTGTCCACTGTACAATTCGAAATCCAAGATAAATTTGGAAATTGGTTTCGAACCCGCGGTCATCTCGATTCCGCTTCAACTCACAACTTTGTTTCGCAATCGTTAATTAAAAAACTAGGTCTTTCGTCATCGCCTACTCCCATCAATGTATCCGGCATTGACAATTTGAAAACTCAAGCCTTGCAGTCTTCAAAATTGAAAATCAGAGACGTTTGCCAAAGAAACACCAATCTTAACTTAAACTGTCTCATTCTTACCAGTATTGGCAAGGACACTCCCAGCTGCTCTATTAATACTTCCGGTTTAAAGATTTCTTCGCACTTAAGGTTAGCTGATCCTCAGTTTAATGCTCAAGGTCCCATTGATGTACTTTTCAGTGCCAATGTTTTTTGGAATTGCCTTCGTAAACAGGTTCGCAAGTTATCCTCAAACGTGGTCGCCAGAGACACCGATTTTGGTTGGGTTATTATTGGTGAAATCCAACAACCCAGTCTTCAAACCAAATCGCAATGTCATTTTGTTACTGCTGATATAAATCCCTTTTCTGAAAAAGAGAACGCTCATGTTTTCGATCTCGATACTTTTGAAAAACACTTGCCGAAACGATGTCTCATCGTGAACAACTACGCCACCTTTGTAAGTTGTTTAAATGATTTTGCCTTCTTCCTGCACAAGATGGCAATTCAAGTTCGCCTCGCCTTGTGTTACTTCGTTTACCTTCTCATGTTATTTTTTATAGCAAGTAATTGCTTAAAATTTCTATCGAAAACTATCTTCCCCTTGTGTAAAACCATGGCTATCAGTCACCATCATTTCGCTGTAAGCTATGCTTCACTTCTTTCGCTATTTAGAAGGATGGCCACGGCCGGCTCCTTCCCCCTTCCTCACAATTGGAAGCCGCTTTTGAAACCGCTTGAAAATCTGAATTCTCTAGCATCTAGAATAACTATTCTTACGCATAAACTCCTTCTCAATGTCCCAGCTTCTCTTCTCTGTTCGGAAGAATTAAGCTTTTTTCTGTTGAAAATTGTCGGATTCCGTAATCCTCAAAATTATGCGAAATTGAGTTCTTACTTTATTTCATATGTCTCTAAATTGGTTTTTCACGTCCAAGCCACGAATGACTGCATGCCGTCTAACCTGAATATCCGCTTTAAGTCTCAGCTGATTTCACTTGTGTTGTTTGTTTATTTCGAACTGCTTGTATTTCAATCTTGTTTGTATACAAGCTTGAGTAAGGCCAAGTTGCTGTTCATTTCCTGTATGCTTGCCAAAGGTCAGAGCAAGTTTCCCTTATCTCAACTCTGGCTGACTGCCAACCATTGTCTTGCGAGTCGCTTCCGTAAGTTCAGAAGCTGCTCACCTCATTTCCAAAATAAACTTGTTCTGGTCAAGGACTCTTTCAGCTATTTATATTCCTTATCTCGCTGTACTATGTGGGTCAAGGCCGTGGTTGCCTGTCTTTCCCACTTGCTTACGCTCGTATCCTACAACTGCTTCGATTCTTGTTTCATAACATCGTTGCATATTTTTTACGCGGTCATGTATTGCACCTTGCTTACATATTTTGCACCTTTATTGTTCATTGTTGAATAAACTTGTTTTTTCTCGTCGTCACATTCGATGTGGTTTTGTATTTATGCTTGTCATGTCACGTTTCTCGCTGACTTAAGTATTTTTCTGATCAACCCCTTTGATACTTATTATAACTTAAGGTCATTGTTTATGGCTACTAGATTGTTGTTACCTATGGCGTTCTTGCCTCCTACTCGCATAGTTCCTTTGTTTATTTGGTATATTCTTATCCTTAATAGATGTACTTGTTTCTATACGCTTTGTTTAAACTTGTTAATTCTTCTTTCGCATCTTATCGCAATCTTTACTAGAGCTGTACTTCTCGCAGCTTCTAGCTATTTTGTGATTGAAGGTGTTGTTAATTATTGTCCTTTAACTCCGCTTTCCAATGACCCTGATGACCTACTTCCACTCACACCTGGTCACTTCCTTATAGGCCCTTCTCTTTCTGCCCCTCCTCCCCTTTCCAGTTCTTTCAGGGATTCTAATTTGCCTATTGTTTGGCGTAAACTTGAAGCCCTCCGCAATTCCTTTTGGAAGAGGTGGAACTTGGAATATTTAACTTCCTTGCAACGGAGACAGAAGTGGTTTCTTTCCAGTCCAGACATCAAAGTGGGGGACTTGGTCTTGGTTAGGGATGTTTCTTCTCCCCTGGTCTGGACTTCTGGTAGAGTGACCGAGTGTTATCCTGGAAGGGACGGGAGAGTCAGGGTGGCTAGAATCTTGACCACTAATGGTCAGATCACAAGACCACTTCTCTTCAATTTCTCCATTGCCTTTAAATGTTTAACTGCTTATTTGTTCTCTGTTGGTGTTTTCCCCTCCCAGTATGGTGTATTCTTGGAATACACGGTACGAGAGAATATAATTTTTAATGCTCTTTGCATGTTCATTTCTTCCAGTTTTATCAAACACCATCAGTGATCTTCTATTTTCTCTTTGTTGGTCATGTCTCGTATGTTCTTTGTGAGTCTGTTCTAGATATATATCTTCCATGACCCACCTAGCGTCATCTAGCAGCGAATCTCTGAAGCTCCTCAATTCTTCCTGGTGCAAGAGGACTTCCTTTTCCATTTGGCCATCAGATCTCGTCACCATCGCCAGCTATCATCTCTTTGATCAAGAGAACTTCGTCTACTCTTTCACCCACCAGGCTGTGCTAGTATCGCCTGCTATCAACTCTTTGAAGACCATTTCCTCAAGAGAATTTAAGTTTACAATATTGGTCATGCTTATATGTTTTCCTTTTGTCTCCTACCCCCACTCTTTTCCCTTCCTTGGACCCTCCGCGCTTCGCTGAGTGGGTCTCACTTGTAAGTCGGCAGTTGACTCGGTCAGTCAAGGCTCAACTAGAGCCAGTCTCCTCAAACCAAGAGGCACTCTCTACCTTCTACGCCATGTTGGCACATTAAGTATTCGTCAAAGGGAACTTCACCTTCGACATGCAACCAAGATAAGTACAGACTTAAGGTTTTAACCTCATCTTCATCAGTTTTATTATCTACATGCTTTTATTAATCATTTTATAGACAGCGTGAGATTACTTATTTGGGGCGGTAATCATTCTTCGCGGGATTTGCCATGTTGAGCTTTTGTCTGTCTAAGCCAACATTTAAATGAGAGATCTTCTCACAACGTGGGATATTATCTAATACCCGCTGTCCATAAAATATTAAGCTCGTTCCACCGCTGGATTAACTTTGGCCCCATTCTTCTATTAGGATTGTTCTGGAACCTTCCAGACTCTGTACTCTATCTAAAAGTCTTGCCGTCATGTATTTTTCACTCACTTGTGGGAATACTATTTAAAATGAGGAATCTTCCTTATAAATTACTGCAATAGCTAAATTTTCTTCCACCGTTGGAATGTTCTATGGCGCATTTAATTGTAATTCACAACTTTCTCAAGCAATAGACTCTCGCCTACCTAGTGCAACCAGTTATTTTTCATCATTGCAATAACTTTCTTTCCCATAAACTTTCGTGTTACTACAGTGAACTTTTCATCCATTCAACAAACTATAGTGAGAACTAGTGCTTGTTCAACATTTCTACCGCGTCGCGATCGTCCGATTACCACAAATAAGGCCATGCACATTGATCCTAAATCCAATTGATCTTTCCTAAACCTTCTACTAACAAACCATATTAATAAAATTGTAACTCTAGATCATTTTCAATGAGGTGTCACTAACGAAGTGCCCTTCCATCTTGCTTGTTTATCATCAATTAATTTCTGCATAACCACGTGTTTTATACACGGTTCAAGCTTACATTGTTTCTCCCTTATAATCAGGGAATACAATTCTTTCAACTCAGGAGTGAGTTATTTCTAGGTTTCACGAAAGGGAAACTTGCCCCATTTGTCTCGTGATTTCTAATTAAACATAGGGAGTCTAGAACCTTCCTTTTGACTTTCTCTTCAGGTTTCACAGTAAGTGACCTGCCCTCTTTTGTATAACTGTAATAAAAGTAATTTTGCTCAAATATAAGAAGTTATATGAACTTCTATCTTATTCTTCATGTTTTTCTTGTTGTTATTTTCGAAATGGTTGCTTTCTCTAGGATGTTTTCTCAGAAATTTCTTATAGTACACACCTTGTACTCTATTTATTGTTAAACTTGAATCACCTTAATTGTCTTTAAATTTTGAATTTTTATATTCGCTATTTTAAATCCTTGCTAGGATTTTGTAAAGGTTTGAAACCTAATAAATTGTTAATTTCCTGGAGCAAACTTTAAATGTTAGGAGGTCTGCGACCCCAAATTGTTACTAAAAATTGAAACTATATACTTGTCAAATCTATTAGACTTTTTTGCATTGTTAAATAAATTCAAACTTTCCTTTTCGACTCATCATTTATCTAATACTACAGATAGGCAAGATCCTGGCTTTCCTAACTCTTCCTAGGTTCATGCCCTCGTTAATACGCAATAAATCTGTTACTATCTGTCTTGCCAGACCATCACCCTTCCCCATAGTACGCATATGCATGCTTGAGAGGGAATACTTTAAAGCCATTCTCTTGCAAACCGCCCAAGTCCTAGCTGCGGTTCCCGTTGGCTCGACCAGGTCCTTACCCACTTTAGGTATCAGAGAACGGATTTGCAGTGGCAACCGCCTCTAAGTGCATTTAAAGTTAAATTTACAACTTTTGTGGGACTCTCCTCCTATCTTTCTATCCCTTTTCTCCAGTCCGAAACCCACCTCCTTTTCTTTATCATCTTCCCTTGGTGGTTAGGTTATTCCTCAGCCAATAATCTACCCAACACGTTAACTCAACACCAGCAGCCAGAAGAACGCATTCAACGAGTACAGTTCTGTGAATGGCTTTTGCAACAAGTTGAAGATAACGAACATTTTATCAAGAATGTGATATGGAGTGACGAATCTAGCTTTACTCGGGAAGGTATTTTCAACCATCACAACAGCCATTATTGGTCGGAATACAACCCACATGTCACCCGTGAACGTGGCTTTCAGGCACGCTTTGGCATAAACCTGAAGGCTGGAATCGTGGGAGGAGTGCTTTTAGGCCTTTACCTATTGCCGGACAAGTTGAATGCACCCCTCTATCGTACGTTTCTTGGCAATACTTTGCCTGACGCCTTAGAAAACGTTCCACTTGGTGTTCGGCGACAGCTATGGTTTCAGCATGATGGTGCACCGCCACACTTTGGAATGTCTGTGCGTAACTATTTAAATGAAGCGTTTCCAGAGAAATGGATTGGTCGTGGAGTTCCAATGTTCTGTCCTCCACGTTCCTCGGACCTTAATTCACTAGATTTTTATTTGTGGGGACACTTAAAGGTACAAGTTTACAGTACTTCACCCATGGATGTGCAGGACTTAATAGCTCGCGTGTATGCTGCATCGGCAATGGTGGATGGAGGTGTGTTGCATAGGGTCATGCAAAGTATGCTCCAACGAGTGGCGAAGTGTTTGGAAATGCAAGGTGGTCACTTTGAACATCTGCTGTGACGTGACCGTTGCTCGTAAGTGTACGTACTGGCTCTGTAAAGATAAGACTGGACGTCAAACGTACATTATGGAATTTTGGCGCGTAGCATAATGTGCAATTTAGTGTAGGCTACCTACAATATTGTGCTTCTTTCTACCACGTTGGATAGAGACGATGTTACTGTATCCACTATTATGTTCTATTAGCTTTATTTGTGCCATGGACGAAACAAAGGGTCGTTTACGTCGGTAAGAAGTTCATGTTACGTTTGAATGTTTAAATAAAGGTAACTGTAACGGTAAGACATAGTAAACAACATAGTGTATTACATTGGATGCAATTTGATACATAACTGAAAAACAAAATTGGCGTGAACGCGACTCGAACACCTGTGCGTCCACACAACCGACATTTATGGCATAACCTCGTCTCACTGAGCTAATGAGACAGCTACGGCAGAGCACAGAGTTCCTGCGACCTGTATTTGGCCACGCTGCATGCAGTTACAGCGTTGCCAGAGCCTCGTTTCTTAACACGCATTTCTGTTAAACCTATTGGCTGGGCTAGGTTCTGAAAGATAAACTTTTGTCGTGAATTTCGACAGGGAACCGCATGCCGACCTCCAAGTGCGGCATTTTACGTTCACCCTGTATATACACACCCGAGTACACGGAGCTAAATGTGCACGACGACGCAAGACCCCTTAATGAATTAACAACGACATTAACAAAACAATACATTTCGAACATGCGAATGTGACCGATAAAAACTAAAGGCCGTTCGATATTTTTTTGCTAGCCTTCTAACTAATTTCTATAAATTTTGAATTTTTGACTCAATCTATGTATTTATGTACTTGGGTGTGTGTGTGGATTTTGTCTGATAACCTGTGTTTTTATGATGGCTGTATCGTTGTGTGTATTTGTAAACCCGATGAGGATTGGGAAGGAGGCGGCGGTAACCTTAAGTTAAGAACCATCCTGGCAATCGCCTGGAGTAACCGTGGGGAACCAGGGAAACCAATAATATGGCTGAGGTGGGAATCGAACCCGCCTCTTCTCACGTTTGCCTCACGAGGCTGAGTATATGCCGTTCCAGCCCTCAGATCAGAATTAAATTTCTTGGCAGAGCCAGGAATCAAAACCGGGCCTCCACGGTGACAGCCAAGAATGCTAGCCAATATGCAACGAGGCGGACCCGAAGAAGAGGGTTGTTGTTGTTGTTGATTCTATTAGGGGCTTTGCGACATCGTGGTCATGTAGCCCTGTGTACTTCGGTGTGGGTGGATTTTGTCTGATATTCTGTGTTATTGTGACAGCTGTATTGTTGTGTGTATTTATAATTCGGATGAGGATTGGGAAGGAGGCGGTGATGGCCTTAAGTAAGGAACCATTCTGGCATCCGCCTGGAATAGACATGGGTAACCAGGGAAAACCCTATCTAAAATGGCTGAGATGAGAATCGAACCCGCCTCCTTTAACTTTTGCCTCTTGAGGCTGAGTATATCCTATTCCAGCACTCAGAACAGAATTAAGTGCCTTGGTCGGGAATCGAACCCGGGCTTCCAAAGTGAAAGTCAAGCATGCTACCCACTACGAAACGAGGCAGACTTTAAGGTGTGTGCAGCGCTGGACGGGGCTGGGTGTGTGTTGAATTTGTCTGATAAACTTTCAGCGTCACGAAGAAAATGCATATGACTTCTTTGTTCTTGTAGAAATTTGAATTTTTAACTACATATAGTGGGCTCCAATCCATGTAGGATTGGCCATTTTCTCACTACTGTATTGTGCACGATTGAGAATGTGGTTGGGAACGTGACACGTAAGAATGTCCCCTTATCTATTGAAAATGAAAATCCACAGCCTGCTTCCAGTCTCCGACCGGGTCAGGAATGGAATGAATGAAGCCCCCTTCTAGCGACGAGGATATGAACTGTGCCGGCTGCCGAGGCCTGACGCACTCCTCTGGGTCAATGATTAAATGAATGACAGATGAAATGAAATGATATTGGAGAGTGTTGCTGGAATGACATTTTGACAGGGAAAACCGGAGTACCCGGAGAAAAACCTGTCTGCCTCCGTTTTGTCCAGCACAGATCTCACATGGAGTGACCGGGATTTGAACCACGGACTCAGCGGTGAGAGACCGGCGTGCTGCCGCCTAAGCCACGGATGCTTATCCCTAATCTATTACAGAAGGCATTTAAATATACGAATAGTTACATGCGTTGCTTCTACATCAGGGAAAGACATTTAACTTGTTCACAAGGATAGCATAAATTACATTTACTGCACCAATAAAGCATGAACTACGCTATGATGGTGCCCCTTCCAACATTTACGTTATTGTTAATTCGGTAGCTAAGTCCTAATTGAAGTAAAACACACGATGAGAAGCATCGGTGGAAAATAATAGCAAAGCTAACATAGGCAACCAGTCTAACCTGAAGAATATAAAAAAATATTTAAAAAAAACTACAACAAAGCCAACTTGATACAATTTCATAAATAAAAAGTTCACAAAACAATCTTTATACAACACTGAGGAAACTTCCTACACACATACGTTAGCTGTTTGCAACGATTGTCATCTAATTGTGTGAAGAAAATAATAAGAAAGCATGGCTTGTCAAAGCGGCTTGCCCTTTAATGTTGGCAGATAACCACCATATTCTGACATTCAGTGGTATCGCAACTTGTCGTCTTGAAGTTCATGTCAGCTGCCCTAAAATAATGGCACACCCTCATAATGTTCCCAATGTCGGTCATGATAATGCGATTATTATTATTAATCCAAAAATATTAGCAAAGTTCATGTTGTTTAATTCAATTCATGTTTTACATAATCTCGTCGATTTAAGTTAGTTACGCCTCTTATTTATTCATTCGTTTAGATTCCAAAATTATTATTATTATTCCTTAAAGATTTAATTAGATTCACCTAAATGACCATCTCGACATGGAACTGTGACAGCAAAGACACTGCCCGTCTGTCGGCTATACCAGAAATATGTGCTCCAATAGGAAACATTGCAGTCAAAAAAGCGTGCAGAAAAACCTTGGTCGATGAGATAAAAACCATCTTCATCGCCGGAAATACTCCTCTAAATAAGTGTGGCTGCTCTCGGCATCACCACGTCTGACCTCGCAGACACAACAATAGCATCCTTTGGTAAATCTATACATCATTATTGGCCATCAAAAATTAACAAGGGAGGTTTCACTCCATGGAATAACTCATTGAAACGTTGCTTACTATCGTAAGCCGAACCAAGCTTAAATATAACCTCACATTGGTTTGCATAACAATCATAACATTGTACTATGTGCAATCGGCATTCCGTTACAAAATGTTGAAGTATTAACTCAATATTGCCAGTCAAAAAAGTCAATCAAATTCGTCTCGCCTAGTTGCGTACAGAATAAGAGTTTAGTGCTTTTCAGTCGGTCAACACGAATGTACCAAAAAGAGATGGGTTATGCCCTAATCCTGAAATTAATTACATGAGATTAATCTCATGTAATTTAATCTCATGTAATTAATTTCAGGATTAGGGCATAACCCATCTCTTTTTGGTACATTCGTGTTGACCGACTGAAAAGCACTAAACTCTTGTTTACTAAGGCAACACTGAAAATATGGCTTCAAACACCATAATGCGTACAGAATTATGGGTATCTAGCCAGCTGTGACCTCAGCATCGTCGTTCAAGGACTCCTACAGTACATGTGAACTGCGTATGCGCGCACCAGTTTCGCTCCACAAAGCATTCACATCTCAAATGTGAGCAGTTAATTTTACAAAACAGTCTCTTCATCCCGCTCGGAATAGTTTACTTATATATACAACACTCAAGTATCACTGTCCTATCAGTGTGCTCGTTGCAATGCTCCACGCTTCAATCAAAAAAGTCAAAGAGACCAAAGTTACAGATATTCCCACTGCACTGTGGAATGTTGCCATATATTTACAAGATATGGGAACTGCACAGATATTCCCACTAAACTGACTTTGCACATAGTCTTAATACAATCAATTTACATGGCAATGACCATCTCGTGTCATCTGAATACAGTAACATAAGGGATAAATATAACGGTATCAACCCTAACCGTTAACTGATACGATAATAGATGTTTCTCGTGCCTCTGCACGTACGCTTATGTTCTTGAACATTCTAGCTCCCTCATATTTACAATATTCTTAACACAAAATAACGACATCAGAGCCTGTCTAACAACTGTTTCTTTTAAATTGGCAGTGTCATACTCCTACACTATGCCAAATGATACGACTACCAATGATACATCTGGCGTGCCTCCTGCACGTCCTAACTTTAACGAAATGGAAAAAAATGTAAAACACTGAACAGTGGCGTGTTGGTACAAAATGGGTATCACTAACATAACTGACTATCTGTGTACTAGTTCTGAGCATGATTTAGTGTACGGTCGTACATGTGGTATAGATTAAGTCTCACAAATGACATTTTCTAGCCTCCTGATTACCAGAATAATTCTCGTGCACGCTGAAAATCATCCTGCAACACACTTGTATAAATCCCTACCTATTGGTTGCTTATAGTGCGACACTATTCTAATCAATTGGTACATAAGGCCTTGTCAAGCGTAAAGACAAGTTTTGGTGACTTAGCCTACATATTTGATGCTACATCATTTTGGATTCCTGGGTTTTCCGAATCGTCGACTCCTGGAATACCAGAGTTGGGTTTGACCCTATGTTTCCATCTCTCCTTCCGTTTCATTGTGGATATTAAGGATCTGGCATCTCCCTCATCATGGTATTTAGTACTGCCCCATCACGGTCTGGACACGCCGGATACTCATCTTAGTCATCTCATCAATTCTCGAATTTCTCCGATGTTATAAGATGTTCACACAAAATATAGGATTTCGTGCTAGTATGGTCATGAAATATTGGTGACCAAACACGTGCTAATGGCGTCTGCCTCACTGCACTTCATAAATTGAAAATCCACAGCCTGCTTCCAGTGTCCAAACGGGTCAGGAATGGAATGAATGAAGCCCCCATCTAGCGGCGAGGATATGGACTGTGCCGGCTGCCGAGGCCTGACGCACTCCTCTGGGGCAATGATTAAATGAATGACAGATGAAATGAAATGATAGTGGAGAGCGTTGCTGGAATCAAATTTTTGACAGGGAAAACCGGAGTACCCGGAGAAAAACCTGTCAGCCTCCGCTTTGTCCAGCACAGATCTCACATGGAGTGACCGGGATTTGAACCACGGAGCCAGCGGTGAGAGGCCGGCGTGCTGCCGCCTAAGCCACGGTGGCTTCTACTTCATAAATTATCACCTTGTAATTTTTTTTCAATAAATTTTGCAATACACTGGGTGATAGTTTCCACTGTTTTAATAATCGTAGCACTTTTATAATAATGTAGCACGGTGCCTGCTATCAAATAAGTAACTTTATTTTGGCTCACCTCGTGGCCATTCACAATCGACACTTGGCGTAAAGTCAAACACTTTTACCGAATTACTAAATCGTGAAATATCACTTATTCCACTTATTGTACATTTCAAATTTACTATATGCAGTTGCGAGTATGCAGCTCACAACTGTTAAACCTTATATTTCACTTCGCAACAAATATTAACTTGCGTGTTTCTTAAAATTATAATCACGCGTGCCTCCCTCGGGCAATCACAGATATCTTGTGTTCTGTCTTCTTCCTCATAGAACAGGGTTCCAGAAAACTGCGCTAGTCACTTTGCGACTTACCACTCCTTCAATCATTGCAGTGATACAATTTATCAATTCCCTTATCCAGTCAATGTTCTCAAAATTCCTCAAATAAACCAGTATCACTAAGGAAATCGTCAGATTTATTATCTTAACAGTGGCGTAAATTTCACTCATAAAAATGGTTTCATCGTGGTCAATTACTTCCAAGATGTTACAACTCAAGTCAAATTATGGCACGGCTCGTCCTGGCTTGCCTAACATAATACCAACTTCTGAGTTCCAAAATATATTGCCACCATGAGCTACTCGGGCTCAGTATGATATGTTAGCCTTTTGTAAATAAGATATTCGCAAGTTTTCGTAAAACCATAAATTCCTGGAAATCACTTAAAGTTACGAAGAGTATGCATGTGACCTTTCTTGTAGAAAACTGAATTTCAAGTCCACTAAATGTGCTTAATTTCGTGTTCGGATTAACCGTTTTCCATTTATTTTGATTTTTACTAGACACGATATGACGAAATTTAGTAAGAAACGACATATGAATGGCCACCATTTTAAAATAATTGACAGTATAAAAGTCTCAATAGACTTATTTATTAGCCGACCATAAAAACTATACCCAATAAAAATTTCAGCATATTGTTTAAGTAGTTATTGCGTGAATTAAACACAAACAGACCAACTTTCAGATTATACCGGACTAGCTTTCATTGACAGGTACATAGAATAAAGGAAGGGACGACAGCCTCTACATCATATCCCCGTCATCGAAAAGAAAATGTTGTTGATTAATTTACGGGCCTTGTGGCATCCATGTCCCGTGTACTTGTGTGTGTGTGTGTAGAATTTGTCTGATAAACCAGTGCTACTGTGATGTCTGTGCTAGTGTGTGTATTATGTAATTGAGGTAGGATTCAGGTAGGCAGCGGCTGTGGCCTTAAGTTATGTAATGTACCCGAAATTACCTACCAATACCTGTTGAATCCTACGATGACAGCTGGATCGTAGAACCTGAAAATCCCAGGCTAGAAAAAGCTCCCATGTCCTACCAACAAGTAGAAGGGATAATAGGGTACAACTATTTCTATCAAGGTGGCATTAAGAAAGACCATGGCCAAAAGAGCAAAAAGAGCTCATAGAACAAGAGATTCCATCACATGAAATAGCTCGGGAGCGTGAGAAACTCCGGAAACACCCAGCGATGGCCTTCTTAACGCGAGCTTCCATCACCTCTATAAAGTATCACGCAATAAAATTTTAAAACAAGAAAAAATATTCATGAAATATCGTCAACAAGACATGGAATGAAAAATGCCCTCTGGCGAAAAGAAATATGAATCATCCCTCAGGCTTGGGAAACAATCAATCAAGCTAGCACAATGCTCAACGAGATCAGCTGGTGCTCAACTTGACACAAATATATCTGTACAACTCTGTATGTACACCTATCTTAACATCATCCAAATGAACTAATCGGATTGTCGTCTGCGTTATGATTAACCATCAGATTAATATGAATTATTATCAGAATTATATATGAAGTTCATATTATTGCTTATTAATTAATAAATGAATTATTTACATATTTTACATTTTCTTTAATTACACCTTTAAGTGTATTTCCAAAGTGTTACATGGCTGCTGCACCATCTCAATTTGATTATTAATCTTCCATAATTAGTTTCAATATATTCGATTCCAGGTTAAATTCCAACAAGCGTCTAAGCTAATTAGAAATATTGCCATAAATTCAAGGTGAAATGATTAATAATAATGAATAACGATTCCTGCTGGCATCGTTTAAAGAACTTCATTAAGAATGATCTAACCAAATATCCAGATTACTATTCAGTTGTGTGCCCAGTATAACAATTTCAGTAACATAAATTAATTTGATACTTTCAAACAGCTGATTTCAAATCCACACATGGATTAACTTCAATAAATCTTTCCAAAAAGATTTTCACTAGATTCATAATTAATTGGCACTCCTGGCTCAATTCCAGAAATACTAAACTTCAATAAACATTATATTCACTACAACAATAATTATAACTTTGCAATATCCACTGATACGCATGACGACGATGTACACCCTTAATTGGTGACCATTAAACCATTAAATATACTCAGTCATTTGTAATACTGCAAAAGAAATAGTGCTCACCCAGATTGGTTAAAACTGTAGCATTTTACTGAGTTGAATCATTTTAAATGAAAGAAAAATACCATAACAAGTCTAAAGCTTTGCCATACAATAGTTCATTACATCAAGACTTAATATAAATACGTATAGACTTTCCCAAAAGTCTGTCCTAGGAATTGTGTATAAAAGGACGTAAAGTTCCATCAGAAATATCTCATGTCTACAACTATATCTTAATTATCGCTGTATTAATTATTCTTCAAAAATACTAATCTCACGTAATACACGTGGCTTCGAATAGAAATGGAAATTGATCAAATCAATACTAGAGATTCCCCCTCACTCAAACGAACTCGATAATGTTGAACAATGCCCCTACCCCATGGATCTAGGCAACATACATGAACTGAAGAAAATTGAAATTGCAACACCCAGAAGGAGTGGTGCTACATTGCTGCAATTGAACATGCAGGACGAGTGTTCGGCTGTGATTAGATGATTACACTTTCAGGTAACTCTCTAACCGCATGTTTGGACAACAATCAATACAGGATGTGCCCACCACGAGCTGCAATACATTGATGATTTTATCGAGGCATGGAGTCAATAAGGCCCTGGATCGCTTCCTGAGGAATTGTGGCCCATGCTTGCTGCACTGCACGGGACAGTTGTTCCAGGGTTGTGGGTGGCTGAGGACGGTTGGCCAGTTGTCGACCCATCATGTCCCACACATGCTCAATAGGACTGAGGTCCGGGGATCTGGTGGGCCATTCTAAGGTTGTGATGTCGTGGAGAGCTTCTCTGGAGATGCGTGCAGTGTGAACCCGGGCATTGTCCTGCTGAAACATCCCATTAGCAATGTTCGCCATCATAGGGACAACCACTGGATTGAGTACCCTATCAACGTACTGTCGAGCAGTCATAGTGCCCTCAACAAGCACTACTTGTGATTTCACATTAAAGCCAAGAGCTCCCCAGACCATAATGCTTGGTGTTGGCCCTGTGTGCCTCTCGACAATAAGGTCTGGGCGGCCCCTTTCCCCGGTACGTCGGCGCACACGATTCCGGCGATCACTGCGGGCAAGACAGAAGCGCGATTCATCACTAAAGACGACCCTATGCCATTCGTCGACCCACGTTGATCGTTCTCGATACCAGGCCAGCCTTTCACGTCGCTGTTGTGGGGTCAATGGAACACCTTCTGCAGGGACACGGGATCGTAAGCCAGCTGCACGCAGGCGATTACCAACTGTTTGTTGTGTAACGTGGGGTGCCACAGCTTCTCGAATTTGCGCTGCTGTTGCATGGGGTTCCATCCGGGCCATCCGAATGATGCGGCGATCCTATCTCACAGTTGTCTGTCGCGCTGGGCCTGTGCCAGGTCTACGAGTGTGGGTACCTTCATTTGACCACTGCTGCCATACACGCTGTACCGTAGATGCCTGTCGGCTAACACGTGCAGCGAGAGTCCTTAGTGATAATCCAGCCTCATACAGCCCAATTATCTGAGCCCTCTCAAACGGCGACAGTTGTTGATAGCGTGCTCTTCTCTGTCGTCGAGGCATGTTTGACGGGCAACACTTCACTACGCAGACTGCAAGTCAACTACGCTACACCAGAGTCCGTATACTGGAGTTGATTCCTCCGCGACCAATCACGTGGGGAGACCTGTAGCAACAATCCAATGGGTCTGTAACTTTGATCGTTTACATACCTATCTTGAAAATCAACACAAACGACCAATGCCTTCATGGTGTTGCAATTTCCATGTTCTTTGTAGTTAAACGAGTAATTGATCCTATAGGAAACACTGCTAACATATCTTGTCCTTAAGAGTACGGTGTATTCTCAGAAAAGAATGGCAAGACCAATGCCTTTCACAAAACTAAACTTCCGTAGCAAAATATATCCAAGTGATATATTGAACCCTTATTATAAGTGCCTCATAATAATGCTTTATAATTTAATTTATTCAGCAAAGGAATCATTGGAGCCCAGGTTGAAAAGTTACTGCTCAATTTCGCAACACGACAGGTGCTTACAACAGGTGAGGAAACCAAGTTATTCTTAGCAAGTTCCGAGAATCAGCAGGTCAACGAGCCGTGAAGCTTGGCGTCAGTGGTGACGTAGGGGATCGAGCTCCCTTTGTCCGCGAGGAGTAGACGAAGAGGGTAGAACTGGAGCGAGGAAGAAAGAGAATGAGTTGTGACGTATTCTGGGAGGAGTCTATGAATTTGTAGCAACGATGGAAATTAAATGGACGAATCAGGGAGATGACGCCTGATTTGCCCGCGAACTTAGCTTGGCTCAGATTTGCGAGGGAAAGTGATATTTAATTAATCCTCGGTCGGATTGACTTCGCACGGCAGAACTGTAACCTGTTTGATATTTGAAGATCAATAATACTAGTCGCAAGTCTCTAATCCAATTTCTTCAATTAATTAATTTTAAAATGTCCCCACCACTGTCTTTTGCTCCAAATTTGTATAAATTAGGCCACTGGGCTGGTCTAAGTGTTCTTACATTTTGTGTCTCTGTGTAGAGATCGCGTAAGTGTTCTATTCTTTTGGTCTCTGAGGAGACAAGTCTTGTCAGTTTGATTAGGAGACTTTGATTCTGCAAGTGAACTTACACATTTGATATCAGACTTCGGTCTTGAAACTGTAACATATTTTACTTTACATTTTCTGCAGATGAATACCACGAGTGAATGTTTGTGTGTGAAGATAGAACATTTATGTTTTTATTGAGGGAAATTGTCAGCGATATAAATTGCGCAGGACATTGTGAGCGAATTAAGTAACTCATATGCAATATTAGTAGGTTTTAGATAGTGATTTGTACATTTAAATAATTGAATTTTGTATTTTCATCATTTGAAGAAAGCATCAAGATGGTCGAGACTTGGTCGACATTTGGGATGATGTCCATACGTTCTACCTGGGATATGTTCGCCATGGTGTAGGAACCTGTTGGATCATGGCGGGTGACATTCGTTGATTGATGATCCAGAAGTGATGAGTACAAAACAGTGATTTATTAAAGTAGATATAGATAAATTTTGGCTGGGAACAATGTAAATATTACCTGTGTTGTGATTTTAAAGTTAATTTTGTGTGTAGGAATTTCTTGCATCCGACACTCGTATGTAAATTGTGTAGTGTGCCGTGACTACTATTTGATTGTATAATTATTCAAGTGTAATGTAATTCATGTACTGCGTGTACAATGATTGTAATATTTTGATTTTGCGAGGACATGAGCTACAGATTAGGTGACAAGTGGAGCTGATATAGAATAAAGTAATTGTAGAATTCGGGGAAAAGGAAGTTATTTGTTGTTGCTGTTTAAATAAACAGGCTACTCTTATTATTTTTTGATTGCCTTAGTTGCAATATTTTATTTGAGAAGAACCGTCTGTTCTTCTGTAATGAAGTTGTTTTATTTGAAGAAAGTCTTTTATCTTTCCGTCGAGTCTTAGATATGAAACGCGCATGAGTGGATTATATTTGTGTTCTTTTAGGTGATGTCAAACCCATGGTGTGTCATGTGTGTAGTGTGTCTTATTGTGTGTTTATTTGCGCGGGGTATTTATGGCATTGCGACCATATCCTCGACTGTTGTATTATGGACGACAAGTGGTGCTTTGCGAAGACCCTGATCGATCCCAACGTGTCTTATAATTCCGAGAGAATTATTGGGGTCATATTGATGATTTTGTTGACACACACATATTCGTTTTGATGAAGTACAGGTGTTGGATCTGCGTTCTTGTGTCACTGCTGCGGAGTAACCCGAGATATTATTGTACAAACTGGGTGATTGACAGGCGACGTTCCACGGTAGCGCATAGATCTAAGATAAGACTCACTAATGATGGTAGGGGAGGCCGGCTCAGCTGTGACCCAGTTGTTTAAATTAAGACTGCCTGTTTATTGAACTTGAGTTAAAGGGGATTGTTCTCCACGCCTAGACTGTAAATTCATGCATCTCGTCAAAATTAAAATTTTGTTGTTGTAAATAATCGCCGTTTGGCATTGTGATTTCATGGCTTATTCATTAAGTATTTTGAATTGGGATTGACCCCTCTTGTGTCTATTTAAAGACGACATTCGGTTATCTGTGTTGTTGTCAGTGTAGAGTGATCACGCACGGTACCTTGTTTATTTTTGTGAAGTAGTGATTAAGGCAGCTTGTTTGTGCTCTGGCAAGTGGTCAAGATTCCGAGCGGGAATCTAAGTGTAATTAATTAAGGCTAGTGAGTGTTGGATATTATCATATCATTTTGTTAGTTGTAGTTATGTTCCCAAGTGCCAGTCTATCTTCACATAAATACGCATTCGCGGCTTGACGGCTTGCCTGGTGGTTGCGATTCACGTATCATTGTACTTAATCATTTCTGCACGCATCGCCACAATACCACGAACATGATTGAAGGAATGACAGGACATTGTTTCACGTCCTGATTTTTATTGCGATCTCTTGAAAGAGATATTTGATTTAATTCATGGGTAATTTGTGTAAATTTAAGGGAGATGTTGTGTTTTATTTGTGTTTATTTGATTATTTGATCTGTTATTAAATTGTTTTTGTTAAATTTGGCTTTACTTTCTTTCTGATATTTTATTTTACTCTATGTTACCTTGTAATTATAAGAAGCAAACTTAGATAACAACAACCGTGTGGACCGAAACACTTCCCCGAAACAGAGTCTCATTACGCTTCTCTACAAGGGTTCAATATATGAATCAAAATACTCTAATCATCATCCAGAAATCTTATAAAATCAACGTGTATGCAAACTTGAGTGTATAGACGACACTTCAATAGTCTATGAATATCTTCAACTTATATGCTATACGCACAAAACAATTTTAAACCTTCATGGAAATACGTATATCTTCGCCTAACGATATATCTTCTTGACAAAGAAAATATGCATATCAATTAAATGGACTTCCTAAAATACTCAAAAATAATTACTAAAATACTACCAAAATGGATGCATTTGTTAATCAAACCAAAATCTGGTTGACCAGAAAATCAGACTCGAAAGAGTATCGAACCTAAACCTCTGATCAGCCATGCTACAATACTAGAAAATAATGTCAATTATGGTTACTCCAAAACACCGACTAAGCCACTACTTAAATAACTAACGTTCTTCTACCTTGCGACGATTCTTGCAGCGGTGTAAATAGGATATAACAGCCAAGGTAGCCATCTCCCAGCTATACCAAGGCATGGCATGCTCCTTCCTGGACTCCGGGTCTCGAACCATGGAACCTCCCTCGTTCCGTATGCTCCAAAGCTCGGTGTGGCCACTCGCCAACGCGTCGATAAGCCTTCTTTCTCGGGTTCACGAACACGCATCTCCCGCATGAGGTATATCAGTTTATAGTAGCTCACAGGTATTCGCAAGTAACCAATTGTTAAGTTCATCTTCACCCAAGGTGTGATATACATTCGTTTCAAGCTCCATAAAATATGAGCTATGCATAGTGCGGTTTCGAAACACATGGTGAGAAATGGTTACGCAATAAGAAGTCCCTGCCAATGATTGCGAGTAGTGCTCACGTCCTCTCCTAGCCGGACATGACTACTGCTACTATTTTCATGTTACTTATTCCACTGACGTCTCAATTGATAACATGACGTACAGGAAACGAATAGTTTCTGCCGGTATAAAGTACATTGATAACAGCCTGTGTCTAGGATTAAAATCACAGCTGTATTGTAAGCAGAATCTGTCACGAAATACACGACCGTAATGGCGTCTAACAAGCACGTGTTTTTCCCGTGAAGGTATCACTCCGCGCCGTATTGTACTGGAGATTATACAAGCTCACTCGTAAGAATATTATGAGCTGGACTGAAATGTCTAAGACCCATATCGACTTGATAGCTGTATTGCTCTGCTATGAAAAGTTTTCTAAGTCCGTAAGACTTAATTATACAATATACGTCTCTCGGCACTGCCGGATTGAAAAACTCCCGACCGGGCTCACATTATGATCTGATACTGTCGTTTCAACTGCATGCTAGAGGAAGCCTCGCTTACCCCCTCTCCACGGTGTCTTAGTTCGATGATTATCGCACATGACCTGATATAAACTTATCTTTTCATATAAGGGCTTCACATTAGCAAACAAACAAATGCATAATCTTCCTGCCATAATAATATAACGTTTTACATACAGTACACTGCGTAAATAGCTCTTATTTGCAGTTAAATAATATATTCATCTTTCAGGTGCATAGTTCGATTATATTGACGTCACAATCGAAGCAGTTCATACAGTTGCAACTCATGCAGCTCCCTCGGGATCACTCGTCGCTGCTCGCGAAAGATCGGCTACACTCTCCTGCACAAGCACTCGACTGATCGGAGACACGACGATAACTCGCCGGCTGCTGATCCAGAAATTGCAGTTCGATTCTCGGAAACATGTAGCATGTAGGCCATAAAATAATGGTACAGTACAGGGGAAACCACGGTAAACCCATTCCAGGATGGCTGAGGTAGGAATCGAACCAGCTTCTTCTCAGTTTGGCCTCATGAGGCTGAGTGCACCCCATTCCAGCCCTCGGACCAGAATAACATTTCTTGGCCCAGCTGGGAATCGAACCAAGGTCTCCTCGGTGACAGCCATGAATGCTAGCCACCTCGCAATGACGCGAATAAAAGAAACAACTGTCCTATGACAAAAGAAAATGAAGGACAGCCTTGCCCTCTAAATAGCTACGAGTGGAGTAAATTAGACTAACCCAATGTTCCTTGAAGAATTAAGTACTTGCTAACATTGGAGTCTATAGCAAGAAATCAGTGATAGTGCTTCCTTCGTCTAGAAAAAACAAGTGGAGTTAGCGTGACTGCAATAAACATAAAGTAAATGTGAAGATAATGATTAAGTTACTTCTGGCTATAGACATTTCAAAACAATATTATTGGTTTTATGTTCCTTTTATCTACTGATGCTCCTAGAGACACTGTGTGCCAGAATTTTGCCCCAAAGGAGATATTTAATATGCCAGAAAATCTACTGACACGGCTTCCGCGCATTTGCGCAGCCTCAAATGCAACTGGCTGTTCCAGGATTGGGTCTTGCAACCTCGGACACAGTAGGAAGGAAGCTTGTAGTTTTACGTGACCGTTAATCTCGCAATCATGAGACACGGGATTTCCATTCTTACATGGAATCCGAACTTTGAAAATCTCACACGCATTGATCGGGAATAGAACCCAGTCCGCCTTGGTGAGAAGCAAGCGGCTTGACCACTGCACCACCACACCCCCTCGGGCACAATAGGCGAGAACGTTATTATACCGCTGCGCCACGCAGCCAGTCTATAGATGGTTTAAGTAGCTCGAGTGAATATTGTAGTGGAGAATGTACGAGTACGGAATATCACTTCTTCAATTTATATTTGAGACACACACCAGTCAGAATAATTTGCTTTTCGCCTTATCGCGCGGAAGCAATGAGTCATTCGAAGCCACCAAGCCATGAATCATTTGCAGTCACCTCGAGCGCATTCCACGAAATCATGGCTGTGTCTAGAGCAGGCGTACTCAAACTTTTTGAGACTGTGAGCACTACTTTCATGCCATACCATATACCCGAGTACCATCATATAATAATAATAATATATAATATTAAATATAATAATAATAACAATAATACAAATATGCTCCCCTCTTTCCTTTGTCTATCTCTCACTTGCTCAGAAGCGCTGAAATAGATAGGGATTCACCACCCATAAAGTTCATTGGATGCTAGAGTAGTAATGTAAATAAATAAACCTAATATTCCCCCTAGAAATACAAGAAATAGAATATAGGAAAATCAAAAAGTTGAAGTTATTATTCCGGTTGTTAAAGCTGCAATTAAGGTTTGTATAATAATAATTAATAATATTGCTATTGGGTGATTTACTTGAGTAAAGATTATTGCGTTTAATAAATTGGAAATTATAATTCTAAGATTTAATATACAAAGGGTAGTTTAAATAAAATATTAGTTTTGGGGATTAATGATAAGAAATTTTCTTTCCTTTGAGTTTTAGAAGTAGGTTACTTAATATTGATTTACAAGACCAGTGTTTTTATTTCAACTACTATAACAATGGTAATACTTATTTATTGGATTGTAGTAATTTTGGTCTTTTTAAGAGGTGTGTGAGTGTTTTGTTCTAACCGAAAACATTTATTAGCAACATTATTAAGATTGGAATTTGTGGTTTTGAGATTATTTTTAATATTATTTATATTTTTAAATATATATACTTTTGAATTATTTTTAGTATACAGATAAGATGCATTTACTGCTCGGGTCTAAGCTGCATGAACCTGAGAGGAATGTGAATCGCGGACTATGAGAAGTGATGGTGACGAGTGATGAGGTTTCCCGGTACGTGCGTAGTAACAGAACCACTCACTCACTCATTCGCAACACCACAGTGGTTTTAGCAACGGACGTAGGTTAGCGGTATTGGAATAGAAAGGAATACCACATATCACGGCGCGCGGTTGACAGATCCTTCTCTTCTCGCCTGACCCTTCCCTGTCCCTTCCCCACAACCTACAAGTTCACAGAGCTTGGACCCGAGCAGTACGTGAGGTTAGCCGAATCGAATCAGAATATTTAGTGTTACTCATAAAACAGGGATGTCCAATTACTTTACTGTAGATTTAAAATGCTATTTCACAAAATGATAACATTTCTGACTGCCAAAACTTGTAATGGAAACACTATTATTCCGGTGTGTGAAACAGAATTTGAATTGAAGAATTGATCTTATGGGAGCTTATACTCGCGGGCACTTTTTGACTCATATGATGGGAGCACCACATTTAATTTAAAGAGCACCATGTTGAGAACGCCTGGTCTAGTGCTTCATGTTTAGAGGTGGCTATGAATTGCGCAATTGCAATACTGGTAAAATATCAGGATTCTTGTTAACCCACTCACCTCTTTGCTCTAAATGCTAATTTGTAGCTTAGTTTTGATAATAATGATGATAAATGGTGTTTTATGGGGCCTAACAACGAGGTTATCGGTCTATAGCCTTATTTTATTTTAGGGGAGTTAGTAGTATTGACATCAGCCCGTAACAGGTAAAGATTAAATTGAGGGTATATTTCGTCATTATAAAACCCATCCGGGATAAGTACATAGCCTAGTCACCATGGAGGACCGGGTTCGATTCCTGGCTCTGCCAAGAAATTTAAATCTGGTCTGAGGGCTGGAACGGGTACACTCAGCCTCATAAGGTAAGACTGAGCATAATAATAATAATAATGTTGTTGGATTTACGTCCCTTTTAACTACTGCGGCCCTTAGAGTTGCAGGGGTGCCGGAATTATACCCAAAAAGGAACTTTAAACGTGCCAGTAAATCTACTGACAAGGCTCCCTCGCACTTGCGCACCCTCAAATACTTGTAGATTGCGCCAGGATTCAATCCTGCAACCTTGGGCTTAGCAAACTAGAACGTTACCTCTGAGCCACGCAGCCAGCTAAACTGAGAAGAAGCGGGTTTGATTCCCACCTCAGACATCCTGGAAGTGGTTTTCTGTGGTTTCCCACTTCTACTCCAGGTAAATGCCGGGATGGTTTCTAACTTGAGGCCGTGGCCACATCTTTCCCAATCCTCATCTGAATTACAAACACACACAATAATACAGCCATCATATTAACACAGGTTATCAGACAAATTCCACACACACAAGTGTATGGTTAAGTGTAAAAGAGGGTCAAGAGTCCTAACTTCGCTACAATATAGGCACAAATAAATAAGTACACGAGATAAGTTTGTAGATCTCCGGCCAGTTGTCTAGTTTGGAGAATGATGAACTTATCAACATCAATGTTTATTGCTTGGATAATTGTTTGAGAAACTACTTAATTCGGTCCTCTCGAGTTCTCCTCGCGCTGAGTTATTAATATATCCCAAAAGAATTGAAGACGTTGAGAATATGTTTGTTTATCGGTTACCAACACCTTAAGTACTTTACAATATCTTTACATGAAGCCTGATTTGCTATCCATCTGGCGTAGCATATACAGTATCTACATAGTTGATAATATGTTACTAAGAGTCTGTCTAATACAGAGACAGCTCTCTAACAATAACCACTTGGTTGGAAGATATGTCACAAAGAGATCGAGAACGGCCTTTACATCAGTATACATTAGATTTCTCTGGAGGGAGAAAGGCTAGCACAAGCAGAGATTCACCAATAGTGAGTATCTCTAGTGGTAGGAGGGGGTGATAGCCAATCAGACTATGAGCATCGGGGCGATGGCAGGGGCATGACTTACTGTTGTTGTTCACTCTGCTAAGAGCCTCAATACTAGGAATTAATATGAGAAAGGAAGGAATTATCTGTCTTTTGAAAGTTGGCGACAGTCTGGGGAGATAGGTATGTGTTTACTACAACCTAGCTCCCAGTTTAATACTTCTGAGAAATAGCAAATAGAATTATTTTCCTTCTAGTGCTGCTTATTTACAAGAGAGTGCTTTTAACTGATACATGTCTTACCCATGGGCTAGTGCGGGTTTGAGCAATGTCCCAACTTCCTTGTGAAGAATATACAATGGGGACTTCATAGAAGGTTTCTTATGTGAATAATAATAATAATAATAATAATGACATTGTTATCTAAAACCCGAAATTAGTGGTTGACACGTTTCGGTCATGGCTGGTAAGGGGGTCGCTGGGCAGCGTACATGACTCACGGTGCTAGATGACCTTGGTGTCGCAAATGCATCAACAACAACACAATTTAAATTTTGCATGGCAGTTACATTCACACAAGAAAACTATGGTACTTCTTCTGACATTTTGCGTTTGTATAGTTTCTCTGGTCGGCTAACACATAGGTCTATTCAGAATTTTATATAGTCAACCATTTTAAAACCCCAGCCGCTTACATTTTGTTCTTTAATGATCTTTTACTCATGTCGTAAACACTAGAAACCAAAATGATGGGTAAACGGTTAGTCCTATCACAAAAGGAGGACCTCGGAGGCCCAGGTTCGATTCCTTGCTCTGCCGAGAAATGTTATTCTGGTCTGAGAGCTGGAACGGGATACACTCAACCTCGTGAGGAAAGACTGAGAACAGGCGGATTCGATTCCCACCTCAGCCATCCTAGAAGTGGTTTTCCGTTGTTTTCCCCTTCTACACCAGGTGACTGCCGGAATGGTTCCTAAATTAAGGCCATGGCCACCTCCTTCCCAATCCTCATCTAAATTAAACTACACACACTAATACAGCCATCACAATAACACAGATTATCAGACAAATACAAATCCACATACACATACACACCCAAGTACACGGGATTACATGACCATGATGTCGCAAAGCCTCTAAATGAATCAACAACAACAAAATGAAGACCACCGAATACACTTAAAATTCAACTTTCTAATGCCCCTTCAACGCTGTTGCCAACTAAATTAATCTAAAGTGGTTTTCCATGGTTTGCCACTTCTACTCCGGGTGAATGCCGGGATGGTTCTTAAATTAAGGTCATGGCTGCTTCCTTCACAATCCTCATCTGAAATACAACTAAACACACTAGTACAGCCATCACAATAACACAAGTTATCAGGCAAACTCTACATACATACACCACACCCAAATACACGGGGTTACATGACCACGATGTCGCAAAGCCCCTAAATGAACCAACAACAACAAAATAAAGACCACCCAAATACACTTAAAATTCAACTTTCTAATTCCCCTTCATCGCTGTTTCCATCTAAATTAATATTGCATCGCTGTTCCTTTCAGTTCACAGGCAAGAGATAAGAAAGGGGTCTTACAAACTATTAATTCTAAGGGATGAAAAAATAGGAAGGATTTTCAACCAAATGATCGCAACTGAAGAAGGCAAACATGATTAAAATGTGGAATAACCGTTTTGTAAACTGGTGATGAAATGTCTTTCTGGTTCAAACTATACCAAGGGATATTAATGCACACAATTATGGGATTCTCTACAAATGGAATACTCACAGCAGAGCCACCTAACGTTCCTAAACATTTAACGAGCACGGGTCTAGGATTGGGGTGGGTGCCTCAGGGTGTGAAATAAAGTATCATCCCGCATTTGCCTGGAGGGAGGCAAATGCCGGGATGGTACCCAATGCAAGGCCACCGACGCTCACTACCCAAAATTCCACCTCGATTACAAATACACATACTAGTACAGACATCACAGTTATACAGGTTATCAGACAACTTCTACACACACACACACGTACATGGGACTATATATCCACGACGTTGAAAAAGCCCTAAAGAATCAATAACAGAATTATTATGAACTTTGTAATAATTTCGACCTATTAATGTACTGTAGCCTATATTTGTATCGACTAAAAGTAAAGCAAGATGTACAGTAAGGAACATAAGTTATAGCCTACTTTCTCCTAAGTTTATGGGTATAGTTATAATTCTTTGCCCTTATAATGGAGTATAATTGAATGTTCTTGTATCCTACATAAAACTACCCGTTTACTTAGTTTCGTTGTAATTCCGCTTTTTCATCCAGGGGAATTTATTGTAACATTAAAAAAGTACACCCATCCACTGTCTTTAATATAAGTAATCCTTTTTCTTCCGCCTTCTGCAGAGAAAGTCTTTTATGTGATACTAAATATTTCCTGCGTTCCGTCATTGCAACAGTAATAAATAGATGATTATAGATACTAATGTCTCATATATTCAAGTTGGCAGCTACGTGCTATATGCAGTGTGATAGTCATATGCAGTGCTTTTTTTTAGGGGTAACACGGTTTTGGTACATTTGTATCTAGTCCGGCAAATATAACTTCCGACTTGAAAGTTCATCGATCAACTGGCGTCAACACACTGTTTACAACAGCTCGAGGAGATTTCGAGTAATCCTAGATTTAAATCGATCTATCGAATCAGTATCTTTTGGTCGGCAACTCGGCACTCCGTTCTTATATCCCTCAGTATGCCTATCTTCGGAGGGGAAGTAAAGCCGGCGGTCCCATGTCATAGATTTATGGCATGATAAAGAACCGTCCACTAATTACACTTGCGTGAAGCTAAATTATAGGTTCGATTTGACTGGCATTCGTAGGTTCCAACGTTCGTCACCAAAAGCCGACTGCAGTGGCATCTAGTAATCAAGTTCAGAACTAGTTGGTCGTTGACGGTGGCGTTTGGTAGCAAAAGTTGGAACTACTTGAAAATCGAATGTCGGCAGTCCTCACTTGAATTAAAAACAGATAACACACACTAATACAGCCATCAAATTAACACCGGTTATCAGACAGATTCTACACACACCCAAGTACACGGGGCTACATGACTGCGTTGTAGCAGTCCCTAAACTGAGGAACCAAACAATCAACGAATCTTATAAGCACGCAGGTTATTGTTTGGAGGTGGGGAAGGTTGTTATTTTGTGCGTGTGGTTAGTTTTGAAGGATGAAGAAAATAACAAACTAATGAACATCCACTCAGGCATTGAAAAAGCTGAAAGTTAATGATTCGAACACAAACAATGACCAGACTTTGCAAATTGCCGAAAGTTGCAAGATCGTGATGTTTTGTCGACTACAACTGAGAGTACTCCTTATTTTTATTTTTTTTAGAAAGAAAGCACTGGTCATATGATTAATGCAAGCAAGGTATTGTGCCCATCAGAGGAGATTGCCGGGTTACCACCAACCATAAATGGCATTCCAGACAACCCCATCCGTAGAACACACAACCTGAGAGCATCGGATGCACTTCTTTTAGGCTAGCGCCGGCATGAGATCTATCACCCGAGGGATCGGGCTGTTTCACGGAGTAATGTCATAGACGCCCAAAGAAGTACACCCTCAACACACAAAGCAAGCAAATAACAAGATCCAGGCTTAAGTAAAATTCGTATAACATTTATTCAATAAAATTAAACCCCTATCCTACTTCGGAGGGTTTGAAATCGGCTAGTCCGCAAAGCTAATAATAAAAATTAAAAAAATAAATCAAGTCCTAACTGAAGCTAAGTTAGCCCTCTCGGAAGCCCTTCTTACAGAAATCAAAACAACAACAACAAAGCTTGGAACGTTGTACGTAAGAAACCCCTATTTGAAATACAGAAACAAGATGAATCGAAAAGAGAATTGACATTAAACAGCACAGTCAAACTATCTGCAAGTCCTAGGTTATGTTGGTACCACTTCCTCATTTACTTCATCTAGCTGAATCCTGAATTACAACAAGTAACGGCGAGAAGCGTCCGTAAGCAAACAATGAACACAAGTCTAGGATAGCAACCAATCCTAACTGATAAAAAAAGAACACACTGATAATAACAACACTCAATAAATTTACACATGGTACAGGAACAGTAAGGCAGGCTATATCACATAATTGAATAAATAACACACAAATATTATTATTTACACAACCTGCATACGCTAATTAACACTGCAGTAGTCGCGCGAAATTTAATAACATTAGTGGTCGCGCGGATTACTATTGTAATCAATTTTAAAATAGATATTTTTAGCCTACTTTTCACATTTTGCAAAAATGAGGAAAAAGTAGACTTATGAGATCGATCCGGGAAAATGTGTGTCTGTCTGTCTGTCTGTCGGTCTGTCTGGCTGTGTGTGTGTCCCCCCCCCCCTATCAACTCCTAAACGGCTGCAGCAATCAAAACCAAATTTAGTATGAGAAAAGATGTGCACCGGAATATCTCACGCCCATATTTGAAAATGATGTCAGTGCTACCAACTGCTGAAAAAACGCACTAGAAATTTGAGCTCCAAGTTGGATGTCTTGCAAGGTATGCATGGGAGCTATTCCAAAATTGGCACACATGTAGATAATACTATTTCAGTTTAATTTCCAGGAGACCAACCATGACAGTGTTGCCAAAATAATTTTAAGCCTTCTGATAGGTCCAATGTTTAAATGCATATAACTTCTGCACTATCAATTGGATTTCAACCAAATTTTGTATGTAATATCTGTACATAAACAGATATGACTGAGCGTATTCTTAAGAGCCACCAGGGCTGCCAACTGTTAATAATTGCTCTCTTTATTTTTTTATCCAAATACCAATATATCAGAAAGTATGCAAGCCAACAGCTTTAAACTATGCACACGTATATTCTGACATTTTAGATTAATTTCGAGTAACTTATATACGTCAGTTCTACCAACATGATTATAAGCCTGCTGATACGACCAATTTTTAAATACATGTAACTTCTATACTATCAGTTGGATTTCAACCAAATTTCGTATGTGCTATGTGTACCATAACAGATATGACTATAAGTATTGTTAAGAGCAATCAGGGCTGCCAACTGTTAATAAATGCTGTCTATATTTATTTTACACTAATATCAATATACCAGAAAGTATGCAAGCCAACAGCTCTATACTTTGCACACGTATAGCACCTGACATTCTAGATTAATTTGGAGTAATTAATACAAGGCAGTGCTGCCAACATGATTCTATGCCTGCTGATATGTCCAATTTTAAAATACATGTAACTTCTATACTAACAAATGGATTTCATCCAAAATTGGCACAACAAGATATCATAATATTTCAGATTATTTCTGACCAGCACACGCATGGTATTGTTGGCAACATGCTTTTACGCGTGCTGATAGATCCAGTGTCTAACTGCATGTAACGTCCATTGGACTTCAACCAAATTTTGTATTCTGTACCTTAAGAGATTGAACTAAGAATATATTCAGTCGCCAGGGCTGCCAACTGTAGTGCTCTATTAGGCTACATATACCAGGTATATTTTGAACTAATTAGATATTTCGATATTACCAACTTAATTTCGTCATTATTCTAGATAGGTTCATATACTGTAGAATAATCATTGGCATGAAAAGTAGGCTGTATAGTTCTTCACGGAACTTCTTGTTAATACTATTTTTTATTTTTTTTTAAATTTATTATTACTTATTAGGGCTAAGGGTTTATATGAGACACAATTTTGGGATAATAATGCTATTCAAGATTATAATTTTATATATAACAAAAATATAAAGTTAAGCTTATATTTACATATGTCTCCTATATACTTGAATATTTTGAAGAAAAAAAGTACTGATACAAATCAAGTTTTTTCATATAGTAATATTTAGGATAAGAGTATCAAACACAATATGATTGAATATATACAGGTTTCTCCTTGTCGCCTTGTTCGTGAAGTTCTAGGTTTGAACGGCTCTAGGTACCATCTTGAAGTTCTGTCTTTTCCAAGGTAAAATTCTCGGTCAAGCCTATCCAGCTCAATTTCTTGTCTTCTGTCTTCCTGGTCACTCTCTTCTGAACTGCTTCCGCCACTTTCAGTGTCAGGCCTTTCTTCAATGAAGTCATCTTCTTCATCTCCATGAGATACTCCAAGAACACTTTCCTTATCACTCTCAGTTTCTGCAAGCCCGCGGCGTATTTGTTCACTATTTAACTCAGACATTACTCATCGATCAATGTATTGATGATGATGATGATGATGATGATAATTGTTGTTTTAAGGGGCCTAACATCTAGGTTATCGGCCCCTAATGGTTTGGGTGATAGTGAAAAATGAGATGAGGCAAATAAAGGACAGGAGGAAAAGAAATGCCCTCAACCCTCGAAGAATGCGGGTTGAGGGACTTGGAAGGAAGGAGAGCCATAAAAGGCAGATAGGAAAGTGGAAGAGGAGAGGGTCCGTCCCACAGGTAATGGATAAAAGGGGGAAAACCGGACCCAGCTCAGGAATCCCTTGGGGTCGCCAACTCCCGAACTCACCAGCTGTGAACCCCTGAGGGTGTAGCAAAATCTAGGGTGCACCAGAAGTGGTGGGGTTACATATACCCTGCCTCCTTGAGGGCCTTGAGCAGAAGGTAGGAGATAGCATGAAAAGAAAAAGAAGGCTGACCCCTCGCAGAAGGAGGGAATCAGAAAAGAGACAAGGGCCAATTAAGGTGGGAAAGGAAGAGACTCCCTAGGCCTCGGATACCCTAATGCCGTCGGGGTCGGAAGAGAACAAGAGTTGACCAAGTGAGGTCGACAGGAAAGAAGACGGAGAGGAGCCCGGCACAAGTAAGTGGAAGCAATGGCGAATTCAGCTGGGGCCCCGTGGTCGCCAATCCACGTCCCACTAGATGTGAGCCTCAGGGGGGCGATCAATGTATTAATTGCCACATAGTCTTAATGAAAAATATAAATAAAAAGCACTAAAATCACAATAACAAGAATATACTTCAGAAACAAAAAAGTCACGTAAATAGTCGCGCAGATTACTATTGTAATCCAAACAATTTTAAAATTCCACCAAAAATCGATGCGTTTGCTTTGAGCGCTACCACTTGACTGACAGCAGTGCGGGTATGTGACCGGAAGGTAGATGACCGCTCTAGGTCGTAAGTGTTGCCAATCCTTAGTTGCAGCATAAAATGTATCCCTGGATTACAATAGTAATCCGCGCGACTACTCCAGTGTTAAGAAGCTCTTTGCTCTCACGTAAAGGGAGGGGGGAGGGGCAACGAGACAAAGGGACATTTGTATCGAATCAAAAAAGTTATCGGAATTAAAGTTTTTGAAATTCCAATAAGAAACAGGATGCAAGGATGGGGGAGGCCGCGGAAGATATGAATTAATGTGAAGAACAATGGGGAAATGATCACTTTGATGGAGGTCCTGATGAGTATTCCACTCGACACAATGCGCTAAGTCTAAGGTAGTAAATGAGATGTCAACAGCACTTGGAGATTGAGAGGGGGGAGTGAAACGAGTAGGCGAGCCATCATTAAGATGTAAGGGTGCGAATTGAGATGTAAGCCAGACATTTCGTCCTTTAGGAGTAGTTTTGCCGCATCCCCATTCAGTATTGCGGGCGTTGAAATCGCCACCAATGACATGGGTCCCAAGGGTAGTGCAGTAAGAAAAAAAAGGACGTTCACTGTCGAAAATTGCGTAGAATATACGGTTGAACATAGATATTAGTGATAGTGAAAATGAAAATCCACAGCCTGCTTCCAGTCAACCAACAGAGTCAGGGAATAGAATAAATGAAGCCCCCAGCTAGCGGCGAGGATATGAACTGTGCCGGCTGCAGAAGCCTGTCGCACTCCCCTGGGGCAATGATGAAATGAATGACAGATGAAATGAAATGATAGTGGAGAGTGTTGCTGGAATGAAATTTGTGACAGGGAAAACCGGAGTACCCGGAGAAAAACCTGTCTGCCGCCGCTTTGACCAGCACAAATCTCGCATGGAGTAACTGGGATTTGAACCACGGACCCAGCGGTGAGAGGCCGGCGTACTGCCGCCTAAGCCACGGAGGCTTAGATATTAGCGATAGAAAGGTTCGCTAATTTTATGGAAAGGGTATAGGTGCGTCATATGGGAAAAGTAAAGGGCGTCACTTGAAAATTGATATTATTCTGTATTAAAGTGAGAATACCGCCATAATGGGGTCCCTCAACCCTTTCCACTTGAGGGGTCCATCAACCCTTTCCATTTGATAATTAGGAACAGTAAAACCATAGGAGGAAAAACGCCACGTTTCCTGGAGTAGTACGGTATAACATCAGGACAATATCCCTTGATTAACTGCAATAATTCATGTTTCTTATTGTGAATGCTACGGGGATTCCATTGGGGAATTTTCATGGGTGCATTAACCGTGGGAGGGGCGTCAGGTGGATGGAATGGTTGGGAGAGCAGAAGTGTAAATCTTTCATAATGGGCATTCGTGCCGAGCACTTCCATCAGCAGGTTACGTCAAGTGTAAGTTCAGTAGGCACGCCATAATGGGGTGGCACACGGATAACGGTAGAACTAGAGTGAACAGGTGTCCGAGGGGATGAGGAAAACTGAGGCCTGGAGAGTGGGGGAGAAGAATCGGATTGTAAAATCTTCAAATACGCACTCCGATCGTAGCCCAAGGGGCCAGGAACCTTCGGGGAGCTATTAATCACGGCCATAAATTTCCTCTTTTTAGGGTCGGTGAAGGGTGAGGGCACGAGGGGGGAGGAAGAGCAGGAAATTTCTGGGGTACATTGAGCGGTTGAAAGGGGTGGTCCGGGATCATTTTCGTGACTTCCTGATATGTTTTGTTTTCTACGCCCATGCGATTTTTAACTTCCAATTTGTCGTTTGTGGTAATCACAACGCGGAGACCCACTAGGATGATTTTCGGAACATTGGACACAGGGGGATAAAGCCTGAGTGCACTCCTCAGTGGTATGGCCTTGAGCACATCTCCCGCAACGGGGAGCACGAGCTCGGCAATTAAGGCCCGTGTGACCATAACGTTGGCACCGTTTGCAGATAACGGGTCGGAAAATAACAATTCGTACTTCCAGCATGACATTGAAAATGGAGACATACTGTGGCAAATGTTGAGTTTCGAAGGTCACCTTGACAGTGCCGGTCGGTAAATATTTCGGTGTGCCCTCATTATACTTTTTACGCTGCATTCTTTGGACTTTTACAATAGGACAAGTGGAGTCAATATATTGTAGGATGTCAGCTTCAGAGAGTGTGTTCACATAGCCCACAGTGTGAATAGTACAGTAGAGCATCAGTACGGAGTGTTGTGGTATATTATACTGTGTGTACACTAGCAAGTGTGTTCACATAGCCCACAGTGTGAATAGTACAGTAGAGCATCAGTAGGAAGTGTTGTGGTATATTATACCGTGTGTACACTAGCAAGAGTGTTCCCATAGCCCACAGTGTGAATAGTACAGTAGAGCATCAGTAGGGAGTGTTGTGGTATATTATACTGTGTGTACACTAGCAAGAGTGTTCACATTGACCACAGTGTGAATAGTACAGTAGAGCATCAGTAGGGAGTGTTGTGGTATATTATACTGTGTGTATACTAGCAAGTGTGTTCACATAGCCCACAGTGTGAATAGTACAGTAGAGCATCAGTAGGGAGTGTTGTGGTATATTATACTGTGTGTTCACTAGCAAGTGTTTTCACATAACCTACATAAGGAAGTGTGATGTTATACAGGGATAGTCTCAGTAGAACACCTCTTTAAAAAACCTTGGTCCAGCTGGCCCAGCTGGTAGTACCTTGTTAGGGTCCCTTGCCAGGGTTACGGTGAAATCCTCAACGGTACCTGCAGTGGAAGAGGTGAACTCTGGCACAGTGTGGTTGGCGGATGGGGCAGCCTTTTGCTCAGGTTTAATAGGGTAAATTATTGTCCATATTTATGATGGGCAGATTTTGGCCCAACGGCATAATGAGCGGAGGAGGAGCCAATCACCCTTATGGCTCCCAACTGTCATAGAGGCGGAAGAGGTCAGGCCAGATGGACTGGCTGTAAAGGCGCACCTCATTAGTACTTGAGTATGCAGCAGTTCGTTGCAGTCTCTGTGTTCGGTCCTGCATGTCTCATTCTTTGTGAACCGCAGGATAAGGCTCCGAGATCATAGTGTGTGGGTCTCGTCCTGGCAAGCTGAGATCCACCCTAAACAAATTCACGCCAGTGGCACTTCTTCCGAACGTCACTTACCTTCATAGTCCAACGGCGATGGGATATGGACGGTGGGGGCAGGTTATGGGTGTAACTGGAAGCCCCTAGTTCGGATCTGCACGTTGGCAGCAGATGTGAGATGGTCGTCTTCCGGAAACTATGTGACTACTCGGGAATTCGGTCCTGCATCTGTGTTTGGGCAAGCCTATTTAGGATCACCGCTGCCCACCCCACATGGGGAAGGTTCTAGAAAAGGTGGGCTAAACATCGGAAGACACAATCTTGGTCCGGCTGGGCAACCGCACTCAGCAGGTCACCCCTCATGCGGTCGAAACTAAAAAACAGTAATGAATCAGAAATTGATTATTGGATCATGGGACATCAGAACATTGCTTGATATGGACAATAACGTTAGACCTGAGAGAAGGTCAGCTCTTGTAACCCATGAGTTATCAAGACTCAACGTTGACATTGCTGCTCTCAGTGAAACTAGGCTGTCTTCTGAAGGCAAGATTACTGAATCTGGTACAGGATATACCATCTTCTGGAAAGGAAAAGAGGAGGGTGAATGTCGTATTCATGGTATGGGCTTCGCTGTGAAGACCAAACTGGTAAATTATCACCAACTTACGCCCACTGCAATCAGCGAAAGGCTCATGACTCTCCACATACCACTCTCAGGAGGTTCCTTTATGACACTCATCTCTACCTATGCTCCTACCTTAGATTCTGACGATGAAGTAAAGGCTCAATTCTATGATCAGCTAAGTGAAATCATCTCCAAGGTACCATCTGCAGATAAACTCTTGCTCCTAGATGATTTCAATGCCAGAGTTGGAAAAGATCACAGGCTATGGAATAATGTGATGGGCAAACAGGGACTTGGAAAATGTAATCCCAATGGACTGTTGCTTCTTGGTCTTTGTGCAGAACACGAACTTTTCATTACCAACACGCAGTTCCGGCTACCTAACCGCTTCAAAACCACGTGAATGCATCCTCGTTCCAAACATTGGCACATTCTTGTTGATGTCATTACCCGGCAATGTGATAAGAAGGACACTCTTATTACCAGAACAGCAAGGAATATAGACGATTGTTGGACAGATCATAAACTTCTTCTATGTAAGCTCAGGATATCCATCAGACCTAAACCACCTAGGAACATCAAAAATTTGCCAGGAAAGAAGTTCAATACATCCAAACTTCAGGATGAATCCATCTATAAACATTTTGGAAACAGGATCGTCACCCAGTTATCAGAAAACCCAGTAACGAATGACATTCAGCAACAATGGGCCACACTACAGCTGAGGAAACCATTGGTTTTATAGTGCGGAAAAGACGAGACTGGTTTGACAACAATGAAGAAATTCCGTCTCTCATCAATGCCAAAAGGAATGCCTATCTTGCCCATCTTCAAGACCCAACTTCCAACACAAAGAGAGATAAACTACTGGAACTCAAGGGTAAATGTCAGATGCAGATAAGGTAGATTAAAAATACTTGGTGGCAGCAGAAGGCTCAGGAACTGCAGAGACTATCGGATGCTCGAGACTTAAGGAACTTCTATGCAGTACTCAAGGAAATATATGGACCGTCTCGCTCATCATCAGGTACACTGAAAAGCGCTGATGATTCTACTACCTTTACTGACAGTCAAGAAATCTTGGAATGCTGGAAGGAGCACTTCTCCAATCTCCTAAATCGTCCATCAGCAGCTGCTGAAGACTTGCTTTGTGATGTGCCGCAACAACCTGAACAACTGTGGTTGGCAGTACCTCCTATTTATCATGAATTCACTGCAGCTCTCACCCAATTGAAACCCAGAAAGGCACCTGGCCCAGATAACATCCCTCTGGAACTAATTCAAGCCGGAGGTCATTCCCTCAAAACAAGGATTTTCACCCTTATCCTCAGAATATTGGAATCAAGAAAGGTACCTGGAGACCTAAAGAATGCCACTATCATCACTATCTTTAAGAAGGGTGATTGCAGTGTTTGTGGCAACTACCGTGGTATATCACTGCTATCAATCGTGGGGAAGATTCTTGCAAGAATTCTACTTAACCGCCTCAAGGTTATCTCCGAGCAGATCCTCCCAGAGTCACAATGCGGTTTTAGAGCTTCCAGAAGCACAATTGACTTGATTTTCTGTGTGAGACAGCTACAAGTAAAATGTAGAGAACAACAGAATCCACTCTTCTTAGTCTTTTATGACTTGGAAAAGGCATTTGATTCGATTCCAAGACCAGCCATGTGGCCGGTGCTGAAGCGGTTTGGTTGTCCTCAACGTTTTGTAGATCTAATCAAGGCTCTCCATGATAGCATTACAGGTCAGGTTTGCCATCAGAATAAGATGTCCGATGAATTTCCTATTACCCATGGACTGAAACAAGGATGTGTACTGGCTCCAAAGCATATTGCGCTGTACTTGGCTGCAATGCTTTATGATTCACCCACAAACATCCCAGGTGTGGAGGTCAAGTATCGTTTTGATGGAGGGCTTTTCAACCTAACTCGTCTCCGCTCCTTGAGGAAAACTCAGGTTACTAATGTTACTAATATGTTGTATGCAGATGATGCTGCGGCACCAACTCTCACACCAGAAGAGCTGCAAGAGTTGGTTAATTGTTACAAAGGTGCATGTGATCGCTTTGGTCTTACCATAAATGTCAATAAGACTGAAGTCTTGGCACAACCTTCACCAGGCACACCTCTTCCTCAGTTCAATATCACCATCTCAAATTTGCCATTGGAGCAAGTAGACCACTTCTCGTACCTGGGCAGTACCATTTCTGTGAGCTGTACCTGGGAGCAGGATGTGGATAAGAGAATTGGCGCAGCCCATGCAGCATATGGACGATTAGCGCACAGGGTCTTCATGAATAAAGATCTGTCCATGAGTACAAAGCTTATGGTGTACAAAGCAGTAGTCATTTCTACATTGTTGTGTGGCTGTGAAACGTGTACCCCTTACCGATGTGATCTTAGGAAGCTAGAGCGTTTCCACCTACAAAAACTTTGATCTATCCCGAGGATAAATGGGAAGACCGCATTACCAATATTGCCGTTCTTGAAAAGGCTCAAATCAACAGCATAGAATCATCCATAATAGGTCACCAATTTAGATGGATTGGTCTTGTCCATCGGATGGATGATGTGAGATTACCTCGTCAAATGCTATATGGTGTGTTATGCTATGGCACCAGACCTCATGGTGGTCCTAAGAGGCACTACAAGGACCAATTTAAGCAGACCCTGAAATTGACAGGTCTTGATTCACAAACCTGGGACATACTGGCTGAAGACCGCTCAACTTGGCGCCGTACCATCTCGGATACTGTAAAAACGTTTGAAAGGGATCAACGCACACATGAAGAGGCCAAGCGTCAAGCTAGGAAACTTCGAGCAGCCCAACCACGTCCTCCTCTAGAAATACTATGTGACTTGTGTGGACGCTTGTTCTATGCCAGGATTGGACTCTTTAGTCACCGTAAACATATCCACAAACTGGACTGAAGGAAGAAGATTTATACTCGGATTCGAGTTAAAGCCGATGATGATGATGATCACCCCAATACGGTGGATATTGGAGGAGGGTATGAAAGTTTTTTTTTCCTGTAAGATGGGGTTAAGTAAGAAATCATTGGCTCCATGGGCCATCAAAAAGGTGGTTTGGATCCTTGAATAGATTGTATCTACCCTTAATACTGCGATCATAAAAAAAAGTCGACCAAGACCCTTGGGATGAAGATTTCCCAATCAGGAGGTATCCTTTGATTCGATATAAATGTGAAATGGGCCTGTATGTGTAAGAGGATACAGGCGAGGGGTAGCATCTGCGGCAGAGGGCAACACGGGAGGCCATGGTTCAGTAATAATAGGCACAACAGGTAATATGTCAGTGGGGGAAGACAAGGTTAACAGAGGATTAGTCAAATTAACAGTTTCAATGCTGAAGACTTCCCTGGAAAATCGAACACTTCCAATAACAACCCCCTGCCACATTTCCAAAAACATCCACTTCAAATCATTTCTAACTTGCATTCGAAAATCGCTTTTTATCTGCTAAATAAGTGTGTTATTCTGACTTTCTATAATATGGACCATGTTATGCATAAGGGAACCAAGTGCCAGTTTTACTGAAATTGAGTTATGTGTGCCATCTTGTGAAGGAAATTTTGAACTATTTGACCAGCAATTATGGTCTTCAGGCAAGGCATAATTATTTTAAATTTTAAGGTTAAAGAAAGTACTTGTTCTGTATAGCAGATTGGAGAAAATGCATAACAGAACCAAGTGTCTGGTTCCATTTCAATTATTGTCTATGGTAAATAATCAAAACATAAAGTAACTAAGTGCCATTTTTTAGTATACTGGTATTCAACTAATTAACAAAGGCAACATAAATATATGTATGTAATAAAGTAAACTATACCCCCCTTTATGTAATTATGTTATTTTCAGAATCTACACATGCAATAGGAATTAAATATTGAAGGTTAACTTTGAGCCTCAAAATCTCAGTTCCATCTTGATGGTGGTTGGTTCCTTTATGCATAACATGGTCCATATAACTGTGTTTCTTAAAAATTGTGTCATATTCCTTTGTAAAAACATGTAAAAAGGAGTTTGCAGAGAAATGCAATTCACTGTGTGTAACAGCACTAAATACCTGCTTACTGCAAGCAACGGGCAGACGGCAATTGAAGTTCAGCCCTGGTTTGGCTACAACCATGGATCATAGAAGAGCATTACTGAATTTTGCTAGAAACACTCTGTATACCGGGTGAATCAGCTGCCCCTAATAATATTGTTTCATGCAGCCCAACTAATGCGTGTTGTCAGGAAGGTCGATATTTCTCTGCTTGCATCCCGTATGGAACTTATGCACTGCAAGCATACCCGCAAACGATACTGAACACTATTATTTTTCCCTCTTATTAGTCTGTAGTCACATCAAGTGAAAATAATAGTGATCAGCATCGTTTGCAGGATATGCTTGCATTGCATTAGTACCATACGGGAAGCAAGCAGGTAAATATCGACCTTCCTGATAACAACACTAAAACAATATTATTAGGGGCAGCTGTTTCACCTGGTATAAGGGGCGTATATACAATTTTTTTCGGTGGGGGGCTGGCTATCCTGGAAAATTGTGGGTATTCTCAGGAGATTGTCACCACAAAATACCCAGAAATATCAACCAATATCTTAGAGCATATAACTTTGTGTAATTATTTTAGATAAGATTCAAAGTTTATATAGCCTACAATTACTGGCAATACAAAAAAAGTTGTAAAATACAACACAAAACACAAGTAAAATTTTATACTTATTGAATTTTCTATTATGATCTATGGAGTGTGAATGGGAAATACCGAAAATTTGTCAATTTATTAAGCAGAAAGGAAAACAGTTTTTTATTTTACAAGTTGATAATTTATTTCTCAAAAGTACCATACTGTGGAATACACAGTTTTGCCTCACAAGGCTAAGTGTACCCCGTTCCAGCCCTCAGACAAGAATTAATATTTCTTGGCAGAGCCGGGAATCGAATTCGGACCTCCGGGGCGGCAGCCAAGAATGCTAGCCACTACACCACGAGTTAGTCTAATTTCAATCTTAATACTGTTTATAACATAGCCAATAAGTTAAGATTAGGGTACAACCAAATTTACAATTACAGTATTGTATGCTCTTACCAAAGCAACACTTTCTTAATTTTTATTGGCTTTTCTTGGGGGGGGGGGGCTGGAGCCCCCTCAGCACCCCCCCCCTAAAATACGCCCCTGCCTGGTATACTGTAATAGTACAAATTATAGTTCTTGCACTTTCCTTGTTAACGTGCGGCTTGCCTTTGAAATCTAGCTGGGCGGATATGTGAACATTCCATGGCTGCCTAGAGCCAAGGCTTTCCCAGCGCGAGGCACAGCGTTGTCAACTTTGCACCGTAGCCACTGAGAGCAAGCAGACTGGACAGAACCGTGTGCAGACGTGAAACACTGGACACTCGACACCTACGTGACACGTAAGCCGGCCCCCAGGGCGGGACTTTGGAGTCCACGTGGAGTGATAGAGGAAGCATTCAATTGGCCAACAACCGTCAGCTATTGGTCAGTAGCGAACAATGGCTATTGTCGGCGCGTGCTACTGCCTTCCGTATGAGTCGCCGCTTGTTAACCAGGAAAGTGAGAGAACTATACCTCTGTCTTGGATTCACTGTGTTAGTTTGCAGTCTTGCACAGGGGAAAGTAGTGGTCTACTTGGTTGCCCTCACTTGCATGCGAGATTTTTAAAATAAGAAGTCACATCCAATGGTCAAGATTTCATGTGGAAATGAGGTCCTGTGGCTTATGATCATGATAACTTTCAGTTGTTTAACACATAGCATGAAAAGTATTTAAAAGGAATAAAGTTACAATATCAATTGTCAATAAGGCAACACTGAAGGCTATCCTTATGATATTGAGATAATAACCCTGCAAAACAACAAGCTTAGTTCTTCTTCGGGAGGTAGGTATTCTGGCCGAAGTTTTAGCCTGCGATTTAAGTTCAGATGCCCTTCCAAATAATAATAACTTTAATAAACACAAATTGTGCACTTTAACAAATGAGTTATTTACATTACTTGTGTGCAATAATTAATAATAGAGCATGGTCACTGTGCGCATTGCACTGTAGAACATGGTACCATACCATTCACAATGAAGATCACACAGTTGGCAAACACAATCGGCTGAAGGCTCAAGATAGGACTTCAACTTGCAAACTCTATGTTGATAGCCATGCACAGCCATGGAGTTAACCAAGTGTCGAAGGTCCTGGTTCGCATCTGACCATGTCCTGTTCATCATAGCTTCAGTCGAGTAGAACTGTAGTCGGATGTCCTTTCGTTTTATTTCCCTTTCCTGCAGCCATCCGTAGAAAGGAGAGCAAACTTGGACCTCAAATCTTCTATGAGGAAAGGTTCCCCAGCAAGCTCATAGACTAGCCGTGATCGTGTATATCGAGATACACCAGTGGTGACCTTTAAAAATCTCGCCTTGACTTTTTCCAAAGTGAAGAGGTCAGTTAGTTTAGCACATGTAATTTCTATTCCATAAGCAAGAATAGGTATTATTTTTTCATGAAATAATGTCATGGCAGACTTGAGAGAGAGTCCATTTAAGAACTTTATATCGTATATAACTTTCGTAACTGCTGCTCTGAATCCTGTGTGTAGTCGCAAAGATTTAGTCGTTGTCTGAAGGATTAAAAGGCAAAGGTATTTGAAGCTACGGTATTTACGATGTGTAATGCCTCTTTTTTGAAAAGTACTCTATCATGTGGGGATAGGAGTCCACCCTTCCTACATATCGCATGTTCTGTTTCTTTGGCATTTGCATTTGCCCAATTTTCAGTGCAGTTACTGCCAATTGTAATTCATTGATGTCATGCGACCCTAGAACCATATCATCAGCGTATAAATATATCCTTACTTCCTTTGTTTCTTCTCTAATTATCCGATCATCATTAGTGGCAACATTAAATAATAATGGGCTGAGGGAGTCACCTTGCAATACGCCATTGCTTTGGACGATCCAGTTAGAAATCGTCACATTGTCTGAGATTCTGACAGTGTTAACCCTCAACATGGCCTTCCTAACAACATGTGATCTTTCAGGTGAAAATCTCACCTCACTGTAGTTGGGATTTGAGCCCTAGCCATCAGGGTGAATGGCACCATTAAGCTCCCCCAATTGTTACATTTAATATTGCAAATTATAATTATAATCATTCAACTTGCTGCACGATGCTAAATTTGAATATTTTATCTCTGTATGAACATTTTCATTTTCATCTTAAACTTTGAATTCAACCCGGATGAGGCGTATAATGACCAAATATAGCCTCAGTTTAAGTTTTGTGCATTTGTTATGTATTAGTCTAGGGCAGTGGTTCTGAACCCGTAGGAGTCTGCAGACCACTCAGCCTGAAATTGAATCATGTACGGTCCCCCCCCCTCCCAAATACACCTTATCAGTTGTAACCCTTCCTCAAGAACACTTATTTTAAAGACATTTCAATTGAAAGCCTGACAGTCATCGCCGCGAATACATTCGGACAATTATCACTCAACGTACATTGTTTTCGAAATCCCCATTTATTGGCCTCTTTTTTATACATGCTAGTGGACCCTTTCCTCCCGCGGACCACCGGTTAAGAACCAATGGTCTAGGGTCAAGACTACTAGAGTAAAGTGTTTGATAATCTCTGAAATACAAACTTTCCTACTAAAAATACTAAATTTAGGATTTTTAAATGCTGTAAATCATAATTTCTAATAACAATGCATAACAATTACTCCTTTTAAATAGTTTTCATGCAATGTGTTAATGGTCATATTTATGTACGGTATTAATTAAAATAGCAATGTTGTTTTTATTATCACTATTGAACAACCAGCAAAGGAATAGCCTGTTTATATTATTCAAAGAAATCCAGAGTACCATACTGTATGTGACAATGGCAATGGTCGTTGTGCTAGATTCTTTCCATTGCAGAATTTAGATGTAAAAATAAACATCTGCCCCTATGATATTTTATTTCCTAGTTTAAGTGGCTCATTTTGATGTTAAGTCACATACCATACTCTTGCTTTCTCAGAATTATAGGTTATGTGAGGTTACTTATTAAAATAATTGAATTTTGTACAATAAATTATTTTGAAGAGGCCATTTGTCCCTCTCACCTGTACAGGCCTTACTACTCAATATAGGCCCCTCATATAAAAGATTATGTACCGGTATGTGTTTTGCTTTCTTTTAATCCAATCATCTATGCACATTCTATTATGATAAAAGTGTGTTATTTCTTGCAATGTTCATCGTTTTTGGTATGAACAATAGATGAAAATTTTGTCTGAAGCTTGTAAATATATGTATCTTCATGTCTAAATGTGCATTTTAGCAGTTTTGAATTGGTGACAAAATAAATAGACTCAAATTGCAAAATTATTAGATTTCTGTTAAAGAAAAAAATGTTATGTTTTGTTTGTTTGTAAAATTAATTAGTTTTCTTAAAAAGTGCTTTATTCCTTCATACATTTAAACAAATGTTTAACTCTTGAGTACAAATTCTGGGTTGATAGTGTTTCGAGTTTTCAGTGGGAAGTGTTTCCATTCCGGCCGAAGAACCCAAATTGCTCTTTAGTTACTAAATGTGTTGTTTGTATGTTTAAGTACCATGTTGTAAATATGTATATGCTTAAAATTTTATGTTGGTATTTTAAATGATTCATATAGCAAAATGTGCTCGACGATCTGCTACAGTGAGACAAAGTAGGAAAAAGAAAAAAAAAGAAAAAAAAAAAAAGAAGCGTGCCACATGTTTACAGTGATTTTCCGCATTAATGTCTCATGACATGCAGTGCATCACTGTACAAATACAAAAGCAAAATTTACCTGAACAATGATGTCTGGGTCTTTTTGCCATAAATTAATTTGCAGTATTGCAAGAAGTTCTGTGGCCATGTTTCATAACATTGCCATTTTTATTTACAGCTATACTGTACATGTGGATTTATGATGAGACATCATTGCTCAGATACATTTATCCTATCTACTTGTTCAGTCATATGCTACATGTCCGGACCCATAAACAAGAAATGAACTTAAGTCATTATGAAATCATTCCAGAATTCAACGAACCATTAACATGGTAATTCACTGTGAAAATGCGACAAACTTTCTCCTCCAGTGTGATTCTTTTGCTGGAGCGAGGCCAGCGGCCAGCTACTAGGCGCACGCACGCCTTCTGCTAGCGAACCGAACTCGGGCCACAGATGGCGCAGAGGTAGAAACAATAACAAAGTACCGGTACATTAATTAATGGTAAATTCACCAGTAAACATGATTAAAGAACTTAACTTTTCACAGAAGATGCTGAAAATGTTCTCCTTCAGCTGACAGACAGGCGTTGTACCGTGTACATAAATTAGCGTTTACATGTTGTAATTCCCTTCTGTTGTGAGGAATATCTGCTACCGTATATTGTTCTCCAGCTCCACTAGAGTACGGGTAATTGATCTGTACACTTTGTACCCGGGAGGAGCTGGAGAACAATATACAGTGGCAGATATCCCTCATACTCCCATCTGACACATCAGAGACTCCTTGGAAACTAAGAGGCAATCGAACTGGTATTCAATGGGGTGCTATTAATATCGAGAGGGGCTATGGAACGACGAAAGTAGAGCTAGCTGAGTCAGCAAATAGGATGGGATTGAATATTCTAGGGATTAGTGATGTTCAGATAAAGGGAGAGAGGAGGAAGTAGGAGATTACAAGGTATACCTCTCAGGTGTAAAGCGAGGCAGGGCTATGTGGGGAGTAGGGTTGTATGTCAAGAGAACCCTAGAGCATAACATAGTTTCTGTGAGGCATGCAAATGAACGATTTATGTGGAAAGATTTGGAAATGTCAGGAAATCGGGTCAGTATTGTTTCAGGGCGTAGACAGATTTTGTGAGGCACTGAGTGATTTGGTAGTGAGAGTTAAAAATAAGGATAGTGTTATATTGTTGGGGGATTTCAATGCCAGGATAATTTTATGATGGTTACGAATGTCAATATCCACATTGGTAGTTTTGTCTTGAATGAGAAATTTTCTTCAAATATAAAATACCTTACTATTTAGAGGTTTAAATAAGATGACTGACTATATTCCGTCATTCACCTTGAAACACCACTAATTTTCACAGAAAGTCGTAACAAAAAACATTTAACACGCCAGCTCACAAGCACCACAGATCACATGACTTGGTTGGCAGGATCTCAACTCCTGTGCAGTAGACCAAACTACCCTCTAATTGATCTCTACTCTGTGGTTACTCACTTTTCCCTTCAAATCTCCTCTGATACAGGATAAGAGCCCATGGTTTTATCGACTTGCAGGCAAAAGGGAGGCCTTTAGAGGGTCGTAACTAGAATTGCAGTATGTCAATATGTAACTTAAGTCACCTCACACAGCTATCTTTAAATTACAGCATGGTAGCATGTCACATACCATTATCAAGATAATGATAAATGTTGTTGGTTTTACGCCCCTTTTAACTACTGCGGCTTTTAGAGACGCCGGGGTGCCGGAATTTTGCCCTGAAGGGATCTTTTACGTGCGAGTAAATCTACTGACACGGCTCCTTCGCATTTGCGTGCCCTCAAATGTCAGCTGACTGCGCCAGGATTCTATCCTGCAACCTTGAGCACAGAAGGCTAGAACAATACCACGCTGTGCCACGCAAAAAGCAAAGCAGCCAGTGAACCATTACCAAGAATAATGGCAACAAGTACGATCATATATCAGAACAAGAAATGAAGTTACATTGTAAGAAGTGAAGGCAGGTAATTTATTCATTATTAATACGAGTTTTATAATACAAGTAAGTACTTATAAATAACTTAAATTTCATTAAATTTACAGGGAACATCACAGGAATTTTAGCTTTCATCACTAGATGTACTGTCCTTTCTTTTTGCTCGCTCTTGGATACGGAGACACTTTGGGCACTGATGATTCTTCCTAGTCCAACAATTTTTGTGAAACACAGTCAAACATTTCTGACAACTAATAGCCAAAGAATCAAATGCAAATATTACATCGTCTTCATCACAGATTTCACAAACATAGCCTCTTCCGTAACACACCTGAAAGAAAAAGAAGGAAATTAGCAAGATATTTATCCTAAAAACTGTGAACAAATTTGTGATACCACAAATAGTTTTTTTGTAAACTGTGGTTATACTGTTAATAAAGCAGGAATAATATGTTTAAAGCCCTTGTTGGTCAAATCTATATGCACCTGCGAAATAATGCAACATTTTCTCTTCTGACAGGAAATTCTTACTTTTCCTACATAATTTGTTCAATTATAGAAATGTTTGCCAGGAATGTTTAAAAATGCCTGATTTCAAGCACTGGATTCATGTTGCCAGCGTTGACATTCATTAACATACACTCAAATGAATGTCTTTACAAATGTAAAGTTAGGAGCGTTCTGAAAGAGTTGAAGTCTAAATATACAGTCACAACCATTTTCACATGTGGTTCCTAATTTCATACTCAAAGGCAATGAAACAATATTTATACACATGTTGCCATAACAAATTGAATACCTACAAGTTTGGAAAGCAGATAGCAATGTTTACAGGAAAAGAGTGAATTGGAGGATAGCAGACAGAGTAGTAGGGTAGGTGAGATATCGCATGCCTGTTCATACATCACTGTAGTGCAGTTGGTACAGACTCAGCTTGGGATATTTTATTTTAATCTGCTGATTCCCACACACAGTCAGGTAGGTAAACGAGCTGGTATTCTAAGGCCATCTATAGCACATCATCATGGACAGGTCATTCATGAGCTGGTTGTTGGTATCTTTAAACAGATAGGTGCTGTGGAGGATTTAGTGGGTGGTCTGCAGGACTGCAGCCCCCCCGGTTCTTCACACGTACGTAATTTACACGAAGCAACATTACATATTCAATTGGGTTCAATTCCGGAATAGCGCAATAATTGAATGCTTCTCTTCACATGATAATGTCGTATGATTCCACTTTCCCTCTCTTGGGACTGCCAGGACATGGCCCTGTTATCTGGCCATAAGGCTTTGAATCCGCTTCCCCCTCCGTGTGCGCTACAAGGCGCCCGCCAACCCTGCTTTAGCGGTCTGCATGCGTTGCAGACCAGTGTCTCTTTTACACCCAAATCACAAGAGATTAGGCAAACTAAAACTACTCTACAGCGTAGCTACACCTCTAAATTTCACATTTTCAATAAAAACCCACAAATTTACTATCCGGAAATACTCTAAACAGGCCAGAAACCGACTACCAATAACAGCCCAGCAAAGCTACCCGCCCAGCCAACACGTTCAAATACAGCCATTCACAGCGCAGCAGCTCAAAACACAGCTCATTCATCTCATTTAAGCCATTTAAATTCATCATTAACGAGGCTTATTAATATAAACTTATTTTTAAACAAACAAACCTACTACAGGTCTATCTATCATTTCATACTATCAAACATCAACCCACTAGCGGTCTGTCTTCCTTCCTTAAAGATTAAAGTTACATAATTAAATACAAGTTAATACCCCACTACAAACCGTTACCCATTATTTCAAGCCTCTTCCTCATTCCACTGCTGACCAAGGAAAGGAGCGGAACCCTTGATAATGCCGGACGCAGTTTCCTGTGAAACGTCGGGAGATATCCTGTCTGGACCACGGCCTACAAGCCCGAAAAACTTGTATTTAATTATGAACGCCGGCCGTGAAAGCCTAAGCTGTTATATTAAAGTTACAACTTCAAAACTTTCATATTATTATTATTATTATTATCAAGCTAGAGCGACTGCTGCTGTCGCGCCACGGCCGGGAGGGCACGTGGTGTGCAATGGTCCAGTGAACGAGATGGAAATTTGTAATAACAACTTTATATAACGTATAATAAATTAATAACTTGAAATAACTTAACATTTAAAAATACTAAATATTACAAACTTCAAACACTACGCCAGCTTAAAGCTTATCAACTTGAAATCACGACAGGGGCCTCCGAGGACGGTGCCGGATTTTAAACTAAAATTTATATCACTTCAAATCAATCTCAGAAATTCAATTTTAAACTCCCCTTTCAATTTATACACCAGGCTAAGGAGCGCTTAGTCGCACCGCGTACCTGGCCCTCACGCCGCTGGCTCACTCGCTCCGCTCGAGCAGCCGGCAGCTAATTTAAATGATTACATGTCTTATTTGTTGTCCACCGATCGCGATAGTTGCCTTGTACAACAACATGAGTATTGTTAACTCAGTGCAGTTTTTAAAAACTATCAAACTTAACAGTTTAACCCTAAATGAAAAGTGTGATATTAAAGCTCGAGGAAGACCTACCCCAGAATTGAAAATCTCCCAGACTGGTAAGAGTACACAAGAATTTTCAAACCAGATGTATATAGTAAACATGAATGGTTGTGTGGGTACGAAGTTCAAAATGCACTTTTTTGTTTCCCGTGCCTTATTTTTGGAAGTGCCAGTGAAGGAGCAAACAGTGCATGGATTGATACAGGAGTTCGTGATCTGAAGAGACTTAGAGATAAAATAAAGAAACATAAAAAATCAGAAAAACATGTGAACAGTGTGCTAGACTTAGCTCTTCTAGGTTCCGTAGATGTGCGCCAGGGTTTAAGTAAGGCCTATGAGGAAGCTGTAGAGCGTCATAACAATGAGGTAATCAACAATCGGCAAGTACTATCCAGAATAATAAACTGTATTAAGTTTTGTGGGTCAAACGAACTGGCGTTGAGAGGACATGACGAGAGACCAGACTCCGAGAATCCTGGTATATTTCTGAATTTAATTAAATAGGCCTACACGAGTGAACAAGACTCTGTTTTTAAGTCACATCTAGAGAGTGCTTCGTGTTTCAAAGGAACATCGAAAATGATCCAGGAAGAATTGTTGCAGTGTAGGCTGGAGGTATGCAGAGAGGCTATTTTGGAAGAGGTATCCGAGTCTGAATTTGTAGCAATCATGGCTGACGAGACGACAGATGTGTCGAATGGATTTCAGCTTTTACTTGTGTTTTTTTTTTTTAGCGTATGGCTTTTTAGTGCCGGGAGTGTCCGAGGACATGTTCGGCTCGCCAGATTTTGTAGCTGCTTCGAGACGGACACCCAATGGGTGAGCTACAAGTACCGTTGGGGAGGAAAGTGGGAATGGAAGGTCGAGGAGTTGGAAGGTAGCGGCTGTGGCCTATAGTTAGGGACCAACCCCGGCATTTGCCTGGAAGGAAGATGGGAAACCACAGAAGACCATCTTCAAGGTTGCCGGCGGGGGGATTCGAACCTCCTCGCCTCCCGGATGTGAGCGACTGCCAGCAGTCATGCCGTAACCACCACGGCTAACTCACCCGGTTTTCTTGTGCTAAGGTACTGTGATTCGCAAGGTAATGCTGCAGAACGGTTTTGGGGATTTTTTAATCCTTCTGGTCAAAATGCAGAGCCTATTTCAGAATGTATTCTTTCCCACCTTGCCATCATTCTGAAAGATAAGAATAAACTCATTGCCCAGACGTACGATGGCGCATCTGTTATGAGTGGTGCCGTCAGTGGCGTACAGACGAGAGTTAGGGAAGTGTACCCGAACGCCCATTTATACATTGCTTTGCATACCAACTTAATTTGATAATGGAGAGAGCTGCTAAGCAAAACACGAAAGCAAGAATATGTTTTGCAAATTTGTCTTCAATACCGGCATTCTTTACCCGATCACCCCTAAGAGTATCTGCTTTAGATTCTTGTGTGGCTAAACGGATACCTGCTGCTGGAGTAACAAGATGGAATTTTAAATCGAGAACATTCAATACTGTATTCGAGAAAAAATATGCTTTAATAGATTGCTTTGAACTACTGACGGAATCCGAGTCTTCAAATGACATCACAATCAGAGAAGCACCGGCTTTGTGCAAGTACCTTCAGGATGAAGAGTTCAACTTCTGGCTGAAATTCTTTCATCGTATCATGCCTCATGTTGAAATTTTATACAATCAACTTCAAAATCGGCAGGCAGATGTACCAAAAATTCGTTGCCATGTTTCAAACTTTGTTAAAACTGGTAATGACGTGAGAAATACAATACTGGACTCCAACGAAAATTCTGAAATCGGAAATGTAAACAAACGACGCCATGTTCAGGAAACTGCGACAAGAGTGTCTGCGGCCAAGGAAGTCTGTGATGTCATCATAACCCAGGCAAATAGCCGGTTTCAATTTACAAATCATCTCCAAGTGTCAACTCTGGTGATGCCATCAAAGTTTTCTTCCTTCAAATCAGATTTTCCTGAGAAAGAGCTAAATGACTGTGTACGACTTTTTCCTGCTTTTGACAAAGAAAAATTACAAACTGAACTATGTGTTTTATACTCCAGAGAAGAATTCAGATCACTGCCTCGTGCTATCCAGCTGCTTCAGTTCATCATCTCGAACAATCTTCAGTCATCACTTTCAGAAGTAGTAAAACTTCTTCGCATTGCAGCAACTCTGCCAACTACCACAAGTGAACCAGAAAGGTGTTTCTCAGCCATGAAGAGGATAAAAACGTACCTCCGCAGCACCATGGGTGAAGAAAGACTGATAGCTCTGGCAATGCTTGGAATGGAAACTACTTTGATGAGAAATATACCAAATTTCAATGAGAAGGTTATAAACAAATTTTCAACCTACAAGTCTTGCCGAATGCAGCTCATCTATAAATAAGGTAAAATTCAGTAATTATACATGCAGCTCCCCCTAGTGTTGAATGGACGAGCCGCCACTGGATAGGTGTAACTGCAAGAGAAGCCAGACAGTACGGCAACATGATAGCTGAGACATTTTGGGATACTGCATGACATAACCAAATGTGCTGGTTCGGGTCCATGATGGGTTTCGATGAGGGATCAGGGCAGCTGCAACAAGTCCGGAGATCGAGGGACTGAATACCGACACTGACAGCGGCTATCTTGAGTGTAGTTTTTCCACACTCCCTCCGGGCACATGCTGGGATAGTACTTTATGTCAAGACCGGGGGCACCTACCCCATCCCTAATACAGCTACACACACTACTACAGTCATCACATAAATACAGGTTATCAGCCACACCCAATTACATGGGGCAGATAGCCAAGATGTCCCAAGCCATAAAATGAATTAATAACAACAACAACAGCTTTATCCCACAGGTTGTATACAGTTGCATAGGACCTCTCTCCAGTCCAAAAGTCTTGATTAGTTTAGGAATGGGTCGTGTCACAACCCAAGGTCAGGTCAAGCTTGTCGACTGGCCACCTCGTGGAGCAGACCACCTCATCGAAAATGAAAGGACCAAGACGAAGAAAATCATGGCAGAGACCTAGCTCGACCCATGGCCTAATATGAAGGAAGCTCTGTAGGGTGTGGTGGCAGGTAGCAACAATCCCTCTGTCCTAATCACATTTATGGCAATATGTCTGGGTAAGCTTGTCGTGAACAGAGGTGCATCTTCATACCCAGAGTACTATGCAACGACCCCTTTCAGTTTGCACTTACAGCACTCATAGACAACAATGGCATATAAGATTTAAGTTAGGCTAGGAATAAAATATTCTGCTTTACCAAGACTAGAAACTTTTGGTAACACAGGTGAGCAGCAGTCTTCATGCCTTAGAACGCTCAGCTTATTTCTTTACCGACAGAGCCTGCAAGACCCTGGCAATTCACAATAACATGACACTACCACAAGACAATATCCAGTGTACTTCCTGTGGGACTGACAAACCTTGTAGGATAGGTACACTCAGTCTACTGTAAAACTTTAATGTTAAAGATAGGCGATCTGTAGCCCACTTAGGTTATTTATTTATTTATTTATTTATTTATCGTATGGCTTTGAGTGCTGGGAGTATCCGAGGACATGTTTGGCTCGCCAGAGGCTGTAGCTGCTTCAAGCGGACACCCAAAAGGTGATTCACAAGTTCCGTTCAATTTCAAATAGTTCCAACTTTCACTACCAGATGTCGCTGATACCTAGTGGTGAACGTTGGAACATTGATAGAGCGTTCCAACTAAATCTAACCTAGAAATTTAGCTTCACACAAGTTTAGTCTGTGGAAGGATCTCATACATGCCATAAATCTATGACATGGGACCGCCGGCTTTACTTCTCCTCCGAAGGAAGGCATACTGAAGGATTTTAACGCTCTTAAAAAAATCCGACGACTTCGGCCGGGTTTGAACCCGCTATCTTGGGCACAGCAGTTCAGCATGTTACCAACTATGCCACCAAAGCCGCTGCCCACTTAGGTAATTAGCACATATACATGCATATAGTTTCCAGGAAGCAACATCAGATAGCACTAGGAACGCCACTTGTTTTGACCAGAAAAAGCAAGTTCTTCTTTGGACGGCAGTGAACAGCGGACCTGGCTGAAGGTTGTTTCCAGCAATTAGGTAAGTCTCCACTTCAATATTAAATAGTAGTATCGGTATCAAATATTAGTATAATTAGATAATAATATTAATAAAGACAAAACAGTACCCGGGAAACTGGAACTGTAAATGGATGATGATTAATAATAACAAAAATATGATAATTCAAGGAGTGCCATAAATTAACATGTAAAAAAGTAAATGGAGAATATATGTTTTATATACATATCTAAAAGATTTTTAAAAATAGCCCTAAGTGAACAAGGGCTGATAATGCTCGCCTGACAAACGAAACAGGTCATCCAATTAAACCCCTTAATTAAAAAAGTGTATCAAAGTGTAAAAGTGTGTGATTAATCCATGTAATTTGTTTCCAGGTTAGTGTCTAATTAATTGTTGTTCCCTGCCTAATTTAACTGGCACATTAAAGTGTTGAACAACTGAAAGTGATTCCTTTATTAGAACATGATGGAAACCACTTCGGAACACTCAGTGTTAAAAGTATATTTGAAATAGTGTATCCCATGCTGAAAAATGTCTTGAAATGAGAGAAAGAAAACTACAAGCCCTACATTTAAAGCAAAAGACAAACTTGCCATACAGCAGTCATCATCATCATCATCATCATCATCATCATCATCAAAGTCCCACTCCAGTCACCCGGGTGTGGTTCCATACAGCAGTATGTACATTTATTAGAGTACCATTTGATACGCGAGACAAATATATACTGTAGTCTATATACAAATGTAATTATTCTCGATATCTTAACTCTACACACAGTGTGTAAACTCAATGATTAGAAGTGTCCAGACACACACATGAAAATGAAGGTGAAGTTTGGACTGTCCTCAAATACTAGCCATGGCTAACAACATGGTGTTGGTCAACCCTTTACTATGAAAACAGCCTCCATTCTAGCAGGCATATTTTCATCAGCTGGCGGAATATTTCCTGGGGAATAGCAACCCATTCTTCACAGAGCGCCAAACAAAGGAGAGAGAGATAGGGATGTGAGTCGTGGTTTGGCCAGAAGTCGGCATTCCAAATCATCCCAGAGATGTATTATGGAATTCAAATTAGGACTGTGCAGCCCAGTCCATTAGGGGACACTGTTGTCAGCTAACCACTCCCTCACAATCAGTGACATGAGGAAGGGTACTTGGTCATGTTGAAATACAAAATGGTCATCCCAAAACTGGTCTTTGATGGTAGGGAGCACAATAGAGGTTAAAATGTGCTTTGCTGTGTAAAACAACCAGGTGGCCAAGCCTTTTCCAGGAGAAACGTAACCACACTGTAACACCTCCACCCCCGAATTTCACTGTGGGCACTACACAGCCAGTAGATAAGATTACACCAGTTATTTGTCATACTAACATCCTTCCATCAGATCACCATAGTATATACAGCGATTCATCACTGCAAACAATGGCTTTCCATTGTTCTATGGTCCATTACGAACCTCCTTACACCATGCATGGTAGTGTTTGTCATTGGCGCCACTGCCTTATGGGCAGCTGTTCAGCCATGGAAACCAAGTTTCCGCACCTATCATGATGCTAGGAGTAGACGCAGAAGTGGTGTGGAATTCCTGTGCGATGCATGATTGTGAAGTATCCTGTACAACCCTCTTCAACACTCAATGGTTCTTGGGAAACAACAAAGGCAGTTGTCCTGCACATTGTTGGAATGTACACCACTTCATTATCATATCAGACATTGTGAACCAAGGGATTTTTAAGAGAGTTGAAATCTTATGCACAGACTTCTTACATCTGTGGCATCCAATCACCTCACCACGTTGAAAGTCAGCACATCCCAGTGAACTTCCCAATCTTCTGTCTCATACTGTATGCAGATTACTGCAACCACTGGCCATATGTTCCAAATGATAGATGGCGGTACTGTATCATCCACTATGCGGACCGTAAGTTCCAGGGAAATGTCCAAATACTTCTGGTCACATTGTGTATGTTAATATTACTAACAAAATTATATTTTGTTTGAGTGGAAACGTGTGTGTTTGGCAGGTAAGCTGTCAAATCTGGTTCCAATATTTATATTAGAGACCAACCACAGCAAAAAGAACAGATGAAAAGACTCCACGAAGTATGCAATAGACATTGAACTGGATTGGTACACACACATTTTAAGAACCTGAGTTCTTAGTGAAAATGGTCTTGAAAACCCATCGTTTAAAATTTCGTTGAATTGTCCCACTAGTCAATGAATTTTTATACACTATTTGTTAGTAAATACAGAAACAAAGTTATTAATCAACATGGTCAACTTTAAGAATGACTTTGGATACCCATGGTACTGTGGACAGTCTTACCGACTACTCTGAGGGATGTCAGTTTGTACAGAGTATTACTGTGGTCGTGAGTACTATACTGTAAATATATATATGAATCTGGAAATAAAGTTGATATCACCTATGACGAATCTCAGCACCACAAAATCTACTAAGTTTGCAGTAAGACATGTGTTTCACAAGCAATCGTCAGGTCGCTATCTTGGCGGCAGTGGGAGCTGATATAGCTGATATACAGTACGTGCATGCCCAGAAATAAGATTGGCATCACTTCAAATATCACTGCTATTAACCGTTTAAGTCTGCTGGCTACCATTACAGTACAGTTTTAGCATCTGCACGAGTCAGTTACATGGTTTTACTGTGTGAACATGCTCGAAGAAGTAATCTGACGCTTTGTTTTTCACTGTATATTACACGTCGTGTCATGACATCATCAGAATTTTGATCTGAGTAATTTAGTACCAACTTTGAATCAAACAATGCCCGCACTGCAAGTTTTCACTTCTAATTCTTCAAAAAATGCTGGTAGTATTCACATACATACACAGTACATTCCCGTATTAAACAATGGTGGTCGTCAAGTAAGTGATTTCCTTGCCCACCTGATGTTGGCTCAGGCCAAATTATTGGTAACATTTAAATGAACAGCCAGTGCCTTGACCTTCCATAATGATCTACATATATATCAATAATGTGAAATTGCCCTTGAAGCATTGCATTTTCCAAATTTAGATTTAACCTGTACCTAGGCATTGCCACTAGGCAGTAACCAGAGAAAACACTCTCTCTACACTAGCACTGTGAACACTGACTATTCATTTTTATCAGACAGCTCAAATGCTAGAATTATTCAGTGCTTAAAAAATACTTATTATTTTAAATAAATCCCCATTCCTCTAATTAGACCAATTTAGAATAACAACTTTATGTAAGGAATTATGCTGGTAGCACTGGTATTATAAAATTTCCTCAAAATTAACTGAAATATTGTGGCCTAATAGAGCAGTTCAGTATGTTCAAAATTGTTTTCTTGCATGGATTCTGAGATATTCACAGTCTACAGCTCCAATGCCCTGAGAGAGTTATTAGGTAGTTGGCAGGACTGAGAATGTGCATAAATATCTCTTAAGACATTCATTGTATATACAAAATTTGGTAGAAATCCACTGAATGTTAAGGAAGTTACATTCTGTTTAACATGTAAATAGAATTATTTTGGTAGCAATGATATACATAGGTATATATATACCTATTGCTCAAAATCTATCTGCAATATTAAGGCATTACAGTGAATAGAGTTTCAAACTGTATAAATGAATAGCTTCTACTATACAGTCTTGGGCTCAAAATGTTCTCTGAATGTTACTAATCAGTTGGTAGTCCTTGTGAACTCTGTAAATAGCTATACTTATGGCTGTTAAGGCATACATTACATGTGCAAAATTATGTAAAAATCCATAAATTAGTATGGCAGTTGTATGGAGCTGAACATTGAACTTTATATCCGTTCACAGAATTATTTTGGCAGCACCAACTTTGACGTTTCACCCTAAATATGTCTAAAACATCTTGGACTTACAGTATGCTAAGTTTGAAGTAGTTCCATACACATATTCCAAGATAATGAGTCTAAGGTTCAAAAGACTTGAAATCATTAACACACAGTTGGTAGCCCTGTGTGACTATTATAATAAGTACAGTTATTTGTCCTAAAGTATACATTGGACATACAAAATTTGGATGAAATCCATTCGTTAGTATGGAAGTTATATATGTGCCGATATTGGAAGAAATCCATTTGTTACAATGGAAGCTACATGCAGTTAAACATTGAACCTATCAGCAAATGCAGAATCATGTTGGCAGCACTGTCATGTATGGTTCACTCAAAATTAATCTGTAGTTTCACGTTTTATACCTGTGTAAAATTTAGAACTGTTGCCCTGCATACTTGCTGATATATTGAGACTAGTGTTGAAAATTTTAGAGAGCATTTATCAAAAGTTGGCAGCTCTGGGGACTCTGAATATATGCCTAGTTCCATCTCTGAAGGTACACTATGCACATACAAAATTTGGTTGAAGTCCAATAGTTAGCATGTACGTTACATGCAGTTACACATTGAAACTATCAGCATGTGTAGAATCATGATGGCAGCCATGTTAATGTATGGGCTCCTGAAAATTCATCTGAAATGTTATGATCTATATGTATGCCAAGTTTCAAATAATTCCCAGGAATACTTTCCGAGATATCCAACTTAGAGTTCACTTGTCAGCAGTTGGTAGCACTGACAGCATTTTCAAATATGACCTTGAGCTGACCTGGTATAGAACTTCACTCATACCCAATTTGGTTTTGATAGCTGCAGCCGTTTTGGAGTTGATAGGGACACACACACTTACAGACAGATACACATTCATTTGTCCAGATTGATCTCCTAGTTCTACTTTTTCACGGTTTTTGAAAAATGTGAAAAGTAGGCTAAAAAGCTGCCCAAGTTGAGATATATGTTTGACACAAGTTCAATCAAATGTATGTTTCTTGCTCACTGTGCTGACAATGTTTGAATCAGAAGTAGAATTTCACATTAAAAACAAAAATCATTGTGTAAATGGAAAATTGTGGGTGCATAAAATATTGAGATTTTGGCCCAGTCATCATCTTCATTTCCTCTTTTCCAGCTGACACTGGGTGGGGGCAAATATGGTTCCTCTCCACTTTGATCTTTCGTTCCACCATTCCTCTTCCGACATGGTGTTCCAATCCAGGTTCCGTTTTCTAATGCTATACTTCACCGAGTCCATCCAACGCATTCTTGGTCTTCCTCGTCCTCTCTTCCCTGTCATCTGTCGTTCCAGTGCTCGTCTTGGTAGCCTTACTTCATTCATCAATTTTACATGTCCAGACCATCTCAATCTGTTTTGTTCCTGTTTGTCATTTAGTTTCTGTACTCCCAGTTCTTTCCGTATATCTTCATTTCTCACTCTATCTCTCCTCGTTTTCTGGACCATACTTCTCAGGAATCTCATCTCAGCTGCCTGTACCGTGCTCTCATCACTCTTGGCCCAGTATGTCAGGGAAAACAATACTTTTACTAAAAATTGAAGGTTTCGTGGATATTATGTCTTGGCCATATTTATTAACTAACCAACGTTCCACCTGTGGTAGACTTTATTAAGACTAAATCAGTTAATGGCAAACCAAACACTCGCTTCATGTACCATGTGTAGTACTAGCTCGAGCCTCGGCTGGAAATGACAGTTCATGGTGTCTGGATGTATCTAGTCAAACAATACTGAAGTGAGAACCACACAACTGGGGTGAGACAAAGATATAGGTAGCTGTGCGAAGTAGTTATGGACATCTCCAAAACCTTCAATTTCATTGATTACGGCTATAAAATTCTTAAGAGATTTAATACCTTCTCTTTACCAATGGTACGACTGTATCTACCAAATCCATAATTTGTGAATATAGTACATGGGTTGAATTTCAATTAGTGACAACTTCTTTTTCCTCGATAAATAGCATACTTTCATGGTTTTAACAGGCCGCAATGTGCCATATTCCTCTACCTCAGAGCAAATGGAATCGACCTCCCCCCAAAAGCCGTGCGCAATAACAATAAAAAGACAAGCCGTTCTGAGTGAAAGGTCGCGGAATACAGTCACAATGTTTTCAAAGCAAGAACAGAGAAGCTGAATAAAAATTGAATGTGCTAGAGGTCCCACAGCACGACAGTTTCATCAAAGACTGCAAGAGGCCTGTGGTGTGATCTTTTTTTTTATCAGATAGTAGCAAGGTGGGTAAGAGCCTTCAAGGAGGATGCGAAAATGTGTCAGACATGCCTTGGTCTGATCACCCAGCAGTAAGTGACGAAGATGAACAGACTGTGTCTGCGTTAGTGGAGATGGATTGGAACGCAACGATTAGTGAGTTAGCTGAAGAATAGGACAGGCACCTTCAACTGTGCTTCACACCCTGAAGGACCCCCTGAATATGCGGAAAATATCCTCAAAATGGGTTCCGCGTGATTTAATGGACATGTATAAATGGCTGCAAAATGACTCTCTTTGTTCTCTCTAGCAGCCACTACCTAGGTATAAGTGTGAAGGAGAGGCCTTACAATTGATGAGACCTAGGCCAGATCTTACGAAATAAAGCTGAAATAGCAATCAGAAGAGTGGAGTCGTCATGGGTTGCCATGAACAAGAACAGTTCGGTAGACCCCCACCAATGTGAAGGCTATGCTAATTCTTGCCTATGATTGGGATGGCATGATCTGTTTGTATACCATTCGAATAAGTAGGTGCCAACAAGTAGGTCAGTGCTGAAATTGGAACTGGAGACCAAAAAAAAATTGCACATAGTCTATCTACGTATGCAAGATAAAAATATTCCAGCTGACGAAGGCTCTGAAGAACAACCATATTTCATATCAACTCAACACTAATTAATAATTTTTTCGACCGTAGGCTTTCGCGGCCAGTGTCTAGGTTACTGTCTAGGCTTCTAGGATGGAGCAGTGTCGTGTGTCTGTAAACATAGACACTCACATTGATCAGTGCCTACATGCCAACTCAATCTGCCGTCACTGAAGGAAATGGTAGCTAGAACACTTCACCAGAGCCAACCGCATCTGTAATAAGGACACGTGAATGACGACAAAAAAAAAGAGTTCAGAATACGCTCCTAGCTGAAGGACACAGTAAAGGACAGATAAATAGGGCCATACGGCATATAGAACAAAACCGAAGAACTGTTGAAACGAACGAAGATAGGCCCCACCATAAAGCCTTCCTGCCATACGAACAGGGAGTGACAGATAGAATCACCAGGTTGCTAAGAAAACACAATGTGACAATGGTTATGCAACTAATAAACAAGTTGACACCCACAGTACGTAAATCGGACGAGATAAAGCAGCCAAACCAGGATGCAAGTGTTTACAAAGTGCCTTGTTCCGGTGGATAGGTAGTCATAGGGCAATATGATTTTCCATTAGGAAATCAGAGCTCATTCCAGACACCAAACAAGTAAACTACAGACCTGCAATAGCTAAACATTCTGATGTCACAAGATACGCCATAGAATTCGATAAGGCCAAAACTCTTGCTTACGTTCCTAGATATTAAAACAGGATAATTCCAGAGGGAATGGAGATCGTGAAGCATCCCAATAATTTCCATCGCAAAGACGGATTCAGGCTTAGCAACACGTGGAAAGTTCTCTTGGCGCGTGAATGGCTAGGGCTCCAATGGCAAGCAAGCAGGCATGTCCGACTGACAACCAATGGTCAGTTTGAGTACAGACACGAGCACGTAACCCATAATTAAGGCTGCTGCAATGACAGCCAAAACGTCGAGAAACCATCACCGACACATGACATGGCTCCATCCTGAAAGCTTAGACAATAAACTAAATAATATTCCCTGATCCAAAAATTAAATGAGGCATTATATACGATATACTTACTTTGCAGTCTTCCTTTATGTGTTTGACAAACGAAGTCCGCACTTTCTCCAAGTACTCCAACAGCTTCCCCGAATTGACGTCAATTAGATCTTGTAAACTATACATATCTATTCCATCAATAAAATGATGATGCTCCTTCAACTGCCACAGCAATCTATTTTCCGAAGCATCCTTACAGGAAACAAAATACTTCTTCATAAACATTATGTCTTCACGAATTTTCTAGAAAGAAAAGTATAAATAATATATACTGCAGCATATTTAATGTACTGATTTCAATCCTACCTAAACACATGTGATGGACGGCGTAGACGTACAGTTTGAAAACAGATATTGACAAACAAATAGCATTCTTTATCAAAGGTCTCTCAGTCCAGAATATTTGACACAACAACTATATAATTTACAGTTTATGCACAGTAAATAATTATTGCCACAGGGTTATACAGATTGCTTTCTTCTAAACATCCAGAATTTTTGCAGCTTTATATTGTATTTAGCATGTGGTATAAAATTGTGTAAGAGAGATGCTGGAGGCGAAGTGCAAGGGTAAGAGAGCAAGAGGAAGACCTAGAACAAGGGGGATTGATTCAGTGAAGAACAGCGTAAGAAAAAGAAATCTGGACTGGGACAAGATCGTGGAAGAAGAATGGTGGAAGGAAAGAGGAAAGTGGAGAAGTGCCATAAATACCCCGACCCGGCAGGAGCTGGATAAGGGGAAATGATGATGATGATATAAAATTGTGTGTGCAAAAAGAAATTTATGCCACTGGACGTGTATGGCGCATATGAATGCATGCAAACAGTTGTTACATCAAATCCCCACCAATTCATTCCAAAGAAATCAAAGAGATTTGCAGTATGGAAGTATCCATAGAAATAGGCAATGGCTGAAAACATATGCAAGGTGCACCAAGTAAATTTTTATGTAGAAATAACATCAAGCAAGCGGTGAATCCTAAATTAAATGCACAACATAAATTTTCATTAATGTCGACGCAGCTTATTTTATGTCAAGAGAACCATTACTACCATATCTCCTCGCATATTTCTAGCTTAAAATTCGTGGAAGAAAAGCAGGGCAAGACGATTATGCGAAGGATATTAAAGTTCAAATAAGAAAAACCACATTATTTTTTTAATATACTGTATCATTATTTGCTGCATGCTTTCCTATTATTATTATTATTATTATTTGCTTAATTTGTAATCCCGTGTATTTCACTTTCATACTGTTTTAGCCTTTTGAGGGGCTGAAACGGGGTAAGGGAGTGTGGGTGTGTGTGTGGAGAGTTGCGGATAATTAGGGGGAGTGCAAAGGGTGTTTAAAGACCGTGGATCGAGGACGTGATGTCGGAGAGGAGCGGGCGAAGCTCTACGCGATGGGGGTTGCGATTCAATGGATGCGCCTCAAGGAGGAAGATAATACTGGACGGGCTATGTGATAGCTGCGGCGAGCAAGCCTAAAGAGTTGCCGATGTCGCGTACCGCTGTCGATGTGCGTGCGTGCTAGGAGAGCTAGGCCACTGCTTGTAAACAAACTAACACTGCTGGAGCAGCAATTCTGTGATAGTGCGATGACTGGACAAGGTGTGTGCGGGGAATCAGGCAGTAAAAAAGATGACAATGGCAATTAAGAACAATCGGGCTGTTGTGTTAAGAAGTAATTATTTACTAGGGGCTATTTGATGGTGTACTATGTCCCCTGAATGTCGGGATGGTACAATAATGTAGTGTATTACAAGTACAATGAGGTATGGCAAATGGTAGTAGTTTAGTTGTTTGTGATACCCTGAGAGATACACACTCACCTGAGGTATGTCAGCGTCGATGTGGGCACTGGCGTAGAGATGGAGGTCTATTTATGTATTTCCATACTGGTGACTGTTGTATGTTTACACATAGCTGTTTTTGGAGCAGTTCCTGTGTATTTGTTTATGGATGAGGCAAGCGCTTTGCTAATAGCTGTGGCCTTGTCTGCTGGCTTGCTGTGGAAAGAAGTGTGTTGCTGTTGTTGGTTACAGCTTTGGGGGTGGTTTCAAGGGTGAAGTAGTGTTGGGTGTTGGACAGATAGGTGTAATCGGTGTAGATGTAATAGATAATTATTGATGGATGTCTGGGGGTGTAGATTTAATTGTAGCTACGTGGGCGTATGCGAATATACCTCTTAAGGGCGCTATGTGCCCTTAAGGCCGTAACAATACAGATCACCGTACAATTCTTGTATTTTCTCATTGTGAACACCAAGTGCACATCACGCATGGGTCTCTGTTACGATGTTTCCACGGAAGTGGCTGAAACTAGACTGGTGCGGGGTGTCCCCTGTGTAAGTTTCTGCTAATAGGAGTCGGGCCTGTTTTCACATGGATGAACTGGGGCTAGCAGCGCTTCGTACAGCAGCTAATTGAATCTCATCATTCCGAGGCCAACTCTGGGAAGCAATGGGTCCATACAATTTTCACTCCCCTGGACTGTACACTGAGCTCTGAGAGTCATACATGGTTCTGTATTGACAATTGTGAAATTACATATATATATAAACAATTGTTACCGCCCAGTCAATACTATTTATTAGTTGAACAAGTTATTTACTTGTCATCCTTGGTACATGTTTCGACACCTATTAATATTATTGGTGTTTTCATCAGCCAAATAACATCGGGCAGCACTAAAACTTAATTCTCACTTCAGCCATCCTAGAAGTGTATTTCCATGGTTTCCCACTTGTACTCCAGCCAAATACCGGGATAGTTTCTAACTGAAGGCCATGGATGCTTCCATTCCAATCCTCATCTCAATTACAAGGAAGGAAGGAAAAAAGGAAGTTTGTAGTTTTACGTGACCGTTAATCTCGCGAGCATAAGCCACGGGACCTCCTTTTTTTTACGTGGAATCCGAACCACAGGACATGGCATTTCGCTTTGAAAATCTCACATGCATTGACCCGGAATTGAACCCGGTCCACCGTAGTGAGAGGCCAACAGCTTGACCACCAAGCCCCTCATCTCAATTACAAATACACACACTAATACAGACACCACAATAACACAGGTTATCAGACAGCTTTTCCAAAGAAAGGAAATCTGTTGACATCAAATATAGATTTAGGAATTACAGAGTCATACTTGAAAGCCTTTATCTGGAGCATGGCACTCTATGGAAGTGAAACAGCAGTGCAGCAGAATAGAGGAGAATAGAAGCACTTGAAATGTGGTTTCCCATGAGAATTATGAAAATTAGATGAGTAGCTGGAGCAACAACTGAAGCGGTATTGAGATTAGTGTTGGAGGAAAGATGTTTCTTGCAAGCGCTAATGAAAAGAAAAGATAGGTTGATAGGACACATAACAAGGCACCCAGGAATAGCTTAGTTATGGAAGGAAGGGTCGAGGACAAGATATGTAGGGGCAGAGCAAGTTTAGAATATGTTAAAGAGATTGCCTTGGATATAGAGTGTGGTAGCTATGTAGTGGTGAAAAGACTAGCTCAGAAGAGAGAGGCGAAGAGTGCCGTATCAAACTAATCTAAAGAATGAGGACTCTAACACACATGGGTATCTGATGAAGAAAGTCATGAAAAATTGTTTATTTTGCCTATTAATACACTCAAATGCACAACTGACCATTTTGTCTAGAACTGACAAGCTTACTCTACCAAATCTTTGTATTCGCAAAAGTGTGTTAGGGAGGACTATGGAGCTCACAGTGCGGCACCTACTTGGCCCACACTGTGTCAATATATCCAATGTAGTCTACATCAAAGTTTCTCAACTGCCGGGTGGGCCTTGAGATGCATTTTACTTAGTATGAGGTGATCTTGCAAGGAATTTGTACTTAAATGACAATGATGAGTACTTCCAAAACTTAGCAATGATAACTACTTATTATAGATCCAGTATTAACTTCACAAAGAAAAAATTGAATTTCTTTCAAGTTTGGAGATTTCACATAGATTTCAGAGTCATCACTAGGGCTCGGATCGATATGCTCGATAAAATCTCCAGATATGCTCGAAAACCATGTGTTTTATGCTCGATAGATATGCTCGAAAAACCCATTATATGCTCGAAAAACCCATTATAAACCCATTATATGCTCGATAAGATATGCTCGAAACCCCCATTATATGCGGTTAAATATGCAGAATATGCTCGAAAAACACCGTTAAAAACTATAGAAAGGAAAGTGAAACGAAAAAACCAATAACTTACCTTTAAATACGAGCTTTATTTTCTAATTATATGTATTTATTTATTTAATCGCATGGTGAATTACATAAAAACAAATCACAAGTCCAAGTTCAAGTTTTGGAGCCATTCCACAGTACATTCTCGAAGATGAAACAGATCACTAGGGCTCCCGGAGTAGGCGTGTAGAGGGCAGCGCTGGATGATATGGTCCATGGTCTGTTCCTCCTCATTGCATTGACACAATGGGGAATCTATCCAACCCCACTTATGGAATAGGTAATTGCAACGGCCGTGCCTGGTTCTCAGTCTATTGAGGCGACACCATAATTTTCTAGGAAGGTCAAATCCTTGTATTTTTACCGTTGGGTTGATCTCCTGGGCACTAGTTCCAGACGTTGAGTTTGACCACTCGTCCTGCCAGCATTGGTTTAGGTTGAATCGATTTGCCAGAAGTTGGTCGGCCAATAAACTGGTTGGTCTCCTCGAATGAAGTCGCTTCGGTGGTGGGTGGCAGAACTCCTGGTGTATTGGTAATGAGGGAGAAGCATAGATCTTCTTTGCTTCTCTGACCAGAGCTTCCTTCCTCCTCAGGTGAGGTGGTGGAATGTGGCTGAGTACTGGTAGCCAGTGGCGAGGGGTTGACTTTATGGTGCCGGTTATGCAACGCATAGTATCATTCAGCTTGGTATCCACTTTATGCACATGTGCACTTTCCAACCATACTGGAGCACAGTATTCCGCTGCAGAATAGACTAGACTGATACCCGTTAATCTTAAGCAGTCCGCGTGGCTCCCCATGAAGTATGTATGATACACTGCAATAAACTCGCCTTCAAGTTTTACAAGTATATATAAGAGAAGTGCTCTTATAAAAGATACAGTTTAAAAGTTCATTTACAAAATGTTCAGAATTAGTCGAGTCAATGAAGTAGATCCGTATTGGTCTGTACAACAGGAAATTTTCTATGTTTTCAGTTTTGAATTATTTTCTTAAATCAGTCAATAAAAGTTTCAATGGCGAGAACGACCTCACAAAAGGTTAAAAGCCTGCGGTTCTATTATTCGCACCAGATAGGCTTTTTAATAATTATTTATGTTTTCGAACCTAAGGATTGTCAGGGCCCGAATTTGGGGGAGAATTCGAAGAAAAACAAACTATTTAGACGAAAACCACAAGAATATGCATTTATATGCTTCTATTCTGAAAACTGCGGTTTTATGCAATTCTGTTGGTCCCAGAGAGGTGAAAATACCACCGAAAGGCTTCTTTCAATGTGTACTATTCAGGAAAAAAATATGCAAATATGCTCGAATCAGAGCCCTAGTCATCACCATCTCCAAAATTTCAACGTATATGGTGGTTGAAATACACAAAACACAGATATAATTTATATGTTCACCAATCTATTGTAGTAGCCTATTTAATTTTCCAGAGAATAACCATTAAAAAAAAATAACGCCAATCATAAAAACAGGTCATATCAATACGGACAAATGATGACATTTTCCTGAGAAATGTGTTTTGCATTTGTCTGTTGGCATAGGCTAGAGCATAATGTGGCTTTTCACTGATGTCCGAGTGTCATTTATGGCTATGATTATATGGAAGCTCCTGAGGTATGTATGGTGCTGAATAATGGCATTCGAAGTACAGCTAGAGCGTGTAGATGCTGTGAAAGGTGCTATTCAAAAGGTCAGTGAGCGCACTACCTCACTGAGGAAGGCAATGGAAAATACTTCACCCCACACCTTGTCTAGTATTACTCATTATAGCGGTCTTGGTTTTCAAGGTTTCTACCCACATAACCTACGGCAGTGCTTTTTGAGGATCTAACCAGCCTTTGGGCTGACTACCCAAAAGGCAACTGCATATTCATTGCAATCTTGTAAGAACTTTGATAATACTGCACTTCCTATTTGGATAAGAGAGCTTATGTCTTTCCTAGTACATTGGCACTGCTTGTGGTTCATAAGCACCTGAAGTGGCCTTCCCAGCACATACTAGCCAGCATCTTGGTGAGGTCTTAGTTAGTTATCGAGGTTTAAAGGGGCGGAACTACGAGGTCATCTGCCCCTTTGGTGAGGTGTACCATACCAACTGATGAGCCCAATGGTACACTGGGGCAAAACCTTGGCAAAATAGATTGAGAAAACTGGACAATTTCAGTTTCTTTGTAAATTGAATCAATGTCAATCAGCTCAATTCCAATATAAAATAGCCTATCTAAGTTTCTCCAGGAACATAGAACATCCACTTCTTTTTTAAAGATACGTAATATATGAGACAGTTGAAATGCATCAAATTTAGCAAAGAACAGTCAAAAAGAAAAGTTCCCTGGTTAAAGACCGTGTATTTCCACATAATCTTTCTAAATAAAATTGCCAGGCTGTGGCAGTGTCACAATCAGTGACAATAAAGATAATTTGTTTGAGGTTTCCAGAGAAGACTGAATGTATAGTGCAAAACTGTTCGCCTAGTGTGTTATTCTTTTTATTGCAGAACAAATGTTTTTGTAGAATGACCTACTATATACACTACTGTTTGTAGAGAGTGAAACACCAAGAACAAGAGATGTGACCACATTGCACTTTATACCATAGATTAGGGACATGACAATACATTAATGATTAGAAGGACAGCCCGGTATGCACATTGACATTCGATCTTCAGTACGGCATCGCGCCACTATGTGCTGCACTCAAGAGCCGCTAGACATCGTGGCATGGAATCATACAGTGCTTGAATTCGCTGCTGGGAAATACCACAAAGCATCAACAGTGGCGGCTGGTGGACCTGAACGAACAAGTTGCCGACCGACCAGATCCCAGACATGTTCGATAGGCGACATGTCAGGCGAACGGGCAGGCCAGGGAATCAGAGGTATCGTCGTTCTGCGAAGAAGGCCTGCACATTCCTCGCAACATGCAGGCGGGCATTGTCCTGTTGAAATATGGCCTTTGGAACGGCCTACTGAAATATGGCCTGTGGAACGGCCTGCAAGTGGGGCAGTGCCGCCGACTGTAAAACTTCCCTGATGTAGAGGTCACTGTTCAGATTGCCCGCAAGACGTACGAGGTGCGATCGCTTGTTATAGGCAATAGCGCCCCAAACCATTACACCTGGTGTTTGTCCGCTATGCCGCTCAACAATACAGTCTGCCTGATTGTATTCTCCACGGCGGCGGCGAACGCGTATACGGCCATCACTGTAGGACAGGTTGAAGCGGGACTCGTCCGAAAACACTACATTTCGCCACTCAGCCTACTAGTGTCGGCGTGCACGTGCCCATTGTAGTCGGAGGCGTCGGTGGTTCCCAGTCAATGGAAGCCGACGCAGTGGCATGCGTGCTACCAGTCCAGCCCTCAATGGACGGCGCCGCACCGCCGACGCAGACATGTCCACCCCCGTTGCAGTGCTCTAATGTCGAGCCAACACCGAGGCCGATGCTGTTCTGTCCGATACAGCCATGCGGAGAAGATGGTGGTCGTCTCGCGCTGTGGTCACATTGCGTCGACCTGTACCCTGTCGTCGCTGTGTACGGCTCTCCTCTCTCCACTAGATCCACATATGCCTTACTGTTGACGCAGCATGCCCTGTACGAGCCACAATGTCCCGGGACGACAGACCCGCCTCCCGGAGCCCAAGCATTCAGTCCCGTTCAACCGCACTCACATGCTGATAGTCCACCCTGTGATGTCGGCACTTGCTTACAGGTTTCCACTTGGTATGATGCCCCAAGCCGACAGAGCTGTGCGTAACACTGACCTGCCCGGTCCCACGACAGAGGGCACTGGTGGGCCAATGTGCATGCCATCTCTCTGCGATTTCAATCACTTAGTATGGTACCGCAGGCCTACACGACGCCTGTTCTGGGAGTGTCTCCGACCATTTCTTCTGGGTGTTTCACTTTCTACAAACAGTACTGTAGTTTACAATAAGCCCTAGAAATGTAAAAAAAAAATAATATTACAATTCCACCAAATGAATTATAACATAACGAAATTTAGGAATCCATTTTTGGCCAATGAAATAAATGGCTGAGCCCCTTCTGCTATCTGCATCACAGTATTCAGCTTGTTGTTAACAAGTACTATACACTTACTACTGGTAACTTACCTTGACTAAACTCAGTTCCTCCACAAAGACGAACAATCGGGGGTTCAGATCTTGTAATTTAAGAATGGGTCGATTTATCGTGAGTTGAAGGAGCTGTTTTGAAGCTTGACAAACTCTGCGCTCTTCAAAATCCCAGTTGTGCACAACACGAGCAGGTATTACAGCCAATGCATTCCAGTGACAGTTGGGGCAGTAATAATGACCATTATAATCACACAAACGGGGCTCAACCCAACTATTTTCTGTAAAATAATCAAGAGATACTTCAATGAAATCCGACAGTACAATATTGTTAGTTTGACCCACCAGCACATTACATATTCTATCCAAACAAAACGTATGACATGATTATTCAACGTAAATACTACAAATTCCTAATTTTATTTGCAGATTATTTGTTAGTCATCCTCCAAGTTACTTGTTACTTGTATTAAAACTCTGAAGAAAAACAAAAAAGCAGAAAAGAGTTCACAAACAAAGAAGCCACTGATATCCACAATACTATCCTGAAGATGATGTGTTTCATACATCACAGAAAACAAGTCACCAATTTATTATCCAACACCTGAGATATTAAAAAATTAGGGTAGGATTTGTTTTTTATGAATGTCCATATAACAATGACAAATGAGGATTTCCAATCTGCAACCCATCAAATGACGGAATATGCTTAGCTACACAAATGAAGAGTTTTGAATTAAAATTTATCAGGTTCACTTTGGTTTGTATAAGCCAAAGACAAGTGAACCTTTTTAATGGAAACATTAAAAAAATTGAACATACCCCACAAATATGCCACATGCGGATGCATGCAAAAATATTTGTCACATCAAATTCCAACTAATTCATTTGTTATCGGATTTTACAAAGACATCAAAGAGATTTCACCACAAGATAATTGTAGTGTGGAAGTAACCAAAGAAAAAGGCAATGGTTGAAACGATCTACATTGTGCAAAAAGTAAATTTTTATAAGGAAAGAATATTAAGCAAGCAGTGAATTCTAAATTAAATGTACAACATGCGATTTCAAAGTGAGGGACACAGAAACAGAGGAGGCTTGCAACTAGGCTGGGCACTGAAAGGCAAAACAGTCTCAAATGAAAATGTATGTGAGTAAAAAATCTACATAAATTTTTACTAATATGGACACAGCTTAACATTATGCTGAGGAAATGAGGAAATAAGGCACAGGCACAGTTTGGGGGAAATGCATGGCTATAGCCTACAAACTGAGAAGAATCTCACCTTTAAAAGCAAACCATTGAAATAAAAACTTCTCGAAGTGCCCTTGGACAAATTTTTGTTGACAACAAGGACTGAATATCCAGCTAGCTCTGAGATGGCAGTTAATGTGTTATTACCATATCTAATTACATATGGTATGTATGAACTGGGCTTTTCATAATTGACTGAAATTAAGGGTAAATGCCAGACGCAGATAAGGCAGATTAAAAATACTTGGTGGCAACAGAAGGCTCAGGAACTGCAGAGACAATCGGATGCTCGAGACTTGAGGAACTTCTATGCCATACTCAAGGAAATATATGGACCATCTCGCTCATCATCAGGTACACTGAAAAGCGCTGATAATTCTACTACCTTTACTGATAGTCAAGATATCTTGGAACGCTGGAAGGAGCACTTCTCCAATCTCCTGAATCGTCCATCAGCAGCTCCTAAATCGTCCATCAGAAGCTGCTGAAGACTTCCTCTGTGATGTGCCTCAACAACCTGAACAACTGTGGTTGGCAGTACCTCCTACTTATCATGAATTCAGTGCAGCTCTCACCCAATTGAAACCCAGAAAAGCACCTGGCCTAGATAACATCCCTCTGGAACTAATTCAAGCCGGAGGTCATTCCCTCAAAACAAGAATTTTCATCCTTATCCTCAGAATATGGGAATCAAGAAAGGTACCTGGAGACCTAAAGAATGCCACTATCGTCACTATCTTTAAAAAGGGTGATCGCAGTGTTTGTGGCAACTACCGTGGTATATCACTGCTATCAATTGTGGGGAAGATTCTTGCAAGAATTCTACTTAACCGCCTCAAGGTTATCTCTGAGAAGATCCTCCCAGAGTCACAATGCGGATTTAGAACTTCCAGAAGCACAATTGACTTGATTTTCTGTGTGAGACAGCTACAAGAAAAATGTAGAGAACAACAGAATCCACTCTTCTTAGTCTTTTATGACTTGGAAAAGGCATTTGATTTGGTTCCAAGACCAGCCATGTGGGCAGTGCTGAAGCAGTTTGGTTGCCCTCAGCGTTTTGTAGATCTAATCAAGGCTCTCCATGATGGCAAGACAGGTCAGGTTTGCCATCAGAATAAGATGTCCGATGAATTTCCCATTACCCATGGACTGAAGGAAGGATGTGTACTGGCTCCAACGCTTTTTGCACTGTACTTGGCTGCAATGCTTTATGATTCACCCACAAACATCCCAGGTGTGGAGGTCAAGTATCGTTTTGATGGAGGGCTTTTCAACCTAACTCATCTCCGCTCCTTGAGGAAAACTCAGGTTACTAAGGTTACTAACATGTTGTATGCAGATGATGCTGCGTCACCAACTCTCACACCAGAAGAGCTGCAAGAGTCAGTTAATTGTTACAAAAGTGCATGTGATCTCTTTGGTCTTACCATAAATGTCAATAAGACTAAAGTCTTGGCACAACCTTCACAAGGTACACCTCTTCCTCAGTTCAATATCTCCATCTCAAATTTGCCATTAGAACAGGTTGACCACTTCTCGTACCTGGGCAGTACCATTTCAGTGAGCTGTACCTGTGAGCAGGATGGGTATAAGAGAATTGGCGCAGCCCACGCAGCGTATGGACGATTAGCGCACCGGGTCTTCATGAATAAAGATCTGTCCATGAGTACAAAGCTTATAGTGTACAAAGCAGTAGTAATTTCTACATTGTTGTATGGTTGTGAAACGTGGACCCTTTACCGACGTGATCTTAGGAAGCTTGAGCGTTTCCACCTACAAAAACTTCGATCAATCCTGAGGATTAAATGGGACGACCGCATTATCAATATTGCTGTTCTGGAAAAGGCTCAAATCAACAACATAGAATCATCCATAATAGGTCACCAATTTAGATGGATTGGTCATGTCCATCGGATGGATGATGTGAGATTACCTCGTCAAATGCTATATGGTGAGTTATGCTATGGCACCAGACCTCATGGTGGTCCTAAGAGGCGCTACAAAGACCAATTTAAGCAGACCCTGAAATTGACAGGTCTTGATTCACAAACCTGGGACATGCTGGCTGAAGACCGCTCAACTTGGCGCCGTACCATCTCGGATACTGTAAAGACGTTTGAAAGGGATCGACGCACACATGAAGAGGCCAAGCGTCAAGCTAGGAAACTTCGAGCAGCCCAACCACGTCCTCCTCCAGCAATACTATGTGACTTGTGTGGTCACTTGTTCCATGCCAGGATTGGACTCTTTAGTCACCGTAAACACATCCACAAACTGGACTGAAGGAAGAAGATTTATACTCGGATTCGAGTTAAAGCCGATGATGATGGTATGAATGAACTGGGCTTCTCATAATTGACTGAAATTAAACATCAAATGGGGAGAGATTCAATTCAGCCAAAGAAGAAATGAAACTCACATAGTCAACAAATCGGCCACAATCAGCCACCTCTGTGTAACTATGCAGGTGCAAATATCATATAGAGGCTATGAGTACAATTATTTACCTAAGTAGTAATAGAAAGGTGTATTTTATTTGTTTTATACACACTCACAAATATGCACATATTGCCCGATGGTGAGATCATGCCCACCTGTGCACTAATTTTATCCCAACAACCAACAGATATACAGCCAGAGTACAAATTCTCAGCCACATACTTCAAACTGTCAGTGGCCAGAAAGTCAAAACACACATACTGGCACATCGTTGGCTGTTTAAAAGACAAATTCACGGATAAGATAACATCTGACCAATCGCGATACCTATTTACCTAGGCAAACAAGCACCATCTGCTCATCAGTGAGCCTCTGTATCTTAGCAGCACGGATTTCAAATCTGCCTGATTTACGCATCTTAAGGCAGTTTTACAGCTGCTGGGAAAACTTGTAACTCGCTTTAGCTGCACGACATTCATGAATGGTGTAAAATGGGCCCGGATGACCATCTTCCTCCTGGGTCGACATCCTCAATAAAACGTATCCAATGAAATATCTTTAATCTCTCAATTCTCTACACAATCTTATCCATCACTTTGCCATGCTATATGGAATGCCATACTGTCAGCCAGCCTCTGTAACAGACAGGACTCCTGTCTTGACAAGACTCGCAATTTTCCTTCTGATCACTTGTCCTTCATAAAGCATGGCTGTAGAATGAACACTTGAATACAGAACCTAGACATGAAGGGCGTCACATGTAATAGAAAACAAACTGATTTGGTTATCCCCATTATCACTGCCAAGGGATGATAAAAAAAATCACTGCACAGAATAGTCAAAACCTTTCAATTGTACGGGTCGTATCACCAAACATTTTGTCTTTTGTTATTGTTTCTCATTCCGAATTCCGTACAGATCATATTTAAATCTTGTAGCATTCCAAGCATAGTGCTTTTACTCTCTGCCAATAACACCATATTGTCAGCAAATCTAATACATTCCATCTGCACTACTCTATTTCCTTTCATACATTTCTGAAGAATTTGCTCCAAATACATATTCAATGCTAAACCAGCAAATAAACACTGTACGGTGATGAGCCGCCCTTGCTAAACCTGTAAAAGTACTGTACATGCAGTGTCAGATAAGTTCAAATGGCAAGTCCCAAGTTCAAAGAAGTTCCAGAGTAGGGATAGACCCCTTTTGCCTCATAACGCGAAGGTTTAGTTTCCTAGCGACAAAGTACATTTCTTATCTTCTGTTCCTCCAGCCACAACAAAAATGGCTGCAGCACATGACCACGGAATCTCTTGGCAGAGATGAAATTTAACAGTGTTTTGTTTATAGGGACTTGGATAGTGACTTTCTGGACAATGAAAGTGACAGTGAATATCAGGTTGGAAATCTTGTGATATAAAGTGACGGTGAAGATGTGGGCAGTCAACCATGTGATGTAGGGTTGTGTTTCGTACCTTGCTTTGAACTTTATCACAGTTGTGTCTGGTTCTAGAATTTGAACATCATCAACAGTGCAAATTTCCATGTATTATCTTAAAATGTCAAATAACTACTAAAGCTATTTGTCAATAATCGCATACGTATCTTGACAAAGAAAAACACCACAGAGAGAGTAAGTATACATATAAAACATAGCATTGAAAAGGTTTAACAGTATGGGGGAGAGACAACAACCTTGCTTTACTCCTCTTCCAATTGTGCTTTCTTCTGTCATCTCATTCCCAATCTGTACTCTCATTTTCTGTTGTAGATATAGATTCTTAATCAGCCTTTTTTCTCTCCAGTCAACTCCATTTTTCCTTAGAATGTCCATTAATATATTCTACTGTCCCAATAACTAAATGTAAAAAAACTATCGTATTTTACAATTTGACATGCGCATGAGAAAAGGTTCACCTCTTAATTCATTTAATTTCTTTTATCAGAATTACTTGTGATCCAAGCTGTAAAAAGTGTATGTTGCTGAGGAAGGTCACAGCAGCCTGAAACATGTACAACCCTCAACCAACAATGACCACATGAATTTTGTGTATTGACGGGATGGATGATTAAATAATATCTATCAATATTTTTTTGTTTTGATTTTCTTACTATTCCATACATGGCAATACACAGAAATGCCAACATAGTTAAATATGTGGGAATGAACAAAATTCATTAGTATACCATTTAAATAAGTATACTACTTTCTATTTATCGGTAGATTTCTCACCAAGGCGGACCAGGTTCGATTCCCGGTCAATGCATGGGAGATTTTCAAGTGAAATGCCATGTTCTGTGGTTTCGATTCCACATAAAAATGGAGGTCCCATGGCTCATGATCACAAGATGAATGGCCACATAAAACTACAAGCTTCTATTGATATATTAAATCTTCATAAGGATATTTCTCATTATAACACGAGGTAGAATTATGGTATGAGTGATTTGTGACAATATCACCCAATGAAAAAGAAGTTTTTAAGTGTGAACATTCTTTTTTCCCTTTTAATTGAAGCACTGTGCCTGCACTGCATACCCTGGGAGCAATAACCTTTCTTATTCTTGCTTTCAATAAATTCTGTCCTGGCTCATGTACTCATAAGACAGAAAATAAATGTATTTAAATAATGTAAGTTATAATATTGAAAAAGTAAAAACAAATATATTTTCTAATGCAATTATTCTGTCTGTCTGTTGGGTAGTCAGCCCGGAGGCTGGTTGGGTCCTCAAAAAGAGCCACTATAGGTTATGTGTGTTGAAACCCACAAAAAGCCAAGGGAGCACTATAATGAGGCATACTAAGCAAGGTGAGGAATGAGGTAGTTCGCCATTGCCTTCCTCACAGAGCCTGTACAGCAGTACTAACCCTGCGAGTAGAACCTTTCACAACAGGCACTGGCTGTGTCCTAAAGGCCATAAATCAGTAGCTTTCATACAATCACAGCCATGAATGAGACTGAGCCACATTTTACTCAGCCTGTGCCAACAGACGAATGCAAAAATACTGCATCTATCAAGAGATGGTAAACAGGCAGCCGTCTATGTCATCAAAATTAATTTTAATGATATACATTGTCTCCCACAAGTCCAACCCCTCCTCCATGTGGTGGGAGAAGGGCAACGGCATGAAGTAGGGGATTGCCTGTAGGGGTGAAGTACAGTGGGGACTTTGTATGCCCCGGGACCGCTGCGGTAGCTGTGAAGGCTCTATGGGAACCCTGAAAAGTGACGGCTGACGGGGCTCTGGTGAAGCTACGATAGGCCTAGCAAGCCAGTAGTGGATATCATATTTGCTTTCAAAACAGGAACAGGCCTCGGAAAGGACGGATGCAAACGCCGACGACCCGGATATGCTAATGGACTATGAGTTGGGACATTAAACATACAGACACTGACAGGAAAGGTGGAGGAGATTGTAGATGTGATGGAGAGAAGAAAACTGGATGTACTGGGCTAGGCAGAAACAAGATGGAAAGGAGGTCGTAGAGAACTGAGGAAAGGGTACCGGTTGTACTGGAGTGGGAACAGTGAAGGAAGGAGCAGCGGAGTAGGAGTAGTTGTGAGAGATGGAATGAAGGAAGAGGTGAAGGGAATAAGTGACAGGATCATGATGATCAGAGTAACTGTAAAGGGAAGAAGCCTGGAGATAGCCCAGGTATATGCCCCTCAAGTTGGATGTACAGCTCAAGAGAAGGAAGACAACGGAGGAGCTACAACAGCAGTTGAATGGTCAGAGCATCATTGTCATGGGAGATTTGAATGCACATGTAGGAAGTGAAAGGCAAGGATATGAAAATGTATTGGGAGCAGAAGGATGGGGTAGCAGGAATGAAGAAGGGAGAAAGTTGCTGGATTTTTGCAAGAGAAACGGTTTAGTGGTAGGCAACTCCTGGTTCCGGAAGAAAGAAAGCCACAAGGTAACGTGGTACAGCAGTGATTTAACAAAGAAATCTTTGGTAGATTACATGCTATACGACTGGGAAATGAAGAGAAGTGTCAGAGATATAAAGGTAATACCATCAGAGGCCTTAGATAGCGGCCACAGAATACTTGTAATGAACCTGGGAGTTGTTAAGGATAGCAAGAGGACAGAGTACCAGGAAAGGAGAATCAAAAGTATGGAACCTCAAAGAAAAGGAAGTCAAGGAAGAATTCCAGAAGATAATAAGGGAAAGGATGCCAACAGACAATCCTAAAACAGGGGAAGAGGAATGGAAGCAATTCAAAAACACAATGGTGGAAGCTGCAGTGGCAGTATGTGGAAGAACAAGCAACAGAAAGCGGTGTAAAGAGACACCATGGTGGAATGAGAGAGTAAAAGAAGCTGTGGGAAGGAAAAACAAGGCTTTCAGAGTGTGGTTCCAGGAAAGAACTGATCTGGCAAGGGAAGATTATAAGATAAAGAAGAAAGAAGCAAACAAGATTGTCGCAGAGGAGAGGAAGAAGTGGATGGTAAAGTGGACAGAGATGATGGAGGAAGACAGCAGAGGAAATAAGAAAGTACTTTATGGGATGGTCAAAAGTAAGAGAAGAGGTCTGCGAGAGGATGTGGTAATGATGGACAAAAACGGAAATGAGGTACACAACAAAGAGACACTCAAGACAGTGTGGAAAGAGTACTTTGAGGATTTGCTGAATCCAAATGGTCATAGGGAGGAAGACAATGTATTGGAAGATGGAGAAGACAACACAGGAATGGAAAAGGACCTGCCTTGGAGAGAACTGGAGATGGCTATAGACAAGATGAAAGGAGGAAGGGCACCGGGTGTGGATGAAGTGAGTGTTGAAATGGTGAAGGCAGCAGGGGAGGTTGGGAAACAGTGGCTGTACCATGTGATAAGGGTGATACGGAAGGAGAAAAAGACCCCAGAAGATTGGAAGAAAGGATTAATTGTCCCAATATTTAAGAAAGGAAGCAGAAAGGAGTGCAGAAATTACAGGGGAGTCACACTCATACCTCACTGTGCCAAGATATATGAAAAGATATTAGAAAGTAGAATACGAGCTAAAGTGGAGAGAAAATTGAGAGAGGAGCAGTATGGATTCAGACCTGGGAGATCAACAGTGGATCTCATATTTTCAGTGAGACAGCTCCAGGAACACCACTACGAATTTGGAGAGGATCTGTTGATGGCCTTCCTGGACATCGAAAAGGCCTATGATAGTGTGTGTAGGGAGAAGGTTTGGAAAGCAATGGAAAACATGGGAGTGGAAAAAGAGACTGTAGGCAGAGTGAAGGAGATGTATTGTGGAAGTGGGAGTTGTGTGAAAGTTGGAGGGGAAAGAACAGACTGGTTCAGACAAATGAGTGGCCTGAAACAGGGTAGTGCGCTGTCACCCCTTCTCTTTATTGTGGTTATGGACGAGGTAATGACACGGATAGCAGGAAAGATAGGAGAAGATATGATGAAAGCAATGGTGTTTGCAGATGATCTCATGGTCTGGGGAAACAAGGAGGAGGAAATTCAGGAGCAACTGAAGGCTTGGGAAGAAACAGTGGGAGAGTACGGATGGAAGGTCAACATCAGTAAATGTGAGATCCTGTTAACGACCAGGAAAAAGGACAGACCAATGAGTGGGATAACACTTGGGGGTGGACAGCTGAAGAAGGTGGAAAGTCTCAAGTACTTGGGAAGTATAGTGGAGGAAAATGGGAGAAATGACAAAGAGATTACGGAACGTGGCAGACAGGCAGAAGCATTTCTGAGAAGCATTAGGAGCTTAGTGTGGAATAAAGATGTCCCACAAAAAAGCAAGGAAGTGTTACACAGAAGCTACTATATCCCGATACTGACCTATGCTTCAGAAACGTGGACAATGCAGAAAAGAGACATAAGCAGAATACAGGCAGGTGAAATGAAGTTCCTGGGAAGTAGGATCGGAGTAACAAGAAGAGACAGGGTAAGGAATGAAAAGGTCAGGGAAATGGTGAAAGAGGAGCCCTTGCAAGGTAGGATTGAGACATCAAGACTGAGGTGGTATGGACACTTAAAGAGAATGGATGAGAAGATGATTCCCAAGAGGATACATGAGATGCAGATGCAGAAGAAACGACCAAGGGGAAGACCAAGAGATAGATGGCTGAAAGGAGTGGAGGAATGTGTCAAGAAGAGAGGCGAGGACTGGACCAGAGTGACAGCGGAGAGGTGGTGGGAAGAAAGGACTAAGTGGCGAGGCTTATGTTCTAAACAGACCCAGCCTGGGGCTGGAAACTATACAAGAAGATGATGATGATGATGATGATGATGATATACATTGACTTTAGGCATACTGGATTTCTGCTTGTGTGTTTTGAGACTTCAGTCTTTAGACTGGTATGATTCAGCTCTCCATGCCTCCTTGTCCTGAGCTAATCATTCCATCTCTACATAGCGACCACACCCTACGTCTGAAGCAATCTGTTTCTGACCACTAGTGTGTGCATGTTTATGATGGACACACTGTCGGTGAATATTGTATAAAGGCTTGGAAAAGACATACCTGCCAACTTTGCAGATGACCTTTCCATAAAATCCCCAAGCAAAGTATATGCAGGAAACCAATTGCACAAAACCTAGTAAAACACGACAAAATGCCTGCTGTTTTCTTCCTTTCAGATAAACAGAAACCCTACCAACTTGTTGCAAGTCAGGACAAAATGGGGAGTGATAGAGGAGTAACACCTCTAATAAAAAACCTTGATCGGGCTGTTAGTACCATGTAAGGGTCCCTTGCCAGGGTTACGGTGAAGACCTTAACGGCACTTACGGTGGAGAAGTTATACTTCAGAACAGCGTAAATGGCGGAGAAGGCAGCCCAGTTATCGGGATTAATAGGTAAAAAGGCATCTGCACACTTGAACAGATGTCTGCTCCGATTATCTCTAGGGATAAGGAGACACGTTTTGCCAAGTGCCAACAGCCTTCGGGGTGGATGAGCGGGTAAAAGAAGGACACTCTCTTGCCCTTGGAGTAAGAAATTACTCCTAAAGGTGGATGAGCCTACCGGTAAGGCCAACGGGATAGGATGAAAAAGGCAAGAGGAAACCTAGATCCTATGGATATCCTTTGTTACGCAGCAAATATGACAGGCTTTGTAACTAAATTCAATTCCGGAGGTAAAATAGTCCTCCATTCGGATCTCCGGAGGTGGACAGTATCGAAGCTAAGAATTCCAATACGAACACTCACAATAGGAACTTGGAACGTACGATCGCTCATGATCTGCGGAAAACTAGAGAATGTAAAGTATGAAACAACTAAGCTCGAGATTGACATCTTAGGGGTGAGTGAAATACGATGGCCAGAAAGTGGGGATTTTAGGAGTGGTGATATGAGAGTTATACATTCTGGAGAAAAAGGAAGCTATGCAGGTGTAGGCATCATCCTCCAAAGACATGTGGCTAATAAGGTAAAAAGCTATGTGCAATAAAGTGACAGAATAATAATGGTCAGGTTAGAAAATGACCCAGTAGATATAGTGTTACTTCAGGTACACATGCCTACTTCACGACATACTGATGAGGAAGTGGATCAGGTGTATCAACAAATAGAAGAGCTATTGGATCAACTAATAGATAATGAGAACCTCATGTTATTAGGTGATTGGAACGCTGTTGTGGGCGAAGGAGAAGATGGGAAAACAGTTGGTAAATATGGACTTGGCAATAGAAATGATAGAGGTCGACACTTAGTAGACTTCTGTAAACAAAATGATCTCATAGTTGCTAATACATTGTTTGAACATCCTGTGAGGCGACGGTATACGTGGACCGCCCCTGGCGATACAGCCCGTTACCAAATAGATTATATAATAACAAGAAGAAGATACTGCAACCAAGTCAAACAATGTAAAAGCTATCCTGGGGCGGATGTTGCAAGTGACCACAACCTTGTTTTAATGAAGTCTAAGTTGATCCTCAAAAAGAAGAGACCGATTATTCAAGGCCGTAAAATGTTCGATGTCGGCAAGTTTAAACATGCCAGCATTAAGTTGCAATTCCAAGACCAGATACAGGAAAGGATAAAGGATATATCCACTAGTACAGTGAATGAAAAATGGATGGGCTTCAAACAAACAATTCTTGAAGTGGCTGATAAAACAGTTGGAAAGATGAAAGCATCACCTCAGAAACCCTGGATAACTGATCAACTACTTGAGCTTATAGAAGAGAGAAGAAAGTACAAAAACGCTAGAAGTGATGAAGAAATTCATCGTTACAATAGCCTCCGAAATATCGTAAACAGGGAAGCTAAGAAGGCAAAAGAGACAATGCTTAGAAACTGAAGATAGATTGAAAAAAGGACAAGTAGAAAAAGCTTACGACTTGATTAATAAACTATTTAAAAGGAGAAAGGGGTGTAGTGTTTGCACAGTTGATGAATATGGGAAGCTAATGATTGAGAGCAAGGACGTAGTGATGAGGTGGAAGAATTATTTGGAAAATCTGTATGCAGACCCCAAACAATTGACTGAGCTGGAAAATGGAGATACTATTTCGCATGATAACTTAGGACCATCCATTCTTGAATCAGAATATTTTCATGCTGTGAATGAACTGAAATCACATAAAGCTCCAGGATATGATAAAATAATAGCAGAAATGTTACAAGCATTGAATTCTGAGACACACAAATGTCTGTTTGGGTTGATCAGTGAAATATATAAAAATGGAGAAGTCCCAGACGACTTTACAAAGAGTCTCATGATACCAATACCAAAGAAACAGGGAACACTGAAATGTGAGGAACATCGTACCCTTAGCATCTTATCGCATGCATCAAAAATATGGATTAAAATAATTTACAGACGAATAAAAAGCAAAATAGAACAAAAAAAGGAAGGAAGCTTGTAGTTTAACGTGACCGTTAATCTCGAGATCATGAGCCACGGGACCTCCTTTTTACGTGGAATCCGAACCACAGGACATGGCATTTCACTTTGAAAATCTCACATGCAATGACCGGGAATCGAACCCGGACCGCCTTGGTGAGAGGCATACAGCTAGACCGCTGAGCCACCACGCCCCTGCAAAATAGAACAACATCTGAATGAAGATCAATTTGGCTTTAGGCAGAACAGAGGAACAAGGGAAGCCATATTACTAATTCGAGAAATAATTGATAAAATGATGGATATAAAGGAAACCACTTTACATTGCCTTTGTGGACCTTGAAAAAGCATTCGATAACGTGAATTGGAATATTCTCATGGAAATAATGACTAATGTTGGCTTGGATTACAGAGATAGACGGATAATTATGAACTTTGAAAAAACCAAAAAGGTATTGTGGACATATGCGGAGTAGTGCAAGAAGCTTGTATTCATAAAAGAGTCAGACAGGGATGCAGCTTATCGCCTGCACTTTTCAACTTATATATTGAGAAAGGCATTGAGGAATGTAAGACAGTTATGAAAGGAGTTAAGATCAACGGAGTAGCAGTCAAGACAACAAGGTTTGCAGACGACATAGCAGTCCTGGAAACCAGTGAAGAGAAACTGCAACATGCACTAACGGAAATGAACAGGATTCTACATGAAAAATATAATATGAAAATCAATATTAAAAATGACGGAAATAATAGTATGCGCTAGAGAACAACTTAATGCAGCAATTCACATAGCTGGTGCTCCACTTAAGCAAGTTAACACTTTCACCTATCTAGGGAGTAAAATTACTTCCACTGGAAAAAGTTCAACTGATATTCAAGCTAGAATAGCCCAAGCCAAAATTGCATTTAACAGCAAAAATCCCTTCTGACATCAAAGAATATATCTACTGAGACCAGGATTAAATTTATAAACTGTTATGTGTAGAGTGTAGCCTTGTATGGCTCAGAAGCTTGGACAATGGGATGTGCTGATAAAAGAAGACTTGCAGCTTTTGAAATGTGGTGTTGGCGGCGGATGGGAAAAATTCCATGGACCGCAAGAGTGACGAAGTGCACAAAAACATTAATGAAAAGAGCATTTCTCAAAACAATACGGAAATGACGAGACCAACTGATAGGACATGTCTATCGCCACAATGATTTTATGGTAACTGTGTTAGATGGCATAATTCGGGGCAAGAAAGAAAGAGGGCGACCGAGACTGCAATACATCAAACAGATCATAACAGATGTTAATGTCCATTCATACAGAGACATGAAGAGACTGACTGGCGACAGGGAAGAATGGAAGAGGAGGATTGCTGCCGACCAATCTACGGATTGAGAACAAGAATGAAGATAAACAGAGAGCTTCAGCATAATATAAAATGCTACAAGTAACTGATGACATTTTAAGGGACAAAACATTTCACGCAAATTAAACTACCATAAAATCTTAAAAATTTAAATCCATTTGCACAACGTAATTCACACATATACACAACCTCAGCTCACAATTCATGGTGTGATGAGCGAAAAAGGCTATATGATGAATGAATCATTCATAAAATAAAAGGTGACTAGGATTCAGAAGCAATTATGAGGGAGAGCAGCATTCACAATCGAAGAGCATTCAACAAAATACAAATCGGAGCAATATATTGAATATTTGCCAGTCCCACACCATCTATTGGCAGTCTGTCGAAGCTAATCTTGGCGTGAATTTGAAAGAGAAGGCCTGGCGGTCTGTCGAAGCTAATCTTGGCGTGAATTTGAAAGAGAAGGCCTCGGTGCGTAAAATCGTAAAATATTACAGTTCAGTCGTAAAACACACTTCAATTCCGTAACTTTAACGGGGAAAACCATAAAAATTGGCAGGTATGTGTGTATATCTAGTCGTGATATAATACTTAAATAATTATTCACTCTTAGAAACACATGGTGGTCAGGAAAAGCGCAAATTATTCTACCCTACGCATGTGCTTGCAATGGAAGTAAATTGTCACCATCATCATCATCATCATTTCCCCTTATCCAGCTCCTGCCGGGTCGGGGTATTTATGGCACTTCACTTTCCTTCCACCATTCTTCTTCCACGATCTTGTCCCAGTCCAGATTTCTTTTCTCCACTTTCCTTCCACCATTCTTCTTCCACGATCTTGTCCCAGTCCAGATTTCTTTTTCTTACGCTGTTCTTCACTGAAACAATCCACCTTGTTCTAGGTCTTCCTCTTGCACTTCGCCTCCAGCATCTGTCTTGGTATTCTATTTTCCTCCATCCTCTTTACATGTCCAAACCACCTTAGTTTATTCTTCCCAATTCTCTCATTTAGTTTTCCCATCCCAACTTCCTTCCTAACATCTTCATTCCTCACTCTGTCTTTCCTTGTCTTTCCTATCATACTTCTTAGGAATTTCATTTCACTGGCTTGGATTCTACTCTCTTGCCTGCTTGTCAGGGTCCAAGTCTCAGCTGCATAAGTTAATATGGGAACATAGTACACTTTATACATTACCTCCTTGCTTTTCCTTGGTACTTCCTTATCCCAAACAAGTTTTCTTACACTTTGATAGAATGCATTGCTCTGCTGTACTCTCCTGCCAATCTCCATGTCCAACCTACCAGTTTGCATCAATTCACTTCCTAGGTATTTGAACGTGTCCACAATTTCCAAACTCTGACTTCCAATTTTCACAGTGCCCTTTCCTTGTCTTTCCCCTCTTGTCATCACCATGGTCTTGCTTTTCTCTATACTGATTTTCAGGCCGTACTTCTGAATATTTTCGTTCAGTGCATCTAGTTGTTTTTGCACTTCTTCGGTGTTCCTTCCCCAGACCACAATATCATCTGCAAATAACAGTAACTTCATTTCTTTATGTCCATATTGTACCCTTCACTATTTTCTAGGATGCCGACTCTAGCTCGGGGTAATGGTCTGTCCGGTGTGGCTCTAACTTAATCTAAACACCCTAGGAATATCGTCAAGGATCACAGGAGGCTTAACTTAAGATCAGTATGTCAGAGAACTCCTAATATAAAATAATTTATTCACAAAACATCATCTCCCATTTGCTCCCATCCATAGACAATAAAACAACAAAATATACTCCCTTAAATTATTCTAATCAACAAAATCAAAATGCAAAAGGTAAATTAATCACACTGGCTGAAACCAGGAAAAGAAAAATAATCTATTTCACTGCAGTCCACTGCTTCAAGTTCAAAAATAAAACGTCAACAGACTTAATTCATCAAAACTATGGCCTGAATAACCCAGCCATTCTATAAAAAAAAATATGCGCACTCATGTTTATAACTTGCAAAATTGGTTTCTGGGTTTCGGACATGTTCTCTCGTACAATCATCATTCTTCCTCACAAGAGTCAAACAATGAAGGCAATAGACTTATTCTAGGCCACAGGCATGTGTGCACGTTCTAGCTTATAAACAATTAATTCACTTAGAGCCATGACTCTGCTAATTACGGTAAAACAAAGAAGTCAAATACATGAAGCATCAAATAAACACACTTCGGTGGCCGATGCCCCGTTACTCTTGATAAACAAACAACTATAATGAATGCACTCAAAATGATATCACAATACAAGACGTCGCTTCCTGAAGCGGTACAAAAAGAAACAAACCCTGGGAAGCTAGACTACCTTCCCTCAAAAGAAAACAATACCATCCAACGTGGTCCCTCGACCTTGTGACAGACACTCTCACACCATAATAACTCAGCTGGGCGGGCAACAACCTTCGCTGCTACTTTGAGAATTCAGACGGCTGGCCACAATCTTATACTTGCTTCCTATGACTGCCTTGGGTTCGAGCCGTACAGTTACCTTTCCAACAGAGCTATAGCGCACTCTCATCAGACAATGAATTCAATCATTTCACTTACCAATTATATCATCGTAGACTTGCGGGAATTTCGCCTCCGCCATAAATTCACTTACCATTTATATCATCGTAGACTCGTGGGAATTTCGCCTCCGCCTTAAATTCACTTACCATTTTATATCATCGTAGAAAACGGGAATACCACCTCCGTTATTAATTTCAACTCGACCCAGGATCAACTCTCAACCTTTTCTGAATATTATATTATCATCCAGCCATTTTGTCTTAACTTTCTTTACCTTGGTGTGATTATCAATTACCATACTTACTGTTCACATAATTTCATTGTCACTACTGGTCTTTGTCACAATATCAAGCTGTCTCCCCCATATTAGCTTTTACGTTAATATCGTGCGTAAGCACTATCAACCCAATTATTCCCTTAATTGTGCATTCAGCAAAGTTACTGACACCCTCAAACAAAACACATTTAAACAAGATTTGATGCTCATATACTAATCTTACATTATAAAACACACAAAAAAAATCATAAATGACAAATATACACAAATCTACACAAAACATGCCTGTTGTGCCCAAAATATCTATTTTATCATAATTGCTTATGATCGAGATAAACTTATCCGATTCCCATGATGGGATACGCTATGGCAAACATGCCCCATGCAATATCTACTTATCTCGTATACATCCTGATGGTGATGCTCTGGTCCTTGATATCAGTCTTCTGGATCACTTGGTTCATCTTGCAAGGAGGATAATTTTTACACACGGTTTCCAGAAAATTCACCAAAGCAAAGGTCCACTGTGAATTATTATTATTATTATCACAATGCACGGTTCTCGCGTATGTAGCTCCTACAGCTATCATCAACCTACTTAATTCAGCTGATAGTTCATAGCTTTCTATATCACTGACTTTGCTACTAATAGCACGTGTGGCTATCTCTATCATATAACTGTGCCGTACTTTCACGGTATGCACACTCACGATACTGTTCCGATTCGCAGTCGCGAATACTTGGCGATATTCAAATGTCCAAAGATAGAACTGCTTCTACTTATAAAATCTGTCAATATTTCAGAACGCGGCGATCATAGGTTCGCGTCTATGCAATGCTCAAAGTAGAACTTGTAAAATTATTAATATTTCAGACCTCAACGAGCGTGGGCATGCGCCTCATGCAGCGCCCGGATATGAACTTATAAAACTTGTAAAAATTGTTACTTTTCTTAATGCCACGAGCGTGGGCTTGCGCCTCTGTAGCGCCCGGATACGAACTTTTTCGCTGCGTCTCCAGCTATTATTTATATGATTTCTCGTAGAAGTACTTGGAGTGGGGAGCTTTTAGAATTTATTTCCATAATAACACTCGCATGAATATGCAAATTAGCTCCTTTGAACGTCCTCATTTCTAATGTCTCAATGGCTTCTTTTAATCCAAAATCCGATCGTTGGATCCTTATATAATGAGCTCCGTAATTCCCTTCATTGTTCCTTAATTTCGGCGGGATTTGGTCGCGTCTCGCGTCCCTCGCTGCTATTGGTAGTTTCAAATCCACCCCCTGATTTCATTTTAATTCTGGCAAAAATCACAGAATGATCCAATTTAAATTTTGAAGATACTTCTGAGAGGCTGGGATTGTCCCCTATACGATGGTGTAATTCCTGTTTCTGCATTTTAATTACTGCTCCAATTTCTCTCAAATGGGTGGGGTTTATCTAGCTAGTGATCGTTGAAATATTCGTATTTACCCGCTTGGTTGAAAGACAGTTTCGCGTTGTCTGAGCGCATGTGGTTACCAGATGTTGGCTTTCTCTTCCTCTCTTCATTGTCCGCGCTAGGTGAAAATTACAGCAAAAGCACGTACGCAATAAATATGTAGAATTTATGCAATCACAGATGCATAAAGGTTACAATATGCTTCCTTTGTTTCCTTTACAATTTCATCCATCACCATTATGAACAAGAGAGGTGACAGCACACTCCCCTGTCTTAGTCCAGTCTTGTTCCTAAACCAATCTGTCTTTCCAACTGGGGTCAGTACCCTGCTAACACAGTTGTTATACATTGCTTGCACCATTTCCAACATTTCTCTTCCCAGTCTCTTCTTAACCATGGTTTCCCATACCTTCTCTCTGGGGACACTATCATATGCCTTTTCTAGATCTATGAAAGTCATGATCAAATCCTCTCCATATTCCCAGTTCTTTTCCATCACCTGCCTCAAGCTAAAGATTGGGTCCACTGTGGATCTTCCACTCCTGAAGCCATACTGTTCCTCTTGCAACTCTCCTTCCACCTTTCTTCTCATTCTTCTTTCTAATATCCTTTCCAGTATTTTTACTATCTGTGATATGAGGGTGATCCCTCTATAGTTATCACACACCTTCTTGTCCCCCTTCTTAAACACTGGTATTATTAGCCCTTTCTCCCAGTCTTCTGGTACACATTTCCATTTCCACACACACTTTAGCAGTCGATACAACCATTGCATACCAACAGGTCCAGCAGCCTTTATCATTTCTACACTGATTTCATCCACCCCTGTTGCTTTTCCCATCTTCATTTTCTGTACTGCTAATTCCACCTCCAGCATTGTTATATCATCTTCTGTTATAGAGTCGTCAGGTTGTGTCACTTCCATCTCACCAGTACAATTGCTCACATTCAATAGCTTATCGAAATACTCCTTCCATCGTCCCTTTATCTCTTCTGGGAGTGTTAACAACTCTCCATCTTCCTTTTTTACTAGCTTTGTAGTAACTCTTTCTTTCCTCTTACTTCTTAGAAGTCCATACAGCATTCTTTTACTGCCACTTACATCTGTTTCCATTCTTCGTGTAAATTCTTCCCAACTTTTCTTCTCCTACCACTTTCTTACACCTCTGTTTGCTGTCGTGATACTTCCTTTTGCTTTCTTCTGTTTGATCTCGGTTCCATTCTTTCCATTGTCACCATACATGTACCAATTCCATAACTAATGACAACACTCTCACAAAAGCTGCCTTTGGTAACTACTTTCGTTATTGTTCATTACTATTAGATGTTATATTTCCCAGTAGGCAGTACAACAGAATTCGGTAAGTAAACAGAAAAATCATTATGCACATATTTCTCAGAAACTACCTATTGTGCAATATGAAATCGGATACCAGTATCAAAATTAAATAAAAATAAAAATCATGATTGGTTACCCTTTCCACTGTGCACAGACACACACAGAGACGCATTTGGACAAGAGTATACCATTAGGCAAATGCCTCTCATCATTAGTGTTGGTACAGGATGTTCCAAATATACTTCACCATGTGCACAAATTGCTAATGCATTAGTATTAATACATTAATTCTTGAAAACAATCGATAGGTTATCTAGGGTTGTTGAGACCAAGATTTCTGAATGACAAACGCAAGAAAACGACATTCCAAGGAATGATAGACGCAGATTTTTTTTACCTGGTTGAACGGCAAGATTCTCAGTAATGTATAATTGGAACAATACATTAGGGAAACTATTAGTAGAAGTTTTTCAATCGGTCGACATCAGTGTGCCAATTAGATGGGGCGGGCTAGGGGCAGATGACCTCGTAGTTCCGCCCCTTAAAACAACAATAACTAACTAGATTGGGCGGAGATTTACAATTAATTTCCAGTGTCTGAAATGAATTATTTACACACTTAATAAAACACCTCTCACACAAATAGGAGGTTTAATTGGATGACTAGTTTCGTTTGTCAAGCGAACATCATCAGTTCCTAATCACTTAGGTTTAGCAGATATGTACATAACACTTTTGTATAACAGTATTTTGAGAATATGTTACTTCCAGGAACGAAAGACAAGAGGTTTCACTGCACTGTTTGAACAATGCACATCAATGTGGAACAAAAAAAAAAAAAAAGGATTAGATCTTCTCCCACCCACCAAACATTTTCGGCTATAAAATAAAGCCTGCCCTGAGTGCGGTGCAATTATGACACAGTCGTGAAAATTACAAGTTCGTCGTCGTTAATTCATTTAGGGACTTGCGATATCATGGCCGTCTAGTCCAGTGAGTGTGTGTCTGCGCGCGCGTAGAATTTGTCTGACAACCTGTGTTATTGTGCTGGCTGTTATTTATTTATTGTTGTTTTAAGGGGAGGGGATTGAGAAAGAAGCAGCCATAGCCTTAAGTTAGGTACCATCCCGGCATTTGCCTGGAGTAGAAGTAGGGAAACCATGGAAAACCACTTCTAGAATGGCACTTATTAGGCTGAGCAGAGACTGAAGAGTTTTTAAGTGAACATGTTGGATGGCCCTCATGAAACTCCACAACTTCATCTAGACCTAGAGTCTGCACTAAACTCAACTGTTCTAAGCCTGCATGTGTGGTCACTGCGGAGGAAGGGAGGTAAAAGTGTCATTAGCTACATTCAGGATAGTGTGGTGGCAGACTTGGTGATTTTTTTGGGCAGACACAAGACTGGCAGTCTCGACTTTCATCTCTTGAAAAGTCACACCTTAGGTCTGCAAGGCCAACTGTGCAGTCTCTCAAACTGTGAAAGACAACCTCTTTACTCCCGTGGGTGGGTGTGATTCATGCACAACTATTTCTCGCTGTATCATATGAATCCTATACTCCAAGCTGTTTGTTGGTACCTACACTGCAGGCCAAAAGTTTCCGGACAAACACTAAACTTTAAAAATACTGACAGAGTAAAAGGAAGCAACACATATAAGTAGAGACGAGAATTGTAGGCACTAAAAACAGTTAAAATAGGCAGGCATATAGGCTCTTAAAATAGCCAAAATAGGCATGTAAATAGGCACTAACGTGTAAAATAGGCAACAAAATAGGCATGAAAAAAATTCTTTTAATTTAATAACATATTTAATTACTATAAAAAGAATTAACAAAAAGCAACTTATAATTTAATAACATACTTACCTTATATATAAAAGTGAAAGTCCGTATGTATGTATGTATGTATGTGGGTGGGTGGATTTGTTCCGTATACAAATCCACACCGTTCCACCAATCCCAACCAAATTTTGCATACACATAGTTTAGGACACAGAAGTAACGGCTGGCTACATGAATTTTCGATAGTCTTTCTCATTCTTCTGATTTTGGCCTTTTACCACTAAAGCAAAGGCTAATAAAAGCAGAAAATAAACTGATGAAGTAATAGCAAGGCTGGCCATCCCCATAGCAACAGTAGCTCGAGACGGGACCACCAAGTTTACATCTATCTTGGTAAGAGGCCATGCTACACCCACTGCCAACTAGATCACATCCCTCCAAGCTGCTTTAAACTGCCTGTCCATTCAACACAAGATAGGTTACAGCACTGCCTGTCCATTCAACACAAGATAGGTTACAGCACCAACGCACTGATCGCCGCTGCATTTTCACTCTCAGCTGGATCGCATCCCTCCTGGCTGCTTTAAACTGCCTGTCCATTCAACACAAGATAGGTTACAGCACCAACGCACTGATCGCCGCTGCATTTTCACTCCCAGCTGGATCGCATCCCTCCTGGCTGCTTTAAACTGCCTGTCCATTCAACACAAGATAGGTTACAGCACCAACGCACTGATTGCCGCTGCATTTTCACTCCCAGCTGGATCGCATCCCTCCTGGCTGCTTTAAACTGCCTGTTCATTCAACACAAGATAGGTTACAGCACCAACGCACTGTGATCGCCGCGGCATTTTCACTGCCAGCTGGATCGCATCCCTCCTGGCTGCTTTAAACTGCCTGTCCATTCAACACAAGATAGGTTACAGCACCAATGCACTACTATCGCCGCGGCATTTTCACTGCCAGTTGGATCGCATCCCTCCTGGCTGCATGGCAACAGTAGTTCAAGACAGGACCACCAAGTTTCCATCTATCTCGGTAAGAGTCCATGCTACACCCGCTGCCAGTTAGATCGCATCCCTCCAAGCTGCTTTAAACTGCCTGTCCATTCAACACAAGATAGGTTACAGCACCAACCAACTGTGATCGCCGCGACATTTTAACTGCCAGCTGGATCTCATCCCCCCTGGCTGCTTTTAACTGCCTGCCCATTCAACACTCAGGATATACTGTATATTAATTCACAGTTAGGTTGCAGCGCCAACCTAACGCGGCTTTTGAAAGGGACGATACCTGAAACGAAGAGTTTTTAACTTTAGAGGCTTAATATCGAGATTGTAAAAACACGAAAACATGGCACTAAGTTAGTTCTGTTGTAATTCAATCAGCATAAAGTTTATGATATTAATTCACACACATACTAACGGGTAAATTTTCAATAAAAAGAAAAGCGAAATACAAAACGAAGAGTTGTTAAGTTTGGAGGCTTAATATCGAGATCCCAGGCGCTATTTCTGGTGAATTCCGAGAATTCCCATTCTTGTTCGTGGGGTAAACACATATTGAGAAATGAGAATATAATTCAGTCGAGCACACCAGCTGCAATATAATGCACTTTAAAATACAGTCAAAAGGCATCAAATAGGCAATTATACTCCAAATAGGCACAAACCCCTGAAATAGGCATTTATAGGCACAATAAAACCAATGAAATCTAGCCTAAGAGAACCTAAAACGGATTTATATCTCGAAAGCCTACGTTTCTAAACACAGGAATAAAATAGGCAAATTCTCGTCTCTACATATAAGCAAGGATTTGACAAGCATGTATTCTAGAACTAATTTACACTACCCCCAAGTAAGAAATTAACAATATGTACATATTTACACCCACAGATCACGAGAATACATCAAATTTTCTTCTCATCAAAGAAACCCCCCCTTTGCTGCAAGCACATGTTTCACTATTCTTGGCATTCTCAGGACAAGTTTCTCCAACACCAATGCAGGTATCCTCTGCCAAGCATTTTGTAGGATGTCCCACAATTTTTCTGATGACGAAGGACACTCTTTCCAGACTTGCCGATCTAATTCCTCCCACAACAGCTCAATCGGATTTAAGTCGGGGGATTGAGGGCGCCATTCCATTAAAGACAATTCCCCAGAGTTTTGCTTGCTTTGCAAATATTTCATACAATAGTGAGATGTATGTTTAGGGTCATTGTCTTGTTGGAAGACAAATCCACGTCCAACAAGTTGTTGTCCAGATGGGAGAGCATACCCAGATAAGATGGAATGGTAACCGTTTTTGTCAAATATTCCATGAATGCGGTGCAGCATACCAACTCCACTGAATGAGAAACAACCCCAAATCATCACAGAACCCCCTCCATGTTTCACTGTGGGTGTTATACAGTCAGGATGCATTTTCTCCGATACTGAACGTCGAACATACTCGTCGCCGTTGCCCAAAAACTTCGAATTTGGATTCATCTGTCCACAGAACCCTTTTCCAGTCCTCAATTGTCCAACTTTTGTGGACTTGAGCCCACTTCAGTCTCTTTTGTTTATTTCCACATCGTAGAAGTGGCTTTTTAATAGCAATTCGGCCGCAAAGATCAGCCAATTTGAGGTCACGCTTAACTGTGGTCAATGACACTTTATTCTCATGGTTCATATTAAATTGTCCCTGGATTTCTGGCCCTGTAATTTTTCTGTTTCGTTTACTGACGACGATATACTTGTCTTGAACTTTAGACGTAATTCGGGGTCTTCCAGAACGATTTTTGTCTTTGTTAGACCCCGTTTTACCCAAACGCAAAATCGTATCACTGATTGTTGAACGGGGGATTTTTAGTTTACTAGCGATTTCCTGTATCGTATATTTTTCTCCTTGAAGAGTATTAATTGCTCAGCGTAATTCTAAGCTGATGGTCTTTCCTCGGCCTATTATCTACAAAGGATAATAAAAACTGATGCTATATTTGGTACCAGTGACGTCACAATATTAATAAATACGACTTCGGTTTGTAATAATATAACTACATTATAATATAACATAATACTTACAGTTTAATTGAAGATGAGAAGTTAAACAACTTCCCTCCTAATAAAGAAACTAAGCTGTTACACCAGAACAATTAATTTCAGCCCACAGAGCACCCTGATTGATTGATCAACTAAGTGTTAATGTGAAAGGAACAAGCTGTGACAATCTTGACAGGTAACGAACACGTGTAACCTTGAACCTCCCGCGCGATTGTTGGCCAACACTTGGCGCCAATACATACAGAAGGATGCTACAGTTCCGCCAACCTTTGAAACTTGGTTACAATAATATTAACTATCCCTAAACCATCATTAAGCATAGTTATGCCAGTACATATGTTTTGTCTGGAAACTTTTGGCCTGCAGTGTACGTGTTATTAACTTTTCACTGCATTGTGGCTGGTGCAGAGAATAATAAAAGACAAAAATAAGTATGCACAGCTCAATCACACTTTCACCAAGTAGTTCCATGATGAACTTAAAGAGCCTAATTTTCTTAAAATTTAAGATTCACACAAATAATTGAACTATATAGACCCAACTAGAATAATGCCGAGATTCGGTTGGTAATACTGGCATTTATGATTTGTTCAAAATATACCTGAAATATTGTAGCCTAATAGAACACTATAGTTTGTTTGAAATAGTTTCTTTCCATGGATTCTGAGATACTGAAAATCGACAGCTTAAATGCTCAGATAAGTTATTAGGTAGTTGGTAGGCTAGCTGCCTCTGAAAATGCACACAAATATATCCCCTACGGCATATACACAATATATAAAATTTGTTAGTTATCGATTAAATGGTATGGAAGCTAGCTGCAGTTAAACATTGAACCTATCGGCACGCGGAGAACTATGTTGGCAACACCGTCATGTATGGGTTGCTCGAAATGAATCTGCAAAATTATCGTCTATATAACTGTGCCCAATTTTGAGCTGCTTACCTGCTTAAATTGACACTAGGGTACAACATTTTGGGGAGCATTTATCAACAGTTGGGAGCCCTGATGACTCCAAAAATATTCTCGAGACATATACTGTATTACACATATAAAATTCAGTTGAAATCCATTCATTCTGGATGGCACAAGCTGTTGAATGTTGATCCCATACGCTAGCCTAGAATTATGTTGGTAGCACTAACTTTGATGATTTACTCTAAGTACCGTAGGTCTAGAACATCTTGGACTTACAGTTTGCTAAATTTGAAGTGTGTTCCATACAAGAATTCTGAGATATTGAATCTAGAGTTTAAAAGACTTGAGATTATCCAGAGTTGGCAGCCCTGTTGACTCTTATATTAAGAACAATTAAATGTCCTAAAACATGCATTGCACGAATAAAATTAGAACGAGATCCTTTTGTTAGTATGAAAGTTTCATGCAGTTATTGAACCTATCAGCAAGCATAGAATCATATGGGCAACATTGCCATGTCTGGAGTACTCAAAATTAATCTGGATATATATATTTTTTTTTTTTTTTTTTTTTTCCTTTTCCCCTTATCCAGCTCCTGCCGGGTCGGGGTATTTATGGCACATTGTTCCAAAAGTTTGAAAAATTTCGTTCTGTTGGCCTGAGCTGTTATGCTACAATTGCCAAGCTAAGTTTAGTGAAATTATAAGCATTTGATTAAAATTATCTCCTACCTACATTTTTCAAGATAGAATGTTAATATTTGTTCTGTATCAGGTAAACATATTGATAATGCACTAGATGCTAAATATTTAATACTTTGCAATTAAGAAATATTTTTGTTAAAAAAAAAAAATTGGAACTCTTAACATAATTTTGAAAGCCTACACAATCTAAATAGTATCTTTTGTGGAATGCATGTTAATAGTTATTGAATTGTGTATACATTTTTCAAGTTTAGAGTAAATTTCGAATAGATTTCGAGGACGATCAATTTCTACAAAGATATGCATACACAGTACTGCGGCATTAGGTGGATTGTCGTCAGCAGAATCAAAGTCGTCATCAGTCGATAATTCATTCTCACACACTTCACTCAGTGTTAAAACCTTATTTATTTCCCTTTCGTTCTAAGAGCTAGGGATATTTATCGCCACGTATCTTAATTAGCTCCAAGCAAGATCATAAACATACACGACTTCAAATGATAACACACGTGGGAAGCCAGCGGACTGCAGCATATTGAAAGAATACTTATTATCAGGGAACGGATTTATATGTAAATACACATCTCTTTGTGAAGCTAAACTTAATTATATTTTGTATAATCTTTACAAATCATGGTATGTGGAGTTGAAGAATGGAGTATTTATTGTCCATATTTTTCCATATTTTGGGGTTTAGCACATAATGTTCTATATTCTTAGTCCATATTTCTGCAAAAAAGTATTAAATTCTATTAAATTAGCAGTCCTGTCAATAATGGAGAAACATTTAATATTTTACCTGGTGTGCAACTCATCATCACGCCTGTCCACGCCTGAGTTGATAAGGTAAGGTGATAAACGGCGCGGTGAAAGAGAGACGAGTGAACCCGGAAGAGTTGAGATCAGTTAAGCATCAGAATCACACATAATATCGACTTTGTCTGTCCCATAATTTCGTTACTCAGGAAATCCCATTCATCGACGATATGCTAGTAGTTTCCGGATTATTTCGTAATTCGGGCATTCCCCTTGATGGCGCAATACCTCCATCTACTGGAGTTCCAACTAGGGATTCACAATTTGAATTAGCAGAGAGACAGATCTTAGTGTTCTTGTATGTACCGCTATGTCTAAGTGCAGTGTTTTCAGTTGCCTATTGACATTCATTGAAGACATTAACATTGTTACAAGATGCCTAAAGCACCACAGTCAACCAGTTTAAAATTAAAAAGTTACGGAACAGAATTTAAAGAAGATGGTTTATCAACTTACAGTGAGGTATTATTTTGTAATTTGTTTCAATGTTCAGTGGCATCTACTCAAAGGTTCCTGGTGCAACAACACATTTCAACCAGTAAACATCAGACTAACAAACTACGAAATTCCAAGCTGAGACAGTTGTTTCTGACACAACCATCAACTTCGAGTGTAATGTCCGAGTTCAACACCAACCTCTGCCACACTCTCATCTCTGCTGACATCCCTCTCTTCAAACTGAATAATCAGTACTTCAGGAAATTCCTCGAGAAATATACTAACCGAACTATCCCGGATGAGTCAACGTTCAGAAAAACCTATGTTTCAGCCATATACGATGAAACTGTTCAGAAGATAAGACAAGAAATTCCATTGAAGAGACGACAGACAACGAAGGTAGGCTAATTGGCAATGTAATCATTGGTTTGTTAAGTGAAGATTATTGTAAACGGATTCTTTTACACTGTGATGTTCTAGAAAAGTGCAATAACAAAACTATAGCATAACTGTTCAATGAAACTATGGGTATCCTCTGGCCACAGGGCTTTCAGTATGATAAAGTGTTACTTTTTATTAGCGATGCCGCACCTTATATGATGAAAGCCGGAGAAGCATTGTGTGTTGTATATCCTAAGATGACCCATTTAACATGTGTAGCATATGCCTTTCATTGTTGTGGCAGAAGTGGTAAGAGGCAGTTACCCCAAAGTAGATCTATTGATTTCCTCAGTGAAAAAAGTTTTTCTCAAAGCCCACAAAAGAGTTTATCTTTTGAAAGAAATGTACCCAGAAATTTCATTGCCACCTAAGCCAGTTTAACTAGATGGGGTACGTGGCTGCAAGCGGTTGAATACGATGCTGAATACAGTATATAGACTCCGTTAAGAACGTTCTGCATGCTATGGACTCTGAAGATGCATCCTCAATTGAAGCTGCGCAAACACTTGTTTGCGACACAAGTGTGAGGAATGACTTTATTTACATTCAGCATAATTTTTCATGCATCACAAAAACACCCAAAAGTCTCCAAAACTCGCATCTCTTACTTTCTGAAAGTTTCGAAATTGTGAATAGAACTGTGGATCAGTTAAATCATGGTACAGGTAAAGTTGCAGATGTAGCAAAAATGAAGATGGACACTGTACTTTCAAAGAACCCTGGATATGAAAGAATGGGAAAGGTTGCTGCTATGACGAGTGGAAGTGCAAAGTTAACGTTGAATTCAACGTGGTTAAGTTTAAATATGCCCCCCCATTACCTCTTCTGATGTTGAACCAAGTTTCAGTCAATATAAATCGGTACTTAGAGACAATAGGAGAACATTCACTTTCCAGCACTTAAAAGAACATTTTGTGATCTATTATTTTGGTAACAGAGATTAAAATATGGAGAGTTCTTCAAAGATCATATTAAAATTAGAAGTACAGCATTATGGTTCATGTAGATCTAATTTCTATAGTTTTTTTGAACTTTGACATGAAATAGAAATTATATTTTTTTTTGTAATTTTAAGTCCATATATAATTCCATATTTCAATAAAAATAACTAAATATATATGTACATCTTTCATGAATTATTAGTACACATAAATCCGTTCCCTGCTTATTATATATCCAGTTATTCACGGAATGTAATCACATAGATATAAACTGAGAGAGAATGATTCCTGCGTTGTCTTGGTTACAACAGTTTCAGCACTGTGTATCTCAAAATAACACTAAATATTTTAGAAAATCGGGGCCAGTAGATCAGCCAGTGGCATTTTTAGCAGAAGCTCCCTTGGCACACTATAAGGGTTAGGGTACACATGAATATACAAAATTTTGTGGAAGTCCAATAGATAGTATGGACATCACAAGCTGTTGAACATTAAATCTATTAGTGTATGTAAAATCATGTTGGCAATCTAAGCAGGGAGCACACTGCCTCCATTCCATTCAGTTTGCTTCGGTTTCGTTTCTCTCGTATTCCTTTGCATCAGTTGGCCAGCTGCACATTGTCTCAGTCTCCGTCAGTCCAGTCTTGGAACACCACTGTGAGAATAGCAATGTCGAGTTCATATTCTTCCGATGGTGAGGGGGAAATTATAGCTATAGCTTTAGTCTGTGAAGTAGCCGAGAAAAAATTAAAAATATTTTGGATTCATGATATAAATTTACGAAGGGAACAGTGAGGTGAATATTACCTTCTCCGTCCAGATTTTCTCCTCAATTGATATCTAAGGCATACATGATAGCTCAAGTCGTTAGATTACCATAAATGAAGACGAAAAGTATGTTTATTACTTTGTGTTATGTCGTTGTTGCTTATTTTATGGACTGCAACATCGTGGTCATATAGCCGCATGTACTTGGGTGTGTGTTTGTGGAATTTTGTGTGATGACCTGTGTTATTGAGATGGCTGTACTAGAGCATGTATTTGTAAATTGAGGATAGGATTACTGTGTTTATAAGTTGTTTCTGTTAGTTAATAAAAGTTGTAGCCATCTGTAATATTTATTTATCATTATCGCTACAGTGAAATCTCGATACAACGATACCTTTCGGACTGAAAGAAAATATTGTTGTAGAGGAGTTATCATTATAAAGAGAATTTGGAATAACACCTTCTCGTGTCAATTGGTGAACAGATTGAAATGAAAATCCACAGCCTGCTTCCAGTCTCCGACCGGGTCAGGAATGGAATGAATGAAGCCCCCATCTAGCGGCGAGGATATGAAGTGTGCCGGCTGCCGAAGCCTGTCGCACTCCTCTGGGGCAATGATTAAATGAATGACAGATGAAATGAAATGATAGTGGAGAGTGTTGCTGGAATGAAATTGTGACAGGGAAAACCGGAGTACCCGGAGAAAACCTGTCTGCCTCCGTTTTGTCCAGCACAGATCTCACATGGAGTGACCGGGATTTGAACCAAGGACCCAGCGGTGAGAGGCCGGCGTGCTGCCGCCTAAGCCACGGAGGCTCAATTGGTGAACAGATTTAAACCCAGAAATTGAATTACATTCATTACCTACCACATGGAACCATTCAATTACAACAAATAAAATGTATAAGACTTGCGAGAACAGAAACACAGAAAGAAATACAAAATTACAGTATCTTACCTATGTTCAGCAGAGTAGTCATATTGACCCTGTAATTTCATTTTCGTACACATTTAGTACTTGTTATTCACACTATGCAGCACTTCAATACTGTAAACTACTTTACTTAAAGAAATCTGAAATGGTAGTCTGTTTGACAGTTTTCATTACAGAAAGTGAAACACACAAAGGCCTGATCACGTCGAGGTTCTCTGAGTGATTTTCTGGAACACATGGAACACTTGATAGAAAATTCTGCAGCACTTCACAAGAAGCAATAGCTTGTGGAAGAGTAAGCAATGGTTCATAACATCGTTCTTTTCTTTCTTCATCCTCTTCTTCTCTTTGAACTACCACCTGGACACCCTGAATTTCCTCCAAAATTGTTTCAACCATGAGTTCAGAGAAAACAAGCATTTCGTCATCAACCGAAAGGTATTCTTCCGCTGCTGGAACATTCTCATTCTCACCAAGGTGTTTGCTCCATAGTTAGAAAGAACATTATACAGTACTTTCACATCCACATCATACTCAAAATCTTTGCTGTCAACCTCTTCTTCAGGTGAAAATCCTACCTTTCTCCAACAATTCCTCACTGTCTCCGGATTCACTCGATGCCAGCATGCAGCTATCATGTCACATGCTTGTTTTATAATAACCTGTTACGCATTTGACAGATTTATTTCTAAGGTTGTGCAAATCCTCATGACCAAGTTGGTTCTGTAGTACCCTTTAAGACACTTTATTATTACCATATCTAGAGGTTACAGGATCGAGGTACAATTTGCCGGAAAGTAGAAGACGTTGTAGGACCGGCAATGTCTTGTGAGCTGCGCAATTATCCAGAATGAGTGCAATGTTCCTTTTCTTCTTCTTCATTTAAGCATCCAGTTTCAGAAGCCACTCAGAGAACATAGTACCAGTCATCCACGCCCTCATGTTTGCGTTGTAGTCAACTAAAATTTGAAATAAGAAACTCGTATTGAGGCAGTGTACGCATTAAGAAAAAAACAGAAAATTTGATTGATGTAATTTTCCAAAGAGTGATTTTACAATTACTTACCTGGCAAACTTTTAACATTTTTGAAGCATCTAGACTTAAGACTTCTTCCTATTACGAAGAGGAGAGCAGTTCAACGTTGCTTGGAGCTTTTGCCTCCTCTGCATTTCTCTCCTTTCAAAGACAAGGTTATCTCAGGGAGAAGTTGATAAATATCTTCTGGCGTGTATTTCTGTGCTATTTCTTTCATTGAATTACTTCGCCAATTATCAGCATCACCGGTCCCAGAAGACTTCTCTTCTTCTTGATTTGATTTATAAGTTATACCATGACGATCTCTAAACCTAATAAGCCACCCATTGCTGGCTCTAAGGTAGTCTACACCTAGCAGGTTAGCAAACTTTCTAGCTTGGGCACAAAGTAGTGACCCATTAATTGGAATATTCAGGGCTCTTTTCTCATTGAATAACTTCAACGTTGCAGCATCAACATCGCTGTACGTCGCAGTTTTTATGCGCTTTCTTCCAGGATCTACAGCATTTGATTGTAAAGTTTCCTCAATCTCTTTTCTCTTCTTCCAAAACGTAGCCACTGTCGACTGCGAAAGGCCGTGTTTTCTTGCTCCGTCTGTTTGTTTCATTCCCCCATCAAATTTGTTAATTTCTGCTGTAGACATATTTGTTTCCGGGAACGTGAAACCATGCTGTCGAAAATAATATACGTACAGCACAGAAAAGAGCACTTCGAAACACCAGCACTATCTCTCCAGAGTGAAACAAGACTGCTGCAATGACAACAGTCGCACGAATGTACGACAATGTGTCATACAAGGTCACTAATGAGGGCGCTACGGTTTCAAACAGTTATTCCACAGCTATTATCGTTTAGGTATGCATTCCATCTAGACCTTCTTGGAATTCAATACCTGCTGAATTCCCCGAGTTGCACAATAAGCCTACCCTCAGATAAACAGCTACTGTACAGTAATAATAATAATATCGTATGGCCTTGGGTGCCGGGTGCAAGCTTTGTTATTTGACACCCAGAGGGTAACTTGCATGTCGAATTTTGTTGTTCCTTGAAGCACTATGAAAGTCAAGGTGGTTAGATATCTAAGCTCCTTGAACAATATAGCGTATTCTACTAGAGAAATGAGGAACTTTGTGTTGGCGGAAACTCCAGAGATTAATTTTGCCATTATGAACACGTCCTACCGAATTCAAATGGGTTCTTTGACATGCCTGTCATAATTTTTGCCACCTTTCAAAAATCACTTACCACGGCCAGGAGCAAACCTGCAAGCTTGGAATTAGTAGACCGACACGTTAACCACTCACCCACCGTGAGTACAGTACAGTAATCGCTTGCTTCCTTTGCTTACACAATTAGAAAGTTCGTTCTTCATATCGCAGTTACAGATGGTCCTGCTAATTTTTGGGCATAAATTATTGTAGTACAGAGGGGATGTTTGTCGGAGGGAAGTGAAAAATGAATCAAAGTAGACAGATTTTTCGTCATAGAGAGTATCGTTGCATCGAGAGAAAAAAAACATTGTATCAATGGGATTAATTCCAGGACCACAATATTTCATCGTATAGAGGCGATTATCGTTGCATCGATAATCGTTCTAGGGAGATTTCACTGTATTTATCAGAATAGTATGCAACATTTGAAAGACATATTTGCCCTTTAATGAAATTAATAAAAAGTAAAGTAGACCTTCTCGTGGTGTAGCGACTAGCATTCTTGGCTGTCGGAGGTCTGGATTCGATTCCTGGTGTGAGGGCTGGAATGGGGTACATTCAGCCTTGTGAGGCAAAACTGAGGAGGGTTCGATTCCCACCTCAGCCTTCCTGGAAAAGGTTTTCCGTGGTATTCCCCCACTTCTATTACAGGCAAAGGCTGGGATGGTCCCTAACACAAGGCCACGGCAGCCTCCTTCCCAATCCTATCCCCAATTTACAAATACACACACTAGTACAGCCATCACAATAACACAGGTTATCGCACAAATTCCACAAACATCCAAAAATACACGGAGCTATATGTTTGCGATTTCACAGCTCCTAAAATAAGCAATAACAAATAAAGTAAATAAGAAACAGTTCACGACCTCGTTAACCATCTCCCATACATTCCTTGTTCTTGTCAGATTGTGATAATTTCTTATCACTCATATCGTAAAGAATAGGATCTTTTTTTTTTCAACTTCAATCAGCAGTTCCTCATTGATCGCAATCATTGCACTAAAAAATGTAACAACGCAGTAGAGTACAATCGCAATCTGTCTTCCGTCAACTTTGCTTGTGAGGGCAAGCTTGACTGAACGGACGGTGGGGGGAATGGGCCGAAGGGTGCGGAACTGATGAAGTATGCGGCTGGACATTAGGTTGCACTGTTAGCAAGTCATCCAAGGTCCATTGTTAGCAAGTCATCCAAGGTCAATTGAACGAAACGGAACGGATGCAGTGTGCTCCCTGCTTAAGGGTTAAGGTACACAATGATTATACCAAATTTTGTTTAAGTCCCATAGATAGTATGGACATCACATGCTGTTAAACATTAAATCTATTAGTACGTGTAAAATCATGTTGGCAATACTGCCATATATGATTTGCTCAAAATTAACCTGAAATATTAAGACCTATATACCATATGTGCCAATTATGGAAGATCTCCATTTGTTAGTATGGAAGGTATATGCAGTTAAACATTGAACCCATCAGCACGTGTAGAATTATGTTGACAGCACTGCTGTATAACGATTGCTCCAAACTAATCTACAATTATAGGTACTATCGTATACGTGTACAAAGTTTAAAACTGTTGGCCTGTATAATTTCTGATATGTTGAGATTGGGATAAAATGTTAAGAGAGATCACTTACCAACAGTTGACAGCCCTGGAAACTCGAACCCACATATAGTCATAGCTGTTACGGAGCACAAAGCATATACAAAATTTGGTTGAAATCCAATGGATAGTATGGAAGTTACATGCCTTTAAAATTTGAACCTATCAGCAGGTTGGCAACACTGTCATGTATAAGCTCCTGAAAATTTATCTGAAATATTATTATCAATATGTGTGACAATTTTGGAACAGTTCCCAAGCATACTTTCCGAGATTTCCAACATAGAGCTCAAATTGGTGAGGGGTTTGTGTACCAACTGACGAGCCCAACGGCACACCGGGGCGAAACGCTGGCATTTTATGTTTGATCTGGCCGGACCAATTTTATCATACTGATTGATAATTTATCTGATCAAACGGAAAGTAACATCTTATTCCCATTCGGGAATGTTCATAACCTATTTGGATTGCCAAGGTAAGGTTTTATTTTATGGAAGGGAGCTTGACTTCCATAGCACATTGGCATTACTCGTGACGTCAATACTACTTGTATTTTGTGTCTTGTGATGGCCTTCTCAGTATGTGCTAGCCATGCGTATTGGTGAGGTGTGTCTGTCCGTCATATCGCCCATATTGGCCCGTATTGACGCAAATAGAATTCAGTAAAGTTTATTTTATTTTCCGCCCTTTTCAATACAATTAAACACTTGGTTTACGGAAAACTAGGATACATGTTTCGGGAACATATGGTCCCTTCTTCAGTCCACCTGGTGCCCTAAATTTAACACTTTGACATCATACAGAGAAATCGATATAATCCTGGATAGAGTAGCAATTATATTAACATTCTAAAACTAATAAACCCTATCGAAAAAACATGCTATGTTATGTGCCTATCTATAGGAAAAATTGGTGTATTAAAAACATATGTAGGTTATTATACTAAAAACAACATTGATACACGTGGCCTTGAGTAGCCTAGTTATATACATAGTGCACTGTAAATTTAAAAATAGAGGACATATTAAAACATGATTAAAATGATTCAGACAGTTCTATATTAAAGGCTTGTTGGTTTGGGACTGTGGTGTGTCCTTTCATTATGCAAAATGCAATAGTGCAAAACTGTGAATTCTTCTCTGGTGTGGTATTTTTCCGATATACGCTGGCCCATTTTATAATTGGTGAATGGCGTGGAATGCTGTTCAATTTGCGTGAGACACGATGCCGATAGTATGCGTATTATAACGAATTTATGTTCCTGAAAGATCGAAAAAAGAAAGAAAAACTACATTAGGATCGATGTTCATCGAAAGAAATGTAGGTAAAAAGAAAAGATTCCGGTAGGCATTCATTGGGCTAACTTACTCATTGGGATGTTGAAACTGTGGCATCCAACTCCGCTGATTCAAAGAATGGAGACGCAGATGGGGGTGTGGAAGAAAAACTGTGCATAAAGAATAATAAAATTGATAAAGATCGAGAAAAACAACTTATTATTGATGGCAGTGGGAGGGAGGGAGAAAATGACTTGAAAATACTACACCAGGAAAAGAAAGGATATCTTTTGAACATATTAGAACAAATAGAAATTAACAAAGCACAAAGATTTAATCCCTCACACAACATAAATGAAATTAATTTCGATTCCAACATTTTATTTGACACCCTAATAGGATTAATATATGACAACAGGTAATTCCACTATAGGCCAATTATCTAAAGCACAGGACCATAATAGGAGGATTAACATCACAATACTCTCCGCAATTGCTACTGTCCTCCAACCCTACCCCCTCCCCCTCCCAAGCACATCGCACATCTCACCCAGACTGCCCCTCCCTTAGACGGCTCCCCCCTTCCCCTATCTGACGTATCCTTTCTCGCGCGCGACACTAGAGAGCTCCTACCTTAGACCATCAGTATGCATAGAGGCTTCAGCCACGGCACACACACACGCAAGGTAAGATGCACATTTGATTGACAAATACCCTCCATTTTAAGTTAGTTATCTCCCACCGCCATCAATAATAATTTGTTTTTCTCGATCTTTATCAATTTTATTATTCTTTATGCACAGTTTTTCTTCCACATCCCCATCTGCGTCTCCATTCTTTGAGTCAGCGGAAATGGATGCCACAGTTTTAACATCCCAATGAGTAAGTTAGTCCAATGAATGCCTGCCGGAATCTTTTCTTTTTACCTACATTTCTTTCGATGAACCTCGATCCTAATGTAGTTTTTCTTTCTTTTTTCGATCTTTCAGAAACATAAATTCGTCATAATACGCCATTCACCAATTATAAAATGGGCCAGCGTATATCGGAAAAATACCACACCAGAGAAGAATTCACAGTTTTGCACTATTGCATTTTGCATAATGAAAGGACACACCACAGTCCCAAACCAACAAGCCTTTAATATAGAACTGTCTGAATCATTTTAATCATGTTTTAATATGTCCTCTATTTTTAAATTTACAGTGCACTATGTATATAACTAGGCTACTCAAGGCCACATGTATCAATGTTGCTTTTAGTATAATAACCTACATATGTTTTTAATACACCAATTTTTCCTACACATAGGCACATAACATAGCATGTTTTTTCGATAGGGTATATTAGTTTTAGAATGTTAATATAATTGCTACTCTATCCAGGATTATATCGATTTCTCTGTATGATGTCAAAGTGTTAAATTTAGGTCACCAGGTGGACTGAAGAAGGGACCATATGTTCCTGAAACATGTATCCTAGTATTCCATAAACCAAGTGTTTAATTGTATTGAAAAGGGCGGAAAATAAAATGAACTTTACTGAAGTGTGTCTGTACCAACTGACGAGCCCAACAGCACACCGGGGCGAAACGCTGGCATTTTATGTTTGATCTGGCCGGACCAATTTTATCATATTGACTGATAATTTATCTGATCAAACGGAAATAACATCTTATTCCCATTCGGAAATGTTCATAACCTATTTGGATTGCCAAGGTAAGGTTTTATTTTATGGAAGGAAGCTTGACTTCCGTAGCACATTGGCATTACTCGTGACGTCAATACTACTTGTATTTTGTGTCTTGTGATGGCCTTCTCAGTATGTGCTAGCCATGCGTATTGGTGAGGTGTGTCTGTACCAACTGACGAGCCCAACGGCACACCGGGGCGAAACGCTGGCATTTTATGTTTGATCTGGCCAGACCAATTTTATCATATTGATTGATAATTTATCTGATCAAACGGAAATAACATCTTATTCCCATTCGGGAATGTTCATAACCTATTTGGATTGCCAAGGTAAGGTTTTATTTTATGGAAGGGAGCTTGACTTCCATAGCACATTGGCATTACTCGTGACGTCAATACTACTTGTATTTTGTGTCTTGTGATGGCCTTCTCAGTATGTGCTAGCCATGCATATTGGTGAGGTGTGTCTGTACCAACTGACGAGCCCAACGGCACACCGGGGCGAAACGCTGGCATTTTATGTTTGATCTGGCCGGACCAATTTTATCATATTGATTGATAATTTATCTGATCAAACGGAAATAACATCTTTTTCCCATTCGGAAATGTTCATAACCTATTTGGATTGCCAAGGTAAGGTTTTATTTTATGGAAGGAAGCTTGACTTCCGTAGCACATTGGCATTACTCGTGACGTCAATACTACTTGTATTTTGTGTCTTGTGATGGCCTTCTCAGTATGTGCTAGCCATGCGTATTGGTGAGGTGTGTCTGTACCAACTGACGAGCCCAACGGCACACCGGGGCGAAACGCTGGCATTTTATGTTTGATCTGGCCAGACCAATTTTATCATATTGATTGATAATTTATCTGATCAAACGGAAATAACATCTTATTCCCATTCGGGAATGTTCATAACCTATTTGGATTGCCAAGGTAAGGTTTTATTTTATGGAAGGGAGCTTGACTTCCATAGCACATTGGCATTACTCGTGACGTCAATACTACTTGTATTTTGTGTCTTGTGATGGCCTTCTCAGTATGTGCTAGCCATGCATATTGGTGAGGTGTGTCTGTACCAACTGACGAGCCCAACGGCACACCGGGGCGAAACGCTGGCATTTTATGTTTGATCTGGCCGGACCAATTTTATCATATTGATTGATAATTTATCTCATCAAACGGAAAGTAACATCTTATTCCCATTCGGGAATGTTCATAACATACCAGTAGGGTAATAAAATATCCGAACTCACTGCATATGCTGTTATTGAATAGATATCTCGTGTACAAACAAGTCGTCTTTATAAAGAAGGATATCCAACACCGTATTTATCCATTTTAGGTCATGTTATCGGCGATCTTTGAACACAGATTTCATAAATGACACAGGACTTGAATCAGTCTTTAATGGAAATAACACAAAATATAAGATGCGTTCAAAAAGTAACGAGCCGGAGGCTGGAATGCGCAAACCGGGGACGGCATCGGCTAATTGTGGTGTGTGTAACGAGGTGTGGTTCCGACCAGAGCGTGGAAGGTCACAGCCGGTCGCTAGAGGGCACGCGTGCACGTCACATGACGATACAAATCACACATTCTTATCTCATAAAATCTTACGCTGCCAGCCTTAAGTCTGTGATCGACCTCTGTCTGATAATCTAACGCACACGCCTATTTTACGGCGCAAGTCTCTTTGAGAGAACGGCAAAAAAGACGAATGAACAGCAAGCGTTGGATGCGGCGTCTTCTTTTGCTTACATTAACAAGCGGCGATCATGTTTACAACTTATTTTGTTGAAATGCATTGAATGCACCATAATTTTTTGCATACCTAAATGTGTGGTGATGAAGTTTATGATTATTTTTTTAAATAACTTCATGGCAAGAGAATCAATTCCGAGGATGACAGATATGATGTGTCTCATTAAGACCAAGGATAATACGGAATAAATTTAACACCAATGATTAGGAGTTTTCAGATGATAAAAACAGTGCTGAAAATTCGGTGTTAAGTTTGGTCATCTAATGTTGGATTTTAACTGAAATATTAAAATATACATATCTATTAATACAGTAATAATGAATTTATCATTGAGTTACATTTCATTATAATACATATATCACAAAATGAACTCATTGATGTATCAGATGTACTTTTTGCCGATGCACATTACATTTGCCAACAAGTCTGGTTTTTATTTGAAGATTTTGAAAGATAGATTCGAGAGAATACGGTATATAAAAAAACATAATAAAATGCAGAAAAAAGATAATTTATCAAGCTGGAAAGGGAGAAATGGAGAGGAAGTGCAATTTACTAAAGCAAGTGCATGATACACACATCATATAGTAGGACATCTAAAAACAACAGATATTCCAAGTTAAGTCATAGTTAGTGTTAGAGGAAGCAATTGTAAAAAGTGAGCTGTACGCCAGATATTGCACCATTGCCTGTTGATGCAGGGGTAGAGTGATGGATAGGAATGAGGAGAAAGGGTTGCATTAGAGATGTGATAGGTGAAATGTATTTAATGGTAATCTCAGCAGCAGAATTCAGAATAAACTGGTGTGCAGCCTCGTCGGACAGGAACAGAAGCTCAGAGGGGTAGTCTATCGATGACTGACTGTGAAAGACATGTCAAAGGATTTAATTTTGCTTATTTTCTAAATTCACAAACCTATACCTGGCATTTGTTTGCAATTTGATTTGTTGATCTGTATTTTGACTGCATGGAAACAGGTATATTCTTAAACCATCAAAAATTGCTTTCGCCAAGCAGGGGCTGCAAAAGATCGATGACAACTTTCAGTCTTCCTTTCCTGTGCAACAAAAGTCAAATGTGAACAAGAATTTGTGAAACATTAGTGAACCTTGTATAGTTTAATTTATTTCAATACAGTACTGTAATTGTTTAATTGGATTTTTCTAATATTATATAATGTGCAAATCATTTTACAGTAAAATGCAGTGCAGGAATTCAAGAAATTCAGCATCATCATTAAGGTTCGGATGTTGAGGAAAAGTCATATTTTTTTCCCTGAGTTCATTTTGACCGAAATCTGAAAAATAAGTTTGAATGACTGGTCCCTGACCACGTTTAAAGCAATTTGATGTTGCCTCTAAATGCATATTTTGGCCATTTTTATTGTTTTGGTCATATTTGGTCACATTTTATTGATATAAGGTCATATTTGGTTATAATTTTAGCATTTTTGTTTAAATTGAGGCGTCGCTAACAAGGTACGTGTTACCTGCGTCGAGTTTCAAACACAGGAATTCCGAATAGTGTAGTACTGTAGATGTAGTTTTCTTTCTTTTCCCGGAACAGGCAGATAGCATAGCAGGCTTAGAAGACCTGATTCCAAGAAGGCACCATAAACTTCCTGTTAGGCAGTGTCTTCTAACTTACGCCGACATATATCATAAAGCATACTAATACTTCGTGTTTTTTTTTTTGGTTTCCTTTTAGGAAAACCGAGCAAGAACTGCATCTCAAGGCTATGATACTGAATGAATTTTGATAATTTTAATGTACTGTAACTCTCGGTCAGTTTGTATGATTAAATGTGTCTAGTGTATTGTCGCTGATCACGTTTTGGCACTGACGTTTACTGTATGTTAGTGATACTTAGAGACGGGAATTTGCCCATTTGCCTATTTTATTCCTGTGTTTAGAAACGTAGGCTTTCGAGATATAAATCCGTTTTAGGTTCTTTTAGGCTAGATATAATTGGTTTTATTGTGCCTATAAATGCCTATTTCAAGGGTTTGTGCCTATTTGGAGTATAATTGCCTATTTGATGCCTTTTCACTGTATTTTAAAGTGCATTATATTGCAGCTGGTGTGCTCGACAGAATTATATTCTCATTTCTCAATATGTGTTTACCCCACGAACCAGAATGGGAATTCTCGGAATTCACCAGAAATAGCGCCTGGGATCTCGATATTAAGCCTCCAAACTTAACAACCCTTCGTTTTGTATTTCGCTTTTCTTTTTATTGAAAATTTACCCGTTAGTATGTGTGTGAATTAATATCATAAACTTTATGCTGATTGAATTACAACAGAACTAACTTAGTGCCATATTTTCGAGTTTTCTCAATCTCGATATTAAGCCTCCAAAGTTAAAAAACTCTTCGTTTCAGGTATCGTCCCCTTCAAAAGCCGCGTTAGGTTGGCGCTGCAACCTAACTGTGAATTAATATACAGTATATCCTGCGTGTTGAATGGGCAGGCAGTTAAAAGCAGCCAGGAGGGATGCGATCCAGCTGGCAGTTAAAATGCCGCGGCGATCACAGTGGGTTGGTGCTGTAACCTATCTTGTGTTGAATGGACAGGCAGTTTAAAGCAGCTAGGAGGGATGTGATCTAACTGGCAGCGGGTGTAGCATGGCCTCTTACCGAGATAGATGGAAACTTGGTGGTCCTGTCTTGAACTACTGTTGCCATGCAGCCAGAGGGATGTGATCCAACTGGCAGTGAAAATGTCGCGGCGATCACAGTGCATTGGTGCTGTAACCTATCTTGTGTTGAATGGACAGGCAGTTTAAAGCAGCCAGGAGGGATGCGATCCAGCTGACAGTGAAAATGCCGCGGCGATCACAGTGCGTTGGTGCTGTAACCTATCTTGTGTTGAATGGACAGGCAGTTTAAAGCAGCCAGGAGGGATGCGATCCAGCTGGGAGTGAAAATGCAGCGGCAATCAGTGAGTTGGTGCTCTAACCTATCTTGTGTTGAATGGACAGGCAGTTTAAAGCAGCCAGGAGGGATGTGATCCAGCTGGGAGTGAAAATGCAGCGGCGATCAGTGCGTTGGTGCTGTAACCTATCTTGTGTTGAATGGACAGGCAGTTTAAAGCAGCAAAGAGGGATGCGATCCAGCTGAGAGTGAAAATGCAGCGGCGATCAGTGCGTTGGTGCTGTAACATATCTTGTGTTGAATGGACAGGCAGTGCTGTAACCGATCTTGTGTTGAATGGACAGGCAGTTTAAAGCAGCTTGGAGGGATGTGATCTAGCTGGCAGTGGGTGTAGCATGGCCTCTTACCAAGAGAGATGTAAACTTGGTGGTCCCGTCTCGAGCTACTGTTGCTATGGAGATGGCTGGCCTTGCTATTACTTCATCAGTTTATTTTCTGCTTTTATTAGCCTTTGCTTAAGTGCAAAAAGGCCGAAATCAGAAGAATGAGAAAGACTATCGAAAATTCATGTAGCCAGCCGTTACTTCTGGGTCCTAAACTATGTGTATGCAAAATTTGGTTGGGATTGGTGGAATGGTGTAGATTTGTATATGGAACAAATCCACCCACCCACATACATACATACATACATACATACATACGGACTTTCACTTTTATATATAAGGTAAGTATGTTATTAAATTATAAGTTGCTTATTGTTAATTCTTTTTATAGTAATTGGATATGTTATTAAATTAAAAGAAATTTTTTCATGCCTATTTTGTTGCCTATTTTACACGTTAGTGCCTATTTACATGCCTATTTTAAGAGCCTACTGTAGGGGAAGTAAGTATAGATATTCGAGTTTAGATGTCAATAAAACCTTTACCCTTAGTCTTACATAAGAACAACCTACACGAAAATTTTCCTTGTTTTATTTGTCGTTTAACGATATAGAGTAAATATTTGCATTGTATCTCGTTAAAATTTTATAGCAGATTGAACAAAAAAAAGTAAGACTAAGTAAATGTAAGACTAAGGGTAAAGGTTTTATTGACATCTAAACTCTAGTATCTATACTTATTTCCCCGACAGTATATGCCTGCCTATTTTAACTGTTTTTAGTGTCTATAATTCTCGTCTCTAGACTGATACTCTACCTATCCCAAAAATTCATGTCATATTTCTTAGTTTTTTAGGTTATATTTTGTAGTTTTCAGGTCATATTTAGCTAGTTTTTAGGGCATATTTGCTTGCATATTTTGTACTTCTTTAGGTCTTAAACTTCCAAACCCTAATCATCATCATCAATTTCCATCCTCCAGCTTGGGCTGGGTCACAGCTGATATGACACCCCTCCACTTTACTCTGTCCACCATCCTCCCTCAATCACTGAACTTCACTCCACTGCCCTTCACCAAATCCATCCACCGTACTCGAGGTCTTCCTAATCCTCTCTTTCCAGTGATCCGTCTCTCCATCACTTGCTTCGGCATTCAGTCATCATTCATCCTTTTCACATGTCCATTCCACCTCAATCTGTTCTGCTCCAGCTTAACTCGCAGCTTCTGTACATTCACTTCCTTTTGAATGTCTTCATTTCTCACTCTCTCTCTCCTAGTCTTCCATACCATACTCCTTAGGAATTTCATTTCGGCTGCCTGCATTCTACTTTCATCTCTCCTCGTCATCGGCCAAGTATCTGCTCCATACGTCATTATTGGTAAGCAATAGGTCTTGGGTATCACTTCTTTAGCCTTCAGTGACATGTCTTTATTCCAAATTAAACTCCGAACCTGATGATAGCAAACACTCCCAAATTGTATTCTCTTGTTGATCTCCATATCCAATCGTGCATTTTCCAGCAGTTCACTTCCTGAATATTTCCAGATCTACATCTTCAATTTTAACCATCCCTCTTCCTTCTTTCTTTTCTCTTATCATAACAAATGTCTTACTTTTCTCTACACTGATTTTCATTTCCCATTTCTCAATATTTTCCTTCATTTCTTCCAGCTGTTCTTGGACCACATTCTCATTTTCTCCCCAAATCAGAACATTATCACCAAATAGGATTATGTTCATTATTATACCTGTGTATGCTTCCTTTGTTGCCTTAGTATATCATCCATCACAAGTAAAAATAGCAATGGTGAGAGTTCACTCCCTTGTTTTAATTTCAAACCATCCTGCTTTACCTACTTGAGTCAGCTGCAACAATTAGTGTACATTGATTTTATCATTTTTATTACCGGTATTTCTTCTCCAATACCCTTTTGTTTTAGGCTTTCCCAAACTCTACCTCTAGGGACACTATCATATGCCTTTTCTAAGTCAATGAAGGTCATTATCATGTCTTTTCCATATTCCCAGTGTTCTTCCATAGTTTGTCTTATAATAAAAATAGGTTCCACTGTTGATCTTCCCCTTCTGAGCCCAAACTGTTCTTCTTGAATTTGGTTTTCAACCTATTTACAGAATCGTTCCTCTAGTATTCTATCCATGATCTTTGAGCATGAGAGATTATAGTAATTCCTCGGTAGTTTCCACACACCTTCTCCTTTCTTGAATATTGGTATAATAATCCCTTCCTGCCAATCCTCGAAAACTTGTTTTATTCTCCACACACTCTTGAGTAATCTGAAAGTCCAGTATATTCCAATGGGTCCTGCAGCCTTTATCATTCCCACGGCTGCTTCGTCTACTCCACAGCTTTTCCCATTTTCATCTTCTTAATGGCCAATTTCACCTCTGCCATTAGGCATGTTTTGGCTCTCTCTGTGGTTTTAACCTGGGTTAGGTTTGGTTACAGTTTGCAGTTACTCTCGCCAAAACGAAATAGGTTAAGGAAAGTTAACAATATGGCAGCGAATGATAAATAATGGTATTGGAATTGATATGGTGAATAAATAATGAAGATGTTGACAAGATGTGTTCTCTACAATATATAGAGGGCAAATCTAATTTCAAAAATATTGCAGTGGCTCTGAATGCATCCAGAGAACGGGCACTTAAGACCTTCACTCTAGGCCCATAGCCTGGCAAATATTGGATATCGTTGTACAGTGACACTGATTTTCATATTCATTTTAGGATGTTTCACGAGACTTTCCATAGTCACAGTAGTGTGTTCATAAGGGGGAGAAATGGTAGTTAAGAAAAAACTTGAATCTGGTATGGTACTTGGCAAAAGACTCAATGGGGACCATAGCCGATCGCTTCAACTGATGTTCGATGATGAACAGATGGTGTAGCGCATAGATGGGCAATGAGAGAGCGCTGCTCCTGGAGCCAACTGCGAGCGGAGCCAAGGAGCCGGGACTAGCTGACTGCTCGCTAATAAGTTTGTGCTGGAACGACTAGATGGCAAAATGCTCAGTCAAGGCACAAGCATAGGTACAGCATTGTACCGGGCTGAGTAGGCCTATATTATGTGTAAAACTGTACGCTAAACATGAATCACGAAGAAGCTTAGCACATTTTTGTAAACAGTTTTCGCAAACAGATTTCCCAAACATGCACAAAATGACTGCCAAACTTCTATCAATATCTGTGTGAGAAACTGTTCTCTCTAATGAAGATAAATAAATCTCCACGAAGAGCCACTCTAACTGACGCACATCTCACTACCATTCTTTGAATTGTAAGTGCAAGATCGATCGCTCCAAATGTAACCCGTCTGCTTCAGCGAAAGGATACGCACACCTCATCATCATCTGCAGAATGACAGCTCAGATTACATAAGAACAAAAAGGTCTATGTTTCGTTTATGGTGAATGATATTTATTCATGTATTTATTTCTGAACTCCTAGAGCAAGTTTTCGTTCCTTGTGTTCTAACCAAGTTGTTAGGTTGGCTTATTGTAGTTTGAGAACTATCGGTAGTGGGCAAAGGAGTGTGTACTTATCAGCTGTCAAAGTAATTATTTATGTTTCCCACACAGAACCTAATAAAAGGAATATAAGCATATGTACGTAGCACCATAATCTAATCATCTAATGCACAACAAACAGGGCACAAGTATAAAGCTGTTGTGATACGCTGCTTGTAACGGGAAGCTGTGCAAGCAGCTACTAGGTTAACTTCGGTGAGAGTGCATACTCGGCTCTTTCTCCTGCCAGAGCGGGAGCGCTGCTCAATGAGCCGAATTGTGCCCATCTCTGGTGTAGCGGCTAGCAGAGGTACGGGTTAAATTCCCGGGTGTCAAGAAATTTGAGTTGTGGTGTGGGGGCTGGAACGGGGTACATTCAGCCTTGTGAGGCTAAACTGAGTAGAAGAGGGTCAGATTCCTACCTTGGCCATCCTGGAAGTGGGTTCTTCCATAGTTTCCCATTTTACTCAAGGCAAATGCAGGGATAGCCACTGCCGCCTCCTTCCCAATCCTATCCCCAATTTACAAATTAAAACACACTCCAGTACAGCCATCACAATAGCATATGTTCTGACCCGAATTCCACACACACCCAAAAATACAAGGGGCTAAGTTCCTAAAAATAAGCACCAGCAACAACTGATGGGATTCGTAGCATGCTACACTCTTAAAAGAGCCACCATAATCCTTAAAAGAGCGTAATCTCTATATCAGGGCCATCCAGTCATTGCGCTCCGAGAGAGCGGCCGCGCTTGGGGAGCACTTGGCAGTCAGACTAGCGCTCCTTCCCCTACCACCACTACACTGTGGCAGCGAGACGGACGATGTTCGGACCATGCCGACTAGATACATACGTACAGTCGTGCGGCCGACGGCTCTTGTGAGATTGTTGACATATTAATAGGGTTGTTTTACCATAACAAATATACCGCATATACAAATCGAATTGTCTCCGATGTATGGAATGGGTAGGAAACGAACACAAGTGTTAAGTAAGGAATATTGTGATTTATTCCAAACTGAAATGTGAACATATTAGTGAGGAAAATTCAACAACAAATTGTGTTCTTTTTAACACATTACATCTCTGTTGCACACTAAAAATTTGGCATGCCCTTTATAAGCTGTACAGAAAAATGAAATTTCCCATTCTGCTTTAAAGGCTGCTGCTTCACCACTCCTTTTTTTGTATGCTGTTCAGTCATGTCCACTGTGAAACTGATTTACTTACACGCTATCAACAAAGCGCATTGGACTAGACTAGCGACTGATAGATCGGCTGCACACTTCAGCGCGCTCAGCCAGCCAAGCTCCTCCCACCACTTCTGAAACTACCTTCCAACAAAGCGCTCGGAGCACTGGCTGAGAGTGCGGCCGGAGCGCTGACTGGATGGCCCTGCTCTATATCAACTGACCAAGTAGCGTCCCAACAGCTCAATTTTGCAATCGTCAAATATAAAATTGTAAAAACAACTAACAATTTGATATATGATTTTATTTGTTGCGTGCTGAGTGGTTCACGTTCAAATATGATTTCATATCTCGTACTTTCAATGGTAGTTTGAGATTATGTTAGAATTGGCCCTTCTAATGTGGTTAAAACTTCAGTAACTGCAGTAGTAGCTTGGTTACTAATTTCAAGAGCCTGTTTAAAACCAGACTATACACGAGTTAAAACCAAAGCTTGCCAAAACGGAACGCCAAAACGCTCCTATTGTAATATCTGCCTCCATTCAGAAGAAGAAGAAGAAGAAGAAGGAAGAGGAGGAGGAGAAGAAGAAGAAGAAGAAGAAGAAATGGAGGCAGACATTACAATGGCATAGGTGGAATTGTCCATTAAGAAGATGAAAATGGAAAAAGCTGTGGAAGTAGACAAAGTAGCCGTGGGAATGATAAAGGCTGCAGGACCCATTGGAATATACTGAACTTTCAGAGTACTCGAGTGTGTGGAGGGCACTTCTTCTTTCACTTCAACAGCTTCTGTGCACATTAAATTCCTCACATTTAGCAATTCATGAAAATATTCTCTTCATCGGTTTTCCATCTTTTCAGGTTCCTTCAATATCATTCCTTCTTTGTTTTTCACAAATCCAGGGTTCACATGTTCCTTCCTCTTATTCTTGACTATACTAAACAATATTTTATTTCTAATTATAATGTTATTGGTTTTACGTCCCTTCAACTACTCTGGCTTTTAGAGACGCCGGGATGCCGGAAATTTGTCCCGAAGGGGATCTTTAATGTGCCAGTAAATATACTGATACGACTCCCTCGAATTTGCGCACCCTCGCCAGCTGACTGCGCCAGGATATGAACCTGCAACCTTGGGCCCAGCAAGCGAGAACGTTACCGCTGAGCCAAGCAGCCAGCCAATAGTTTATTTCCACACTGACAATCATCTTTTATTTTCAGTGTGAATACGTCCCAACTTTTCTTCTTCTCTTCAGCCACTACTTTCTTGCTAATTTGTTTAGATTCTACACATCTCATTCTACTTTCTTCTGTCCTTTTTATTTTCCACTCTTTCCAACTCTTCTTCTTTTCCCCTTCACTTTTTCCTTTACACTTTCATTCAACCATGATGTTTCTTTATATTTTATCTTTCCTGATGTTCTTCCAAATGTCTACTCTGCACAACTAGCAAATACATTAATACCCCAAATAAATATTAAATCCAGTACTGAATTTTTAACTGTGGCAAACAGCAATTTAACATAATAAAGTTTGAAATACATAATAGCAGTGCAAAAAATAAATTTAATACTGTTTACCATATTTTGATTTTAATTAAAACCATATCTGATTTGTGCATAATCTGTTCTATACATTGTTAAATCTGATCCTCTAGAAGTATGAAAGAAACCAGTTGTTTGCTTTTGCAAAGGCACAAAGCCTGTAATATTCCATTCAATATTATAATTGTCAGAGTGAAAAAAATCAATCTTTTCTTTTTTCAACCTTAACCTAAATTTGAACGAGTCCACGTGTCTTTTCCTGCTTAGTTAAGGTCTCTTTTAGACAGTTTTTTCCTTTCCTTTTTCTTACCTTACTTTCTAATGTTTGATTGGCTCTGAAGTGCTTTCCTTAAGAATGGTCTCAGCGGTTCCACATCTGTTTTTCTTGCACTGCAAATTTGAAATGGCAGACATCTTGTGTTCTTGAAAGTACCAAATCGTCGACTTCGCCGTGATCGGCTGTCTCCTTTGTGATGTCATCTGCCCAGCGAACTGTACCTAGTCTAGGCATAAATACTGATACAAACTTTTGACACAAACTGTTTGGCAGGTAAAGAACTACCAATGTGCACACGTTAACCTTGAACCATTGTTAACTTGTCTGTGAAAGAGGAAGCATCTAGCTCCAGGTTTCAACATGGAATGGGGTGATTATGAAAATCGTGTTGCACTAATAGCATTACATAAAGTTGGAAAATCTCCAAGTGACATTTTGAATACGCTGCAAAAGCAGAAAATCAGCCGTATGTTTGTGTACCGGACCATTGAGCGATTCACTGCAACCGGGACTGTAAAGGATCGTCCGAGGGAGGGTCGCCCACGCAGTGTCAGGACTCTAGCAGCAAAAAAGGCAGTGGCGGCTCGTATTCGGAGAAATGCGGTGCGGAAGCAGGTTATCAAGGCCCGTGAAGGCTTCTGTCACAGGACCTTGGACTACGGGCTTATCACCGACGAACAGGACATTACCTTGACGCGCGTCTAAAGAAGCTGAGAGTGCTTAAATGTCGACGTCTCCTGCAGCGTTACGCTCAAAATGGTTATCGAAACATCCTCTTCACCGATGAAAAGGTATTCACTATTGAAGAATCTTTCAATGTGCAAAACTACAGGGTTTATGCATCATCATCTCGGGAAGCCAGTAAAAAGGTTCCGAAAGTTCAGAGGGCCCATCATCCCTCCTCTGTGATGGCATGGTGGGGAGTGGGTTATTCTGTCACCACCCAGCTGCATTTCTGCGAAAAGGCTGTTAAAACCAGTGCCAGAGTGTACGAAAGCACCGTTTTGGAGCCTATTGTGATGAACTTAAGTGGCACATTGTTTCAAAACCAACCCTGGACTTTCCAGCAGGATTCTGCTCCAGCCAACAAGGCTAGGTCAACTCAAGGGTGGCTTCAGCGTCATGTCCCCGACTTCATTTCAACTGAAGATTGGCCCAGTAGCAGTCCGGACCTAAACCCTTTGGACTACCAACTGTGGTCAGTGCTTGAGGGCATTGTCTGCAAGAAGAGACACCCCACCATTGGAAGTTTAAAGCGTTCCTTATTGTCAGCAGTGACGGATTTCCCCCTGGATATCCTCCGTTCCGCCATAGACGAGTGGCCACAAAGACTCAGAGCCTGTATCAGTGCCAGAGGTGACCATTTCGATAAGTGATTGGTGATTTGTGTAAAGAATGCCCGTAAGAACAACATACTAACAGCAAATTAAAATACTTCTCATAATATATGCGTTTTTCACTTTTTAAGTTGTAACAGTATTTAAGGCTAGACTGGGTATTTAAGCTGAGACTTTTGGCTATTCTACGCATCCTCTTCAGTGTTTCGCTGTCAATCTTCCCATTTGTACTTGCTACCTGCAAGCGTCAAAACTATCGACCAAGACCGGACTTATAAACTCTGTTAGACAACTAGTCGAACGCAACGCATTCTATGCTTCTTTCCATGAGCCTTACCATACTCTATGCATCACGACGTGCTTACTAGGCACAGTCGGAATCTACGACCAAGATTGTACATATCCATCATCAACTCGACAACAGGTCGAAAATGGTTAATCATAGTTCATCATGAACTTCAAACTTCGTCGTGACCGATGTGCAACTTAGCATTCAGTTTCTTTATCAGCTGGACTTGTTCCTCAGGTCAAACCATCAGTATGGTGTTTGAACTTATTTTAGCTGCTAAAGGCTCACATTTTATTCTCCTGGTGAGAATCATGTGCTACGAGATAGTGTGGTGCATCTTCAACCAAGATAAGTAATAATAATGAATAATGATATTGGTTTTACGTCCCTTTTAACTACTCTGGCTTTTAGAGACGCTGGGGTGCCGGAATTTTGCCCCAAAGGGGATCTTTAACTTGCCAGCAAATTTACTGACACAGCTCCCTCGCATTTGTGCACCCTCAAATGCCAGCTGACTGCGCCAGGATACGAACCTGCAACCTTGGACCAAGCAAGCAAGAACATTACCGCTGAGCCAGGCAGCCAGCCACCAAGATAAGTACTGAACTCTAATTCGGTTTGATTCAAGGAATTGTATGAGGAGGATCGAACCGACTTGCGTACTAAATTTATGCAAGAAATAGAAATTAAGGTTGGAACAATATTTTATTCACATAACTATTTTATGATGGAATGGAAAATATTGATGAGTTTTGGAGAAATTTGCAGCATTTTTAAAGAATTAAATATTGGAAATATTTCAATGAATATTATTTTAACCAAGGGAGAGTTCAATCTATAGACACTGGAATATGACCAAAGTCTCAAGTTAGCTCGTCAAGGACCGGTTTTGTTCACCGAGTTGTCAACAACAAAATTTTGCACACGACACTTTGATAAAAGGCTAGAACAATGAGTTTTGCTTGATAACTCAAGAGCCAATCAGAAAAAGCTACATAAACATAGAGGGAATTGTTATTATATTTTATTCTGAAGAAAATTAACGATATAAGCACTCCAATATTTAGAGAACACGAAATGATATTTTCCCATCGAAACTGAATTAAAAATTAATGAATATGAGAGAAGATACGAGCGAATTACAGGAATTAGGACCGTGTTGGAGGCTAGTCCACCATTTCGGATAGTAAGGAGCACGGCAATAGAGAGCAGGGAGATTCATGCCTTAACTGCGACAGGTACAGTGCAGACCTGTGTAACTGTTCGTCCAAAAGATGCATACAAGCATATTCGAGGTACGGTAAGGAACTGGAGACTTGACCGGAGGAGACACAACACTCACCGAGGAATGATAGGAGATGCCGATGAAGGAACAACAGCAGTATTTTAAAACTTGAAATGACAGATTCTAATACGACGTTTTTAAGAAGCAATTTACATTATTGCAAAGAATATACTACTAAATTATTAAGAGTAGTCAGTTATATATCGACTGTCATAGTGAAGAAATCATAAAAAAAATATTTCTTATTTATACACGATGGCAAAGAATTCAGGTCAGGGGGGAAGTTCCCAATGTGAATCTATTTTGAAGATCGTCATGCAGTATTAAATCATGAAGGGAAGTTAGTCTACCTTTACGGAGTGGAATTCAGAGTGGACCAGACAGCAATAAGTCCATCAATCTAAGACTGCAACACCAACAGCAGTGTTCTGAATTACCAACAATGAAACTACAAGAATTTTTACTTCCAACTTGGAAAATTCTACAAATAGACATTCCATCTACAATCATGAGGCATTGCGACGAGAGACCGGCCGTTCGAAGAATTCATTCGACAAAGCTACGGGAGGCCAGATTGCTATCGCGAAGCAAGAAGACCTTTTGACACGAGCGGAATCCAAGCAGCCAGCTGCAGGCGAGGAGGAGAGAGCCGACCAGCTGATGACCTGAAGGCCGAGCGGAACCCGTTATCTAGCGTGCGCCAGGCATGTGTCGAGCAATGGCAGAAACAGCTTACACGTCCAACCAGGTATTGCGAGATACGAGCATCATGAAGGTAGACGAAAGATTGTCATAATATCTTAGTACTTTGTTGTATTTTGGGGGTGTTTCAGAAGTCACCAACTTTATATGTAGATTTTCTTTATTCATAACTCATGTTATTATGTTGTCAGTTTTGTAAATTTAATTGTAAATTTATTCTACGTCAGCGTGTGTCGTTTTTGACGTATATTAACGATAATTTGGATTTTTAATGTTTCATATTTAAATTTTGCTGATACGTTTATAATTAAACTCATTTTTAAACGAAACTGTTTTATACGAATGGAATGCTTCGATAGAATGCGTCAATATCTATACAATGCGTCAATGTTGATAGATTACATCGACTAATATAGAAAGCATAAGTGAAATATGCAGAGATTTATTATAAACATTTTTAATATGTAACAGAACATGTGTAAAAATTATAAAATACTTTCTGAAGTATTATAATTCCATAACGGAATGTTTTAAGAAACATGACATTATTATAGTCATTTGTTGTTAACACGATAAAGACATGAATGAAATTAGGATCATATCGTTGACAAAGTCAAGATGATGCCTAAAGATATAAACAATTTATTATTGATGTAATAAAATGCATATCGATGTGTGTAATTTGTTATTACGCATATACAGACCAGGTGATTTGTAGATCAACCTGTGGTTTATTTTAAGATGAAACACATATGTACATGAATAATTAATTCATTGAGAAATACCAGGAAGGGAGGAAATGATTTATTCTTATTAAATGCGAAGACGAGCACACTTAAGTCTTAGGAAGTTCACATTTTATTGTAACGTGGATAATTTTATAATGTGAAAGTAATTAACGGAACTTTGTCAGTTCAAGCAATGTGAAAAATCGTACAGCAATATAATTAAGTGAACAGCAATAGTATTGAAGTATACAGAGCACGAAGGTAATAGTTTAGTGGAAGAGGAGTGCATCATGAAAGATATTTCACGTGTTAGTGATTATCTAGTAGGGTCACTGAATCTTATACATGTTTGGAAATGTATCAAGATGGGTTTATATTGAAGAAATACCGTGAATTATTATCGGCGGAAGGAAAGAAATGTATGCGTAAAGCTAACGCACTATTGAGAGGTTGTTCACCAGTTTATGAAGGTTTAAAAGTATATTGCTAGTGAAAGCAATCCTTCTGTACAGTATGTCGAAGAAGTTGACTGGCATATAAGTGTTTATTTGTGTTGTGGGGGTTTACCTGTTCCTCTATCGGGCGCGTCCCAGGTGGCGGATAGGGGGGCTCTCCGGACTTGTCCGGAGGGTTTGAGGGAAATAAAATACCTCTCGCGGACCCAAAAAGAGGCCCCTTGCCAGGGTTATGGTGAAGCTACGTTAGGCTTAGCAAGCCAGTAGTGGATATGAAACTGCTTTTAAAACGGGAACAGGCCTCGGAAAGAACAGATCTAAAGGAAACGGACCTGGCTATGGAAATGGACTACGAATTGGAACTCTGAACATAACTACATTGACGGGAAGAGTGGAGGAGATTGTAGATATGATGGAGAGGAGAAAACTGGATGTACTCGGACTAGCAGAGACCAGATGGAGAGGGGAAGGAAGAAAAGAACTAAGAAATGGCTTGCAGCTATACTGGATAGGAAATGAGGAGGGGAAGAGAAATGGAGTGGGATTGGTGGTGAGAGAAGGGCTGAGGGAGGAAGTAAAGAGGGTAACTGATAGAATAATTAGAGCCAGAATCACAGTGAAAGGTAGAAACCTGGACATTCTGCAAGTCTATGCACCACAGGTGGGATACACAGAAGGCGAGAAGGATGAGTTTGAAGAAGAGTTACAGAAGTAGTTAGTAGGGAGAAACCTGATAGTCATGGGGGACCTAATGCCCATGTTGGAACTGATAGAAGAGGTTTTGAGGAAGTGATTGGTGGTGAAGGATGGGGAAACAGGAATAAGGAAGGAGAGAGATTGCTGGAACTGTGCAAGATAAATGGGCTAATGGTTGGAAACACATGGTACAAGAAGAGAGAGAGCCATAAAATAACTTGGTACAGCAGGGATTTGACTAGGAAATCAGTGGTGGACTACATTCTATGCGGGAAGGAGACCAAAAAGAGTATCACGGATATAAGGGTAATACCTTCAGAAGCCCTGGACAGTGACCACCGTCAGCTGGTCGCCAAGGTGAGAGGACTAAAGGAAAAGAGGAGAACAGAGAACCAAGAAAGAAGAATAAGGACATGGAAGCTGAAGGAGGATGGAAATAAGGAGAAGTTCCAGATATTAGTGAGGAACAAATTACCGAAGGATGATCCGAGAACAGGTGAAGAAGAATGGAATAGGTTTAGAGACATGTTGGTAGAAGCAGCGGAAGTCGTGTGTGGCAGAACTAGTGGAAAGAAAAGGTGGAAGGAAACACCATGGTGGAACCCCAGAACTAAGGAAGCTGTGAAAAAGAAAAATGAAGCATTCAGGAAATGGTTCTAACAGAGGACAGACAGAACAAGAGAAGAATACCAAGAGCGGAAGAAAGAAGCAGAAGTAGTGAAGGAAGAGAAAAAGAAATGGCTGGAGAAATGGACAGAAATGATGGAGGAGGACTGTGATGGCAGTAAGAAAGTGTTGTATGGAATGATAAAGGCAAAGAGAAGAGATACAGGGGAAAATGTCAGAATGGTGGACAGGAATGGAAAGGAGGTTGAAAATATGGAAGAAGTAAAGGTTATCTGGAGAGAATACTTCAAGGAACTCCTAAATCCTACTAAAAGCAGCATAGTGGACATTGTGTAAGAAGAAACAGACAGTGTCCAACAAATTTCAGAGAAGGAATTGACATGGAAAGAAGTGGAGGAAGCATTAAAGAAAATGAAAGGGGGAAAGGCACCTGGAATAGACAAAGTGAGTGTGGAAATGGTGAGAGCAGCAGGGGTGATAGGAAGACAGTGGCTCTTTCGAGTAATGAAAGTGATATGGAGGAAGAAGAAAATACCAGAGGACTGGAAAAGAGGGATAATAATACCCATATTTAAAAAGGGAAGCAGGAAGGAATGCAAGAACTACAGGGGAATTACACTCGTGTGCCGCTGCGCCAAAATATTTGAGAAAGTACTGGAGAGAAAAATTCGGACAGAAGTTGAAGATAGGCTGAGGGAAGAACAGTATGGATTCAGGCCAGGAAGGTCAACAGTCGACCTCATCTTTGCTGTAAGACAGCTACAAGAACACCATTATGAATATGGGAAAGATCTGGTGATGACCTTCTTGGATATTGAGAAAGCATATGATAGTATTAATAGAAACAAGGTATGGGAAGCAATGAGAGCAAAAGCAGTGAACAAGGAGACAGTGGCAAGAGTGAAAGCAATGTACGAGGGAAGCAAAAGCTGTTTAAAGGTGGGAAGGGAGAGAACGGAATGGTTTCAACTGGAGAGTGGTCTGAAACAAGGAAGTGCCCACTCACCCCTGTTATTTATAGTGGTGATGGATGAAATTATACGAAAAGTGGTAAATAGCATTGGGGAAAGGAAAATGAAGGCAATGTTGTTTGCCGATGACCTTCTGGTATGGGGAGAGGATGAGGAAGAAGTACAAGAGCAATTGGATGAGTGGGAGAAGGTAGAGTTATCATATGGGATGAAGTTCTCAGCACAAAAGAGTGAAGTGGTCATCACAACGAGGAGGAAGAACAGACTGGATATGGGCATAACACTTGGAGGACAGCAGTTGCAGAAAGTAGAATGCTTCAAGTACTTGGGAAGCATAATTGAAGAAAAGGGAGGCAATAGGATGGAAATAAATGAAAGGGGAAGGTGCGCAGATGGATTTTTCAAGAGTGTTAGGGGGATGATATGGAATAAAGATGTACCACAAAAATGTAAAGGAATCATCTACAAGACCTACTTTCTGCCAATTTTGACATATGGATCAGACACATGGGTGATGAAGGAAAGGGACAAGAATAAAATACGGGCAGTGGAGATGAAGTTCTAGAGGAGTAGGGTAGGAGTAACAAGAATGGACAGAGTAAGGAATGAGAGAGTCAGAGAGATGGTAAGAGAGGAACCATTGCAAAATAGAATAGAGCGGTCTAGGCTACAGTGGTATGGACATGTGATGAGGCTGCGAGAGGAGAGGATACCGAAGAAGATGTTTGGAATGGAAATAAAGGGAAGGAGGCCAAAGGGAAGACCAAGGGACAGATGGACAAAAGGAGTTAAGAAGAGTGTGGAGGAAAGAGGAGTGTGCTGGGACACAACGAAAGACGAGGGATGGTGGATGGACAGGAAACGATGGAGAGGCTTAAGTTCCAAGCAGACCCGACCAGTGGTCGGAAACTGCTCAAGATGATGATGATGATGATGATTTGTGTTGTACGTCAGTGTACAAGTTTATTAAGATTTATAGATTAGTCTCGCATCGTACTTCCAGTTTATTGAATTTTATTCTCTGATAGTGACATTACAAAGCCGTAATTAGCTTTGTTGCTCGTTACAATGGTTCTATTGATTGTGACAAAACATTAAATACAAGGTGAAATTTTGTTGTGAATTGTATTGAAAGAAATGCTTTAGTGAAAGGAAGAACCGAGAGAGAGGGAGATCACGTAAGATCTTGTAGATATTTTGATAGTATGTCGTGTTGGACAAGATAAGTCTATTGTTGTAAATAATGTAATATTTTTTTTTTAACATAATGTTAATGTGTCTTAGTAACGATATAAATGTATAATTTAGGGTTTAATATGATATCAAGTACAGTTTTATATAAAAGTAAATGATAACAGCTGATTATTTCAGGCTGTTCTTTAAACCAAGTCACGTGGTGACATTAGTAAAAGACTTTTAGTATTATTATTATGTGAACAATTTTGTCTAAGTAAGATTCAATTTGTTTCTCGAATTCTTACGTATTGAAAGTCAACATAGATAGAAGGACTATCTACATTTTTATGTTAAAATATTTTATTTTTTATTTTTAAATCTTAATATTTGTGTTAGGGACACTTTTATATAATGTTAAATTTTTTAATAAACCTTACAAGCACTATATTAGTTTGCTTGCCCAATTTTATAGAAACTGATAATCTTTTCATTTTACAATAGACGTGCGATAGTACTAATACTGTCGACCAAAATATTATGTGTACTCGAGTTTGAAGGTTGTTTGTGAAGCAACCAATAGACCTACATAAAATCCAATATCATCATTTTCGTCGTTCTATTTTACGTTAGTTCATGTAGGTTTGGAATTTTTAATTTATATTTTAATATTTGTTATCGCAGTTGGAACACAAAAAGTGCCCGTTTTTAAGCGTGTTTCAACCATGCGTCACATTTAAGAATTATTATCTCACAAACCCGTCATCAGATCGAACCCAAATTTTAACACAATATATATTGGAACGTTGTATAACTGGATTAATTTTAAAATATTGTGTGTCCAAGAAACAAAGTTGTTATCATTTTTGTAAGGTAATTTTTTTCTCGGCTCGGGGTGGTTTGAAAATGTAGTTCTTGGTCGCGTTGTAATCCTTATACATCAAAAACGTATGCTGTATGATTGTGAAATACGTAAATTAATTCACTTATTTTATATCGGTTTGTATTTGTACGGGGAATTAAGACATGGTTCACCAGTTAGCCGCTCCTGTGAAAGCTATACAGCGTTGCCAAGATGGGCTCCATCACGCGTCATGGCGCACCTCGCTCGGAAGTGATGGGCTCCATATCAGCAACGCTGTACAGCATTTCCCGGAGCGGCTAGCTGGAGAACCATGTCTTAATTCCCCGTACAAATACAAACCGATATAAAATAAGTGAATTAATTTACGTATTTCACAGTCATACAGCGTAATTTTTGATGGATAAGGATTACAACACAACCAAGAACTACATTTTCCAACGACCCCGAGCCGAGAAAACGTACCTTACAAAAATGATAACTTTCGTTCCTGAACACACAAAATTTTGAAATTAATAAACCAGTTATACAACATTCCAATGTATATTGTGTTAAAATTTGGATTCGTTCTGATGACGGATTTGTGAGATAATAATTCTTAAATGTAACGCATGGTTGAAACACGCTTAAAAACGGGCACTTTCTGTGTTTCAACTGCGATAAAAAACATTAAAATATAAATTAAAAATTCCAAATGTACATGAATTAACATAAAATAGAACGACGAAAATGATGATGTGATTGGATTTTATGTAGGTCTATTGGATACTTCACAAACAACCTTCAAACTCGAGTGCACATAATATTTTGGTCAACAGTAGTTGGATACTAGAGCCCACTTAGTCTCAATTTCGCCGTTCACGCTCGAGATCCGAGATTCTCGTTCTACCAATTTGTCTTATTTGTTTGATTGCTAGTAAATATGTAACTAGTTAGTAGTACTGTTGCATGGCCGGTATGCGCCGAGGATTTCCTAGTTATTCACCTAGTAGGGAAGTGTTGGTTTATCTGGCTGGGTATCAACGTCCTTGCAATCCTTTACATCTCAGCGGATATAGGTGGTGGCTATGCGGAATTCGGGCACAGTACATTACTGCTTGATCTTTCCAACATCCGACTTTATAACTGAAAACTTGTTTACCGTATTTTTTCTTACAGGCTCAATATTGGCCACTAAAATTTGTTTAAGGCTTTTAGTCTTTGTAGTGCTGCTTCAATTTCTAACATTAATGGGATTTCCTCCCAGCATATTTAATGGGATTTCTCCCAGCTTGTTTAATGGGATTTGCTCCCCCAATTACTTGCAATTAATTTCTAACATTTAATGGGACTTCCTCCCAACTTGCTTAATGGGATTTGCTCCCCAGTTACTTGTTATAAATAGGAACTGCTCCCTTGTTACTTGTTACCAATTTTAAATATTTAATGGGACTTTCTCCCAGCTTGCTTGATGGGATTTTCTCCCCAGTTACTTAGTTGTTATAAATAGGATCTTCTCCCTTGTTACTTGTATGTATGTATGTCTACCCCTTATTATTCCCGTTTTCCAACGGGGTCGGGGATGAGATGCGATGGAAGTCTTTGTGGTGATGGTTTTTACGGCCGGATGCTCTTCCTGACGCCAACCTCATGAGAGGAGTTAATGAGAGATTAAATGAATGATGGCGAATGAAACTGGGCAAGGGTGTGGAAGTAAGCGGCCGTGGCCTGTCAGAAGGTACCGTCCCAGCATTTGCCTGGTGCCTTGTTACTTGTTATAAATTGTAAATATTTAAGGGGACTTTCTCCCAACTCGTTAAATGGGATTTTCTACCTCCTTGCTATTAACCCTTAATGGGACTTTTTCTCAATTTGTTATATGAGACTTTATCTGTATATTGTTTATTACTCGTTAAACTATTTGTTACTCTTTATTGTCAATTCTGAGTTTATGCTGACATACTATGAAGGCTGCTGCCTGTTTGCTTCTCTCTACAATCCAGCAACTTCTTGTTCTTAGCTATTTACCTAACCAGTTACCACCCTCTTTCCCTTTAATCTTCAAACTTATTGAACTAGGGGCTTACCCTCAGGTTCACCTGATGAAGGAAGTCATTCCTGCATTGACTGATCCGTACCACCAGTCATATTTGTTTTTCATGCTATAGAACAGAATATTAAAAAGAATTCTTTTTTAAATGTTCTGTGAAATATAATTGATAGAATTAGAATTCTGTCATTTACTGGAAGGCAGAACAAAACTTGCCATGCCACAACTCCTCTGACTGCTTTCATATGGTCAACTTCATGTTGCCTATTCCCATGTCAGTGAGTCTACACTAATATTCCACAAGCTACAAAAAAGAAAAAGAGGAACATTGTCTGCAAGGAAGTATGGAGGTAAGTTTGTCTGTTATTCCATACTATGATGCATGCAGCTGTACCTTGACTGTTACAAACCCGTCCAGGACCAGCATATACAACTAGTTGTTACAAAGCAAAAAGAACACAATTTCATTATTTTTACCATTTTAAACCTGAGGGGAGAAAAGGTAAAATAAAGCATATTTTGCCATATATAAAATTAGTAAGAGCATGAACAAACTTCCTCATGCAATCCCAACTTATATTATAAATTCTCACAACAATGATTTTATATACCTGAGGTGAATGGGCGTCCAAAACATGATAATCCTTTTGGGAAAGCTAAAGTAAGAAAAACATGCATTTTTAACAAAACAGACCATTTTCACTTCACGACAATATTGTCAACACCACATTTATATCGTACACTAAGATGCTTACTAAAAGTAATATGTGCTTTGCATTCTGCACACCTATAAGCTTGTGCAGATAATCCAACCTCTGGGCATATGTCAGCAAAATACATGGGGGATTCAGATGCAGTGACATGGGCACACACTCGACACACTTGTGCAAGGCATTTCACGTGGCAACTGTACTGGCAATCTGGAAAGAAAGAAGAAAAAAATAAGAGTACTTTAAAACTATTTATTCAAGCTAAAACACTATCGTATTGATCTGCACTTGTAAGCAAAACAATGTTTATTTAACATGATATTAAATTAATCACTTTGTGATGGTTCCACATCCATTGAATTATTTTAATTTCTCCATAAAGGAATATTTGGGTCATTCCGCCCTTCCTCAGCCCTTTTTTAAGCATTCGTTAACAACCATAATTTAGGTCATGTCATATAAAATACAAGTACTCCTTAGTTTACTGCTATCTGTTACAAACTGTTCAAAAAACACTGTTGTCTTGAATATTAGTACCCAAACATACCATAAAGCACATAAAACACAAGAAAACAGGGAGTAAAATTCAGAATGCTCATTCTGTGTTTGGACTTCCGATCTTTTGTGTAGCTGCGTAAAAACAATTTCACGTATCGATTAAGAAAACACTATTATAGAAAGCTTTTCAGACTGTCAACACAAATTGGGCAGAAAAACAAGTTTTTAAATACCCTAACCTTAAAGAAATATTACATGAAATATTTATCACAAAATAACACGCTTCTATGTGCAAAGCAGGGAGGAGGGGTACTTACTTGGAAGACATCAGCATCATGCAATCATCAGATCCTGCTCACTTAGGCTTAGAGCTCAGCAACTTAAAGTGAGACCCTGTGTGAGCGCTAGCTCCGTCAGCCAGTGTGACAGAGAGGACAGCGAGCTTGTAGTTCGAATTTTTTCCGGGGTTTCAGTTTGAGTTGCTGCGCTTTAGAGAAGGTACGATGTTTATGTAGTTAGTTATTGTTGTTTTAAGGGGCGGAACTACCAGGTCATCTCCCCTACGATGTTTATGTACAGGGCGCCCGGAATATTCTCCGCAGTGGCTACGTGCCGCTGTGAGTGGTTGTGTCACCAGTTTAGTTGGCAGCACAGTGACCTTGATAGGGTGAAGGCCACATGTGTGGGCTATGGGCTGTCGAATTCGTCAGTGTGTTTTGCAATAAGCGAGCATGTGTGTCATCAGCACTTCTAGCATCAGTTATGAATGGCTGTGGTGAGTATAAAGTTTACTGTTGGTTTGTTATGATACAGAGAGGATAGATTATCTGTCCCAGAGACCCTCTCTAGCCCGCTAGCCCGTGGCGCGAGCCTGTCTCCCGCCAGGCACTTTGCCGTTATGCGGCGCCCGCCCGGCACTGAGTCATCGAGTATAGGAATTTGTACTTACCTAGTTCACAGCTGGTGCTGAAAATGTTCACCATGCACTGCTACACATCGCTGGCACCTTTTTTTGAAACTGGCATTTACTCTCAGAAGTTCCTCAGCACCGATTGACTGTATTTCAACTGTAATATAGTCTTTAAGCTCATTTACAGTGTGAGGGTTTCTCGCATACACTCTATTTTTAAGCGTCCCCCACAAATAAAAGTCACATGGTGATAAGTCTGGGCTTCGCGGGGGCCACACGTTCCGACTTATAATCCTCGTACCGAAAATGCGACGCAATTCTGTCATGGATGCTTCGGCAGTGTGAGCAGTGGCAGAATCTTGTTGAAAGTAATTCGACAATCGCTCTCCGTAAGTCAGTTCGTCAAAAAATTGGTCAAGGATTACATTGAAGTACAAATTTACGCACAGATTCCAATACTCAATGACGCAGTGTCGCTCGAGCACCGCATTATGGCAAAGTGCCTGGCGGGAGACAGGCTGGCGCCGCGGGCGAGCGGGCTAGCGAGGGTCTCCGGGACAGATAATCTATCCTCTCTGTACAAGCGACAGCCGTGCTGCCAACGTAACTGTTGACGTAATCTCTCGCAGCAGCTTGTAGGCACTGCAGAGAACATTCCCGGGCGCACTGTATTACACTTGTGTATAACGATATAACACATTCTTTAGATTATAGAAGTTTGTAAACATTTGTGCAACGTATCTATCTTATTGAAAGATATTATTGCTCAGTTGGTCTGAAGCACTTCTATAGTTGTTGCGTTGTCATCCAATCAAGTAATCCCTCCTTTTTGTACATGAAAGCATGTTATTTTGTAATAAATATCTGATGTAATATTTCCTTCAGATTAGGGCGTTTAAATACTTGTTTTCCCACCTTATGTAATTGGGCACAATTTGTGTTGACCGACTGAAAAGCTTTCTATAATAGAACTAGACAACACTGAAAAATTGCTTCTAATTGTTCAATAAGAAAACACTGTTCTTACACAGTCTTAAAAACATAGCTTACAAATGTTATTGCATTACTAAATGTCAACCTTAAACATTAATATTTAAGATCTCTGCCTTGGTTTAGCACATAGTGTAGTTGTCTTTAGTTTTGGTCTTGTAAGTACAGTAGAAGCCCAATATAATGTGGTTGTCGGGGGACATGTTTACCCCCGCGGTATATCGAGAGTGAGCCTTGTAATGACGAACTACGCATGGAAAGTTAGGAAGAACACCTAATGCAATGCAGTATTAAACATATTGTACTATATACTGTACTGTCATCATCATCATCTTCATTTCCCCTTTTCCAGTTGACACTGGGTGGGGGCAAATATGGTTCCTCTCCACTTTGTTCTGTCGTTCCACCATTCCTCTTCCGACACAGTGTTCCAATCCAGGTTCCGTTTTCTAATACTATTCTCCACCGAGTCCATCCAACTCATTCTTGGTCTTCCTCGTCCTCTCTTCCCTGTCATCCGTCATTCCAGTGCTCGTCTTGGTAGCCTTACTTCATTCATCCGTTTGACATGTCCAAACCATCTCAATCTGTTTTGCTCCAGTTTGTCATTTAGTTTCTGTACTCCCAGTTCTGTACTGTATTTAAATTTAAAGAACATTAAAAGTATTGTACATACTGTAAAATATTTCAGAAACTTACCAAATAGGGTACAGCAATTAACTTAACTCAAACGTCGATCAAACAATATCTTCACGTGATAAACTTGCTTTCGTTATGTCATTCTTCACACAGAATTTTTAGTTTATCACTCACAGAATACGCTTTCCATTTCTGTGACATCGCAACAAGCACACAGAAATGTAGACAATCAATGAATAATTTATGATCCACATGATGGCTGTGCTCATTTCGATTATTGCCAAGCACTGTTGCATAGTCACTTTGTTGACTGCGTCACGATGTTAACCGTCAGATGTATATTCAAAGCTTATGTCTAGCAATAATCTTGATACAGTATGTATGTTGATAAGACAAACCAAGGTTGAGTTTAATTACGTCCATCTATTTTGGTTATTGTACAGAGATCTTGAAGTTTGCAGCAGTAAATTATACGGCAGAAACGCTTCATGCAGACTGTAGTAAGTTTTTTTAAGCTTATAAAATAACACTGAGAGTGCAAAAATCATTCATAAATGATACAGTATTTTATTTTGGGAGACATAGTTCATCCTCGTTATATCCGAATCCGCGGTATATTGGACTGCGGTGAAACGGGCTTCTACTGTACAGGTTTAAAGAATAAAACTTTGCCTTGCTAAAAATTAAATTAATTACTGTACAAGAATGTATTGTATTGATTGGATAGAATAAGCCCAAGTATTTCTCTTTGGAGAAGTTAAATTATTTAAACCAATGTCTGACACTGATATAATTAATATGTACAAGTATAGTCAAGCCAGCCCTCAACTAATGCTGCATAATCCATGTACCTGGTAGTTCAGAAATAAATGGTCAAAATGCACAATGTCCGTAGTCAACTTCCCTTCCTCCTATCACGCAGGACTAATGGAAACATAGAACCATTAGTAATATCCGTTGAAAGTCCCCTTTACAACAAAATGTAGCAGCAGATGTTGATGTTACAGTGACGCTTGCAATACATCGGGTTCCCCGCCCAAGTCTAGACATAGGAAGTATTTCTGTGCTTCTTATTGGCCATCTTGCAGAGATGGTAGATGGTGACAGGGGCACACTTCCTGTCAAACATGGAGGAGGGTTGTCGATTGAGGATAATATGTGCTGTTGATTGGCATTATTAATGCAAAACAGACATGACAATTGATTTAGGTCAAGTTCAAAACATCCCATGCAGTAAATTAATGCATTCCAATCAGAATTTAAGATCTAACTGTCATTCGACATTTAGCCATATGGATTAAGATCTGGAACAATAAGCAAGAAAGGTGATTGGAAAAAGAATACGATTGGTATCGCGCGACTGGTCTGTAAATTAAGGGGCCCGGGTTCAAGGTTATCCTTGGGCAGAAATGTTTACTCCTTTATAATTATTTTATTATATCCTACCTAAATCTTACTGCATATAGGGCTATTTAAATGATAAAGCATTGTCAAAATTGTTCTCTTTTCTCACTTGAATTTATATTTTTCCTACTTCGCGTTCAAAATCAATGATACTATTCGTTATAACTATTAGAATTTTAATAGCACAGTATTTTTACCGTAATAATAATAATATTAATAATAGCCTATAAAAAATATACTTTCTTCCTAATTTTAATGTATTTATTTCGTGGGCCTACCCACGTCATCATCTTCTTTTTCTTTAGCATTTGTCCCACAAATTAGCAAGGTCTGCTTTTTTTGGTTCTCTGTCGCCATATTACACCGTTGTGTGCCATGTCACAATGAAGTCGGGAAATTTTTAGATCTTCATGTAGGGTGTCAAGCAAACGCTGCCTCGGTTGTCCTATTGGTCTCTTCCCATCTCTCTGCAATGCGAAACCAGTGTGTGCAACTGTAGTTTCAGCAGCTCGTAAGACATGTCCATACCAGCAGAGACGGCTTTCCCTCATCTTTTCAGTAATTGACGCTACTCTATATCGCTTGTGAATGTCATTATTGCCGACATGTAGTATCAAGCCAAATGCCCACCTGAGTATCTTTGCTTCCATCACACCAAGTTGCTGTTCCGACTCCTTAGTTGAAGGCCGGCATACTGCTCCATACAGAGTAATGGAACGGAAAACAGAACGATAAACTTTAGACTTTAGCCGGTCTGGAATCTTCTTATCACTTAAGACACCGGACAAAGAGCGCCACTTCAGCCATGTGCAGCTCACGCGACGTGATATTTCAGGTCTGAGGGTTCCACCAGCAGCAATAGTCGAGCCGAGATATTTAAACGACAATGTCTTTGGAAGGTCAACACCATTAATTTAAATCGTATTTAGATAATTTAGATCTGTTGTCAAATACTCAGTTTTCTTAATATTGAGCCGTAATCCAAATTCTGTGAGGTGGTTGGCCCATGCCTGAACTTGCATACCTGCCAACCTACGGAAGTCAAAAAGAGGAAGATCTTTTAAAATTATAAATTTCATCATGCGCAGTATACCGTGGCGTGGGCGAAAGAGGACACATAAAAGACGTGCATGTCTTCATTGGCAAAGTATGAATTCCACTGTGAAATCAGTCTTTCTAAGCATTTACCCTAGGACAACCAACACGTGCACATAAGCTCCAGTATTTTCCTAACATCAGTTTGGTAAAGAGCTTGATATAACTTCCGATGATCTTTCCTCTTGCAGCTTTTGTTTAAATAATAATAAATATCAATCATTATCTCATCAATTTTCACAGGAAGGGAATCAGCGCCTTTCTCAGCAGCCAGATGAATTAAAGGGCATGGGCATCCCCCAACAATAATGCTTTTACACGGCTCTTCTAATTTTGCAGCAACACCTTTTTTCCTCCTTATCACAACAGGGGCATTGTCTGCACTAAAAGCTATACAGTTTGCCATTGGAATGGAAATGTCTTTCCAGAAGACGCAGAAGCAAATTACCAACGTTAGCACCAGTCGAGTCACCTTCCAAATTTTCCATGGATAGAAAACGATTTACAATCATCTTCGATTCTTTGTTGAAAAATGACCGACGACAGGATACAGCTTACTATCTCTATCATTGCTACCATCGGTGGAGATTGCGAAAGGCCCATATTTTAAAATATCAATAATTTTTGAATCGGCATCACGTGCCATTTCATGAACAATGGCGGATGTTTTTGTCCTGCCACAAGCATATTTCTTCGCAATTTCCAAATCCGGGAACATTTTTCTTAACAATTGTCCCACATGATTGGAACATGATAACGAGAGGTTATGTTCTACGATGAACGCCGTGAACAAACATTCTGCTCAAATGGCAGCATTGTCTTCATTCCTGTGAACAAAAAACGTACCTAAATTTTTGTTCTTCTGTAAACAACTAGCACTGTCCTTGTGTTTTAGAGTGTTGCTGTGAGTTACAATGTCAGTTTTTCCACCATCAGAAATATTTATATCGCAACGACACACGGAACAAAGAGCAAAATGGTTTCCTCTACTGGATTATAAAATTAATGGAAATTCAGTTTTATAGCTTTCTTTGAACACTTGGAGATAACGTTTCTGAGGTTTTGTTGCCATAATGTGACGAGAGAAACTTAGAACACACAACACGAAACAATCATAGACACAACTCGTTGAAATAATTATCTACCGACGCACACATTAATACCTCAATTAAATGCACTAAACGTGACGCTAGCAGAGTATAAACACGTGGTGTCAAACGGAGCAAGTCACTATCGCCGCGTATAGCATACAAGGTTTCAATCCCATTCTGCACAGTCAAGTGGCCAGCCTCGACTAATCAGCGTAGACTTGACACCTGTTTGTCCGTAAAATACCACCTATCGGTATGCGGTAGGCCGATCAGCTGACTCATCATTCCGAGCTCACTGCCAAGCGTGGAACTTACACAAACTTACACAAAAAAAAAAGGTTACGCAAATCACAAAAACAATTCCGACTTACGAGAGAATCTGCTTGACAATGGAAATTATTTGCAGTTCCTTTTTCTTTTACAATATATCACTGGGGCCCGAAATTCAGAAGAAATAATAGTAATTAAGAAGATCGGAAGACGAGGTGAAAATTCGGAAAGTTTCCAAATAAATCGAAAGGGTTGGCAGGTATGAACTTGTAATTGTAGACCAATCTTATCCTCAGAAGCCAGAACCACATCGTCAGCATATAGCAAGGTCCAAGGTACAGATTTATGTAGATCCCTTGTAACAGTATCCATGACTGTAATGAAGAGGAGAGGTGAAAAGTACAGATCCCTGATGGACGCCAACAGAAACTGGGAAATCACTAGATAATCCAGCCACTGAGCTTACTTGGCTCTTTGGGTTGTTATATAGCAATTTGACCCAATCTATCAACACTTCAGAGACACCATGATCTTGGAGGGTATGCCAAATCAAGTCATGTGGCCTACCCACATAACAAATCTATATTTACGTTGCCACTAGGATCTCGACTAGAATGAGAAAAACAATCCGATTGGCTCTTGTGCTCAATCTTCTATGCAATCTGCCGGGATAAATGGCAGCTGTTCAATTCCGTGAGCTGTATGGAAGTTATTATGGTAGGCAGAAACTAGCTTATAAGGTACAAATCACACAGCAATAGATGTGTCTATACCAACTATCATGCACGTACTCTTAGAAGCTTTCAAGCAGGCGACAAGCCCTTGCTATATACAGTAAATACAGAAGGTGTCATTATTATTATTATTACGGGTCCGTATCACACGACACTCACAAGTTTCTACTAGTGAAGAGTGAAAACTTGCAGTACAAGGTAGGGAGGATATACTAAAATAATTAAAAAGAAGTAAAATTTTCACCATTGGATTGGTTTGAACCCGGTGTCGAAATTCATAGATAAGATGTGGTGGACTGTATAACGAAATATATTTGACAATTGTATATACATGATTTAACACTGTTTAAGTAGATATTACATGTGCTGGCACCATGTCCGATAGCCACTGCTACCTGCAAGTGGCATCCACTTGATGCAGGTAAAGCAAAAAAACCTTTCAGTAGGGGAACAAATGCCAGAGTTGCCAACACCCGGGATCTTTAAAACAGTGATGCCACACTTTTCCAAAGGACTTTGGAGCTCATTGCAGCAGAACTTGAAAGGACAGCCAATGGTGGGATCCATACTCATTTCCTGGCCTCATGGTCTAGCACACTGATCTGAGTGGGTTAACTGATGACACCTAATGATGAAGCATGAGATACATACGGGGAGGAGCTGTGTTAAAAACTGACAATGTTCTGTAGAAGAAGTGAACCACTAGGATACTCTATTGTTTAAATCCATTACAATAACTAATCAAATTTTACCCAGATATGCATGTAGCAGTAGGGCTGGCACTGATACTTTCTGGCACAGTTGCAAGTGCAATTAAAGATAATAAAAGTGTAACTGCTACTAAATGCACAATGAAAGGTTGGTATCTCTACAAAAATGTATTGGCTTAACTTCAGTCTGCCCTGTTCACATGCAGGACTTCAATCCAGCCCAAAGTAGAGAATAGAAATCATGTGAATTTGAAGTGTTTATATTACCCTTTGTATTTTAGTTTCTTTGCAAAAATCATTTAGTCAATCAGTATATTCTGATGGATAAATTTGTTGGAAGATATCCTACATACCAGGATTAACATGCAACAACTAATGAAAGGCAGTTTTTAAGACATTTCTGTTGGGTTGAGAGTAATTTTCAAACTATTATCATTATTATTCCCTTTTCTGCCACTGAAGCTAGATTCCAGAAGGAACCTTCAAGGTAACTTTTGCCTCGGGTCTCACAAATCCCAATGTATGCCTTTGGCAGACATGCATTAGATTTTCTTGTTTAATTCAAGGATGTGTTTTTAAGTGCCACTAATATTCCATGCGGTTTCTTTCTACATTGTATATATTCAGTGTCTATCCCATAACCATCAAAGATAGTCGGGCTTCCCTTATCTGCAGTGCAACTGAGAAGTAAACTGAACATTGAATCCATATATACAACATTATTGTTAAGAAGAGGTTTCATTGTGAGGAGGGAGGGAGAGGGAACAGAACAGAATGCCTTCCAGTAAAAACCCCAGAACAGCTCATTTACTAGTTTTAGCTATTTACAGAAGGTACTAAATAACTTACAAATAATAAAGCTTTACCCAAAGTAACAACTTCCTTATTTATATATACAAACAACCGACCCCTGCTTTGCTCGGTATCGTTAACGGTTTACCCAGCGTAAGCTTAAAACGTGTATGGACGGCAGGTCTCAGGCGCAATTCAGAACAGCTGAGGTGAACAGCGAAATTCCAAACACATATACTCTTCTCTGAAGTCTTAACTAGACACGACTCGACAGTCTGATGCTGGTCGAAGCTGGGGTGATAGGCTTGCTCGCTAGCTCGTAAACTCACTCCAAAGCTAGTAATTTAAATTTCCACAGAATGGAGATTGTTGGAAGAAATGAAAATGTACAGAAACTTATAGTGGGCAGCAGGGCCCTGCGTAGCTAGTGCCTGTATTATGTTCTATCCTACTGCACTCATACGGACAGTCTAAGAAGTAAGCCACAAGCGCTTGACGTAATGTCCTTGGCTCTCCCCACCTGCCGCTAGCTACATGTGCGAGCGAGTTGTATATAGTGAGATATGGTACCATGCTAACCAGGCAAGTGCTTTCAGTGCCTCAGTGTCTATGCTGGAAGTCGTGAGTTCAGGCGCGCGCGGTCAGTCTGTCCCGGCAAGGGTTTCTCAAAGCCATTCTTCTCTTCTTATTATTATTAGACTATTACATATTATTATTGTATGTTAAGAAATAAAATATTAATGGGAACCAACAGACTAGGTCTCACACTGTTCCAGAGTACATTGTAGTTAAATTCTCAAATATTGAATGGATTAAATCACAGTCTTCATCGTTATCACCATCATCATCACCAACCTGATAACCTCCTTCATTGTACGAACACAAATTTGATTGTCACCATGCCTTCAAGAAATTCATGCACACTCTGTATATATGTAGCACAGTCTCCCTACATGATGATTTCTATACTTTGGAAGTTCATTCACTGAAAATTGCAAAATTAGCTTTGAGGTTTTCCTATGTCCAGAACTTGGAATGCAATGAAAATCAAATGTCTTAAATATGATATGTGGATTATACAGTATATAAATATGTTATTGGATAAACTCATGAGGGCTACTTGTAGCACTGACCTTTAAGGATATTTTAAGGAAGCTATTCTAACAGCTCTACGTAGTGATTTGCTCTCAGAGCTACCATATCAATGTTCGAATTGCAGAATAAGAATGTAGAAAAAAGGAAACTCGTGTAGCCCACTGGCCTGGTGCAAGTCCTCGAAATGAGCATCGCTTGGCTGACTTACATATCATCGATACCATTTTAGTACCTCAAACCGGAAATAAATTTCTTGACAGGGCAGGGAATCAAACCCGGAACACAGCCAAAAATATTAGCCTCTACACCACAAGGTGGTCTCTTTCATTGTCAGCGCAATTGATTGCACGATACCACGTAATTTCTACACTGCACAAACTATAACAGTACGCATTTCTTCATGTTTTTTGGCATTACATAGCCCCTGTAAGTTAGGGAGACGGCTGGCATACCATAACCCTAAAGCCGAATAGTTCCAAAAACTAACAAACAAAACCGTTTTAGGCACTCTACCGAAAGAAATACCGTCATGCTGGTAGAAAGACAACATATTTTGTAATTTTCAGAGCAAAATTGTTTTACAATGAATAGCACTCTTGTGCCCGAGTGCACCAACCACGGTAAAGAGAATACCGCGGTAAACTTCCTAGTTTACCGGGGTAAAGTCGTATTTCTGTTGCACCAAGCTCGGTTTCGAGATTTACCGCGGTAAAATGTTTACCGCCCATGAGTGAGCGGTTATCTAAGAAAACCGTGGTAAAGTTTTATTTATTTGTATTCTGTGTAAAGATTCTAAAATGGAGCTTAACAAGTCCAGGTTATATCTCCACTTAATCGATTTGAAAGGAATGAAGGGAGGGTTATAGAAGAGAGGCGAGATTTATTCGAAGAACTAACCGATGCTTCATTCCAGAGAAGATTTCGATTACGGAAGGAGACAGTAAGTTTTATTTTGGACATAATTGGTGAACAATTGGAATTCCCTACTGGGAGAAACTATCCGATATCGCCTAGAAATCTTCTTCTTATAGCACTGCGTTTCTATGCAACTGGGACATTTCAGGGAGTGATCGGTGACGTGTATGATATTGACAGAACAACAGCATGCCGCATAATACACAAGGTTTCTAATGTAGTTGCCTCGTTATCGCCACAGTTTATTAAACTACCACTTGCACAATGGGAACAAAGAGAGGTTATGGAAGGCTTCCACAGAATATCTGGGTTCCCTGGTGTATTGGGTGCGCTGGACTGAACTCGTGTGAGAATACAGTCTCCCGGAGGTGAAAATGGGGAGGTATTTAGAAACAGAAAAGGCTATTTCTCTCTAATCGTGCAAACTGTGAGCGATTCGAACCTCATGATAAGAGGTATAGTAGCAAGATGGCCAGGTCACTCATGATAGCACCATATTTCCATTTATTTTCCATTGTTTTGCACAGCTGATTACTCGCGTTGAGAGAAAATGTAAACAGTAATGGAGACAAGTGCCTGTCGAAACGATCACTGCCATCTGCTGGCCGGCTGGATAAACTGAAGACAAGTGTCTATCGAAATTAACGAATTTCTTCCGAGGGGAATAATCGCGAGAAAAGCAAGCATCAAGAAACCGCGGTAACGAAACCGAGCGATAGTAATGGTGCACTGCTTTTACGACAATACCACGGTAAAAGTTTTACCACGGTTTCGTAACGACTGATGAATACCGACGTTGGTGCACTCGGCCATTGGTCTCCATACTGTTGAATTAATGAAAATTGTCCGAAAACTTCATTGGTTAGAAGGTATTTCATGTCAATTTGCTTATTTTGCCGTACATCTCATGTGTAGGTCCTGCATACAGTGTTGGTATTGCTACTAGTGGAGTGTTACAGTGTGGTGCAATAGCACATAGTGTAGTGTTATACAGTGTAGGTATTGCTACTAGTGGAGTGTTACAGTGTGGTGCAGTAGCTCCTAGTGGAGTGTTACAGTGTTGATATTACTACCAGTGAAGTGTTACAGTGTGGGTATTACTACTAGTGGAGTGTTACAGTGTGGTGCAATAGCTCCTAGTGTAGTGTTATACAGTGTTGGTATTACTACCAGTGAAGTGTTACAGTGTGGTGCAATAGCACCTAGTGTAGTGTTATACAGTGTAGGTATTGCTACTAGTGGAGTGTTACAGTGTAGTGCAATAGCACCTAGTGTAGTGTTATACAGTGTTGGTATTACTACTAGTGAAGTGTTACAGTGTGGTGCAATAGCTCCTAGTGAAGTGTTATACAGTGTTGGTATTACTACCAGTGAAGTGTTACAGTGTGGTGCAATAGCACCTAGTGTAGTGTTATACAGTGTAGGTATTGCTACTAGTGGAGTGTTACAGTGTGGTGCAATAGCACCTAGTGTAGTGTTATACAGTGTTACAGCATATATATATATATGAAGCCTCCGTGGCTTAGGCGGCAGCACGCCGGCCTCTCACCGCTGGGTCCGTGGTTCAAATTCCGGCCACTCCATGTGAGATCTGTGCTGGGCAAAACGGAGGCAGACAGGTTTTTCTCCGGGTACTCCGGTTTTCCCTGTCAAAATTTCATTCCAGCAACACTCTCCACTAACATTTCATTTCCTCTGTCATTCATTTAATCATTGCCCCAGAGGAGAGCGTCAGGCCTCGGCAGCCGGCACAGTTCATATCCTCGCCGCTAGATAGGGGCTCCATTCATTCCATTCCTGACCCGGTCGAAGACTGGAAGCAGGCTGTGGATTTTCATTTTCATATATATATATAGTATGATCACAAGTACGGAGTGATAGAGGAGTAACACCTCTTTAAAAAACCCTGGTCCAGCTGGCCCGGCTGGTAGTACCTTGTTAGGGTCCCTTGCCAGGGTTACGGTGAAGTCCTCAACGGTACCTGCAGTGAAAGAGGTGAACTCTGGCACAGTGTGGTAGGCGGAAGGGGCAGCCTATTGCTCAGGTTTAATAGGGCAAACTATTGTCCATAGTTATGATGGGCAGGTTTTGGCCCAACGGCAAAATGAGCGGATGAGGAGCCAATCACTCTCATGGCTCCCAACGGTCATAGAGGCGGAAGAGGCCACGCCAGACGGACTGGTTGTAAAGGCGCACCTCAGTAGTACTTGAGTATGCGGCAGTCCGTTGCAGTCTCTGTGTTCGGTCCTGCATGTCTCATTCTGTATGAGCCGCAGGATAAGGCTCAGAGATCATAGTGTGTGGGTCTCGTCCTGGCAAGCTGAGATCCACCCTAAACAAATTCACGCCAGTGGCACTTCTTCCGAACGTCACTTTTCAAAGTCCAACGGCGATTGGATATGGACGGTGGGGGCAGGTTATGGGTGTAACTGGAAGCCCCTAGTTCGGACCTGCACGTTGGCAGCAGATGTGTGATGGTCGTCTTCCGGAGACTCTGTGACTACTCAGGAATTCGGTCCTGCATCTGTGTTTGGGCAGGCCTATTTAGGATCACCGCTGCCCACCCCACATGGGGAAGGCCCTAGAAAAGGTGGGCTAAACATCGGAAGTCACAATCTTGGTCCGGCTGGGCAACCGCACTCAGCAGGTCACCCCTCATGCGGTCGAAACTCAAAAACAGTAAAGAATCACAATTTGATTATTGGATCATGGAACATCAGAACCTTGCTTGATTTGGACAATAACATTAGACCTGAGAGAAGGTCAGCTCTCGTAACCCATGAGTTATCAAGACTCAACGTTGACATTGCTGCTCTCAGTGAAACTAGGCTGTCTGCTGAAGGCAAGATTACTGAATCTGGAACAGGATATACCATCTTCTGGAAAGGAAAGGAGGAGGGTGAATGTCGTATTCATGGTGTGGGCTTCGCTGTGAAGACCAAACTGGTAAATTATCACCAACTTACGCCCATTGCAATCAGCGAAAGGCTCATGACTCTCCGCATACCACTCTCAGGAGGTTCCTTTATGACACTCATCTCTGCCTATGCTCCTACCTTAGATTCTGATGATGAAGTAAAGGCTCAGTTCTATAATCAGCTAAGTGAAATCATCTCCAAGGTACCATCTCCAGATAAACTCTTGCTCCTCGGTGACTTCAATGCCAGAGTTGGGAAAGATCACAGGCTATGGAATAATGTGATGGGCAAACAGGGACTTGGAAAATGTAATCCCAATGGACTGTTGCTTCTTGGTCTTTGTGCAGAACGCGAACTTTTCATTACCAACACGCAGTTCCGGCTACCTGACCGCTTCAAAACCACGTGGATGCATCCTCGTTCCAAACATTGGCACATTCTTGATTATATCATTACCCGGCAATGTGATAAGAAGGACACTCTTATTACCAGAACAGCAAGGAATATAGACGATTGTTGGACAGATCATAAACTTCTTATATGTAAGCTCAGGATAACCATCAGACCTAAACCACCTAGGAACATCAAAAATTTGCCAAGAAAGAAGTTTAATACATCCAAACTTCAGGATGAATCCATGTACAAACATTTTGGAAACAGGATCGTCACCCAGTTAACAGAAAACCCAGTAACAAATGATATTCAGCAAGAATGGGCCACATTACAGAAGATTATCACACAGTCAGCTGAAGAAACCATTGGTTTTATAGTGCGAAAAAGACAAGACTGGTTTGATGACAACAATGAGGAAATTCTGTCTCTCATCAATGCCAAAAGGAATGCCTTTCTTGCCCATCTTCAAGACCCAACTTCCAACACAAAGAGAGATAAACTACTGGAACTCAAGGGTAAATGCCAGACGCAGATAAGGCAGATTAAAAATACTTGGTGGCAACAGAAGGCTCAGGAACTGCAGAGACTATCGGATGCTCGAGACTTGAGGAACTTCTATGCCGTACTCAAGGAAATATATGGACCATCTAGCTCATCATCAGGTACACTGAAAAGCGCTGATAATTCTACTACCTTTACTGATAGTCAAGAAATCTTGGAATGCTGGAAGGAGCACTTCTCCAATCTCCTAAATCGTCCATCAGAAGCTGCTGAAGACTTCCTCTGTGATGTGCCGCAACAACCTGAACAACTGTGGTTGGCAGTACCTCCTACTTATCATGAATTCAGTGCAGCTCTCACCCAATTGAAACCCAGAAAAGCACCTGGCCCAGATAACATCCCTCTGGAACTAATTCAAGCCGGAGGTCATTCCCTCAAAACAAGAATTTTCAACCTTATCCTCAGAATATGGGAATCAAGAAAGGTACCTGGAGACCTAAAGAATGCCACTATCGTCACTATCTTTAAAAAGGGTGATCGCAGTGTTTGTGGCAACTACCGTGGTATATCACTGCTATCAATTGTGGGGAAGATTCTTGCAAGAATTCTACTTAACCGCCAAGGTTATCTCTGAGAGGATCCTCCCAGAGTCACAATGCGGATTTAGAACTTCCAGAAGCACAATTGACTTGATTTTCTGTGTGAGACAGCTACAAGAAAAATGTAGAAAACAACAGAATCCACTCTTCTTAGTCTTTTATGACTTGGAAAAGGCATTTGATTCGGTTCCAAGACCAGCCATGTGGGCAGTGCTGAAGCGGTTTGGTTGCCCTCAGCGTTTTGTAGATCTAATCAAAGCTCTCCATGATGGCATAACAGGTCAGGTTTGCCATCAGAATAAGATGTCCGATGAATTTCCCATTACCCATGGACTGAAACAAGGATGTGTACTGGCTCCAACGCTTTTTGCGCTGTACTTGGCTGCAATGCTTTATGATTCACCCACAAACATCCCAGGTGTGGAGATCAAGTATCGTTTTGATGGAGGGCTTTTCAACCTAACTCGTCTCCGCTCCTTGAGGAAAACTCAGGTTACTAAGGTTACTAACATGTTGTATGCAGATGATGCTGCGTCACCAACTCTCACACCAGAAGAGCTGCAAGAGTCAGTTAACTGTTACAAAAGTGCATGTGATCGCTTTGGTCTTACCATAAATGTCAATAAGACTAAAGTCTTGGCACAACCTTCACCAGGCACACCTCTTCCTCAGTTCAATATCTCCATTTCAAATTTGCCATTAGAACAGGTTGACCACTTCTCGTACCTGGGCAGTACCATTTCTGTGAGCTGTACCTGTGAGCAGGATGTGGATAAGAGAATTGGCGCAGCCCATGCAGCATATGGACGATTAGCGCACCGGGTCTTCATGAATAAAGATCTGTCCAAGAGTACAAAGCTTATGGTGTACAAAGCAGTAGTCATTTCTACATTGTTGTATGGCTGTGAAACGTGGACCCTTTACCGACGTGATCTTAGGAAGCTTGAGCGTTTCCACCTACAAAAACTTCGATCAATCCTGAGGATTAAATGGGAAGACCGCATTACCAATATTGCTGTTCTGGAAAAGGCTCAAATCAACAGCATAGAATCGTCCATAATAGGTCACCAATTTAGATGGATTGATCATGTCCATCGGATGGATGATGTGAGATTACCTCGTCAAATGCTATATGGTGAGTTATGCTATGGCACCAGACCTCATGGTGGTCCTAAGAGGCGCTACAAGGACCAATTTAAGCAGACTCTGAAATTGACAGGTCTTGATTCACAAACCTGGGACATGCTGGCTGAAGACCGCTCAACTTGGCGCCATACCATCTCGGATACTGTAAAGACGTTTGAAAGGGATCGACGCATACATGAAGAGGCCAAGCGTCAAGCTAGGAAACTTCGAGCAGCCCAACCTCGTCCTCCTCCAGCAATACTATGCAACTTGTGTGGTTGTTTGTTCCATGCCAGGATTGGACTCTTTAGTCACCGTAAACACATCCACAAACTGGACTGAAGGAAGAAGATTTATACTCGGATTCGAGTTAAAGCCGATGATGATGAGGTAAATTCCATGAGGTACGGTTTCAGGCGATGTTGAAAATAAGAATAAAAGACATAAATTACTTTAGGTTGTGACAGAATATTGTTCATTTTCAAATCCCGATAATTTTACTAACGCATGTTTCTCGAATTCACATATCCCTGAACAGCATCAATCTGTCATTTGGTGAATTCAGAATCTTATTATTGAAATACAACTTTATAGTCCTGATATAGTTTTTTTTTGGTTGTACCCAAAATTATTCCAGTTGCTATGGGATAGGGGATGTTTCCTTGTAGGAATGATATTACGAATAGATGCCCTTCATGACACCATCCCATGAGAGGAGTTAATAACAAATGAAATTAATGAGGTAAGGTCTGTGTGTGGTCTTTCGAGTTCGGAGTAGTCTGGCCATGCACGTTAACGTGTGTAGCAACCTCGGCTGGTTTGTGACATTACGTCAACAAATTTAAAATGTATTTTAACTCTGCTGATTCCGTACAGACCCCTGTTACTGTCACAAGCATGATTACCAATATGCTTGATTTCATTTTTGGCATCTATTCGTAATATCATTCCTAAGAGGAAACTGTCTCACCACATCCCCTACCCTATAGCAACCGGAATAATTATGGGTAGAACCAAAAAAACTATATTAGGACTACAAAGTTGCGCCTAGTGTCCAGGCTCTGCGCTCAGTACTAAACGTACTGCAGTACCCGGTCAAATGGACAGTGCTTCTGCGACTAAGCGCTGCAGTGCTAGTGTGCTGTCGTGCTGCACTGCTTAGAAATTGGCAGGGTAGGGCTGCGCTTCGCCGGCACGAGTAAATTTCTCGCTAGCACTGATTCACCCTGTCCATTGCACGGCTCTGGTGGGAGGTGTATTAAAGATAGAGATATGCTGTCGTATACTCTTTTTTAGAACTATTCATGCTGAACAATTCTTACACTCATAGTATATAGATGTTTTTAACGGTTTACCCAGCGTAAGTTTAAAAGGTGCGTGGACGGCAGGTTTAATTTTCGACTCAATTCACTCAAATCGTTACTGCTCGGCTTCCTTTGGTCATAAACGAGTTCTTTTAGCTACAGATACCTTCCTCGAGAAATCCTTTTCAGAATGGTGAAAACCACATCAAAATCCATCCAGTGGTTCTCGAGATTACCCGTTACATCTCAAAATCAGGGACTTTGTTTTACACTTAGTAGAAGATATTATATATATTAATATACTGGCCTGCACACTGGTACCATGAATGGACCATACTCCATATTATTCCACTGCAACGATCACAATGTTGTTTTCCTGTAGCTGCTGGCTGACTATGAAGATAAAAGTGGTGACCAAGGACTATTCTTACATCTGCATGGTGTAATGATGGGGATTGCTTTTCTTCTTCTTCAGCCTCCTTAGCTTCTTGTAAACGCAATCTCAACTCAATCAGACGACGTACCAACCATTTTCTTTCTTCTGAACATTCTGCACTCTCCAAAACCATATCTTTACATTGCTCTACAGCCTTCTCCAAGTCTTCAATGGAAGAAAGTGACAATGCTTCCTGCAAACAGATTAGGAATTTACATCAATTTAATCACTTCACAGAAATATCAATGCAGGGGAATTTTAGTAAATTCCAGCTTAATACTCGGAGCAAAATAACAACTCAAGTGACAATGCTTCCTGCAAACAGATTAGGAATTTACATCAATTTAATCACTTCACAGAAATATCAATGCAGGGGAATTTTAGTAAATTCCAGCTTAATGCTCGGAGCAAAATAACAACTCAAAGGTAAAATTAAAAAATTAACTGAATAAAGTATTTTATTCCATCTTAGAAGCAATGATGAGTTTTTGTTGAATATACAGTCATACTGAAAAGAATTAGCATATGAGTTTCTCGCAGGCACATCTGCGTGTGGTTTCCAGACTTCAGAAAACGGTTTGGCTGTATGTATAAAATTATTAGATTATTCTGTGCAATAAAATGATGGAATGTAATGAATTCAAATTCACATTTATTAGCTAGCTTTTAAATCTGTTAAATTACTTAACATTTTATGGTTACAAGTGTGTACTCATTCTTTGTTTGAGCAACTGTACATAAATGTGTCCCCAATCCAAGCACAGGTGTTGCATTATACAGGGTGTTTCATTCAAAGTGGGGCCAGCCGCGCGCACATGGCAACTCACTGAGCTTGGGGTCGAGAGAGCGCCCGTACGAATCGCATGTCAATAACAAGCACACATAACAACACATAATCTAAGTCACATGCCACAGAAGATGTTGAAAATGTCCTCCACCTGCATCTACACATTTTTGGCATCTTCTAAGGAAATTTTCATTCACACGCATTAGTTTATTTACCGAGATAGCCTCAATTTCTCTCGTGATATTTAGTTTGAGTTCATCTAGAGTAGGGCCTTCCAGTCATTGCGCTCGGGGAGCACTGGGCAGTCAGACTAGCGCTCCTTCCCTTACCAACACTACACTGTGGCAGCGAGGAGACCTGAGACAGACGGACGATGTTCGGACCGCACTGACTAGATACGTACACCATACAGCCGTGCGGCCGATGGCTTTTGTGGGTTGTTGACATCATATTGATAGGGCTATTTTGCCTTTGAAAATATACCGCATATACAAATCGAGGCTTGGAGGCTGGATTTAGACAGCTCCTTAACCCGGTCCATGAGGCAATTATAATTGGCTACATGGATAATTCTTGCCAGGCGCATCCACGTCGCGGGGGTGGGCAACCGTACTGTAATATACCATGGAACTACAGTACCGGCTAAGTTCTGGTGAGGACCCAGTCCTATGGGGTATAACATAGGCCCCATGCACAGGGTTACGTGCGAAGACCTCAACTGAATCTGCAGCGGAGAAGATGGACTTCGGAAAGGTGGAGATTGCGGAAGAGGCAACCCAGTACTCAGGGAATAGTATGAGTACAGCATCAATCGGCAGCGTCTGTTTCCCAGGTTAGGGGTGGCTGCAAGGGCGTCTGTTTCCCATGTTAGGGGCGGCCTGTATAATAGCTGGCAGTAGCTTCATAAAATGCCTTTGGGAGTGGCGATCCCATCGTAATAATAGCCTAAAATGGAAATGGCACTTCAAATGATTCGGAGAAGGTTAAGGCGTACCCTGCAGGCGAAGCGCAGTTCTTTTGGTACTGGGGGAACTGTGAGAAATGGGCGACCAGTAACCGAAATCAAAGTGGGAATCATGAATGTCATGACCCTGACAGGCAAGGTGGAGGAGGTGGTAGACTTCATGGAGAGGGAGAATGTTGGATTGATGGGGCTGAGTGAAGTGAAATGGAAAGGTAAAGGAAGGAAGAAATTGAGGAAAGGATATACATTATACTGGAGTGGTGGCCAAGAGGCAAAAAATGGCATGGGACTGATAACCTCGAAACAACTGGAGGAGTATGTTGAAGTGGTCGAGTGTGTGAGTGACAGAATAATAAAAATTAGAATGAAGATGAAAAATGACGTGATGGACTTCATACAAGTGTATGCACCACAGACTGGAAACAGAGAAGATATTGAAGTATTCCTGGAGGATGTAGAAAGAGTAATTTCAGATGTAGAAGTGGTGATCATGGGAGATATGAATGCACAAGTCGGAAACGAGAGACAAGGAAAGGAAGAAGTCATTGTGTATTGTTTTCCCCTCAAGTTGAGCGACAAATGTAATGTTAATTAACGCCCCATGTTGGTAGCGAAATGTAATGTTTTTAATTCTATGTTCAAAATGGCGGATATGTAAAAGGTTTATATTCTAAACGTAAGCAAAATTAAGAAATTACGCAGGTTTACCGAGGATTACGCGAGTGACTAAAGTGTTAAATATTGTGTGAACAGTGTAGGTAAAATACGTAAGAGAAATACAATACATAACTTGCTAAAAGAGAAGTCATATAACATTTAATATCATGACGGTCAACTGTGCTCCATGCGGCAAAAAGATCAAGAACAATCAGCAGGCTGTAGGATGTGATGGTGAGTGTGGACGCTGGTTTCATGTAACATGCATGAAAATGAGTAAAGACACGTACCAACAATTCCGGAAAGATGATACTTTCAAATGGTCATGCAATCGGGAAGACTGCCTCCCGCAACCTAACCTCAAAGAGGTTATGGCATCTTTCTCCCAGAAACTTGAGGAATCCCTTTCGGCGATGAGAGAAGAAAACCACGAGGTAAGAAAACTAGCAACTTTCTTATCTGAAAAGTATGATGAACTCCACCGGGAAATTGAAACTCTGAAGAAAGAGAGAAAAACCGTCAAGGACGCAGACATGGCAGCATCTAGAGCTATCAACGAATTGGAGGAACTAAAACAGTACCAGCGCAAGAACAACTTGATAGTGTATGGAATACCCACGGAAAGAGAGGAGGATGTATTTCACAAAATCTCGGACATTGGCAAGACGTTAGGAGTTGAAATCACCAGGGCAAACATAGACGCAGCTCACCGCCTCCCGTCAACAAAGCCTGGGCCTCAACCGATAATTGTGAAATTAAATAATAGGTGGAAGAAGGAAGAGATTCTCAGTAGCAGAAGACAAAAGAAGACCCTGAAGACGAGTGAAATTGGTTACAGTGAAGGTGGTAATATATATATCAATGAACACCTGACCCCAAGAAATTAAACCATCGCCAAAAAGTGCCGTGAATTGAGACAACAGGGAAGAATCTTTGCAACTTGGGTCAGAGACTGCAAAATATACATTCGGAAAAATCAAAATGGACCCTCAAAGCTTATATCAAGTGCTGAAATACTGGATGAACTCGCCCTCTCAAACTAAAATCAATGTAATAGTAAGATATCTACTAAGTATTATCCCATATGGAACTAGAATTACAGAAATTAAATTTTTTAGGTAATGCTAATAATAATACACTAGAATTAACCGAGTGTAACTGTAATACACTTAGCGATTATTATAAGATTAAGGACAGTAAACAGATAATAACCGATACCAGTACACTAAAATGCGTACACATAAATGCACATAGCATAAAAAACAAGTTCGATGATATCCAAATAATGTTAGACAGAATCAAAGGTGTAGATGTCCTAGCAATCTCAGAAAATTGGTTAACAGAACAAACAAAAATGTTTTTCAATATTAAGAAATATGTTGCATATCACATAGTTAGAAAGCAAACTGGCGGGGGAGTATCTTTGTATATTTCAAACAAATGTAGCAGTACCCTTGTAAAGGAAATAAATTCCACCCACAGCATACTGCACATTACTGTGAGAAAAGGCCATCAAGAATACAATATAATCACTGCTTATAACCCTCATAAAAGCAACATTCCACACTTTCTAACTGATCTCGAAGTAATTATTAGTTCTTACTCAACGAATCCTGTTATAATACTAGGTGATATGAATATCGATCTATTATTTGGGGACAGATATACTAGTAGTTATATTTAGTCAAATCATACGGTCTAGTCTTATGTAATACAAAATATCCAACTCGTGTAACACAAACTAGCTCTACTCTAATTGATCATGTATTGGCGAACGACTGTGACAAAATATGTAATGTCTATAATATTGATAATGATTTGAGTGATCACCATTTACTCATCTGTGAAATGAGAAACAAAAAGATAAACAGGAACTCAATATGTGATGATAGGCCAATAGAAAAGGATAAAATAAACTACAAAAAACTTAATAAATATTTAATAACTCAAGAATTTGTATGCAATGAAACTAACATCAATGACTACTACAATAAATTCTGTGATTTTATTAATAAAGGAATAGAAGCCTGTACTATGAAATATACGAATAAGGAGCCAAGTGCCCCACCAATAAAACCCTGGATCACACAAGATCTTTTAGCACTAATACACAGGAAAGATAAGATATATACAAAAACCAAAGTTAAAAATCCATCTGCAGAAATTTTAGAAGAATATAAAATTATTAGCAACCAAGTTACAAAACTTAAGAGAAACCTACAAAGAAACTACTTTGACCAAAAAATTCAAAATGCAAATAATCAGAGGGAAGTGTGGAGTGTTGTTAATGAGATGTTAAATAGACCAAAGAAGGGGAAAAATGAAATTGTCAAACTTATAGTCGACGGCACAAATGTCGAAAAAAAGGAAAATATATGTGATGAAATTAATAAATATTATGTCAATATTGCTAACAGTATATGGGAAAATCAAGGAAACGGTTCTACCTCGGGCATTACAAGCTATAAAAATACTACTAGCACTAAGACAATCTTTATGTTACCTACTGATGCTAATGAAATACAATCAATTATAAACTCCCTAAAACACAAAAACAATATAAGTGAGGACAACACTACTAATGTCATGCTACAATTGTGTCTTGAGGGCCTTACACCATATCTTGTCAAAATAATAAATCTTTCACTGATGACTGGTATATTCCCCGATGCCTGTAAAGTCTCTAGGGTGGTCCCGATCTACAAAAAAGGGGACAAAACCCACCCATCAAATTACAGACCCATTAATATTATATCTGCCATCAGCAAGGTTCTAGAAAGCGTTGTTAAACGAAGACTTATGAATTTCTTCATGAAAAATGATTACTTTGCAAACTGCCAATATGGGTTTATTCCAAATAGAGGAGCTGATAGTGCTATATTTGAAGTAGTAACTGATGTAGAAAAGGCATTAGATGAAAACAAACTAGCTGCTGGTATACTAATTGACCTTCAAAAAGCCTTCGATCTGGTTAACCATAAGATTCTCCTTAATAAACTAGAATTTGCAGGCATCAGAGGAGTGGCACATGATTGGTTCAAGAACTACCTCACTAACAGAAAACAATATGTTGCAATCGATAATGTAAAAGGATCTCAAATGAGAATTGACACAGGAGTACCTCAAGGTTCTGTCTTAGGACCAATTCTTTTCTTGGCCTATATTAATGATATAGTATTATTAGAATTGAAAGGCAAGCTTAAACTATTTGCAGATGATATTTTTATACTCTATCTGGGAACATCTGAACAGGAAATTATGCTAAATATTAATTATGATCTCAATAAGCTGGTGGATTGGTTGAGAGCACACAAAATGGTTATCAATATCACTAAAACAAAATATTTGTTCTTCCATAAACCATCATACAAGATTGAGACCACAAACATAGTCAACATAGCCAACAAAGAAATAGAAAGGGTTAAATCGGCAACATACTTAGGTATCACACTAGATAGTACACTAACCTGGGAAAATCATGTAGAAAGTGTAAAACATAAAATCAGCCCTTTAATTGGTATTATTTTCAGATTAAGATATAGCTGTCTTACTAGCCAACAATCGAAAAATATATACTTTGCTCTGATACATTCACATCTAATGTACATGAATTTCATATGGGGATATTGTAAGAAGGAGCTGATAAAAGAACTTGAGATACTCCAGAAACGTGCTATAAAATCTATCTTTGGATTACCTTGGCTCACACCCTCAAATGAATTGTACTCAGGAACTAAAATTATGCCACTGCAAAAACAAATAGCTATGTCAGCAACAGTATTTGTATACAAATTAGAAAACAAATTGATACACACACACATCCATTTTACCCATGCAAATGACATTCATCACTATGCAACAAGAGGAGTAAATCAAATATTCACCAGCCATTCCCAATCCATTAAATTTGGAACTAAAGGAATTATGTCCTCTATAATAAAAGAATACAACTCGCTACCATTAGGCATAAGGGAAAGTTTCTCTATAAAAACATTTAAGAGGAAAACAAAAGACTTCCTATTAAGGAATGAATAGCCAATGTACAATAGCCTTAAGCAATGCAATGTATCATGCCGTATTATCTCTGTAAAGTTAGTCACTAGCAATCTAAGTTACTATTAAACTAAACAATAATGTTACAAAAATTATATATATGCCATGCTGTAACTATGTTACTTGATTGTCCCTAACACGAGCTCAGGCTCATTGGGACCTATGTAAATAAATAAATAAATTAAGGTCCCTTGTTGGTAGCGACGAATGTAATGGTATTTGTTAAGCTCCACGTTGAGCGAACAAATGTAATGTGTTTTACCTGGGTGGACTACTCGCCAGAAAATACTACTGCTAAGTTTGATCTATGTTGGGCGCCAAGCTGGATACACTGTGTTCCAAGCTAAATTTATATATTTAATATCGACCCCTAGCGTGAGTAGAACATATGAGAGACTCTTAATGACTAGGCCGTGGGATGATTGAATCATCAACCCAGACAACATTTGATTGCGGAGAAGGATGAGGTATTATAACTATTGCTACCTACTGGAATTAAAGAATCTACTTGGTAATAATTGAATTTAATACACTTAGAAAATCTGATGGCAACATGAATAAAATTAACACTGTTAACGGAGCACACTACTTTAAACATTGCCACGAACAAAATTACTTAATACGCCGGTCGGGAGAATAACGTGAATTTAACTTATTTCCAAATTAATGCTTAAAGAATTTATATAGCCCTATTGAAAAACAGAGAGTGAGTGTCGTAGATTACTTGTGCTTACCAACGGAAACATTGTCTCCACGTGGTTGAAGTCTCGCAGCGTCGGACGCTCTGCATTGGTGTTGACGGCGTCAGATTCTTCCTCGTTGATCAAAAGTAATCGTTACAGCTTGTGGTGGAGTCTATTCCATGAACCACAACACGTCGTCTGGCTAAACACTCCAAGACACGTGGAACTCATGATCTGATGTGATCAGCGGAGTCAGCGTGAATAAAATTGTCCCACTTGGGACTAACGAACAAAGTACCTCCTTACTGCTCCAAGCGTAATGTCTTAATGAATGTCCTCACTCACCCCGCGCGTCCACTATATCTTCAATCTTCTCCCACCAGGGTCTAGGTTAATACCGCGGCCTTGCTGCTTCGACCAATCCGCGTGCGTCACGTATCTCCCCATGCCCCTGCTACGTTGCTTCTTCTTCCTTGATTGGCTGGCCACCACACGTGGCTATTCCCGCCATGAGGCTGCCTCCCCGTATTTATATTTCCGTATCCGGGCAAGACGTAGATCATACACGTTTTCTTGCTTTTAAGTGTTCCCTCGGATTTCGTAATTTTATTGTACTCCAATCTATTCTTGTATTGAAATACCCAGTGAGTCACACACCACTCTCTCTTACCCCTAATGAATAAAATCCCGACTTGACGTATGAAATGATTTGCCGTGCAACATTATATTGGAATCATCCAATATAGATACGGATTTCTACTAGTAGAAATCCTATCTGTAATCTTCCAAATTTAAAAGCTCCAAAAAATGACGTTCTAAATATTAATAATAATAATAAGAAATATGAAATTGAATAAACTGAAATGATTTAACTTGGCCGGATTATTGCCGCGTTTAACAAATATGATATAGTCCAACTAACTTGTGTTAGTGGCATAAAAACCCCTAGAAAAACATGTTACATTCGCCTCGAATAATCATGTGCTTTACCATGCATATGGTACAGCACTTGACGATTCCAGACACGTTAGAAAAAAAACCTCCAAAATACAACTTATACAAGTGAAATGACCCTTTACACATATAAACACATATAAACCCTCAATCATGCGCTTTGCGCTAATGTTCGTCTTGTTATGACGTGTTCTTATTTTGTCCACTTCAAAATGTTTGTTATTCTCACGAATGTTCATTCTACAGCTCTCTCTCTCATCATTCTATGTGGGAAAAAATACATACATAAATGTGTTCCCTCTATATCCACAATTCACTACACACGCATTTATGGTGTTCAGTAGAAAACCACTGCGGAACTCTTGTAGAAATATTAGGTGCTCCACACCTACCGGATACCAATATCATGGTACACGATCTCACACGGTCACACACGATCACATACTCGCGGTAGAGCAAACTGATCTACTTCCCACCTTCACTGTAAACTTTTTAATTAAAAGGGAAGACATGACTGAAAAAAAAAACAGTAAGTACCCATTACTTATAACACTTAAATATTCCTGTGCCGTATGTGCCCTATCTTACTAAGTACATGTACACAAAACCCACCTTACTCTAAATCACAATTTCTCATATTCCTCGCTCAGCCTGTAGTTCACAACCCAGACCAGTCCACCTATCGAACCTGACCTAGTTGCCACAACTTTTTATCTGTTACCTATATACAACATCTCATGAGGTCTAGTACCTTGCACGCAAACTACCTTAATTATATCCAACCCTGATCTAACATAGCTAGGTCGTAAGCAGAAATGACGTGTGCTGATATGTATGAGCTTCATGGAGGACTGTCTCGCCTTCTGATGGCCCATCTTTTATCTCGTGGACGCCTTAAGCTAACAAGCCCTATACAAGCGCTCCCCCATCTCTTGGAGATAAATGGGAACCCATCAGCGCTGCCAAAATGGCCTTGGTGCATCGAGACAATTTAGTGCTCAACAGCATCCACCACTCCCTTCATCTTTCCCTGTACCTTAAAAACTCTCATTTACTTACATACTACCCCCCTGTGTGATTTCTGATATGCCTGCCTTGACGGTCAGATCTTCCACTCACCACATTCACTCATTTGATAGGCTGGCTCGCCAGCTAAACACACTTATTTTATGACACATCCTTAATGTCATCACGTTGCTCCACTAACATATTTCTCAGTGTCTGTAACGATGCCCTGTTGCTACTGTCCACACATGCACATAACAAAATACCGTCCTCTGCCTTAACAACAGGATTATCCCTACATAAATTTGTGTCCCTAGAAAGCATATCTGCAAGAATGTTATCTTTCCCTTTAATATATTTTACCGTGAATTCGTATTCCTGAAGTGCAAGAATCCACCTACTAACTCTGTTAGAACTAAGTTTACATGTCCTCATATATAATAAAGCATGGTGATCTGTATGAATCTCAAATTTACCCCCAACTAAATACATCCTAAATTTTCCTAAACTGAAAACAATTCCCAAAAGCTCTAACTCAGTGATAGTATATCTTTTCTCTGCTGCTGTAAGTCCTCGTGATGCTAAAGACACGATGCACAAATTACCCTCTTCATATCTCTGACACAATACTCCTGCAATTCCTATATGTGACGCATCAGTCATTACCACATATTCCTTATCCTTCAAAGGATACTTCAGCACCACAGCTTGCTCAAAGCCTGCCTTCAGCGCTTGAAATGCCAGATCATGCTTGGACTCCCATCTCCAGCGATTACCACTTTTAAGCAAATCTCTAAATGGTTCTACTAACCCTGAGTATTTAAGAACGAACCTGCGAAAAAAATTGCAAATTCCAAGGTATGTTTTCAACTGTTTTACATTCAGTGGTACTTCAGCATTAAGTATCTTATTAACCCTACTTTCCTCTGGTGTCACACCCCTACTTGACACTTTATGACCTAAAAATGTCACTTCTGTCTGACAGAATGACGACTTGGACAGTTTCAGAGTGAACCCTGCCTGATCTAACTTTTGAAATACACTGTCTAAATGACGTAGATGCTCCTCAAAACTGCGTGAACTGATTACCATATCATCGATGTAAATAGTTACAAACTCTCCCGTGTCATCTCCTAATGTGATGTTTAAAGCCCTAATTAAAGCTGCTGAGCTACTTTTTAACCCATAAGGTACCCTGCAAAACTGATAAAGGTTATATTTATGACTAAAAGCTGTAAATGGTCTATCTTCGTACATAAGTGGCACTTGCCAGAAACTGGAACTTAAATCTACACATGTGAAATACTTTTTACCCTCAAATGTCTGCATCAACTCTTCAATGGACATGGACTTCAGCTGATCTGAACTGATTCTACTGTTAACTAAACGAGCGTCTAAACAAATACGAACTGTGCCGTCGGCCTTCGGTACTGTAATTAAAGGATTAACATATTGACTGTTTGAGTACTCTATAATGCCATCTTCAAGCATCTGGTTAATTTGTGCCTCTACTGCACCCTGATAAGCGAAAGGTATAGGATATCTATGTCCTGTGAATACTGATCTATCAATAACGTTCAATGCATATGTATAGCAATTGGCCATGCCAATGCGATCCTCAAACTCTTCTATTATACAATAACACATCATAGAGCAGAACACACTGGTCTCCCTCTATATGCCCCTGAAATGCAGCATCACGTAACGAGTCCTCCAGACTACCGTTCGTAATCAAACTGCCCACAAAAATTTGAGTATCCCGCTCTTCGGCTGGTGATATTTCACTTAAAGAACAAATCACTCCTACAACACTACTCCCCTGAACATTGTCGTTGAACGCTACCTCTACTTCAGAATTATTCCATTTAAATTTCAAACTACCTACTTCATAACATAAGTTACCAGACACTCTACTTAGCCAATCTGAACCCAAAATAACACTGAAAACTAAGTTTGGAATTACAAGACAAATCTGCTTTTCGATATGACTATTAATTTTAATGTCCACTAAAACTTGCTTAGAAATTACTTTAGACCTCTTCCCTACAGCTGTGATAACAAAAGTGCTTTTAATTGGTATCTCCTCAAAATTTACACCAGTTCCTTTCATTTTATCGTAATATGTACTACTTATGCAGCTCTTCATACAACCACTATCAATTAAAACATCGGTGTGCGCCTCGGACACGTTAAGTTTAATAATGGGGCTCTTACTAGCCACCTCCTGAACAATACGTTCATCATTTAATTCATGCAACAATTCATTTCTTACATTTAGGTCATAGGGTTCCTGTATAATTGTATGAACAGGGCATGCTACAGACTGAGATTCTGACCTTACTTCGCAGCCTGGTTCGCGTTTAAAGAACCACTACAGCTGGCTGTAGTACTACTAACTACGGCACTGGTCTGGTTGTTCTGGGCTGTGTTGTCATTGTTTGGCTGTATATTACTACCACTAGGCTGTCCTCTTCCTTGACCCCTATTCTGGTTGTAATTATTGTCATTATAATTTCTCCCTTGATTTCCCCTGAAATCATTATTTCTCCCTTGATTTCCCCTGAAATCATTGTTTCTCCCTTGATTCCCCCTGAAATCATTGTTCCTCCCCTGATACTGATTACCATAGCCATTTCCTCTATTCTGATTTAGCTGACTATTATTATTATTTCTATTTTGAGCATTGGCCCCTTCGCCACCGTTCCCTTGAACTTCCTGATGCCTGGCTTCATTAGGCCTATTATTATTATTAAACTGGTTCCTATTGAAATTGTCCTCATAACCCCCTCTCCCTAGTGCATCAAATGTGCTTAACAAATTTTCTACTTGTGATATCGTCTTTACATTCTGGATACAAGCAGCCTCCTTGATCCTATAGGGAAAGTGCCTAAGTAGCAACCTCACCACATCACTTTCCTCCTTCAAGCCATCCCGATATTTACACACTAATACCTGCCCTAAAAAGTATTCGGTCATGGTGGAGCTTCCTTTAGGGTTATATTTACCACACACTACTCCCTCACGATGCTGCGACTGAATAACCTCATTCCAGAACTTTTCACAGAATTTCATTTTAAAATCATTAATATCAGTAAACTTGTCTCTATAGACAGCAAACCAATTCCTCGTTTCCCCCACAAACACTTGTTCTAAAATTTCAACTACCTGGCACCACTCAATACTACCATCTTCCAACCTCTCCCCAAATTTATTTTCTATAGAATTCATGAACTCCATTGGGCACCCTTGTCGATTGCTGAACTTCCCCAGTTCTACCTCCCTGTGTGTGCTATTCACAAAAACTGGCCTATTCTGACTATTTTCTTGCCTGATCCTAGCTTTTAATTTTAATTCTAATTCTGCGATTTTCTCCTCAGCCTTCCTCTCAATACTGTTTACTGTTAATTTAATGTTTCCTTCTGATTCTTCTACTTTATCATATAGCTTTGCTTGTTTCTCCTCAATCTTGCTAATGCTCTCTTTATTACTCTCTCTTAAATCATTTACTTCTGCTACTATTTGTGAGTGGACTATCTCAATTCTACCCCCCAGCTGTTCCTTAACCTCTCTAGTTGATACCTGAATTTTGTCAATTTCTCCCCCCAATTGTTTTTTAACCTGCAGTGTTTCTAATTTAACTAATTCCTTTAAATTTTCAGCCTGTGTGCTGATTCTACTTTCCAACTCCTCCTGTACTTTTCCTAATTTCCTGTCTACATCTGCAATGATCTCTTTAACCTTCTCTTCCATTACTCCTCTGATTTCTCCTCTAATCTGCTCCATTTTCACACTAATTTCCTTGTTGTTCTTATCTAATTTTGCATTATTTTGTTCTAATTTTTTATTTAAAGCTTCTGTATTTTCTTTATTTTCCCATACTGTTTTGTTCTAATTTTGCATTATTCTGTTCTAATTTTTAATTTAAAGCTTCTGTACTTTCTTTATTTTCTCTACTGTTTTGTTCTAATTTTGCATTTAAGGCATCTGTACTTTCTTTATTTTCCCTACTGTTTTGTTCTAATTTTGCATTTAAGGCATCTGTACTTTCTTTATTTTCCCTACTGTTTTGTTCTAATTTTGCATTATTCTGTTCTAATTTTGCATTTAAGGCATCACTACTAACTTTGTTCTGATACATGAACTCGAGAAGTAAAGTTTTTAATCCTGGTTGGCCGCCTACACTCCCTGTTTCAGTATCGGGATTTACCTCCCCTACCCCTGTACTACCATCACTCGACATACTGCTCGTACCATCACTCTCCAGTTGATGACCACTACGTAACTTCATCTGTCTTTCTTTCTCATCCCCCATAATGATAAAGACAACTAACCCCCAAAATACCGGCACAGAAATATCTCCTTCTCCTTCCTCAAATGTTCCTGGGTTTTCGATCCCCACGTTGGGCGCCAAATGTAATGTTTTCCCCTCAAGTTGAGCGACAAATGTAATGTTAATTAACGCCCCATGTTGGTAGCGAAATGTAATGTTTTTAATTAAGGCCCCTTGTTGGTAGCGACGAATGTAATGGTATTTGTTAAGCTCCACGTTGAGCGAACAAATGTAATGTGTTTTACCTGGGCGGACTACTCGCCAGAAAATACTACTGCTAAGTTTGATCTATGTTGGGCGCCAAGCTGGATACACTGTGTTCCAAGCTAAATTTATATATTTAATATCGACCCCTAGCGTGAGTAGAACATATGAGAGACTCTTAATGACTAGGCCGTGGGATGATTGAATCATCAACCCAGACAACATTTGATTGTGGAGAAGGATGAGGTATTATAACTATTGCTACCTACTGGAATTAAAGAATCTACTTGGTAATAATTGAATTTAATACACTTAGAAAATCTGATGGCAACATGAATAAAATTAACACTGTTAACGGAGCACACTACTTTAAACATTGCCACGAACAAAATTACTTAATACGCCGGTCGGGAGAATAACGTGAATTTAACTTATTTCCAAATTAATGCTTAAAGAATTTATATAGCCCTATTGAAAAACAGAGAGTGTGTGTCGTAGATTACTTGTGCTTACCAACGGAAACATTGTCTCCACGGGGTTGAAGTCTCGCAGCGTCGGACGCTCTGCATTGGTGTTGACGGCGTCAGATTCTTCCTCGTTGATCAAAAGTAATCTTTACAGCTTGTGGTGGAGTCTATTCCATGAACCACAACACGTCGTCTGGCTAAACACTCCAAGACGCGTGGAACTCATGATCTGATGTGATCAGCGGAGTCGGAGTGAATAAAATTGTCCCACTTGGGACTAACGAACAAAGTACCTCCTTACTGCTCCAAGCGTAATGTCTTAATGAATGTCCTCACTCACCCCGCGCGTCCACTATATCTTCAATCTTCTCCCACCAGGGTCTAGGTTAATACCGCGGCCTTGCTGCTTCGACCAATCCGCGTGCGTCACGTATCTCCCCATGCCCCTGCTACGTTGCTTCTTCTTCCTTGATTGGCTGGCCACCACACGTGGCTATTCCCGCCATGAGGCTGCCTCCCCGTATTTATATTTCCGTATCCGGGCAAGACGTAGATCATACACGTTTTCTTGCTTTTAAGTGTTCCCTCGGATTTCGTAATTTTATTGTACTCCAATCTATTCTTGTATTGAAATACCCAGTGAGTCACACACCACTCTCTCTTACCCCTAATGAATAAAATCCCGACTTTACGTATGAAATGATTTGCCGTGCAACATTATATTGGAATCATCCAATATAGATACGGATTTCTACTAGTAGAAATCCTATCTGTAATCTTCCAAATTTAAAAGCTCCAAAAAATGACGTTATAAATATTAATAATAATAATAATATGAAATATGAAATTGAATAAACTGAAATAATTTAACTTGGCCGGATTATTGCCGCTTTTAACAATTATGATATAGTCCAACTAACTTGTGTTAGTGGCATAAAACCCCCTAGAAAAACATGTTACAATTGGACCATATGGATATGGGAAAAAGAACCGGGAAGGAGAGGAACTTGTAAATTTTTGTGAAAGGAATGGACTGATAGTGGGTAATTCATGGTTTCAGAAGAAAAACAGCAGGAAAATTACGAGATATGGTTGGGGCGATAGAAGAACAAAATCAGTAATTGACTACTTTCTGGTGGAAAGGACTAATCGCAGAAAGCTGATAGATGTGAAAGCTTTACCAGGAGAAGCATTTGATGTGGACCATAGAGCTGTGGTGGCAAAATTTAGATGGGAAAAATTGGAAAACCTAAAGGAGATCAGAGAAAGTAAAATAAAAGTATGGAAATTGAAAGACAAAACTGTACAGGAAGATTTTCAGGAGAGATTGAAGCAACAAATCCCAGTTACTGAAGTGGAAAACATTGAAGAGGAATGGTCCCACTTTAAAAAGGCATTTGTTGGTGCAGCAGAGAGTGCTTGATGGTAGGACGTCAACAAGAGTGAAAGAGAAGGAGACACCGTGGTGGAATGAGGAAGTGAGGAAAGCAGTGAAAGAAAAGAAGTCTGCATGGAAAGAACGGAACCGAGATCAAACAGAAGAAAGCAAAAGGAAGTATCACGACAGCAAACGGAGGTGTAAGAAAGTGGTAGGAGAAGAAAAGAAGAAAAGTTGGGATGAATTTACACGAAGAATGGAAACAGATGTAAGTGGCAGTTAAAGGATGCTGTATGGACTTCTAAGAAGTAAGAGGAAAGAAAGAGTTACCACAAAGCTGGTGAAAAAGGAAGATGGAGAGTTGTTAACACACCCAGAAGAGATAAAGGGACGATGGAAGGAGTATTTCGATAAGCTATTGAATGTGAGCAATTGTACTGGTGAGATGGAAGTGACACAACCTGACGACTCTATAACAGAAGATGATATAACAATGCTGGAGGTGGAATTAGCAGTACAGGGAATGAAGATGGGAAAAGCAACAGGGGTGGATGAAATCAGTGTAGAAATGATAAAGGCTGCTGGACCTGTTGGTAGGCTATGCAATGGTTGTATCGACTGCTAAAGTGTGTGTGGAAACGGAAATGTGTACCAGAAGACTGGGAGAAAGGGCTAATAATACCAGTGTTTAAGAAGGGGGACAAGAAGGTGTGTGATAACTATAGAGGGTTCACCCTCTTATCACAGATAGTAAAAATACTGGAAAGGATATTAGAAAGAAGAATGAGAAGAAAGGTGGAAGGAGAGTTGCAAGAGGAACAGTATGGCTTCAGGAGTGGATGGTCCACAGTGGACCCAATCTTTAGCTTGAGGCAGGTGCTGGAAAAGAACTGGGAATATGGAGAGGATTTGATCATGACTTTCATAGATCTAGAAAAGGCATATGATAGTGTCCCCAGAGAGAAGGTATGGGAAACCATGGTTAAGAAGAGACTGGGAAGAGAAATGTTGGAAATGGTGCAAGCAATGTACAACAACTGTGTTAGCAGGGTACTGACCCCAGTTGGAAAGACAGATTGGTTTAGGAACAAGACTGGACTAAGACAGGGGAGTGTGCTGTCACCTCTCTTGTTCATAATGGTGATGGATGAAATTGTAAAGGAAACAAAGGAAGCATATGGACATAAAGAAATGAAGTTACTGTTATTTGCAGATGATATTGTGGTCTGGGGAAGGAACACCGAAGAAGTGCAAAAACAACTAGATGCACTGAACGAAAATATTCAGAAGTACGGCCTGAAAATCAGTATAGAGAAAAGCAAGACCATGGTGATGACAAGAGGGGAAAGACAAGGAAAGGGCACTGTGAAAATTGGAAGTCAGAGTTTGGAAATTGTGGACACGTTCAAATACCTAGGAAGTGAATTGATGCAAACTGGTAGGTTGGACATGGAGATTGGCAGGAGAGTACAGCAGAGCAATGCATTCTATCAAAGTGTAAGAAAACTTGTTTGGGATAAGGAAGTACCAAGGAAAAGCAAGGAGGTAATGTATAAAGTGTACTATGTTCCCATATTAACTTATGCAGCTGAGACTTGGACCCTGACAAGCAGGCAAGAGAGTAGAATCCAAGCCAGTGAAATGAAATTCCTAAGAAGTATGATAGGAAAGACAAGGAAAGACAGAGTGAGGAATGAAGATGTTAGGAAGGAAGTTGGGATGGGAAAACTAAATGAGAGAATTGAGAAGAATAAACTAAGGTGGTTTGGACATGTAAAGAGGATGGAGTAAAAATAGAATACCAAGACAGATGCTGGAGGCGAAGTGCAAGGGTAAGAGAGCAAGAGGAAGACCTAGAACAAGGTGGATTGATTCAGTGAAGAACAGCGTAAGAAAAAGAAATCTGGACTGGGACAAGATCGTGGAAGAAGAATGGTGGAAGGACAGAGGAAAGTGGAGAAGTGCCATAAATACCCCGACCCGGCAGGTGCTGGATAAGGGGAAATGATGATGATGATGATGACAAATCGAATGGCACTCCAATGTATGGAATGTGCAGGAAACTAATGCAAGTTTTCAGTAACGAATATCGTGATTTATTCCAAACTGAAATGTGAACGTATTAGAAAAGAAAATTCAACAACATTTTACCAATATGAACAGATAGTACAGACCTTGAGTGACTTTTGTTCCGTCGTTTTTACGAGCGTTTAGTTTTGAAGGAAACAATCTTTTCCAAATTGGGTACAATACAGTATTTCTGGATACAGCTATTCGTAAACAGTTGCGCTAGTTTCTATCGCTCAAAATGTTTACTTTTGGCAAGCTTAAGAACCGAAAAGAAACTCTCACAAATGTACGTTGAGCCAAACATTGCTCACTTCGGCGCGGCGGACAGACCGCACTCTAAACCAGCCAAGCTCCTCCAACCACTACTGAAACTACCTTCCACCAAAGGGCTCGGAGCACTGGCTTAGAGCGCTGTGTGGATGGCCCTGATCTAGAGTGTGAGGGTTGATTGCATAAACCTTATGTTTCAATTTCCCCTATAAATAAAAATTGAAGCAATAGGATTTAACACTTAGCAATAGCACGTTATAAAATTTTGAAACACAATAACAATTAAACAATAGCCACGTACACACATTATAAACTTATAACGAAGTCAACTTTACTCGTCAAATCCTGCGTCGCAACTATCTCTGCTTCGTGTTGCAACTTGCTCGTCTGACCTTTGGCTCGACCTTCTACCTACAGTGCTGCGCCAGCCGTGCGGCCGGCCCCACTTTGAGTGAAAGACCCTGTATTATGTATAGTCACTCAAACAAAGAATAAGCACTTTATTGGTAATTGCACTGTTTTTTTCATTAATTCTATAGAATACCTACTCCTAGCTTTTACACTTTTACCTGGCAATTATTGAAAATATATGATAACTTTCTCGGAGTATTTAAAATTGAAATTACTGTCAATTATCACTGCTGCACCGGAAATATTATTTATATTATGTAAATAAATGTTTCTCTTCCTAGCTCATTCAACGACTGCAGCCATGTTCAAGGGACAGACATTGACGTCATATCAAGTCCTATCACTGTTGCCAACAGGTCCGATACAAAATACACCACTCGACACATGTAATGTTGTAATTATGTCAAGTGAAAAGGCAATAATTGGCAAAACCCTTGGCCTGAATAAAGATTATTGATGTGTGACTACCCCCACTGTGCATGACAGAACCAGGGGTGTTTATAACGACTAACGCCCTGCGGGCCACGTTACCTAGCCATTATTGGTCCCGGCAAAAAACATTATTCTGGATGAAAATATTTGGCTAGGCAAAAACCATTGGTCTGGATGAAAATACAGGGTGATTCTCTATGTAGTTTACAACTTCAATAATGTGTAATTATTTATTGGAACCACTTACAGACTTGGTTTATATGTCATTATATAGCAAAACACTTCAAGTTTTTTTTTGACAAATCCATTACGGCTCAATGTGTGCACCATTTGTCATCCTGGACACATCCCAATGGAAGTTGATTTCCCGCCACGTATGAACCAGCATTTCCGGGGTATCAGAGGCGATGGCTGTTGTGATGCAATGTCTCTGTTCATCAAGATTTGCAGGTAGGGGAGGGATGTACACCCTATCTCTCACAAAGCCCCACAGAAAGAAGTCCAGTGGTGTGTAATCTGGGGACCGTGGCGGCCAGGTAATTGTTTCTCTCGAAACAGCGCAGAAAACGTTCATAATAATGTTATTGGTTTTACGTCCCTTTTAACTACACTGGCTTTTAGAGACGCCGGGGTGCCGGAATTTTGCCCCAAAGGGGATCTTTAACGTGCCAGTAAATCAACTGACACGGCTCCCTCGCATTTGCGCACCCTCAAATGCCAGCTGACTGCGCCAGGTTTCGAGCCTGCAACCTTGGGCTCAGCAAGCGAGAACGTTACCCCTGAGCCACGCAGCCAGACGCAGAAAACGTTCACTTTGGGGCTGTCACGTGGTGCCCATGTGGTTTTTCCATGCGCCAAATACGACAATTTTGTTGACTCGGCCAGAAAGGTGCAACGTTGATTCATCGCTGAAGACCACATTGTTCAAGAATGACTCATCACGGCTGATGCGATCCATCATTTCAACACAGAATTCATATCGGGTATGTTTATCCGCTTCACTTAGTGCTTGAACCAAGGGCAATCGGTATGCTTCCATGGCCAAATGTCGACGTAACACCCGCCAAACAGTGGTCTGAGGGATGCCAGTTTCGATTTTTCCGGACTGCGGACGAACCTCTCGTTAACTGTCTCCACCACATCGCCAGTATCAGGTGCGCGGCCTGGCACCTTTGTGTGTAGCACAGAACAACCTGTTTCAGTAAATGTCTGGTGCCATTTGTACACTGTTGGTCTGCTGGGTGGGTCTTTGCAAAATTCTGTGTGAAACCTCCGCTGTACACTCGTTGCTGACTTGGTTTCTTCAAACCAGAACACGCACTTCGCTCTTTCCGCTCTAGTGAAAGACGCCATTTCCAACAAGTGACAGGTGGCGCGCGTGGCGGACAACTATGCAACTACAAACTACGTGAATCAAAACTTGAAGTGTTTTGCAATATAATAACATATAAACCAAGTCTGTAAGTGGTTCCAATAAATAATTACACATTATTGAAGTTGTTAACTACATAGAGAATTACCCTGTATTGGGCTTGGCAAAAACCATTGGTCTGGATGAAAATATTGGCCTAATGTTATTTCACAAACTCACACAATCCAGGGTCAAACTTACACTGGAACTCCGCACACATTCCCATTAACTTGGTGGCACTTTTATGTTTTTACGATACCGGATATGAAGTAGTACTGTATGAGTGGGGTTGGCAATACTGTACCTGTCCCTAAATCAGGTGGGGTTGGCAATACTGTACCTGTCCCTAAATCAGGTGAATAATATCGGATTCAGCTGGAATTTCATCTACCGGTTTATAAGTTGTGATCAAAATTGGGACGGCGGGTGGGTCACAAACAGAGGAGGAGTAAACATCTATTACTTACTACGGAGGCAAGTCAATAGGTATCAGCAAATGTGCTCTAACAAAGGAAGTCTCTGAACCGGGGAATCGCGGATCCTGCTGGAACTTTGCAGATACGTTGCGTGAGCCCAACTAGGCAGAACCGTGAAGAAATATGTTTCGGAAATTAACTTCCCCTTGCCTACTAGATGAAAAATTAAGATTTACACGTTTAAATTGGCACGCCAGCGGCGTGAGCTTCATTGGCTGCGTCAGAGTTTGCTTCCCGGCCTACAGCATACAGTCACCAAATGAAAGGCGACAGACCCGTCATACGCTTATATCCGTATACGGAGAGTGTCCCATGCATTGCATGTTGAATGCTAACAATGGAAAAGTTATATGTTGTCTGGAGGAAAAATATGGAAAATGTATGGAAAGGCCCTGAGCATTCAAGAACAGGACCTGTTGGATAGTTTGGATGGTATATTGATGGTTTTATGCCTATTTGGCTTTCTGGCGTTTGTCTCTTGTAACAAGTGTGTTTATTTGTTGTGCTTATTGATATTTACAGGTATCATAACTGGTTGTATAGAAAACAGTACTATGAACGTGGACACCTATTTCTACTCTTACAGTCACCACACATGAGCTACTGGAACAGTTACACTAGTAACACCAACAGCTCTCATGACGATAATATTTGGACTGCCACCGATATCTCACCCAGGAACATGACAGATGAAGCTGTAAGTATGAAATACTGGTACAAACAAAATGCTGTTGAATATTGGAGAGGCGTCCGCTTTCCTTTTCGTCGGTAAAAAGTTCTACCGTTTAAAAAGTAAGAAAGATTTATATTTGTGGGCAGAGCAAGTGAAAAGGGGTGCCACCCACCGCGACAAATTGAGGAGAATAACATGTTCCGTAAAAGCCCAATTGACATTGCCCAACAGAATAATGACGTAATACATGACGTGACAATTCAGCAATGGGTTATGCTAGCTGCGCAGGACGTAAAATGTACGGGCTTTAAAGCCAGCCATTCCTGGGTGCAGCACTTTAAGGATCGCTACAATATCATTTCGGGAAAAGTAACAACTGTGACATCAAAGAATGCCCATTGAGAAATGGATATTATGTCAGCAGCAGAAATATTCCTGGAGGTTACATAGGTTCTAGATTCTCTCGGACCTGGAAACGTATGCAATAACGATCAAAGTGGGTTCGGTTAAATTTGGAGATGTGTTTGGGTAGGACAATGGCTATAAAATGGTCGAAAACAGTTTACTCCAGAGTGCAATCAGTGGGGGCCACAACGCACAGTTATACAATAATGCCAACATTAACAGCAGACGGCAAGCTGCTTGGACCTCTCTTCATAATTTTGAAAGAACCAAAAGGTGCGTTTGGTAAAAGGGTGAAAGAAACTATGTTTGCACATGACAATATTTACGTTGTTCCCACAAAATCTGGCAAAATGGGATCCGCACAATTGAAGGATTGGTTTCATAATGTTTTCAAACAGCATGTACCTACTGTCCGGCAATGTGGCACTACTCCTGGATTCCTTTTCTGGACATAAATCATTATAAAGTGAAGAGCGCATACGACTGATGATGATCCCTTCTGGGGCCACAGCCTATTGTCAACCATTGGATGTATACGGCTTTAGGGTCTGGAAGAGCATTGTCCGTAGATTTTCGAACACCATTCGGCTATTGAATTCCGACATCAATTTGGCCCAGAGAAATACAATCTTGAAAATGCAGTCTCTGACATATCACCAATTGTCGTACACTCGTTTTACTTCAATGTGGCAATACGCTTGGAACCGAAGTTAATATCTGTCTGACAATCCCAGACGGTTTGAACACCCTGTACCATATTTTTTTCGATATCAGTGCAATACAATGTAGTACTTGCACTCACCCGTGTTTCATACGGTGTGGATGGTGTAAAACCAGTTTGTGTTTCCAACATGATTGCCACGAATATCACTGTTGTCAGAACTATGTTAAATAGCTTGGTCACTTACTCACTTGTGTGACCATTGGTTCAGTTTACTCTGTGTTTTGTTGTAAGGATATGTATTTGTGATACCTTACATTGCATGATTATTAATAAAGCACAACGTGCAATACATTGTAAAGATGCAGCATTAATGTCCCATGCCGCAGCTTGTGAGCGCGAGTACGGGAGGACAGTAGTTTGGAACGTGATCTTTTGAGCCACCAATCAGGCGTGCCTCCCGCTTGATCAGCGCGCACAGTTCAAAATTATTGTACTTACTGCCGTCTATGGTGGGTAGGAGAAAATTTCCGAAAGATTTTTCTTCACGATTCTGCCTAGTTGGGCTCAAGCAACGTGCCTTCAAAGTTCCAGCAGGATCCGCGATTCCACGGTTCAGAGACTTCCCTTGTAAGTGTCGTTAGGTTGGCTGTATGGCATTGTGTGCTCACCGCCCGCTAGATGGCACTGTTTTCCACGTCTGTGGTAGGTTTCAGTGTTATCATATCAGTAGAGCTTGCGCTTTTGTGACATAAAGATGGTCGTGCCACTCTCTGTTTGCACCAAGGAAGAACATCATTCTGTAATCCGTTTTTTGTGGTCTGAGGGCGTACTAGGAGAGGAAATTCATAGACGACTTTCAGCACAATACGGAGACAGTTCTAAAGGGGTTGCACGAGCGTGAAAGATGGGGCAAGATCCGGACGTCCATCTGCAGCCGTAATTGATGCCAATATTGAACAAGTGCATGATGTGATCCTGCATAACAGACGAGTGACTGTTGATGACGTGGCAAACCATTTGCACATTAGCCATGGTTCTGCATATGAAATCATGCATAACAGGCTTAACTTTCACAACATTATTTCAAGGAAGCAAAGGAAGCTTGTAGTTTAACGTGACCATCAATCTTGAGATCATGAGCCACGGGACCTCCTTTTTACATGGAATCCGAACCACAGGACATGGCATTTCACTTCGAAAATCTCACATGCATTGACCGGGAATCGAACCCGGACCGCCTTGGTGAGAGGCATACAGCTAGACCGCTGAGCCACCACGCCCCTAACATTATTTCACTGCCACTGAATCCTACAAATTTAATCATGGTCTGAAAGTCAAGCTAGGCAACACATTGTACACACTGATACGAAAAGTTGCATATGCAATAGGCGCTACACAAGATTCACAACATATCGCTGCCCACACGCTCAAACTATTCGGACGCTGCGTTTCGAGGTGTTGGAACATCCCAATTACGCCCCGTCGGATTATCATCTCTTTGGTCCACTGAAGAAAAAAAAAAAAAAAAAAAGCTCTAAGAGGCCGTCGCTTCAGCTCCGATCAACAGGTGAAGGCCGCGAGGAATACGTGGCTTGCTGCGCAATCAAAAACCTCTTTGCAGAAGGTATCAGCAAGCTTTTGAAAGGGTGGACGATGTGCTTTGAAAAGCAGGGGGACTATGTTGAAAAATTATATCAATATAATAATTTAATAAATTATAAAAATTAATTGCAGATACTTATTGACTTGCCCTTGTACATCATCTCCAGATATTATCCAGACTAAGACTACAGGTATTTTGGTTAATTTTAGTAGTTTGGTTAATTTTAGTAGTTTAAGATTTTCCTTCCACAGGTGTATGTGTTCTATAGTTCTACCGTTCTTTCTTGTTTAGTTCTGGAGCTCAGAGCCAAAACTCAAAGAAATGAGTAGAGTTACCGTACATATACACAGTACGTATACTTATCTTGACCACTGTAAAGATTCTCATGTAAAACCACCATTGGGACTTGGCCAAACAATTTTACCAAGAGTGTAATCTTTATTTGGGCAACTTTACATCACTGTACTCATTTTGACCACTGAAACCCAGTGGTTGAATTCTGCCAGACTCATAAACACAGACTATCTTAGGAGAAAAAACAAATTTTTGTACCCTCGAGTCTCTAAAGCCATGGTAATTGAAAGAAAAGTTAATGCCACAATAATTACAGTCCACTGCTGACTAAAGGAAGCAGCGGACCCTTGATAATGCTGAACGCAGTTTTTGGTGAACTGCCAGGAGCTAACATCCTGCCTGGACCACGGCCTACAAGCCCGGACAACTTGTACATAGTCGTAATAATTATGTTTCTTCAGAAACTTATGCCATCCACTTGCATCTGCCAAGAAGGCAACTTTACTTTTAAAAGGAGAGCAATTTTTCTCAGTAGTATATTGCCACCACTCATGGTATCATAATAGTCTTGCAGTGACCTTCCCAGCAGATACAAGCCAGCGTCTTGGTGAGATGGATCATATTAACTGATGTGCTCAATGGAACACCAGGGCGAAATTATGGTAAAATAGATTAAGGAACCTGGACTATTTCTATTTCTGTGTAAATTGATTTGATATATTAATATGACGATTTGTTGATACAGATATTGTTTTTATCCATAATGGTCCGTATCGAGTTTAAATTCCACTAAATAACTTACTCTTATTTCAGTCTTTTCAATACTTGTAATATTATTAGCAATGTTTTGTACTGGTACATGTTTCGAACAATAATATTGTTCTTCATCAGCCAGATATACACAATATAAACCCTTATGGGCATAAAATACACTGCAAATACACATAGTTCATTAAAAAAGACACTTGTAAAATAAAAATATCACATGTCCAATACACTGGAAAATTGTCCCTTTCTACAATGTACATTAGCTAAAACATAGCAACTTGAGAGGCTTAAAATATTAACATTTCGTTTAGAGTTTATTTGGATAAAAACTTTTAAATTTGTCAGTACTGTGGTGGTCCTATTGCACTATATTTGACGACAAACTGATTGACATGGGTTGCACTTCCTCGTATTGGTCGATGTTTGCCTTAGTTGTGATTTCCATAGGTTATGTATAAATATTGATAAACTAGGAAATTCATATATGGTTCAATGAAGACGGTAATAATTGATACTCTGTGGAACTCAATTAGTGGAGGTTGAATGTCTCCGCCTGAGTGGCGACGCATTCACATCTCGTCTTCCTCATGTCCCGTTGACTCGTTGCCGCTCTGTGACGACTTAATCACTATATAAGGACATAAAATTACAACCCAAGTTGCAATTAACATCAAGGATTCGAAACATTTATACCGTTAGATGGAGAGGGGTATGTGTGGAATTTGTCTGATAACCTGTGTTATTGTGATGGCTGTATTAGTGAGTGTAGTTGTAATTCACATGAGGATTGGGAAGTAGACGGCTCTGGCCATAATTTAGGAACCATCCTGGCCTTCGTCTGGAGTAGAAGTGGGAAACCATGGTAAACCACTTCCAGGATGGCCGAGTTGGGAATCGAACCCGCCTCTTCTTAGTTTTGCCTCATGAGGCTGAGTGTACCAGCCCTCAGATGAGAATGAAATTTCTTGGCAGAGCCGGGAATCAACTCGGGCCTCCCCGGTTAGATATGTGCCTCTTTGCGTAGAACCGTAATCTTTAAGAAGTGTTAGCATAGCAGCTACATTCTCAGTTGGAGGAAAGGTGGGCATAATTAACACCGAGTCACTTTTGAAATATTTTGCACGATCTATCCAGCTAAATGAAACTCGAAACATTCTTTGCATAACTGAAGACACTCGATATCCAGATCTACAGCCGGGTGCGAAACATGTGGGCATATTGTGCAGAGAAACACGTCGTCGAGGCACAATAGCTATGTAGCAATGTAGACGGGATGGCGAATAGAATACATGGTGTTATCACTGAGTTCAAGCGCGCCCCGCTCTCAGTCAGCACTAGCGGCGCAGACCACCACTGCTACTCAGTCAGCTGTTCAAAAATGGGATATGCCCTATGTAAACCTCTTTACAAAGGCTACGGTTTAGCTGATTACAACAAATTGTTTGTTTAGACTTATAAACAATACTGTCAAAGAGTTATTAATATTCCCAGTCCCCAGGTAGAAATATCTTTTAAAACCCTCCGTTAGTCGCCCATGGGTCTGACAGGTCCATGGTTCGTTTTATATCAAGCCAACAGTTCCAAGTTATGATCATATTGTCTTGGGACATCTTACACCATACCTTAGTAAGCATTTTCCTGGAGTTGTGAAATGACGAGCCTAAAAATAACTCCACACATTTAACTTTTGTCAGCTGCTGTCATATATGCGGGATTGCTAGCTCCAGCACGCCCAATGATGTAACATTCTGTCAGTGAGTCGTCAGTGACTTGCTGTTCTGTGCTGTTATAGCGATTATTTGGTTTGGTACAGTGAATATCAGTTAAGAGATTATGCCTCACGAAAACCTAAGGATGTAGATGAAGTGTGTCGCCTTCTGCTGAAAGATAACAAATCACTAGTTGATGATACAGTAATTTCAAAGAAATTGGTGAATCTGATACTGAAGACAAAGTTGAAACAAGATCCGAAGACTCTGATACTGACCATAATATTGATCAAGATGACAGTAACGGAAGCGAAGAATTGGATGGCCCGTTTATTTCATTGGAAGGAAGGCCATTATTATTAATATTATATGTCCGCCTCATTCTTGGCTATGACCGCGGAGGCCTGGGTTGAATTCCCAGCTCTGCCAAGAAATACAATTCTGGTATGAGGGCCGGAATGGTGTTCACTCAGCTTCGTGAGGCAAAAATGATAAGAGGCATGTTCGGTTCCTACCTCAGCCATCCTGGAAGTGGTTTCCCACTTCTACTCCAGGCAAATACTGGGATGGTACCCAACCGAAGGCCACGGCCGCTTCCTATCCAAATCCTACCTCAATTACAAATACACACACTATTACAGACACCACAATGACATAGGTTATCATGCATATTCTACACACACCCAAGTACATGGGGCAACATGACCAACATGTCGCCAAGACCCTAAAGAATCAACAACTATTATTATTATTATTTTAGGTCTATTATTATTATTATGTTGGATTATACATAATTTCGTTTTAGGCAAGGATGGCACGGTAAAACAAGGAGCCATGGAAGGCTGCCTTTATTGTGTTTCTTGCTGGGCATTGTTCATGATCTTACCTCAGTGGATACATATTTAGGTAAATTTGGAAAAATGTGAGGTACTGAGCCTGGTTTTAATTTCCACTTCACACGAGGAAGTTCCGTGTTCTCACGGTTCACTATGAAACAGTCCACCTTTAAAATAAAATCTTCCGAAAAATGCACATCACAGATTCTGCTTTTGATCAACAATTGCTTATCTTTCTGTGGAATAACTCTGGCAAATTTCGCAAAACAGATTTGGTTCTTTTGGCGGAGTGAAAAATGTCTACTATCACCTCTTCTTCCGTAACCAGATTTACATCCAGGAATGAAACAGTGGAACATTTTCTCCAAACAGTAGAAAATTTAGTTGTTTGCACACACTGCACAGATAACACAGACATTTGTAAAATATTACAAAGAAACAAATTCTCTCACATATATGACTTCTCGCATGCAGGATATTACAGTACTAACCTCGTGGGCTCCGCACGTGCTTGAGGTAGGGAGCGACTTCTGCCCCACACACTGGCGGGGCCATGAACGACAATGCTTGGAGAGCAGAGTGATGACACTGTTTATTTCTATTCGTCATGTAGAAGGTAAGACATACACACCTCACACTACTCATTCATGAACATGTCAATGTAAAGAGCCAAAAGTGACAATGGAGAGCAATGAAACTTCCGAATACTTGACGCAAATGTAACGCTCACTAATGAAAAGTATCGTCTGTTACCGCCTTAATCGATGGTGCTGCTGCTGGTGGAATGACCAACAATCTCTTCAGTTAGTTTAAGGGTGAGGAGAGAAGAGCATACACTTATTCTTCCATAAGCTATGGTAGGAGTATAGAATCAAGGAGAAATAATTTCAACACAGAGATTTATTGATGACATTGCCATCTTAGCCGATTCACCAGAGGATTTGAATGAGTTTTTAAATGGTATGGACTGTTACCAAGTTGAACCATAGTGTATGGAAGAGGAAGTGTAATATCTCCAGGAGTTGTCGTGGACCACCGCACAGATAGCACTGGCAACGCCTATGCCACTAAAGCTCGTGTCGCCGAGTCCCACGATGACAAAGAAAGTTTAGGAGCAGTGAGAAATGAGCGACCAGCATCACAATATATCCGAATAGGGACAGTCAACATCTTAACCCTGACGGACAAGACTGAGGAGCTAGTGGACTTCAAGATGGAGAAGGATATAGCCATGCTCGGTCTCAGTGAAACGAAATGGAAAGGAAAAGGGGAAAGAAAACTAAAGGAAGGATACAGGCTGTTTTACAGTGAAGGATAGGAGGCAAGAAATGAAGTAGGAATGATTATAAAAAAGGATGTCCCAGAGTATGTGGAGGAGGTGAAGAAGATAAGTGACAGGATGATCATAGGAAGGATACAGTTCCTGACAGGGACAAAAGATCTGTTTCAAGTATATGCTCCACAAACGGGAAATAAAGAAGAGAACTTAGAAGAATTCCAAGAAGATGTGGAAAAATATATAGAGGATAAGGAAATAATGGTAATGGGAGATTTGAATGCACAAGTGGGAAGAGACAGACAAGGAAGAGAGGAGATTTTGGGACCATATGGTTATGGCAGTACGAATCCAGAAGGGGATTTCTTAATGGACTTCTGTCAGTAGAACCAATTAATTATATGGAATACGTGGTTCAGAAAGACAAATAGTCAGAAGATAATGAGGTATGGATGGGAAGATAGAAGAACGAAAACTCTGATAGACTATGTATTAGTAGAAAAAGGATATCGGAAAGAGCTAATGGATGTCACAGTCATGCCAGAGGAAGCCTTTGGAGGAGACCAGAGGGCAGTGGTAGCAAAACTAAAAGTAGGAAAGGTCATGAGATTACAAGAAAAATGGAAAAGAAAGATTACGGTCTGGAGACTAAAGGAAAAGGAGGTTGCAGAAGAGTTTAAGAAAGAATTGCAAGAACAGATACCAAGGACGGATATTACCCATGTGGAAGAAGAATGGGAAAAGTTTAAGAGTGCATTTTCAAACAGTGCAGAGAAAACAGATGGTAGAACATCAGGAAAGGTACGGGAAAAGGCAACAAAATGGTGGAATGATAGAGTGAAAGAAAAGGTAAGAGAGAAGAAGAAAACTTGGAAGGAATGGAAAACAAAAAAGACTGAAGAAAGTAGAGCAAAATATATAGAAGCAAACAGAGATTGCAAGAAAGTAATTGCAGAGGAAAAGAAGAAAAGCTGGGAAGAATTCACCCAGGAAATAAGGGAGGATTTAAATTGTGGAAAGAAATTGCTATTGGAATTATAAAAAGTAGAAGGGATGAAAAAGTGAACACTGGATTCGTGAAACACAAAGAAGGTGAAATATTGACAAAAACAGAAGATATAACGGACAGATGGAAAGAATATTTCAGCGAGCTGTTGAAGGTGAGACGTCAGGCATGCAGAGAAGTTACGCAAACAGCCAAAACGGTGGAGGAGAAAATAGAAGAAGAACCAGACATTACTATGGCAGAAGTGGAATGGGCAGTTAGGAAGATGAAGATGGGGAAAGCTGTGGGAATCTACGAAGTGGCAATAGAAATAATCAAGGAGGCAGGACCAGTGGGACTGCAATGGACATACAGACTTCTCTGGAGTGTGTGGAGAGAAAAGAAAGTTCCTGAAGACTGGAAAAAGGGAATAATATTGCCAATATTCAAGAAAGGTGACAGGAAGGTGTGTGGTAACTACCGAGGAATCACCATAATTTTGCATGTTGCCAAAGTAATGGAAAGAATCCTAGAAAAAATAATTAGAGTAAAGGTAGAAAGCCAAATAGAGGAGCAGTTTGGATTTGGAGGGGGCAGGTTAACAGTGGAACCCATTTTCATTCTGAGACAGAACATTGAAAAGAGTTGGGAATATGGGAAGGATATGGTAATGACTTATTGATCTAGAAAAGGCCTATGATAGCATCCCTAGAACAAAAGTTTGGGAAAGCTTAACACATAGGGGGGTAGGCAAGGAACTGAGTGACATGATAAATGGAATGTGCATGGATTGCTACAGTAGTGTGAAGACTAGAGTCGGGACATCGGAATGGTTTAAAGTTGACACTGGACTAAAGCAAGGAAGTGTGTTGTCACCCTTATTGTTCTTAATGGTGATGGATGACATCATGAAGGCAGCAATGGAAGACTATAGTAGGGCAAAGATGAAGGTAATGTTGTTTGCAGACGATGTTGTGATCTGGGGCGAGGATGAGATGGAGGTAAAAGAACAGTTAGACGTAATAAATGAAAAGATTGAGCAATGGGCATTGAAGATAAATGCGTAGAAGAGTAAAACAGTGGTGATGAGTAGAGCTAAGAAAGAAGGAAAAGGAGTAAACGAATTTGAAGATAAGGAATTGGAAGTGATGAAACACTTCAAATACTTGGGAAGTGAACTGAATGAAGATGGAAGACTAGATTTGAAAATTAGCAGAAGATGTGAAGAAAGACAATTTAACTCTTATTTACTCATTTCATTTATAAGATCATTCATATGTTGGCAACTCTGTACAAAAGTTATGTTGACAATTACACCTAATAAATCGATACAGTGTAGTTGGTATTGTTGAGCCAGAAGGAAATATTACTTATTTTAACAGGTTATGGGCCCAGAACATATGGACATTTTTTGCTAGTGAACCAGGAATCAATACTGGGAGGTTCACGGAATATCGGAGGAAGAATAGTGACTCCATTAGCGTAGGCCTACTTTGAGACAAAGGAAAAATGAATGACGAGGAGAGAAAAAGAGTCAATGATGAAAGATACCACATTCCACTTTTCGACGGTAAGAACTAAGACAACTGGAAATTCAGACTTGAAGTCCTACTGGACGAGAAGAAACTGATGTCCCACATCACAGAAGAAGTTCAGTATGCTGAAGCACCGGCGGGCGAGACAACAGCAGCTCGAACGGCCAACGAAGCAGCTAATGAGAAACTCCGGCAGAAAGATAAGTATTGCATTAGACTGATTGTTGAGTGCTATAGCTGATAGTCATTTGGAATATTGCAGAGGACATGAAACAGCTTTCAAGGTTTGGAAAACTTTAGCAGACACTTTTCAAAGTAAAGGAATTGCCAGTCAACTTCAGGCAAGGAAAGCATTGCTTGCAATGCGACATAACCCTACTAATGAGACCTTGTAAAATCACTTTCTGAAGTTTGACAGACAAATTCGAGAACTTAAATCTGCTGGAGCAAATACTGATGAGATAGATGTGATTTATCATTTGTTATTGACCATGCCAACTGACTATAGTATGGTTGTAACTTCTATTGAAACCATGTCAGCAAACTGTGAGAACTTAACCCTTCCTTTTGTCAAAAATAGACTTTTGGATGAAGAATCTAAAAGGAATCTCGAAGGAAAACAGAAACCACAGAGGAATGAGTCAACAACTGCTTTCTTTACTCGACCAGGACAAGTAAAGAATGGAGGAAAACAGAAACACCAGTACCAGCAGCCAAAGACTACTGCAACAACAACATACAGTACACTCAGCACCAGTCCAAGATATTTTCTGGATCTAACTGTAATACTAAGCCTGCTTCACATTCTTACAAGTGCCACAACTGTGGGGGCAGTGGCCATTTACGGAGCGACTGTCCCAATCCACGTAACACTCCTTGGCAGCCTACAAAGTTTTCAGGGATGCAAACTGGTGCTGCCAATGTCACTCAAGAGGAGGAAGAGGAATTCTGTTTCTCAGCTTTATCTGATGTAATACACTCAAGAATGACTAAGGCTGGAAGTGATGAAGTGGTATGATGGCTTGATTCTGGAGTTTCAGAGCACATGATTAATCGATCTGATTTCTTTCAGACAAGTGTAAAGATTAATCCTATGAAGATTTAAGTGGCAAAAGCAGGGCACTCTGTGAGAAGACTGGAAATGAGTGGATGCACAATCATTTTTGAAGATGGTAAGGTACTAATAATGAAAGGAAATTATGTGATTGCAGTTGCACATCGGATCAACAAGTCGTATAGGCTAACACTCCATACCAGGAAGGAAATTGCATGCCTAACACTTGGAAGTGAGGACTTGTGGCATAGAAGTTTTGGTCACACAAGTAAGGCAGGGCTTCAGAAACTGCAAACCCAGGTGGATGGTATGAAAGAAACTAAGGTGAAGGAAGTGTGTGACATATGCTGTCAATGTGTAAGCTGCCACACAACCAAACAAGAAAAAGAGCACACAGGCCACTGGAACTAATCCAGTGACCTGTTTGGCCCAATTACACCAACATTAGACTACATCAAGATCTATGAAGCGAGGGCAACCGCTCATTTCAAGAGCAAAATAAGTCGCTTCAGGTGTGATCGAGGTGGGGAGTACACCTCAAACGAGCTGAAGACTTACTTTCAAGAGAAAGGAATACAGTTGGAATATACCATGAGCTACACACCTAAGCAAAATGGAGTAGCTGAAAGGTTCAACAGAATTATCCTGGACAAAGCAAGATGAATGCTGTTCAGCTCAGGACTACAGAAGAATCTTTGGACTGAAGCAGTAAGCGCAGCAGTGTACCTTATCAACAGGAGCACTGCTAATGCCTTATCAGACTGTGTTCCAGCAACTCTCTGGTATGGGCATAAACCTGATGTCAGCAAGATCAGGGTATTTGGTTCACCAGCTTACCTTCATACTCCCAAACAACTGAGGGGAGGAAAATTTGACAGTCTATCGAGGAAACTTTACTTGGTTGGGTACTGTCATAATGGTTATAGATTGTGGTGTCCTGACACCCAAGAAATTATTGAAGGGAAAGATGTCATTTTTGATGAGAGTTCTCCAGGTTTAAGGTTTATAGATATTGATCCATCACACTATGAAACTACTGTAATAAGAAGCCTATTTCAAAGGAAGAAGGTACCATGGAAGATCCAATTCCTGAAGATTGCCAAAATTCAGGAGAAGATCTGGAAGCCAATGATGACACACCGACAGAAGAACGGAGGCGTGGAACTCGTGTGAGGAAGAGACCGCAGTATCTGGATGATTATGAGGTTACCCTAAGTAAACTAGCTATGGGTGCAGTAGTAGATGATGTTCCTGAATCTGTCCAGGACATTGAAGGTACACCTGACGCTACAGAATGGCGGAAAGCAGTTCAAGAATAGATGAATGCACTACACGAAAATAAAACCTGGACACTGACAATGCTGTCACCTGGCAAGAAGGCAATCAACAACAGGTGGGTGTTTCGAATCAAACATGATGCAACCGGAAATGTTGAGAAGTCATCATCATCGGCTTTAACTCGAATCCGAGTATAAATCTTCTTCCTTCAGTCCAGTTTGTGGATATGTTTACGGTGACTAAAGAGTCCAATCCTGGCATGGAACAAGCGACCACACAAGTCACATAGTATTGCTGGAGGAGGACGTGGTTGGGCTGCTTGAAGTTTCCTAGCTTGACGCTTGGCCTCTTCATGTGTGCGTCGATCCCTTTCAAACGTCTTTACAGTATCCGAGATGGTATGGCGCCAAGTTGAGCGGTCTTCAGCCAGCATGTCCCAGGTTTGTGAATCAAGACCTGTCAATTTCAGGGTCTGCTTAAATTGGTCCTTGTAGCGCCTCTTAGGACCACCATGAGGTCTGGTGCCATAGCATAACTCACCATATAGCATTTGACGAGGTAATCTCACATCATCCATCCGATGGACATGACCAATTCATCTAAATTGGTGACCTATTATGGATGATTCTATGCTGTTGATTTGAGCCTTTTCCAGAACAGCAATATTGGTAATGCGGTCGTCCCATTTAATCCTCAGGATTGATCGAAGTTTTTGTAGGTGGAAACGCTCAAGCACCCTGAGATCACGTCGGTAAAGGGTCCACGTTTCACAGCCATACAACAATGTAGAAATGACTACTGCTTTATACCCATAAGCTTTGTACTCATGGACAGATCTTTATTCGTGAAGACCCTGTGCGCTAATCGTCCATATGCTGCATGGGCTGCGCCAATTCTCTTATCCACATCCTGCTCACAGGTACAGCTCACAGAAATGGTACTGCCCAGGTACGAGAAGTGGTCTACCTGTTCTAATGGCAAATTTGAGATGGAGATATTGAACTGAGGAAGAGGTGTGCCTGGTGAAGGTTGTGCCAAGACTTTAGTCTTATTGACATTTATGGTAAGACCAAAGCGATCACATGCACTTTTGTAACAATTAACTGACTCTTGCAGCTCTTCTGGTGTGAGAGTTGGCGACGCAGCATCATCTGCATACAACATGTTAGTAACCTTAGTAACCTGAGTTTTCCTCAAGGAGCGGAGACGAGTTAGGTTGAAAAGCCCTCCATCAAAACGATACTTGACCTCCACACCTGGGATGTTTGTGGGTGAATCATAAAGCATTGCAGCCAAGTACAGCGTGAAAAGCGTTGGAGCCAGTACACATCCTTGTTTCAGTCCATGGGTAATAGGAAATTCATCAGACATGGCAAACCTAACCTGTCATGCCATCATGGAGAGCCTTGATTAGATCTACAAATCGCTGAGGGCAACCAAACCGCCTCAGCACCGCCCACATGACTGGTCTTGGAACCGAATCAAATGCCTTTTCCAAGTCATAAAAGACTAAGAAGAGTGGATTCTGTTGTTCTCTACATTTTTCTTGTAGCTGTCTCACACAGAAAATCAAGTCAATTAGAGATAACCTTGAGGAGGTTAAGTAGAATTCTTGCAAGAATCTTCCCCACAATTGATAGCAGTGATATACCACGGTAGTTGCCACAAACACTGCGATCACCCTTTTTAAAGATAGTGACGATAGTGGCATTCTTTAGGTCTCCAGGTACCTTTCTTGATTCCCATATTCTGAGGATAAGAGTGAAAATCCTTGTTTTGAGGGAACGACCTCCGGCTTGAATTAGTTCCAGAGGGATGTTATCTGGGCCAGGTGCTTTTCTGGGTTTCAATTGGGTGAGAGCTGCACTGAAATCATGATAAGTAGGAGGTACTGCCAACCACAGTTGTTCAGGTTGTTGCGGCACATCACAAAGGAAGTCTTCAGCAGCTGCTGATGGACGGTTTAGGAGAATGGAGAAGTGCTCCTTCCAGCGTTCCAAGATTTCTTGACCATCAGTAAAGGTAGTAGAATTATCAGCGCTTTTCAGTGTACCTGATGATGAGCGAGATGGTCCATATATTTCCTTGAGTAATGCATAGAAGTTCCTCAAGTCTAGAGCATCCGATAGTCTCTTCAGTTCCTGAGCCTTCTGTTGCCACCTAGTATTTTTAATCTGCCTTATCTGTATCTGGCATTTACCCTTGAGTTCCAGTAGTTTATCTCTCTTTGTGTTGGAAGTTGGGTCTTGAAGATGGGCAAGATAGGCATTCCTATTGGCATTGATAAGAGACAGAATTTCCTCATTGTTGTCATCAAACCAGTCTTGTCTTTTCCGCACTATAAAACCAATGGTTTCCTCAGCTGGCTGTGTGATAACCTTCTGTAGTATGGCCCATTCTTGCTGAATGTCATTTGTTACTGGGTTTTCTAATAACTGGGTGACGATCCTGTTTCCAAAATGTTTATACATGGGGGATGAAGTTACTCACGTCCGCAGCATACCTTAAGCTGTACGTGTCCCCTGGGTGGTGCTAAACGAGTAACAATTTTGGCAAAAACGTTCCAGAATAGAGAAACATGAGCAAACAAATGCAAACAAATAAAAATGCTCTTTTCAGAGCAAAACAACACGAAGTAAGAATACTGCAATGGAATGCAGGTGGTCTATCAACAAAGAAACTTTTGGAAGTAAAGAAAATCATGATAGAAAGAGATATAGACATCCTTCTAATCAATGAAGCCAACACTACACCTGAAAACATACAATATTTAAAGATCCAAGGGTATACCATCTACACTCTCTTCAAAATAAGACAAATAGCAAGCGGAATATTTGCAGCAGTGAAGAACAACATCATGTCAACATTCAGAATTGTAAAAGAAATGGACCCAACAGATACATCAGAAATTATCGAATTATCCATATGGATCAACAACCAGAAAATAACAATATTCTGTGTTTACAGTCCTCCAAACAATAAAAATCTGAATCTTCACCTTTTAGAAATCAAAACAGCTACTATTTTTATAGGAGACTTCAATGCAGCCTCTCCAGTCTGGGGCTACAACTACACAAATTCAGCTGGTAAAACAATAAAAGACCTTATAGAGAGTAGCTCTCTTGAGCTATCATATAGTAACAAAGACCCAGCAACATTCATTCACCACTCTGGTTCCACAACTAACCCAGATCTCATATTAGTCTCAACAGATCTTACAAACCACAGTCATCGATCAGTACTCGAAGATCCAGGCAGTGGACATAGAATGTCTCTTCTTACTATTACATCATACAGTGAATCTGCTCAAAGTGCAGACCAGAAGATTCGGTGGAACTTTAAAAAGGCAGACTGGGAAAATTTCAGAAACAAACTTGAAACTAAAATGTCGGAAATTGATCTTGATGCACCTCCTAACATCATCCTGAATAAATTTACTACAGCCATAAAAGACATAGCCAAACTGTGCATACCCAGAGGTGCCCAAACAAAATATAAACCTTTCTGGTCAGATGAATTGAACAATCTTAAGTCCGCCAGAGACAAAGCAAGAAGAACAGCTGAACTTACTCAGGATCAAAATGATGTACGGAAATGGCGACAAGCAACAGCAAAATTAAAACAAGCAATAACAATATCAAAAAGAGAATCTTGGAACAAATTTTTAACAACAGTTGACTATAGGACAGACAGCAATAAAGCTCACAAACTTATCAATTCTCTAAACAACAACCATGTAGTCACTCCTTTGAATCCTATTATGATAAATGATAAGGAAATTACAGACTGTCATAAAATAGCAAACCACTTCTGTAATCATTTCACTTAAATTAGACTATCAAAACAGAAAAAGAAAGAAGACAAGACTCTCAAAAAATTAGTCAAAAAATTCATGAATAATAATGCAGATGATATCTTTAACAATAAATTTTCAATGGAAGAGTTAATGTTAGCAATAAAGAACACACAAGTCAGAAAACAACCAGGACCAGATGAGATATTCCCAGAATTCATAAAAAATCTAGGTCCATCTGCTCTAAACATACTGCTACACATATCCAACAAATTTTGGACATCAAATGATAACCTACCTAAAGACTGGACTAAAGCAACCATCATTCCAATCTTAAAACCAGGCAAGCCAAAAAGCCAAGTCCCCTCGTACCGACCTATAGCACTTACCTCCATTCTGGTAAAAATTCTAGAAAGGATGATTACAAATATACTCAATTGGTACTTGGAAACAAAATCTCTTCTATCAGAAGAACAAGCAGGGTATAGACAAAACAGGTCCTCCTCCCACCAAATAATGAGATTTACACAAGCTGTTAAAGAAGCCTTTAACAAAAGGGAAAGTGTTCTTGCAGTTTTCATCGATTTTAAAGGAGCCTATGATACTGTATGGCGAAACATGCTGCTAAAGAAACTTATCAACTTCAAAGTAAATGGATGTAAAACTGGTTTTCAAGATTCCTTTCACAAAGAATGATCAATGTACGTTACAACAACAAAACTTCAGGTTGCAAGCAATCAAAACTAGGCCTCCCACAAGGAGCTGTATCAAGCACAACTTTATTCAATGTGTACATCAACGATCTTCCAAAAACAATAAAGAAAGTAGGTAATGTGAATATCAGCATGTTTGCAGACGATGTTATCATTTGGACCACAGCACGTAACAGCCCAAATCAGCAAATGCTTCTTGAACACAGAATGAACCAGGCACTTATAAAACTCAAAAACTGGACTGAAAACAATAATATGGAAATCAATACTTCCAAAACAGTATACCAGTTTTTCTCCCTGAGACACCACAATCCAACCTTTAGTCTCAAATTTAGTAATCAAGACCTTCCAAAAAGTGAAAGTACAAAGTACCTAGGTAAAGAAGCTGAACTGGACCAAACACATAAAACATGTGGAGGATAAGGTAAGCAAACGGATGAAATTACTGAAGAGACTAGCAGGAGCTACTTGGGGGAGCACTCAAGACACACTCAACAAAACCTACAATATTTACATCAAACCTATCATAAAATATGGCAGTGAAGTACTCTCTACAGCACCCCAGTCAAACATTGATCGCCTCGAGAGGTGTCAGAATAATGCCCTACGAATCATAACAGGTGCAATAAAAACCACACCTATAACCGCCTTGCAATTATATACCCACAACTTACCAATAGAAGAAGAGATGAAACATCAAACAGCCAATGCATATCTCAGTATACAAAGACTACCTCAAATGACATGGATTAAAAAACAGTTTCTAGCCCCAATCTTAAAACACAAAAAGATCCCTTAAGTCTCGCCAAAGAATATATCAATAAGAGCAATCTGCAAATAAAACTTGAACCACTCTGTATGCCAGTCAACCCCATTGAATATATACAAGTGACTACAGATCTTACTTTGTTAGAAGAGGTCTGCAAGAAAGACTCTTCACCACAAGATCTAAAACAACTGGCCCTCTGTACAATAGAAGAAAGATATCCATCTAATCAATGGCTAAAAATATTTACAGATGGCTCACAAGACAAAGAAAATAGAACTGGAGCAGGAATACATTCATCTCTCTTCTCACTCTACTTCCCAGTAGGCCAAAACAAACTTTGATGCTGAGATAAGAGCAATTTCACATGCACTCCATCAGTAATTAGGCAGAAACATTGATTATCAAAAATGCGTTATTATTACAGATTCAAAAGCAGCCATCCAAGCCATCTCGTCAAATTATAAGCCCCAAAATAAAGAACTGAAAGAAATTTTTTGTATGATATAAACCCTTCAAAGACTCCACAAACAGATCTCATTTCAGTGGATCCCTTCTCATGTTGGAATAGCAGGTAATGAAGAGGCAGACAGATTAGCAAAAAAAAAGGTACCACACTACAACAACCTGTCAGACTGATTTTATCTCAGCAAAAAGGATCTTGAAAAATACTATCAAAAACAGGTATGAAGAAATGGCAAAGAAAACAGCAGAAACCAAATTATGGAAAGACATTGATGCTAAATGGGATCAATATAAATTAACACCAAGAAGAGAAGCTGTAGCCTTCTTCAGACTTAACACTGGCCACGACTGCCTTGCAGCTCATCTGAAACGAATCAACATCCTGAGATCTGAAGAATGCACACTTTGTCACGAACCTGGAAGTAAAATGGATAAGGGGCACCTGCTACATTGCAACAAACTTGATGTGACTGCTAGAACTTCTGGAAACCTTACACAACTCTATTGGAACGCAAGAAAGCTGATGGATTGGAATCCGGGCTAGCCATAGGAAACAACAACAACAATGCTTATACATGGATTCATCCTGAAGTTTGGATGTATTAAACTTCTTTCTTGGCAAATTTTTGATGTTCCTAGGTGGTTTAGGTCTGATGGATATCCTGAGCTTACATATAAGAAGTTTATGATCTGTCCAACAATCGTCTATATTCCTTGCTGTTCTGGTAATAAGAGTGTCCTTATCACATTGCTGGGTAATGATATAATCAAGAATGTGCCAATGTTTGGAACAAGGATGCATCCACGGGGATTTGAAGTGGTTAGGTAGCCGGAACTGCATGTTGGTAATGAAAAGTTCGTGTTCTGCACAAAGACCAAGAAGCAACAGTCCATTGGGATTACATTTTCCAAGTCCCTGTTTGCCCATCACATTATTCCATAGCCTGTGATCTTTCCCAACTCTGGCATTGAAGTCACCGAGGAGCAAGAGTTTATCTGGAGATGGTACCTTGGAGATGATTTCACTTAGCTGATTATAGAACTGAGCCTTTACTTCATCATCAGAATCTAAGGTAGGAGCATAGGCAAAGATGAGTGTCATAAAGGAACCTCCTGAGAGTGGTATACGGAGAGTCATGAGCCTTTCGCTAATTGCAATGGGCGTAAGTTGGTGATAATTTACCAGTTTGGTCTTCACAGCGAAGCCCACACCATGAATATGACATTCACCCTCCTCCTTTCCTTTCCAGAAGATGGTATATCCTGTTCCAGATTCAGTAATCTTGCCTTCAGAAGACAGCCTAGTTTCACTGAGAGCAGCAATGTCAACGTTGAGTCTTGATAACTCATGGGTTACGAGAGCTGACCTCTCAGGTCTAACGTTATTGTCCAAATCAAGCAAAGTTCTGATGTTCCATGATCCAATAATCAATTTGCGATTCTTTACTGTTTTTGAGTTTCGACCGCATGAGGGGTGACTTGGTGAGTGCGGTTGCCCAGCCGGACCAAGATTGTGACTTCCGATGTTTAGCCCACCTTTTCTAGGGCCTTCCCCATGTGGGGTGGGCAGCGGTGAGCCTAAATAGGCCTGCCCAAACACAGATGCAGGACCGAATTCCTGAGTAGTCACAGAGTCTCCGGAAGACGACCATCACACATCTGCTGCCAACGTGCAGATCCGAACTAGGGGCTTCCAGTTACACCCATAACCTGCCCCCACCGTCCATATCCCATCGCCGTTGGACTTTGAAAGTATGTGACGTTCGGAAGAAGTGCCACTGGCGTGAATTTGTTTAGGGTCTTGGCTTGCCAGGACGAGACCCACACACTATGATCTCTGAGCCTTATCCTGCGGCTCACGAAGAATGAGACATGCAGGACCGAACACAGAGACTGCAACGAACTGCCGCATACTCAAGTACTACTGAGGTGCGCCTTTACAGCCAGTCCGTCTGGCCTGACCTCTTCCGCCTCTATGACCGTTGGGAGCCATGAGAGTGATTGGCTCCTCCTCCGCTCATTTTGCCGTTGGGCCAAAATGTGCCCATCATAACTATGGACAATAGTTTGCCCTATTAAACCTAAGCAATAGGCTGCCCCTTCCGCCAACCACACTGTGCCAGAGTTCACCTCTTTCACTGCAGATACCGTTGAGGACTTCACCGTAACCCTGGCAAGGGACCCTAACAAGGTACTACCAGCCGGGCCAGCTGGACCAGGGTTTTTTAAAGAGGTGTTACTCCTCTATCCTGTATAACATTACACTAAGTGCTATTGCACCACACTGTGTCACTCCACTAGTAGTAATACCAACACTGTATAACATTAACACTATTCACACTGTATAACACTCCACTTCCTAGTGTTGCACCATACTGTGACTCTGCACTACTCACACACTGTATAACACTACACTTCATAGTATTGCACCACATTGTGACTCTGCACTACTCACACACTGTATAACATTACACTTCCTGGTATTGAGAAGTATAAAGCCCGCCTTGTCATTAAAGGCTGTTCGCAAAAACGGGGCTTGACTATTTCGAGATCTATGCACCAGTGGCCCGCCTAGTGACTGTGAGAGTATTGTTGTCAGTAATTAATCATGGATTGCTTACTCAACAACTTGATGTGAAGAAAGGTTTCCTTCATGGCAGCATCAAAGAAGAAATCTACACGACTCAACCAGAGGGATTTAAGTAAGAATCAACTCCACATCTGGTTCGCAAGCTGAACAAAACACTCTACGGATTGAAGCAGGCCCCAAAGGAGTGGAACTCTAGATTCAATTATTTCATTCAGAAGCATGGTTTCAGGCAATCAGAATATGACACACTTGCTATTATCCTACTTCTTTATGTTGATGATAATTATTGTAGCAGGTAGTTCAGCTGCAGCTCTGAAGGAATGTAAGAAGACTCTCATGGCAGAATTCAAGACGACTGATCTTGGAGATCTCAGGGAATTTCTGGGAATCAAAATTGATCGCTCAGAGAGAGGAATGTTCTTAAGCCAGCCCCAATACATCCAAAACCTTCTGAAACGTTTTGGAATGGAAGACTGCAATCCAGCTAAAACTCCCATGGAGGTAGATCCAGCAAAGGAGCCTGTTGGTGAATGTATCCTTTCTGTCAGACCTTACAAAGAACTAGTTGGATGTTTAATGTATCTCATGTTGACAACCCGTCCTGATATAAGCATGGCAGTGAATTTCTATAGTAGGTTTCAAAGTAACGCTACTGATGCGCAATGGGTTGGGCTTAAACGTGTCTTACGTTATCTGAAGGGATCAAGCGAGATGGGACTCTTATTTCAAAGGCAATCAGGAACTAGTGCTAACCTAGTTGGCTATGTTGATGCAGACGGGGGGGGGGGGGTAATACCAAGAATAGGAAGTCAACTTCTGGTTTCATGTTCGAAGTCTATGCTAATGTAGTTTGGGTGACTAGGAAACAAACTAATGTTGCCCAGTCATCAACTGAAGCCGAGTACGTTTCTCTCGGATGGGCTGTAACAGAACTCATTTGGTTGAGAAATCTTGTTTTGGACATAGGTGTTGAACTATGTGGACCAGTTGTCATCTTTGAAGACAATCAGTCAACCATTTTCTGTCTAGATAAGTGGGAAGACAAAAGGCTAAAACACATTGATGTCAAGTATAATATTGTGAAAGATATGTATCGGAAGAATGTAATCAAGGTTTTTCATATTCCTTCAGGTGAGCAGAAAGCAGATATTCTCACCAAACCACTGACTGGTAACCATTTCCAGACTCTTCGAGCTGGCTTGGGCATTGTTAGTATGTAAGCAACTTGTAAGTGTTAAGAAAGACAATTTAACTCTTATTTAGTCATTTCATTTATAAGATCATTCATATGTTGGCAACTCTGTACAAAAGTTATGTTGACAATTACACCTAAAAAATCGATACAGTGTAGCTGGTATCGTTGAGCCAGAAGGAAATATTACTCATTTTAACAGAAGAAAGCTGTGAAAGATTATTTTGTATTGTGATCATTAGTTTGTGAAACTGATTCTGATTATGCAAATGTATTAATCATGTACTGAATTGTATTGAGCCAAAAATTAATCTGAAGATCTTTTGTAGAACAGTATGTTAAACTCATTTAATAGATTACTATCTAGGTTAAATTGAGAGGAAGTGTTAAGAAAGCCAATTTAACTCTTATTTACTCATTTCATTTATAAGATCATTCATATGTTGGCAACTCTGTACAAAAGTAATGTTGACAATTACACCTAAAAATCGATACAGTGTAGCTGGTATCGTTGAGCCAGAAGGAAATATTACTCATTTTAACAGAAGAATACAACTCGGGAGTGCCTTCTACCAACAGGTACGGGGACTAGTATGGAACAAAGATATACCAATTAAGGCTAAATAAGTTATGTACAAAGCATATTATGTTCTTATAATGACATATGCAGCAGAAACTTGGACAATGACTAAAAGGGATGAGAGCAGAGTACAGGCAGCTGAGATGAGATTCCTGAGAAGTATGGTCCAGAAAACTAGGAGAGACAGAGCGAGAAATGAAGATATACGGAAAGAACTGGGAGTACAGAAACTAAATGACAAACTGGAGCAAAACAGATTGAGATGGTTTGGACATGTCAAACGGATGAATGAAGTAAGGCTACCAAGACGAGCACTGGAACGACGGATAACAGGGAAGAGAGGACGAGGAAGACCACGAATGTGTTGGATGGACTCGGTGAAGTATAGCATTAGAAAACAGAACCTGGATTGGAACACCGTGTCGGAAGAGGAATGGTGGAACGCCAGAACAAAGTGGAGAGGAACCATATTTGCCCCCACCCAGTGTCAGCTGGAAAAGGGGAAATGGAGATGATGATGATGATGAGTTGCTAAGTAAACAGAGATGTGTCACATTCATAAGTCTCCCTGTAAAATGAATAATCTACAATATCATCATTGTAATTAACACGGGAACGGATCGCGGTGTAAAATTCTGATCTGGTTGAAATTTAGTACACAATAATCCTACAAAGATGTACAATGACGTAGTGAAAACCGCATGGGCCGATTTCAATTTTGAACGCCAATATTGAACTCCGAAAATCTGCCGGACGACGGCATGAGCGAGGAGGTGAGAAGAGTTAAAGCTGACCTTCAATCATAGCAGCACGCGATGGCTCCCGGCCACTAAGCAGCGACCTGCCGTGCTGCGTTGCATTCCCCACCTTAAACATTCCCCTCGCTCTTCTACCCTCTCGATTAGAGTATAAAATGCAACATAATGTGATGTTTTGCACTTGGCCATACTGTAAATAAATAAAACAACTTTTTTTTATTTTCTGTTTTACTCTTTGTAATCCTTGCAATAGTGAATGCTTACAACAACAAAAAGTGGTCAATGCAAAGAGATTGCTTGCACCACGCAAACCTTGCAACACTTTCTTTATACACGTATCGCAAGCATTTTGGATAGCATCATCCTTGAAACAAAATTGAAGGGGGTTCGCAAAGCAAGCGGGCAGTGTTTCAACATAACCGGATTTGTACCAACTATACTTCCACATGTTACGAAACCGTGGAGAAGAGAGTTGGTTGTGGGTCAATGATTGGGTTTTTAAAATATTGTTGCGCAAATGAATGTTAATGTCGAAATTGTATAATACAATTAGGTCATAAAAATAACGAACAAATTGTTTCCATATTCGGAAACCAAGCACATCTAACGGCTGAATCATCCCAGTAGTTCTCTGGGGAATAGTTTTAACAATGATAGTTTTGTTGGCGAGTTTTGACGATAATATATTTGCTTCACTTTGTGCTGTCCATGAATCCAAGAGTAAAACACTGTCGTCTGGCACAGTTTGAAAATAAACATCGTGTAACCACTTTTGAAGTAACTTTTTAGTTAACTTTCCGGACGGGGACGGCAATCAAATAAATTATCTGCTGTAAGCAGAGTTCTTTTAACAATAGGGCCAAATTCACCGTCCTTTTCTTTTAACACCACTAACAGTTTAGGTAACAGTTCTCCATCGGCAGATATTACAGACTGAATTGTATAGCTGTGTGTTAATGAGTTCAACGATTGCGCTTCTGCGAAAATTCTTTCGTCTCCCTTTACATGTAGCGTATGTCCTGCATGGAACTCTTCGTTAAACCCGCTTTGATCTGTGTTAAAAACACACTTTGGAGAGTGAGTGTTTATTAAATCGGATACCTTTCCTACAAACATTGTTGCGTTGGACGCAAGGTCAAGCTGATCGGCTGTGTAACTTTTGGTTACAAATTTCGTAACTTTTCGGGGACCAATATTGAATTTATTTTTAAACTTGCGAACCCAGAAACTTGAGGCGCGGAAGGTATCGTCATGAACACGCCGAGCATTCTTTAGGGCCTATAGCCTAATGTGTACGTCATGGACGTTTTTGTTATTCAGCCTCGCCTTTTTAAATTCTTCAAATGTTTCTTTGGTGATAAATTTCAGTATTTCATCCTTTGTACCGCCTGATTCTACTTGTAGCTTCCATCTAGAAAGGTCCGACTGGTGCGGTAGCTTATTAAATTTGTGCTGAATGACTTTAAATGACCTTTTTTTTCTCCTTTGTTCAGCCAATAATCAACCACCTTTTTTTTGTATGTGATACTTATTGCAGGTGTTGTGGTAGCATCTTTATCACTGTCAGTGTCGGATATTGCAAATTCGTCGTCTTGAATAACATTTGTTATTTTCAGGCAAAACTAACGTATCATGTTCAATGGCGACCTGCACATCACCAACCCTTTCTGCAATAAGGCCTGTAAACAAGAATCATGATTCAGTCTTGGTGCATGTCTGCCTTTGCCATGAGAAAATGTAAACAAAGTTTTTACTTACGGTACAGTTCAAAACCCAATTCTCTTTCACCAGGTGTTATTTGGCTTTCACAGCGATCATTTTCAGCAAAGCAGCTTTGTAGACAAACTACCACATTCCAAGGATTAAAATTTGGAAGGTGTACCAATTGAACATCGTCGTCGTCACTTTCTGACATTTGTAAATATTCTGACTGTAAAGTAAAGGATTTAACATTAATTGCTGTCTGTGCCAGTAAAATTAAACACAGACAAAATAAAAATGTCATACTTACATGGCTTGATGACGGAACGATTTGGGACCTGGTCATCCGAAACATAACTCTTGTTTTGCATAGCCCTACCGAACTGATAAGGAAGTGACGGGATGAGGGGAAGGTGGAAGGTGGGGAATGCAACGCAGCACGGCAGGTCACTGCCTGGTGGCCGGGAGCCATAGCATGCTTTTTGGATTGAAGGTCAGCTTTACCTCTCCCCACCTCCTCGCTTATGCCACTGCCCGGCAGGTTTTTGGCGTTCTGAAAGTGGCCCGTGCGGTTTTCAATACGTCATTGTACAACTTGTACAACATTGTACTACAAAGTAGCCGCTTGCTTTGGGAACTCCGTTCAATTTTGTTTCAAGGATGATGCTATCCAAAATGCTTGCGATATGTGTATAAAAGTAAATGTTGCAAGGTGCGCGTGCTGCAAGCAATCTCTTTGCATTGACCACTTTTTTGTAAGCATTCACTATTGGAAGGATTACAAAGAGTAAAACAGAAAGAAAATAAAAGGTTCTTTTATATATTTACAGTATGGCCAAGTGCAAAACATCACATTATGTTGCATTTTATACTCTAATCGAGAGGGTAGAAGAGTGAGGGGAATGTTTAAGGTGGGGAATGCAACGCAGCACGGCAGGTCGCTGCCTAGTGGCCGGGAGCCATCGCTTGCTGCTAGGATTGAAGGTCAGCTTTACCTCTTCTCACCTTCTCGCTCATGCCGTCGTCCGGCAGATTTTCGGAGTTCAATATTGGCGTTCAAAATTGAAATCGGCCCATGCGGTTTTCACTACGTCATTGTACAACTTTGTAGGATTATTGTGTACTAAATTTCAACCAGATCAGAATTTTACACCGCGATCCGTTCCCTTGTAAGTTACCTTTACTTCGTCATGGAAACCATTTCATTAATTCTGAATGAAAGTAGAACGGGGCATATACACTTGCATCAGACAGGAATGAGACTTTTACATACCTTGTGTCCTTGTTTCATCTTCTGGGCGATATTACGCATTACAATTAGGAACCCTGGTCACTACTGCACCACATATATGTGCTTAAGTACGTAAATATGTGCTTTTATTTATTGCTCTTTTAAAAACGGCTGCCATGTTCCGACAGTGCTTGCATCTCGTTCAACTGTCAACTAGGCACACACCGAGGCGCACACATTGTTGCCAACATGTGGGATACAAAATCACTGTTGATAAAAAAAGTGGGTGGCAAAATCAGTTGATAAAATAAAAATTCATTGGGATGCATTAGGCTGTAACCATTGTCAAAAACCATTGATCTGGATGCGTTAGACTGTAACCATTGTCAAAAACCATTGATCGGGATGCGTTCGACTGTAACCATTGTAAAAAAACATTGGATTGGACAAAAGGAAGGTTAGAATGGTCGGGTGTAGGTGCGGCCTTGACCACGCGCAGCTAGCTGGGCACGGCTGACACAAAACCATTGATCCAGACGCGTTAGGCTGTAATCACTGTCCAAAACCATTGGAAACCATTGTGAAAGTGCGCCAAGCTGCGGACCGCGTTAGTCAATATAAACACCTGGTTTTTGTCACGCATCAATAACTTTTATCCAGGCCAATGGCTTTGCCTAAACCAATATTTTCATCCAGACCAATGGTTTTTGCCTAGGCCTAGACCAATAATTGTTAGGCAGCGCGGTCCGCCCGATATTAACACCCATCACGCATCAATCTTTATCCAGGCCAATGGTTTTGCCTAGACCAATAGCCAATATAAACACCCTGGTTTTTGTCACGCATAGTGGGGGCAGTCAAGCATCAATAATCTTTATCCAGGCCAATGGTTTTGTCTAGGCCTATAATTGTTAGGTAGCGGCCAATAAAAACACCCCAGGTCTTTGTCACACACAGTGGGGGCAGTCACGCATCAATAATCTTTATCCAGGCCAATGGTTTTGCCAATTATTTCTTTTTTCCCATAATTTTGCCAATTATTTCTTTTTTCACATAATTACAAAGTTATGTGTCTCGTGTAATTTGTATCGGACATGTTGGCAACAGTGATGAGACGTGATATGACGTCAATGTGTCATGGCAGGGGCAAACAACCTCGTAGTTCCGCCCCTTTAAACAATAACTAACGTGTCATGGCAACCGTCGTTGAACAAGCAAGAAATAAAAACCTTTATATCAGCAATATTAGAAATATTTCCAATGCAGCAGTGATATTTGACAGTATTTTCAATTCCTAATGAATCTCAGAAAGGTATGTGAATCATAAATTTATCATGGGCCTACTGTATTTTCAATAATCTACCGGGTTCTGGTCAAGGGAAGAATTAATCATTCCGATAACTTGACACTTGGCTATAATGAAAAGTATTGTCTGTTGCCATCTCAATCGACGGTGCTGCTGCTGGTGGAAGAACCAGCCCTCACTTCAGTTGGCTTATAGGTGAACCGAGATCAATCTTTCTTCACAGCACTGGATCTAATGAATGTCACATACTTTGTCCTTACCTCTGAAATAGTCAGATAATTTTCCGCAGTAACGAGGCTGGCCGGAACATTATATTTTCCATCGGAGTTGTCGTCTCCTGACACACACCCAGAGGTAGACGACGAAGGTGTAGATGCAAACGTTTGGTTCGTTACGGAGCATTCTTCAAGATTGTTGTCACCATCAAAAAGTTTTGTCTCCATCTCCCTTTTCTGCAATGGAACAGAAATCGGGCACTGTAGTATCAAAACTTCGTAAGCATATGTCACTTACCGGTATAGTGACATCCCAAATTCTTAACAATTAAAATTTTTCTCCCAAGAATCCTACATAACTCTGCTGTAAATTTCCGATATTACTTACCAAAAACTCAAATCTTCAGAACAAAATCTAAAAAGTGACAGGACATGCGAAAACATTACTTACCAAGGATCATGGAATAATTGATCTCAACTTTTCACTTGCTTTTACTCTTCTTCTACTTGCGTTTCTGTTTTGGGCTCGGCATAGCACTTCTTCTTCTTCTTCGTCTTGGTACGGTAGTTGGCAGAGTAAACTCTTTACCCAATTGCTACTGTGCAGTGGTATGTATCATTGGGTAACCGTCGACTACCGATTGAAAGCGTAAGACCAGTGAGTAGCGGGGAATCGTAAACAAGAATATGACGCAACGCGGAGAGATACATATGAGGAAAACATAGGAATTAGAGACGAGGACACAAATGGTATTAACTCTTCACACCGAAGCGACCCACCTTGGTGACTCGCTACATATACACACACATGACCGGGTCACAAATATGGATATGGGAAAGGATTACCCTTTCAAATCTTTAAATTAATATTGTCGAAAAATGCTACGATGCCACTAACCAGTGGAATTGTAGGCGTATGTACCAATGTGGCTACATTTAAAGGATGTGCATACCCTAAATCGTATAAATCTCTCAACATTATAGCTCGTTGATGGTCGTATAGTGGACATGGAAATAGAATATGATTTAAGGAACCCTCCATTTGTAAACACGCACATAGAGGATCATCACGTCGTTTTATGCGGAATAAATACACCGGCGTTAATGCATGGTTAAAACGTAGGCGAATGATTGTAATGATATGTCGTCGTGTGTATTTCCCTCCGTGAAACCATGGTTTGTTTAAAATAGTCGGTTGTAACCCAAAATAGTGTTTGGCCTTAATTCTGGCGTAGCTAGTCCACGTGCCTTGCCAGTCCTCCCGTATTGTCGAACTAATTATAGAACGCAGGTCTGACATTGGTATGGCGATGTTGTAAGTTTTTCCGTGTCCCTTTGCTGCATCTTTGGCAAGGTTATCCGCTATTTCGTTTCCTTCAATGTGACAACGGCCGGGTACCCACATGATACTGACTTCAAAACCCTCCGTGTGTAAAGTGTACAATTGTTGCACTAATTGACATAAAAACCAGTTGTCGGCCTCTCTAACATTTTGAAGTGCTTGCACTACACTCATTGAATCAGTACAAATTAAAGCATGATGAATGGCATGTTTTTTGATATAAAAACACGTCTGACGTATAGCAAAAATTTCGGCTGTAAATATCGAGACGTCAGGGGGTAAAGTATACTGAAAGGAGATTTGTAAGTCCGGAGCACAGAAGGCTGCTCCCACACGCGCAGGGTTAACCATTTTAGAACCATCTGTGTAAAAAAGGATACAGGAGATCAAAGGATTCGTTATTTCCCTAAAAATACGGGGAATGATTACAGGATGATGTTGAAACGTCTGGTAGACTTGGGGTAAGGAGTTCTGAAGAATAGGAGGTTGAAAGTACGTTGCAGCATACGGAATAGTATATATCGGTAACCGCATGACTTTTAATATATTATGGCGGTACGGTTGAAGCATGGAATATGCGGTTAGTAACGCAGGACGAGAAACGGTGGGCAATAATCGACGCGTATAATATTCCTCTAATAGTTGTAATTTAGGGACGATAGGTGATGTTGTTATCATCATTTTTCGTAGCAGGTACATACATGCAAGATATCTACGCCGATGCTGAAGTGACATTTCTCTGGTTTCAACTAGCAGGGCTCCTGTGGGGGTTGATTGAAGCGCACCTATAATTATACGCAAGGCAGAAAACTGGATTCTATCTAACCGAAGGAGCCTAATGCTGGGCATTGAATAAAAAAAAAGGAATTGTAATCCAGTACGGAACGGATGATGTTACGATAAACCGTTAATAATGATTCTGGGTCCACCCCCCAATTACGTCTAGTGAGAGACTTTAGAACATTAATTTTACTGGCGAGATGACTCTGAAGGTATTGCGTATGTCTCTCCCATTGCATTTTCCTGTCAATATGAATCCCTAAATATTTGACACTTGTCACCACCGGAATGTGATCTTGACGGTATAATATAGGAGAACTGTCGTAAATTCGTTTGTGCGTAAAAATCATCGCAGCGTTTTTTCCTACGGAAGTTTCAAATCCGTATTGATGTAGCCAATCATGAGCATGAGATAAGGCGTGGTATATATCTCTTCGACATGAGGAAAACTCTTCTCGAGTGCAATATATTAGAATGTCATCCGGCATAGCACTTGACTGCTCTTGACCCAGTTACTAGGTCTTTTTTGTTTTTGTTTTTTCGTTATTACGTTACTGGGTACACGTTAGCTTCGTCCAATGGCCTGACCACGGTCGACTCTAGACAGGTCGAAAGGATGAGTCTTGGCAACATATTCCTCAGTCATACCCTTGTCAGGCGGGAACACGAGGGAACGTTCAGTCTGGCAGGTGTTCTTGTTTATCTCATAGGGATATTTCCTTCTATATTTTGTTTATTACGCTTTGTACGTTTATATGCTTTATAGTAGCGTTTATACTACCCTTCCATATGAGTTTTTTTTTACTGTAATCCCTAATCGAGAACACACTGACGAGTGTGCTTTGTATCTGGCAAATATGGTATTTTTAAATGCCTACTGTATATGGAATTATCACATATCGTACTCCATGTTTTAAACTTTGATTTTCCTAGAATGTTTCGGCACCGTAACAATGCCAGATACATGTTGTACCCCAACTGTAAAGCAAATTAACCAAGTAAGGGAGGCTCCACACCTGTGTTGAGGTTCCCAAGTGACGAAAATCTGCGCCAGGCCTGGATTAGGGAACCTTCGAAATGGTTCGTAGATTGCATAAATTAGTCAATTAAGTGAAAAAATACTTTCAGTTATTGCCACTGTATTGCTAAACAATTATTCACAGGCAAGGAATGATGCTGTTGATGTCAGCAAACTTGGTTATGGGAAGAGAAAGTTGCAGCACTTTAGGAAGGAAACAGAAATAATCTGATCCAGTTATGGAATACCAGCAGCAACAGACTATTTCTATAATGGCAGTAAATTATCTACACACATGTGCGGTGGAATCGAAGGTTTATAGGCCTACAGTGTGAAGATGTTATGGGAGATAGCCTACATTTTTGCATCACATAACCCTCAATTGGCAACTCCAGCTATCTGATATGACATCTAGCGGTAAAAATGAGAAACTTACCAAGTAGGGTACATTTGTCACGTGGTGACTGTCTGTATATGGTTTCTTGTATTGGTAAGCAGATCGTGGTAAGTTCTTCGTGTCTTTATACATAAGTAATAAGTTTTACTCGTTGATAGAGTGCAAAATGAGTAAAAGCAAAGTATATTGCTCAGTTCACGGCTGTAAGTCAATGTATAAGAGGGCTGCGGATATAAGTTTTCATCACTTTCCAAAAGATGCAAATAGCAATAGCCGAAAGGTGACGATACCAAATAAATACGGTCAACAGGAGCGGGTTGGACCACTCACCACTACACACACTAAGGACAGGACGGGTTGTTCACTGTTACACCGAGCCAAGCCGCACCTAGACAGCCAAATACACAGTCTCGCCGAGCCAAGCCGTACCAAGACAGCCAAGCCTACACCAGCCGAGGACAGCCAAGCTTCATCAGTCAGGTATCCTTCCCCGCTCCCTAGTTCATTTCCAATAACCCTACTAACCACCATCACCTGGCTCTGCGATATCCGAGCCATTCCACTACAAGTCATATAGGCCTAATTTGACTTCATAGGGTAAATATCTACTCTGCAAGAACCTGCTACCAGTCCGATATTCAACACCAAACCTACCTGCTAACCATCCAACAAATCAAGCAATTCCTGTCTCCCCCGAGTTTTAATACAAGTTAAACTCATCCCTTCGCCCTACCAAGCAGCAAATAATTTCTAGAGTCTATGGTACAGTGAGCAAACTCAAATATACGGTTGCTTTTAAACGTAACAGTGCCATGACTCGAACTGCTCAAAAACAAATACCAGCAGACAACCGATGCTTGATAATATGCAATTGACACATAAAATCCAGTGGAACACACAAATTAGATTACGTGTATCGCACAGTTACACATATATACATTTAAAAATAACACTATCATTAATTTAGGGTCCACATTTACTGATTATAACCGAAAAATAAAAAGTGTTCCATATCAAACGCGTGTTATTGAGTATTTTTACCCTACTTATCCAGACCGACCGCAGCGCCCCAAGTGTTAGTTTGAGTTACCAATTGCATCTACTTACTCCAAATTATTATTATTATTATAACACCACCAATTGTTTTACTACCATACTTCAGAGTAGTAAAATACGATAAGAAACCAAAATAATTTTCTTTATTTTGCTAAACACTTTTATGTTGGAAAATTATTTCCGTGTCACTCATGCCTAATATCAGCTGCTTGGCTCTTATAACAACACGTTATTCATTTATTTCCGATTGTAACACTGGTCATGTGTAAATAAAAATCAACAGATGGTTTGCTAATGTACATTATGTTTGTCCAATATTAATTCCGGAGTTTTTGTCGCATCCCTTGCTAGCAAACAGCTGTTTCAGTTCAGGCGCTCGTGACGAAGTATGACTGACAATATCCGTAGTTACAGTCTTGTCAGGTTGAACCTTCCGACCTTTCTAGAGTCGACCGTGGTCTGACGGTTTAACTGCTCATGTGTTGGGTAGCGAAACACTAAATACAAAGATACAGACATTAATTGGATCAGAGCGAGCAATTGTAGTGAGGGAAAAAAACAAGGCGATGGCATTGGACGGGAGGTAACTACAAAAAATACAGGAAAGCACAGGGGACACAAAGGTACTAAAGTTCACACCGAAGTGATCCATCTTGGTGACTGACAGTTACATTGACACAAACAAGACCGGATCACGAAAAAGGGAGCAATTTATAAAATGACATTAATGACACATAAAAATTTCGTTAGGATATCTACCAGTGAAACCGTCGGCGTATGCAATAAAGTCGGAAAATTTAGGGGTAATTGAAAACCAAGGGAGAAAAGAGATTCATACATTTTAAAACGTTGTGGAGCATAAGTTGAACATTGGAAAATGATATGGGAGGGATCTCCTCTGTAGTGACCGCAGCCACAACAGACAGGAGAATCACGGGCATTAATGCCATGGAGATAAGCAGGTGTGACGGCATGGTTGAAGCGCATTCTGATGATGGTGGTGATTTGGCGGCGAGTATAGGATCCTTTCAAGAACCATTGCCGGACTGGTATAGATGTTTGGATAGATGAATAATGTGTGGGATGGTGATGTATATAGTCGCTCCTCTGCTGTCGCCATTCCTGTAGGATGAGTTCATGGATATGGGGTAGAATGTCAGGATATGGGAGAGTCATATCAAGACGGGTCCCCTGACCCAATGCTTCTTCTTTGGCTAAGATATCGACCTGTACATTTCCACAGATATGGGCATGTCCTGATATCCAAGTCAAGATTACATTGGTCCCGGCATTACTGATTTCATATAATTGTTGGGCTAAATTTAGTAAATACCAATTCTCAGAACAGGTAATATTTTGTAAGGCGAGGAGCGCACTTTGGGAATCAGTACAGAGAAGAGCATGTGAAAGACGCTGTTGTTTGATGTAGATACAGGCTTGGCAAAGGGCAAAGACTTCAGCAGTAAATATAGTAGTGCAGGGAGGTTTAAAAAAAGTGACAGTCAGTCTGAAAGACTAGACTTTGTATCATTTTAAATGCTACAAATGCTGAAAAATGGTAGAAAGGCTGGAGACTTCTCGCTTCGCTCGAAGCCAAAGATTCTTGACATGTTAGAAAAGTATCTGCATAATACTTATCTTGCTTATCTTGTTTCAAATTACTCGCGAACGGCAAGTGCAAACCAAGGGCAAAGCGAGGTCAAGCGCGCGGGATGCCGTCACGCTCACCAGAGCGCGCGGGGACGTGTCCCTTCTATCCAGTCTAAAAACACTTATAGTGGGCGATGTATTGAAGATAGAGATATGCTCTCCGGGACGTTTTGTAGAACTTTTCATGCTGACCAATTCTTACGCTCATAGTATATTGATATTTTTAATGGTTTGCCCAGCGTAAGCTTAAGAAGTGCATGGATGCCAAGTTTGTTGTCGACTTTTTCACTGAAATCGTTACTGCTTGGCTTCCTTTGATCGTACATAAATTATTTTCTACAGAATCTTTCCTCGAGATATCCTTTACAGAATGGTGAAAACCGCATCAAAATCCATTCAATGGTTCTCTAGATTACCCGTGACCTCCGAGAATCGGGGATTTTTGTCTTATACTAACGAAGTAGAGATTGTCGGGGAACACATGCACCAAGCGGTACTATGACGTCACACACCTCAGTGCATCTGGGTACATTTCGTCCCGTCACCGTAACGTAACGCCAGACCCCAGCGTAACGACGAAGTCGACAAGATCATTTAAAATGATAAAATATTGACGTGCAACACGTAAAGCCGGGGCGAGAAATGCCGCGCCAACTTGGTTGTAATAGTTTTGAACCATCCGTATATTGGGGTTAGTGAATTATAATATCGTGGAACGTGCGTGAAATGACAGTGGGGTGTGATTTAAACGTGGCAGTAAGATGTTGTAAGCTAGTCTGAAGGATGGTAGGTTGGTGTCTGTGGACCTGATAGGAGATAGTATACATATTATACAATATTATACAATAATAATAACAATTATGATAATAATAATGTAAATAAATCACCAACACAAGCTTGCAAAAGTAACAAATTTAAAATTTACCACCAGAATGTCCAGTCTCTTTATAATAAAATTGATTACATAAATCTAATGCTTAAAAATGAACTTAAAGACATCTCAGCACTATGTATTTCAGAACATTGGCTGAAAGAGGAACAACTTGAATTAATTCAATTCCCAGGGTTTATACAAGCTAGTAAATACTCTAGATCTAATATTAGCCATGGTGGTACTTGCATCTTCTTAAGAAATAATTTAGATCATGAACAGATAACAGCTTATGATTATCTAATTATGGAACAGGATTTTGAATTCTCTGCCGTAAAAATTCAGCAGTTTAAGTTAATAATTGTATGCGTATACCGTTCTCCGTCAGGAAAGTTTCCTCTATTTATAGATAAACTAGAATTGTTACTCAATAACATGAGCAAAGTAAATTTCGATATAATAATTTGTGGGGATGTAAATGTGGATTTCTTAAAACTTGATAGAAATTGTGAATTATTAAACCAGTTACTAATTTCCTATGGACTGAAACCTACAGTAAATACACCAACAAGAATAACAAAATTTAGTAAAACCACTCCTGATCAAATTTTTATAAATACAGATAAATATCACCATTCAATAGAAGTCTATTGTCCGGGTTTTTAGTGACCACCATGGACAAATACTGAGTTTTGAAGTATCCGAAGTAATCAATAATAATGATAATGGAGTAAAATCAAAGTGCAGGTCATTCACTGAAGCAAATGTTACATATTTCAATGACTTATTAAATAAGGAAACATGGTCAGAAATTTATGAACTAGAAAATGTAAATGATAAATTTAATGCATTTAACAGTACCCTAAAACACTATTTTGAAATAGCATTCCCCTTTAAACGAAGAACTGTTCAAAATAACAAAACTAGCAATTGGATAACAACAGGGATTATAAATTCATGTCAAAGAAAGAAATTTCTACACAAATTATATAAACAATACCACACAACACCTGAATTCAATTTATACTACAAAAAATACACTAGCATATTAAATAAGGTAATAAGACTAGCAAAGAAAATGCATAATGATAATTTTATTTCCCAATCATCTAATAAAAACAGGGCTATGTGGTCCGTAATAAAGAAAGAAACTGGAAAATATGCTAAAATACAAAGGAACATTACACTGACCAGAAATAATAAAGTGATTAATAATCCAGAGGAAATAGCAAACACTTTTAATGACTATTTTCTGGAAATTCCGCAAAAATTATTAAATAAATCACAGGTAAATACACTAAATTCTAATAATAAAATAAATATATGCAGTGATTCTTTATTTATAAATCATGTCACAAGTGAAGAGGTAAGAATAGTTATAAAAGAGCTAAAAAATAAATTCTGTGCTGGCATTGATGGCATCCCTGATGCAATTTTAAAGAAATGTGCCGAAAATATAATAAATCCACTTACGCACTTAATAAACAGTTCAATTCTCTCAGGAACTTACCCGGATATTTTGAAGTTATCAAAAGTAATTCCAGTGCACAAAAACGGTTCAAAAGATGAATTAGATAACTATCGTCCTATTACCTTACCAACTGGTATTGCAAAAATTGTGGAAAAAATTATGTATAAGAGACTGATAAGTTTCATAGAAAAAAATAAAATATTATCAAACTCACAACATGGATTTAGAACGGAAAAATCTACACAGACAGCAATTTACGAATGTAGTAATAGTATACTGAAATTAATTGACAATAAGGAACATGTAACTGGCCTATTCTTGGATTTATCGAAAGCATTTGATGTAGTTGACCATAAAATCCTCCTTACCAAACTAAATCAATATGGTGTTAGAGGTCTAGCTAATAAATGGATAGAGTCTTACTTAACAAGGCGTAAACAAATAGTAAGCTTGAGACACAAGGATGATGGAACCAAATTACTTAATGAAACATTGTCCAATGAGGGAATTATTGAATTTGGAGTACCCCAGGGATCGGTTTTGGGCCCACTACTCTTTCTTCTATATATCAATGATATAACACAGAACGTTCATTCACATAAGGAAATTTTGTTTGCGGACGATACAACACTCGTAATAAAAGGTGAAACTAAACAGGTCATACAGCAGTCTGCTGACTCCGTTACAGGAGAGTTAACCAAATGGTCACAAGATAATCGCCTCATAATAAACTATAAAAAGACAGTATGTCTAAATTTCCACACTATACAGAATAGGAATCCTGCGATGCCCAATATAACATTAAATGGTCATCAAATAGAAAATAAATCAGAAACAAAGTTTTTAGGACTATGGATACAACAAGACTTGAAATGGAATAAACATATACAATATCTGAATACTAAACTGAACTCGATGTGCTTTGCGTTACGTATTTTGAAAACCTGCACTAGCATGCACACATTAAGAAATACTTATTTTGCTTATTTCCATTCATACTTAAGATATGGGATCATATTTTGGGGTATGTCGCCAGATGTACCAAGCACGTTTAGGATACAAAAGAGAGCGATTAGAATTATGGCAAATGTAAACTCGAGAGAATCATGTAGACCTCTGTTTAAAGATTTAAACATTCTCCCACTGCCCTGCATATATATCTTTGAAAGTATTATGTTTTTTAAAAAGAATTTAATGAATAAAGATGTTTTTCTTAAAACAAACAATGATGTTCATAGGCATAACACAAGACAAAATCAAAACATTCATATTTCACACACACACACAAGCATATATCAAAAAGGAACTTTTCACACTGGAGTTAAATTATACAATAAACTACCCCAGTATATAAAACTGGCCCCAAAAATAAAAACCTTTGATAGAATGTTGAAAGCTTATCTGCAGTGCCATTGTTTTTACTCAGTAGTTGAATATTTTAGCGTATAGGAGTGATGGAATCTATAACTATATTTTACTTTTTTAATTTAATTTTAATACCTAGCTGTATGTTGTTGTATTTATAGAATTAAGTTTTCATATTATGATAATAGAGTGAGGTGTAAATAGTTGTGCAATAAGATTGTATCTATTAAGATTTGCTATTATAATAAGTTATAAATAGTTATAATCTTAGTAATATATACCTGTTAGTTCTTTTATTTTATGCATGTAAATTCTGACGTGTCCTATATCAAAATGTATTGAATGCATGTATTTGATCAAATGGAATTAATAAAAATCTATCTATCTATCTATAGGGTTGATTCAGGTTTGGACAACAGTATGTCGATAGGGGCATAGAAGTCGATACATAGTTAAGAGAGCGGGGATGCGATCTTGTGATAAGAGATGGCGTTGGTAATATTCATCTAATAAGCGTAGTTTGCTGAGAATAGGTGTATGGGAAAGAGTCATTTTCTGTAATAAATATTTGGCGCACAAGTACTGGTGGTGGAGAGAGAGCGGTGTTTCACCGGTCTCGACCAATAAAGCTTTTGTTTGTGTAGCAGGGAGAGCGCCAATAATGATGCGAAGGGCGCGGAACTGTAAACGGTCCATAGTGAGTAAGCGAGTGGGGGTCATAATGTCAAAAAAGGCGCTGCCATATTCCAAAACCTAGCGGAAAATGTTTTTTTACACTGTCAGCAACAGACGGCGCCGCGCCCCATGAGTGGCGCGTGAGTGCCTTGAACACAGGGAATTTGTTCTCTAATTTGTGAGTGACGTGGGTTAAATGACGTTGCCAATTAAGTTTATCGTCAATATACAGACCTAAACAGTTACTACGTTATTATTTAAGATTTGTGTGGGAGTATTAATATACAAAAGAAGTGGCATCTAAATCGGGAGATAGGAAACCACAATAACATAATTAAAACAGGGACACACAGGCAAAACAAATCTTCACGCTGAAGCGACTCTCCTTAGCGATTTTCTACTAGACATACACAATGACCAAGTCACATCAATAGGGGTGGAATTCACAGGCAAGCACATACAAGTGAGCCTAGAAATAGATAGAGAGATCTGCGATGGGGAAACTATAGAAGGACCGACCAGAGTGAGCAAAACTCTAAACAGAGATAAAATTAGAGAAAAGTTGGAAGACATAGACAAGATGATGGAAAGTATCCAAGAGGGAGGAATCGACGATGCGGCAGCTTGGATACAAGACTGAATCACCAGTGCAGCAACCACGCCTTCAAAAGGGAGAGAAGCTAAACCTTGGTTCGAAGAATCGTGTCCTATTCAAAGGAAGGAAACCCTAAGCAAACTCCACAGCATAAGAGTCACAAAAGACAACGCAACACTGGAAGAATACCGATAACACAGACAAAGAACTGATTAAAAAGAAATAAAGGGACTTCAAAGAAGAGACGCAAAAGCGGTCATTGAAGAAGAAGAAGAAGAAGAAGAAACAGACCCATACCGTGCCCTAAGGCCAAAAATCCAAAGCTTCCAACCAAACATATCATTGGAAAAATGGGAGGAGCATTTCAAGAACGTCACCTGTGCAAAGGAGTCTAGACCCGAAACCAGGCCCCCAGAAGACCGCGATGTGTCTGAACCCATTACAGAAGTAGAGATCACCATGGCCATACAGAGGAAAAGAAATAATAGATCCCCGGTCCAGATGGACTAAGAAATGAGCATCTAAAACAAACTACTTAGGAACTGGCACCGATATGGACGGCTCTACTAAACAAATGCTTAGAACTCGGGCAAATATCAAACGAATGGAAGAAGTCAACCATCAAGCTACTATACAAAGGAAATGGGAGTACTGACGACCCAAATTCATACCGGGGAGTAGCGCTGGAATCCGCAGCTCTAAAGCTACTAACAGGATATTGACAGCGAGAATAAACGAATAAATAGACCTAATACTACCATAAGAGCAATGTGGATTCAGGAAGCATAGATCGACAAATATGGCTGCAGGAAACCTATTACGGCACATAACAACAACACTAGAGAAACCCAAGAGCAAACTCTATGTAGTCTTTGTTGACTTTACGAAGGCTTTCGGCCTGGTAAACAGAAAGATTCTGATACATAAACTGGAAACACTCATAGGTAAATCACGGCTGACGACCCTTATATCGAACATATTGGCAGAAAGCTATATACAAGTGCAGGATGGAGTTGGAAAAACAAAATGGATGATACAAACGACTGGAGTACTTCAAGGGGACGCCCTCAATCCCATTCTATTCAATGCGCTCTCACACGATGCAGGGAACAAAATAAAGGAATCGACAGAGTCCAAACTGTATATAAGCAGACGACATGGCAATCGCCTCGGAACAGATAAAGGATTTGCAAAATTGAATCAACATACTAAGCGAATGGGCCCAGGAAAACAAATTAACAATCAACGAGGACAAGACTGAGATGGTCGTCTTCCGGAACGGTGGCGGGCCAGCGGAATCAGACAAAGTGCTATGCAACGGCAAGGAACTGAAGAAAGTAAACAATTTCAAATACCTCGGCCTCACGCTCCAGGTTACAGGCCGAAGCTTCAGAATACATACAAGAGCGAAAGAGGCCGCAGCAGTGAAGGCTATAAACGACATAAGCCATATTACCCAAATATCGCTGGAAACAGCAATGGTGCTCTTCCGAGCCAAGGTCATACCCGTACTAACATACGGTCTGGAGCTAACATGGGAGTTTCTCAACTACAAACAACTGGCGGAACTCGAAAAAGTGAAATCCAGGTTCCTCAAAAGAGCCCTCGGAGTCTCAAAGTCAGCCAAATCTCGGCTGGTATATGAACTGGCGAGAGAAACGTTCCTAATAGAGGACCTTCGGTCACTTCTACTGCTGCCATCCACAGAAAGCTACAGAAAATTACTCCAGGATCTGCAGGGAAAAAGGCTTGATATTCCGAAGGAATTCTACGCCACTGATGCCATGGTGGACAAAAGATGGATGCAACCCCTATCGGAAATGAGACTCGTCGTGACGAGACTCGCAGTTCATGGGTTCCACCATAAGGTCTGCTCACGAAAGACATTCCTTGACCCGGATGAGAGATGTATATGTGAGTTGTGTAGGAACGAGATTCGTATCCCAACCTCCATACGGTGTGCATCTGTGCAGTGAGTGGTATCGGGTGTAGGGAACGTGCTTTTGAGTGTTGTGTGGACGTCGGTTTTGTGGTCTGTTCTTTGTGTAGTGTATTAGTGTCTCGGAAGTGTTTTATCAGGTTCGTACCCCTTCTTTATAAGGGATAACTATTCCACATGGCGTCATAAAGTGATGGTAGTCAGATAGGGCGACCTCCGGACGAACTAGAACACGTGGAATACGAGGGTGTAGCGTCCGTTGAAAGCATGCTAGTAGTGTCGGAGTCTGATCTAGTATCAACTCCAACAACTACCATTACTGAAACATGTCCAGTCATTGCTAAAAGACAGCCATCGTCAAATGACAACCGGTATTATGACCATCACACAGGGCCGTACACGGTGTTTGTGCAAGGTGAGGGAGATCAACAAATTGACAATTTACATCCGATGGCATTAGGCAAGCTCTTTTTTCGAAAATAAGATCGCGGGTATAAAGAATATTCAACGCAAAGGACACAATAGTGTCCAGGTACAATTTCACAAGGCAATAGAAGCGAATTCCTTCTTACAATATCCCTTATTACCAGCAAAGCACTTGGTCGCCTTTGTCCCGTCCGCTAACGTCCAACGTGTTGGGCTAATTAGGGGCGTAGACACATCATTAACACATGAGGAAATCTTTAAAAAAAAGATTCGCCAGTCCCAATAGTGAGAGTCCAACGTTTTTTTTTTTTAGGAAAAAGAGGATCAATGACAAGTTAGAATCCCTTCCTACAGGAACAGGGAAAATTTTCTTTAAAACACAACGGCTACCGGATTATGTATCTATTTTTAACGTGCTATTATTATTATTCGTATTATTAAATATCCAAAAAATACAGGAACCCTATTTTACCAGAGGTACTTTAGGGTTGTAGATTAAAAACAAAGCAAATACAAATATTACTAACATATACAAAAAATGTTGTTGATGAAAGTGAGAAATTGTCCTAAACAGCACTGCCTCTTGAAAATATGGTACAGCGGCTTTGAAAGTTCCAAGTTACAGCTATTAAGGTGGCACTGTAAATAGTATCATTCTTTTTCAAAAACAGGACTCTCAAATATAAGGTGATACTCCGATTGAGGCAATTTAGTTTGTTTACAGCTTGATCAAGCTCGTCCACCGAACTACAGGATTCTATGTCTCCCATTACTTTCTGCAAATTTCTTTTGGCAGATAAATGGAAATGATCCCACTTTACATTCTTTGTCTTATAGATGCGAGTTACGCAATTGGAAGCTTGTACAGTAGGTATTTCTGCTGTATGTTGTAAAGATATCATTATTAAAGCATGATCTGACAGCATTGGTGTATCGCTTACTTTCCAGTTGTAAATAAATGGAAGAAGTGCAGGACTACAGACACGAACGTCTAAATAACTCTGTGAGTTAGAACGTATATATGTTGGTTTATCACCTTTGTTTAAGATAGTTAAATTTTGTGCACTGCAGAAATCGTAGAAAAGTCTTCCACGAGCATCTTCAATGGGACTACCCCAGGGACTAGGATTCCCTCGTAGGTCTTCACACACACGCTCCAAAAAACTTAAATCCACATTAATGCCCTGTTTAGAGTCGAAGTACACATTACATACATAAAGTTCCCTGCAGTTAAACGTTGTGCATACAACAACTCTGTCATCAGAACAGTATTGCCTTAAACGGATGACGGTCTTAGATTTTGTAACTATAGCCACACGAATTAGCTCTTCAGGCGTAATATTGCTTGAAGTATAAATATGAAAGTCTAGTCCGAAGCCAAGAACTTTATTATTTCTGATATTGGGTTCTTGCAAACAGAGAACTGTACTCTCATTATGGTGAAGATTTAAAAGCAGTTCTTGAGTTGGAACCAAAGATTTATGTAAATTTAGTTGGTAAACGAACAATTCAGCCATAATTAATTTTCGATTTAACGATATTAAATATTTTCTTGTATATCGGACAGTCTAATGATGTAGCTGGATGATGATAATCTACAGTTTCAGGCAGGTTTCTCATAACGTTTCTATGATTTTGAAATGTACGTGCTACTAGAGGTAACCTTATTCATATTTTCCCCCATTAGATGTCTGAACTGTCAACGATACGGGCATGTCAAACTACCCTGTCGGGCTCGCTCCCCAGTTTGCGGTAACTGTGCGCAAGGCCATTCGACGGAAACATGTAAGGAGACTCTTTTCAAATGTGCAAATTGTGGTGACAACCATCCGGCAGGCACCGCACGCTGCCCCGAATTGGAAAAACAGAAGTCCATAAAACGTCAAATGTGTACCGATAATAAATCTTACGACGAAGTCATTACGGCTAACTACAGTGTACCGTTCAATCCTCTTACCCTCCCGCAGCAATTTCTGACCTTAGAACAGTCTAATATTACGCGTCAGGAGGTTCCGCCGAGAAAACGAAAGTATACAGAACTAGTGTCCCCAAAGCCGAAAGTGGTGAATCCCATAGGTTACGACCGACGGGCTTATTTAGATATCTTAAAGCAACCGTCTGGCAGTGGTGTAGGGGTGGGTTTGCAACCCGAGACCATGGGTGCGGAAGTTTCGAAGAAACGGTCTTCTCAAACACCTGGCACTTCGCGTGAGCCGTCGCATGACATCATGGAGGATTTCCAGAAATTACAAGAATTATTAGGGCACAACGCTCAATGGAGCTTTTACGTGAAAAAATTATTGGAAAAAATAGTACCATTACTTCCCAATCCCCCTTCCACAAAAAATAATACCTTAGTTAGTAGTAGTCCTATAGTGGACTAATTTTGATACGTGCTATATGTTACTCCTCCAGTGGAATTGCCGTAGTATCCTAAATAAAAAGTATGAATTACTGCAGTTAATCCAGGAGTATGATTCGGATATCATATTCCTACAAAAAACATGGCTTCGTTCCTCGTATAACTTTTTCATTCCCAACTATCAGCTTGAACGTCAGGATGGTCCAGGATATCGTGGCATCATGACGCTCTTCAAAAATAACTTACGATACACTCCCCTCTCTAATCAATTTTATATTCCTAACACTTATCATCACACATTCTTTGTGCAAGATCTCCATGTAAGCCATATTTATTGTCCGCCGGTTATACAAGGTTCCCGTCGGCAATGGCAGGCATATTTTCGGTTCATACAACAATTTCCTAAACATCTTACAGTGGGGGATTTTAATGCACATCACGCCTTGTGGGGCAGTGGCCGAATTAATCCTAAAGGACGTCACATCGCTGCAGCTATACAGGAATTACACCCACATATCCTAAATGATGGATCACCCAGGCGCATTACCCCACCAAATAGTCCCCCAAAATGCGGTGGATTTAAGTGTCACTACTTTAGACTTATCTCATAAGATGACATGGAAGACCGTGCAGGATACGCATCAAAGCGATCATTATCCAATCATAATAGACTATGAAGTCTCGCGTACCCGACATATCCCCAAAAACGTACTTAAGGTTAAGCGAAATTTACGACTTTTTGATTATGAGTAGTTTTCTCAATTTTTAGAGGATAGGCTTTCACAGCATACACCGGTGCCTCGTAACAGTTATACCTTTTTATTAGAGAATATCCGAGCCTATTTTAATATATATCACCCTTTAATCACAACGACAGGTCCTCCGAATAATCGTGGTACCTTACCAGCATGGTGGGATCAAGAATGCGGACAGCTGGTAAGACGGCGCAAGACGAGTCTAAAAGCTTTTCGAAATTATGGCTCTCCAACGTCTTATTTGAGATACAAAAGTCTCACCGCGCAAATCTAACGTGTATTTAATCATAAACGACGTGAAGCGTGGAAATTATACATTACCCAATTAAGCAGTACTACGCCCCTAAACAGTATTTGGACGGCGATTAAACATTTCTCTAATAATCGTACTATTTCCGCCTCCTCCCAACTTTCGGCACAGGGATACCATGACCTGTATCATACTTGGATACCGGATATAGTTATTCGTTTGCCTACATCTTGTACCTCTGGTTCACTGGACCGTTTTTCCAGTTTAATGCAGCCTATTACAAGTAGCGAATTACGTCACACATTTCGTCACAAAAAATCATCCAGCTCGATTTTCAGTAAACGCGCAGTGTATCATTCTTCAACTATATAATTCCATCTTGCGCACAGGTACCTTCCCGGATGATTGGAACGTTTTTCAAACTGTACCGATTCTTAAACCTATGAAAGATGCTCGATTACCGAGTAGTTATCGGGGTATCCAACTTGGATGTTGTTTCCGGAAAATTTTTCAACATATTCTTCCCCGACGGCTTCAATGGTGCCTAGAATATTATAACCTGTTTCCAAAAACCCAATTTGCATTTAGAAAAAATCTTGGTACATCTGACCCCTTAAATATATTCCTTACTGATCTACTCCTTGCAAAAGGAAAGAAAATGCACTCAGTAGCTGTGTTCCTTGACCTCAAAAATGCATATGATTCTGTTGATCCATATCTTCTTATTCAAATTCTGAGGGATCTACAAGTTCCCCTTCCCTTCAGGTGCTTAATACATAATATGCTATGTCATCGCCATATTACTTTAAACTCCCCAACCGGTGTCTTTGATTTTCGACATACTTCTTATGGTGTTCCGCAGGGAGACGTTCTAAGCGGGCTTTTATACTTAATTTACACCCGTACTTTAGAAACAGTCATATTACCGCACGCTCGCATTCTTCAATATGCGGATGACATTCTAATATATTGCACTAGAGAAGAGCTCTCCTCCTGTCGCAGGGATATATACCACGCCTTATCTCATGCTCATGACAGGTTACATCAATACGGATTTGAAACATCTGTAGGAAAAAGCGCTGCGATGTTCTTTACGCACAAACGAATTTACGACAGTTCTCCTATATTATACCGTCAAGGTCATATTCCGGTGGTGACGAGTGTCAAATACTTAGGGATTCACATTGACAGGAAATTGCAATGGGAGAGTCATACGCAATACCTTCAGAGTCATCTCGCTAGCAAAATTAATGTTCTAAAGGCACTCACTCGACGCAATTGTGGGGCGGATCATTATTAACGGTTTATCTTAACATCATCCGTTCTGTGATGGATTACAATTCCTTTTTTTTATTCAATGTCCAGCATTAGGCTCCTCCGATTAGATAGAATACAGTTTTCCGCCTTGCGTATAATTATAGGCGCGCTTAAATCAACCCCCACAGGAGCCCTGTTAGTTGAAACCGGAGAAACGTCACTTCATCATCGGCGTAGATATCTTGCATGTATGTACCTGCTAAGAAAAAATATGATCACAACATCACATATCGTCCCTACATTACAACTATTGGAGGAATATTATACGCGTCGATTATTGCCCACCGATTCTCGTCCAGCTTTACTAACCGCATATTCCATGCATCAACTGTACCGCCATAATATATTAAAAGTCATGCGGTTACCGATATATACTATTCCGTATGCTGCAACGTATTTTCAAACTCATATTCTTCAGAACTCCTTACCCCAAGTACATCAGTCCTTTCAACATCATCCTGTAATCATTCCCCGTATTTTTCGGGAGATAACGAAACCTTTGATCTCCTGCATCATTTTTATACAGATGGTTCTAAAATGGTGAACCCTTCTCGTGTGGGAGCAGCCTTCTTTGCTCCGGATTTAAAAATCGCATTTCAGTATACTTTACCCCCAGGTGTCTCGATATTTACAGCCGAAATTTTCGTCATCCGTCAGACGTGTTTTTATATCAAACAACATGCCATTCGTCATTCTTTAATTTGTACCGATTCAATGAGTGTCGTGCAAGCACTTCAAAATGTTCTAGAGGCCGATAATTGGTTTTTATGTCAGTTAGTTCAACAATGGTACACTTTACACACGGAGGGTTTTGAAGTCAGTATCACGTGGGTACCCGGCGATTCTCATATTGAGGGAAACCAAATAGCGGATAAACTCGCCAAAGATGCTGCTAATGGCCAAGGCAAAAGTTACAACATCGCCATACCAATGTCCGATCTGCGTTCTATAATTCGTTCGACGATACAGGATGACTGGCAAGTCACGTGGACTAACTATGCAAGAATTAAGGCCAAGCACTATTTTGGGTTACAACCGACTATTTTAAACAAACCATGGTTTCAGGGAGGGAAATACACACGACGACATATCATTACAATCATTAGTCTCCATTTTAACCATGCATTAACGCCGGTGTATTTATTACGCATAAAACGGCGTGATGATCCTCTGTGTTCGTGTTTACAAATTCCTTAAATCATATTCTTTTTCAATGTCCACAATATGACTATCAACGTGCCTTAATGTTGCGAGCTTTATACGATTTCGGTTATGCCCTTCCTTTAAATGTTGCCACATTAGTACATACGCCTACAATTCCACTGGTTAGTAACATAACAGCATTTTTCGACAATATTAATTTAAAGATTTGAATGGTTAATCCTTTCCCATGATCCATATTTGTGACCCGGTCATGTGTGTATATGTGTAGTGAGTCACCAAGGTGGGTCGCTTCGGTGTGAAGAGTTAAGTACCATTTGTGTCCTCGTCTCTATTCCAATGTTTTTCCTCATATGTATCTCTCTGCGTTGCGTCAAAGCCTACTCTTGTTTGCGATTCCCCGCTACTTACTGGTCTTACGCTTTCAATCGGTAGTCGACGGTTACCCAATGATACATACCACAGCACAGTAGCAATTAGGTAAAGAGTTTACTGTGCCCACTACCGTACCAAGCGGAAGAAGAAGAAGAAGAAGTGTAGGAACGAATGTGGAGGGTACCATATCACGACATGCCCCAACAGAACTTGGTCATTAGCGGCTTATAGTAAGGACTAGAATTGAATCATAGTATCTAGTAAGTGCACATATCTGTAACATGTAATATGGCCACCTGGCTGCAATAAAGTTTGTTATTAAAATTCACAGGGTAATGGAACAATCCTCTAAATATGTTAACAAGGAAGATAGAACGGGAAATGGAGGTTGACATAAAATAGTGGAAAGGCTTAAGGGATGTTGAAATCATAGAAGTTGTAAAAAACGAAATAAAACCTGACGGCGAGCCTCATGACGTGTACACTGGAAAATTATATGATGGATGGTGGCGACTGCATGACGAACGAGCAGACTGCGGACGGAATAAAATTACAACGTGCTTGATAACCAAGGTTAACGTGGGTTGCTAGGTTGGAGTCTATAATAAAATGTTGCTTTGGTTTCAGCGTATTTGCGCCATTGAATGTGCCAACCTGTCTGGATTTGTAATATTATTAGGGGAATGCAATCTGAGACGGGAATGGCAACATCCATTACTGCTTCCGTATTAGCGTCAGCTTCCTTTGCTTTCTTGTCCGCCATTTCATTTCCGGGAATACGGGCATGACCGGGTGTCCAGGTATTCACTAGTCGATAACCTTTGTGAGTCAGTTCACACGTAAGCATGAGGATGGTCGTAATGTACCAATTGTCAGAATTTTCGACATTTTGTAGGGCCTTGAGAACGCTTTGTGAATCAGTTATGAGGTGGTATGAATCCATAGGACGGCTTTTAATGTAAGTAAGCGCCTGGCGTATAGCAAAAGCTTCCGCGGTAAATATTGACATAACAGGTGGGGGGGGGGGGGGGGTGAATTTATGACAAGCTGTAATGACGGGATATAATAAGCGGCACCAACGCCGTCGGGGTTAGAGCTTTTAGACGCATTGGTGTAAACTGAAATATGAGATGAATGGTAGGAAGAGAGTTCCTGGAAGTGTCGAGCAACGATTACAGTGTTGAGACGTAAATAAGAACGTGACATATGAGCCATGTGTGTGACAATATTGGGACGGAAAAATAGTAAAGGGAATGGAATATTATACACAAGTGGCTTACGGGTTTGTAGTATGGTTTGCCGGAAGGGTTGAAGGGTATTAAATGCTTTAAGTATAGAAGGTCGTGAATAGTTTGTGAATAAATTGCGATTATAATAGTCGGCCAAAAGTTGTAATTTTGTGAGTAGGGGAAAGGCGGCGAGAGACAATTTACGTAAAAGATACTGTACCCATCTCATATGGAAATGCTCAATCACGTGCTGGCTAGCCGTGCGGTTCGGGGCATGTTACGTCCAACCCACTCCGTGATTTCACATTGATTATGATGGCACTTTTTTTATAGGATCTACAAGACTAGATTGAAAACAAACATGTTTCAAAAGACATGAGTTTATTGTATAAAACTCCCAGGAAATATTACACATAATTTACAAACACTTACATTTTGGAAAAAAAACCAAAATTCAAAACATTAAATACATAATAAATTCATATAATCTTATATTATCGCGTTACCTTGCTTAGGTATTCTTTATCATTGAATGTTCATTTACATTTCTTTCCACAACATTTTATTTACTTAGACATAGAGCATGCCTATCACCTTATGTTATTTTATCTAAGGCTTTTGCGGACATTTAACTAAGTTATTAACATCCCTTCTGGGCTTCATTCATATTTTATTTACTTTAAATCTCTTTATAATTATTCATTCAAGTTCTGTTACTTTTATCAGTAAGTCTTAGTCCTCATAGCAATCAACAATTTTAAAACAAATATATGCCCATCCTTGAATTCACATCCCATCACAATCATTTCCATGCAGTAGGGTGGTTTGTAAGTGGTGTATCACATGCTATCACTTTACATTTTTCAGTTACCTTATAAACTCAAATTTGAGTTAACCCGTTTTATATCTTACATGCATCTTAAGGTAGGAATCGAATATTTAATTATCAACTTATTTCTGACTTTTTATGGTTAAATATTATCCGATTTTTACAAACTTAATGTGGGGATGATTTTTAAAAACCCACTAATTCAATTATTTAATTCACAATTACATAGCACCTCTTATTTAAAAATTTGCATGTTCCACTACACGCTTTAATATCCATTCAGCAAACCTTACCTTTTGTATACAAAGATCCATTGTATTCCACCCTCGCGTTTAGGAACGGACGGCCGGTCGCTCGCCCTTCCTCGTTTAACGTGATTTATTACCTTTTTCGCGCTCCATTCACTGACTCTAAACGTTCTACTGTTTCACTGCCTTTAAGACAAAACGGATGATGAACCAAGCTACCACATTACTTCATTAACAGTATCCCTCACTGACTCATATTTATTTCATTTTCCGTGTGACCCGTGCTATAGTTTGAAATCATAACTCATTACCTTTAATTTCACATACTTTATACTTAGCAATTGCCCTGCGGGACTTAGATTGCAACACAATAAGGCCCTTGGCTCGAATCCCTATTCGACCAGGCGCAAACAATATCGACGACTTCCGACAATTATACTTTTATCTCCAAACTCATGCACGTCACAGGATATATTCACTTCATTTGCTAGCATTTACTTTATTTATTCTTTATAGGCCTTATTTCAGCACACAACTTTTATATACCTTGGATCGTCATCGTATTTATAACAACTTTACTCTTATTAGCGTTTACTTTACCGTAGCTCGATAACTTATAACTTCATATAGCATTTCTTTGGTGATCGATTACCACCTGTTATTACTTTTATTACTTGCTGAATAGCGTTATTTTATTATCATATTAAGGTATCCCAATGATCCTTCAATTATTTTTATTATCTCACGTATTTCAATTATTTTACTTACTTAATCATTCAACTCGAGTTTATTATTATCATCATTTCTATCAACATTCATTAATTCATTATTAATTCGCGGACTGCAATTTGTTTACTATAACATTAACATCTCGGCGTATAAAAATCATCATTTCTCATTTTGGAGTATAAAACTCAATATTTATTATTATTATTATTACCGACAGTAGTGGCTGCGCTGGCTAAAGCTCAGCATTAGGTCATGGGGCCAAGCTCTCTGCTGACTCGGTAGACGCGTGGGTTCGAGCCCCACTGTCGGCCGTCCTTGAAATGTTTTTCCGTGGTTTCCCCATTTTCAACACCAGGCAAATGCTGGGACGGTACATTCGGACAGGCCACGGCCGCTTCCTTCCACATCCTTGCCCAGTTTCATTCACCATCATTCATTTCATCTCTCATTAACTCCTCTCATGAGGTTGGCGTCAGGAAGGGCATCCGGCCGTAAAAACATCGCCCCAAAGACTTCCATCGCATCTGATCCCCGACCCCGTTGGAAAACGGGAATAATAAGGGGTAGACATACATACATTATTATTATTATTATTATTATTGTTATTATTATTCAACGGTGCTTGTTTCATTTACGTTACTTTCATTTATTTGGCATACATTTTATTTGCCATTTTACTTTATTACATTCGATTCCTCCTTTTAGATAATTAATTCATTGTTATTTAACCATTTTTACGGGGTTTCAACATTATTATTATTATTATTATTGCACTTTTATCATTATTTTAACATTGCTGCAAACCGTCTTGGCGGTTGCCTTATAACCTCTTAATATCATTTGATTACTCATTGTGCATATATTTTTATACATAAAATCACTGAAATAGCATATGATACATTCATTTTAATATTATAAACATGTTTGACTCACCCACATTTCAGCTCATGATGTGATTTCTGGATGATTTCAACCACATAATTTCTTCAACCAATCATCTTCATATCATAATAGACCTTTTCTAACACTTGGTCATCATATCGACACACGACAATACATTGATACATTTTCTTAATTTCACTTTTTACACTTTTTAACATAAATAAAAATTCACTTATTTCACTATTTCGCTATTTACAATCGAACACGGACCAATTCTCAGCGTAAAAAATGGTTGAAAACAGCCTAGATGGTTTCTCCCTGTACAGCTTTGAACGTGTGATTCTCCTATTCCTCCCTTCGGTAAGTCTCTCTCTCTCTTCTTATAATTCCCGAGGTCGTAATTGTCTCTTTCTTGAACCTCCTTCTAGATAGCTTTTCTCTCTATTTAATGCTATATCTGTCCTTCTACAATTTCGCTCTACTTTTCCTCTATCATGGCCTATCGCGATTTATAGTTCTCTTCCTACTGTGATCTTCCCTGAAGATTATATAAGAATGTTCCTCAATTTAACTGTCTTTTCCTGCGCACTATAACTTCTCTCTCTACATTCTATGTTAGGCATTCCTATCTCCTATACTGTCCTCCTATTTTTCGCACTTCGTTCTTAATTGTTCATGAAATGCTATCGCGTCTTCTGCCTTTACTTTGCCTGAGCGCGGCTTGGTTTCGAACCAACGCTACTTGCTAACTTCGTTTGATTATTTACTGTTTATCGCACTTGATGTGTATTTGTCTCTTTTGAGACTCGAACTATAGTGTCTCTGAATGTATTTCTTACGATTTTCTCGCTGACTTGCGCATTTCGTTCCCGAAGCTAGACCTAACTCGTTCGTACTTATTAATTTTCAAGTAACATGCCAATACAAAGGCTGTTAACAAATTAGCTAACTGCGTATCGCACTCAAACTGTGGTCTTTTGAAGATTCTTCTATAACTTGTCGCTAACAAAGTCTATCTCTCGACTGATAAACTGTCATTATAACGTGACTGTACTTTATATCTGGTAGACTGAATCTGATGCGATGTGCACCTCTGCACAGCTTCTCTCGCAGACTGGTGAGACTTCTCTCACACTGAATGATACTGAATGAGAACTGACTACTTCTTCCCTCGACTGCTCCCTATTTATTTGTTTCTGTCTAGAAATTAGTTCCCTTCAAATTTGGTAGCTGAATTTCTGATTCCCTGGTCTAATCTTCTTCATAATTTAATCTAAAGTGTGTTTTATAAATATATATTGATTGCTGGCTGGAGGAATGAAAATCTTTCGCTAGTTTATTTTTAATTAATTAAATTAGTTAATATCCCTTTTGCGGGGCCAGCCTCTAGTCCCCTTCTGGTCCGTGGATAGCCTTCCGCTGAATTATGATGTCATTTCTCTTACTCTGCAGTATCTCAAGTGCCTTATTCGGGCCTGCCAACTCACTGATTTTTCTCGTCCCTGTATTTTCCTCACTCTTGGTTTAATAGTTCTGGTGGGTTTATTTTCTTAAGTTTAATGTGGTAAAGCCCCTCTCTCTTTACGTCTGAAAACTGCTGACTTACTCATTCCTGGATTAAGTCTTTTAAGAGCCTCTCGAGAAATAGTTCCCCTTCAGCTGTCCACTTGAAACATAATAATTTTGGTGAAGTTGCTTACTCATAGGAATTTCGAGTAGTATTTAATGCCTCTTGACTTTGTCTCACCCTAACGTTTTAATAGCTCTGCTAATAGCTTTTTTCCTTTTAAACTGCCAAACTAATGGAGTTTATGTGCCTGAGCATGACCATCTGCATCCCCTTGTGAGGTCCCTGTGGTCGTTCTACAGTGGGCTTACTCTCGTCTTTTCTTGCGATCTTTATAAAGTTTTAAAATATCCCTATAACTGGCCAGGAGTTCGATCTTGAGCCGATCCCAGATGGGCACAATACGTAGACGAAAGGTATTGTCTTCGGAGGGGAAGAGGGTGATCCACAGCTTCAATCAAAAGTGCTTGAGTAGAGGTTGATGGAAGAGCGCCTAAAACAATACGGCGGGCAATATTGTATTGTGCCCGTCAGAGGAGTTTGCCGGGGTTACCATCAACCGAAATGGTAGTCCATACAGCCGCATCTGTCAAACACACAACCTGAGAGGATCGGATGCACTTCTTTAAGGCTAGCGTAGCAAGAGTACTATGGTCCCTGAGTATCAGGTCCATTCATGGAGGAAATATCATAGACAGCCAAAGAAGTTCACCCTCAAACACAAAGCTAAGAAATAAAAACCGCAGGCTTACGTAAAATCTCGTGAACATGTTTATTTAGTTCAACAAACCCCTATCCTACTTCGGAGGCTTTGTTCGGCTAATCCGCAAAGCCAATAAATAAAGTGAATAAATAGATCAGGGCCCTAACTGAAGCTAGGTTAAAACCCTCGCGAACGTCCTTTAATACAAAAGTGTAAGCAACAACAACAAAGCTTGGAATGTGGCAGGTAAGGTAATCCCTAAGCAATTATAAATGACTAAGATCGGACTTAAAATTTTACATGATAGCAAAACAAGGCATAAGATATGATGGTACTATTTTCGTATTTACATTTAATGTGAATTAATTTAGCCAAGTCCTGACATGACGAAAAATTACGGCGATAGGCGTCCGTAAACAAATAATTAATGCAAAAGCTAAAATAACAACCAATGTCAATCAATAAAAAAATAACATCTGATAACAACAAGTACAACAATAATACGGGTACACAGGGAATAAATACACGAATAAATCACTGGACACACATATTTTCTGATTATAAATCCTGCCTGCACAAATTGAGAGGCTGATAGCACCCAATAATCATCTGAGTGCGTGAGAATTACGTTGACAGCTGCGTAGTAAAGACTACGTCTTACACTATATGAGTATCGCGCCCCACCAATTACTAACTTTCGGTCCGGTCGCTACTCCGTCGTTCAAATAATGTCAGCTAGTCTAATATCACTTCCCTCTGGGGAAATGCTCCGACTCATGGCATCAGTAAGGAAGCAAAATGTAGGTTCAAGCTTATATCAAATAATCAATCATTAATTAATCAATTTAGAGTAATTATGCTTCATGATTTAGAATCGTCGATTTAGGTTCCCTGAATTGGTTTATGTCAAATACTGATGATAATCCACGACACAGGCTGAATACCTAAGAACAGTGAGTCTCCTCTGAGATCATCACAACAATCAGTGACTTCCAGTCACGAGAATTACACGAGTTAACATCGGCTCGGTAATACAATAACACACATAAGCTCACACTAGGAGCCTCGGAACGACCCTGGCAGAAACGCACAGTGCTCTCCGGCTACAACAACAATACTGGTCCTAGATATTAATACATCTAAACGACAGTGCTCCACAGGCACTATAATGACATCGGTTAACTAGCCTTATACAGTGTCATCAAAGTCATAAAGAGCATTGGATAAACCTGCATCAATACATAATATTCATGAGATAATAACTTATCAAACTGTCACTTCCAATAGCGATCTAAATGTGACGCGGTGGTCATCCATATAATGAAATAACAAACAGCTGGTTAGCCTACATACAAGCTGCAAACTTCGATCTTGGTCAAGAATACATTCCTCACAGTTATGTGACGTCGAAACACGTCTTAAAATAATCAATAGTCTGTCTCGCATGTACCGGCGCAGTGGTTTCTGGGTACAATAACTGGTTTCACACGTGCATCTGATAGCATTCAGAAAATCTCTGCGTCTGGCAGAAAGATTACAACACTCATTTTAAGCAAGAAAATGAAAATCCACAGCCTGCTTCCAGTCTCCGACCGGGTCAGGAATGGAATGAATGAAGCCCCCATCTAGCGGCGAGGGTATGAACGGTGCCGGCTGCCGAGGCCTGACGCACTCCTCTGGGGCAATGATTAAATGAATGACAGATGAAATGATAGTGGAGAGTGTTGCTGGAATGAAATTGTGACAGGGAAAATCTACCAAAATAAAGCCTCGTACAAGAAAAGGAAATACAGAACTCACAGAACCTCGGTAAATCACCTCATTCCAGGCTTCGAATTGAAGGGTATACAATTTTAAGCAAGGATTCACATAATTCAGTCCTGATGTGAATTGTACACGTATTCAACTTATAATACAAGAGCTATTCGATTTTGTACTGCCTGAATGTACGCAGTACGGCGATATAACTTGTTTGGCATAGCAAACACAATAATATGAAAGATATAATACACTCTCTTAGCTGCTTTGGTAGAAAGACATTCTACTCTGTCTATTTACAAATATTCTTTGAATAATGTTGGCGTATCAACTCCTGGACAAAAAATGTAATGAAATGCACAACACCTTCTAACTCTGGAGTTATTTAAACTGATACGTCGTAATACTGGGTTCGATGCAAAACTAGTAACCTGAATATTACCCTAATTTAGTTCTCACTTAGAACTTTGTGGCATCAGAGATCCACAATGCTTAAAGAAATCAATTTATAAGGGTGGTGATTAATTCTCCAATATCACCAAATGATACGGTATTAAAACAGTGGCGTAATTAATAAAATAACAGAACAGGGTGTCTGAAAATTATATACACGGATGGCATTTCATCCAATTATACTCAGTCTAAGCTGATGGAGGAAATATAGCTCAACAGCTATGACAAGATTAATGGGCTGCAAGACTTGGCGTTCTAATACGCCCCAATAGAAATGCACCAATGGAATAAATCCAAATACACGGTGTCTCACCATTATAACTACGTTCTGAAATTGAAGACACATGATGAAGATTCCAAACTACTAGCCCTACCTAATTGGTTGTCAAAGAATGCGGTTGATTTCTATTCTACATCTACCAAAATAAAGCGTCGTACAAGAAAAGGAAATACAGAACTCACAGAACCTCGGCAAATCACCTCATTCCAGGCTTCGAATTGAGGGGTATTCAATTTCTGATGGCAGAAGGGAATAAATGCTTCCTAGGCCATCCATCCTGGCCTTATCCTCCTTCAATCCATTTACTGCGTCCTCGTGGTCTACTTCCAAGTAGTTTTCTCTTCATGGTGGCTGTTACAATCTTGGGATCCTTAGGGTTTCCATGTCTCTCGTGGTTTGTAGACTCCAATTCATAGTGTGGCTTAACCCAGGACATCTATCTCACATGGTAGCTTAAGCCATGTTACACATCATAGGTAACGGCAGTAAGGCGTCACACACGTGGTCAGAGAATTGAGACATGGTGGCTACAATTTTCACACGTGGCCCACAGAATTTAGTGAAATCATCACAGTATAATTAAAATCTCTCACTGGCTTTACACAGTTGCAGACAATGTTCATAAATGGTCTTCACTGGTCTGCACAAAGATTATATCGATACGCATGTGGTATCAACACACTGAATCTATTACTTGTGTAAATCATAAAATATCACAGCAATCAAAAATAGTACAGTACACGCACAACTCGTGGCGATACGTTGCTAAACAGCGGCGTAAGTTTCGCTTGTGTAATTCAATGTTCACAGTTTTTTTTAGATTACTTTCCACCTCGTGGACTTAGTGACTTCTCAACAGCGTGGAAAAATGTGGTGTTCCTCGCGGAGAGTAGAAAAATGTCGAAAATCGTAGTTTCACAAAATATAATCACAGTTTTCAATAGTACCCTCAACTAGGCGTTTCGTTGATGGATAGCACATTCTAAAGAGCATCAGAATGGTCGATGGTTCGAGATATAACTTTTCTTCTCTCAATGAGTGGACTCGATAACACGGGCACGACAGACCCTAACTTGTCACGTCCAGCATGGACGGATCCAAAACTCAGTTTGACGAACGCCTGATCAGCGCTCCTGGCTTCAAGGAAGTACTCTAGTCGTGGAGTGACTAATTATGTCCAGTTCGCATATCTGCGATGGAAATACCTTTACCGTAAATATCCACATTGATAAATTCATACAGATTACGAAATGATAAATCCTGAGACACCTGGTAGCAAAATATGTCACAAAATATGCTCAGAAAAAATAATAGCATGTTTATCCAAAGTCAATAGAACGTTTAATATCATGACAAAGCTCGTGCTGGCTTCTAGGTGTGTTCGGTGCAATGGCAAAGCACTCACACATCCCTTCAAGGAAAATATCACCGGAGATGAGCTCACACGGGCTAAGTATATTGTAACTTATCGAATGTACACAATCCAGTTCTCAGCATCTAAAACCACTCGTACTATATTTCTGAATAGGGTTAGTATATTTTTCGGGTCCGATTCCAAAGTACGTCGTCTTAAGGCACGAAATATATGCAGTTTATTTGTAATATGGGATGATATTTGTGTGAGTTGAGGTTTCCATGTGAGTTTATCATCGGTAAGAATACCTAAATACTTGACTTGATGAGAAAGTTGTATAGTACTGTACCCGAATTCGTAATAAGAGATGCCAGAGTCAAGTTTGAAATTTAACCATAGGAAAGGGGTCTTTTGAATGAGATTGGAAAATGAACATTGAACCGGCTTTGTAACACAGAATTGTAGTCAAAAGGTATTGTCCAATAAGAAGCTTGTTATCTGAAAGTGATCACCTTATAGAAAGGACGGATATGATTGGATCATCCTAGGAAATAGACTACAGGCAGTACGAGAGGAAAGAGAATGCTTGTTGCTAAGGGTAGATCACGTGATTGGAAGAACCAATGGCTGAATTTAGATATTGGATATTATTTTGGCGAATATGCTAATTTAAGCAGTCGACAAAATTATTAAGAAATTAGTGTTTTCGAAGATAATTAACGCCCGAAGACAGAATTAATTATATTAATGTCCGAGCGATGGTTACGCACCATTATGGTAGGAAGCGCTTTGTTCTAGAAGCGGGCAGAAAGACGTGACGCCAGTTTTTGTTCGAGGACTGCAACTCGGGATCTTGAACCGGACGGACGTGAGCCGAGAGCTCCGGAAACGTAGTGCGTGAGTGACTGCACAAGTGTCATTTGTTGAGGAAAGAGAAATATGGACGTGTGAAACATTGTAGTATAATCCCGCTAATATTTTGTGCGAAGCACGAAAGTTTTGGTGTAATTTTGAGAGTTTTATAGAATATTTTGTGATAGAGACCATTGTCTTGGTCAGACAATGGATTGTCGATATGCATCGTGTAACGTGTTTGTGTAGACGATGAAAGTGTGAACAGAAGAATATAAATCGTGAAAGAAACTGTAAATACGTGTTGGAAAGAAACATTTTGAAAGGAACACGCTATTTTGAACGATATTTTCGATTTTGAAATGTTGTGCAATAGGACGGTGACGAACATCGTGAACATTTGGTTGGGAGGAGCATTTGATTCTTCAGAAGGAGTCATGATTGATTGCTTGCTAAATATGCTGAGGGAAATGTGGTCTACATCATGAAAGTAGGAATTCCTACGAGTGGAATAACTTAGAATGACATGCAGAAAAAGCAAGGTTCACGCAGCTGCTTCAAAATGCACAATCTAATGGAGAATATCATGAACTGTGATCAATATAAGAATGGAGAGAGACTACGAGACTTTCCTAGAGGAACGAGAAGAAGAACAAGTTTGGAATGGAGGTCGGGGATCGAACGAGGAGTCTGTTAGGGAGAAAGCCGAACGCCGAGGCTACAAGGGTTCCCCTTGAACTATGGAGCCGCTGGTCGGGGACGTGCGTTCTCGATGCGAGCAAGAGAAGGTGACCCGAAGCTAGGAACGAGGCTAGCGGAACATCGGCCGGGCGAACATGAACACAGCCACCCGAACCTTGGCGTGTATGAAATTACACGTTTTCCATCGCCTGTCCAGTTGAAAGTAAGACAAGCCCTCATTATGTAATCCCAGTTCGTAGATTGGTATTCTAGAAACATGCTTATTGTGATCATTATATTTCGGTAGAATTTTAGTTCTGTAGAATTTTATGGCTCTGTCAGCCAGTAATTTGCATCATCGGAGAAAGTTATTTTTCGCATTTTAGTATGCTGGTTAGAAACAGTTTCAACTGTGTTTGAGAGCATCATTGCCGGCGAGTTAACTTAGTAGTTAACCGGCGGGAGGATTAGCGGAGTCCTCTGATCGATGATTGCCGTTGGCATTTGAACATTTTTGATGTTTAAGCAGATTTGGAAGTCGATTTTTTGTTTTTGAATTTAACTATTTCTGGATTTGAGTGAGTTTCCAGATGAACAGTTTTACACGCATTTTATGTCTTCGCATTTTTTATTTTTGCGCAGTTTTCACTCCACAGTTTAGAGAAATTTCAGTGCGACAAATTTTCAGTTTTAGGAAAATTGCTTTGGCAATTGTTGGATATTTTCATTTTTGGATTTAACTATTTTTGATCTTCGATGATTTTTCATATTGTGATTTTTCACAATTCTACGTTTTTACCATTTGAGATATTATTCTCAATTTAGGAATTTTCACATTTCAGTGAATTTTGAATTCAGAATTTTGGGATTTTCAGAAAATCATGTATTAGATATTTTTGGATTTTTATTAATTTGGGACTTCAATCCTGATTGGATATTTTCCAGATAATATTTTAATTTCTTTAATTGGACGTGTAAATTAAATTTTCAGTTTTGATTTTGAGAAAATTTTAGCTTTGATTGAAAGTTGGTTGCAATCCTGAAAGTCCTCAAAGACCGGGTAGCGCTTAGTTTGAATGGCTATTAGTCCACGCGTGGCGAGGACTGTTCCACGGTCTTTAATAGTTGTAAACCTTCCTGTATTCAATAACATACATCTTATCTAGACTGGCAATATCCCACAAATACACATTGCACTGACTTCAGACAGCACATAGGAACAGGGGGGAGAAAGGGAAAAAAGAGTTTCGTTGAGATAACATCGCATTTTAGTCGACCACAACTGGTGTAAGAGTGAACACGAACTGCTCGTAGCTCCAGCGAGGAAGACAACCAGATAAGTAGTAGCCTGTACAGTATAACCATAGTTGGCTTTTTACAACCATATAGTCACTCCAAACAGACAAACTCCGGTTTCTATCACCATTTTAGCATTTCACCTAACATCATATATACTACAATTAGCATACACCGACAGTTGCATTACCAATACTGCACCTAAATAATTGTACATGTTGTAAATATTTTCACCTGCATTTTCAAACATAGATTGTATAGCCTACATGTAATGAATCTGATGATGATCGCTCGACGATCGAAACTGGCCATCCTAGTCTATTTATTAATCTCATGTAATTTATTTCAGGATTAGGGCATAACCCAGCTCTTTTGGGTACATTCGTGTTGACCGACTGAAAAGCACTAAACTTTTCTTTACTAAGGCAACACTGAAATATGGCTTCAAACCCCACAATGTTACTTTAGGATTGGTGGGTAAAACCGCTGTATATTTCCTCTTTTGTGGGGCCGTGAAGGAGGGAGTCCTGAGCGGAGAATTGAGAACAGGGAATTGTTGTGGTATAGTTTGTGGCAGTAAGGGATGGCCTGAGATTGTTTTGTTACTTCCAGATAGGGTCTATTTTCGATGCACATTTGTTTTTTAATATCGATTTGTTTCTGATGAAATTCACAGTAGGGAGACCCACTAGAGTGATTTTCATCACAATGTGCGCGAGTCTGATTACATTCCTCTGTTTGATGATCTTGAGCGCAGTGTCCGCAACGAGGGACTTGGGCGCGACAATTGAGGGCAGTATGCCCATAGTGTTGGCATCGTTTACATAATCTGGGGCGAAAATGAACACCTGCACCTCTAACATGACATTGAAAATTGAGACGTATTGGGGAAGCTGTTGCGTTTCGAATGTTATTTTTACGCTACCAGTGGGTAAAAATTCGGGTTTTCCGTCCGTATATTTTTTTCGTTGCATTCTTTGTGCTTTGACCACGGGGCAGGGAGAGACAATATACTGGAAAATTTAAGTTTCGGATAGTGATTGGTCAACCCCTCGGATTACTCCTATACGCTGTATATTGGAGGAGGGGATGAACGCTTGGAGGTTCTTTTCAAGTAATAGTGGGTTGTGTAAAAAATGGCATCCTGTGCCGTCATAAAGGTGGATTGTATCCTATTACCTCCTTTATGTTGGATTGATTCAATCCCTTTAATACCATGATCGTAAAACATGCGGCCGAGGGCATTGGATGTAGATTTCCTAAATTAGAAGCATCTTTGGCTTGTACATAGATGTAAAATGGGCCACGAAGTGGCAGTGGATACAGCCAAGTAGGTGTTTCCTCCGGTGGAAACGGCTTAGAAAGTGAAGGTTCATTGATAGGAATTACGGTTGGAAACATTGCAGGATGTGAGGTCGAATTAATCAAAGGATCAGTCAAATCAACTGTTTCAGTAAAAAGATCTTCCATGGTTACGTCAGGGGGACGGATAACCTCATCTCCACCGCTGTCCGTCACCATGGAATTAAGTGGGCAGATCTGTGTTACTTACCAATAGAAGTTATCTAAAGGGAAACACACAAATAGAGGAATAACTATACTAAAGGATTAAACAGTGCTCCCACACACGAGGTATATGCACGTCGCTGAAACTAACGAACCGACCTGTACGAAGGACCGAAGCGACCTGTGAATTTTTTCAACTTCTCTGATGCGTTGCTACACTTTGCCTTACGCTCTTCGTCCAGTTACTGTTTAAAATTATTTCCTCCTCCCCCAACCCTCTTCTAAAACATTTGGCAACTCAAACTATCACTTGGGGCGCTGCAGTCGGTCAAACATGGCTGGAATTAGGAGGAAAAAAAAGACTCAATAACACAATGATTGCTATGGAAAATTTTGTATTATCCTGTTATACAGGGTTAGCACAAATGATTTAAGCGATTTCATGCACCTGCATTATTGAAAGTATAAAGCTTACAGCATTGGCACATATACCAATTAAAAGGGAAACTCATCAAGTTTTTTGAGTCTGCTTGCTACAAATGCTCGATGTGCCCCCCTCGTGTCACACGGCAAATATCGATACGGTAGTCCAGCTCCGACCACATACGCTGGAGCACATCCTGGTAAATTTTAGCTTCAGCCGCATTGATCCGATTCCTCAGTTCAACAAGATTGACTGGCATGGGTGGTATATATACTTCATCTTTGATAAATCGCCATTAAAAATCACCAGGGGTCGAATCAGCAACCGAGGAGGCCAGCGCATAAGACACCAATCTGTGATCATGGCCCGTCCAATCCAATGTGCAGGGAGTTGTTCGTTAAAATAGTGGCGCACTGCCAGGTGGAAATATGGAGGAGTCCCGTCTTGTAAAAATAAAAATCCTGGGTAATCTTCATGTAACTGAGACATCAACCACTCTGTCAGCATGTCTAGAGAAGACAGGCCTATCGCAGTGTTCTCAGCAAAAAAAGAAGGACCATACACGTTTTACATGGCACCACACAAAACACATGGACTTTGGGTGAGTCCCGTACATGCTCTAAAACCACACGAGGGTGTTCCTTTCCCATCACTCTAACATTATGTCTGTTTACGTGTCCGCTTATATGAAAAGTGGCCTAATCACTGGAAACCAATTTACTTGTCCCATCGTCGTCCTCTAACATTTGCTGTAATTCAATGCAAAACTGATAGCGTCGATTGTTGTCATTTTGCGACAGGTGCAGATCGGTGTCTTATGCGCTGGCCTGATCTGACCCCATGTGATCTATTTTTATGGGGGGTTATCAAATATGAAGTTTAAGTACCACCCAAGCCAGTTAATCTTGTTGAACAAGATTGAACAAAATATTTTGGCTGTAGCTAAAATTAACCAGGATATGCACCAGCGTGAGTGGGCAGGTTGGACTATCGAATCGATATTGGCCGTGTGACGCGAGGAGGGCACTTTGAGCATTTGTAGCAAGCAGACTCAAAAAACTTGATGAGTTTCTCTTTAATTGATATATGTGTCAATGCTGTAAGCTACCCATATACGACCACCTCACAATCACCTGTGTACCTTAAATACCTCAAAAAATAAACAAGTCCCATAAAGAAGTGTGCAATACACGTGATCCCACTGGATATTTTGTGTGAATTACGTATTATCAAGCATTGCTTGTCTGCAAGGATTTATATTTATTTTTGTGCAGTTCGAATCATGACGCCGTTGCGTTGGAAAGCTATAGTCAAGTTTGCTAACTGTACTATTGACTCCAGAAATTTTACCGAAGGAGTAGAAGTGTTATTTGTCAAACATGTTATTTGGAAGATGATGAAAATGTTTAGTCAGTTTACGCTCCTTTGCTCAAGATGTCGCTCCTCCACCGCACATACTGTAGTTACAGGAGATATCGATGATAATGATAATTGCTGTTTTAAGGGACCTAACAGCTAGGTTATCGGCTCGGGGAGATATTGAAAGAAGAACGCTAACAATTATACAGTTTCAATGTCCATGTAAGGCACGTGTATCAGAATGTTCCAAAAATGTTTTAGAGTGCTTCTTTTCTATCACAAGTATTTAGTGCCAATCACTCCATTATTATTATTATTATTGTTAATACTATCTATATATTAGAAGAATTTATGAAAACTTAAGTCAGTCATTCCGGACGTTCTAATGGGGTGATTTGATCAATTCTGTTATGTCATCAGTTATGTCATCGGTCATTTAAAACCTCTCACCTTACTTGAGTTGTATTAAAACACAACTAGGGGACCTGCGCGAGAAATCTCGCATGTTCATAAATCTTCCACCCGCCGGCTTTACTGTTGTATGGGCTTCTATAAATATGTTTATTTATTTAAACGCACTTTTTAAACAAATTGTCGATGTTTGTGAAATCAGAGTGCAATTCGTCACTGCTGCGGATAATTCTGTTTGAATATTATTTTCAATGCACAATGGGTTGTGTGTGCCCCATGTGTATAGACTACCCACCCGGCCCTAGTGTTATGCGGGCTGGACGCGACACAGTTCTGCCAGGGGCTATCGTCATTTTTATTTGTTTAGGCACACTTTTTAAACAAATAAATATATTTCCGTTGACTTTTCAAGAAATGCATGATTTTTCCAGTACTATTGAGATGATTTGGAATATTTTGGTAAAAACCACACCTTTTAACTCCTTCTGGTTCAGGAGCTTGAATTTTTTGTCGGATGAACTTAGCGTACTATATATAGAGATTTTTCCAGATATTTTCCACTTTTTTCTTCATCTAATCACCCATATCTCAGGCTGTAATTGCTGTACTCCGTTGGTTTATGTTTTAAAACACTCCAGGGATCAAGGGCTCACTTTTGCGCAGTTGCTCACTGCAATCGGCTGTGTCGGAGTGAAGTTCTGAGTAACAACCAAATCAGCGTATGCTTTTTTTTCGATAGTTTCATCCATTTATTAAGCGACTATATAAAGCCCGTTTGGTTCGAAGAGCCAGGTAACTGAGAACCGTATCAGCCACTGTGGCACTCGTTTCCAAAAAGAATCTCACAGCATGAGGTTCGGATGTGCATTAAGACTAGCTCAGCATGAGAAACTGCATCTCAGGCCGTTTCCGGGGTTTGAATAAAGACGCTAATCATAACTTAGCCCAAAACTACACATCCACAAGAACAACACAAAACTACTAAATAATCCAGGCTTATATAAAATATTGTCTCAAATTTATATAAAAATTTAGATTCCTAGCGTACTCTACGGGCATCCCTAGCAATTCCAATAATTAATCTATCAATAAATATTCCCTCAAACTAATCTCAAAATATCCCCTGTAGAAGTCCTAATTACAAGGGAAATCAGCATTCGTGACACGTAAATAAATCCCTAAGTACATACAATTCCCTTTAAAATAGTAATAATCACACCATAGCCTACTTGCAATTAAAATCTTCTACAATGTTTGAAGTTACATTTACTATTCAGCTCAAATAGGAATAACTAAACTATGTTGGTGCCACATACAACATTTAACGTTACGTTATATTTCCTAGCTAATCCTAAACTGACGTTGAAATAATAAATTACAGCTAAAATTCCATAAATGAGAAATCAAAAATCAAAATTGAAAAACAAAGCTAATATTCCGTGACATCTCAAAAAAATAACACACAATCAAACATTCATTCATAATATCCTCCAAAATACAACACAAAATATTCCCTCCTAATGTCGATACATTAGAGCGCTACCTACACAGTATGTGCAACTGTTTGCAGCACATCGTCATCTACTGCAAGTGGGAATTACGGTGATAGCTGCGGTACTGATACCGACACATGCTATAAAATCGTTCATGTCCATGGGGCCCATTGCCCCATTGGGATTTGTCTCAAAATTGGGTAAAGTCAAAAGTCTAACTTCTCGCATCCCGCGTATAACTGCTCGAGATCAAAACGAAATTAAATAAAATTATGTCAAGTGGTTAAGCTCAGTTATTATTTAGTCTAGCCCTGCTTCGATGATCTGGACAATTTTGCCCAGATGTGGATATTTCCAGGTCTCGCGTGCGATTGCTTCTGCCCTGACTGGCAGCTGTTGCATCTGATGGACTGCAAAAAGTGAAAATCATCAAAACTGTCTACCTCTACCTCCTGTGGAAAAAGAAAGTTTCTGATGAGGTTAACTCTTGCTGGTAGGTGAGCTCGGGAAAAGTAGCCAGCGTTGGCGTTGGCTTTGGATGTCTAGAAGATGACGTTGTAGTCTAAGTATGCCAGGTAGTCGGTATGATTGGCCATACGACTGATGCACTGGACCGGTAAAGGCTTCTCTGTGTGGGAGGCTTGTGATCGGTGATGAGAGTAAAGTGGCAAGCGTACAGATAATTTAAAACCTTCTGTATAGCACGCACGATGGCCATCGCTTCCTTGTCGATCTGAGGGTACCTTTGCTCCGTAGCTGTCATCATTCGCCTGGCGTAAGCGATTGGACGTTCTTGCCCATTGCTGAGCCGGTGTGACAGTACTGCGCCCAGGCTGGTCTTGTTGGGGTCCGTGGCCAATAGGAGTGGTAGTGCTGGGTCATACTGCATGAGTATCTGGGGCGAGGTTAGGGCGTTCTTGATGTCTTTGTATGCCCTGTTGACGTCTGGTGTCCAGATGAGAGGGTCCTTCAGCAGCACGTCCCTGAGTGGTCTGTCTCTGGTGGAAAAAATCAGGGATGAACGAGCTCTGGTAGGTTGCTTTACCTAGGAACAGTTGGAGTTCTTCTGGTGTAGCCGGTTTCGGTGCATCACGTACAGCTCGGATGTGTGCATCAGACTTGTGGATGCCTGACTTATCGATTTTGTGGCCAAGGGCTTACTGGGATGTTTGAGCGAAAACGCATATGGCTCGGTTGAGCTTGAGTTTGCCGAAAGCGTTCAAGATTGGTGCTAAGGGCCTGCATCAGATTTTCAAAGCTATCAGCAAGAACTATACTAAACTTACGACGTTTGGGAGACCTTGCAGGACCGTGTCCATTCACCACTGCGAGATAGCGGGGATGTTAGCTGTTCCATATACCACTCGCGTTGGTCAGATCAGACCGTGAGTTGGGGGTGTTAAGCCTGAACACGTGGCTGAACTCATCGTCGACCTCGAGATGAGTGTACGCGTCGGTGATGTCCAGGTGGCAGAAGAGAGTGACACCACGCATTCGGTTGAACAGGTGTTCCACCTTGGGAATTGGATGTTCATCGATGATGATCCGCGGGTTGAGAGTAGGCTCGTAATTGCCTGTGATCCTCAGTTTGCCGTTCTTCTTGGCGACGACGTTCGTTGTCGATGCCCACTCAGAGTAGTCCACTCTTTTGTAGTAGCCAGGTGCAATTTTCGTGTGGATTTCCTTGGCGTAGGCATAGCTCGGGCGAAGACAGGTGTGGCTCCAGCCTTCAGGTGCTTTTTCACTGGGGGACCTGAGACCTTCCCGGGGTGTCGCTGAGCATATCCTGGTAGTGAGATATAATGTTATCGAGCTGCTTCTGTTGTTCCAAGGTCAGAGCCTGCTTGTCTGAGAGCTTTTGGAGTGGGTCGGATTTTGCGAAGAGGTGACCAAAATCGATCAACCGTACGAACTCCGAAATCCACTCTCAGCCAAGGAGCGATTCGACATCATCGTCAACCACGTAGAGATTCAGGTTCCTGGTTGTAGTTTTGATGGTGGTGCACACTGACGTTTTGCCAATGCATTTGATCGGATGGCCAGTGTAACTGACGAAGTTATGATCGTTTTTCTGCAACACAAAACCTGGTTTGATCATACTTAGCTTTGATTTGCTCATGGTTGAGCAGGGGGCGACGGTGTCTAGTTCCATTTTGACAGTGGTTCTCTCTATGCTGACATCAACCAGTGGCTTAAGTGCTGCGTTGACCGATCCGGTGACCTCAATTTTGCTGAGGTACTTTACGGCTTCGAGGTTCTCAGTTGGAAGCTCTTCTTTGGTCCCGTGGTTTGTTGTTAGACGTTTCCTAGATTTTGATCGACACACATTTCCGATGTGACCTTTCTTGCCACACTTCAGGCACTCGGCGTTCGGGAACCTGCACTGACTGTGAGGGTAAGCTTCACCGCACCCTGCACATGGTGATTGGTTGTCCAGGAATGCACTCTGGTTTGCCTGGTGTGGCCCTTGGAGCTGTCTGTTTCTGTTGTAAGACCCCTGATTTCGATGAGCTGACTTGCTGCGTGGAGGTCGCCGGTTGCTTCTTCTTCCTGGACAGAGGCTTCCCGTATCCAATCCGATTGGTTGATTCAAACATAGCGGCAGCTGTTTTGACCTCGTCGGCAGAGGTGCGAGTAGCTTCGAGTGCGTGTGCGATTTTATATGCCACGGTGAAATTCTCTGATATTTTTGCGACAACCTCGTCGCACATTTCTCGTGATTCCAACCCTGCGAACATTTGTTAAATTAACATGCCATCGAGGAATGTGCCATACTCACAAAACGTTGCAGCCTGCCGCAATCTTAAGGTGAAGCTAGCGATGGTTTCTCCTTGCTTCTGCATTACGCTCCGAAATTTGATGCCCTCAGTAAACTTGTTGCGTGTGGCGTCGAAGTGGCCTTTCAACTTAGATTGAATTTCGTTGTATGACATAGTTTCAGTATCATCAAGACTCACCAGGATCTTCAAGGCATCATTGAGTTCGGAACCCATGCAAACCCGTGCAAAGTGTGCGTGTTGATCCGCGGGTACCTTGCTCGATTGCACGATACGGTTGTATTGTGAACTGTGGCGGTCGAGGCTGTGATGATGACGTTGTTGACCCTGTTGTCTGTCGGATAGTGTCGGTGATCATTGCCGAGAAATGCTGGAGTTGCTCAGAAGTTACGTCCGGCATGGTGAAGATGAGTGGAGAACAGTATTTCTAACACGCACTGCGATGAACTTAGTTCGGTGCACACACTTGGGGTTAGAAAGTTCACTCGATTTCACATCGTTATTTATCTTATCCCACTTGTGACACCGCTGTTAGATTGTGGGAGATACAAAATAAATAACACACACAACACACTTGTTAATATCAGTAAACAGTTTATTTATCACCAGTTGAGACACAAGGTGAAAGTAACTTGAGTGGTCCCGAGCGGAAGTAGTCTATTGTCTGTGACGGGTGGGTGTATACTGTATGTACAGAGCAGTGAAAGTATGGAGTGGGGGGATGGAAGGATCCAAGAAGGAATGTTCTCGAGGGAAAAAGCTGGGACCAATTGTTTTGGGCATAGCAACTAGAATGTTCGGGAAACTGGGGAAATACACAACAGTTAGAATTCCTGTTTCTGAAAAAATTTCAAGTAACATTACGCGTTTACATGCATTCTTCATAATTACAAAAATGACACGAATAACCTTCCAATATTATGTTTCCATTGATCGAGTGCTACGCTCGTCATATACCAAGTTAGTTGTCTTTAATCTAAGCTCTTTGCTTGCTTTAATTCCCTTCCTAAAATACGTGTACGATTCTATTTCATCGTCTCAATGTAGCCTTGACACTTTTAATATTACTGAAACTCGGCCAGCAGACCGGTTCCCTACAGTTTAATGTTCATCTACCACATTCATTCTGTTGAAGAGAATGAATATTTCTCGTACTTTCTAATCTCGCTCGCATGTAAATATCGTTTGTCTTTTGTCAAATGTATATTCTTCGACTTTATGTTCTTTTCCTTTTGTCTGTATTCTGTGCTCTTGTTTTAATACAATCTAAGTCAACATGTGCTCGTGTATTTTAATCCGTTCATCCCGTGTTTAACTGATACAATAGAAACCCATGCATAGCTCAAGTAATTTCAATAGGTTATGGTCCCAGACATAACGGTGTTCTGTTATCATTTTCTTCAGTGAACTTTAAAGTGAGAAGGGAAAATGAGTGAACATGCTTCGAGTCCTTGTGCCTATGGGTTTCCAAAATTGAGTGGTCGGGAGGATTATTCGGACTGGTCTCTTGGGATGTCAAATTATCTCAAAAAGCATGGATTGTGGGCCAATGTCCGAGGCACAGATGTGTCGGAGGGACCTGATTGGCGTGACGAGAGAGCGCTGGCGGATATATGTCTCATGGTGGCTATTCACAATTATCCCCATGTTCGAGACTGTGCAAAAGCTAAGGATGCCTGGCATGCCCTTGAAAAGGCTTTTGAAGATAAAGGTAAGTAGAGGTATATCACGCTGATGCGAAATCTGTGCTCGCTCAAGTTCGATTCCATGGACAAGTATATTGGTGAGGGTATGTCAGTTGCACAGAAGATAGCAGTTGTTGATGAGCCTGTCGCTGATAAGTTTGTTGCTGCTATGATACTTCGAGGTCTTCCTGATGAATACGATAACTTAGTTAAGACCATAACCTCAATATCGGAGGAACTACAGTTGGACAGCATCACGTCTATCGTGTTGGACGAAAGCTTTCGCCGAAGTCATGGTGAGAAGTCAGCTGATGGGGAAGCCCTGTACAGCAACACCAAGAAGGAAGTCAGGTATGTCAAGAAACCAAAGAGCTCTAGTGAGAAAGCAGTTGACAAGAGTCATTGGAAGTGTTGGATTTGTGGTGAAAAGGGTCACGGCAGAGATTCTTGTCCACAGAAGAAAAAAAGTTCAAAGTGCACCGAAGTGTCCAAAATCCAATAAAAGTCTGTGTTGTGCTTTAGCTGCTTGCGTACCAAAGAATTGTTTCGTCATTGATTCTGGTTGTAGTGCTCACATGTCTCCTAATGTTAAACTTATGTCAAATTATACATGCAATGATGATCCTGATATAAACATTGTAATTGGTAATAATGATAAGTTGTCTGTACAAGGAGTTGGTGACATTGCATTGAATGTAAGCGACAGTATTAATAATCTGTCAGACGTGATGCATGTTCCAGGATTGAGTGTTAACTTGCTGTCGGTAAGTCAGATGATTACAAGGGGTGCTGTTGTTGTGTTTGACAAAAATGGATGTGAAATCTTCGATTCAGAGAATTGCTCAGTGAATGGTAAATTGCTAGCTACTGGTTCTGTTTTGAATGGTCTGTATTATCTGAATGTTAACCAAGATATGTCTGCCCTTGTTGGTGATGTTTCTGATTACTATTTCGGGCATCAGCGGTTGGGCCACGTTGGACAACAGAAGTTGTCTTAAGTCAAATGTCTGATGTTGTTAAATTTAAAATATTGTACAGAATAAGTGGGTGTTTAAATCTAAGCGTAATACAAATGGTGATGTTGTAAAATATAAAGCAAGGTCGGTTGCAAAGGGCTTTACACAGCAATTTGGCATTGACTTTGTTGAGACATTCTCACCAGTTGTGGGGCATGGCACACTCAGAATGTTGTTTGCTTTAGCGGTTGAATTAAATTTACAGATTGATCACCTAGACATGGAGACTGCTTTTCTCAATGGAGAGTTACAGGAGGAAATATTTGTTAGAAATATGTAACCCAACAGGTGATCTATGGTTTAAATTCAGCGCCAGGAAGCGCAACGCCATTGGTGGCTGTTCTAGTTACGAGAATGTTCTCGTTGATTCTTTTGTCTGTTTTCGTATATATACGCCTGTATGTAACCTTGTCGTTCAGTTCGTATTAAACATGTGTACTCCATATACGCCCAGACGTCTTTCTCCTGCATATACTCCTACAGGTTATGGGCCCAGCAGGATCATTGACGAGTGTATAGTTTTCTGACCAGTGTGATTCTATTTGAATTAACAAAACTGTGATCGCGTGCAATAAGTGTGTGCATCATGGCGGAATCCAGCACCGGTTCTCTTTATAACTTCGAGAAACTGAAGGGGAGAGAAAACTACATTGACTGGCGTTTCCAGATGAAGAATTGTCTTATGCACGATGAGCTATGGAAGTGCATATCTGGTTATGCAGAAGATGATGAAACGGGCGCAGAGGTTAAGGTACGGCGCGACGAACGTGCTTTGTGCAAGATTAACCTTATGGTGGAAAAGCGTGTTTTTACGTACGTCATAGAAGCAAAAACGGCGAAAGCAGCATGGAATTCGCTCGAGATGGCATATGAAGACGAAGGCGCAAACAGGCACACAAGAATTCTTCGCCAACTGTGTTCCACCAAGCTTGAACAATTCAAGACTATGGAAGAATATGTCACCACAGTTTTGGGGCTCTCCCAGTGGCTAGCAGCAGTTAAAAATACTTGTTGATGAATTTCTAGGTGCCTTGCTCTTGCAAGGACTACCTGATGAATATGAACCTATGATTATGGCATTGGAAAATACAGGCGCAGAGTTGACTAGTGACTTTGTGAAATGTAAACTGCTACAGGAAGACAAACGCAGCTCCAGCAAAGAAACAGCACTCTACACTAACAGGAGTGGATTCAAGAATAATAAACCCAAGAAACCATTCTGTTGGAACTGCCGTAAAACTGGCCACTGGAAACAAGAATACAAACACCAAAACAAGACAGCAGCACAACAAGCAGATGCCAAGCCATTAGAGAAGAAAGAAGAAAAGAAAAAGGGTAGGGCTCTGCTGACAGCATTTGGAGTTGATACCCACTCAGCAGACAGCTGGTACATGGACTCCGCAAACTCCAAACACATGACTGGTAGAGTGGATTGGATGTCAAAATTTGATGATAAAAGGGAGGTTGGATATGAAGTCACCGTAGCAAACGATTGTAAACTATATAGTGGCGGCATAGGTGATGTTCCAGTACAAGCAAATGTTTTTACAAAGGTTAGCGATGTTATATATGTACCTAACCTTACAGCAAACTTGCTCTCTGTGAACAGTATTGTTAGAAAGGGTCATGTAATTGTTTTTGATGAAGAAGGTTGTAAAGTGTTTCAAGACAGTGACTGTCAAGTTACAGGAGATGTGCAATTATTGATTGAAGAGTCAAATGGACTTTATATCTTAAATAACTCAGGTTCTGTAAGTGCAAATGCATCAGCAGTGTATTTTTTAAGTGATGCTAAAAGTGTTTGTTCAAAAAGTTCTAATTCTAGAGAATTGTGGCACAAAAGGTTAGGCCATCTCAATCACGTGGGGATGGACTTGTTAAAAAATGGTTTGGCTACCGGTATTGATTTTTCGGGTGAAAAGCAGCTATGTGTTCCATGTATAGAAGGGAAACAAGCTCGACAGCCCTTCAAGACCACCAAGCATCGTGCCAAGAACTGACTGGACCTGTTGCACAGTGACCTGTGTGGACCGATGCTTGAGGAATCCTGGGGAGGAGCCAGATATTTTCTCACCTACATCGATGACCATACGAGGAAGGTTTTTGTCTAAAAAAAAGTGAGGTAATATAAATCTTTGAACAATTTGCTAATTCTGTTGAAATTGAGTGTGAAAGGAAAATCAAGGTCATACGCTCTGACAATGGTGGGGGGTAGTGTAATAAAGCTATGGATGAATTTTTCAAACAGCGCGTCATCAAGCATCAGCTAACAGTAAGGTACACACCAGAGCAAAATGGAACTGCAGAACGCATGAACAGGACTCTGAATGAGAGAGCACTCGCTATGATGCAAGGTGCAGCTTGTGACAAACGCATGTGGGCAGAAGCTGTCAATACAGCTGCATATCTTGTCAACAGGTCTCCTGCACGGAAAACACCAAATTCAACACCAGAACAAATGTGGACTGGAGAGAAAGTAGATCTGACGCACTTAAAAGTGTTTGGATGTAATGCCTACGGTCATATTCCGGATCAGTTGAGAAGAAAACTTGATCACAGGACTGAAAGAATGGTATTTGTTGGGTACTCGGATGAGAAAAAGGCGTACCGGCTCCTGCAACCAGTAACCCATAAATTAATCACAGCGAGAGATGTGATTTTTGATGAGATGTATTTCTCTGCTCTAACAGATCCTCCAGTGGTACCAGGGAATACAATAATACCCCTAACCACTGAAGTCAGTAAATCACTATTGACTGCATGTGATAGGGATGTTCCAGATACAGCTCCACAGCATAATGAAGGAGTGGAAGTTGAGCCTGATCATCAAGATAATCCATCACAGCACAATGAGGAAGCGCGTCGCTACCCCCAGCGAGAAAGAAGACCAAGACAATATCCTGATTACATTCGGCATTACACTCATTGTTCTGATCGAAATGAACCATGTACAGTAGGTGAAGCCTTGTCATCACCTTACTCTAGGGAATGGCATAAAGCCATGAAGTGCGAAATGGATTCCATGATGGTTAATAAGGCGTGGGTTTTAGTTCCTAAGCCAGAAGGTAAAAACATTGTACAGAATAAGTGGGTGTTTAAAGCTAAGCGTAATACAAATGGTGATGTTGTAAAATATAAAGCAAGGTTGGTTGCAAAGGGCTTTACACAGTAATTTGGCATAGACTTTGTTGAGACATTCTCACCAGTTGTGCGGCATGGCACACACAGAATGTTGTTTGCTTTAACGGTTGAATTAAATTTACAGATTGATCTGTTAAAAGTGTTTTTGGTTATGGTAGTTGTAACTAAACAATTTGTTGACTCGCGTAGTACTAGCACTATAAAAAGCCTAGCGCGATGTCCATGAGGGAGCGCAGTGTGTGTAAATGTGTTGGGTGTACTGAAGAATAAACCAGTATAAACAGTGATGTATTGTGTTATACATTCTGTTTATGCACTAAATAACAAAAGGTTAAGGGCCCAGGAACGCTGAGAAGAGAGAAAAGTGAAAACGTTTGAGCAGTGTTTTTACCTTCTGGCTTAGGAACTAAAACCCACGCCTTATGAACCATCATGGAATCCATTTCGCACGTCATGGCTTTATGCCATTTCCTAGAGTAAGGTGATTACAAGGCTTCACCTACTGTACATGGTTCATTTCGATCGAGAAGTGAAAAAAAGTGTTGTCGAGTTGTGAGCAGTTGATTCAAAATGTCGGAAGTAAACAAGGAACGAATGGACAAACTTTGTTTTTCGAACTATTATTCTTGGTCTAAAGTTGCCAAAGCAGAACTTATCGACAAAAACTGTTGGAACGCAATTGATCCTGGATTCAATGAAGAGGAAATCAACAATTTGAATGTTGATCAAGCGCGAATTAACCGCAAGGCTCTCGCTTTCCTACTAAAAGGTGCGTCGAGAGAGTATGTAGAGGACATTGGAGAATGCGTGTTCGCGAAGGACGCTTGGACGACCTTGGAGGAAATTCACACTTCCTTCACATTGACTAAGTGCTTAAAAGTGATGAAGCAGATGATGAACATAACCAAAACACCGGATAAATCCATGCACCATTATATGTCTGAAATTCAAGGACTTAATCGAGTGGTTGCGAGTGCGGGCTAAGGATTGGAACTGAATGACAAACAGCTGGCTGGACTATTCCTGGCTGGCCTACCTGATTCACATCGTGTCACCATCGCGATCCTTGGTGGTGACAAGGACCTGACAACCAAGAGAGTGAAAGCAGTATTACTTCAAGAAGACGAGGGGATCCAAGAGAAGCTGAAACCAGTCCAGGGAGCATTGGCGTCCAACTACAAACCTGCGCCGAGAATACGTCGTGGCGGACATAACCAAACTTTTCAAACAAGGCAGCAAACGGAGCAGCAGAATATCAACTTCAGCAATGATAGGAAGTGTTTTAAGTGTGGTAAGTGGGGGCATATCTCTCGAGATTGTCCTGTGATAAAAAATAAGAAATGTTACAGATGTGGTGGTAGTGGGCATATTGCCTGAAACTGCACCTAGAATAGAGAGAAAGCTGATAATTTTAAGGATGAAGGTAGTGATAAGTCTGTATTGGCTTGCATAAGTGCAGTGAGTTTAGCAGCTATGAAAGTGAGTGATAACGAGTGGATCTTGGACAATGCATGTACAGATCACATATGTAAAGAAAAGTCAGAATTCATTATGTTTCAAGCAACAACTAGTTACGTTCATATGGGTAAAGGCAGCGTTCCAGTGAAAGGTATAGGTACTGTGAGAGTAGAGCTGACATAAAAATGTAGTGATGTTATTCTAGAACTTCATGATACTTCGTATGTCCCTGACTTCAATTATAATCTAATATCTTGTTCTAGATCGGCTAAGAAAGGAATATCTGTTGAGACTTTTGATGGCTTTGCAGTAGGGCGACTAAAGGGAAAAGATGTGTTGAAAGGTCTGTAATGGTTTGACTGGGGTGAGTAATGCTACACCACCACAAGTCCCACGTTTGAGCTAATTGTAATGTTTACTCTGACTAAGATACGTTGAATTAATGGGCGCCAAGACCTCAACACTAAGTTGAAATCTAAATTTATATTTAACAACGCCTAGCTCGGGCAGAACACCTTTAAGAATCTTCACACTCAGACCGTGGCATGATTTGACCATTAACCCAACTAACAATTGTATCAGGAGAAGGAATTTGGTCTATATCTAATGCTACCTACTGAAAGCAAAGATTGCATAGTATAGAAATGAATTTATTATATAAAAATAACAAGTAGTGGCAATTTTAATCATATCAATAATTTAAAATTGGAGCGTAACGATTTGAAGTTTACCACTCGAAAATTACGTGAAAACGGAGTCGGATGAATTACTGAATTTAGAATTATTCCCAAGCTAAAAGTTACTCAAATTCTGAATATGAAACAATGAAAAGAGAGAGATTGCGTAGTTCTGCGTCATTCGCGCTTACCATTGGAAATAGCCGTAGCATTTCCCTCGTACGTGATGGTTCAAGAGAGCTTCCATCAGCCTTCTTGACGTCGCCATCTTCTTCATCACTTGTGGAGATCGTTGTTGAAATGTTAAAGTTATGGTCCGATCACACCGGAACCAACCCAACGAGCGACCACTTCGGTCAAGTTTTACAATGTTAATAGCCCCCTCTTCTCGGCGCGCGAACACTTTATGCACTCGCCGAATCCCCTCTCCAGTGCCGTCACCCAGTGGTCCGGACTCCCCTGATTGGCTGAGCCACCACGCTGACTCCCGACATAAGGGTCATTTTACTCGGCGTGACGAAGTTGATTTGCCGCTCCAGTCCAATTCGCCTTTTCTGGATACAGCCAGCTGGAAGTGTTCCTCGGTTTCGTCATCGCTTCTCGACAAGAATATTCCTGTATCTGAATTCCGAATGACTCATCTCTCTCACAATAAACCCTGACTAAAATCCGTAAAATTCCGTAATCATATAATTTTCCGCGATAATGTTGTTCGTAATAATTCGCTTGATAGAGTTTTCTATAAAATCGAAAACGTCTCTGTATACTTATAATCTTAAAAAACGCTCCAAAAATACATTAATAATAATAATAAGTTAAATGAAAATTATCTTGGCTGAACTAGTTGCCGCGTAAATAAACATTGAATGGCTTCCTACTGACTTATGTCAGTGGCGTAAAATACCCTCGAAAAACACGTTACAGGTCTAGAGAAAAATGGACTTTATGTATTAGAATCAATATCAACCAAATCTAAAGCTATAATATCAGTTGCAAATGGTGAGGCAGAAAGTGACGATAATAATAATAATATCCATACTGCCGTTGCATTGAGGAGTGCAGTGGAGTGGCACAACAGGCTTGGCCATTGGCATTATGAGGGAATAAACAGGATTCCTGTATTTGAAGTGAAAGGTAAAGTAGATTGTGATGTGTGTACCTTAGGCAAGACTACTAAGCAGGGTTTCCCTAAAAAAAAGTGAAAGGCAATCAACTCAACCGTTAGAACTAATACACAGTAATGTCATGGGGAAATGTGTAAAGTCTGTGAGAGGATCCCAATATGTTTTAACCTTTGTAGATGACTACTCGAGACACTTGAGTCTGTATTTTCTAAAAAGGAAATCGGAAGTGTTCCAGTGTTTCAAAGAATTCAAAGCATTGGTAGAAAACAACAAAGAAGGAAGAAAGATAATGGCAATTCAGACAGACGGAGGCGGAGAATATATAAGTAACGAATTCAATGATTTTTTGAGGGAGAATGGAATCCATCGTAGGAAAACTGTCAAAGAATCACCGGAACAAAATGGAATAGCTGAGAGGGTTAACTTGACTTTAGCCAATGGTGTGAGATGTATGTTGATACAGTCGGGGCTACCAGTAGGTTTTTGGGCAGAAGCTATGAATTATATGAGTGTGGTAAAAATTTATGTCCTTCCAGGTCAATCGACAATTTCATTCCCTTGGCTTTGTGGGAGGGAAGAGATGTATCTATCAGTGACTATGAGATGTTAAAAACTTTTGGATGTAAAGGTATTATGTATGAGAAAATTGGAGGCAAATTTGAGGCCAGAGGAATCGATTGCATTTTTGTAGGTTTTGAAAATGGAGTAAAAGATTATAAGGTCTGGATTCCGACAAAAGGAGTGTTTGCTACTGTCCATAATGTTAAATTTAATGAACAATATTTTCCATATGCTGAGCGGGTACAAATAAAGAATGTCATTGAACCCATCATCCCTAACATTACAGTAAATCCTGAGACGAATGTTAAATTTGTAGATGAAGGAGACAAAGAAAGTATACTAGGGAGTGAAACTGGCATGCTCGTTGCAAATGAGATGTCAAATTCTATTTTTTCAGAAGAGAGCGATGAGAGTTGGTTATAGGCTGGGATGAGGAGGAGCTAGCAGATCATTATGTGCCATTGATTCACGATTTAAATGATGAGGATATTGAAAGTACTGTTGATGGAAATGTTAATGAATCGGAATTACAGGTAGAAGTGGGGAGGAGTGAAAGATTGCATAAGAACCCAGTATGTAGATATTGTCAGTTATCAATGTTAATCAATGAGTGTGACTGTCTAGATTTAATGGAACCAAAAACTGCAACGGAAGCTTTACAGAGTGAACATTCTTGTAAATGGTTCGCAGCTATGCAAAATTAGATTGAACAGTTATCATAGAAAGATGCTTTCGTATTAGTTGGTAGACCAAGAAATGAGTTGGTGATTGGGACGAAATGGATTTTCAAAATCAAACAAAGATTAGACGGTTCCATCGAGCGTTTCAGAGCTAGATTAGTAGCTAGGGGATTTGTTCAAATCAAAGGGGTCAACTTTGACATGACATTTTCTCCAGTGGTAAAAACGAAAACTGTAAGATTACTTTGTGCATTGACAGTAATCAAGGGTTGGGTAATTCACCATGTAGATGTACTAACAGCATATCTAAACAGTAAACTGTAGGAAACAATTTATGTTGAACAACCTGAATGTTTTTTGGAAGGGAATAAAGACAAAGTGTGGAAACTTAAAAAGAGTCTCTATGGAATAAAACAGAGTGCCAGGGAATGGTACAATATGATTGATAATATATTGAAAGAACTAGATTTTAGGAGACTCTATATAGATAGATGTGTTTATGTGGATAAGAATGGCGGACTTGTTGTATCTCTGTATGTTGATGATCTCAGAACATAGGGCGAAAAAGAGAAAGTTGAACTATTCAAGCTCAAATTGAGTTCAAAGCTAGAAATTAGAGATCTTGGGAGTATGACATATTTTTTGGGTATGCAAGTGACTCAAGAGAAAGGGAATTTACATATTGATCAAAGAAAGTATATTGATGAGGTAATTCCTAAGTTTAATTTCATGAAAGCTAATCCCAGATCCGTTCCATTACCAATATGGTAAATAGTAATGATAGGACTGAGTCAGCCAATCAACCATTTGATAATGAGAAATATCAAGCAGCAGTGGGTAAACTCATGTACTTGTCTACATGTACAAGACCTGACATTAGTTATGCACTGAGTGTAGTAAGTCAATTCAATAAAGACCCAAAAATTAGAAACTGGAATGATGTTACTCATAGTGAGATATCTGAAGGGTACCAAAGATCTAAAAATCATCTACCAAAATATTGAACCAAAGATTGAGGTGTATTGAGATGCTGACTACAATAAGGTGGAAGGAGAGAGATTGTCTAGATCTGGCTATGTTGTTAAACTGGCAGGTGGACCAGTATCATGGTTTACAAAAAAAAACTGTGACAGCTTTGTCTACTGCCGAAGCAGAATATTATGCTATGTGTGAGGTAGCGAAAGAAGTACTATGGTTGAGAATGTTTCTAAAGGAACTAAACTTGTTTGAACTTGTAGGAGGACCTACTGTAATTTATAGCGATAACCAAAGTGCCATAATGTTTGCAGAAAATGTCCTTGATTCAGAAAATTCTAAACATATAAACATATGATATTGCTTTGTTGAACAGCTCGTTAAGAGAAAAGAAGTTGTGTTCATGTAAGTAAAGTCGGCAGATAACATTGCAGATGTATTTACCAAACCATTGGGAGGTGTTAAGACAACCACCTTAGTGGGTAAAATGGGATTGGTTTAAAGTTAAAAAAAAAGAAATGTAAAGATATTTCGTTAAGAATTTTTGTTTATAAAATTGTTAAGTTAAGCAGGAGTGTTAAAAGTGTTTTTGGTTATGGTAGTTGTAACTAAACAATTTGTTGACTCGCGTAGTACTGGCACTATAAAAAGCCTAGCGCGATGTCCGTGAGGGAGCGCAGTGTGGGTAAATGTGTTGGGTGTACTGAAGAATAAACCAGTATAAACAGTGATGTATTGCGTTATACTTTCTCGTATATGCACTAAATAACAAAATGATCATCTAGACATTGAGACTGCGTTTCTCAATGGAGAGTTACAGGAGGGAATATTTAAGTGTCAGCCAGAGGGCTTCCAGGTGAAGGGAAAGAAGACCAGGTTTGCTTGCTCAAAAAGGCCATCTATGGACTAAAGCAGGCTGCACATATGTGACACAGAAAGGCTCATACAATTCTGTCTGCTTCGGGCTACACAAACAGTCATAATGAGGCATGTGTTTAGAGAAAGAGTATCGGCAATACTGTAATTCTTGTTGCTCTGTACGTTGATGATTTCTTTGTGTTCCACAATAATCCCCAGGAAGTTAGTAAACTAAAAGATATCTTAAAGCAAAATTTCATGATGAAAGATCTCGGACCTGCTGCTCAGGTTCTTGGAATGCAAATAGAAAGGAACACAGATAACAATATACTCAAAATTTCTCAGACGCAGTTCATAAAAAATCTGCTCAATAAGTTTGAGATGACTGATGTTAATCCCATCGGTACTCCTATGGAAGTCAATATGAAATTGTCTAAAGCCAAAATCGTGGATGATAAACCTTATCAGCAGCTGATAGGTTCACTTATGTATTTGAGTGTGTGTACTGGACCAGATATTGCCTATGCATTGTCATATTTAAGTCAGTTTAATTCTTGCCACAGTGAGGAGCATTGGCTTGCAGCCAAAAGGGTACTTCGGTATCTTAAAGGTACGATAAACCGAGGACTCATTTTTAAGAGCACTGGTTTAAATTTGGTAGGGTTTGCAGATGCCAGTTTTTCCACAGATAGTGATAGTAAGTCCTATACTGGTTATCTTTTCAAGCTTCCTAACGCTGCCATATCATGAGAAGCTCGTAAGCAGAGCTCAGTTGCTACCTCATCAACAGAGGCTGAGTATGTAGCTTTGTAGGCTGCGAAGGAAGCAGTTTATCTTAAGAATCTGATGTTTGATTTGATTAGTTCTAATCAAGGTCCAATAAAAATTGAATTTGTTAATGGTGAATGTGATTTGCAGTGTCTGTTGTATAATGACAGTCAAAGTGCACAGAAAATTGCAAAAAATCCTCTTATCATAGGCGCACTAAACACATAAACACCAAACATCATTTCATTAGGGAAAAGGTTCAAGAGAGAATCATTTCATTGCACTATTTGTCCACACAAGAAATGATTGCAGATATTCTCACCAAACCTTTACCTAAACCAAAACATGTGTATTGTACCCAAGGAATGGGATTGAATAGTTGATTAGTATTTTAAGTATACATTGTGTTCAAAAAATGTTTTCAGGAATTGTATTATGTTTATGTAGGGTACTCTATAATTGAAGTCTGGTTGACAATTGTCTATTACATTCTAGATCAGCTATTGGTTTAAGTGGGTGAGTTATAAATATGTAACAGGAGATCTATGGTTTAAATTCAGCGCCAGGAAGCGCAACGCCATTGGTGGCGGTTCTAGTTACGAGAATGTTCTCGTTGATTCTTTTGTCTGTTTTTGTGTATATACGCCTGTATGTAACCTTGTCGTTCAGTTCGTATTAAACATGTATACTGCATATACGCCCAGACGTCTTTCTTCTGCCATATACTCCTACAATATTTATGTGTCAGCTATAGGGCTTCCAGGTGAAGGGAAAGGAAGAACAGCTTTGTTTGCTCCAAAGGGCCATTTATGGACTAAGGCAGACTGCACATATGTGGCACAGAAAGGCTTATACAGTTCTGTCTACGTTGGGCTAAACAAACAGTCGTAATGAGGCATGTGTTTATACAAACAGTATCGGCAATACTGTAATTCTTGTTGCTCTGTACGTTGCTGATTTCTTTGTGTTCTACAATAATCCACAGGGAGTTAGTAAACTAAAAGATGTCTTAAAACAAAATGTCACGATGAAAGATCTTGGACCTGCTGCTCAGGTTTTTGGAATGATTAGATTAGATTAGATTTTTATTAATCCATTTGATCAATTACATGTATACAATACATTTTATATAGGACACGTCAGTAATTACATCTATAAAATAAAATAACTTACTGGTATATATTACTAATACAATAGCTATTTATAACTTATTATACTAACAGATGCAAATAGAAAGGGACACTGATAATAATATACTAAAAATTTCTCAGACGCAGTTCATAAAGAACCTGCTCAATAAGTTTGAGATGACTGATGTTAATCCCATTGGTACTCCTAAGGATGTAAATATGAAATTGTCTAAAGCCAAAAGAGTGGACGATAAACCTTATCAGCAGCTGATAGGTTCACTTATGTACTAGAGTGTGCGTACTAGACCAGATATTGCCTATGCATTTTCATATTTAAATCAGTTTAATTCTTGCCACAGTGAGGAGCATTGGCTTGCAGCCAAAAGGGTACTTCGGTATCTTAAAGGTACGATAAATCAAGGGCTCATTTTAAAGAGCACTGGTTTAGATTTCGTAGGGGTTGCAGATGCCAGTTTTTCCACAGATAGTGATAGTAAGTCCTATACTGGATATCTCTTCAAGCTTGCTAATGCTGCCATATCACAGGAAGCTCGCAAGCCGAGCTCAGTTGCTACCTCATCGACAGAGGCTGAGTATGTAGCTTTGTCAGAGGCTGCGAAGGTAGCAGTTTATCTTAAGAGTCTGATGTTTGATTTGATTGGTTCTAATCAAGGTCCAATAAAAATTGAATTTGTTAATGGTGAATGTGTTTTTCAGTGTGTGTTGATGGCTTGAAATCGAGAAATAGATTTGTATAATGACAGTCAAAGTGCACAGAAAATTGCAAAAATCCTGTTTTTCATAGGCGCACTAAACACATTGACACCAAACATAATTTCATTAGGGAAAAGGTACAAGAGAGAATAATTTCATTGCACTATTTGTCCACACAAGAAATGATTGCAGATATTCTCACCAAACCTTTACCTAAAACAAAACATGTGTATTGTACCAAAGGAATACAATACAAGCTGTTTTATTATAATATTCAAGCTACGATTCCCCGCCTCCTGTGGTTTTTTATTGGTACATACACTCGGCGTCACATTATCACCATCATTCGGTTACGTTTTAATCATGCACTTACGCCCGCCTACATGGCTCGTTGTAACCTCCGTCCTTGAGATGTTTGTTTCTGTCGATCGGAAGTCGGTACAATTAACCATCTCGTGTTTCAGTGCTCGCTTTATGATACTCAACGACGTATTCTCCTACAATGATCACGTACTTAAGGTTTTCAATGCCCATTAAATATATCTGTTCTCCTTCATTCCCTGCAATCTCCTCCTTATTACGATATTTTCATGAGTGTCAATTGACTTTTTAATCACCTAACACCCTTATGTGTGATGCGGTCTTGTTTTCTTGTCTATGTAGTAAGTCACTAATATGCGTCGCTTTAGCGTGAAAATTTGATCCTAACTTCGTACCTGACGTTTTTGTGTGTCATTTTCTTTCTGTATTATATATGTTATTCGTTATATGGATACTCCCCGCATTTGTTGGTCTGAAATGTTAGTGACTGGGTAACGAGCTCGTCTATGCCCAAAACACAACGAGAAGAAGGAGGTAAGACATTTCAGTCATAAGTGAACTTCAGTTTGTCTGGCTGCGTGGCTCAGGGGTAACGTTCTCGCTTGCTGAGCCCAAGGTTGCAGGTTCGAAACCTGGCGCAATCAGCTGGCATTTGAGGGTGCGCAAATGTGAGGGAGCCGTGTCAGTACATTTACTGGCACGTTAAAGATCCCCTTCGGGCCAAAATTCCGGCACCCCGGCGTCTCTAAAAGCCAGGGTAGTTAAAAGGGACGTAAAACCAATAACATTATTATTATTATTGAACTTCAGTTTTTAAAGAACTGTTTTTTAATGTGTAACATTTTTCCACTCGGTTGCTGGATATTTTTGTGGGAGTGATTTTGAAAAATAGGACGGAAGTGGATCGGACGATCCAGCTGGCAGTGGTAAGATCTAGCTGGCAGTGCTAAGAGGAAACAATGAGCGCGCGGTGTCGGAAATTGATACCATGACCTACTCTCGGCCATGTGGAATGTATATGACATACGGATTACTTCAAGGTTTTGAGGCGCAATTACAAATATTCATACAATAAATCATCTTCAAGTTGTCGTTCATTGGTGTAAAAATATTCATTATATCATATTTGCTGAGAACAATTATGATTTATTAAGAGTCTGTTTTTCAATCTCTAGATAAAAGTGATCGGAATCCACTTCCCGAGTAACTTTGCTCACTGACATTCTGACGGTAAACGCTCATGCGAACACTGGTGTCAACTGATTGAAGCACGTGTTTATACGGGAACTAGGCAAGCCTTCATGAACTATTGCTGAACACAGTCTCTTTACTCACAAGAGGGCCTATTCATAAGGCATTTTAAACTCAATTTCACGCAGGAACATTATCGAAACAAGTAAAATATAAACGAAACTTAATTCCGTAATGCAATATTATTGGAACGTGGAAATAAGTCACCATCTTGTGCTCAATATTTGCGTAGTCATAATAGCCGTTGTTTTAATGCCTCTGGCTGTGAATCTAGAGATCTCGGGTTCGAATCACGGACGGGATAGATATTTTTGCTACCAGATTATCATTTAACGATATTTATCATATCAATATGACTCATTTTAACAGAATCCATATGAAATTACGTGTTGGTCTGTGAATCAAGAGGTCCGGGAACTGGGCAAGCCTTTCATGATCTACTGCTGTGCACACTGCATTTACTCGCAAGTTGGCCTATCTATAAGGAATTTATGGTTATGAGCGGTGTCGCGTCTATTAATCTAGTTGATCCATATCGTATTCTTTATTTAGGCTAGTGCTGGTGGAAGCTACAAATCATCTAATAAAATGAGTTCCGTATTATAAACTACAATATATGTAAAACACTCCCTTTTAAAATAGATTAATATTTGTGCCATTTTTATTTATTTTTAGTCGTTTACCCTCCAGGTTGGTGGAACCCACGGACTCAGCGAGGGAACTCACCACTACCGCCTCTACGGGCAGTGTCCTAGAGCTGGGAAAATCTAATCGGAAGGGATACAACTGGTGAGGTGGGATTGGCACCTCGCCCAGGCGGCCTCACCTGCAAAGCGAACAGGGGCCTCATGAGGGAAGGTAAGGGATGGTTAGGATAGATAGGCAAGGAAGAGGGAAGGAGGCGGCCGTGGCCTTGAAGAAGGTACTGCACCCCTGTCCACGTGGTCTTACCTGGTGAAATCCGAAGAAAATGCAGGATCGTAGAATCTGGAAGCCCCGGCTGAAAATAACCCCCAAGACACCACCACCAAGGATACACCATGGATAGGAATACCAAAAAAATTAAAAAGAATGTGATAAGAAGATGCCAATGGTCTATAAAAAAATGAAAAATAGCCCAAAGTGAGCTACCAAGACTCTTAAAGATAATTAAATTAATCTAATCTCGGGCGCGTTAAAAAGCATCCTAGCTAATGGCCCACTGGTTCTCGAAGCACATTCTAATTCGAATAGAAATCAGTAAGTCATTCAGTGGCGGCCGGTAATAAGGTTGCAGTGTTGCACAACGACCAGATTTTTCATAGAGACAAAATTTAGAATTTTAGGAGGGAAAATATTATGCATTTTATATTTTTTCCTCTTACATGGATAGGAATTGATAGATTTGTTCTTTAATAGCTCAGGAAATCTCATAGTCCTGTGAACTGCATTGAAAAAGCAGAGCGCGCGAACAGTGTAGGAGCGCTGGACGTGTGGTCGTTGCATCGCGCCAGCACCGACCAGATCTCAATACTGAAAGGTATGGCAGAGATGCTAGGCCGGGTAAGTCCTTTCCCAACAGTTAACTCGGCTGGTCGTTGCCCGCTCATTGCAACCAGAAAGGAGTGGGGCGGGCGATGATACCCGAGTGGCTCCGTGAACTGCCGATACGACCGTCTTGCAATGTAATTGGCGGATGAGTCAGATACTTCCTGTTCTTTATTACCCTCGTGTGTTAAGGTACGCTGATTTGTTCTCGTGAAGTTTTAAATCGTTTTTCATCCATTTTATCCCGAGGTGAATGTGATGTTCACGTGTGAATTTAATTAGTGTTTTGTGTTATTAGTGTTTTGTATTCAATCTAGGATGAATTCCGTAAGTAGTTTGCAAATTAAGACTTTTTCTCAGTGCACTGATGAAGAGAAACTTGAAATTAAACAACGTGGTAGACCATTGCCAGAGTTAAAAATTGTCCAAAATGTTCAAACCGGGAAGAGGCAGTTTAGGAGAATTTTTAAGAAAGATGTATATAAAAATCATGACTGGCTGTGTGGGTGTGAAGATAGGAAAGCATTGTTTTGTTTTCTGTGTTTACTATTTGGCGGCGAACAAGCGTGGACGAAATCGGGAGTTACTGATTTGAATCATTTGAGTTCAAGCATTAAAAAACACGAGTCCTCAGGTATTCATTTAAGAAATATGCTGAAGCTAGCGCTCTTCGGCAAGGTAAATGTAGCTTCGCAGCTGGACAGTGCATACAGGAGGAAAACAGCAGCAGAAAATGAGAAAGTGAAGTACAATAGGTACGTCCTGAATATACAAATAAATTGCGTTAGATTTTGTGGCGTATTTGAGCTAGCTTTGAGAGGTCACGATGAAACTCAAACATCATCAAATCCAGGAATTTATAGGGGATTAATTAATTTTAGTGCAGAACTAGATGTTGCTTTGAAGTCTCATTTAAAGAAGGCCACGGTCTTTAAGGGGACATCTAAAACCATTCAGAATGAGCTGCTTCAAGTGATGCTAGATGTGTGCCACGAAGAAATTGCAATGCAAATGAAAGATGCAAATTTCTTGGCTGTAATAGCTGATGAAACCAGTGATGTGTCTAACATTTTTCAAATGGCCATTGTTTATCGCTATGTGGTGAAGGGTAAGCCGGTGGAAAGATTTTGGGGTTTTATTTCACCTCAACACCATGACGCCAAAACGTTAGCTTCTTGTTTGCTTGAAGAATTGCGAAAACATAAATTAGATTCTCCAGAAAATTCGTGGAAATTAATTGCACAGACTTACGATGGGTGTTCGGTTATGTCTGGTTCTTCTGGAGGTGTACAGGCTATAATGAAAACCACATTTCCAAATGCAGAATATGTGCATTGGTATGCTCACCAAGTAAATCTGGTAATGGGTAAGGCTGCTTCTGTCAATAGAAACGTGAGAATTTTCTTTTCAAATTTACAGGGTATTTGTATATTTTTTTCTGTTAGTCCCCAACGTACTGCGGTACTTGATTCAGTGGTGAAGAGGCGGTTACCTCAACCTAACAATACTCGTTGGAAATTTTTATCTAGAAGTGTAAATACCGTTTTTGACCATAAGAAAGATATTATTCAGTGTATGAACGAGATTCTGGACAGTGACGAGATCAAGAACTCCAGCACAATAAATCAGGCTGCTGGTCATAAGAAAATTCTAATCAGTCATGATTTCAGTTTTTGGCTCTCCTTTTTCAGCAAAATAATGCCACTTGTTGAAATGTTATTTGGTCAACTCCAGAGAAGAGAAATTGATCCTTGTTCTGCCCAGAGGGCAATTTCTCAGTTCGATGATAACATAAAACTCATTCGGGAACAAATTGATGTTGATTCAAGCGCAGAACCTACCGCGACTTCTTCGAAAAGGAGGATGACTGACAACACTGAATGAAAGAGGGAGGCAAAAGAAGTGTGTGACGTGATCGTGTGCGAAGCCAAAGCCCGCTTCTCTTTCTCAGGACATCTTGTTGCATCAAATTTGTTTGCACCAGATATGTTTCCAAAGTACGCATCAACATTTCCAGAAGAAACAGTGAAAACAGTGTGCACGATTTATAACTTTTTTGACAGGATTAAACTTTCTCTTGAACTGTCTTCTATCTACTCGGCAGTAGAATTCAGATGTGTGTCAGGGGCTGTGAGTTTATTAGATTTTGATCTGCGAAATAATTTGGAAAATACATTCAGTGAATCATCCAGACTACTGAAATTGATTCTAACTGTGCATATGACGTCAGTGGAAGCTGAAAGAAGTTTCTCTACATTGAAAGGGATTAAAACATTCCTAAGAAACTCCATGTCTCAAGAGAGATTGACAGCATTGGCGATGCTCTCCATTGAAAAGGACCTTATCATGGAAATTCCAGACTTCAATCAGCGCGTAATAGACAAGTTCGCTGCAACAAAAGACAGGAGAATGGACTTCCTGTTTAAATAATGTGAGTAAGAGATTATTATTAATAATTGTTACCAATTCTTAACATTGTCTTTGAATTATATTTATATAATACCGTACGGTTTTTTAAAATTTGATTGCTTCTTTTGTGACTGTTAGCGGATCCTCTATGCTATTGTGCTTCTGCCTTCACAATCGAAAATAGACTTGTTTCCAAGAAATGTTGTCCACCGGTTCTATCCAATTCAGGCTTTTTCTCGCTTTCTATACAGCCCACAGAACTCTCCGATAGCCCCCGTACGGTTCATATTACCGACATCCTGATAAAGGCTTACAGCTCCATGACCTCCAATCAGGGAAATGGATGTATACCGCAATTATTACCTGATGGCTTATACGTACTGTACCCGAAATACCTACCATCAGCATGTTGGAATCCCACGAAGACAACTGGATCGTAGAGCCTGGAAACCCCGGCTGGAATATTTGCCAGATTCTACCCAACATAAGACGAGGAAATGGGGTACAGGAATTCCTAACTGAGACTGCGTTAAGAAAAACCATGGTGAACGACATAAGAAAGCTCAAATGCACAAGAATAACGATGAACGCAATCTCTGGTGTGTGGGAAAACCACTGAAATACCCACCGCTGGCCTTCTTAACGTGTTCGCTTATCGTTTCTATAAAGTACCACCCTTCGAAGGTTTTAAATTGATCAAAAAAATTTATTCAGGAAAGGAAAATATAGTGTAAGTCACTATATTATAATTTAAGGCAGAGTGCCCAACTCCCATCCGAAGTGTCATGAACATGGGAGAAAAATGCCTGCCCCCACATTCAACAATGTTATTGACTGCATTTTACCCAAGTATGAGTGAACACAAATCATTTACATGGTTCAACAGAAATGTTGACAACAATTGAAACATTAAAATAGAAACCCTGGGAATTTTCATATTTACAAGACATACATCAATTTATACCCTGAAAAAAAATATTTAAAGCTATAATACAAATGTACAGTCATTTTGTAACACCTTCTTAGTGTTTTTTTTATAGGATTCAGAAGTGACATCTTCCATGTGTTTTATTACATTTGTGTTTGCTGTGTTTTTCTCATTTTATTTATCTCTTCTGACCAAGCGATAAAGCTGAGTCAAAAATTAACTTATTTAATTTAATTTTTACATCCCTTTAAATGAACTGTCCTCACCAGACCGGAATTAGTGATTGTTATAACGCCTGTTAAGCATTGCATTGATACAAATGTCCGAAAATTTTACCAGGTAGGTTTAATTCAACATGCCTAAAATGCATGATTTCCACAACAGATTATTTACTTGAACTGATACTGAAATAAACTGCCCTAATTTCACAATCTATCTGAGTGGATTACTTTCCATACTACAACTTGGAATATCCCATTGAATACCCTTTTAATAATAAAGGACATTACCTTTACATGGCTTTGCCATTAAATATCATGCTACACTAAGCATTCATATCGTTTATATTATCAGACACTACTACTATACTTTTAGCGCTTCAATTAATTATCTTTCTTGGTGAACAAAGAATTCGGCTTATTTAACAGATCACATTCACAATGAAATATTGTTGCTAAAATTATACAAGTTTCTTTACAGTTCAATTAATCACTGTCAAATTATTGTTTCATTTGCTCTTATGTTATTATTCACGATCAATATGCATAGCTTTCAATAAGTGTTAAATAACAATTGCAGCTTTGGCGATATATCTGCTTCCACATAAATCTAGTCTGGGATTCGCGTTAATAACATAGGGTGAATGTATACAAATGTCTTCAAACTGTGTTTAAAACATCTGTCTAGTCCATCAATAATGGATCTTGATCGAATCTATCAATGCAAACGTAATGCAGAATCTCAAAAAAAAAGTTAGAAAATACCTGGATCAAGTCAAAATTCGGAATAAATTCCTAGCAAATCAAAACAAATCCGCTTTCTTCACTGAACCTGCTTCATAAAGCTTACTGCAGTATTCGAAAATCAACCTGAATACTGAAATTTCACTTTCGAGTGTATAACAGTCTTCTTAGTAGACTCACTGAAGTAGAAACTCCAAATTGAGTCTACCCAAACTCGAGTAATGTCATATGAAGGCATAAAACTAGTGTTCATTTACAATATAAATCAAACACGAAAAATGACGAATCTTGAGTGGCCTAAAGTTCCTCTTCTCTACATTAAATAAATTCCCCATAAAATGAACTTGAATTTACAGTAATCAAAAGAAAATTAAATACATTCAATTACAATGGGTGCATCCTTTTAGTAGAATCAAAACCCTGTCCAGAATAGAATCAGTCTTGACACTAGGATCAAACCTTAACTCCATTCTTAGACATTCTACGAAAAATCTTATATAAAAAACATGTGGCAGGGTGACCACGTTAGAATAAACATGCTTAGCTACGATTGAAGGTGTTTAATTCTGTACCTTAGATGATTCTTGTGAATCCCGAAAGAACACAGTCATGTCCTTTATGACTGTTCCCTCCATGCAAGCAATAGAGGTCTTTACTGTCCAGGAAAGCGAGAAACGATCCCTGGATCTCCAGACATCTCCCATCCTGACTGAGTGTTCCACTCTAATACCAACGACAGTTCCTTTCATCTTCGGATAACGTCCTACCAACCGCAGCACGCAGTGATGTCTATATCGGCTCGAACAACAAAGTTCACTGGCCTCACGCAACCGGGTCATTTCGAACACACACTGTATTGCAATACAACAGCTGTGTTCACTCTCACCAGCACGGGCCGCAAGGCCTATAGCATCAAAATGAACGTGTATTCGCTCGTACAGTGACACTCATGTCTGTATCGCCTAACCGCCCATGGTTAAGTCACTGAATCACATAGCAGCCTTTCCTCTCGACATGAAATTGCTCAACATAATTGTGAGGTCACAAACATATAAGTTAGGCCCTGTATATAATGAAGTATATTCAATATCCAAGCACTCGTATTGAGAAATGCTTCTCAAATGGAGGTGCTAATTGTTCTAACAGCACACACGAGATGAGTGTATCGATACGGCCAGTTCCAATGCGAAGAATGCCAACTGAATGAACATTATGACTATATGCTTGTAAAAGAAAGTATCCACCTTTCACGAACACTATACGGCTGGCCTATAATGAACAGTATCTAGCAAGACAAGCTGCATTTTCATTTCGTTCGCAATGGCCTAATCGGTACTGAAACTGGAGTCCTTTCTGACACTAAGGAAACTCCCTGCTGTACAATAGTAGTACACTCTACTCAAAACGAACTTTCACTCACGGTTCACGTGATATTGCCCGCCGGTCACAGGTGTAACTCGATACATGTGTATTCGTGCGTGGTATAATCCAATCTAAACTCTCCGTTGTTCAAGCCAGTTCGCGACTGCGATGTCACCTACCGTCGCGCCACGAGTGCTCAGAACTCGAACCGATAAGATGCAAATATCTTATTTCCGTGTTCCTAAGATTTCAATTATTTGAAAGTAGTTAATAATCCAACACCTGCTATAATTGCAGACATGTTAAAATACGCCAGAACGTATAAAAAACTTGTATTCCCATCCAATGGGCATAATTCATCTCTTGTTGCTAGTCGATAAAATAATCAATACCCCTAACCAATCAGCTGTGACATCAGTACTTGCAACGCATGCGCCCCGCTTCTCTCGTCGTGCCCGCTATCCAAAGTCAACTTGTGGGTCGCGAAACATATGATCCTGAATCGCCCTTCATGTTCACGAGTAATTACATATTACCTTCCCATAAAGGCATTCCAGTCATGAGAATGAGGGTACATATTCATCTCGACATGATACATAAAGTCGGAACAGACTTATATGTACACAAAAACATACCTCTCAAAATAATGGAACATCATACTCATTTATTCATATTATCTTCTTGTAATATTTTCTAATGTTTTTCTATTGCCACCTTATCTGTAGCATCTTCCTTGATTCTCTCGTTCTTCTATTGCCACCTTTTCTGTAGCATCTTCATTAAATCTTTATATATATGTATATATATATATATATATATATATATATATATATATATATATATATATATTATGGAAGTGTCGAGTTCTGAATTCCTACTTTCGTTTCGAAACTGATGTTTTCCTTTTCTCTTCGTCAGGATCTCGTTCATTTCTCCCCTGACGACTAGTACTCGGTCTACTCTCTCGCTCATTAATCTCCTGATTTTCCCTTTCTTCTGAATTGTTTCGTCTATTATTTTTAGACTTTTCCTGCTCAGTTCTGAGCCTTTGTTTCTCTCGATCTCGATCAAATTCCTCCGTCCTATAGTTTTTGTATCTGCTATAACCAGTACGTGGTCTATAGTTGGGATTGTATGGTCTATCACGATACTTATTTCGATCATATTCATTATTCCGACGATAGAAATTCCTCTCTTCGTATTTTCGTGTCCAAGGTTGTTCATTTCGTTCTGCGTATCGATCGATCTGACGATCGCCCCTTTGGTAATTGTTCCTATTCCACCCTGGTTTAACATAATTTCTGTTCTCTGGTTTGGCTTGGTCTGTTTGCTGTGTTCTGTCCATGACGATAATATTCACGGATCTGTGTTCATGTCGGTTGTTTCTTGCAACTGTGGGTGTCGTAACAGCACTCACATAGTCCAGACGTCTCAACAAATCGTCCATCGCGGCTAAATATGTGACTCCGGATGAAATTATGTTCCTCCTTACGTCAACAGGAAACTGTCGAGATATCGCCTCGATCAATTGTTCTTCAGTTAACGGAGGCTGTAAAAATCTTAATTTCGATAACTGACAAGAAAAATACTCAGAGTAACTGGACGGTCCAGTACTTGAGTACTTGCTCGAATAGATTTCGGAACGAACGTTATTCTGAACTTCTGTAGACCAAAAACGATTGATAAACGCTTCGGCAAACTCCTCGAAGTCGTTAAACGTGTATCTAATCGCTCTGTGCCACTGAAGCGGTGCATCGGAAAGAAAACGCTCTACCACTCGTAGTTGTCTTTCCCTTGGCACGTGAGATTCAGTAAAATAATCACGCACACTTCTTATGAACTCTATAGGTGTCGTCCCATCAAGATTATTGAAACGACGAGGCTTATCCTCAAAATTCCTAATAATCGTAATATGGCCTGCCTCATTAGATGTGTTCAATTTGTAGGCTCCTGTCCCTGTATGTGTCATCGGTGATGTGTATGTTTGGACACGTGGATTAGCTGAGCTCAAATTTGGATTAATTTGATACTGTGGACTACTATTTGCCATAGGAGTTGGATATTTATCACCTCCTTTCCTTTCATGTGAAGTGAGATTAATCTCCTTAATCGTGGTTTGGAAATCTGCGATCCAATTTACCCTTAATTTATCCCTTAACATATCCAGATCTATACCGTCCCCAATTGTTAAACTCTCAAGTTGATCTCTGATTTGGTTGATTTCCGAAGTCTTTTTCTCACGCAATTCAATTAATTCCGTTTTGCCTTGATCAAATTTTACCTCTAAAGTTTGAATTCTATCCTCCATGCTATCATGGTTTGTAGTTTGATTGGACTGAATAACATTCAACCTTTTTATCAGGTCCTCCCTTACATCTGTGATTTCCTTGCTAGATCTAATTTCACCTTCTACAATGTTCTTATTGACCTCTAATTTGAAGTCTTTAAAGTAGTCTTCATTTATTTTAGTAATCTCCTGCCTTAAAGTGACTACATTCTCGTTTATGATTCCCTTTATATCGACATCAAAGTCGTCTTTAATAAGTTTATTGTGGTCCCTAACTTGTGTTTGCAACAACAATAACTCTTCTTTTAAGTTTTCTAAAAATGTTTGGGTGTAAATTGTGTCATTTGACACTTGTAATTGAAGAGCTTCAATATTATTTTTAGATTCTCTCTTATTATTGGATAATTCTAATCGCATTTCTAATTGAAAATCTTTATTGGATTGTTCAGCTTCATTCAACTGGACCTGTAACAATTTCTGACTGGCATCTACTATGTCTATCTTGGTTTGTATATTTGACTGTGTAGATTGCATCAGATTCTGGGTAGATTGCATATGGCTTTGTGTTGATTCAATTTTAAGTAACTTTGATTCTGTTTCATCTGGGCTAGTTTTAATTTCGCCTAGTTCTGTTTCAAGATTATCCTGGCTAGTTTTAATTTTGCCTAATTCTGTTTCAAGATTATCCTGGCTAGTTTTAATTTTGCCTAGTTCTGTTTCAAGATTATCCTGGCTAGTTTTAAGTTTGCCTAGTTCTGTTTCAAGATTATCCTGGCTAAGTTTAACACAATCCTGACTGAATTTAATGCTATCCTGGCTAGTTTTAATTTTTCTTAATTCAAGTTGATGGTTATCTTGACTAGATTTAACTTTACCTATTTTCAATTGAAGCTCATCAACTGTGGATTGAAGTTTATTACCGCATAATTCTAGCTTCATTTGTCCAGTTTGAACTGCGCCTAAGTCCGTTTGTACTTTATGAATGTCTGTATGGGCTTGTTTTACGTCCACTTGGACCTCATCTACTGTTTCATCTACCCTATTCACTTTGGTTTCTACTCTTTTAGAACTATTTTGTATTTCCTTTAATGTGCCTTGGATGCCCGTAATATCTTGCCTGAGACTCTCGGCAACTACATCTTGTATAAGACTTTTACTAGTATTTGTCCAATGCTCATGTATGGCATCGATTTTATTTTGTAGCATACTGTATAACGACTTAAGGTCCACTACCTCCTCTTCTCCAGACATGGTATAATTAATATAATTCACTAAAGACAAACAACATGAGTATCACTATAACTAAGCAAAGCACGAACATTCCAATGAAATCCACTGCCACATGGGAATTTATTTAATGTATTGCATTACCTTATAACTAGGCTAACTTAAACATAACTAATAATAAAGTCAGCTATAAATATGAAATTTTCCATTCCTAAACGTGTGATACTTTATATCGACGATAATAATATTAAAGATCCTAATTTGACCATAATTCAAATGAATAAAAACCCTCCTAATTTACGATGAGTTCAAAAATGCTCATCAGCCGGATTTAACTACACCAAGCACTGTGTATGCAGCTCAAACGTGAAATACATCAAATGCCCCAGTCGACCAAACACGTCAGTAGAGATTCCGTAGTATTCCTTTCACTGTTCATGTTCTAATCTTATATTTATTACAAACTAGTGTAGCACCACTATTAATAAAAAGAAAATCTATTAATGGTTGCGTATCAACATGTATGCCATGCAAATTGAGTGTTCTCATATACGCTTTGTTCACAAGTGAATTCCGACATTTTGTGCTAAAAATGTCAGTACACCATTACTTTCTGACGTTCATTCAAAGAATTCGCAATGATCGATGTAATGGCGTCAGAGTATACCCGTTCATGACGCCTTCCACGTGTTTGACAGCGATGTAAGACACTAGCATGAAATGGCGTCATTCAACTGGCCTATAGAACCTTCATGGAGTATGACATCTCTGTCTAAGTCCCCATAAGCAATGGCTCTCTCTCTGGTATTCCAGTTATATCTCTTCCAAACATTGGTCTCAAAAAAACATGGAATTTAGTCGTACTCCAGTAAATTCTCGTCCCTGAACGTTGGAAGCCATAATTCTATGTACCCGAAATACCTACCATCAGCATGTTGGAATCCCACGAAGACAACTGGATCGTAGAGCCTGGAAACCCCGGCTAGAATATTTGCCAGATTCTACCCAACATAAGACGAGGAAATGGGGTACAGGAATTCCTAACTGAGACCACGTTAAGAAAAACCATTGTGAACGACATAAGAAAGCTCAAAAGCACAAGAATAACGATGAACGCAATCTCTGGTGTGTGGGAAAACCACTGAAATGCCCACCGCTGGCTTTCTTAACGTGTGCTCTTATCGTTTCTATAAAGTACCACCCTTCGAAGGTTTTAAATTCATAAAAAAAATATTCAGGAAAGGAAAATATAGTGTAAGTCACTATATTATAATTTAAGGCAGAGTGCCCAACTTCCATCCGAAGTTTCATGAACATGGGAGAAAAACGCCAGCCCCCACATTCATCAATGTTATTGACTGCATTTTACCCAAGTATGAGTGAACACAAATCATTTACATGGTTCAACAGAAATGTTGACAACAATTGAAACATTTAAATAGAAACCCTGGAAATTTTCATATTTACAAGACATACATCAATTTATAACCTGAAAAAAAAATATTTAAAGCTATAATACAAATGTAGAGTCATTTTGTAACACCTTCTCAGTGTTTTTTATAGGATTCAGAAGTGACATCTTCCATGTGTTTTTATTATATTTGTGTTTGCTGTGTTTTTCTGATTTTATTTATCTCTTCTGACCAAGCGATAAAGCTGAGTCAAAAATTAACTTCTTTAATTTAATTTTTACATCCCTTTAAATGAACTGTCCTCACCAGACCGGAATTAGTGATTGTTATAACGCCTGTTAAGCATTGCATTGATACAAATGTCCGAAAATTTTACCAGGTAGGTTTAATTCAACATGCCTAAAATGCATGATTTCCACAACAGATTATTTACTTGAACTGATTCTGAAATAAACTGCCCCAATGTCACAATCTATCTGAGTGGATTACTTTCCATACTACAACTTGGAATATCCCATTGAATACCCTTTTAATAATAAAGGACATTACCTTTAAATGGCTTTGCCATTAAATATCATGCTACACTAAGCATTCATATCGTTTATATTATCAGGCACTACTACTATACTTTTAGCGCTTCAATTAATTATCTTTCTTGGTGAACAAAGAATTCGGCTTATTTAAAAGATCACATTCACAATGAAATATTGTTGCTAAAATTATACAAGTTTCTTTACAGTTCAATTAATCACTGTTAAATTATGGTTTCATTTGCTCTTATGTTATTATTCACGATCAATATGCATAGCTTTCAATAAGTGTTAAATAACAATTGCAGCTTTGGCGATATATCTGCTTCCACATAAATCTAGTCTGGGATTCGCGTTAATAACATAGGGTGAATGTATACAAATGTCTTCAAACTGTGTTTAAAACATCTGTCTAGTCCATCAATAATGGATCTTGATCGAATCTATCAAAGCAAACGTAATGCAGAATCTCAAAAAAAAGTTAGAAAATACCTGGATCAAGTCAAAATTCGGAATAAATTCCTAGCAAATCAAAACAAATCCGCTTTCTTCACTGAACCTGCTTCATAAAGCTTACTGCAGTATTCGAAAATCAACCTGAATACTGAAATTTCACTTTCGAGTGTATAACAGTCTTCTTAGTAGACTCACTGAAGTAGAAACTCCAAATTGAGTCTACCCAAACTCGAGTAATGTCATATGAAGGCATAAAACTAGTGTTCATTTACAATATAAATCAAACACGAAAAATGACGAATCTTGAGTGGCCTAAAGTTCCTCTTCTCTACATTAAATAAATTCCCCATAAAATGAAATTGAATTTACAGTAATCAAAAGAAAATTAAACTATAATACATTTAATTACAATGGGTGCATCCTTTTAGTAGAATCAAAACTCTGTCCAGAATAGAATCAGTCTTGACACTAGGATCAAACCTAAACTCCATTCTTAGACATTCTACGAAAAATCTTATATAAAAAAAACATGTGACAGGGTGACCACGTTCGAATAAACATGCTTAGCTACGATTGAAGGTGGTTAATTCTGTACCTTAGATGATTCTTGTAGATCCCGAAAGAACTCAGTCATGTCCTTTATGACTGTTCCCTCCATGCAAGAAATAGAGGTCTTCACTGTCCAGGAAAGCGAGAAACGAACCCTGGATCTCCATACATCTCCCATCCTGACTGAATGTTCCACTCTAATACCAACGACAGTTCCTTTCATCTTCGGATAACGTCCTACCAACTGCAGCACGCAGTGATGTCTATATCGGCTCGAACAACAAAGTTCACTGGCCTCGCGCAACCGGGTCATTTCGAACACACACTGTATTGCAATACAACAGCTGTGTTCACTCTCACCAGCACGGGCCGCAAGGCCTATAGCATCAAAATGAACGTGTATTCGCTCGTACAGTGACACTCATGTCTGTATCGCCTAACCGCCCATGGTTAAGTCACTGAATCACATAGCAGCCTTTCCTCTCGACATGAAATTGCTCAACATAATTGTGAGGTCACAGACATATAAGTTAGGCCCTGTATATAATGAAGTATATTCAATATCCAAGCACTCGTATTGAGAAATGCTTCTCAAATGGAGGTGCTAATTGTTCTAACAACACACACGAGATGAGTGTATCGGTACGGCCAGTTCCAATGCGAAGAATGTCAACTGAATGAACATTATGAATATATGCTTGTAAAAGCAAGTATCCACCTTTCACGAACACTATACGGCTGGCCTATAATGAACAGTTATCTAGCAAGACAAGCTGCATTTTCATTTCGTTCGCAATGGCCTAATCGGTACTGAAACTGGAGTCCTTTCCGACACTAAGGAAACTCCCTGCTGTACAATAGTAGTACACTCTACTCAAAACGAACTTTCACTCACGGTTCACGTGATATTGCCCGCCGGTCACAGGTGTAACTCGATACATGTGTATTCGTGCGTGGTATAATCCAATCTAAACTCTCCGTTGTCCAAGCCAGTTCGCGACTGCGATGTCACCTACCGTCGCGCCACGAGTGCTCAAAACTCGAACCGATAAGATGCAAATATCTCATTTCCGTGTTCCTAAGATTTCAATTATTTGAAAGTAGTTAATAATCCAACACCTGCTATAATTGCAGACATGTTAAAATACGCCAGAACGTATAAAAAACTTGTATTCCCATCCAATGGGCATAATTTATCTCTTGTTGCTAGTCGATAAAATAATCAATACCCCTAACCAATCAGCTGTGACATCAGTACTTGCAACGCATGCGCCCCGCTTCTTTCGTCGTGCCCGCTATCCAAAGTCATTTTGTGGGTCGCGAAACATATGATCCTGAATCGCCCTTCATGTTCACGAGTAATTACATATTACCTTCCCATAAAGGCATTCCAGTCATGAGAATGAGGGTACAGTACGGAAAGAGTTTCGTATGCGGGCGAGTCCACGTGCTGCAGCGGGAGAGAGAGGGGAGAGAGAGGAGAGACGTTCACTTCGCTCATTGCTAAGGGAATGTTACTATCGGCTCCTACTGTAACTGCCACGTTTGAATTATATTTGTATAATATTTTTTTTATTTCATTTGATTGCTTATTGTGTGAAGTCAGTGCCTCCCAAGAGCACAGCAGCAATGACCCCCTCCACTACCTTCCTTTTCCTCACCCGCCAGTTCGCACAGGTTTGCGCCATCAGGTATTAATTGATGTCTAAATGAGAATGCCCGTGTCTGAATCGCTCCAGAGAGAGAGAGAAAGAGCAAGCATATTGCATTATATTGTCTGAGTATATTCTTCTATAGTTTTAGCGGAGAAATATTTATACTATGGATTAGCTGTTCAATTCTGAAGACAAGCAATCACCTCTACAGCACTCCTGGCTGGACACATTTGTTTTGTCCGTGAATGATATCCAAGGTCTCGTTTGAACACAGCTGCTATCTGCCTCTAGGTGACGTGTGGTGAGGAGTTGATTTGTCGTCACCTCCCGTTGCGTCATCAGTGGCTGCTCTGGTCATGAGACGCATGCTGCATTGAGGAAGAGTTCCGAGAATAATACCAAACCTTGCAAACAATGGAATTTTCCCCTACTGAACTAGTATTTTCTTACAGGCTGATCAATCTGAAGCAAAATAAGTTACTTATAAAGTTTAGTGAATATCATAATTAAGGTAACTAGCAGCCGATAAGCTATGTTTGAACCGCAACTTGTATATGATTTACACTTACATACGATCACAATGAATATGGTGATTGATAAACCTATGAGCAGTGAATGAGATAAGGGCGTAAGGGTAGCGTATCTGCCTCTCGCCCGGAGGCCCCGGGCTCGATTCCCGGCTCCGTCAATGACAGCCTCATGAGGGTAGTAGCGGTCGCTTGGTAGGCCAAGGCTTTAATGGCTCTAGTGCCACGGTTTTTTAGTGAATGAGCTAACAGTCTACTACTCAACAGATAATAATAAGTCCTGAGCTTGAATTTACGTGCGGAAATGTGTGGGTAGACCTGTATTAACCAACATTTAAAAAATCATTAACATTTTAAATACATTGTAGTGAATCATTATTTCTATATTATACTTCATTTTGAATTATTTTACTGAAGTAATTTTGTACTCAGGCTTAGTAAAAAAATGCTGTTAATTATTAAGGATTCTCTAGACAGATCTATTTGCTCCTTTGTTATAACAATAATGCTATTGATTGTACGTACCTTTTAACTACTGCGGCTCTTAGAGACGCCGGAGTGCCGGAATTTTGCCCCGAAGGGGATCTTTAACATGCCAGTAGATATACTGACATGGCTCCCTCGCATTTGCTCACCCTCAAATTCCAACTGACTGCGCCAGGATTCGATCCTGCAACCTTGGGCACAGCACGTGAGAACATTACCGTTGCGCCACGCATCCGGTCGTTCCTTAGTCTATCATTTTGATGGTAATATGGATTTACCTTTTGTTTAAAAAACGTAGTCTGCTATATTCTGTAATTGCATGCTGGGTCATATACAGTAGGGTCTATGTGTTGAGCTCCCACAGGAATAGGAATTCTGGATACGTGTTTAAGTGAAAGGAAAGAACGGGAGAACGTTATTACCTGGAATACGAGGACTGCGACATTCGTAACGAATGAGCTACGACTGTTAAATCAGACGTGTGTAACACATGTTTCTCAAGTCGTCTTTTACACCATCGCGCCCTTCCACCCGCCAAAATAGTGCAACGCCCAGAAATAATATATACCAGTCGCCACTGAAGTCATTCGTATGAATTTTAAAATTTAACAAAAGTTTATCAACTGAAACCGCAGTGTCGTGAAGTAGAAACTCCACTGAACAAAAGTTAATAATCTTATGCCACTGCCGAAGCATGAAAAATGTTTAAGTAACAACCGCCTTAATTAGGCCACACAAACTGCCTATCGTCTCATCATTATGAACGAAGTAAAAAAAAAAAAATTACACACAAAATATTCTGATATGATCGTAAACCCTTTTTGACATATTTATAAAAATATTTCATTCAATCGTAGCAATTAATATATACATATTTTACATAATTACATTTTATTTCTGAGATTTAGTTGCGCCTAGAATTATTCATCTCGTTAATTTCATGTATTCATATACATTAGTTGGTTTCAATTTTCAAGTCCGTGCCGTCCTAAATGACAAACAATTAAGCTAATCGGACGTCGTATTGTTAATTATAATGATTATGTTTCAATTCACTTTCTCACAGATATTAGATTTTCTATCACTCAATATTTTAGTTATAAATAGCTCAAGTTTATACAAGTATTAATATTACAGTCTTTCCAATTAAACTCTATTCTAAAAACAATTGTTACTAAATCTTAACAAATATTAACGATGTTGTTACAATACTTGGTTTCTTAAATGTTGGATTCAAAATTGTACATTAGCTTTCCACTAGCTAAAATCGTGACTCAATTTCACGTTCAAAATAATACACCGTAGTGCACTCAGCAATAGCTCTAAATCTAATTCAGTGCTGGAAAAATTGATATTGACTATCCACATATGTCAAATATCTCCTAAATTGCAATTCAAATACGCAGACAAAATTCCATTATTACCATATTCTTCTTCTTCTTCTTCTTCGTCTTTTCCCGTTCATGCGGGGTCGACGTTTCTGACAAGTCGTTTCCGTTTTCCTCGGACCCAAATAGTGTTTTCTGTTAACTGCTTCTCCCGGAGATCATCATGCACGCAGTCCATCCATCTTCTTTCAGGCCTGCCTCTTTCCCTTTTGCCTTCCACCTCCAGACCAAGCACTCGCCTTCCTACATAACTCTCATCCCTGCGCTTAATGTGGCCATACCAGAGCAAGCGTCTTTCTTGCACTTTTTTTGATATTTCAGTCACTTTTACGCTGCCTCGTATGAAGGTGTTTTTGATGTGATCGTTCCTTGCAACACCACACATCCATCTTAGCATCTTCATTTCAGCTACTTCCAGTCGCTTGCACTGTGACTGCACTGTTGGCCAAGTTTCTGCTCCGTATAGCATTGCAGGTCTCACTGCACATTTATAGGCTTTACCCTTTACTTGGATATTCAGTCTCCTGTCACAGAGAATACCAGATAACCTTTTCCAGTTTAACCAGGCAGCCTGGATTCCATTATTACCATATCATCGCTTAAATTGGGCCGATAACCTCGATGTTAGGCCCCTTAAAACAACAATTATCATCATCATCATCTTAACACATTCCAAACATTGCGAATATTACACAAGTTTTTATACAATCATGGATAAATATGTTGCTTCAAATTAGCCAAAAGTTAAAGTGTCGAGAATAATCTTTATCAGAACAATGATAAAATATTTTATTCACAAGTCTAATCAACTGTGTGAGAATTCAAAGTCTGTCACCTCGATTATGACTTACATATATTTTAAACGTTTCTCTCCTTACATTACATATCATTACTAATTACATTTTCTCAAAGTATTTCTTTCGTATTTCTCAACCGACCACTGGAGAAAAAAAAAAGATTCAGTTTTCGCATAATTGAAAATAATTCCACTGGAGATTCTCCTCAAAGGAAAACACGTCAAAACTACAGCATGGGAAAGAGCCTATCTTGAGAAGGTACAAATTAACCATTAGATTTGAACGCTAAACCAAGTTGGAGTTTCCCATAAGAATCCACAAAAATTTAAAAACTGAAGGAGCTCACAAAGGGAGTCGAAATTAAAAGAATTTCAAAAATCTGGATTACCAGAAATAAATTCGCACAATCGCAGAGAATCACACTAGAAATCAATCTGCCAAAAATATAGACCTGAATGTATATCCAATAACTTGCATGAGCTTTCAAAAATATTCAAAGTCAAATTCAAAAAGTCCAGAGAATTTGTTCAAAGTCGAATTCACGTATACGACGGATTATGGGACATCTGCTTGAGCTAGAATTATTCTTATATAATTTTAACGTCGTCTTCTCCCTATAAGTTTTCTCATGTTGTCTTCCCAACAAACTATATTCTTCTATTTTATTCCCAAATTTTATCTTAATGAAAGCAAGGTAATGTTCAAAGTAACACTAAAATAACTACTAAATTGAACTACAAAGTGAATTACATACTCGGACAGAAATGATTAAAGAAATGATTCTTAACTACTCTAATCAAAATTGGTGAAAAGGAACATTCAAAAGCATGACAAATTCATACTGTCTACTAAAAGAAAACTTTCAGCTACCTTGTTGAAGTTCTAATTGAATGAAGTGAGAATGCTATGACACATACTCCTGCCTGGGATCGAACCCTATCTGCTCAGCTGCACCGATCACGAAACGACTGGATATCAAGAAGGCCCGATTACCGTTCGCGAACGAGACGAAGCTAACATGAGTTCGTTTGACAAAGTTCATAGTTCTTTTACTTGCTAGAGAGCACGACAACATTGATGTAGTGAGCCAAGCTGGTTTCATTATGTAGCAGTACAAATTGTCATTCAGACTTTCATAATCTCTTCAATCTTCTCTTATAAAGCCTCATACTGTAGTTGCTCATATTGGAATCAAGTAATCATCCTGAGTATTCAACGCTGCTATGTGTTACATTTCTCGTCTGTGTTTAGCCCATATTCTGCATCTTCATATCGTAGCAATATCTCTCCCTCCTCATATCATTTATGACAATCATGGCTAAAGCTGTTTATTCTGTACTGCAAAGTAGAACACGTTGTTGCACCATTGGCTTAAGAAGAAGTTATCATACGTGAATGCAAGTTCACTGTGCTCAAATTGAAGGTTAACACTGTCTGAAACTATAATAAGATCAGACGAAAATCCTATCACGTTATACTGTAACACGTATATGTCGGATCAACTCCACGTTACCGAACAAACACGGTTTCACGGCAACGCACGTACATGTGCTCAGACCAGAGAGCTCTATGACCCTCCTCACTGAAATTGTATTCACTAATCCACTCTCCGTCTGCTCCCGCAAATCATATTGTCTCCAGGTGATCCACAATGCACCTTGTTCTCTGATCGACAGTAACTATCGATACATGTATCATTGCCGAGTTCGATAATCAAATGTTATAGAACTGTATGCATTTATACTCATATAAAAGTTCTCAGTTATATTCCTTTATCCACAGGATGCATTTCCCTTTCTTTGTTTCATACTGAATTGTGTATATTGCTCTACCACGGTGTTCAAAATAACGACAGGGGTGCTGTGTCCATCTTGTATTCAATACAGTTATTAAAATATCCAACATGAGGTCGTCAGTCTGTACGGCGGGTTGCTGACAGCTCCTAACCTTGCCACAGTACTACCGCGCACCTGCATTTGAAAGAATTTCGCAGTACTGCCGTCAGTGTTATTGCCAACTTAACCTATATCCAACTAAATACAAAATACGTTCTCATCTCTCTCCCAACGCAACAAATAAAAGTGTGACAATACTTTTATTTCATCTTTCTAGATTTCTTAATATGAGCAGTATTTTGTCATTGCTCTACCTTTCTATGGTATTTCCTAAGGTTTTTCGCGTTGAACTTTCCCAATTCCACATCTGTAAGGATGTATAGAATCTGGTAGCAGTTGTTTCCATACATTCTGCCTACCTTGTAGGGGCCCACGAAAAGATTACTGAATTTCGTGTAAATCTTTCTTGCTACATCAGTTTTAGTGGACTTACGAATGAGAACTACTGTAAGTCATTCCGTTCTAGAGGCGGATTTTAGTGCTTTCTTACATTTCTTTTCTGTCTTTTTTTTCGCGGCATTCATAAGGCTTTCTCGGGCATTATCCACCCGTTCCTGCTCTGATGGTTCATCATCTTTAGTTAGGAATTGCGTTATGTCGTCCCACGCTCTCTCTGGCTTTCTGTTGTGGTAGACTAACACTGGGATATCTCCCAAACTCTCGTGATGTGTCGTATTCAGACAAGTCTCCATCAGAGGTACATACTTTACCCAACTGGGATGATCATTTGGGCAATAGAGACGAGCGAATTTTGACAGACATCTAACGTTCTGAATTGTTGGACTCCGGATATCTGACACTGGAGAATACATGGCGTATTCTAAATCTTTGCATGGCATTTTTGAACTCCTGCGAGGTGAACTGGGTTCCGTGATCTGATGGAATGGTCTCCGGCTTTCCAGCTTTCTTAAACACACTCTGCACTAAGCGACTGATAACCTGTGCTGATGTTGCGTTCTGCATGGGATCTAAGGTCACGAACTTCGAAAATACGTCCACAGTGACTGATTTCCTCTGGCACCTTTCGGACACGGACCGAACAGGTCGCATGCCATCTGTTCATGGGGTTTATAGGGAATAATAGCCATCGGTTCTTCTTTAGAGATAGCAGAAGGATACTTGCATCTCTGGCAGCTATCACATGACCTTACGACTCTCGCAACATATTGGCGTAGCTTAGGCCAGTAGAATGTTTCTTGTAGAGTTTTCATGGTTTTATCTAATCCACCTTGGCCTATGGTTCTGTGCGCTAACCAAATTAACGGTACGATTAATTTTGGAGGCACCAAAATCCTAAGTTTGTTCTTATGCTTATCAACATATTTTCATACTACATCTCCGCAAAGAGCATGACGATCAGCACTTCGTCTGGTGGCAAGATAGTTCTCATCCAAGTTATCCATGTAGCCTTTTAAATACCTGTACATATGTCTTATTGGAGTGTGTCTTTTCTGTGACACAGCTAACTTGCGTAGCTTTTCCAGGGTTATCTCATCTTCCCCCTCCAATTGTACTATGTTTACTGCCAATTTATTGCATGGATTCCTAGAAAGAGCATCTGCAAGGAGATTATCTTTGTCTGGCTGATGTCTAATGGTAGCGTTAAACTGCTGGATGAATAGCGTCCATCGTGTCAGACGATCGCTTGAGAGATCTGATTGGAGCATAAACTGCTAAGCTCTATGGTCCGTTAAGATGATAATTTGGTGTCCCAGAAGCATCTTCTTCCACTTTTGCAAAGCTGAGACAAAGGCTAAAGCCTCAAGCTCTGTCGTGAAGTATTTTTCCTCGTGAGGTCTTAACTTTCTACTGCAAAAATCGATGTAGTGCTTATTCCCCTGTTCATCATTCTGATACAGGACCGCGCTTAAACCTACTCTGGAGGCGTCTGATTCTATATAAAAATGCGGGTAAATTCTGGATATTCCAACTTGACACAGTCCTTCAGCATAGTCTTTGCATTCTCGAAGGCCTGTTCAGTTATATCCGACCACTTCCATCGATTATTTTTCTTAAGCAGGTCGTACAATGGGGCCATGGTCACTGAATATCCTGGGCAGTGACTGCTAAAAAATTGGCACATCCCTAGGAATTGGCGTAGGTGCTTGATTCTTTTTGGCCTAGGGAAGTTCGCTATCTCATCAATCTTCTTGAGATTAGGATGGTAGCCGAACTGATCAATGGTATGACCTAGGAAATTGATTTGATCTTTTCCTTTACAAAATGACACTTGTCATAATTGACCTTGATATTCGCCTCACGTAACTCTAGGAATAACTTTCTGAGGTCAGCCAAATGTTCCTCCTCATTCGCTGATGCAATTATGAGGTCGTCAATGTAGCACGTGACATTCTGTTTTACCTCATCTGACAATTTGCTATCCAGAGCCCTGATGAGAGCCGGACCACTATTGATCATTCCGAATGGAACACAACAGAACACGAAAGTTGTCTGATCAAATAAGAATCCTGTGTATTGTCGGCTGTCTTCAGTCAGCTCTACTTGATAAAAGGACGCCGTCAATTCCAAGACACTAAAGCATGCATTATCCTTGAATTTCCTCAAAAGATCTCTGATTTTGGGAGGACGGTCCATTTCTAAGTGAATACGTGAGCTAATTTTTCTTGCATCTAAACATAAGCGTAGCTGTCCATTACTTTTCTTGACCACGGTGATTGGGTTTAAGTACGACGAAGCTTGCTTCGTAATTATACCCTCAGCTTCTATTTTCTTGATGATATCCCTGACTTCCTCATAGTATTTATCGGGGATAGGGTATAATTTGGCTTGATAAGGAGAATCATCGATTAATCTTGAAATCTTTGATCAGACCTGGCTTGTCGTCAAATATATCAGTGAATTCCTCAATTAAGTCATGAAACTTCTGTTCTACTTCCGCATATCCCTCGGCGTGTAGGGCATAATGCTCTCTCTCTTGCTCAACCTGATTGATCATATTATCCGAAATCTCTTCTCTCACTAAGTTTTCTACATCATACTCGGGGGTTCATATCATCAGAAGCTATCTTCCTTATAGCATTTTCCTTAAATTTGATAATCCTCATATTCATATCTATGACCATTCTGGCTCGAGTTACTAAGTCAATCCCCAGAATAATCTCAAAGTTTATGTTCTTTACAACAATAAAGATATGTTCAAACATTCTTTCATTAATTTTGAATTTTAGTAGAACCTGTAGTTTACATTTTATCGACTTATCCAGGAATAATCCCCTGATCTTGACTGACGAAGCCGGTAACGCCTCAAATTGATGTTCTTTCTCAAGTCTAATGAAGCAATCTTCGGACATCAAAGAAATGACCGCTCCCGTATCAATAAGAGATTTATATTGTTGATTTCCCACGGAGATTTCGATAATTGGCAATTCCGTTTTGTTTTCCACAAATCCTTCCTTTTCCTCATACAACAGATCTTCGTCTGTTACCTCGTAGACGTCATGAATTGCAATGTTAAACGGAGATGAATAATCATTTACTTCCTCTTGGAATCTAAAATTGGCGTTTTTTTCATCGGGACGCCTCTCTTGCCTCTCAGCTCGTTGGCTTGTCCCTGGTTCTTGATCACTTTCCGTGTCTCTTCGTTTGTTGTTTCGCTCTTCCCTTTTTTCTCTGTCTTTTCTAGACTGTTGTTTTTCTCCTTGGGTCTGATAATTCTCTTCACGATAGTTCTTGTACCGTGAGTAACCCTGCGGGTTATTTTGTTGCCTTTGGAAATAGCCCTGTCTATCTTCATTGACATAGGATCTACCGTCATTATTCTGGTTTCGGTATCTATTATTTCTCTGTTGATTCTGTTCTCTGTCAGAATATCTGTTGTTGAATCGTTCATTCCTTTCCCTATCCTGATAAGGTCTGTATCTAGCTTGGTCTCTATTATACTGATATGACCTTTGTTGACCTCGATAGTAATTAGACTGATAATTCCTATATGGCTCTGATTATTCCTATAATCTCTCTGTTGGTCATAATACCTATTGTTGCTATTGTGACCTGTCCATTTTGACTCGTTTTGACCTGTCCTTTCGGTTTGTTGAGGCCTGTCCATAACCACGGCGTTCACGGTTTTACTCTCCGTCCTTCCGCTTTTTATAATTGTGGGTGAAATGATTGTATGATCCAGCCTACGAAGTAGATCGTCCATCGTGGCTAAATCGGCTACTCCAGACGAAACAATGTTACGTCTGACCTCTACCGGTAACTGACCGGAAATAGTCTCTAGAATTTCGTCCTGGGTCAAAGATGGGTCAAGAAAACGGAGTCTGGCCAACTGAGATGTAAAGAATTCTGAGTAGCTAGTAGGACCAGTACTACTATACTTCCTCGAATACATTTCAGCTCTCACAGCATGTTGAGTTTCGAGTGACCAAAATCGCTTTATGAATGATTCTGAAAACTGCTCGAAGTTGTCAAACGTGTAACGAAATGCGCAAAAATCAATTTAAAGGACCATCTGCTAAATGCCTCTCTACTATCCGTAGCTCCCTGTCTCTGGCTACATGATGTTCCACAAAATAGTCTTGTAAATCTCGTATGAACTCGATCGGAGTTAAGCTTTCTGAATTAGAAAACTTTTTAATTTTCTCATCATAACTTCTCACAATTGTGACATTAGACCTATCGTTGGGTGTCGATGTTCTAAAGTCTCTAGGAGCATATTCGTGAGTACTCGTATTGGGAACCTCTATCCTTTGTCTAGGCTGTTCTACATCTCCTGTCCCATTCGAACGAGCTATGAAGTTCCTTGCTGGGGACGTAGTATCTAACCCCTCACTAAGATTATGAACTATACCTGCCCTATCGCAATTCATAGTGCTTTTTAGTGACTCGAATTGTGCCTTAAACTCGCTTCTTAAAGCATTAACGTCTACATTTTCACTTAAGTTGAATTTGGATAACTCCTGCCTGATTTCATTCAACTCTGATGTCTTTTTTTCTCTCTCCGAATTTACATCTAACCTGACCTGATCTAACTTGAGAGTAACGTTCTTAACCTGAGATTGAAGATTTTCCCTAAGGTTATTTATGCTATCGGTATTCGATAAATGAACTGAATCGCTCCTTTTCTCAGCGTCTTCTCTTGCCTGAGAAATATCCTTGTTTAATCTAATTTCGGCCTTAGCAACTTTTACTTCTAATCCAGATTTGACATTATTAATGACATCTTCATTAATCTTTGTGATTTCACCTCTTATTATTGTGACCTGTTCACTAACAATGGCCTTGAGATCGATTTCAAGATCCTTTATCAAAACCTTGTTGTGATCATCCACTTTTTCCCTCAAAGAGACCATATCACCCTCTAATTTTGGTAGGGTCCTTTGTGCGGTGATAGCCTCGTTAGAAAATTGTAACTGAAGGGCATCTAAGCTAGTTTTATTCTCCTTCTGATTGTTTTCCAGTTCTAGTCTAACATTTCTGACGTCCTCCTTTATGCCAGAAATATTTGACTGCATGCTGGTTACAAGTGTTTCTGTGTTTAAAATTTTAGCCTCAGTGCTAATTATCTTTTCCTGAGTGGCATCAAGCTTAGCCTCAGTACTAATTAATTTACTTATGGTGTCGTTTATATCACTTTGTGCTATATCTTATTTAGCCTCAGTACTGATTATCCTTTGCTGAGTGGCATCAAGCTTAGCCTCAGTGCTTATTTTTCTTTCCTGAGTAGCATCAAGCTTAGCCTCGGTACTAATGATTTTACTTTTAGTATCTGTGAAATCGTTTTGTGCTAAATCAAGCTTAGCCTCCACAGTGGCTACACTAGAGCGTACATGGCTAACCTCTACATTAACATTGCTTATATCTAATTGTACAAGCCTTACATCTCCTTGAACACCATCTACACTAGTTTCTACATCATTTATTTTTTCCTTAATTTCAATGGATCGGTCAGAAATTTTGCGGTTACTATCCTGTAAACGCTTAAGGGATAAATGAAGCTGGGACATATCAGCTTGAGCTGAATCTAATATCTTAGTCACTGTTTCTTCTAAATTATTTAAGTTCGTTTGAGTATTTGACTTAATATCATATAAGTCCTGATCCTGCTTGCTTAGCTTTTCCTGCATGGCATGTAACAATGCCATGACATCGTCCATAGTCGCAGCACCTGACATTTTACAATACTAAATGGAGAAATACAGAAATGCAACACATGTATAGCAGAATTGACATACTCAGAATGACCCTTTTCACCAATATGAACAATATAGTTTGTTTTGCAGCTATACTTATTAACTAATTTAAATCTATAAGAAAATAGGAGGTATATGCGCATAGTGATTCATATTAGAACTAATTAAAGTTATAATCGCAAGTCTAGCTTGTTGAATTTATTGTTAAATAGAAATGAATTTAGTATGACTGATGATCTTCCAATTATCATCGCCGGTAACAAGCATAAAATGGCCGACAAGCATGGAGTGAAAAACGATCCCCATATGCTGCCCCATATGACCACGATGATCTATAAAAGTTCCCAAGGCATGGCTCTTATGATAGAACCGTAATCATTTACAATTACATTTAAAGCAAAGACAAAAAATCTAATTAATTTATATTAAATGACGATACTTCTATCTGTATACCAGGTAGATTGAGTAAGAAACGCGAATTCCCAACGAATTCTATAATCGTAGCAGTGCCAAAGACAAATGCTGACGACTAGAAATTCGAACAAGTCAACTCGTTACGAAGATGACTATCCATTAGAGTGCTCGAGGATACCAACCCGAATGTCACAATGATTGGGTCTCCAAATTAATGTGCCCATCCACTACGACACTCGAATTAAAACAATTCGATCGCCCCAATAGGTGGGTTGCCATATTAATGTGCACCCGTATCCACGTGGTATTACCTGGTGAAATTCGAAGAAAATGCAGGATCGTAGAATCTGGAAGCCCCGGCTGAAAATAACCCCCAAGACACCACCACCAAGGATAGACCCTGGATAGGAATACCACAAAAATTAAAAAGAATGTGATAAGAAGATGCCAGTGGTCTATAAAAAAATGAAAAATAGCCCAAAGTGAGCTACCAAGACTCTTAAAGATAATTAAATTAATCTAATCTCGGGCGCGTTAAAACGCATCCTAGCTAATGACCCACTGGTTCTCGAAGCACATTCTAATTCGAATAGAAATCACTGTTGTTTGAGTCTTCAGTCTTTTGACTGGTTTGATGCAGCTCTCCATGCCTCCCTGTCCTGAGCCAATCGTTTCATCTCTACATAGCTACCACATCCTACATCAGAGGCTATCTGTTTAACATATTCTAACCTTGGTCTACCCCTACAGTTCTTGTCCTCGACCCATCCTTCCATAACTAAGCTTGCTATTCCTGGGTGTCTTAGTATGTGTCCTACCAACCTATCTCTTCTCTTCATTAGCAGTCGCCAGAAACATCTCTCCTCTCCCACTCGCCTTAATACCTCTTCGTTTGTAACCCTATCTACCCATCTGATCTTCATCATTCTCCTGTAACACCACATTTCAAATGCTTCAATTCTCCTCTTTTCTACTGCACCAATAGTCCAAGTTTCACTTCCATAGAGCGCCACGCTCCAGACAAAGGCTTTCAAAAGTGACTTCCTAATACCTAAATCTATATTCGATGTCAACAGATTCCTTTTTTGTAGAAAGGCTTTCCTTGCCTGAGCCAACCTACTTTTTATATCCTCTTTGCTTCGTCCATCACTGGTTATTCTGCTTCCTAAGTAACAGAAGTTTCCTACTTCCTTCAGCTTTTCACCTGCCAATTTGATCTCCATAGAGGTTTCTGATTTATTTCGGCTGCATTCCAGTATTTTTGTTTTACATTTATTAATTTTCATCATGAATTCCTTCCGTAAGACGGAATACATACCATTCAAAAACTCATTCAAATCCTCAGGCTTGTCGGCCAAGATGACCATGTCATCAGCAAATCTCAGAGTTGAAATTATTTCTCCTTGAATCTTCACTCCCACTTTAAATTTTTCTCCAATTTCCTTCATTGCTTGTTCAATGTAAAGATTGAAAAGTATGGGTGATAAGTTGCAGCCTTGCCTTACACCTTTCTGAATACCAGCTTCTCTCTCATGTCCTTCAGCTCGAATGACTGCTGTCTGGTTTCTGTATAGATTGTATATCACCCTCCTATCCCTGTACTTTATTCCAATAGATTTCAAAATGTCCAACAATTTAGTCCAATCAACGTTATCAAAAGCCTTTTCTAAGTCTACAAATGCCATGAACGTTCTCTTATCTTTCCTTATTCTACCTTCCAAAATCAGCCTAAGACTTAGTACAGCTTCCCTTGTTCCTACATTTCTCCTGAAACCAAACTGGTCTTCACCCAACTCCGTTTCTATCTGGCTTTCAATCCTCTTGTAAATTATTCTAGACAGGATCTTTGAAGCATGAGTAATCAAGCTGATTGTACGGTAATCTTCACATCTGTCAGCTCCCACTTTCTTTGGTATAGGGATGATAACATTCTTCTTGAAATCAGGGGGTACCTCACCTGTCTCATAAATCCTACACACCAAGTGAAATAACCTGATCAGACCTTCATCTCCTATGCAGCTTAGCAACTCAATCGGTATATCATCTATGCCTGGTGCTTTGTTCCGGCCTAAGTCCTCTAATGCTCTGTCAAATTCTGATCTCAATATTAAATCTCCTTTTGCATCCTCATCAATTTCCTCCTCCCTTTCCATTACATGATTCTCAATCTCCTTTCCCTTATACAAGCACTCTATGTAAGCTTTCCATCTCTCGATCTTTTCTTCCCTATCTGTTAGAGGCTTTCCATTTGTGTCCTTAATATTACAGCACTTAGTCTTCTTTTCCCCAAAAGTATTCTTAATCCTTCGATAAGCTGTGTCTACTTTTCCTAATTTCAGACAATTTTCTATACCTGCACATTTCTCTTTCAACCATTCTTCTTTCGCTTCCCTGCACTTCTTGTTAACCTCATTTCTCAAACGTCTGTATTCTGCTTTCCCCTTTTCATCTCTTAGATTCTTGTGTTTCCGCCTTTCATCCATCAATTCTAGTATATCCTGAGTGATCCACGGTTTTCTACCTATTCTTTCTTTCCTACCAATGTTTTCTTCTGCGGATTTTGTTATTTCATTCTTCAAAAGTGCCCATTCGTCTGCAATTGAAGTTTGTTTAGGGGTTTTGATTAGTCCTTCCTTTATACTTTTCTTGAATCTTTCGTTTACATCCTTCACTTTCAGTCTGTCTATTGCCCACCTTTTTGGCTTTTGACTTTTCTTCAGTTTCTTCAACTTTAATCTGCATTTCATTACAACCAGATTGTGGTCAGAGTTTATGTCAGCACCAGGATAATCACTAAGTCATTCGTATGAATTTTAAAATTTAACAAAAGTTTATTAACTGTAACCGCAGTGTCGTGAAGTAGAAACTCCACTGAACAAAAGTTTATAATCGTATGCCTCTGCCGAGCCATGAAAAATGTTTAAGTAACAACCGCCTTAATTAGGCCACACAAACTGCCTATCGTCTCATCATTATGAACAAAGTTAAAAAAAAAATTACACACAAAATATTCTGATATGATCGTAAACACTTTTTGACATATTTGTAAAAATATTCCATTCAATCGTAGCAATTAATATATACATATTTTACATAATTACATTTTGTTTCTGAGATTTAGTTGTGCCTAGAATTATTCATTTCGTTAATTTCATGTATTCATATACATTTATTTGGTTTCAATTTTCAAGTCCGTGCCGTCCTAAATGACAAACAATTAAGCTAATCGGACGTCGTATTGTTAATTATAATGATTATGTTTCAATTCACTTTATCACAGATATTAGATTTTCTATCACTCAATATTTTAGTTATAAATAGCTCAAGTTTATACAAGTATTAATATTACAGTCTTTCCAATTAAACTCTATTCTAAAAACAATTGTTACTAAATCTTAACAAATATTAACGATGTTGTTACAATACTTGGTTTCTTAAATGTTGGATTCAAAATTGTACATTAGCTTTCCACTAGCTAAAATCGTGACTCAATTTCACGTTCAAAATAATACACCGTAGTGCACTCAGCAATAGCTCTAAATCTAATTCAGTGCTGGAAAAATTGATATTGACTATCCACATATGTCAAATTTCTCCTAAATTGCAATTCAAATACGCAGACAAAATTCCATTATTACCATATCATCGCTTAACAGCTCTTAATAAATTCCAAACATTACCAATATTACACAAGTTTTTATACAATCATGGATAAATACGTTGCTTCAAATTAGCCAAAAGTTAAAGTGTCGAGAATAATCTTTATCAGAACAATGATAAAATATTGTATTCACAAGTCTAATCAACTGTGTGAGAATTCAAAGTCTGTCACCTCGATTATGACTTACATATATTTTAAACATTTCTCTCCTTACATTACATATCATTACTAATTACATTTTCTCAAAGTACTTCTTTCGTATTTCTCAACCGACGACTGTGAAAAAAACGATTCAGTTTTCGCATAATTGAAAATAATTCCGGAAGGAAGGAAGGAAGGAAGGAAGCTTGTAGTTTAACGTGACCGTTAATCTCGCGATCATGAGCCATGGGACCTCCTTTTTACGTAGAATCCAAACCACAGGTCATGGCATTTCACTTTGAAAATCTCACATGCATTGACCGGGAATCGAACCCGGACCGCCTTGGTGAGAGGCATACAGCTAGACCGCTGAGCCACCACGCCCCCCAAAATAATTCCACTGGAGATTCTCCTCAAAGGAAAACACGTCAAAACTACAGCATGGGAAAGAGCCTATCTTGAGAAGGTACAAATTAACCATTAGATTTGAACGCTAAACCAAGTTGGAGTTTCCCATAAGAATCCACAAAAATTTTAAAACTGAAGGAGCTCACAAAGGGAGTCGAAATTAAAAGAATTTCAAAAATCTGGATTACCAGAAATAAATTCGCACAATCGCAGAGAATCACACTAGAAATCAATCTGCCAAAAATATAGACCTGAATGTATATCCAATAACTTGCATGAGCTTTCAAAAATATTCAAAGTCAAATTCAAAAAGTCCAGAGAATTTGTTCAAAGTCGAATTCACGTATACGACGGATTATGGGACATCTGCTTGAGCTAGAATTATTCTTATATAATTTTAACGTCGTCTTCTCCCTATAAGTTTTCTCATGTTGTCTTCCCAACAAACTATATTCTTCTATTTTATTCCCAAATTTTATCTTAATGAAAGCAAGGTAATGTTCAAAGTAACACTAAAATAACTACTAAATTGAACTACAAAGTGAATTACATACTCGGACAGAAATGATTAAAGAAATGATTCTTAACTACTCTAATCAAAATTGGTGAAAAGGAACATTCAAAAGCATGACAAATTCATACTGTCTACTAAAAGAAAACTTTCAGCTACCTTGTTGAAGTTCTAATTGAATGAAGTGAGAATGCTATGACACATACTCCTGCCTGGGATCGAACCCTATCTGCTCAGCTGCACCGATCACGAAACGACTGGATATCAAGAAGGCCCGATTACCGTTCGCGAACGAGACGAAGCTAACATGAGTTCGTTTGACAAAGTTCATAGTTCTTTTACTTGCTAGAGAGCACGACAACATTGATGTAGTGAGCCAAGCTGGTTTCATTATGTAGCAGTACAAATTGTCATTCAGACTTTCATAATCTCTTCAATCTTCTCTTATAAAGCCTCATACTGTAGTTGCTCATATTGGAATCAAGTAATCATCCTGAGTATTCAACGCTGCTATGTGTTACATTTCTCGTCTGTGTTTAGCCCATATTCTGCATCTTCATATCGTAGCAATATCTCTCCCTCCTCATATCATTTATGACAATCATGGCTAAAGCTGTTTATTCTGTACTGCAAAGTAGAACACGTTGTTGCACCATTGGATTAAGAAGAAGTTATCATACGTGAATGCAAGTTCACTGTGCTCAAATTGAAGGTTAACACTGTCTGAAACTATAATAAGATCAGACGAAAATCTTATCACGTTATACTGTAACACGTATATGTCGGATCAACTCCACGTTACCGAACAAACACGGTTTCACGGCAACGCACGTACATGTGCTCAGACCAGAGAGCTCTATGACCCTCCTCACTGAAATTGTATTCACTAATCCACTCTCCGTCTGCTCCCGCAAATCATATTGTCTCCAGGTGATCCACAATGCACCTTGTTCTCTGATCGACAGTAACTATCGATACATGTATCATTGCCGAGTTCGATAATCACATGTTATAGAACTGTGTGCATTTATACTCATATAAAAGTTCTCAGTTATATTCCTTTATCCACAGGATGCATTTCCCTTTCTTTGTTTCATACTGCATTGTGTATATTGCTCTACCACGGTGTTCAAAATAACGACAGGGGTGCTGTGTCCATCTCGTATTCAATACAGGTATTAAAATATCCAACATGAGGTCGTTGGTCTGTACGGCGGGTTGCTGACATCTCCTAACCTTGCCACAGTACAACCGCGCACCTGCATTTGAAAGAATTTCTCAGTACTGCCATCAGTGTTATTGCCAACTTAACCCATATCCAACTAAATACAAAATACGGTCTCAGTACCATCTCGGCGTTTGCCCGAAGACGAAGTGGGAAACCACGGAAAACCACTTTGAGGATGGCTGAGGGGGAATCGAACCCCCTCTATTCATTTGGGCCACCCGAGACTGAGTAGACCCCGTTCCAGTCCTCGTACCACTTTTTCAAATTTCGTGGCAGAGCCGGGAATCGAAGCCAGGACCTCCAGGGCGGCAGCTAACCATGCTGACCGCTACGCTACGGAGGCGACTTTTGTGCCAATAATAGTGTAAAATACTGGTGTATTAACAATTTCACGTGAGGTTTCTTCTATGTCAGATGTTACACATCATATGCGACTACTGTACGGTTCGTAATTTTTTTCTTTGTCTTTTGTGAATATTACTCGAAAACTACTGGACCAAAATACATGAAACTATTTTTGTGTAATAATATGTCATTGAGAAATGGAAATACTTTTAGAGTTGTTGTTAATTCATTTAAGGGGCTTGAGACATCTTGGCCGTCAGCCCCGTGTAGTTAGGTGTGTGTTGAAGTTGTCTGATAACCTGTTATGCTGTGATGACCCTATTAGTGTGTGTAAATGTATCAGGGACAGGGATGGGGTAGGCGCTCCGGAAGTTGAATAAGGCACTATTCTGGCAATTTCCTGTAGGGAGTGTGTAAAAACCCGGGGAAACCACACTCGGGATAACCTCTGTCAACGCCGGGATTCGAACTTACGATATCCGTACATACTGCAGCTGCCCTCGCGATCATGGTACACGTTAGACGAGCGCAGCTATGCCGCGGGACGAAATGCTTGTAGAATTACGCTTGAGTAACGATAACCCCCTCCCAATTGGTCGATCCTGGCTACGCTACTGTCCACCATACACCATTTCATGATCATAAGGTTGTTGATTTGTGTGCAGTGTCTGCACGCCACATTATAGGTCCCATTTTCTCTCATCCAACGGTGAATTCGGAGCGTAACATTTCCAACATTTTCAATCCATTTGTGGCAGCATTAACTGAGCAGGAAAAGGCCCACTGTTACATCCAACAGGATTGTGCAACTGCCCATAAATCCCGCCGAACCATGGATCACATTTACACAATCTTCACACCTGACATAATTGTAAGCCGAGTCGAATCTGATCTCGGCCCTAGTTGGCCACCCAGATCACCTGATCGGTCCGTATGCAATATTTTTTGTGGGGAACCCCCAATTCTTCAAGAACTGCAGCAGAGCATTTCTGATGAGATTGCAGCAATTCCAGCGGTCCAGCTGCGATCTGCCTTCTGCAACTTGCTGACCAGGGCTCAAAGGTGCCAAGAGATGAATGGTGGTCATTTTCAGCATCTGCTATAAGCAGGTTAGGAACTATCTCAATTCCTTTGGTGAGTTTCTTTGTAACCTTGAACTCTGTTCTCCGGGCCACTTTTATTTGTCCTACCAGTATTTTATGGTGGCCGGCCTGCAGTTCTGTTTGCTAACTATGATACTGAACAGTCAATCAAAAATGTACAGTAGATTAGTATAACAATGTAACATCACAGTGAGCATGATCGCCTGTGTGTAGAGCTGAGAGATGTCAGAGAGAAGATAATTTCAAGTTTGGTAACTTTACACATTTGTTGGTAGTTCTGCTGAAATTGGCTATACCGCGCTCTCAGCTCTACAGACAAAAGAGAAATGTGTTATCTTCAACTTAAATTGTAAAGCCGTTGGTGTAATAGCTGTTCTTACCCAGTGCGCATGTTCGCTAACAAGGGTGTGTTTCTATCTCCCAAAATTTTAATAATGGCACCCCGTGGCGTTATACCCCATTTAGACGTCTCGGTCGCGATCCCGATTATCTCTGATCTGGATAATGTCCAATCGCGATCAACGGTATTTGTCATTGGTACGTGTTTAGACGTCCCATCATGAAACAACAGGATAATCGAGTAAAACAGCATGGCATCGCTAAGGTCTGCAAACTTTTGAATTCCAAGTGTTATAGCAGAAATTTACAGTAGTTGGTTTCCTCCAGTTTTGAAGTATTTCAGTTATTCTTTATAGATAATTCAACCTGCTAATACATATTCTTAAATATATACAAATCCTGAAGAGACGTGTAGGCGAGGCCTACCCTTGGTGTGGAAATAAAAATATTTTGAAATCAGTAGAATTAGGTATAGGCTATTTATTGCATAAATACTTCTTGTTCGTCCAGAGTTATTTGTCCCTATCGGAATCCCTTCTATGTCTATAACAATAAATTTATGTCTTTATTAATCGTCTTCATCGACTTTCCCCAACGCTATTTTTTTTTCAGCGTTTAAACACTGGTATGTTTGTCTCCATCCATCATTTCGTTTCTCTCAATCTTCATATATCTGATATCAACCAACATAAATACAACCATCATGGCCAACATTACGTACATCTCGCTTTCAAAACACAAGATAATACAAAATGGCCATCATTTCCACTGCCTACTTCACTCACACAGCAGGAGGATAGAACATACCGACGATCGCAATGGCCGCGAACGCGATTATCTCGTTGTGGGAACGGGATCGGGCTGATCCTGTTGGAGGGAAAGTTGATCGCGATAATGTTATCCTGTTGCGTTTAGACGTCCCAACTTAATCTGGATCAGCGACTGATCGCGATCGCAACCGGGACGTCTAAACGGGGTATTAATGAACAGCAGATTCTTCACCTCAAGTTAAAACGAAATGAGATTGAAACGCGAATTATGATCCGCGTCATCCTGGCTTGTTATTGGCTGGCAATTATCACCAGCCATTGGCTGCCCGCTGGCTTGTTTACAATTATCACCAACATGGCGGCGAGAGGAATAGATTTCTACATCAATTAAATTTCTAGAAATCTATTCCAGTTCATGACAGTATGAAGTGAAAATCACTTATTGATGAGGAGTTGTATGTACGTTTATATTTAAATTGCAGCGTGACACTGTTCATCGTAATTTGTGAAAATAAAAGTACGAATCAACACTCTGGCTGATCAACTGAAAGTTTCTACTACTTTGGATGTAAATCAATTGGCTGTCGTTTCCACCAGTTTTATTCATCATTTCGAAGTACATTCAGTACAATAACATTTTGTGCACTATAAAACTACATTATTGACCATTGTGTATTGATGTTGCTGTCTGAATATATGACATGTAATTTGTAGGTTATGCCTAAGGCATATAATTTAAGGTCCTTGCTGTATTTATGTACAAATATTATGGTTTAACTAATGAAGCAAGGATTAAAAGTGCAATTTGCATCGCCACCTTTTTTTTTTTTTTAATATTGATAGGCCTATGTAGTTTCTCAGTCTGGTAACTTCTTGGATTTGCTTGAGATAGATTTATAGTAATATACTACCTTATTAACCTGCAGGCTGAGTTTTATTTAAAACATGCCCAGGTGCATACAGTAGCATACGACCTACTGCAGGCTATGTCGATCCTAAATGTAGGCCTATTATAGTGCTCATGTCAAAGGTCGTCCTAAAGCTTGAAATATTGAGGCTTTATTTGCATCAAAGATAATTACAGCTGAGTCTGGCAAGGCTTCGTAAACTTGGGCGCGACTTCACATTTTCATTTTTCCTATACAGCTTTTGATACCAACCACTTAAATCACAGTGTTACAAGATTTGCTCTCATTAAACATCACCAACAATTATTTTTTTCTTTCCCCCTGGTGGTAGGCTGTGTTGGAGTCTACAGAAAATAAAGTTGAGAAATAAAAATACATCTTAGGTTTCTATGACACAGTTGCATTTTATCCTACTATATCTCCACTCAATACACCAATCCTACCAATGTTTCCTAATTCCTCATGCCGCATAAATAAACATGACAGATTACAGCATTAGCAATGATGACAGTAACTTATGATATGCTAAAATGTTTTTAAAAGATGCATAGAAAGTGGCTTGATAAACCCTGTATCATCAATCCATTTAAATATTCCCACAGAGTTCTAATCAGAAGCTCATTTTATGTGCAACAGGTATGTAGAATAAACCTCCCTCCCAATAACTTGTAGGCCTAACGTGAACATAATCCATGTTAAGAGCTGTTTCTTGGTTCACAAAAAAACCTACCATTTAAAATCTTGCACATAGGCTACCAATCATATTATGGTGCAATTACCTATGGTAATTTTAAAAATCTTGGCTACCAGCTACTGATTTAAATTATCCAGACATCTTTCTTAACTCCGCTTTTACTGACAGAATGTAAGTCCTTACTACTGTCTTTCAAGCCATTGACCAATTATTTTTTTCATGAGGAACTATTTTAGTCATTCTTCTCTATGTGAAGTACAGTCGATGACAACTGTCTGGAAGACTCGGGTGTTTTTTCTTGTGTCGCTTCTCTGGTTGCCTACGACACTTCCTAATTATTAACAGAATGTTTCATTGAATTGTTGTATCCAATTGACCAACTGGTAATATATTATGGCTTGCTTTAATATTCCTATGATACACTTTTAGATCCCATACATTAATGAAATATACAATAACATAGGCTGACATGTTGAACCAATTTCCCATTCCCTAACACTCCCAACTAATGGGACATAAGCTACCTAGTGGTTGGTCTCACATTGCTTCCAGCTACATGTACCGTACTAGGTCTAGTAGTACCATAGGTATTGTGACTGTTTCTCCAACTCCGTCAAGGAAACTAATTCTGAACTAAGATGTGAAATGGGGTATACTGTCCCACTAGCACCATCAAGGACAACTTGAATCATTCAAGTGATTTTTCTATTTCATTTTACCAACTAGCCTGGTGCCTGGAAATGCTAGTGAAGGAGGCAGCGAAGTAGGCTAGCCTACTGGTATTCACCATTCAGAGAACATTCTCAGTGACTTGTCTATGCATAGGCCTATGACACAATTTTAAGAAATTGATACAGTAGTCACAGAACACTAATAGTGCCCAGTACTCGCAGCATAGCATAGGACGGAGTGGATTCCAGCCACAGATTAACTCGTGATCTGTCAAAGGGGTTTTCAAACAGATTGAGCACACAGCCAAGTACAGGGGTCTTGACCATGATGTTCCAAGCCTCTAAATGAAACACTCCTCTTTAAGACTTTCTGGTCTTGCATCCATGGTTGATCAACTTTCTCCTGATCTCAGTGTTCTCAAGTTTCTGTTGGTTATGGACATGTTTTTATCCTGACAACTTCATATTTAAGGGGTTGGGGTACATGCCCTATTCTTAATTAGTTCAGCATAAGATCATTGAATCCCCTTAAGAAAAATAGGGAACATCCATGTGTTATTTGCCCATAGGAAAGGGATAATTTAAAAAAAACTGAACATCTAGGGACATTGATGCAGATGACTCCGAGTAAGTAGGCTAAATCAAAATGAAAATTTTTCAGTGTTGCCTTAATAAAGGTTGATAACTTTCTACCCTTCGACATGAATAGGCCTATAATGGATGGGAAATATTTTTATTATTTGCAGAGATTACAAGGATGACTTGTTGATGCATCATTATTTTGTTAAGCGAACATAAGTTCCAAGTCCATATTGCGTTGGAACTCATATTTCAGTGTTGGTCAACACGGTTGCACTTAATGGTAATTAGCATTATTCCCAAAACCAGAAAAAAACTATACATGCAGGCCTAACATGTCAAATCAATCTTACCTACAAGACAAAAAAATGCTCTATGAAAAACTATTAAAACCCCATAATGGTAGTCAAAAATAATCTCAATCCAACGCCACTATTTCGCGAAGGTGCAGAAAAATCTTAATAAAGTACAGCTATTCGTAATAATAGGCTACGGTTGTGATAAACCGCTAAATGAGTGATAGGCCCGAACTATTTATCTTAATGACTACAAGATAACGAGATTGCCAAAAAACCACAATGCCACCCACAAATCTATAGAAGACAACACTAAAAATGGCTTATCTAATCCACAAGTCACCCACCCTTCACCAACATTAATATTTGTAATTTAAGTAACTTAGGTTATGTTAAATTGAGGTTAATGGCGGGATTGATTGCGGCTGTGTGGTGGGAAGGACCCAATAAGTGCTCAGCCAATCAGGGACGTTTTGATTGGAGACCATGCTCGGAAAAATTTTAGATCGTTTTGATTCACTTGCCTTCGTTAAGCCCCCACCCTAGGCCGTGGCAGCGAACAAAATGGCGGCTTAACGAACACAACGGGGTGCCATTATTAAAATTTTGGGAGATAGAAACACAGCCCAAAGCCGCCATTTTGGACACGATGACGGCCTAGGGTGGGGGCTTAACGAAGCCCTGAGAATCAAAACGATCTAAAAATTTTCTGAGCATGGTCTCCAATCAAAACGTCCCTGATTGGCTGAGCACTTATTGGGTCCTTCCCGCCACACAGCCGCAATCAAATCCGCCATTAGCCTCAATTTAACATAACCTAAGTTACTTAAATTACAAATATTAATAATGTTGGTGAAGGGTGGGTGACTTGTGGGTTAGATAAGCCATTTTTAGTGTTGCCTTCTATAGATTTGTGTTTTTTTTGGCAATCTCGTTATCTTGTAGACATTAAGATAAATAGTTATATTTCGGGGGCCTATCACTCAGTAGCGGTTTATCACAACAGTAGCAACTATTACGAATAGCTGTACTATAGTAAGATTTTTCTGCACCTTCGCGAAATAGTGGCGGTGGTTTGAGATTATTTTTGACTACCATTAAGTTATGGGGTTTTAATAGTTTTTCATAGAGCATTTTTGTTGTCTTGTAGGCATGATTGATTTGACATGTTAGGTCTGCATGTAGCCTACAGTTTTGTTTCTGGTTTTTGGAATAATGCTCATTCTCATTAAGTGCAACCGTGTTGACCGACTGAAAGACATTGAATATTTCGTTAACTAAGGCAGCACTGAAATATGGGTTCCAACACGATATGGATTTGGAACTTATGTTCGCTTAACAAAATAACGATACATCAACAAGTCATCCTTGTAATCTCTGCAAATAATAAAAATATTTCCCATCCAATATAGGCCTATTCATGTTGAACGGTAGAAAGTTATCAACCTTTATTAAGGCAACACTGAAAAATGTTCATTTTGATCTAGCCTACTTACTCGGAGTCGTCTGCATCAATGTCCCTAAAGGTTCAGTTTTTTTAATTCTCCCTTTCCTATGGTCAAATAACACATGGATGTTCCCTATTTTTCTTAAGGGGATTCAATGATCTTATGCTGAACTAATTAAGAATAGGGCATGTACCACAACCCCTTAAAATATGAAGTTATCAGGATAAAAATAATGTCCATAACCATCAGAAACTTGAGAACACAGATCAGGAGAATGTTGATCGACCATGGATGCAAGACCAGAAAGTCTTAAAGAGGAGTGTTTCATTTAGAGGCCCCTGTACCCCTGTACTTGGGTGTGTGCTCAATTTGTTTGAAAACCCGTTGACAGATCATAAGTTAATCTGTGGCTGGAATCCACTCCGTCCTATGCTAAGCTGCGAGTACTGGGCACCATTAGTGTTCTGTGACTACTGTATCAATTTCTGAAAATTGTGTCACAGGCCTATGCATAGACAAGTCGCTGAGAATGTTCTCTGAATGGTGAATACCAGTAGGCTAGCCTACTTAGCTGCCTCCTTCACTAGCATTTCCAGGCACCTGGTTAGTTGGTAAAATGAAATAGAAAAATCACTTGAATGATTCAAGTTGTCCTTGATTGCCCTCGAGGGACAGTGTACCCCATTCCAGATCTTAGTTCAGAATTAGTTTCCTTGACGGAGTTGGAGAAACAGTCACAATACCTATGGTACTACTAGACCTAGTACGGTACATGTAGATGGAAGCAACAAAAGGTAGCTTATGTCCCATTAGTTGGGAGTGTTAGGGAATGGGAGATTGGTTCAACATTTCAGCCTATGTTGTTGTATATTTCATTAATATATGAGATCTAAAAGTGTATCATAGGAATATTAAAGCAAACCATAATATATTACCAGCTGGTCAATTGGATATAACAATTCAATGAAACATTCTGTTAATAATTAGGAAGTGTCGTAGGCAACCAGAGAAGCGACACAAGAAAAAACACCTGAGTCTTCCAGGCAGTTGTCATCAACTTTATTTCACATAGAGAAGAATGACTAAAATGGTTCCTCATGAAAAAAAAAACTGGTCAATGGCTTGAAAGATAGTAGTAAGGACTTACATGCTGTCAGTAAATGTGGAGTTAAGAAAGATGTCTGGAATATTTAAATAAGTAGTTGATAGCCATGATTTTTAAAATTACCCTAGTTAATTGCACCTTAATATGATTAGTAGCCTACCGGTATGTGCAAGATTTTAAATGGTAGGTTTTCCTGTGAACCAAAAAACAGCTCTTAACATGGATTATGTTCAGGTTAGGCTTACAAGTTATTGGGAGGGAGGTTTATTTTACATACCTGTTGAACATAAAATGAGCTTCTGATTAGAGCTCTGTGGGAATGTTTAAATGGTTTGATGATACAGGATTTAACAATCCTCTTTCTATGCATCTTTTAAAAACATTTTAACAATTCATAAATTACTGTCATCATTGCTAATGCTGTAATCTGTCATGTTTATTTATGCAGCATGAGGAATTAGGAAACATTGGTAGGATTGGTATATTGAGTGGAGATATAGTAGGATAAAATGCAACTGTGTCATGGAAACCTAAGATGTATTTTTATTTCTCAACTTTATTTTCTGTAGACTCCAATACAGCCCACCACCAGGGAAAAAAAAGTGTTGGTGATGTTTAATGAGAGCAAATCTTGAAATACTGTGATTTAAGTGGATGGTATCAAAAGCTGTATAGGAAAAATGAAAATGTGAAGTCACGCCCAAGTTTATGAAGCCTTCCCAGACTCGGCTGAAATTATCTTCGATGCAAATCAAGTCTCAATAGTTAAAACTTTAGGACGACCTTTGACATGAGCACTATAATAGGCCTACATTTAGGATCGACATAGCCTGCAGTAGGTCTTGTGCTACTCTATGCACCTGGGCATGTTTAAAAAAACTCAGCCTGCAGGTTAATAAGGTATTATATTACTATAAATCTATCTCAAGCAAATCCAAGAAGTTACCAGACCGAGAAACTACATATCAATATTTAAACAAAAAAAGGGTGGCAGTGCAAACTGCACTTTTAATCCTTGCTTCATTAGTTAAACCATAATATTTGTACATAAATACAGTAAGGACTTCACATTACAAACGGCCACTTAAATTATATGCCTTATTAGGCATAACCTACAAATTACATGTCATGAAATTGGTAAATATAAGCAGACAGCAACATCAATATGCAATGGTCTATAATGTAGTTTTATAGTGCACAAAAGGTTATTGTACTGAATGTATTTCGAACTGATGAATAAAACTGGTGGAAACGACAGCCAATTGATTTACATCCATTACATCCAAAGTAGTAGAAACTTTCAGTTGATTGGCAAGAGTGTTGATTTGTACTTTTATTTTCACAAATTTCGATGAACAGTGTCACGCTTCAATTTAAATATAAACGCACATACAATTCCTCATCAATAAGTGATTTGCACTTCATACTGTAATGAACTGGAATAGATTTCTAGCAATTTAATTGATGTAGAAATCTATTCCTCTCGCCACCATATTGGTGATAATTGTAAACAAACCCGCGGGCAGCCAATGGCTGGTAATAATTGCCAGCCAATAACAAGCCAGGATGATGCGGATCATAATTCGCGTTTCAGTCACTCTCATTGCGTTTTAACTTGAGGTGAGGAATCAGCTGTTCGTTAACGCCACGGGGTGCCATTATTAAAATTTTGGGAGATAGAAACATACTCCAAATCAATACCCGTCCCACTCCTTGGTCCCATTCAAGGAGTTCCCATGTCCCTGAGTGATGCACGACTGAATAAAAATCATAAGTCAAATATTGAGTATATGGGGTCTAATATACTACCAGATTTGTCTGAAAATGTTTCACAAGATCTTTATTCACTAAATTCATTGTTCCTTTATAATTGGTATTTTCTGGTTTGAATTGTTTCACGAGTCTCAATATATTAGTGCATTTGATGTATTTTCCGGCGAGATATTAAATCCAAGATTTTAAAAATATAACAGAGGTTCAAATCTCATTAATGACAAAAAATAGCATTTTATTTACGAACAATTTGGAATTTGTTTGACTTCACGCATTATTTGGTGACACTACTGAAATTGGATGTACCCCACTCTCTGCGATCAGTCGGCTCAAGAGAGATATTTATTTTTGTTTTAACTTCGGCATACGTATATTATTGGTAGTAGAAGCTGATAATAAATAAACACAAGCGACAACGACATGTTACAGCCATATGTTGAAATGTCTGCGAGATATTACAAGTTGAGAATTTGTTTAAGTCTTTAAATGGCACGAATCGCATTATCAGTTGAAACTCTTCAGCGGGGTAGCCTACTACGTATATAACGGTATACAAAATTGATAAATTAACACTCATGAAAAAAGTACATATACGGTATTAGTTATAATCACCATTAAATAATGGGCAATGTAGGATAACGCGTTTTGGCCGTCAAGTGGTCATCATCATATCCTTATCACAAGAGTGAAGTTTAAATGTATATACAAATATTAATAGGTGTCTTATTGTACTATTTATAACGAGTTTTGTTAATGTACTTGAACGTGAACGTGCTGCGAAATAGATGAGTAACCATATACCGGTTCATATTAGAATTCAATGTGCATTCTCTAATTTAGATTAGATTTTTATTTATCCATTTGATCAATTACATGAATACAATACATTTTTGATATAGGGCACGTCAGAAATTACATAGAAAATGAAAGAACTTATAAGTTATTTATAACTTATTACAATAACAGGTCTTACGAGATACAATCTTATTGGACAACTATTTACACCTTACTCTACTATCTCAATATGAAACTTAATTCTATAAATACAACAGCTAGGTATTACAATTAAAATACAAAAGTAAAATATAATTATTGATTTCATCGCTCCTATATGCTAAGGTAATCAACTACAGAGTAAAAACAGTGCAGATAAGCTTTCAACATTATTTCGAAGGTTTTTATTTTAGGGGCAAATTTTATATACTGGTGTAGTTTATTGTATAATTTCTGTGTGAAAAGTTCCTTTTTGATATATGCTTCTGTGTGTGTGTGAAATATGAATGTTTTAATTTTGTCTTGTGTTATGTCTATGAACATCATTGTTTGTTTTAAGAAACACGTCTTTATTCATTAAATTCTTTTTGAAACATAATACTTTCAAAGATATGAATGCAGGGCAGTGGGAGAATGCTTAAATCTTTAAACAGAGCCTACATGATTCTCTAGTGTTTACATTTGCCATAATGTTAATCGCCCTCTTTTGTATCCTAAACGTGCTTAGTACATCTGGTGCCATACCCCAAAATATGACCCCATATCTTAAGTATGAATGGAAATAAGCAAAATAAGTATTTCTTAATGTGTGCATGCTAGTGCAGGTTTTCAAAATACGTAACGCAAAGCACATCGAGATCAGTTTAGTATTCAGATATTGAATATGTTTATTCCATTTCAAGTCATGTTGTATCCATAGTCCTCAAAACTTTGTTTCTGATTTATTTTCTATTTGATGACCTTTTAATGTTATATTGGGCGTCGCAGGATTCCTACTCTGTATAGTGTGGAAATTTAGACATACTGTTTTTTATAGTTTATTATGAGGCGATTATCTTATGACCATTTGGTTAACTCTTCTGTAACAGAGTCAGCAGACTGCTGTAAGACCTGTTTTGTTTCACCTTTTATTACGAGTGTTGTATCGTCCGCAAACAAAATTTCCTTATGATAATCAACGTTCTGTGTTATATCATTGACGTATATATATATAGATATACTAGCAACCCGACCCGGCTTCGCCCGGGAACAGTTATGAATGCATTACGTGATAAGCGCTTTTTTCCCAATGTCAATGAACAACGACCAATATCCGTTTTACGTCTCGGCATGATGGGTTAAAATCACTGACTGGTCTATTAATTATATTATCATGCAGATGCATGTGCAACAAATTCTTGTCTGACGTAATTTAAGAATGGCGAGGTGCATGAAACACAAAACCCCCTTCCGTCCAATCTTAACATGACTGTGAATTTTGCGGAACGAAATGGTCACAGACGAAATGAAGAAAAGCCGAGTTGCACTTCCTGGGAAACTCCAAACACAACCACTCTTCTCTAAAGTTTTTAACTCAACACGACTCGACAGTTTGCTGCTGGCTGTATCTGGGGCAATAAGCTCGTCCACTAGCTAGCTCGTAAACTGTCGCCTCAGATTGTTGGAAGAAATGAAAACGTAAAAACACTTATAGTAGGCGATGTATTGAAGATAGAGATATGCTCTCCCGGGATTTTTTTTGAACTTTTCATGCTGAACAATTCTTACACTCATAATATATAGATATGTTTAACGGTTTGCCCAGCGTAAGCTTGAATTCCTTTGGTCATAAATAAATTATTTTCTACAGAAACCTTCCTCGAGATATCCTTTACAGAATGGCGAAAACCGCATACAAATCCATTTAGTGGATATCGAGATTACCCGTGACATCCAAGAATCGGGGACTTTGTTTTATACGAACAAGAGAACTGTCCATACGGTCATATCGAAACCGACAATGATATTTAGTAGAGATGATGAGGAAGCCATAAATTAGCGATGTTCAAAAAATTAGCTGCCATTTCGAGCTGGAAGGTCCTGAAATCGGCACGGAGATTTCTAATAGGATTGCACGCGCTAGCATATAGCTCGAAGTGGACAGCCCTGGTGACCAGCTGAAGCGTGCGCGTAACCTTGAGCGCTCTGTGCTCGCTTTGCAGAAGCAAGACTGCTGAAGTGGAATTTATGCGATGAAGACCTGCGACTGTGGGTCATGGAAATTTCACGAGAGATTTCAATTGGGCGAACTAATTTCAGCGCATGTACTAGTTGGTTGAGTCGTTTTAAGAAAAGTGCAGAGTAAAAAGTAGCAGAATCAAGAAATTTGTATCCCGTACGGATCTGCAAGAACACGAAAATGACCAAGTTGCAAAGAAATTTGTTGAAGTAGCTACAGAGCGACTTTTAAACTACACCCCTTCTTCAATATACAATAGAGATGAGAGTGGTTTCGTGCGCAAATTGAAAGCGAAAAGGACGCTATCGTTTGTTGGTGAGAAACATGCAGAAACAGTTGCTCAATCAGTTCATGCACTCACCCATTCGTACACAATTATGCCTACAATTAGTATGGTCAGTACACTTCTCCCGAAATTATTCATTGCACTACAGGAGGCAACTGGAACTTTCGGCCCGAGAGTTTCCAAAGTAATGTTTCATGCCATAAATGTAATTGTAACTGCCAAAAAAATCAGGAAAATGGGGAAAAGGGAATTAAAATATTGGTTTAAAGAATCCCTTTTCCCATTTGCGGAAGAGAAGTGTTTGCTACTGTTAGATACCTGGACTACTTATAGTGATAAAAGATGTCTTGAAGACATTCCTTCATGCAACGGTGTAGAAATTCTCCAGATTCCACCCGGATCTACGGGGAAAATACAGCCATTGGATAAGTTTTTCTTCCGGCACTGGAAAGCTTTGTATCGCCGTTCAACAGACATTGTTTCGGCTTGTGAAGACGTACTGTTTGATCTATATCAGAGAACCAGCGTACTGAAAATGCAATCCTTCATTCATTTTCTATTTTCTTGCCCACGGTTCAAGGACATGGTTAAATATTCATGGTTCGCAACCAATTACACAACGCAGAGACCTCCCGAGTTCGAAGCGCCTGCGAAATATTGCCTTCAAATAAGTAAGGAAAACTGTGAAGAACAATGTGGCCTCAAAGTGCATATTCGTTGTGCATGGTGCCAAAAATATTTCTGTTTTTATCATGCGATTAACGAACCTCATTTATGTTTCACATTCGTTCCCTAACAATGAAGTTAGTGTCCTTGGCGCGTGGTAGCCTGCCAGTTCGTTCTCGCTCTCTCAAGCACAACTGCAACTCCACTCCGCTGTGCGCCTCACGAGCCGGCAAGATGCAAGGGTTGTCCAGTAGTTGCGTTGTCACACGGATTTTGTATCAAGATTTCAATACCTTCCAGTTCGAAATGGCAGCTAATTTTTTGTACATCGCCAATTTATGGTTTCCTCATCATCTCTACGAAATATCATTGCCGGTTTCGATATGACCGTATGGAAAGTTCCCTTGTAAGTAGAGATTATACGCCAATCAGTATAATTTAATATAATATAATCCCCCTTCCGTCCAATCTTAAATTGACTGTGAATTTTGCGGAACGAAAAGTACACAGGCGAAATGAGAGTTGCACTTCCTGGGAATGGCGGGGTGAATGAAACTCAAATCCCCCTTCAGTCCAATCTTAACTTGACTGTGTTTCACAGGCGAAATGAAGAAAACCCGAGTTGCACTTCCAGGGAAACTCCAAACACAACCACCCTTCTCAGAAGTCTTAACTCAACACGATTCAACGGTTGCTGCTGGCTGTATCTGGGCAATAGGTTCGCCCGCTAGCTAGGCTGTAGTATGAATGATAGACTCGCCCTTAGCTAGCTCGTAAACTGTCGCCTCTGTGGTTGAATGAACACGGTTGGAAGAAATTAAAACGTAAAAACACTTATAGTGGGCGATGTATTGAAGATAGACATAGGTTTTTTTACGACTTTTCCACTGAAACCACTACTGCTCGGCTTCCTTTGATCATAAATAAATTATTTTCTACAGAAATCATCCTCGAGATATCATTTACAGAATGGTGAAACCCGCATGAAAATCTATCCAGTGGTTCTCGAGTTTACCCGTAACATCCAAGAATCGGGGACTTTGTTTTATACTAAGTAGAGAGAGGCTAATATATAGTTGTTTGTTTCAACTGTATATACGTGCCTAATACTCATACGTAGTTCACAAACCGATATAATTCTGTATATTGGCAACTCAAACTAACACTTGGGGCGCTGCAGTCGGTCTGGATAAGTAGGGTAAATACTCAATAACACGCGTTTGATATGGAACACTTTTCATTTTTCGGTTATAATCAGTAAATGTGGTCCCTAAAATAATGACAGTGTTATTTTCAATTGTATATATGTATAAATGTGCGATACACGTGATCTAATTTGTGTGCTCCACTGGATTTTATGTGTCAATTGCATATTATCAAGCATCGGTTGTCTGCTGGTATTTGTTTTTGTGCAGTTCGGGTCATGGCGCTGTTACGTTCAAAAGCTATATTTGAGTTTGCTCACTGTACCATAGACTCTAGAAATTATTTGCTGCTTGGTAGTGTACCCGATGCCTAGTTTAGGCTATCGGCTACGCCAGCAGACATTAAGCCGTAGTTGAGGTTTTGGGAAGAGTTAGGAAAAGATAGCGCACCGATCGAGTCAAGAAGAATGTCAAGATGACGTAGGAGGTCTAGGATCAAGGAGGCACTGACATCTGTAAGAAGATGGAATTATGGATAGAGATGTGAAGTTTTATTAAGATATGTATGGAATATGGTATTTAAACATCTTAGAAGAGGATATATAACATGCATTATATGTGGAAATAATTGTAAGGAAGTTAGATAACCCTTAAGTTATTTTATAACGGAATAGCCGAGATGATGAGGGTTCGAGACTATAATCGTGACGCGAGAGCACAGTGGTGGGGGTCAACACCACGTGTCTGCGCCAGGCAGATAACCGAGAAGACAGTGCCAGCACATTCAGTGGAGCTCTGTCAGTCGAGCAAGTAGGGTCGAGCTCTGTAGCGCAAGCCAGACGCACGGTGAAGGTCGCGTAGCGTACCGAAACTGTCACGGCAGAGTGTAGGCGACAGTTTCAGCATCGCCGAGCAGCGAACGCCAAGCAGGTCATTGATCCAGGGGGACTTGCCGAGCAAGCAATCACAGACGGCCGGGATATGTTAGAACAGCACTGCAAGTAGTTGGAGACTTTATTACAAGCTACATTTCAACGCAGTTTGAACACAGTTTTTATGAATAACTTTATGACTATGCTTTTTCATAACGCATTCAAAGTTACTTTAACAATTTCAAGCAAGCGGAATGTTGTTAGCATAGGCACTGATGAACATTAGATCGTGCATTAATGAAATTTATTTCTTATGCAGTTTCATGAATTACCAAATACAGACAACTACAGGGTGTTTCGTAAACTTGGACACTCTCATGTAAAATTTTATTTTACGAAAGTGAGATTTAACAGTTATTAGAGATTGGTCTTTCAATACTCAAACTGAACATATAATGGAACAGTGGCGTAACTTAGAAGAGGAGTAGGGGGTCCGCTGTTTCCATGAACTTTATCGAGAGGAGTTGGACAATATCCGCTATGGGTAATCCGAAGTTCAACATGTCAGAGTAGACGCAGATAGAGACAAGATGGCACCGCAGAGCGATGGATTCGATTCCTGACGAGAGGAGTCCACCAGCTGATTCACTTGGGATTTCGAATGCAATCGTCATTTCATGGATGGAATGATATTCACGCCGATCTTTCGAGAAATTCATTATGTAGGGAAAATCGACGATCTTGGAAATTTAATTACAGCTGATTATGAAAGGTACTGTAAGATTTATAACTACCTGATACGATTATTTTCATGAATACTGGGCACACATGTATATTTTTCTAATAGGAGTGATACGATTATTAAGACATGGTTTGACTTTATATATTTCGAATTTGCTAGAATATGGAGTGACCATATGATATGGCAGGCATCATTATACGATATTCTCACCATTGGTTGGCTTTATTAAGCAGATGTTTGGTCTTTTAGACATTTTTCCAGCTAGGATATTTCTCATGAATAGTTTTCTTTTGTGTAACGAGTATTTCGAACTCGTGATCTGCAATTGATTATCTAAAATTACTTCGTCAGTTCATTGCATACTAGCGAGTGTGTATTATTCATCAGTAGGGATTTTTTCCATTGGATTGTTTGGAGATATTAAGAAGTTATTCACTTTAGTGAATGAACATCGCTTTTATATGACAACTAGAAACTTGTTGATTCCTATCTGGTACATTCACTCATATAGTCTACGAGATGGGGTCTTTCGTATTTATACGATTGTATGGTGGTACTCATCTTACCCATCGTTCAGGGCAATATCATCCAAGTCGACGGGGCGAGGTCTTTCGTATTTATACGACTGTACGGTGGTTACACATCTTACTCGCCATTGAGGGACTCATTTTTATCATCCGAGTGTACACGAGATTGTAAGTGAATCAAACAAGGAACTACTAGTCACATATCAGTCGAAATTTTGTTAAATAAAGTAACGATAAATGTCAACAGGATTGCATTTAGTAATTCTTGTTTGCCAATCCAATATTTTGTTGCTATACTCTTTTGAGAGTAATGTCAGTTTAACAGCTGTTGCAGCTGATGCTTTTGATGAGTTTTATAATTGTGTTTGATACCTTTGAGAAGGATTTAAAGTAATTGAATCTTGTAAGATTAATCATTAATGGTCAGATTTATGATAAGGCAGATCAGTATTGCAGATTTTGATATGAGAGATTATAGCACATTGGTGTTTTTCTGTGATGTGAATTATGAAAATTGTAAGAGAATTTATGCTATTTGAAAGCAGATCTTAAATTACTGAGGTAAAATATGTTTCCAATTGTTTAAGAAGTTGTCTAGATGTGATCAGAGTAATTACAGTTATTGGAGATTGTGTGCGTTGATAATTTGAAGCCAGTTATATATTTTTGTAGATCATGCAACATGGTTAAGTGGAGTTTGTGGTAGGCATTTTGTGGAAGTTGCCACGTGATAGTAGCAATGTTGCTAATGTATTTTGAAGCAGACATGAGGTCGTCGTACCCAGTCTAGCGTAATTGTTGAGATTCATGCTGTATGTGCTGAATATTTATGGAGTTTTGTGGAATAATTATTGTATTCAAATGTGATATTTGAAGTATTGAGGAAATGTAATGTCGTTGTGGATAGTTAGATCCAACGTGATGTCGTGGAGGCAATAATATTTTTGGCATGATAAATTAAATACGAGATATAACTTGGAAGTGATAAAACTGTAAGACAACGTTCTATAAACCATATTAAACAATTTGTTAGGAAATTAAACAAATAAATAAAGTTGATAATACAAGATTTTCTGAAAATAATAATTAATGAAATAATAATCTGAAAATTAAGCATATTAACGATCTGACATAATGAAATAAGAATCAGAATGACTAGATGAAATAATAAAAACTAAATAACCAGAAGATTGAAATTTAAATAAGTTGATAAATTAAATTTTGGAATAAATCAATGAATTAAATAAATGGATGAATTAAAGATTGGATAAATTAAACTGATTGAAATAAATTAATAGACGATTGTAATGATGATGAATAACTGAATTAGAAGGTGATAATTAACTAAAGAAGCTGATGATTAATGAATTTACATGGAATTAAATAAATTTAATTGAGAGATAACTTGAAGGAATTGCAACTTGAGTTGAAGATTTAAATGATGTAATGGTGATGAATTAAGGATTCTGACAGGAATATGTAGAATTTTGAAGTGAGAATTAATGTGAGAAATATTTAATTTTGATGATGACGATAACGATGACCAATGAGCCATGAATTTTTTGTAATTCACAGATAAGAGATTGTTAATGACAATGTAAATAGTGTAAATTAATTATTCGATGTTTAGGAGCATTTGACTAACATGTTCAACATTTAAATTATGCCATGCAAACCATAAATTACGTGATGTTTAATATATGTGATTATAATATGTGTATGTTTAGACAGATTAATAACTTTTTTAAATCCACCTTGATGATGTTAAATTAAAGAGAAATTAGGTCTCAGGTTTCACAAATGTCAGTGACGAAAGACATAGTGCTACAGTGATCCTGAGAACCCAAGAGAACTTTAGAGATTTTTCTTGTTATGTGGATGAAATAATTTTGGATTAGAAAAGAGATGGTTCGATTTTTGGACAATGACAATTTAACTTTGGCATTTGACCATACTCTTAGGTAGGAGTTATATTTAAAATGTCTGTCTGACTATCAAAGTAAAATAAATTTGTTTTTATCTTAGTTGTGATCTGATGATGGTGTGATTTTCCTTTTTCTTTCCTTGTCTTGAGTAAGGCTTAACCGGAAAGGAAGTGGTTTGCTAGGAATTCAGTTGATGGCGCCCATTTATATTTGCATTATTTCTATTAAACTTAAGCCCGTAACGACCCTAGAGATACTTTGTCTCGTGATACCCACTGCTTTTTCGATAACTCAGCTGAATTTCCGACACATTCCTTATTTGACTAGAGGTTCATCTAACTCCGCTCTGTCCCGGAACTCCAGGAATGCGATGTTATAGCAGATGGGTCATCGCATCCCCAGGACGAACGGGTACAGGGAGAGAGAGGGAGAATTGGCTTTATCCAACTAGTGGGGCTTCGATTTTGTTTATTCTATGGAATCACATCAGATTTAGATTACTGAGAGATTGATCTCAAGTTCATTTAATTGTGTTACAAAATTTATTAAACTTAGTCAGACAATGTACTTGTGTGCCCAATCCAGTGTTCATGTTAATCGTATTAGTAATATCATGTTAGTTATAAGACATTTTTTTTCCTATACCCAAGTGAATGCAGGAATTGAGACATTGTGATGTGTTGTTGTCTAACGTCTCTATATAAAACGTATATTGAAAATATAATTATGTTGCCAGAAGATTTAGCTAAGGTGTTAGGAGAGTTACAGACGGGTATGTCAGGTATTGCAGAAACTATTTCTAAGATGGAAACGGAAGTTAAAGAACAGATTAATAGTTCAGAAGCTAGATTAGAAGCTAAATGTAAAGAAAATGTGCAAGCATTACAAACTAGTACTGAAGAAAATTTAAAATCATTACAGGCTAGTAACGAAGGCAATCTGAACGACAATTTAAAGTCATTAGAGACTAGGTTACAGTCAAATAGCAAAGATGAGTTGATGTTATTAGAAACTAGGTTACAGTCAAATAGTGAAGACAATTTTAAGTCATTGGAAGAAAAACTACAGTCAAATAGTGAGGATAATTTTAAATCATTGGAAGAGAAATTACAAGCTCGTAGTGAAGAAACTAACACTGAATTAGAAAACAAGTTAACTAGATTAGAGAATAGCTTAACTTTAAAGAATAATGAAATGCTAAAGACTTTACAATTAGATATAATTGCAGTAAATATGAAAGGAGAGGAAAATGTTCAAATATTAAGAAAAAATATTATTGAATTAGAAAGTAGAGGAGAAGAAAATATTTTTACTTTAAGAACAGACGTTATGTCCATACAGAAAGACATTAAATCAGATGTATCGAAGTTGAGATTCGACATCGATGGTTTAGTGGCAGATGTAGGCAAAATTCAAGAGTGGTCTACCGAAGTATCTTTCGAGACTAAAATCAAAGGTCTAGAAACGAATATAGGTAATGATATTAAAGATTTAAAGACAGTAATTGGGACCATTAAAGAGGAAGTCTTAGGAGAGGTCAATTCTAATTTAAAATCATTAGAAAATCAATTGCAGAAAGATATTAGGAAGATAGACGACGATATAGAGCAAAAGGTTAATGAAAACTTAGCTTTATTCAAAAATAGAGTCGGTGCAATTGTGGAAGAACGGTATAGTGAGGTCGATGCCGAAGCAAAAGAGAAACGTGAAGGGTTAGATGAAAAATTAATCGCAGGTATGGCAAACTTAGAAGCGAGGTTTACGGAAAACAAGGAAGCGATGAAGATAGATTCAACTCTATTTAGAACAGATGTTGATCTGTTAAAGGAACAAGTCGCGTTAGTAAAGAATACGTGCGAAGGCAAAATTGACAAGTTGAAAAACGACTTAGACGAGAGTAACAAAACGCAGGATGTTACATCGTTAGATGAATTGAAGACTCAGGTCAAGAAATTAGCAGAAGACAGGATAACTAAACTAGAATCCATGTTTAACAGTTTCACCAGTCAGAATATAACATCAGGGGAAACATTGATAAATCAGACAGCGATAAACCGCAGTATGAGTAATCAAGAGGCAAGCATGGGAGAAGACCGTCAAATGCAACCGAATGTGACATTCGAAAGGGTCAGTTCAACCCCTCAGGATAATCCAAGTTCGAATAGGAGTACATTGGGTCCAAGCGAACGATACTCAGGTCCAGTCACCATTATTAGAAATCTGGATGATAAGCCGAGAAAGTTTTCGGGAAATACAGGAGTCACACCAGTCGAATTTCTGCGAGATATTCGAGACTACATGGCGGAACATAGGGTAGCCAAAGAAAGAGAGCTAAGGATAGTCGAACGCGCCTTAGATGGGTCTGCGCTTACTTGGTTTAGAGCGTTCAGAAGCAATTTTGCGAACATGGAGCAATTTGCCATAGCTTTCTTGAGGAGATTTTGGAGTGCCGAGGATCAACTTAACGTAAGAGCGGAAATGTACTCAAAGCGCTATTCTACGTCACATCCGACGCATTATGCCAACTATTTCACGTCACAGCTGGCTAAATTACAGTTCCTGATTCCTCCATTGCCAGAAGAAGAGCTTTTGCAAGCTATAGCGAGACAGTTACCGATTGAGGTACAGCGATCACTAATAGCGTCGGGAGCCAATACACTTGAGCACTATGACGACATTTTACGGCGATTGGACTATACAAGCGCTCAAGTTACGCCTAGAAATACCAGAAACGACAATAGAAACACGCAAGAAGTGAATGCGGTAGTCGTAGACAATGCAGCTCAAACGGACAGAAGAGATTCATGGGAAAACCGACGGAACGAAGGGAATCGAGGAAACATCCGTAACGCTCGAGGAAATGATCGATATAGAGGACCATATGAGAGGCCATACGATCAAGAAGCAAGAGATAGCCGATATAGGAATTATAACCAGAATTCCAGATATCAAGACAGGAATCGATATAACAATAGATATCGGGGCAGAAATAACTGGAGCCAAGGTCAACAGTATAATGGGAACGACAGGCAGGATGGCCGAAGAAACGATCCTAACGACAGACGAGATAATCGTGGACAAGAGAGGTCGAGGCAAGAAGATAGACAGCCTAGTGCACCACTCGAAGAGACAGTGAGAGATGTCAATCGAGCAAGCACGAGTGGCGAAGGAAAAAAAAACGTCAAATTAACTCTAGTGAAAAATGCTAATCATTGGGAATCGATCATCATTGTGGAAACGTATCAGGTCAAGGACGAGGATTTAATCGAGGAGGAAGACATAGTACATCGGGAAAATAGACATGAATTGCCAGTTATTAGTGTGGAAGTCATGGGAAAAGAAATAAAGACACTTGTAGACACGGGGGCTATGGTGAGCTTGATATCCATAGGTTGCCTAGATGAATTGAAATTATTAGGAGAAATTACAATGTTGCCAACTGTTGTTAGCAAAATTCAAGGGGTGATCCCAGACAGGAGTATGAAATGTAAAAGTCAGGTACTTTTAGATGTTGGGATTGGAACCAGAAGTTTTGAACAGATGTTCCTAGTAGTGGGTCAACTACATTTTGACATGATCCTAGGAGTGGATTTCTTAAGTGAGAGTGGCCTGATCATAGATATGCAGAGTAGGCGCATGTACTTTCAAGAAGGGGTCATGGAAAATCAGGAATCGGAGATGACATTCTTTAGAGAGGACATATTGGATGAGATTGTATGCAGCGTTGAAAGGTCTATAGAAGATAAAACTGGCATGACAAGTAAAATAAATCCAGAAATTAAGGAGCAGTTTGATCAAGTAATTTCAGAATATGAGGACATATTCAATGACAAACCAGGTCTCATAGAAAATTTTACCTACAGCATCAAGTTGATGGATGACAAACCATACCATAAAAATTTATATCCCATTCCGGATAAATGGAAGGAGGAAGTTAGCATAATGATAAGCGATATGGAGAAAGATGGAATAATTAAGAAAATGCCAACTGCTTATTTGAATCCTTTAGCTGTTGTCAAGAAACCGAATGGTAAGCTGAGGATATGTCTAGATGCTAGAGCCCTTAATGAAAGAGTTCTTCCTGAACATGACAGACCACCTGTTATTCGCGAATTGTTACGCAGATTCAGAGGAAAGAGTTTCTTTTCGACAATCGATCTGACTAGTTCTTATTATCATGTTGAGCTAGCAGAAGACTGCAAACAATACACAGGGTTCTTGTTTGACCATAAAACATATGTATTCAATAGGTTACCTTTTGGAGTAAAAAATAGTGGTCCGGTGATGATCCGAGCACTAGATGAAAATTTGTCAGATGCAGTTAAGGAGCATGTGGTAAGCTATATTGATGACCTGATTATAGCGTCTGAGACAGCGGAAGAACATATCAGGCACCTTCAAATGCTTTTTGAAGATCTTAGGAGGACGAACTTCAAGGTGAATTTCAATAAATGTCAGTTCTTTCATGAAGAAATTGAATTTCTTGGACATAGGATCGATGGAGATGGTTATAGGCCCAATCCAAAGAAGATCATGGCAATTTCGGAGTTTCCAACCCCACGAAAGATTAAAGAGGTACGGCAGTTTTTAGGCATGTGTCAGTTCTTTTCAACACATTGTCCTGAATATACTGAGACGATGGCACCTCTGCAGGATTTACTAAGAAAGGGAAATCGATGGAAATGGGACGATAGATGCAATCAAGCGTTTTTAGCGGCCAAGAAAATGTTGATCCAAAATATCAAGCTTGAGTACTCTGATTTTACAAGAAGATTTTTTGTAGAGACAGACGCATCCAAAATAGGTATTAGTGGGATCCTATATCAGTTGGATGATGACAAGAAACATAGGTATTTAGCTTTCACCAGTCGCAAGCTTAGGAATTGTGAGAAGAATTACTATGCAACTGAGTTAGAAGCATTAGCAGTGGTTCATGCTCTTAAAACGTGGAAGAAGGTGTTGTTTGGACATGACATAACAGTGATCACAGACCATAAAGCCCTCCAATTTATTATGAAGACAGACTTAGCGAGTGACCGCATCACCAGATGGGCTCTGTTCTTACAGCAATTTAACCCAACTGTTGTACATAGACCTGGGAAGTTAAATCTGTTAGCAGATGTGTTGAGCAGAAACCCTCGTGAGGAAGTAATTGTCAACCATATAAATTTGATTCAAGAGGATAATGGTACTCTAGAAAAGTTGAAGTTGTTAGCGCAAACTCAGAAGAGATATGCACCTTTGCGAAGAATTTACCGTTTTTTGACACGCAGGATGGACAACACTGATCCGGATTTTCAAAGAACTGAGATAGAGGCTAGAAAATATCATATTATGGGAGGTGTTATATGCCAATATATCGACCAGGATCATACTAAACTTAGAGTAGTGATCCCACCCAAGCTTGTCAAACCAGTTATTTGGATGATACACCGAACTGCAGCTCATGTAGGTGTAGACAAGACTTTGGCTCTCGCTCAAGAAACTTTCGTTTGGAGACAAATGGGACAAACGATTCGCGACGTCATAAAGACCTGTGACAGTTGTCAGCGAAGTAAATACTCATCTAAGTTAATGAAAGAGGTTCCTAGATCAATATTACCCAGCAAGCCAAGAGAACTTTTCGCGACGGACATTTTCGGTCCGATTCCTCGTTCGACGAAAGGAAATCAGTTCGTTTTGGTAACAGTTGACGTATTTTCGAAATACGTATCTCTATGCCCTATACAGAAAGCTACATCCAAGTACGTAATAAACAGACTTGAGAAAACAGTTATTCCGAGCATGGGGAAACCTGAAGTTTTGTTGAGTGACCATGGATCGCAATTTACTAGTTTGGAATTTTCTACTGCTATGGAACGTTTAGGAATAAGGCATGTGTTTAATTCTGTACGGTATCCAGAGGGAAATCCAGCCGAAAGAATTATGCCGGAGATCAGTAAGATGTGTCGCTTATATGTGTCAAGGCAACACCATAGATGGATGGAAGTGATACCCATCATTAGCCAATGCTTGAATTCCACAGTACATGAAAGCACAGGACAGATTCCGTCCATGCTTCATCATGGATTGAAACCGGATAGACCATGGGACCGAGTCGTGAGGGCACCAGTAGATCCTCAACCCACACAAGAAAGAAGAGTCGAGATGGCAGGAGAGAGGCTCAGAAGACAGGCGGAGAAGAGAGCCAGGAGACAGGCAGGAAGGAGGTTCCACGAGCCATTTCAAGAAAATGATGAGGTGCTGATTAGGAAGCCAGTCACTTCGAACCTTCAACTGAAGATCTACCATAAATTTGCTCCATTGTACGCTGGTCCGTTCCGTATTGAACAAACATACCAGAATAATAGCTACAAGATTGTCAGAATGGATACTGATGAAGTTGTAGGAACTTTTAATGCAGCTAGCATCAGGAAATACCATCATGCTGAGTAAGGGAATTGTAGAGCTATCGTGTACATGTAGAATGCCTGAGAGTGTATTTTTTTTCTCAATCCTGATAAAAAAGGAGATGTACGGGAGAGATGTACCCGATACCTAGTTTAGGCTATCGGCTACGCCAGCAGACATTAAGCCGTAGTTGAGGTTTTGGGAAGAGTTAGGAAAAGATAGCGCACCGATCGAGTCAAGAAGAATGTCAAGATGACGTAGGAGGTCTAGGATCAAGGAGGCACTGACATCTGTAAGAAGATGGAATTATGGATAGAGATGTGAAGTTTTATTAAGATATGTATGGAATATGGTATTTAAACATCTTAGAAGAGGATATATAACATGCATTATATGTGGAAATAATTGTAAGGAAGTTAGATAACCCTTAAGTTATTTTATAACGGAATAGCCGAGATGATGAGGGTTCGAGACTATAATCGTGACGCGAGAGCACAGTGGTGGGGGTCAACACCACGTGTCTGCGCCAGGCAGATAACCGAGAAGACAGTGCCAGCACATTCAGTGGAGCTCTGTCAGTCGAGCAAGTAGGGTCGAGCTCTGTAGCGCAAGCCAGACGCACGGTGAAGGTCGCGTAGCGTACCGAAACTGTCACGGCAGAGTGTAGGCGACAGTTTCAGCATCGCCGAGCAGCGAACGCCAAGCAGGTCATTGATCCAGGGGGACTTGCCGAGCAAGCAATCACAGACGGCCGGGATATGTTAGAACAGCACTGCAAGTAGTTGGAGACTTTATTACAAGCTACATTTCAACGCAGTTTGAACACAGTTTTTATGAATAACTTTATGACTATGCTTTTTCATAACGCATTCAAAGTTACTTTAACAATTTCAAGCAAGCGGAATGTTGTTAGCATAGGCACTGATGAACATTAGATCGTGCATTAATGAAATTTATTTCTTATGCAGTTTCATGAATTACCAAATACAGACAACTACAGGGTGTTTCGTAAACTTGGACACTCTCATGTAAAATTTTATTTTACGAAAGTGAGATTTAACAGTTATTAGAGATTGGTCTTTCAATACTCAAACTGAACATATAATGGAACAGTGGCGTAACTTAGAAGAGGAGTAGGGGGTCCGCTGTTTCCATGAACTTTATCGAGAGGAGTTGGACAATATCCGCTATGGGTAATCCGAAGTTCAACATGTCAGAGTAGACGCAGATAGAGACAAGATGGCACCGCAGAGCGATGGATTCGATTCCTGACGAGAGGAGTCCACCAGCTGATTCACTTGGGATTTCGAATGCAATCGTCATTTCATGGATGGAATGATATTCACGCCGATCTTTCGAGAAATTCATTATGTAGGGAAAATCGACGATCTTGGAAATTTAATTACAGCTGATTATGAAAGGTACTGTAAGATTTATAACTACCTGATACGATTATTTTCATGAATACTGGGCACACATGTATATTTTTCTAATAGGAGTGATACGATTATTAAGACATGGTTTGACTTTATATATTTCGAATTTGCTAGAATATGGAGTGACCATATGATATGGCAGGCATCATTATACGATATTCTCACCATTGGTTGGCTTTATTAAGCAGATGTTTGGTCTTTTAGACATTTTTCCAGCTAGGATATTTCTCATGAATAGTTTTCTTTTGTGTAACGAGTATTTCGAACTCGTGATCTGCAATTGATTATCTAAAATTACTTCGTCAGTTCATTGCATACTAGCGAGTGTGTATTATTCATCAGTAGGGATTTTTTCCATTGGATTGTTTGGAGATATTAAGAAGTTATTCACTTTAGTGAATGAACATCGCTTTTATATGACAACTAGAAACTTGTTGATTCCTATCTGGTACATTCACTCATATAGTCTACGAGATGGGGTCTTTCGTATTTATACGATTGTATGGTGGTACTCATCTTACCCATCGTTCAGGGCAATATCATCCAAGTCGACGGGGCGAGGTCTTTCGTATTTATACGACTGTACGGTGGTTACACATCTTACTCGCCATTGAGGGACTCATTTTTATCATCCGAGTGTACACGAGATTGTAAGTGAATCAAACAAGGAACTACTAGTCACATATCAGTCGAAATTTTGTTAAATAAAGTAACGATAAATGTCAACAGGATTGCATTTAGTAATTCTTGTTTGCCAATCCAATATTTTGTTGCTATACTCTTTTGAGAGTAATGTCAGTTTAACAGCTGTTGCAGCTGATGCTTTTGATGAGTTTTATAATTGTGTTTGATACCTTTGAGAAGGATTTAAAGTAATTGAATCTTGTAAGATTAATCATTAATGGTCAGATTTATGATAAGGCAGATCAGTATTGCAGATTTTGATATGAGAGATTATAGCACATTGGTGTTTTTCTGTGATGTGAATTATGAAAATTGTAAGAGAATTTATGCTATTTGAAAGCAGATCTTAAATTACTGAGGTAAAATATGTTTCCAATTGTTTAAGAAGTTGTCTAGATGTGATCAGAGTAATTACAGTTATTGGAGATTGTGTGCGTTGATAATTTGAAGCCAGTTATATATTTTTGTAGATCATGCAACATGGTTAAGTGGAGTTTGTGGTAGGCATTTTGTGGAAGTTGCCACGTGATAGTAGCAATGTTGCTAATGTATTTTGAAGCAGACATGAGGTCGTCGTACCCAGTCTAGCGTAATTGTTGAGATTCATGCTGTATGTGCTGAATATTTATGGAGTTTTGTGGAATAATTATTGTATTCAAATGTGATATTTGAAGTATTGAGGAAATGTAATGTCGTTGTGGATAGTTAGATCCAACGTGATGTCGTGGAGGCAATAATAGTTTTGGCATGATAAATTAAATACGAGATATAACTTGGAAGCGATAAAACTGTAAGACAGCGTTCTATAAACCATATTAAACAATTTGTTAGGAAATTAAACAAATAAATAAAGTTGATAATACAAGATTTTCTGAAAATAATAATTAATGAAATAATAATCTGAAAATTAAGCATATTAACGATCTGACCTAATGAAATAAAAATCAGAATGACTAGATGAAATAATAAAAACTAAATAACCAGAAGATTGAAATTTAAATAAGTTGATAAATTAAATTTTGGAATAAATCAATGAATTAAATAAATGGATGAATTAAAGATTGGATAAATTAAACTGATTGAAATAAATTAATAGACGATTGTAATGATGATGAATAACTGAATTAGAAGGTGATAATTAACTAAAGAAGCTGATGATTAATGAATTTACATGGAATTAAATACATTTAATTGAGAGATAATTTGAAGGAATTGCAACTTGAGTTGAAGATTTAAATGATGTAATGGTGATGAATTAAGGATTCTGACAGGAATATGTAGAATTTTGAAATGAGAATTAATGTGAGAAATATTTAATTTTGATGATGACGATAACGATGACCAATGAGCCATGAATTTTCTGTAATTCACAGATAAGAGATTGTTAATGACAATGTAAATAGTGTAAATTAATTATTCGATGTTTAGGAGCATTTGACTAACATGTTCAACATTTAAATTATGCCATGCAAACCATAAATTACGTGATGTTTAATATATGTGATTATAATATGTGTATGTTTAGACAGATTAATAACTTTTTTAAATCCACCTTGATGATGTTAAATTAAAGAGAAATTAGGTCTCAGGTTTCACAAATGTCAGTGACGAAAGACATAGTGCTACAGTGATCCTGAGAACCCAAGAGAACTTTAGAGATTTTTCTTGTTATGTGGATGAAATAATTTTGGATTAGAAAAGAGATGGTTCGATTTTTGGACAATGACAATTTAACTTTGGCATTCGACCATACTCTTAGGTAGGAGTTATATTTAAAATGTCTGTCTGACTATCAAAGTAAAATAAATTTGTTTTTATCTTAGTTGTGATCTGATGATGGTGTGATTTTCCTTTTTCTTTCCTTGTCTTGAGTAAGGCTTAACCGGAAAGGAAGTGGTTTGCTAGGAATTCAGTTGATGGCGCCCATTTATATTTGCATTATTTCTATTAAACTTAAGCCCGTAATGACCCTAGAGATACTTTGTCTCGTGATACCCACTGCTTTTTCGATAACTCAGCTGAATTTCCGACACATTCCTTATTTGACTAGAGGTTCATTTAACTCCGCTCTGTCCCGGAACTCCAGGAATGCGATGTTACAGCAGATGGGTCATCGCATCCCCAGGACGAACGGGTACAGTATGGCGAAGGGATGAGTTTAATCACGGTCGACTCTAGACAGGTCGGAAAGCTTAGACTTGGCAACATGTTCATCAGTCATACCCTTGTCAGGCGGGAACACGAGGAAACGTTCAGTCTGGCGGGTGTTCTTGTTTATCTCATAGGGATATTTTCCTATATTTTGTTTCTTACACTTTTTACGTTTATACGCTTTATAGTAGCGTGTATACTACCCTTCCAGATGAGTTTTTTTAAACTGTAATCCCTAATCGAGAACACACTGACGAGTGTGCTTTGTATCTGGCAAATATGGTATTTTAAATGCCTACTGTATATGGAATTATCACATATCGTACTTCATGTTTTAAACTTTGATTTTCCTGGAATGTTTCGGCACCGTAACAATGCCAGATACATGTTGTATCCCCAACTGTAATTCAAATTAACCAAGTAAGGGAGGCTACACACCTGTGTTTAGGCTCCCAAGTGACGAAATTCTGCGCCAGGCCTGGATTAGAGAACCTTCGAAATGGTTCGTAGATTGCATAAATTAGTCAATTAAGTGAAAAAATACTTTCAGTTATTGCCACTGTATTGCTAAACAATTATTCACAGGCAAGGAATGATGCTGTTGATAACAGCAAACTTGGTTATGGGAAGAGAAAGTTGCAGCACTTTAGGAAGGAAACAGAAGTAATCTGATACAGTTATGGAATATCAGCAGCAACAGACTATTTCTATAATGGTAGTAAATTATCTACATACATGTGCGGCGGAATCGAGGGTTTATTATAGGCCTACAGTGTGAAGATGTTATGGGAGAGAGCCTACATTTTTTCATCACATAACCCTCAATTGCGTCTACTTACTCCATATTATTATTATAACACCGCCAATTGTTTTATTACCATACTTCAGAGTAGTAAAATACGAAAAGAAACCAAAATAATTTTCTTTATTTTGCTAAACACTTTTATGGTGGTAAATTATTTCCGTGTCACTCATGCCTAATATCAGCTGCTTGGCTCTTATAACACCTTTTCACGATCATATGCACGCTATTCATTTATTTCCGATTGTAACACTGGTCATCTGTAAATAAAAATCAACAGATGTTTTGCTAAACATGTACATTATGTTTGTCCAATATTAATTCAGTGGTTTTTGTCGCCTCTCTTGCTAGCAAACAGCTCTTTCAGTTCAGGCGCTCGTGACGAAGTATGACTGAAAATAGCCGTAGCTACAGTGTTGTCAGGTTGAACCTTCCGACATTGGTTTAACTTATATTAAAACTCGGGGTAGACAGGAATTGCTTGATTTGGATGGTAGGTATTAACCCTGCGAAGTCAAATTAGGCCTATATGACTCGAAGTGGAATGGCTCGGATATCCAAGATCGAAGTGATAGCGGTTGGTAGGGTTATTGGAAATGAACTAGGGAGCGAGGAAGGATACCTGACTGATGAAGCTTGGCTGTCCTCGGCTGGTGTGAGCTTGGCTGTCTTGGTACGGCTTGGCTCGGCGAGACTGTGCTTGGCTGTCTAGGTGCGGCATGGCTCGGCGTAAGTGAACAACCCGTCCTGTCGTCAGTGATTGTAGTGGTGAGTGGTCCAACCCGTTCTTGTTGCCCGTATTTATTTGGTATCGTCACCTTTCGGCTATTGCTATTTGCATCTTTTGGAAAGTGATGAAAACGTATATCCGCCGCCCTCTTATACATCGACTTACAGCCGTAAACTGAGCAATATACTTTGCTTTTACTCATTTTGCACCCTTATCAACGAGTAAAACTTATAACTTATGTATAAACTCGAAGAATTTACCACGATCTGCTTACCAATACAAGAAACCATTATACAAACAGTCACCACGTGACAAATGTACCCTACTTGGTAAGTTTCTCATTTTTACCGCTAGATGTCATATCAGATAGCTGGAGTTGCCAATAACGAGATTCAAATTGCGAATCGTAATATAAACATCGTAATATATACACTGTACCGCCGGTCAGTCATTTATGGCCTAACCAACTGAAGAGTTACAGCTGATTGTACTCTTTTGAATTGCCTACATGCATAAAATAAGAAATGGCTTCAAAACTTTACATGAATAGTACTGATATTGTATTAACGGAAAATATAAGAATTTGCATAGCCTACTCATTTCCCGTAAACAATTCACAACAGCAACATAATTTAGTCATTTTCTGTGAACATTAGTTGGCGACGCTGGTATTTTCCACTCTCTCAGCACTAGACAAACACAAATTTGTTTGTATCTTCACATCTCATTATTCGTCCAGTCGCTCGTCCGCTGTGAACGCAGTAACATATCCGTCGCTTTCATCTGGTGTTTGTGTGTGCGGTGAGCGGTGTGGTGTGCGATTTGCTATCCATATTTAAGTGTGTTGTTTCGTCTTTATTTCCTTGTGCTTGGTGACGTTTTATGTAAGTACTATACATTCGGAAATTCTTCGCCGCAGTGTCGGAGAAGAGTGGGGGAGGTCAAATAGGCCTCCCACCGGATAATTCATCGGCGGTTATTATTGATGGTTACGCCAACATTGAAGCAATGAATATTGTGGAAGAACATGAGAACACTACAATGTCGGAAGTTCGGGCTACTCCTGTGGTCCAAACCCCTGTACAACCTCGTACCCCTCCCAGTGACTATTGCTACTTTTCAAATCACACGGGACCGTATATAGTTTTCGTTCAAGGAGTTGAGCCTCAAGCGATTGGACATTTGCATCCAATGGCTTTGGGACGTTTGTTTTATGAACGTAAAATCCCAGGAATTCAAGAAATCCAACGAAAAGGGCGCAATTGGGTTCAAATTCAATTTAAGTCACTTCGAGATGCCAATTCATTTTTGGAACATCCGGTGTTAAAGGATAGAAATCTAATGGCCTTTATTCCATCGTCAAGCATACAACGAGTGGGACTCATTCGGGGGGTAGATACCTCTTTTACGCAGGAGGAACTAATGCGTTTCATTGACTCTCCCGTACCTCTCGTTCGCTTACAACGTTTTTTTTTGTACTAAAACCGTAGATGGGAAATCGGAAAAAATAGCAACGGGCACCGTGAAATTTTTTTTCGAAACTCAAAACTTGCCGACTCATGTCAGCATCTTCAATGTTCTTTTAGAAGTAAGTTTGTACATTTTTTCACCTCTTCGATGTCAGAAGTGCCAGAGGTACGGGCATGTGCAACTTCACTGTCGGGCTCGGGGCCCTAGATGTGGACAATGTGCGCAGGAGCATTTAACGAGTGACTGCAAAGAAGTGATTTTCAAGTGCGTTAATTGTCAAGGCAATCATATGGCAGGGGCGGTGCGCTGTGAGGTGCATCAGCAGCAAATGGAGATAAAGAGGCTGATGTGTACTGAAAACAAATCATACAATGAAATTGTGAAGCGCCAGACAAGTACCCCTTTTCACCCTTTAGCACTCCCCCAACAATTCCCCCCTTTGGCAGCTTCATCTAGTGGGCAACGATTTGATCCTCTGCGCAAGCGTAAATTTACAGAGTTGGTACATCCGGCTCCGAAATTGATTACACCCGTGGGATATGACAGGTCGGCATATCTGCAACTGATAAAAACCCCAACCGTGGAACGGATATCACCACTTCAGAAGCCCAGCGAACCGGGCACATCCGGTGTCCGGTGACTGGAGCCCGATTCGGGGCCCGATAAGTCTGCTCCTACTCAAATCATCCTCGACGAATTTACAGAACTCATGGATCTTTTAGGCCACAATGCACAGTGGGCGCACTGTGTTAAAAAGTTATTAGATAAAATACTGCCATTACTTCCACCCCTCGAAAAACCACTCCCACGGGGCACTGGTGCAGTTTGTCAATAGTTTCTTTCCTTTTCTTTTTTGGGTTGTATTCGTTTAGTCTCTTTCTTCATCTCATGTCGTTCATAGGTGAAGGATGTGGCTGCTGCAATGGAACTGTCGGAGTGTGGTAAATAAGAAGCATGAATTGCTTCATTAAATATAGACATATCACCCTGAGATCGTATTTATCCAAGAAACGTGGCTATACCCACATTATCGTTTTCAAATTCCCAATTATACGGTCTTTCGTGAAGATGGTCCGGGATACGGAGGCTTAATAACCCTCTGTAAAACGGATTTACAAATAACTCCGCTGTCTTTGCCTTATCAACTCCCTTTTTGTTATCATCAATTTTTTCGGGTGGGGGATATATATGTGAGTCATATCTATTGCCCACCACGTGTTCAGGGCACGCAACAACAGTGGCACATGTATTTTAAATATGTGGCACAAAGATCTAAGCATGTTATTCTAGGAGATTTTAATGCACACCATGGACTCTGGGGCAGTGAACGAATTAATGCTAAAGGTAGACATATTGCTCATGCGATTTCCACATTTTCCTTAAATGTGTTAAACGACGGTTCTCCTACGCGATTGACACCCCCTATGATCGCACTGGGGTAGCACCATCGATACACCGGGGCACTAAAATCACTCGTTCCTTAAAATACTTTGATTTCGACTTCTTTCAGACATTCATTCAGGATAATCTGGGCCGCATCCCACCCCTCCCACGTCAGAAATACTCTCTTTTGTATCACCTTATTCAGCAAAATTTGGATTGTTATCACCCGAAGCGTCCAATTCCGCATAGTAGGTTCCAACGCCCTGGGACTATACAGTGGTGGGATGCAGAGTGCGCCTTACTAGTAAAAAGACGGAAGGCGTGTTTACGAAAATATTGGAAACATGGTACACATGACAATTATATCTTGTATAAGCGCGTCACAGCCACGATCCAACGAGTATTTAATGAAAAGAGACGCGACGCATGGAAGAATCACATCAGCTCATTAAATGCTACAACCTCTTTAACTAAGTTATGGTCTACCATCAAAAGTTTGTCCAATACTCGTTATATGGGGCCGCCTACAGGACTTAGCCGGCAGGGTTTTCAAGAATTTTATATAAATCTCACGCCAGATACAGTTATCAATAAGGGCCCGCTTCCGTCTTATACAGCTTCAGATCATTTCAATGTTTTACTGCAACCTATAACGCACGTGGAAATTCAATCTGCCCTGCGAGGTACGAAATCGACAAGTCCTGGTGTAGATTCCATAACATATCAGATGGTTGCCTATCTCCCTGACAAGGCAATGGAGATGCTTATTTCTGTATATAATGAACTATTACGTTTTGGCACGTTTCCCACTGAGTGGAATATCTTTGAGGTCCTGCCTATCTTAAAAATCTCGAAGGACGCACGTGACCCTCAGAATTATCGTGGGATCAATTTAGGCTCCTGTGTGAGGAAGATATTTCAAAAAGTATTATTGCAACGTTTGCAATGGTGTATGGAATATTACAACTTATTCTCTAAGTATCAATTCGCATTTCGTAAACGTAGCAGTACTGTAGATGCTATTTCGATTTTCTTAACTGATGTGTTATTAGCTAAAGGACGCAAACATCCTACTATTGCTGTTTGTCTGGATATTAAGGGGGCGTACGATGCCGTAGATCCCATGATTTTATAACGGAAACTGCAGGAGCTTCAGTTCCCATCTCCATTTCTTTGTATTGTTCACAATTTTTTAACTCATCGGCGTCTCATATTACGTACCCCCGAGGGGATGCTGGACCACCGTCAGACGTCTCAGGGCTTGCCGCAAGGGGACATACTTAGTGGTTTTCTGTTTTCCATTTATACTCAACAATTAGAAGCGGTGATTTTGCCTTATGCCCGTATCATACAATATGCGGATGATTTTATGATTTATTGTTCCCGTGACACTTTACATCAATGTCGAACAGATTTATATCATGCATTAACTCTAGCCCATGAATGGCTAAGTAATCATGGCTTGGAAACATCTCCGGGTAAGAACTCTGCGATAATTTTCACGCATCAACGGCGGTACGATCAGACCCCTATTTTATTTCGACAAGGTACCATAGATGTTGTGCGCAATATCAAATATTTAGGCATTTATATTGACGATAAACTCCGGTGGACACGGCAGGTACAATATCTTGAAGTTAAAATCGAAAAACGGTTACAGGTCCTTCGTGCTTTGACAAGGCGTCGTTGGGGTGCGGACCCCGCATTATTATTGACAGTGTACAAGAACATTATTCGTTCACAATTAGATTACGGCAGTTTCTTTTACGATCTAATGGCGAACAGTCGCTTGTTAATGTTAGATAGACTACAATATAAAGCCATCCGCATAATTCTAGGGGCTTTGGCCTCCACCCCCACGAGTGCATTGTTGGTGGAAGCCGGTGAGTTACCCTTATCACAACGACGCACATTTATAGCGGGCAAATATTTAGCCTACAAATTGTCGTTAGTGGGGTCTCCGATTATCTCTAAATTACAACTTCTGACGGAATATTACGCACGAAATCGTTTAGATCGCTCACATAAACCGGCACTTGTCATGGCTTATGAGATTTTACAACCCTTCAAGAAGGATGTGTTACAAACCCGTTTAGCACTTCCATATACAATCCCATACAGGGTTTTGCATACCCAACCTAAGATTATGCATAATTCCTTTCCATTGCTATTTCAAATGTTCAAGCATCATCCGAATATCATTTCTAGTGCATTTCGAGAGATTCAGGATTTGTATTCCAATTATACGATTTTTTATACGGATGGTTCAAAGATGGTTCGACCGGATCGCGTGGGGTCGGCTTTTTACTCTCCTGACTTACAGGTCAGTCGCACTTATTGCCTCCCCCCTCATCTTACAATCTTTACAGCTGAACTCTTTGCTATACGCCAGGCTTGTCACTATATTCATGCCCATCGTTTACATCACGTGCTAATATGCACGGATTCTTTGAGTGTTATTAATGCCTTACCTCATTTTCTGCACTCGAATAATTGGTATCTTTACCAAATAGTGCAATATTTCCATACATTCACACTCACAGGACAAGACGTGGTTATCATGTGGATTCCTGGGCATTGTCATATAGCGGGAAACGAAACAGTCGATCTCTGGGCAAAGAATGCGGCATGCGGTAGGGAACAGTTTATAATATCGGGATCCCTTATCCGGATATAGTACCGATAATTCATCAGCGAGTCGTTAGTGCTTGGCAAAATGAATGGACCGAGATAGCAAAATGTAAAGCAAAATTTTTTTTCTTAATAAACCCATCTGTAACTACAGAGCCTTAGTTCCGGGTCGGAAAATATTCGCGGCGTCATATTATTACCATCATTGTGGTGTTTGAAGCCATATTTTCAGTGTTGCCTTAGTTAACAAGAGTTTAGTGCTTTTCAGTCGGTCAACACGAATGCACCCAAAAGAGATGGGTTATGCCCTAATCCTGAAATAAATTACATGAGATTAATAAAACACTAGGATGACCAGTTTCGATCGTCAAGCGATCATCATCAGATCCAATACACTTAGGCTATAAAATCTATGTTTGAAATACAGGAGAAAATATTTACAATATGTACAATTATTTAGTTGCAGTATTGGTACTGCAACTGTCAGTGTATGCTAAATGCAGTATATATGTTAGGTGAAATGCTAAATGGTGATGGCTATCCGGAGATTGTACTTTAGAGAGATTATATGGTTGTAAACTATGGTTAAACTATAAAATTTTAGGCTAACTACTTATCTGATTGTCTTCCGTACTACAGCTATTCGCAGTTTCCGTGCTCACTTGAACTCGCTGTGCGGTCGACTGCGGTGGTTATCTTAACGACTGGTTTTTCCCTGCCTTCCCCCCTGTCCCTACGTGCTGTGGGGAGTGATCGCAATGTGTTTATGTGAGGTGTTGCCAACCTAGATAAGATGTATGTTATTGAATGAGGTGGATCTACAACTATTAAAGACCGTGGATTAGTCCTCGCCACGCGTGGAGCATAACCCATTCGAACTAAGCGTTGACGGTCTTATGAGGACGTCCCGGCACCTTTAATACTGCCTCTAATATGGGCCTTGGTTTATTGCAGAAGAAAAGTACATCGTACACCTGATCCAGATAACATTTACCTATTAAAAACCCCCTAATTTCCCCCCTTTTTTTATCTAGCTTGGCTGTGTCACTAAATTGTGTTTTGTTTCCGACAGGGTGCGTTTTTTAGTAGCGTGAAGAGGGGTGAGCTCTCCATGAACGTGTGTTCATTTAGATTGTTGGGATTGTTTCGTTTGGCTAGGTGTATCTCGATTGCTTCCTTTATGTCAAGAGCTCTGCCTTTCGATTCGTGATGGATTATTTTAAGGTCCGACTCTATGTTGGTAAAGCTATGCCCTGCGTCACACATATGTTCGCACACGGCTGAATGTGTTCCGTATCTTATCGCATTTCTATGTTCATTATAACGTGTGTCTACTCGCCTTCCACTCTGCCCGATGTAATTAGCTTGACAATCGGTGTCTTGGCACGTTATAGAATATACCCCTGACCTTGAATACGGGTCACGTTTATTTAGATTACTATTTAGGAGGTGCCTAGCGGTTGTGTTTTTCGTCGTGAAAGCTATCTTTATGCCTTGCTTTTTGAATAGGTTAGTGATTTTATATGTATTCGCATTCACATAGTTGAAACGCGCAAATTTTTTCTCATTACTGTCCGGTTTGGGAATCGTTTTATCTTTATTTTTATGTTTGGCTATAATTTGATTTATTTTGCTTGGCGAGAAGTTGTTTTCCTTTGCTATTTGCATAATAGTTCTTATTTCCTTATTATAGTTGTCTTT